>CM054378.1:90462763-91821513 GCA_028858755.1 Ara ararauna
TATAATGATTAATATATCCAAACTCCATACCTTATTTCCAAGAGTTGTTGGACTGAAATACCTTTGGAAAACAGCACCTCTTGATTCAATGTTAGTTTTGTAGTCTGTTTAGCTAGCACAAGCAGTGGTTACCCTATTACCGAAGCCTGTGTAAAAGTTAACCGAAGATTGTCACAGAGTTTTCTGTTGCTGTTTTGGTTAGTGCAATACGGGGCTCTACTAATAGACCACGTACTAATAGTATGATGAATAGGGAACTGAGGCATGGTTGAAAATAAATCAGGAGTAAAGAAGAATTCAGACTATCTCTTATCCAGGGCTTCTAGTACAAAGCACTGCTTTTATAGGGGAACAGGCACGATACCTAATGCTGGCTAGCTGAACTTAAAGACATGATTATTTCTCTGCCAGGATATGGAAGCATGGTCTGATACCTGTATATGATACTGGGTGCAGTTTGCTCACTGAGGCTTACAGATGTCAGGGAGCTGTTGCAGATCATTAGCATGGGGACAGCTTTGATCACCAAAAGGCCAATTTGAGCTTGGTGGATTATCATTCAACACAGAGTATGTGATATGAAAAGTGCTGATCAAGATGGTGTAGCTGGTAGACTGGTGTAGCTGTTACTTCATTGTCGTGGTTTAAGTCTGCTCAGCCACGCAGTTTGCTCACTCACTCCCCTCTCTTTCTTCCCCCAGTCCTGGGGGGATGGGGAGGAGAATTGAAAGAATGCAACTCCCAGAGGTTGAGATAAGAACAGTCCAGTAACTAAGGTGTGACACCAACCACTACTACTACCACCAATAATAATAATGACAAGGGAAATACAAGGAAAGAGAATACAACAGCTCACTACCCGATACCCGGCCCGACCCCAGTAGCGAACCCCCCTCTTCTGGGTCCCTGCCCTCCGTTTTTACATCCTGGGCATGATGTACTGTGGTATGGAATACCTCTTTGGTCAGTTTGGGTCAGGTGTCCTGTCTCTGGTTCCTCCCAGCTTCCCCTCCCCCCTGGCAGAACATGAGACTCAGAAAGTCCTTGGCCAGACCGAAACATTCTAAGCAGTAACTGAAAACACTGGTGTTATCAGTGCTGTTCCCAGGCCGAAAGTCAAAACCAAAGCTCTGCACCAGCTACTAAGAAGGAAAAAAATGACTGCTACTGCTGAACCCAGGACCTTCATAATCTACATCTCCTTTAGTCCAAGCCTGATGTGGGGAGACGGGCTGCAGCTGGCAAACTGTGATGGTCTGCAGCTGACTGACCACTAAAAACATAGTGAACCCTTACTGTGTTGGGCTTCCCTTTCATCTCTTTCTAGGGACTTTGCACTGTAGCATGGAAATTCTTCACAGTGTGGAGGTTTGGGGGTAGCTACTGCTGTGTTGATATAGCAGTTTTCCCTGAGAAGAAGTTGCAGGCACAGCTCCCCATATTTGATGCTGTCTTCCCAAGATGTCTGTAGTTGTATGTGACACTGTTGGCATTGCATGGAAGGATTTGTGGCAGATAATCAATGTACCCACCACTATGAGAGATCTGTGCATCTGCTTTACTAACACAAATGCAAAATGCTGAAATATTTCTGAAAGTGGCTCAAATACTTACAAAAGTTGAATATCCTGTCCCTGTCCTGTGGCAATAGTCAGTAGAGAGATGTGCTTGGTGTCTTCGTAAAATGACCTCCCAGGAAAGCTTCCCTGTATCCTCTTTTTGCCTCTTCCAGCAGCATAAGCTGCTATTAAAATTCCTGTGTAAATATATTTGTACATGACCGCTGGGGAGGAGATGAGCTGCTTTCAGGTCATTGTGGGGGGAACTCGGCCTGCACTTGTTTGCAAAGGCTCTGTTCCCTTAGCTGGAGATGCTGATGAAACATGGGTGACATTGGGCTTTAACTGTGTGCATAAATTGTCCACTTCTTGAAGCTCATCATGCCATTTAAAGTGGCACCCAATGGAGTGTTGTGCTCTGCTAAAGCATCATCTTGTGCTTTTAGGGGTATTACATCAGATCTCCCTTGTAAGACTAATGTATGGCAAAACAGAACATTTTCTCTTAGCTTTTCATAAAGTTTAGCTTTTATTCTGAGCTTCCAGCCAAACACCATATGAATGCTATGCATTCTCCCTGGTGGTACGCAGTGCAAACTTCACAGCACTGTGTTACAGGAAAACAGCTGGGCACTTCTACATTCAAGGTGAAGCTCACACCCAGCACACTTTGCCTTCTAGAGCTTCCCAGCAAATGCTCCTGCAGGGTTGGTTGACCATTAGACAGGCTTAATATAAGGAGGTTTTTTTCCCCTCCAAAAATGGCTGACTTTGATCATCTAATCTGCTTTTTCTTTCCTTCAGTGATGGGGAGGGAAAGAAAAGAACATCAACTGTCTGCAGCAATGAATCTCTAAATGCTGCGGGGGCTGAGCTTACACCTCGCCGCATCTCCTGGCGACGGAGAATATTCCTGCAGGTAGCTTCACCTATGAATAAATCTCCTTCCAAGATGCAGCATCCAGGTCTGTGTGTGCTTTTAAAGAAAATAAACAAGCATTTGTTACTGCATAGTTATTACTGTAGTGAACTGCCGTGTGAAAATATGAAAGGGAGAAGGGAAGCAGCTTAATACAATATTCTTGCTAGAACCTCGCTAGAGATCTGTTGTGCTTAGTGGGCTGTAGGTCTCTGTTGGTTTGAACAGAGGATTCTGTCATGAAAATCACATAAATTGCCATCTGCCGTGGCTGCACTGGTTGCAAGGAAATGAAGAACTGCCTCTTGCTGCCAAAGATACCCTCTTTAACAGTTAGCAAATTTTTACCCCAGCCTGCTTACATAATAGCAATGTTTGCATTGGTAAATGCAAACAAATGGTAAATTTTCTGCCCTGTCCTTGTACTGCACACAGCACCTGTGGAGTGTGTTCATGAATCTTACAGCTTTAGGTCTTTTAAGGTATAAACCCCTGAAATATCTGAAATCCTGCTGTGTTGATAAAGACCCGTTGGCAGGTTTCCCAGCCATAGGTAAATTACAAACTCTATATTTAGTGACCATAAGGTGCTGTAGCACTGTCTACAGTGCACCTTAGCACTGTAGGTGAAAAAAGTTGCTTTTAGTATAGAACCTGTGGTAAATCATAGGAGTGAACAAGCTCAGCTATAAAGGAGACTTTATGGATAAATACCTCCTTGTAACTCCAGAAGGAGCTCATAGGGGAAAGGGTTAAAATGCTGCGTGACCCTTTATTTAGCTTTATTTCATTTAAATGCAACTTTGATTTAAATAAAACACTTCGTTTAAAAATAATTCTCTACTGTTGAACTGCATTTTCGCTGTCTTTGGAATCAGCACCTCACTGTTGAATGTGGAAGACAGCTATTTTTGTTCTGTTGTGGCATAGATTTTTGTGATATGTTAAACAATCTGAGTTTCCTGTAGTGACTTTCTGATTCTCTGCAGATAGTCATGATGGAAGTGAACTGTTACCATTATCGCCGCTTGCTCCACCCCTGGAAGAGGACCCTCTTGTTGTAGTATTGCAAAATGAAGATGGTCCAGATAAAACTGGAGAGAAGAAAAACTCAGAAGAGCTACAAAGTCTGTGGAGAAAAGCCATCCATCAACAAATCCTGTTACTTCGTATGGAAAAAGAAAACCAGAAGCTGGAAGGTTAGCTATTTAGAAAATACCCCTAAAAACTATTATAAATTCTGCTGCCTGGAGATGAAAACCATGCTGGTGTTGGGGCCCTCAAACAGAGATGTGGTTCTTTAAGTTTTTGGTTAACAGTGCTAGAAAAAAATGTCTTTGCTGAGTCCTGTCTCACAGTCTACCAGGTTCTCTGTCTGCCTGCCAACTCTTGCTGAGTCACCTTAATTAAAGAAGAAAGTGATACCCTTTCATTTTTTAATGCATGTTGGGCAAAGGTTGCTACAGTCTGTGTCCTAGTTGACTAAGTCTGGGAATTCTGATGTGGAGTCAGGGAAACAGATGCCATGTGAACACTTAGGTATGGTAAACCTTACCCTTTGTGTCTCGTTTCAGTCGTTTGCAGCACATGGCATTTCTGTCTAGGCTTTCTGTCCTTCATTAGCCGCATCATAGTGGTAATTTATAAATATTTGAATCCAGATATGACTTCTGAGCAGCTGGCTCTTGAGGTATGTCAGGAAGTTCTATTTTTGGAAGATGAGCACTGTACACTGAAAATTGATTGCTGTTCCTGAGGGATCTGAAGTTGGCCATGCTGACTTGTAAGCTGCTTGATCTTTTGGCTGATATTTCATTATTATGACTGGTCATGACTCAAATGAAAAATAGAATGCAGTGTCTATCCTAGATCATTGAAGTTCTTCAGTATAACAGACTAATAGCTTTCAGTGCAAGTTGAAAATTTCAGATGTCCTCTCTGCACTTGTTGCCCTCATCTTCTCCTGTCTGGTCTATCACCTCATTATATGGTAGTCTGATTCTTCAAACAAAATATGATGATCTTGTTAAGGTCAGTTAACTCTTTATCCTTCTCTAGTGATGCTTTCTGAGAAGGCAGGGAGAGGAAAGAAAAACAGCAGGAGAGAAGTGTTTCCATGTCCCTAACAAGTCTTCATCCTTGAATGTGTTTCCTACACATGTAGCGTATTTCTCTCTGCACTGTCTCTACAGTTTGTCTCCCTGTTGACACATGCTTCTGTGGAAACCCCTAGATTCATAGGGAATGCTTTCAGCCAAAAATCTTAATTTATTATTTTAGCAAATGGTGAATCTACTGTTGTGGGGTGGGGAACCTGGACATCTGCTGTAGTGACTAGTTTCATGTTATTCCCTCTGGTAGAATGAGCTGCTGAGGGACAAATGAGAGGTACTGAAAACTGTTAAATCAGCCTAGTTCCTTAAGACTCAGTAAGTTATTTCCATTCTGTGACAAAGATGTAGAAAATAAGTTCTTCCTGCCTGGTCGTTCATGGTGAAAACAGGAGTGTCAGCGGTGGAGACTCCAAAGTGGCGCTCACATGTAAGCCCGCATCTTAGTTTGTGCTTCAGAGAGCATGTCTCCATTCTTGTATGCAGGTCTGTAAGTACTACTAGTAAAACTGCTGCTCTGGCTAGCTAGAATTCACCATCTTGTTTTCAGAGGGTGAAAAATAACTGTCTTAGTGCCACTCCTTATGCTTCCTTCCTGTGGCCTATTGTAATGTAGGTCTTTTTATGGACAGGACATATGCAGAACTGATACGTTCCGAACGAGTGCTGGTTCAGGCAGTAGTTGACATCCTGGCCTACAGTTCAGTGTAGATCTTGGGAATGGGAAATGTAAACACAACGGAAATGCAGCTGTTTCTTTACATGAACCTAGGTTCCTAGCTGTGAATTTATTCAGCTGTATATGACTGGTTTAAGATTGGAATTGCTGTGGAATTGGTTTTAGTGGTTTTCTGTTAATTTTTTGTTGATTTTTAGTTACAAAATATTAATAGAACTTCTTTTCCTATTTCTTTTGCTGTCGAGGAGACTTGAATACTATTAGCTCTTTGTTTTACAGAAGGTAAGTTCTGGGAATTACACAAACTTACTTATATATATATTTTATTTTATTTTTTCTGAGAAGCTATAAACTACTTTTTCCAGTAGATTACCTAGAAATATAAGAACTACAAAAAGTAGAAGGCCACCTAGCAATGATTAGGAAGAACATTAACAAGGATGGTTGCAAATAACCAAGAGTGGCATAAGTAGGTAGGGCAAATATGATCAACAGGCAAGTTTGGTGACTTTCTCTAGGGTTGACTGCAAAGCCACAGTACCTTTCAGTGAATTACAACGTGCAGTTATTCTTGGAGTTCATTGTCACACTGAAATATGCTAGTGTTGTCTTGAATCTGTTGCATACTGCTTATGAGAAGATGAAATCATACAGCAATAGTGTAGCATTTAAAATTGCCCCATTTGGACTGAAAATTCTTGGCTAAGAGATCACATTCCCATTTTTATAGAAGCATGCTGCTGCTTCTACAAGGCCCCCTGTAATCTTGAATAGATGTAGTCTCAAATGTGTGACATACACTGTTGGAAATAATTTGTCACCTCCCTTTTAGACTGGGGAGAGGCAGTGACCCTATGGATTGATCCAGTATTGGCTCTATCCAAAGTGAGGTTGTATAAAAAATGTGAGTGAGAGTTTGCTTTCACCTAGAGGTAATGGTGGGGAAGGGACCACATCTGTAAAAGGAGAGTCTCCTGCAAGGAGCAAGTACTGCACGTGGATCAAGGCAAATTTGGGATAAACTCAGTTGCAGCTTTCAGAGGTAATGTTGTGAAATGTGTAATTCAGTCCAATGATAGTTAAACCTGTCTCTGTAAATTAAGACACATTCAGGTCTTCATTCCTGTTTTTTACACCAGCGTGGGGAATTGGAGTGTTTTTCTGCATGCATATCATGTATAAAGAATAACCAGAGTTAATTTCTCAGTAATGGAAAGGAAAGCTGCTCCTCCATGAAATTTCAGAGTAACAATGCAGCTTCATTTCAGAAATAGTGAGTCCTCTGGAATAAATATTTTGTGCTGGGTAGTCCTATGCAGCAAACTTTGTAGCAACATGAGTTTTGTGCTTCTGGATATGGTTCATGTTGGTTCATTTTCTTCTAGTCAGTCTGATGATGCCGGGTGGCAGTGCCATGAGCTCTTACCTCTCTTAAGGGACATGTAAAAACTGGAACCAATGTGACATACTTCAGTTCAGAAGATTTCTCTAGCTTGCTTGCCTAAGTTCCTGATATAAACATTCATATGTTTGGTACTTTCCATACCAGAAGAATCATAATGTTCAATATAAAGAAGAGAAAAAGGATCAAAGGTGGTTTTGCAGTTCAAAGAACTGAAGAGGAGCAGATGTAGTAAAGTTGTGTTGAGTGGGTTTTTCTTCTTGCCCCAAGGCTTAAAACATGTTTTCACATACTTCATGAATTCCTAATGTTCATGGCACAGGAACAGAAGTTGTTACCTGCAGCATCTTACGACAAAAGACTGGCCCCATCTCAGCTATTAACTGGTAAATTGTAAAAGGTGTATTTATCTCTAGTCAGATTACCTAAGTTAGATATATCTTACTTGAATGGGGTTTGCGTATTTGATGTCTCTTGTAATTTCCTGATGTTCTGTTTTTTCATGTGCTCTTCCTTTGTGTTCTGTGCTCTAGCAAGCAGAGATGAGCTCCAATCAAGAAAAGTAAAACTGGACTATGATGAAGTTGGTACATGTCAGAAAGATGTCATAAATGTTTGGGATAAGAAGTTACTAAACTGTAGAGCCAAAATCCGATGTGACATGGAAGATATTCATTCCACTTTGAAAGAAGGTATTTATGTAGGGTGGCTTTTAACTATGAAGCCTGAAGACTATTTTCTTTTGTTCCCTTTTGATGCTGAAGGAAATCTGCCAGCAATACACTTTTTCCAGTTGCACAAAATAATGGAAAGATTGCCTTCTTTTTACAAATGCACCCACCTCCTGCTGCCAAACAGAAAATAGTTCTGCTGTGTCTGCAGCTTATAATGTCAGCAGTGCAGAAACCTGTATAGTCATACTCCTGCAAGTAGCATCTTGTGCCCATGTATTTTTACAACATACACTGAACTTTGAGCTTCTGCAACTAACACAGTAACCTTCTGGTTTCTAGTCAGTTGGCTTCTATCCAATTGACTCTGAGTTTCAGAGGCTCTGATTTTACTTACTAAGAAGGTAGTGAGTAAATGTTTAATGTGGATCGTGCCCAAAATCTAGGGGAATCACAACCAAGCTTCAGAGAGTCAGAATGACCACATGTTGTAGAGTCTGGAATATGGTCTTTTAGTTGTTTTTTTCCCTTGAGTGAAAGGCTGGGGATTTTGGCTTGAAGTAGATCTTCTTTGGCCTAGCCATAGGCTAGAAGGGGAGCCAGAGGGCTTTGTTAGTATAATGTGAATGTAGAGCCTGCTTGCACCACTGTGCCCTCCCTCCTCCATGGAATCTCATGTCTGTGTTATAGATGCTTAAAAATAATATTTCATTGTAATATGTCCATCATACAGAAGGGAAGTTTCAATTGCTTCCAAATGAACTTGTGCTACAATAAGGAGGTTCCTTACAGTGACCTGCAGAAGACTGCCAACAAATTACTTACTTTGCTGCCCTGACTTCTGCAGCTGGACAGAATTGGGAACAAAGATACACTTTTTCTAACTTGTATTCTTCTTAAGTAATCGTTTGCCTGGAAAGTATTAGCAGAGTTGACAATTTATTTTGACTTTCAGAAATGTCTGTGTAGAGAGTCAGATATCGAAGGGAGATGTTAGTGAAAGTATTTTAGTTTATTTGCTGACTTGAGAGAAATGCTGTGTTTCAGTATGAATGGTTCTGTGTCCTTCCTTTGATACGCAGCGTTCATTTTGAACTGAGCATTTTATAGGTTTGAACTGAGCATTTTATAATCTGCACATCTTTCTGTAAGGCTATGGACTTGACATCGGACGTGGTAAAACAAGTGATGTTTGTACCTCAGTTGTCCAATGTACTGCTCAGTGTAATTACCTTATGTTTATAGCTAATGTTGAGTTCCTGGAACTGAACTGTGGCTACTAGTCAATAGACTGCAGAGTGGACAACTTCTGAAGCTGACTAACTGCCTGGGATCCTCCAGAGTGTTTCAGCCAAGATTATGACAGGCCAAGAATATGACAAAGCAAATTCTCATGTTACAGCACTAAAAATATGCCACTGCTTAGCCCTTTTGTTCTTGACTGACCTGCAGGTGTACCAAAAAGTCGTCGGGGAGAAATTTGGCAGTTTTTGGCTGTGCAACATCGAGTCAGACACAGGCTGCCCAACAAGCAGCAGCCTCCTGACATCTCTTACAAAGAACTTCTCAAACAACTGACTGCTCAACAGCATGCCATCCTTGTAGATCTAGGTACGTCTGTTTGTAGCTGGGAGACTTTTCCGACTTGTTTTGTGGGTCTTTGAGTGAAAACACACCAGTCTTAATAGAAGCTGTTGCTGGAGATAGATGCTACCTTATCAGCACCGCTTTCTGTGTCATCAGGGCACATTCTGTATATGCCACTTAGCATCCTCTAAGCAGATGATTTCTTAGGTTATGCTGTTTGTATTTATGCTCTTTTACATCTATTAGAAAAGAGAAATCAAGCAGTCACTTCTGCAAGTTCTGTGCAGATGAGAATATTGAATGAGCTCAATGGATATGGTATAAAATCAGTGGCAAAATACAGATTGATCTGACTAAAGTCAACTTGCATAGGAAAACAAAAAGAAACGGTCTATGGGAAGAGAGCAGCAGTGGTTGTCAAACGGATCTAGGCAGTTTTTTGAGAAGAATCGAATCAACTACTCTTCTTTCTTTACTTCAGGACGGACATTTCCTACTCACCCTTACTTTTCTGCCCACCTGGGAGCCGGACAGCTATCACTTTTTAATCTCCTGAAAGCATATTCTTTGCTGGACAAAGAAGTAGGTTACTGTCAAGGTATAAGCTTTGTAGCTGGAGTGCTGCTTCTACATATGAGTGAAGAACAGGCCTTTGAAATGCTGAAATTCCTCATGTATGACCTTGGCTTCCGCAAACAGTACAGGCCAGACATGATGTCACTACAGGTAAGTCAATCCTCCTAAAGCAAACCAGAGTTTGAAATGAGCTTTAAGCTCTCAGAGGTTGCTCATGTTCTCCAGGGCCTTATGAAGCTTCTTAGGCTGTTTTGGAGGTTGTGAGGTGCATGCAGATATTATTGTTGAGCCCCTCTCTGCCTCTCAATTTGCAAACAGAGAAGTTCGGAACTTGCAGACTTTTCCTGTCGCATGTCCCAGTCATTTTCTGTTTGGAAACTCTTCTTTCTCTGCTACTTTGCTCTTCCCTTTCCTCACTTCTCTCTCTTCCTTATGCCAAAAACCCGCTATGCTTGCATCTGTATAGATGAAGTTTAAAAATCAATATGGTTCTATTTTTCTTCAGTCCCTGAGCAATTAGATGTAGATTTTAATCTTGTAACTGAAAGTCAAATCAATAGTGACACCCAGTGGCCAGTCAATGTACTCCACAGGCATTTGGACGGAGCTGCTCTGTCTTATCATTTGTACCTCTTTTTTCTCATTGTCTTTTGCCCCACCGCCCTCAACACAGAGAGAAAAACATGAATTTTCGATCGTTTAGTTTTCTTATGAAACGATGAATGCCCTGGAATGTTAGTCTTTTAACAGCTAGATCATAGAATCATAGAATAGTTAAGGTTGGAAAGGACCTTAGGAACATCTAGTTCCAAGCCCCCTGCCATGGGCAGGGACACCTCACACTAAACCATGCCACCCAAGGCTATGTCCAGTCCAGCCTTGAACACCGCCAGCAATGCAGCGTTCACAAATTCCCTGGGCAGCCCATTCCAGTGCCTCACCACCCTTACAGTAAAGAATTTCTTCCTCATATCCAATCTAAACTTCCCCTGCTTAAGTTTTGACCCATTACCCCTTGTCCTGTCACTACAGTCCCTATTGAAGAGTCCCTCCCCAGCATCCTTGTAGGCCCCCTTCAGATACTGGAAGGCTGCTATGAGGTCTCCACTCAGCCTTCTCTTCTCCAGGCTGAACAGCCCCAACTTTCTCAGCCTGTCTTCATATAGGAGGTGCTCCAGTCCCGTGATCATCCTCGTGGCCCTCCTCTGGACTTCTTCCAACAGTTCCATGTTGTTTTTATGTTGAGGACACCAGAAGTGCACACAGTACTCCAAGTGAGGTCTCACGGGAGCAGAGTAGAGGGGCAGGATCACCTCCTTCGACCTGCTGATCACGCTCCTTTTGATGCAGCCCAGGATACGGTTGGCTTTCTGGGCTGCAAGCGCACACTGCAGGCTCATGTTCATTTTCTCATCAACCAACGCCCCCAAGTCCTTCTCCGCAGGGCTGCTCTGAATCACTTCTCTGCCCAACCTGTAGCTGTGCCTGGGATTGCTCCCACCCAGGTGTAGGACCTTGCACTTGTCATGGTTAAACTTCATCAGGTTGGCATCAGCCCACCTCACAAGCGTGCCCTCTGGATGGCATTCCTTCCCTCCAACATGTCAACCGAATCACACAGCTTGGTGTCATTGGGAAACGTGCTGAGGGCGCACTCAATCCCACTGTCCATGTCACTGACAAAGAGGTTGAACAAGACCGGTCCCAACACCGATCCCTGAGGGACACCACTCGTTACTGGTCTCCAGCTGGACATTGAGCCATTGAGCACAACTCTTTGTGTGCAGCCATCCAGCCAGTTCTTTATCTACCAAGTGGTCCACCTATCAAATTGATGTCTCTCCAACTTAGAGACAAGGATGTCATGTGAGACAGTGTCAAACGCTTTTCACAAGTCCAGGTAGATGACATCAACTGCTCTACCCCTTTCCATCAGTTCCGTAGCTCCATCAGAGAAGGCCACCAGATTGGTCAGGCAGGATTTCCCCTTAGTGAAGCCATGCTGGCTGTCACCAAGCCCCTTGTTGTTTTTCATGTGCCTTAGCATGCCTTCCAGGAGAATCTGCTCCAAGATTTTGCCAGGCACAGAGGTGAGGCTGACTGGTCTGTAGTTCCCCAGCTCATCCATTTTCCCCTTCTTGAAAATGGGGGTTATATTCCCCTTTTTCCTGTCATTGGGAACTTCAGCTGACTGCCATGTTTTGTCAAATATGATGGACAGTGGCTTAGGAGCTTCATTTGCCAGCTCCTTCAGGATCCGCAGATGGATTTCATCAGGTCCCATGGACTTGTATACTCCAGGCTGCTTAAGAAGGAAACAGAAAATCTTTCAGATCTGTATAAATTTCAGGGTTTAGAGTTTAAAAAGTTTTTCACCTTAAGATGCAACTGTCCTCTGACTTAGATAACTATATGCTATAAACCCCTAATAATATAGAGGGATATATGACTGCTGAGTTAAAGTTTGCAATCCACAGTGGAGAAAGAAAAAAACAGAAGAGGCAGATACAAAATCTTTTCTGTTTGTTTGTTTGTTTGTTTGTTTTTCATGCTCCCTGCATGGTAATCACTTACAATTGAGGAAAAACTTAAGGGGGAATTCAGTCCACTTCCATGGTCAGTCACTTCAGGTGCATCTGGCAGATGTCCAGAACAATAGAATGGATTGTAGTTAAAGAAATTGTATGTGCTTACAGAGGAATGTTTTGCTGTCGATGTAAGTATGTTGTAATAAGTTTGTTGTGAGGAATCAAGGGTGAACAGCCATGAAGAGCATCATTCTACCTCTTCCCTGTCCCATTTCCACCTCATATGTGTTGAAGCAGCAGGCATCAAAGTGTGATAAATGCATGGTTGTGGGTTTGGGTTGTTCCCTCCCCCCAGAGATGCTCTCTTATTGTTTGTATGTTATACTGCATTTGCAGACTTTCAGTAGCATCTGATGATTTGAGGGCATGCAGATGTTCAGGATTTCACCTTTTGATTTAAATGAGGCTGAAAGTTTCATTGTCAGAAGCTCTTACAAAGAACACTTTTTAAGTTTTTGAAGGCTTACTGCTTGTAGTACTGTTTGCTCTTTAAGTGACATGACCTTTCTTTCCCCACGGTTTGCTCCTAGGCAGTAATTCCATTCTAGACAAAAGTGCAAGTTTTGTCTGCTCAAGACAAACTAGACTACTGAAGATAACCCTTTCTTTTGATTTTTAACAGGAGTATAGCACTCACATTCTTTTGCATTTACAATACTGAAATGCAAGTTTATTTGCAGAATTAGCTCCTGTCCTGTAGGAGAAAAAAGTTGGGTCTTTCTTGAGGATTATGAGAATTTACTTGACTTGGATTTATAATGATTGTCTGGAAAAAGTAGTAATCTAGATCCTTAGTTCACAACGAACTCATCCAGTTGGTTTACTGCCTCTGTGATACTATCCTAATTTCACACATAAATGTGTTTCATGGTGACACTGTCCAAACTGTACTTACTTAGTATCTTTGGCAGTTAAAGCAAGGACTCGCATGCATGCACAAATTTAGCTAATTTGCCTGATGAGAATTGATCTGTCTGCTTGCAGGCACTGCTGACTGGTAGATAGCTTCAAGTGCAGTTAGGTTTTGCTAGGGAAGACTCATGACCACTAAAAGTAGGAAAGTAGCTGGATCCAGTTTGTCATTTTTTTATTGAGGAATAGATTCACCTGAAGCATAAGGTATAATTGACAGCAAAATTGGACCTGACAGCTAATCAGTGTATGTCTATTTCTCATATTCTGCTGAGAGAAGCATCACCCTGTGCTCTGAGTGACTTACTGTGGAATATAAAATATTGAAACGGCAAGGAAATGATTTGCCACAGAGTGATATTTTTAGCAATGAATAGAAACTTTTAACCACTTTGTGACCTTTTGCAGGTTGTGTAGCAGCACTTTTTGCATCAGTATCTTAAATTGCTCTGGACCACTGGCATGTGGGAAGTGTGTTGGAAAATATGTATGTGGTGCACCTCCATTGACCCACCATATCTAATGTATTGGGGTACATACTAATATATGTGGGTACAGAAGCTGTCTAAAGTGATGATTGTAACATAGGAGCTTTAAAAGCAGCAAATGTAAGGCCAGGATTTAAAGGATAAAAGCTGAAATGTGTAAATTTAGCCAGAAATAGTTCAATTCTGTAATGGAGAGTTTTGGTATTTTGGAAGAGGTACTTCTGCTTTTGTGGTTGCAAGACTGAAAGTTCTGGTCTGTTGATAAAGTTAGATCAATATATTCGTTTCTTCCTTAAGCCTGTGAATCTGAAATGATACTTCATTAATAAGCAGGTTCAAACTGTTCATTGTTATTGACTACAGTGTTGGTTTTAATTATTTAGGGGTGGGTTGTTTATACATGATCAGGTATCACTCGAGGCCCTAGGCAACAATTAATCATTATTTTACAGTGCTGTCTGTACTTTTAGTGAAATGTGAATGGTTTGGAAAACTGAGTAAAGCTAAACTTTTTTTTCTCTACTTTCTTCTCCCCTAACCCCCTCATGCACTTTAGATTCAGATGTATCAGCTCTCAAGGCTTCTTCATGATTATCACAGAGATTTGTATAATCATCTCGAAGAAAACGAAATCAGTCCCAGTCTTTATGCTGCACCGTGGTTTCTTACACTGTTCGCATCTCAGTTTCCATTAGGATTTGTAGCCAGAGTATTTGGTAAGAAAGTTTTTTCTATTGCAGTAGCAAACAGGACAATGTTGTCCATTGTGTTTTGAAACTCTCAGGGAGTAGTTTTCTACATAGTAATGATATTTGGGGCGACTGTTGTGGGTAGAAAGTAGCAACACTCTTCATGGTGAACTGTCAGCTCCTTTTCAGGGAGCATAACCAAAATGTATTCTTTGAAACAGACTTGAACAGTTGAATGTATCTGTTGTTACTAGCCAAGATACTTCTGGCTAATAACAGTGTGAAGTGTGAACAGCAGGAAGTTTATTGTTGCAAATGTATTTTATGCATCAAGCATTCAGTTTATGTCTGTAGAAAAGTTCATCTTGCAGAACTTGCAAATTGAAAAAAGAATGCATTGATTTTAAAGAATGAGTTTCTGAGTAACTGATTTTAGAGGGCTTTCTAATAAAAATTCAAGTGGACTTGAACATCAAGGCTGTTTCAGGTATTCAGGTATATATTGAATGGTTTCCTAGCCCTCTTATTCCATTTTGATTATTTTTTCATTATATACTCTTCAGATAACGTCTAGTGCAGAAGCTTAAATATTGACTGTGCCTTATAGTGTTTACAGTGTCAACGTGTCAAGTACTTGGTTTTGTGTTCTTTTATTGTCAATAAGAGCTGCCAGCTTAATCAAATGTCTACTAATACAGCTTTTTTAATTTTTATTTTTTTTTAAGTTTTACATTAATAAACTGCATCAAGAAGTACATGTCATGTACTTCCTCTTAAATCAGACCTTTATACATTTGGTTTGTTTTATACAACGCCTTTTGTCTAAAGAAATTCAGCCCGTGTTTTGTCTCGTGTTTTATTCCTGGAGTGTGTTAGGTTTTTAATTTGTGTGG
This sequence comes from Ara ararauna, assembly GCA_028858755.1. Classification (NCBI taxonomy): domain Eukaryota; kingdom Metazoa; phylum Chordata; class Aves; order Psittaciformes; family Psittacidae; genus Ara; species Ara ararauna. The sequence goes on from CM054378.1 coordinate 90,477,838, forward strand.
TGGTTTTGGGGGTAAGAGAGGTTTGGCTGGTTGGTTTGGGGTTTCTTTTTTCTTTGTTTTTTCACCTAGTGATTTCTCCATTACACAGGTTTTTTTCCTTTTACAGCAGACTTTTTCTTACTGCTCTTTGGGTAAACAAGTGATTGGTGTATCCATTTTTCAGATTGGTACATCTGTTACCCAGTGGGATTATTGGATTCCAGGCATTTCATTTGGGGGTCTTTTTTCCTTATTGATTTGTTTTTCAAGGCTAAAGTGTAATTCATTTGTTTTCAGTAGGCTTTGAGTTTGGAACACAAGTTTTCTATGGGTGTGGAGGGTCAATATTCATTTCTCTCTGCAAATGAGCTGAGCAAGGCATGTTCCCATTTTAAAACTGAACTATGTTGTTGTACTTCCTAATACTTTAAATTCCTGTATCATCAGGGTCTTATGGGCCATTCTCACGTACCAGGAACAGATGGTTAATGTCTACCCATCGCAAATTATATACTTGTGTTTATGCTGTTTGAATGTGCACTACAGACTGGAGAAGGGAGACTTAATAACTGTGTACAAGTGAGATGTCTGCCTCACCAGTGTCCTGGTACTACCCACTGATACTGGATTCCGGTGGGGATGACCTCTTATGATCAGGATCAGAAGCTGAGTTTGTTCAGTTGCGTAGCCCTGCTCTTGGTGATCTTACAGATCTGACAGCACAGGAGGCTTATTTGAACTGCTCATGTGCTGCAATCATCTCAGTAACTCAAGTCCTCCACTGCTACCAAGACTGAGTTTCTTGTTAACTGTGATAAAGATTTCAGTTTCTGTGCACTTTCTGTCTACTGATTTCTGCAGAGCCTGGACTTTTCCCTCACATTTATGTAATTTAGCTCAAAGTAAGTGTTTAGGGCTTAAATTACAGCCAATGTGATCTCTACGATGGATTTCAAAAAGAGTATGATTGATTATGGAATCTACATGACCAGTTCTTAAGGACTAGCTTTTGCCTGTAGAAAACAGTCAGTACATTGTGTTGTGATCCACTTCCCAATTGCTTTTCAGTCACAAGTGCACTTAAAAACAGTTAGCAGCTAGTTAACAGTTTGAAGTCTACAGGAGGCAATAATGAAATGCTTATTGCAGATAACCATTACAGACATAACAAGTATGCAGTATTTTCTTCAATGCTTTCTCATACCTGTAAGATGACAGGAAGTGCTTTTGTATGCTTTAACCTCCTGTTGAAATAAGACATGAAAATGCATGTCTGAACTGGAGAAATCTGTAGTATGATTGCTTAGAAAGAAAAATATCCAAGCAAATATGTGTATTTATCCAATGACTAGCTCTTGTTTTCAAGATATTTTAATGATTTTCTTTTTTAGACATTATTTTTCTTCAAGGAACAGAAGTCATATTTAAAGTAGCATTGAGCCTACTTAGCAGTCAAGAAACATCTATAATGGGATGTGAGAGTTTTGAGAACATTGTTGATTTTCTTAAAACCACTGTTCCAGATATGACTCAGCCTCAAATGGCAAAAATTATTACTCAGGTAAGGTTGCTTTTCTTTTTACTCCTCCCAAGCCTCCACCCCCTTTAGAATCACACCTAAGGTATATGTGAAAATCTTCTCAGTATGTTCCTTTTGGTTTGAAATGCAAAGATGTCATCTTGCCAGTAATTTGTAGAGAAGTAGGATATGAGCTAATTTCAGTGGGTTTTGAACTGCAATTTTAGCAAGACTTTAGTTGCAACCTCAAGGTTTAATACAAAGGTTCTTTTGTGTCCCAGCTATTGGGAAAACATGACTTTGCTTATAAATTTCATGTCACCATCAGAAGGATAAAAGTAGCTTGTTTTCCAAACCTAAACCCAGCTGTTGCTCCATGCTACCATTTATGACTGGAAGCACAGCTTGCCATAATAGGAAGAGGCAGCATCACAGCAACTTCTCCTCCTGATCCTTTAAACTTCTGGCTGCACAGGGCTGGTGTCCTTCCATAGGAACTTTTCTGAGACCTCCAACTTAAAATCCTACACGTTAGGAATTCCCCTTCTCACCTCAGCCTTGACCTTGGAAGGATCACATTTGGCAGGTTGTCGTGGTTTAAGCTGTAAATCACGCAGCCTGTTCTCTCACTCACTCCCCTCTCTTTCTTCCCCCCGCTCCCTGGTGAATGGGGAGGAGAATCAAAGAATGCATCTCCCACAGGTTGAGATAAGAACAGTTTAGTAACTAAAGTATAACACGAGACCACTACTGCTACCACCAATAATAATAATGACAAGAGAAATACAAGGAAAGAATGCAATCGCTCACCACCTAATACCAAGCCTGACCCAGCAGTGCACCCCCACCCTTCCGGGTCTCTGCTCTCCGTTTTACATCCTGGGCATGATGTGCTGTGGCATGGAATACCTCTTCGGTCAGTTTGGGTCAGGTGTCCTGTCTCTGCTTCCTCCTGGCTTCCCCTCCTCCCTGGCAGAGCATGAGACTCAGAAAGTCCTTGGTCAGACCAAAACATTACCAAGCAGTAACTGAAAACACTGGTGTTATCAGCGCTGTTCCCAGGCCCAAAATCAAAAACACAGTGCTGCACCAGCTACCAAGAAGGAGAAAAATGACTGCTACTGCTGAACCCATGACACAGGTGCTTCGTGCCAGAGGTAAAAGCCCCATAGGACTGATCCCTGCCTTTCTTGGATAAGGGAAAGGAGTACCGAAGTAGTGTTATTTCATCAGTATCATTGCAACTTTGTGACAAAGAGCAAGAAGGGAAGATAAACAAAGAATTGCGGATCCTGATTTAGGAAAAGCTTCTTGTGAAATACTGTCAGAGGCTGGCATCGTCATCTCTTTACATCATCTGCCTCTGCATTGAAGCTGAAGATTGAAAATGAGCCTCTGTTTAGTACCTTAACTATGAACCTGTGAGCAGTATTCCCCCTTCAGGTGGCAGTTTAGATATAATAGAAGAGCTCTAGAAAATCATCTCCATGTATAGGAGTACAGTTGACACTGATGCATTCCTATGGCTTGGTTAACACTTGAATGTTTCAGTACTGTCAAGAATTTATTTTTAGGTGACATCAAAATCTTCATTTTCTCATTGCACCAATTGTGATTGCCACACTAAACCTGCATCAGGCACTTTAGTGTCTATCTTCACAGTTCACTGATTCTGGCAGTGATAGAGGTGGTGGTTCAGTGGTTTTGATACTATTAGAAATTAAATCTCTGTACTGTGGTCTGCCCGGGTTGCAGAGCAATTGTGCTGTGGTGAGCATGATAGAAGTGGCTTTGTGCAAAGCCAGGTCTGATTGAGGAAAGAATAGGTTACGTTGCCTGAGCAGCGTGGAAGTGGATACATGCAGGTCTGCTCAGCTGTGAGAAGGTTGCCTGCTTGCCTGCGGTGTGGTCTCGTGCTGAGCAGCCTTCTGGTTCTGTGTTCATGTGTAGATTGCTATATTGTACTGCTTCTACCTAGGCTGGCTGCAGGTGGAGTTGTTTGGCTGTCTCAGTGTTTTAATTCCCAGGACTGTCCTCTTACGGTGGATAATGAAAAAAAAGTAGATGTTATGCAGGGCTGTAATACACAGTTGAAGAACTGACCAGTTAGCTACATAGAGGAACATGGCGCTTGTCCAGCTTGAACACCATGTTTAAAATTGAATTTTTACCCCATTTGAATTACCTGAAGAACACTGAACACAGTGCAGAACTTGTTTTATGGGATCTGTGTTTGTCTTCTGTTGGTGTAATGTTTGTGATCTCTAGAACGAGGAACAGAATTAATGTCATAGAATAGAATCATAGAGTAGTTAGGGTTGGAAAGGACCTTAAGATCATCTAGTTCCAACCCCCCCTGCCACGGGCAGGGACACCTCCCACTAAAACCATGCCACCCAAGGCTATGTCCAATCCAGCCTTGAACACCACCAGCGATGGAGCATTCACAACTTCCCTGGGCAACCCATTCCAGTGCCTCACCACCCTTACAGTAAAGAATTTCTTCCTCATATCCAATCTAAACTTCCCCTGTTTAAGTTTGAACCCGTTACCCCTTGTTCTCTCACTACAGTTCCTCATGAAGAGTCCCTCCCCAGCATCCCTATAGGCCCCCTTCAGATACTGGAAGGATGCTATGAGGTCTCCACTCAGCCTTCTCTTCTCCAGGCTGAACAGCCCCAACTTTCTCATCCTATCTTCATACAGGAGGTGCTCCAGTCCCCTGATCATCCTCGTGGCCCTCCTTTGGACTTGTTCCAACAGTTCCATGTCCTTTTTATGTTGAAGGACACCAGAACTGCACACAATACTCCAAGTGAGGTCTCACGGGAGCAGAGTAGAGGGGCAGGATCACCTCCCTCGACCTGCTGGTCACGCTCCTTTTGATGCAGCCCAGGATATGGTTGGCTTTCTGGGCTGCAAGCGCACACAGAAGCCGGCTCATGTTCATTTTCTCATCGACCAACACCCCCAAGTCCTTCTCCACAGGACTGTTCTGAATCACTTCTCTGCCCAACCTGTGGTTGTGCCTGGGATTGCTCCGACCCAGGTGTAGGACCTTGCACTTGTCATGGTTAAACTTCATCATGTTGGCATCAGACCACCTCACCTCAAGCGTGTCAAGGTCCCTCTGGATGGCATTCCTTCCCTCCAACATATCAACTGAACCACACAGCTTGGTGTCATCGGCAAACTTGCTGAGGGCGCGCTCAATCCCACTGTCCATGTCACTGACAAAGATGTTGAACAAGATCGGTCCCAACACCGATCCCTGAGGGACACCACTCGCTACTGGTCTCCAGCTGGACAAAAAGATGGACATTGAGCCACTGAGCACTACTCTTTGCGTGCAGCCATCCAGCCAGTTCTTTATCTACCAAGTGGTCCACCTATCAAATTGATGTCTCTCCAACTTAGAGACAAGGATGTCATGTGAGACAGTGTCAGACACTTTGCACAAGTCCAGGTAGATGACATCAACAGCTCTACCCCTTTCCATCAGTTCCGTAGCCCCATCATAGTTGGCCACCGGATTGGTCAGGCAGGATTTCCCCTTAGTGAAGCCATGCTGGCTGTCACCAAGCCCCTTGTTGTTTTTCATGTGCCTCAGCATGCCTTCCAGGAGAATTTGTTCCAAGATTTTGCCAGGCACAGAGGTGAGGCTGACTGGTCTGTATTTCCCTGGATCATCCATTTTCCCCTTCTTGAAAATGGGGGTTATATTTCCCTTTTTCCAGTCATCGGGAACTCCACCTGACTGCCATGATTTTTCAAATATGATGGACAGTGGCTTAGCAACTTCATTTGCCAGCTCCTTCAGGACCCGCGGATGGATTTCAGTGTAGACATCTTTCACTTCCTAGCCTAAACTATTTGGTAACTTTCAGAAGCTGAAAGGCTGTGACTAAATGTATAAACAGGTAAGAGTCATATGGGCCCATCACTGTTAGATGCTCAGTTCCATAGTCTTCACAATGCTATGTCACCAAAGCAACACAATAAAAAAATAGTGTATCTTCATGCAGAGATAAAGCAGAGGGAAACTGTAACCGTGAGGGGTGTTTTTATAAAAGACTATGAATTGTCAGGAGATCCAGTTTTGAGGGTGAAGATCTGACAATTCCTGTATTATTATTCTTTGTGGTGTGATCCTGCTCCCATCACAAGCTGGTGAGACTTGAATTTAAAAATTTTTTCTTGAACTTAATATTTCTGAGCAAGAATTTTTAAATTAGACTTGGTCATATTAGAAAATTCTTGGATTAAGACTTTTCTACTGATACATCTCATAGTAAGAGATGGTATTTGGTAATTGTAAAAGAGATGACCCAATTCTAAATTTATTCTGGCTACAGTAAGAACTCTAGATGCTAAACTGCTCTTTCTGTAGATTTCCCCTTCAAATAATTTTTTTGAGAGAATTAGGAAACAACATTGGAGTTAATCCAGCAGAGTTGCCTCTTAGCCAAACATTCACATGGAATAAGTGCTCTCTGCTTGTTTAAAAATTGCTTTTTCTCTTATGATAGGTGTTTGAGATGGATATCTCAAAGCAGCTACATGCCTACGAAGTAGAGTACCATGTCCTTCAGGATGAACTGCAGGAAAATGTGAATCCCTGTGATGAAGGTGAACCTCTGGAGAAGCTGGAGCGGGTAAACAGTCATCTGAAGAGACAAAACATGGATTTGTTGGAGAAGCTACAGGTAAATGATTTAAGACTACAAACTCATGGAGAGGGCATTTCTATGATTCAGCTAACAGAGGAGTGGTTTTTCTAAATGCACATGAGAAGTTTTCTAACTGCAAGACTATATGCAGTTGAGCAGTTCTCTCAGTTGCAGTGATTTACTAGTTAGACATATTTTTTTAACTCCTTTTTCATTCCTTGGACTTTCCTTTCTGGATTTGGATTTCTTTTTCTCAAAATATCTCTACCCTTCAGTTATTCATTGCATCTCAGTTTATTATAATGTTATTTACAGGTTGCTCATGCTAAAATTCAGAGTTTGGAATCCAGCCTGGAGACTATTTTGACTCGAGAGAACAAAATGAAGACTGCAATTCAGTCCCTGGAACAGGAGAAGATAACTTATCAAAAGGCTCTAGAGCAGATAGTGAAGTATTTGCCAGCAGAAGCATTGTCTGACTGTGAACTGCTCCTGAAGGAAGTAAACTACAACCCAAATAATAAAATAAGGAGTAAGCCATAAACTAAGGTTTTCTAGGCAGCATTTCTTCAAAATAAAGGGAAAGAAAAGATGAATATGCTGCTTTCAAAGGACTTCACAATAGGCGATGGTATTATCCAAAACTAGTGCTGGGACACTTGATAGCTACAGATGGGCCTTCAAATGTCAGTATGCAAATTCAGGCTATTAATTTTTTTATGATTATGTAAATAAATCACAAGGGGAAAATAAAGGATTCTCATGTGTAATTATGGTGAGTAGATGTATATTTGGATTTGACCTAAAGGAAATGGGAAATTTCAGTAGTCAAAGCCAAGATAACGGTGATCTATGAATTCACTCTGGGTATGCTTGTCTTGTAGTGAAACGAGGACAGCGTGTCTTTATATATATGTATGTTGAATAATACTTGAAATAAAAAAAAGAAGAATGTAATTTTCCCTCCAAAGAGCAGCATGTTTCACATCTCCTGTGGAAAATCTGTGTGAACTCATGTGTGCCTCTTTTAATTCTGCTGACTTTATGTGCACAGACCAATTAGCAGAATAAGTATCATGACTTGGTTTATACAGAAAGAGCTCTAGTGCCATCCGCTGCCTGGGCTGTACCAGTCAGCAGTGTAATTCCACATGCATGTTTGAACTGGAAACAAAAAGCATCATGTCATAGCTCCGCCTCCGTAACTCAGAGCTAAGACCTAGGTATCTATACACACTTGCAGAACTTGTAAAGGCAAGAGCTAATGGTGACTGCTACTTCCATCCCAGCCCATTTGCTTCCACCTGCCCTGGCGTTTGTCATGGACAGGAGGAAGGAAGCAAGGCTGTGGAACAGTATTTACTCTGATGTTAATTTTCCACAGAAGACTTGCTGTCATAGGAGTTAGGCGTTAAGGGTTTCTCATTTAACCAAAGAAATACTTCAGGAAGCCTTGTCTTATTTTAGTGGGAGCCAGAAAGCTGTTCATGAATTTTATTTGAAGAGAAAATTGAGGCAGGTTGCAGAAAGTTGAGCTTAAGTGCATGAGAGGGGACCAAGCAAGTTTCAAATATTATGTACCTTTCAGTTTTCACACACGCAGTGGATATACACTTCAAAGGGGATTCTGAAGTGCAGGTGCAGTTTTAATAATGCTTTCCAGGTTATTCCTGTTTTAATACTGCTTTGTGGTCTTCTTTTTGAAACAGAAGTCATGAATTTGTATGTTCTTAGCAGAAGGTGAGGTAAGCTCTGATTATTTCAAGGGAGAAAGTATGTTTATAAAGGTATAAAAAGATGCATATAGATTTGACAATGTTTTTAAGTGGAATTTTTGAGAAGGCTTAGACAAATGTGTAATAGACACGTGTTTTGGAGTGCATGTCTGAACTGTTAATTGGGTGTTACAGTGGCTCATGTTATCTCTTACCATTTATACTGTATTTCAGGAAGCACTTAATCTTTTTAGTAAGAAAAACAATAAAGCCAAGTGCCAAATCCAGCAGTGTCTTTATGCATAAGGTTGTCCAATTTAGGAAGCAAGGACTGAGTATCACTGCTTTCTAAGTTACGCTTTGTGTTAACATAAAAGTGAGGCACAACAATGCGGAGCTGCTGCGCGCTGCTGTGGGACTTGGGGGCTTGGGGTCTCCTGGGTTTTTTTGTTGTTGTTTTTTACTTCCGCTGTGTTTTATTTGATTACAGTTACTGATTGACTTAACAGTCTTTCTTTTTACAGTTGGGGTGAAAGGTCTTAACACTGTGTATAAAATTATGTGGAATCTGTCTAGATATTTCAAGAATATTGTGTTGTACTAGGTGGGAAAATGCCAAGTGGAAAGGCAGTTGTTTGCAGTTTTGTTCAGAGTGAATTTTAGCTGATGTGTACATACCAAACCAATCCCAGGAACTGCAGTAGCGTGTATTACAAAGAATCAAGGTTATTCAGATACAACTTTTTTTTTTTTTTAAGATACACTGAATGTGCTTTATCCTCTGTTTCACTTACAACATTTTTCATGTAATGCCTGGAGAAATTCCAATAAATGTCATTGCTGCATTTCTTATGGCCTCTGGCTAGTTTTGTTATTCTATATTTCAAATACCAATCTTATTCTTAGTAGTACTGTTTCCATGAATGATGAAAAGGATCTGGTTTTACTTTCTAGTTGTGGGGAAAAAAAAAAAACCTACAGGATTTGTAGAATGACATGTGGAGGATAGAAATTCTTATCAGGGAAAATAGGCTTACATTGGTCTTAGCTGAAGATTAAATTATTAAAAGGGTTTTTTCTTCTGTAGCAGTTCATTTAGTATGTGTGCATATTGAGAATAGTAATTTGATGAACTCTAAATTGTGCATCTAGCATGGGAGGAGGACACCATGTCAACAAGTAGGAATCAATACAGAAGTAAACCCACAAAGAGCTAAGTGCCTCATGACATTAGGACGTTTGTGATGGCATATGTCTTTTGGATACAAGTGTGCCTTGTACCTGTGGATCTCTAGGGTGTCTAGCTTGAAGTCTATACTGAAGCTGGTATCCTCCAGATCATCTTCAGATGAATAACCAGCAAGATTTACCTAGAAGACTCTGAATGATGTATGTGTTTGTGTTCATCTATTGGTTTCTCCCTGTCTATTGTATGGATAGCTTTACAGCTGTCCTGTTCTGCTTACAGTTGAGCAACACTAAGGTGCAGAGTGCTAGAGACAGAGCTGCAAGGATATTTGCTCAGGAGAAGGGATGGCTCCTGGGTTTGGACAAATTGCTGTTTTACTCCTAAAATTTGTTTTTCTGTTTGGAAAAAAAAGAGTTTTCTGAATAAGGCTATTGTTTTATCTGAGGTAAGCACAACAGTGCTTTCAGTTTTTGCAGTCAGCTTGCAGAGAACTAGCTTGGGAGGAAAAAGTATCTGCTTTTTTCAGGAATAGCTAACTTAGACTGGTGCCTGCTGGCACAGGGCTTTTTTAAAAGTCTGGGAACACATCCATCCTTTCAGCTAGCAAACTAGCCTGTAAATGAAGAGTACTGCTTGCCAGGAATACAGTTGAAATAGGTCAGTCTGGTAAGAAGAGCTAATGCAGGAACTGTCTGGTGTTCACGTCTTTTATGGACAGAAAACTCAGCCAGAAAGTTTTTTGGGTTTTGTCTTGAATTTTTTCTCTCCTAAAAAAAAATATTTCTTTAGGATACCTTCAGGTTGCATTTTGTTCACTTTTCACTAAAAAACCATTAGGTTACACAGAGAAAAAAATAGTTTCCTGGTAAATGACTTGTGCCTGTTGAAGACCTGACTTGAAATTACAAATCTAGCAAATCTGAAGTGGATTGATTATGCCCTTTTCAACATGACACTGCTTTACTTAATATCACTACAAGAAAGCCAAACAATTTGTAACATACGAAAGAATTTCAGCAGTTTGGTCCAAGAATTTGATAATACTTTTATGATCTAGAGGGTCTACATTGGGACACTTAATCTAAACCTAAACCCACATAGGTATTAGTGTGAATAGCTTTTTGTGTGTTGAGGTGAACAACTCCAGGGCACTGTTAACAATGATTATCCACTCGGTCTCTGTAGTCATCGACGGGTGTTGACAGGCACATGCAGGCTGTAACATGTCACACATTATCCCAGGCCACACCATCCATTTGAAGAAGTGTAATTGATTCTATACTTCTGTAGTTCAGCTTTTACTGTCAGTGTTTACCACTGAATGCATTTAACATATGCTTTGCCTTCATCAGTCTTTCTAGTGACTAGAAAGAACAAAATTTAACGTTTGTTTCCAAAAAACCTCATTGAATGCTTGGCTATATACTTCCTCCAGACATCTGGTGTGCAAGGGATAGAGTTTATATGCTTAAAGTTTAATATGTTAGCTCACTCTGTCTGAAAGCGTATTAAACGCAGCAGTGACAGTAAAAAGCTGGGGAGTAAAGCAGAAGTTACTGCATGCCTTGAGCAGCTAATGGCTGTGTGCTGACTGGCTTGCAATGAAGTGGAATCTAGACAGATCACTAGTTGGTGTGTTGTTTGGTTTTATTTTAATGTTGACCTCAGTTCTGGGCCAAAGGAAGGATCTGTTGGTGCTCCTTTATAAAAACGTTGTCTTGGAGTTTCCTTTCAGTTGAGGTGGTTTTCCACTCCTTTTGTTGTTTTCTTCAGAACTCTTGCTCAGCAAGCATTCTTTAACAAGGAAATTGGGAATTATTCATATTCTTACCACCTCGAACACTTACCTTGGAGCTTATCCAAACACTTCCTGTATTCCAATTACAACTTATTCAAGTCTTCACTCTGGTAAAAGAGAGTTAGAAGGTTTTAATATATTGGTTTTATTTTTGGTTAGTGCTTGCTGAGAGATGACATAAATGCCATACATGGTGTCCTGCCAGAAGGAAGAAGTACTGAGTGATCTTGTGCTTGTAAAGTGCTGTACTAAGAGATATTACTTTTTAGTGCGGGAAATAAGTCTATATCTGACTTCAAAACAGAGACATAGTTGCACTGGCTGGCTGTACTCAATGCGGCTATGTGTCTAAATGATTATTTCAGTTGCCTGTGCGTACTTAGTGTTTGGTGTAGCAGATACTTAGATGTATATGGCCATTTTTGTCTAAAAAGTTTAAATGGCTTGTACCATCCTGTTCTGAGTGTGAGTGTAGCAGGAATGAAGCATGCTGTATAGTGTAAGTATGTATGTTCTCTTCAAGTCCAGAGTAGCCATGCAGCTGAAAACCTTGTTTCAGAACATAAGAAACACAGTGAGGAAAGAGCTGGTTTGAGCCTGTAGTTGCTTTTCCCTTGGGTTACCCAAAATAGAATAGTGGGCTACCCAAAATAGAATCATGGAATATCTCAAGTTGGAAGAGACCCATAAGGATCATTGAATCTAGCTCCCTGATCCTTGCAGAGTTCGGGACTACCTGAAACTAAACCATCTGACTAACAGCATTGTGCATATACTCTTTGAATTCTGACAGGCGTGGTGCTGTGACCACTACCCTGGGGAGCCTGTTCCAGTGGCTGACCAACCTCTCAGTGAAGAACCATTTCCTAATGTCTAGTCTGAACTTCCCCCGATGCAGCTTCATTCCATTTCCTCCTGCCCTGTCACTGTTCATCAGAGATCAGCACCTCCCCCTCTGCTGCCCACCTTGAGGAAGCTGCAGACTGCAATGAGGTCACCCCTCAGCCTTGCCTTCTCCAAGCCGAACAGGTCAAATGACCTCAGCAGCTCCTTGGAAGTCTAGCCCTCAAGGCCTTTCACGATCTTCTTCACCCACCTCTGCACACACTCCAATAATTTGATGTCCTTCCTACATTGTGGCACTCAAAACTGTACACAGGACTGGAGATGGGGCCACACCAGTGGGATAGTCAGCTCCCTCTACCAGCTGGCTATGCTGAGCTTGATGCACCCCAGGACACAGTTGTCCCTTTCAGCTGCCAGGGCACACTGTTGACTCATACTCTCAACTTGCCATCAACCCCACCCTCAAATCTCTCTTCAGGGCTGCTCGCAAGCCTCAATATGTATGTATAACTTGTCTGAGATGGAGAATCCAGCACTTGCTCTTGTTACTTTTCATACAGTTGGTGATTGTCTAGCTCTCTACGCTATCTAGATTTTTCTGTAAGGCCTCTACCTTTGAGGGTGTCCACATCTCCTCCTAGTTTACTATCATTGGCAGTCCTGGGAAATAGAGATATGCAGGGCCACAGCGTGAAGAGATCAGGCTAGCTGGAGCCTGGAAGAAGCCACAATAATGCTATGCAAAGCCTGGCTTGTTCAGTGGGAGATTTCCTTCAAAGTGTAGACTTGATGCTGACTAAACCACTGCTAACTAAAACCTGATGCTAACTAAAACCAAAACCCCCAGTGCCAGTCAGCATCCCATCAGTACTCCAAGACAATGCGGGACTATTTTTGTATGCAGCTGCTGGACTGCCTGCACTATCATCTGCAGGACTCAGTAAAGGCTTATTTTGTAACGTGTTTTTGCTAGTGCTACAAAAAAATTGCCTGAAGTTTTTCGTGATCAATCTAGTAAAGTTGATGCTCCAGAAAAAATCGTAGTTATTAAATTTAAAACTGGACGTTGCCCACGAGGTGTCACTGTTGCTTTGGTACATGCAGCTTGTGTGACCGGGTTGTGGTTGCCCGGCTCCCGTGCAATGCGCACTGTGAGAATCGCACTGTGCCTCTTTATTTTAGAGACGAGAATTAACTCATTCTCCTGCCCAAAGAAGCGTGATGCTCTCTTTGCACACTGTTTGTAATAAGATGTGATGTCTGTGGTCAAAGACTTAATTGTAATGAGGATACTCACTAGATGACAAACATGGCCTTCTCAGAAAAGAATGCCTCGGTTGCAGTGCTCTTGTGCGAGAGAACTCTGGAAGCACTTTTAAACCCTACAACAGGCATGTTGTCCCAGCAATATCTTTCTTGGTGTCTCCTTTTGTACTGTTCTGGTTACGCAGGATTTATTTTTATGTCTCTTGAAACCAGCGTTGAGCTAATATTGCCTAACTGCAGTCCAAGTCTGAACTTACTAAGTCCCATTTTTTTTGTAAGGCTTCCTTGCAGTAAGCTTCTCCATGGCCACTCTCAAAGAAACAGCTCTTCCTCCTGGAGGTTTTTTTTCAGTTAATCTTACTAGGTTTTCAGTGATCAGAACAAAAATAAATGATTTTCTCCTTTTTTTTTCCCAGAGCTACAGAGAAAACATGATTTGCTTCTTCAGTTTTCCAGTTAACACTTTTTTCCTCCAACAGCAGTGCTTTCAGATGTTGCATTTGCTCTGATACGCAGAGAACACATTCAAGATAACACACTGTTCCAACAACCAAGACACAGCTGCTCTCAAATACGTCTGGACAACAAGCACAAGGCATGTTTAGCTCCAGACCAGAGCCTAATGTTCAAACCATACTCAGGTAATTATGGCATCAGCATTTCCCTGGGGACTTCTGGGCATAAACAAAGAGACCACATCTCTTCTACAATGCGTTTGCATTTCTAAAAGCACCAAATTATAGATGGGCCTAATGGGCTGAAGGTGCTTAAAGCAGGGCCAGTGCACTTCATGTGCAATATACCATCATTTGAAAAGCTATCACGTTGTGAAAACATCATTCAAGTGCTAATTTAAATAATACTAACATCTAAAATGAAGGCATGCTCTGACATTTATAGGTTTAATGTCTATTTCTGCACTCTACAAAAATAGAGTGGCTGTGGGTGGATCTATGATTATTGCTGTGCATTAGCAAGACAGAAATTGTGTAGGCAGCTGGTATTATGCCTGGGTAAATATAGATGAGGGAGAATCTTTGATGTCACATTTTTGTTTAAGAAACAATTAGAAACAGCTTTAACTTCGGCTGTGTTTAAGGCTTTTGGAGAAGGAGAGAAGATCTTAAAAATCTGATGACCAGGTATGTCTCCATCCTGCATAGCCTGCGGTTCCAGTAGCTGGCATTCCTTGCTGAGCAATGATAGCTGCTGAGGCTGGATGCATTGCCAAGCTGTCATCCCAACCAAAATTTGTGATGTTTGCGTCCTCTGCCTTTGTGGTAATCCTGAAAACTTCAAAGAGCTTAGATGGGCTGAAATGTTGGGTTTTTTTTTTAATTGACTCCTGGTATTAGTTTGTGGAGGAGAAAACGTAGCAGTCTTTTGAAAAGAACATCATTTTATCACTTTCTGGCTAAAATAAGTGAAAGCTACATGGTCTTTCTTATTCCAAATGGACCAGTGAAGGGAAACAAGGTATGCTGAACCACTGAATTGCTCTCAGTGGCATAACTGCTATTAGTAATGAGCTAATGCATAACTATAGCAATATGTCAATTGGAGGGTAACTTCCAACAGTTTTCTAGTGGACACCAACAGGTAAGGTTCTCCAGAAGGATTTTGGTTCCTCTTTTCTGTGTAAGAACAAACTTGACCTAGTGCTGCAGTAAACCTCTTCATAGGAAAGGGTTGAGTGATTTGTTTATATCAATAGGTGGGGAGAAACATGAGAGTGCAGTGGAGATTAGCCCAGCTCTGACAGTTGATACCAGCTCTTTTTACGGCCTGACCTGGGCAGGTCCCCATTGACACTCTCCTTCAAACAAAATGTTCAAAAAAATAGTAAACTGTGTGTTTGTATTTTCCTCATATTTTTCCAACTTTATATCCTCTGCAGAAGCACAGGATCCTGCTGTACATCTTTTCCCTTTGGGTCACCTAGTCCCCATGTGTGGAGTCATTCCCCTCCTGTTTGCATAATTCACAAAGGCTGAGAGCACTGTCCGTTTCCTTGGCTTCTGAGCAATGTTCTTGCCAACCTCGACCTGCTGGGGAAACAGAGCATCAGAGGTCTGTGTTTTTCTAAGAAGTGTATTTCTGTCAGCCCAATGGGTAGCAGCATTACTGTCCATCTCTCATGAAAAGGCAGAGAGCATGGTCTGGCAGTTCCTTGGGGTTAGTTCGTATGTTCCTGCAGAGGCTGTGCACAAGCAATGCGAGAGGATGCTTCTTACGCCTGCCACAGCTGTCTCCTTGTTAAAAGTTCAGGGTTTGAATGACTGTAACACCCCTCATATGTGAAGGTGTTGGAGTTTTTTAACTTTCAGTGGAAGTAAGCCTGATGCAGTCAAGCAACCCTGGAGGAAACTTTAATTGGGGAGGCTGGGGATGTGTGGAGCAGTCGCACATGGGAGGACAGGAAGAAATGGAATTATGGCAGGAAATTATAAATTAGAGGTGACAAATACTTCTGCTCTAACAGCAGTTTATTTATACCAAAGCACATGATAACATGCCAATTTTTGAGGATTTCTGGCTTCTTGACGTTTGTCCTACTTACTTCTTACAAAAAAGCACCACCTGAAATGATCATAGCGTCCTAGAGAGCCAAAGCACTAAAATGATGCAAAGTTGCTAACTGGAGAACCGTGCATTTTGGAAACTATATTTATTTGTAGTATAACAGGGCCTAGGGAGATGGTACAACAGAAGTCTGGTAAGGCAGCAAAAGATGTACAGTGTCCCAAGAAATTCACTGTTAAATGAAAGAGGTGAGAAGAAGGGTGAGTGTGAGTTTGTAAGAAGAGCAGCGTGGCCCTAGGGCAACAGCGATCAGTTTAGGTGGACGTACAACTATATTGTAGGTGCCTGATTTTAGAAGTGGGAATGTTCGATTTAGTCTCCATCAAGCTTTCTGGCTGAGCACTGACTTCATAGAGGCAACTCCAAAGTGTAAATCTCATTCATTTAATTTTGATATCCCCTTTTCTCCAGCTGTGGTGGGTTCTAAAGCATTTGCCCATTCCATTTGCCCACGAATTTCTTCTCTCCACCCACCCCAAATACCAGCAAGAAGTGAGGAGGTGTGGTACCTCTTTTGTTTCCCTCTATATAATAATCTAATAGTTATCACAGTTGTTAAGGAAGTGAAAAGCCTCATTTCTGGTCTGAAATGCATCCTGGAAAAATTGCAAGTGGAAATATGTAACATGGACAACCTCCATAGCCTGTTTGTTTATTCTTATACTTAGAGATTCAAATAATGAGCATGAGTAAACTCTCAAAGCATCTCAGTTATTGACTCTCTGTCCCATTTATGGCATGCTTTGAGGGAAATTGTAATGAACATGCCATTAAACAAAACATGAACCATCAGGCTATCTGGGCTATGACAGATCTTCTGCTCCTTGGAGCATGCATAAGTCTCTCTCCCTACTCCCCTGTGTGAACCAGGATCCTGATAGGACATTCTGGTCCTTCTTGCTCCCAGACCCCAGAGTTGGGGTCTCTAGCTGCCATGTCAGGGAGGGTGGGAAAGGGAGAAGAGGGGATTGTGATGCCAAGACCTGAGGCACTGCTGTTCTTCAGCTGCGGTGTCATCCAAATTAGCAGGCTTTTTTCTTTCCCCTCATCCCAGGGGAGTTGGAGTCTGAAGAGAGCCTCAGTGTGAGCCTCTGAACACAACAATAAACTGTAGTCCATCCTGTGTGTGATAGGGAAATTAATAGCAAAGAAACTTTGCCTGGAGCTGCAGAGAAAGGTAGAGGAAAAGGATTTGCTGCTGCAGATGCCTTAAGTAGATAGAGTGTGCTGAAGTTTGGGACCTGGTTCGATACATCTATCATAAAATAAATGTGCACTCAACTACCATCTGTAGTGCGTGCACAGCAGCAAACCACTCCAAACAGCTAAAAGTGTAATGTTAGGGAAGGAGAAAAAGAAACAGAAGGGAAAGAGGAAAGATGTATTGAAGGAGAGAACAAGGACTGGAGTTGCACTGGACATGCGAGGAGAAATCTGTGTCACATTTATTTGCATCATGAAGGTGCCTGTTCTCATGAGGTCTAGAGTCGCGGATCAGGTTGGTGATACCTCTCTTGGGTTCTGCCAGCAACCCTCTAATCTGTAAATGTGTCAAGATATTAATGGTTACCTCCCTTTCACTGTAACAAAGAAGGGAGGAGAAAGCACCTACAACCAAATCCTTAGCCAACCCAAAAATGCCCTGAAGGCTCCCACATTCACTGCTCCCCACAAGCAGGGTTCCTTTTCCCATGCGAAACAAGCCATGGGCTAGATTCTGCCACAAAACCAAAGGCACTTCAGCACTGAAGTGAATAAAGCTTTTCCCCCTTCCAAAGATTTAGTTCAGCACCATTTAAACTTCTGAAATCCAGGAAAGGAAGCGGTGAGCTTTTGCATGAAGATCAAGTGCACAAAACCCCTGAGGCTTGGCCTCTGAACTGCAGGTGAAGAGGAACTCCTGTTTGCAAGAAAAATCCAAACACCAAGCCAGGCAGTAGAACTCAGTAGAAAACAGTCAAAACTGTTACTCATTCTCTATTTTGTTTCTATCACTAAGATAGGAATATAGCCCCCAACAAAATAAATCTGCAAGACTCTATTCATTCCTCTAACAAAGAGAGTTGCGGGTGCTTGCTGCTGGGTTTTGGGAGACTGTAAAGACTAACGAATCTGAAACTCAGGCTTTGCGTAAGATTGCAAAATATACACAATGATAAACTTTTATAGAGCTTTGCTCTTAATCTAAGATCAGTTTAACCACAGTGCTGTTTGTTGTAGTGTCTAATTGTTACCATCTTGATTTCCATATATATTCTTTCAAGAGACCCCCAGTTGAACGGCATACCCACACAAACCTGAGTTTGCCTGGCACAGACATGGGCTGTCACCTCAATAGTGCCATTAAGATTATTCCTTAGAAACTGATGACTGGGACCTAACATTAATGAGGATTATTTTAGTGTATTGAGACATGACTCAACTTTCTTAAATCCAAAAGATATTGGTTGTAAGTGAATAATGACTGCTGCTAGAAGCAAGATTGAAAGGGAAGTACTGTGTTAAGTATGCAATTAAATGCTTCACAAAATACTTAACAGAATATATGCTTACTAAAGTACATACTGGAAGAGGATAGTCTTGCCTAACTGGAATAGTTAGGTAGAAACAGAAATTTTGTCTGTGCATTGGATGTCCTTCAAACCACTAAAGGGAAAGTGTCATCTCAAAGCTAAGGAAAGTTGGTGGGTTAGAGGACACTTATTGTTCAGAATACCCATGTGCAACATGAGGCACTTAGTTGAGTATTTCTATGCACTCTCTGCAGGAGGGGAGGAGTGGGAGACCTCCAGAGGATAATCCAGACCTTATGCTAAGTTTCAAGTAATTTAGTCTAAGACTGGAATGATTCTCTGGAGGGACCTCTCTTGTTTCACTGACTCTCGGGGAAGTGTTAAATTAATTGGGTGTGCCTCACTAAGTTGGATAAACCTAGGCCTAAACGAAGGGATTTCCCTCCTGTTGGAATGGTGCTATGTTGCATGCTGTGTTGTGGCTGGTGAATACCTTTTACGTCACACTGTACCCCATAGCATAAAGCGTCTACCTATAACTCACCTTACTTGGACCTGCTAGCAGAGCACAAGAATGCGGTTGAGGTGTCTCTTCAGAGCAGACCCTGAACATGGAAGAACTTAAATGTTCAAGGACAATCACTAAAATGGCTAGATGCTTAGGACCAGGTTTCAGACAGCCCAGAACTAGCACTGTAGGTTGTTTTAGTGTGGAGTCCTACTGCAGACATGAAAGTCCAATCCCAGCCAGGACTGATGCTGGTAATGTGGTTACGCTGGGAAACAGAGATGAAATGCCTACATGCTCTGCCATATGATGGTGGGGTTTGGTTCTGAGTGGTTTTACCCCAGGGGAAATTAACAATTCTCACCAAAATTCTCCTTAGATTTCTCAATTAAAAGATACGAGTGTGTGAAGAAGTATCAGCAAAATACTCACTGGAGTTAAATCTCTGCTTCTGTCATAGAATTTCTGTTGGCTCTGAATAGCAGCACTTACCTGTGGTGTTCAACACAGCTGGAGACAACCGAGTAAATATTGCATAAGGATGAACGCCAGTATGTTATGCATGCATTTTTAAAGGTATCTGCTGTATTACTGTAGGTTATTTAAACAAGATTTTCTTGCTCTGGAGCATGAAAGCAGCATAGCAAAATGTTAATTTTTTTAATACTTTTTTCTTTTCTAACTTTAATAATCTACCTTGTATTTCAGGGCTGGATGTAATCATAAAAGTTAACATGGCTCTTCAGACTGTTCTTCTTTCTGTAAGCATGGCTTCATAATGGAGATTTAGTGGGCCATAAACAGGATGTCGGATGGTGCTCTCTGTCAAAAATTAATGATGGCAATGAAGATTAAATTATTCTTCCATGAAAATACAGCACATACGCAGGGAGATGTTTGCAAGCAGGCTTAAAATAGGCCATTCCCTGAGGACAGCCTGGGAAGTTTACTGGCTGCTCCCTATTCCTGGTGAGAGTCTGGGTCTGCCACAAAGGGGAGTTGTGTTTAATTCCTGCAAAACCCTGGGACACAAAGGGAGGGTTTTGTTTTAGTTCCCTGCAGGTGGAAGCTGTAGGCTGTGGTGCCTGGATAATCTGTTATTCAGCTACCTGCAGTGTACTCCCATTGCTCCAATTTGCACTGCTGACCTCCTTTCGCTGCCCTTCGTTGTCAGAGCTCACAGTGTTTCAGTCTGTGGGGATTCATTGTGAATTCAACTGTGCATGTTGAGGGGGGTGGAGGGAGAGGGAGAAGGATTTTCCACAAATGGAAACTGAAAACCTGCAGCATATCTGTATGGAAAGGCTTCCACTCCATCACCTGCTTCCCTCTTTTTTTTCTCCTAGATGCAGCACTAACATGACAGTGGGAGAAAAATATATTGTGTTTCCCTGAGACAGGTTTGTCCTGATGCTGGCTAGTATGGATTGCCTGGTGCACCAAGCAAAGCTGTCTCATGTGACGCATGGTTTTCTGTAATGCAGCTCTCAGGAAGCCTGTGTGGCTGCTTTCTATTTCATGTTTTGGCAGTAGGTGGCTGTCTGCCTCTGCAGAGGCTCAGCCCAGGCTGGAGTATTCCCCAAGCTGCCTGGTTCTACATTCCCCAAACCTGCTTTCCATATTACTGCTCAGTAAAGACGTAAATATTAAGCAGAAGATTTCATGCCTTCCACAAGGGCACGGCTTTCTCTGTGAATTCATTCCCGGTACTAGGGACAAAATTAGGAAACTACATCTTGGAGGGAAGACGTCATTGTGACCATTAATTCCCATGTGGAAGAGCTACTACCAATATTTCAGCTCAATGATCTTTGTCTTCTCACAGCTTCAGCAGGTACTGGTTACGATCCTGAAAAGCATCAGTTTGGGGGATTTTTAAATTTTTGAATGCCTTCTCGTTTTGATTTTTTCTTTCTTTATTTTTTTTATTCCCCCCATCACACCCTGTGTGTCGTCTCTTGTGAATCCCCTTATGGGTAGATCTGTGTGACTATATAACTCTTTGAGCTGTCTAGACCTGGAAAAACACATCTTTTCACTTTTTTTTTGAAGCCTGTTGTATAGGAAGACAATGCGTTTGTGTATGCTTAGAATACGCGAGCCAACAGAAGCAAAAGAGGAAAAAGAGGTGACCACGGTACCAAATACATCCCCTCTCATGGGGAGCATGGTCCTTTTTTTGGCAGAAAGTGGCTCATTTCAAGCAGGTACTGCTCCAGACCTTTGGCACGTGTAGATGTATAAACTGAGTTGCAGCTGACATTTCAACCCTCCTTTGAAACCACGTCATAATAGCAAAGTTAAAATGTATCCAATATGTAAAAACCAACCATTTCTGTCTCTTTGCAAAGATCTCTGCTCCTTCAATTACTTGAGTTTCATGGGGAAAATTATTACCTTTATAGAGTAGTCTCCCAGTAAGCAGTGAACTTGTTGTTGCTCAGGAATTAGCTGAATAACATAAATCAACTGGTAAAGCTAACCCAACCAGCATGCAAGCATGTGTTTCTGTTTTGACCCATCAGTTGGAGATTACCAGCACTGGCTCTTGCTTTGGGACAGAGATGACCTTTTCTGCCATAGCAAGGGAACCTGGCAGGGCTTCTCAGGTTTGCCTTTCAGATATGCACCCTGTACCTGAGTAGATGTGTGGCATTTTTGCTGCTGTTGTTCTTTGATAGGGTGTCTTTAATGAGATTTTCTTTTTCCTCAGAAAAGTAGATTTTACTTCATATGGTAAGATATGGTCCTTGGCTCTTCCAATTTTGCTGAGAAGAGCTGGTAACTGGGGAATCGCCACATAGCATGGACTGTCCAGAAGACAAAGTTAGGACAAAATAGCCCCCTGTGCCTGTGTGAGCACTGCCCATTACACTGCTTACTCCTGTGCTATATGATGGGCGGCTGCCTGCTCTGATTTTCATCCTCCACCACACACATATTTTCACACTTTCCTGTTCTGGTCACTGTATTGAAATCTCTGCTATGGCTCTTCAGTATGCATTTTGGTTCTCTGGATTCAGAGCAGTGGATCTGATTAAGTCCTGTGAGTTTTATAGCTATTTCTGTCTCTATGAATGCAGGTAAGGTCTGAACCACCTTCACAATAAAGTCTCCTCAGCCCTGGCACAGATCAGCAGATTTTCCACCAGCTCTGTATATCCAAGCAATTAGCAACTGCTTCTACAGCCCAGGGATGAAGATCTATGGGCCTGGGACAGAGATGAGACTTGTGGACAGCCTATGGAGAGAGGATGGCAACATGCTTCAAATGGTAGAGTGAGATGGAGATTTCCTCAGGTTTCTGCAAGGCTGCCTCCGAATGTTGCTTTAGTCTGGTGCGGGAAAGGAAATAAGATGTCAAAACTTCTGTTTGTGCATCACACCTACTCTTCAGGCACCATTTCCATTTGTGTTTTATCTTGAAACTAAAACCAACAATTTTTGTAGAGGGATGCCTGTGGGGCTGTGTGAGGACCTTTGGGTTTAAATCCCATTTGATGGTAAGTGCCTGTCTAAGCATTCGTTTACCATACCTGCCTCCTTCTGAATAGGGTGGATTGTTTGAATAAGCTATTGCTATTTTTTCTAATGTCTGTCATTCGTATTATGTCAAATAGCAACAGCAATAGATGGGGAACAATTCTGCATTTTCAGATCACTCATCTATATCTCTTTACCCATCTGCTGAATTGACTTGAGTTGGGGATTCTTGCCACCGAATCCCCAAGAATGGTCTATAAGCAAGTAAAAGACCAGCTGAAGTTTCATAAATGCTTCCTAGTTTTTCTCTACCTGCAAATTTATTCAAGAAGCCCAATTTAGGGAGTAGCGTAGCTACTGCTCACACTGGCATCAGGATGTGGGCGTTTACGTTGCCTCCTGGAATTTCCAGATCACCAATGGAGAAGTCAGTTCTGAAACATGATTAAATCAAATAACATTTTATTAAATAAGTCATCTTCCTTCTGGCATAAGTCAATTAAGTGGTCTTGTCTAGACTTGTAGTGCAATCCCTCTGGAATTTGGCCAGGGATAGGTATTAGCCATATTAAAGGCAAAGACTTTGCACTTCAGCAATGCAGTAGCTCAGCAGCTTCAGTAGCTCAGCTGAGTCTGTGAGCCCAGACTTGCAGACTCCTTAACTGAACAAGTAAAAGTATTGTTTTCAAATAAACCATGTTGTTCTTTCCATTTCTTGGACATGGCTATCAGTGAAATTGAATTCTAACTGCTACTTCAAACCTGACCTACCCTGAACTGACAGTAGCAGAAAGTATGAAATCAGTTGCTAGTAACATAACAACTGTGACTGCAACAGAAACAGCTCCGGAGCGGCTGCTGTCCTTCACCTACTATGTGTTAAAACAGAGGTGAATCCAGTCAAGACTGAATGGCCTTCAATAAATACCTGTTTAAAAAAGTTTATAAAGTGCTCTGTAATGGTAGCAATGAGCATAAATAAGGAATAAGAATTTCTCAGTGTAGGGAGTCGGCCCAGACATGACAATGAGTCTTGAAATTATTGGGGATGTTGTGTGTATTTCAGATGCTATCCTGTGTATTTCAAATAAGGCAGAAAAAATATGGATGGTTATCTGACCAATGCATTCAACATTTGTCTTCTATTCATAATATTCAGTAATATTGGATTTTATTTGATTTGATTACCCATGGCAGGGGGGTTGGAGCTAGATGATCTTAAGGTTTTTTCCAACCCTAACAATTCTATCATTCTATTTTTCTAGCCATATGAGGAAGTGTCATGGGTTCAGCAGCAGCAGTCATTTTTCTTCTTGGTAGCTGGTGCAGCACTGTGTTTTTGACTTTCGGCCTGGGAACAGTGCTGATAACACCAGTGTTTCGGTTACTGCTTAGTGATGTTTGTTCTGGCCAAGGACTTTCTGAGTTTCATGCTGTGCCAGGGAGGAGGGGAAGTGGGGAGGAAGCAGACACAGGGCACCTGACCCAAACTGACCAAAGAGGTTATTCCATGCCACAGCACGTCATGCCCAGGATGAAAAAGACAGAGAGCAGAGACCCGGAAGGGTGGGGGTGTACTGCGTGGTTGGGCTGGGTTTTAGGTGGTGAGAAATTGTGTTTTTTCCTTGTATGTGCTTTGTCATTATTATTATTGGTGGTAGCAGTAGTGGTCTTGTGTTACACTTTAGTTACTAAACTGTTCTTATCTCAACCTGTGGGAGTTTAATTCTTTTCGATTCTCCTTCCCATCCCTCCGGGAGCAGGGGGAAGAAAGAGCTGGAAGTGAGTGAGAGAACGGGCTGCGTGAGGTAGAGAGGCTTAAACCATGACAGGAAGCTAGTCAACATGAGAGTCTCAAGCCTTGGAGAAAATAGTTAAAAGGATATATTCTCTTTCTGCTCTGGCTTATTTCAGAGGAAAAGACCGTGGATATTTTCACAAACTTCTAACACACTTGACTGCAAAGACATGTACATTAGAAAACATCTTTTTGCCGCTCTATATTTTCAAAGATTTTTTTTTCCAAGTTCTTAATTGAATAAAAACCAAAATATCTTTTGCCTTAATCCAATCTCTTTCCCCAGTTCAGTGAAGGAATTTTTTCTCAGTTTCTGTGTTTAGTGATATAAAGCTACTCAATAAATTCAACTCCGTGTATTCAGCTGTGGTTTAGAAAGGCTAATACAGCTGGGACATCACTCTTAATAACCTCTACTCTGTATCTGTGGTGGTCTTAGAGAAGTCCAAAGGGAGATAAATATATCTCATCAGTACCGGCTATATTTGGAAGATCTCATGTGATGTAAATTTCCATTGTTAAATCATTGCAGGAAAAAAATCCACAACACAAACCCCCGAAAAACCTTCCGAGTTCTCAGTTGCTGAAGCACTGGTGGAAAATCATGGTGTTCCACAGTAGTCTGTGGGTCAATGTGTCCTTCAGGAAATTGCAGGTATCTTTGTGCAGCATTTGGACCACTACAGTGAAACTAAGCGAGGGGCTCCCTTTCACATTTGAGTTGCTCTTAAACCTCAATGAACCTGATATAAAAGCAGGTCTATATACAGGGCAGCACAGGCTGTCAAATGAACTAGCAAGTACGTGCCATTGTAACAGAAGACATCAAAGGGAAAACCGACCATAAGAATGGTGCTTCAAACATAACTGTCCAGTCTTGCTTGTCCATTTCTCAGGTTTTACTGCAGAAATGAAAGCTGTGAGCCTTCTTTAAATAAAGTTTGCTCATAAAAGGGGCATCTCATTGTGTGGGGACTCTAAAATCTCTGTTTATTCTGCAGCTGACAGGCACCATGGCTGGTGTATCTGTGTCTTTGTTCTTTTAAATGCTGTGGTTCATTTGCCCTCTCTTCCCCTAGAAAGACATAGATAAAGTATGATTGATTACCTGCTTTTATCTACAGCAAATGATCTCATTAAAAATGTTAGTTTGGACTCATTCATGCTCAGGTGAAAGAGTACAATTTAGAAGGCTTGTTAAAAAGCCTCTTTCAGCTCATAAGATCATAATGAGCATTGAGGGACTTTATTGAATGGAAGGTTTTTCCACAAACATCAAATTGTCTCACCCTGTCAGGTCCATAAGACACATCATGGGTACTGTGAGAAGAATAGTCATCTGGAACACGTATTCATACTTGCATAAGGCCCAGTGTGGATGTGATACTATAGTTCACCACTGACCTTATCCAAAGTCCACAAAACTCCATGTCATTATTAGTCCCAAGTTTGAATTGTTGAAGTTCAACTCTGAAAAGCAGAGAAAAGGGACAAAAAACATCTCACTGGAAAAACAGGCATCACCTTAACAGCTGTATGGACAGCTTTGCTTTGTTTATGAATTCTATTCCTAATTAAGAATAGTGAATAGTAAGACTTCTATTTATCACTAAGTCATTGGAATACAGAAAATAAGGCTGGTCAACCTGGTTCCATTGCATGGTTCTCTGAGGGACCAGAGTGTTTCATATCATAGCTACAGATTTCAGTTCCTGAACATTCAATAGTTCCTTCAAAATGTAGTTCATATTTAGGACTGCATTTGCGTTTGGTGATTGGGTTGAGTCCCATCAGTATTGTGCACAAACACAAAAGAGAATGGTAACTTCTAAACTTACTATAAGAATAATCTTAGGGTTGTTACAAAAGAGTTAAAAATATTTTAAACATCTGAATTTGAACAAATTAATCCCACCCTTGTGATGTGATTGAAAATCATTATAATGACATCCAGATTTTTGTGGACTGGGAAGCTCTGTATAGGAGGGGTTGGTATTGTTAGCCCTGTTTGGGCTGAGGAGCCCAGGGTGCAGCAAAGGAGCTGGCACAGCATTGCTCAGCAAATGATGGAAAGTGACAGGAACAGAGTCCGGATCCCCTTCATCCCGACCCAGTGAACTTTACGTAGGCCACTAAGCATCACTATCCTCATTTGTGAAGGGCAAGAACTGACCCTAAGCAGAATAGAAAGGCATAGGACCTGTGTCCTAGCTGGCATCCCGAAGATGTGTCTCTCACCTGGGGCATTATCGCTCCAGCTTCGAGACTGTAGGGACTCTTCTATTCTTTTTATTATTCCTCCTGATTTTTATATTGTCTGTTCTGGTATTTGTGGGGGGAAAAAAAAAAAAAAAAGAAAAAACCCCCCCCCGAAAAAAACCCCAATCCACTTGGTTTTCTGAATTCCAACCAGACCATTATGCTGAGCTGAGCATTTCTGAATTGAAGCAAATCCAACTGCAGTGGCCTTGCCATAGGCACACCCTAATTAACAGCAGTAAATTCCATATGGTCTAGTCTTCACACGGGAATGACTGTTCTGTGACCTAAATGCTCTGATTTGTCTCATGCAGGGGAGTTTTCACACTGGCGGCAGCTTCGACTTGTGTCATTGCCTACGTCTGTTTACCTTTTAGGTAGTTTGTTTTCCTTCCCCCCGTCAGTCCTCTGTGGCTGCTTTCAGAAGCACTTGTTTGCTTCACCAGGCATTTTTAACCCCACAGCCTGTTTCTCTTTCTTCATCTCACCGTAAAGTTATAATGCTGAATTTACGACATGGCAATTATTTTCATGGGAACAGACTGTGGCATCATAAAACAGGATTATGATGACCCCACTGAAGAATCAAGCAGAAGCAGCCAGGCCCTGGTTAGGAAAAGCTCTTTTTTAAACAAAACATGACTATCTGCAAAACCAGTAGGAGTTAAAGTTAAATTGCTGGTTGCATAAAGAAGTTTTGGTATCTTTCTCCCTATGTGCAAAGCCTTCTTGTGATGCACAGTAAATCTTTGAGAAACATTCAAATCCTGGAAGCATTTTTAGTGCCTATTTGTAGCGTACCCTGTTGTATTTGGACTTCTTTTTTTTTCAGCTGGGTAGGGATGGGTCTTAAAGTCTCCAAAGAGCAAACTTTCACAAGACCTTTCTGCTGCTGCTATAACTATTAGTGTTCTGCTGAATCGGTGGAGCATAAGGTGTACATGGTGCTTTACAGATTTATAAAATGACAAGTTTTTGTCTACCAGCTGCCCTGAACCTTCTAAACAGAGCAGAAAGTGAAGCTTGGGTCAGGTCAGAAACAAACTCTCCTGTGGTAGTTCTGTACTTTGAACTTATAAGTGTGGGCAGTTAATGATTTTTGCTATTTGCTTCGGGGTTTTAGCCAGTTTCTCAAAATACTCATGCTCTTTTATAAGGCTTGACAAATTTCAGGCAACTCATGATGTGAATCCTACTCTTACCAAAATTGATTATTTCATCTTTTCTGCATTTCTTCTCTTTGGAAATCATATCTGGGCAGTTATGGCTTCATCAGGGCAATCGATAACACTCAAAGGGGTTGAGCCTGGTGCTCCAGAGCACTGGAGCTGTGTCAAATGGGGAACCAAAACAGAGTTGGAGCAAAGTCATCAGGCTAAATAAGGAGGGGATTGAAATATTGTCAGGCATCTGAAATTTTTAATCAAAGCACCACATTCCTCACCCTAGTGTGGGAACAGGCTGGGGCAGGTATGGTGGGAACTTGGCAGAGGTGTTTCTCCCCCTTTCTTTCATGCATACATTAGGGCAGTCTCTGAGTTGCTCAGGCTTTCAAGAAGATGTGACATGTACAATGTCATTAAGAAATAACCAACAGGAAAGATGATGACATTGTTTTTGTGAATGTATGAACATGCAGTGAGCAAATCACACAGAAGTGGAGGATTCTTGTAACTGGTTTTCTAGTGCAGAAATTCATCACTTCTATAGCCTGTGTATTCCTGACCAATAATGGCTCTTCTTGTGTACAAGAAAATTGATACCATATCTCTATCTCCCCTTCGAGGTTCTAGTGATAATTGTGTCTTACATACTTGAGGTTAGTATTAGGGTATGCCAATGCTGCATATTGTATCTTTGCTTAGGGTATGCCAATACCATATACTGCAAAAATATTTTGAAATTGTATCTTCTTGGAGTCAGTTGGAAATGCTGTGAACATCCAAACCAGACTGTTCTTTTTTAATAGGGGTATTTTTTCTGTACAAAGGATCTACCTCACTGTGGAGCCATTGGGGTTTGATGGGCTGTTTCATGGGACTCAAGCTAGCCCTCTGCAACAGGGATGAATTTCACTCTGATCCCCTTTTTGTTAAACCCTGTGAAAATACAGCATTCAACATTTCCCTCCTCCCAGCTCTGTACCACCTATCTTTATTCTTTGCTAACTCCCTAAAGCCCTAATTTGCAGTGCTGGAATGAAAAATCTGACAGGAACATATGACAGCTCTGGCCAATCTCTCCCCTTAGATGTAGGAAAGACAGGTAATAACCTTTTTAGAAGGATGAGGCAGGAAGTATGTACTTATCATCTCTCTGTGTTAATAGGCTACATATGTGGCCCATCCACTGCATCTGTCCGGGGAAAACACAGGTTTCTGATGTCGCTACAGGCTGTTATTTTCATGGCACAGCTGAAGAAGATGTTGGTGCTACCTTAGCCAGTTAGGTCAATCAGTCACCTGAAGCACATCCATGACCCATGCCATTCAGCTGTCCCAGCTAACAGAAACTCACCTGCTCCAATAGCCAGAATCTGAATTTTTAAAAGGGGCTATAAAGAGGTTCTTCAGGTTACAGATAGTAATTTTCTGCGTATTTTCAGAGGAAATGCAGACTCTTTCGAACATAGATACAGATGCAGTTGATGCTGGTCTCTCTGTAGAAAAAATACAGGAGATGCTTGTTTCTCAGCCTCCCTTTAGGGTAATGCAGCAGTCAGAGGCAACCTGAATGCAGCACATAGGTTTAGCATCAGCCTCTGAACTGCTGCAGCATCAGTGAGGCAGGACTGTGTGCTCCTGCTATGTTCAAACTCTGCTGTCTTCTTTCCTTCTGAGATCTGGCAAGCAGTGTCACAGCGTGAAACAAAAAGTGTTTCATTCAAGGAACTTGAAGCCAAACTGCAACTCAGATTTAGCTGGATATCCAAAAGATTAGCTCACAAACAAGGATGGAAACACTCTCTGAACAGAGCTCAAAACTCTTTGGCAGCCTGGCTTGGTCTGGGGCTGCTGATACCGCAAATTAACAGAAGTCAGCGTGAAGGCTTGTATCTGTGTGTGTTTGCTGTCTGTGGACCAATAAGTTTACTGCAAATCCACTGAAGGCTCAGCTGCAGTGCCATGGGGCCACAGCGTGCAAATCAGTGGCTGGGGCTCTGCTGGCAAGGAAGGAGGAAACGATGTGCAATCTGTCATCCTGTCTAAATATCTGTGGCATCAACAACTGCTTTATAGTGATTACAGTTATTTGATCACCCAATTTAATTGTGTTGTAAGAATCTATTTATTATGCGGCTGCCTGGTTTCTGAGGGCGGCAGAACAAAATCCTTGGCATGACCAGAGCCTCTGTGTTTGTCAGTAATTTATGAGGCTCGCCTACCAAGGGACTAATTTCAGTAGGTAGGGTGCGATAGGACTGCCAGTGGACAGTATCTTTGCTAAATAAACAATATGAGCAGTGTGAGAGTGTCCGTGGCAAGCATGCTGGTGATGGCTCAAAAGAAGGGAACAAAAGAAGGCAGAAACGCACACCCTAATCTGAGGGAGATGGGGAAACTGCTTGCCTGCACATTTGCTGCATATGATGAAGGCAGGAGCAGAAGGGAGACTTTCAATCCAGTTTAGCTGCCTCCTCTGGGGCTGGAGACTGGTTGCCATGGTTATCTGCTAATGGGAAGGCACTTGCAGTGCTGCAGCCAGGGGGACTGTTTGGGGTGAAGGATGAAGGGACTCTTTATCAAGGACTGTAGTGACATGACAAGGGGCAATGGCTTCAAACTTAAACAGGTGAAATTTACATTAGATATAACAAAGTTCTTTACTGTGAGGGTGGTGAGGCACCAGAACAGGCTGCCCAATGAAGATGTGAATGCTCCATCCCTGCAAGTGTTCAAGGCCAGGTTGAATGGGGCCTTGAGCAACCTAGTCTAGTGGAAGGTGTCCCTGCCCATGGCAGTGGTTTTCTAACTAGATGACCTTTGAGGTTCCTTCCAACCCAAACCATTTAATGATTCTTTGAAGGGGAGGATGCCCGTGGGTGGGGTGGGCATCAGTGAGCATGTTTCCACGCCTTCCCAGGTGCGGGGAATACCCCCATGGCAGCACTGATGGGGTGACTCTCATGGCACTGAGCCTGGGGATGAATTAGGTGTGCTCTAAGCACTCAGAGGGTTATTTCTGAGCCATGCTTTGACATATGTGTATGTGTTTGGGTGTGCAGAATTTGTCTGAGTTGTTCTTTGAAGCCTCTGGTTCTGCTCTACAGCTGTGAGGCAGATGCAGAGCCGACACTGGCAATAAAATTGGCATTGCAGGAGTGTCTGCCTGCATGCATTTGTGTGCAGTGCCATGCTAGAGGTTATGGTGTGTGGGTTTTTCTGGTTTTGTTGGCTTTTTTCTCACTTAAACGAAGAACCCTGTTCTACAACTTTAGTTTGGAGACCATGGCTGCTAATTTCAACAGTGTATTTGGGTTGTATTTCTTGTACAAGTGAAAACACTGTGATTACCTAAACCTGTGTATTTCTTGCTCTGCTGCTCACGTGCTGCAGTCCCAATCCTCTCCTGTTTTACTGTTGCTCAGGAATGGTAAATGCCCATGTGAAGAATAATAAGCTGCAGTTTTTCTTCTGTTTTGCTGAATTAGCAAGAATGAACTCTAGGTATGCTATTCTGTAACGATATTTAATAATGATATGTGACTAATGCTTTTTACAATACTGATCCTTTCAAGCCTGGTACTCATGGGACTGTCTGCTGCCACAGTAGTTTTATTCATACCTCTATGTTTGAGCTCCATGTCAGCATGAACCTATAAAAATAGGATGGGATGTGCCTGAAATATATAAAACGCATAGATTTGAACTTGTAATCATGTCCTCTACTAAGTCAGTCCTGACAAGATGCTGTTAAAGGCTGTATTTTCTGTGGGTAGAAACCAGCTTGGGACATGGGGGTGAGGTCTGTGGAGGCAGGGCTGGCCTTGTCTGACTTATGACTCATTTAGCTGTGATGTACTGGTGATAAATTAGTCTTGCTGAGGACACAGGATGGATTTATTTTTCATTAAAAGAAGAGAAATACACACATCATTGATTCTTTATACGCTCTGTATGGAAGAACATCAATGAAAATTTATTCCCAGGGGTGTACTCATCTCTAGACAATGTTCCTGCTTCAAGATGCTTAGGTGCTAAGGAGTGATCCAGTGGACATGAATATGCTTAACCTTAGAAACGTGAGTAATAGTCACATTCAAGTGTCATCAAAGTCAAGCATTTGCAGGATCAAAGCTTTAAAGGTTGCAGTCTTGTAGAAACACTCTGTACATTCTGCTTTTATGAATAGAAATATTTGCAAATGGCAACATTTTGTGATATAAAACACTAGTGCAGCTAATATGTAAAATATGGAAGGCAGTAACCGCCTAGAGTATATTTTTTTATTATTGTTGTCTACAGATGTAATTATAGATACGTGTGGATTTTCACTGCAAGTCTTGAGCTGATCACAAATACAGTTGTCAGGTTAATGGGTACCCACATATACCCTTTGTAAGTGCAACACGTATTCTAAATGTCACAAGACAAATTAATCACTGGTCCAATGTTGTTAATTGGTTGGTTTGGGTGTTGGATGTTGGTTGAGTCAGGTTGTGACTAATGTGAATTAGTTCATTATAAATCATTATAAATCCATTCTAGCAACTGGACAGATTTTCTTGTTTATAGGAATAAAAGGAAGCAGCAATCATGTTTCCGATCTGCTTTCATGGTCTAAGTAATAAGATTAGTAGTGAATCCTGATTTTCTGTATTTACTACAAAACGATTCTATACAAAGGCCAAGAAAAAGGGAAATAATCAATCTAATATGCAAATTTCCTAAAACTAAGGACACCAAAGCTATCATTAAAACAATTGAAACCCAGAAGTTTTAGAATTCAACTGAATGTTTTAAGTGGAAAACTACGTATTTTGAAAGAATGACATATTTATATTGATGTAACTGAACAAAATTTAAGCTATTAAAGCGATGTAGCTACTGAAGAGAAAATTCTATGAAAAGGCAAATGAATGCACAACTAATCTAATTACTTGCTTAAAAAAAATGTTGCTGCTATTAGAAAGCAAGGAATTCTGGGTCACATAAAATTAAGAGATTTTAAAGGTAAAATATGAGACCTTGACAGGCATCATCCCAATGTAACTTGGCAGAATGGGAAGGGGTCTGGCCTTGAGAAGAAGGAGAGGTCCACAGCTAAGATCTGCTGAGCATTAGAACTCACCTCATATGCAGAGTTTATTTCATGAGCACATGGAAAAGCAGATAACAGTTACGGGAAAACTGACCATCTTACATCCTAATTCATAAAATAAATTTATCAACGGTTTGGGGAACATCCTCAGTCTGGTTCTTAGACACTGTCTGTAGGAAAATTACATATTCATCATGACTTTTTACCTCCCTGTAACTTACTTCCCAGATTGGTCCACAGTCTCTTGTCCTGCTGCTTTGCTCATCAAAATGTTATTGTCCTGCCTATCTTTGCCATATTCTAGTTCTTTGCAGTATTATATCTTATTACCCACAGGCCAGCACACACAAAACAGTTCTGCAGTGATTTAAGCATTTTACATAATTATTAATCTGCAAGGAAATTTGATATGAATTGTGGACAAAATGGAGATGAAGCTATTGGTGCTCTTCATCAGCTGAATTGGACATTTAACTCATAAGCATTAGTGTCCTTTCTCAACAGCAAGGACAAGCTAATGAGCCACAGCAGCAAATCATTTAGGTCTTCTTTGCAGAAGCATAGTTTAAGAAGCATAACATTCCTTGTCCAAGAGAATAGACTTACCTAATACAGAAATCAAAGGAGACAGTGCTAGCTGACCAGTAATCCTTCAAGCTATGAAAGATACAGGACAATCATGTAGGTGTTTCTTTATATGTTGACCAGATAATGTTAAAACATGTGGGGAGGAACTGAACAGAATGACTCAATCTATCTCTCCTCACAGTAACTACAGAACAGACTGTGGCAGTATTAGCTCTAAGCACTGTCCCAGCATATTCACACAGCCGACTTTTGGAGTAAAGGAAACACATTAGCAGTGTGCTGAAATCACCAGGAGTGTCATCTGGTGTGATTTTTGATATGGAAGTCAATCTGCTTTGGTCTGGACTCAGAGTGCTGGGGAACTAATTCCTCGTGAGTTTGATGAAGGCGAAAATTATCCTTCTATCTATCCCAGTACCATTGCATAGCTGTGACTCTGAAGGCAACAAATCTGCAGACAAACAACAGCAGCTGGATAATGGCAGGAAGTGCATCCAAGGGCTCTTTCCTCAGTTCTGGTCTCCATGATGAGGCTGGTTTTGAGAGGTTAAGTCCTGTACTTTGCTGGGGAAATGTGGCCACTGCACATTTTACAGTAGACAGTGTCAGCATGACACAATAGCAGTTTTTTCCTGTTTTCTCATTGCATTTCATGGTGGCGTGCTGTTGCACACTATGATGTGAATGTTGTGACACTATAGTGCAGGTAGCTGCGAAGTCATGCAGAGATGTGTCTCACAAGACAACTTTACAGGAGTCATTGCCTTACTAGAGACTTGTGCATGAAAGCTGTAGTTTTGATAAACTGAACACTCACATGCATAATTAAGCAGCTACATGGTGTTGTGTGTCGTACCAATTGGATGATCAAGATGAAGTGCAATAATTTTCAAAAGTAATAAGGGAAGTATAAATAGCAATAATATAACTATGTACAGCAGGAACAAGGCAGAACTGGCATTAGTCTTTGTTAGAACAAGGGAATGTCATTGTAGATCCACAAACAATATGATCTCAATAATTTCTGAACTTGGAAACAGATGTACAGTGTATTCCCTCCAGCAGTAAGATTTTGATTTTCAGCTCCTCTGCCAGAGAAATTACAGACAATGAGGAAGTGGGTGGGAGGGAAAGGAAGAGAAGAAATTCCTGTATCTCCAAGTGTCTTGCTGTGGCAGTTCACTTCAAAAGCCACATTAGCTGTTACTGAGTGCTCTGAGACATTTCCCATTAAACCAAAACCAACCAAAAATCTTTCCTTGTATCATAACTTCTTTAATACTACAAGCTACATAGAATATGTAAAAACTTTAAGCAGGAGGAGGAACTGGAAGCCTAATATATATCCAGCTTTAGGGAATCATTTGTCATAAGCAATAAAACTGCACTCTACTGTTCTGCCTTTACCAAGACAAACTTACAATTCATTATGGGGTAGCTTTTCAGGACTTACTATCAGTTCTGGGCGCTGTTAAATATCTGGCCCCTGGTAGGAATGGCCCATGGTAGACTTTAAACTGGTGAAGAATGATGAGTGCATGGGGAGCGTTTCCAAGTGTATTACTTGTGTGACTGAAGTGGCAGAAGACAGAGAGAAAAAGACTTGCCTGGAAGTAAGACCACATCATGAAGCCCTTGTAGCCGCCGTAAGGTGACCAGCTCCTCTGCTTTGACTCGGCCCATTTCTCTCTCTTTTTGGAGCACCAGCATCAACCATAAGTCTATCCAGACCCTTCAGACAGGGAGGACTTATGTCAGGAGGTATGTGCTGATACTAAGGGATTTCAGACCTGCTGAATGCCTGCAGTGTGTCTTACTGCAGGTAAAGCTGCTCCCCATGTGAGCAGGAAGAGTTTTCCTCCAGAGGAGACTGGCAGGGACTGCTGGAGGGTATTTTTGACCACTGCATGGGAACTTGGGCAACTATTTCAGACCTTCCATGAGTTTTCTTTTTAACGTAGGGACTGGGATCCAGATCACTTCCAATGTTCTTGGGTTCTCCCACTTTTGTCCATGGTTCATTATAGCTGTGTTTTCAGTATTCTACCGTAGACTTAAA
This sequence comes from Ara ararauna, assembly GCA_028858755.1. Lineage (NCBI taxonomy): Eukaryota > Metazoa > Chordata > Aves > Psittaciformes > Psittacidae > Ara > Ara ararauna. The sequence goes on from CM054378.1 coordinate 90,512,872, forward strand.
GCTCAGTATGGGACGTTAAAGTTATTCTGTGATCTGAGGGGGAAGCTGGACAAGACTTCCAGTGAATTCTAAGCTGGGCATCTAACACAGCATCAAAATCCTGAGCTAGTTCCCTCAAAAGCTCCTTAGCAAAAAGGAGCAGGAATCCTCAGAGGATGATTCATCCCACTCTAATTCAGCTCTCTAGCCAGGCTAGATGCAATGCCTGCTCTCTCCGCTATCTACAAAATGACCTTAAGGGACCTGGGTTAACTGAGATGGCAGGTGAATCCTATCCTGAATGCCTATGGCCTGATTGTCTATGAATGTGGCTGTGGCAGCTGTTCCTATCTCTATGTCCCACTTCTAAGTTGTCTGGTTATCCTTAGGAAAGAAATGTTAGTGGGCGCTTGGCTGTAGCTGTTTCCTGCACTGTTTGCGCCACAGGCAGTACACTATGGAAAAGAGGGCAGCGGCAGCTCAGTGAGGACACAGGATCCAGCTACAACCAAAGAGGAGTCTTCTTTTCACTAACTTGTTACACTGAGCAGTGAAAATAGATGAGAAAGTCTAACTCATGAAGAGCTAAGCCACCTTGAAATACTCAGAGTGGGTGAAGGAAGGTGAATATTTTCTTTAGAGACTTTTTTTCCTTCCTGTTGCACAGTGAATATTTGTGCCTTGCAGGGCTTGCTGCTCCACCTTCCTTTTCAATACTTTGTATTTCTAAGAAGGACAAAATAAATGTACTCGGTTTGAAACACTATTTTATTTGGCTTTTCCAAATACTGCATCTGTTGTTTCTGTCCAACAGTGCTCAGGATCAGGAATGAATGAAATAAGGAAATTTTAGCCACTCACAAATCCCGATTTTTACTTAGTCAGAAGTTTGTGGGAATAGACAAGCAAAGGTGTGCTTTAGTTTGCAAGGAGGATGTTAACAAGCAGCACAGGTGCTCGCCCTTCTGAGTCTGAAATGCATTTCCCACGGGTTAGCAACAGCTTTTTTGTGGTTGAAGACATTGCTAGATTCCTGGTTCTCTTCCCTGCCTGCAAATGCAGCACATCAAGTGCTGACTGCTGACAGTGAGCTGTACTGATGTTGATATTTAGTGGATAAACCCTGAATCTGGCCAGAAGTGTTTCAGTCTGGTGTGCCTCAATTTCTGTAGTTCCTTTCTGAATAGTATGTTATAGCAGTTCTGGGTCTTATCAGGACAGATGTTCACCCATACGCCTGCATGACTTAGGGTATTAGTGTTCACTAGCACTCTCTGACATAAGTCTAGCCTATCATACACACTTTTCGTATTAAAAACTTGAAAATTTACTATACCATACCAGTTCTAGGTCCTTTCAGTTGTTAAAAGGGACCTATAAGAAAGATGGGGAAAGACTCTTTAGTAGGGTCTGTTGTGACAGGATGAGGGGTGATGGTTTTAAACTGAAAGAGGACAGATTCAGGCTGGATGTGAGGAAGATTTTTTTCACAATGAGAATGTGAATGAGAAATACTGGCACAGGTGGCCAGAGAGGTGGTGAATGCGCCATCCCTGCAGATGTTCAAGGCCAGGCCTGGATGTAGTTATGGGCAACCTAGTTTAATTGAGGATACCTCTGCTCACTCAGGAGGGGTTAGACCAGATGACCTTTAAAGGTTCCTTCCAACCCAAACTGTTCTATGATTCTATGATAATTCAGGGCTTGATAGGCTAGTCTAAGGCTACACTTCATGTTTAGCAAACTTCTTTTTCTGTCTCTCATTTGGGTTTTGTTTCTTTGTTTTGCTTTCTTTTTAATATCAGTCAGGGAATGTGAGGCAATAGAAAAGCACTTGGAGCTTTATGACTTTGTCCTGCGCTTGTCTTTAAATAATGCAGTCCTGTGCCCAAGGAATTGATAGATGTGTAGAGCTATAAAAGTGAAAAACCTGGTTACCTTGTATTTATAGCCTTTTGCTCGCTTATATAATATTGTGTGAAGCTTTCTTCCATTGTGTGTTTCTGTGCCCCTGATGGGCACTTGGGCAAACCCTTAATTTTCCTCAACTTCCCAGTCTTCAGCTACTACAAAGAGTAACATATTCCTTCACTTCATCACCTTGAAGGGGATGCACATGTAAGGAATTGTAAAATAATTTATGTGAGAGATAGAAGAATATCTCTTACCTCTTCTGGCCTGTCATATTAGCTAAGTATTTTTCCAATGAATTTCCAGTCTAATTTTAATCAGTAGGAACTTCAGATATGGTTTAAAATATCTCAATGATTTCTCAAACAACTATCCGCAACTACATGGAAATAATTCTCTACACACTTTTGATGGTGGTCAGCTTTTATATAAATGGCCCCATCATCATAGCACAAGGAATACCAAGTGTTGCTGTCTTGCTAGGACGCCCTACCTGCAAACGTAGTTCTCAGCCATGTGCATCTCAAGATGTATGGAGAATGCAGTAGTATCTAGGATTTTCTTATATGAAGTTCAAGCCAACATCAGGGATTATACTTTGGAGTCATGTTACAGCAGCAGTACATGATCCATTGGCAGCTGCCTAACTACAGCGAAAACTTGCCTCAGCTAGGAAGTGCCCACTTGAGACCAGCATTTCCCTGCAGCACTTAATCTTTTTTTCAGCAAGGAATAAATACATTTCTCTAAGTTCTTTCTCACAGATTTTCCTTCTTAATTGTCCCAGGCGTGCTGGCTCCTGCTAAAAATATTGTCTGGAGATTCAGGTCCCAGAATACTTGTATTCTCCGAGATGTGGTGAAGATTGTAGGCAACTTGCAGGGGCTCTCGTGCATCCAGACTGTAGCTCATGCTCCTTCTGCTGCCTTCACTGGCAGTTGCTTTTAGCATAGTCCAACCTAGGTCACAGGACATGGAGACAGTAGCTATTGCTAATGTTGCTTCAGAGCCAGAGATGCATAGGAAGTTATTTTCATGTCTGACAGAGTACCAGTGAGGTTATTCCTAGCCTTAATCAGGATGAAAAGATGAAAACCTACAAGGGAGAGGAATCAACCTGAAAGAAAAAAAAGAAACCAGAAAAAAACCCCAACAAAACTGAACTAGGCCATTTGGAAATTTTTGTTCCAGATTTTTAGGCTTTGTTACTATAAATGAACTACTTTAAAGCACAGTTATTTTGATCTCCAAAAACCAGCTATATCTCCTATAACAGGTAAGTATAAACCAGCACATGTTAATAATTTAAATCTCTGAATTTCAAATCATAAAGGACACTCCAGAACTCAGCAATCTAACGCTGTCCAAGGTAAAAAGATACAGAAAAATTCCCAATTAGAAATACTCAGCACTGCTCCACAAAGATTTCTGAGCCCATCTTTTCTGCTGCTGTAACTAAGAGAATCCCTGGGAGAATCAGTCCTTCTTCCCCATCCCCCTGCTCGCTCTCGCACTGTGCCTGTCTTTCCTGCAGGGGCCATGTAGTGTGCATGAGGAGGAGGATGCTCCAGAGTAAGGTTAAGGAACAATTACGTGGTGCAATTATTGGTGTGCTGATGGAGTGCATCACCAGCTGCTGCCGTAGGGAGATCTTGCTTTTTTCCAGCTTCCCATCCCACTGCGCCCTTGCACCAGCACAGAACGTTTTGCTAATCTTGCGGCGTGGTGGTTCAAGGAGTTCGTCTGGCAGTAACATAACTACTAAAATAACAAGAGGAATATTTTCCTGATAGTTTAGGTCTCTTCATTTAGGGATATGCTAGCCCAGCAGAGGAGGATGGACTGTGTGTGTTGGATAGGGAGTCAGGACTAGCCATGCAGCAGCCGCTTGTGTCAGCTCAGTTGTATCCTGAAATCACACTTTGAATTTGGTCTGGATCAGTTTCCCCATCTGATTCATTGTTTGGACACACAAATATTTGTGCTGGACTCAGGGGAGCCGGCATGGCTGTGGGAATTAGAGGCTAAGGGCAGAAAGAGTTGGGGGGAAGGGGACAGGGTGAGTCCCCCAGGAATGCTGGTGTGCATAGCTTGTGAAACTGCAATCAGCTCATATTCTGGAGGAATACTGAGCTCACAGGGGCACCAATGCTTTAACTTGCTTATTAAAACCATCATTAGGACTCAAATGAGGCGACAAGAGCTCCCACAGCTTCAGCTACCTCAAAATCTTGCCCTGCCAGAGTATCCCACCACTCTGTCTCTGCTGAGCACTTCCCACTCAGGGCACAGAAGCATCACTGTGGTGGCATTTTGTACTACTTTATGTATTCATATAATTTTTGGGGTTTCCTGCCTATTATAACATAAGGTAGGTATAATTCATCATGTTCTATGGCCCCAAATATGCTTTTACTCTGAGAAACAGTAGTATGAATAGCACCAGAGCTATTCATAGATCCATGGATTCGTCTTGTTAGTTTTCAAGGCAAATGTGTTTAAGTTTTGCAGCTGCCAAAGTAGCAATCTCAGCCTGAGATTTGAAAGATAGAGTGAACTCTTTTTTTTATTTGCTTATCAGCACTGATCTTTTTTCTTTAAGTGTATGACAGGCAAATTTCTCCACCAGTGACATTTGTTCAACCCAATTGTCTTCAGTGGATGCTCACATTAAAGACAAAATGGAGGTGTTTCATCAATATATTTTCAAACACTTTGCAAATTAATCTACCGGAGAAACTAAGGAGTGAAGAGATGATATGACTCATTTTAAAGGCAAACAGCAGATGAGTAGAAGAGGTCTCTCCTGTATCCTACCTTGGTACTCTTCCAGCTGGACAATACTACCAAGTGTTATTTTTTGGAAGACAGTGAATAATTTTTGATAACAAATGAAAAGCAGGTTCGGCTCTTTCTGCCCCTGATAAATTCACTACAGAAGGAAAAAAAGAGAGAAAGAAAGAAAGAAAGAAGAAAGCATTTATGACCAGAAGGAAAAAACTGTTTCTACAAGAGTCAGCAGATTTACTAATATTAAGCCTTCTTTACTGCAATACTTTTACAAAATGGAGCTCAACTTCATCAAAGCAAAAACAAAAAAAGAAATGAAACACTAGAAGACGCACTTAGCAGCTCTTGCTCACTTTGTCTTCTGGTTAGTTTTGCATCTGTCTCCCTTAATTTGTCTAATAATAATAAAAAAGATCTAAGAGTGTTCATATAAGAGGTGACCCTTGTTTATATTGATTTAGAAATAGTTTAGTTCAAATGATACAATCCTGAACTGCTGAACAACATGATAAATAATCACTTTCACTGTTTCTTGAAAGGAAAAAAAATGATCCATCTTCTTTCATTTTTTCCTGTGTCCTCTTTGTTTCCCTTCCTTCTGTCAAATGTGCATCCCAAACATGAAAAAAACACCTTCGGAAAGAATTTTAATAGCTGGTTTTAGCAGTTCTGGCACTATCTAATAATTTCAAAGGCTTCTCTGCTTCCCTATCAGTGGCTGAGCAAGGAAGGGAAACAGCTGCCTTCTTGCACAGCCCTACCATAGGGAGACCATGCCACAGTCTTGGGCTGTGTCTGCATGGACCATCGCAGATAGATACCAGCTTTTTCTGTCCAAAATGAAGTACAATCCCAGCTCCAATCCAGGAGCTATACATCCCATGGTATAAAATCCCATGCTATATGCTCCCATATGCAGTACTAAGCCATCTGTAGTGCTTTGGGATCACAGCCAGTACTTTCTGTATGCTGATGCTGCATTGCAACAATATAGCTGTGCTATTAAATTTATTAGTGCAGTGGGGAAAAGGAGATACTGAGATTGGTTATACCTACACTGCTTCCTTAAAAGCCAGGGCTGGGCAGTGAGCTAACACCTCACGTATTCCTTGGCCCCTGCATGCCTGCACAGTCTGCCACCCAGCAGCTCCTGGTGTCTCTGTGTCAGGCAATGCAGGTACCCTTCTAGAAGGAGACCCATAAGGATGTGATCTTGTTGCTGGGCATGTGGATGTCTGATGAGAGATGCTATGCTCAGCCCATTGCCAGAGCAAGTAGCTCTGTGTTTGAGCTAATGTAACCCAAGCCTGAGTTTTCTCATGTGAGAACAGGATTTGAAGGGAAATCTGACCTTGAGTCTGGTCTTGAACCTTTGCTTTAAATAACACTGTAGATGTTCCTACTGAGACAAAAAGAGTCAATCACTGTGACCAAATCCCAATTCCCCAGAAAAAATTGGCAAAAATGGTTACTAGAAAGTTGTGCTGAAGAGTGTAAGCTCATAAACTATGCTGACCATTGGATATTTCCTTATTTGCTGATCAATTGTAGTGTAGAAGGGGATAAAATAAGATTATTTGTCTGTCAAAAGGCATAACCTACAAGGGAGAATTTGATGACTGAAATATTTACTATTCTGCCTTAATATGGATTCAAGCTTACACCAGACACAATCCCTCTGGTATACGTGTTGTAGAGACATATTCCAGGTTTGACACATTTGCCACAATCATTTTGTTCTATAGAATCCTGTGATCAATTGCTCGTGGCTTCAACATTACTCAGGGCAGCAGGAAGAACATGTCAGTGTAGCCTTTTGTTTTGGAATCAGGAAACAAAGCTTTCGGAAAGTAGAATCATTATAATGCTGATGCTAAGGATTAGTTTACTTCAGCTAAAAATATATTATACAAATAATATTTGAGTTAAATTAAATTGGCCTTCTTTCCCTCCCCCATTCCTACAGTTTCCCTGATATTAGGCCTTCAGTGATCTCGTTACACCATGCTTAAAACTTTATCAACCATACTGTGTAAGCTAAGAACTTAACCGGCTATGCCCGCATGGAGAGAACAAATAGAATCAAAGCAAACAAAGTTTATTTTATAAAACATTAAAAATGCAGATATTTCTATTGTTTTAAGCTAGCTTGGATCACAAGAAGTCGTAAGTACAAATTTTATGTATATAATGTGCATGTAGAACATATGAACTATATATGATATATATGAATTTATTAAATGAGATGTAAATTCACTTATTATGTGTATTCTCTGTTATCTGCGAACTTTTGTGTAATAATACTAAGCCTAGTCTCCGAAAACCAAAACAAGAGAGGTATATATTTAGGCACACATACTTGTATATAGCCTGAGAACCTAAAGGTGCCTGTATTGCACTCCCCTTCTCTGCTTCACCTCACTTTAGATGGTGATAATGCATTTGTCTTCCGTATTTATAGACTGACTATAACTGACTACATGCCACTCAGAGGTGGTAGATACAGGTTTACCAGTCTCAGCTGCATGCCATCCATGAACTCCTCACCACTGGCTCTTTCTCTAAACTTCTGGGTAGCCTCAGACTGAAATCTGCAATTGCAACTAAACCAAAGTAGATGGATTTATTGTAAGTACATTTCATTCATCCATATAAATATAGGCATATTGACTCAGGGTGCAGCATGGGCAAAATTCAGCTTTTGATCAGCAGTTGATTTCTATTTGCAGTATCAATTAAGCTAAAATAGGAGCTTTATCTTGTGGGAGAGGGTAATTACTCAGACTTCTTGTGGACTTTAGGGAGCTACAGAAGTATTATATAAAAGAAAGCTCTACAAATCTAGAACTCTTACACATGAAGGGGAGGGACTATTTGTTAGGGACTGTAGTGATAGGGCAAGGGGTAACGGGCTAAAACCTAAACAGGGAAAGTTTAGATTGGATATAAGGAGGAAATTCTTTACTGTAAGGGTGGTGAGGCACTAGAATGGGTTGCCCAGGGAAGTTGTGAATACTCCATCGCTGGCGGTGTTCAAGGCCAGGTTGGACAGAGCCTTGGGTGACATGGTTTAGTGTGAGGTGTCCCTGCCCCTGTCAGGGGGGTTGGAACTAGATGATCTTAAGGTCCTTTCCAACCCTAACTATTCTACGATTCTATGATGTTATGAACCCAAACAATAAAATTTCACTGAAATAATTTATATTACTAAAATCAAGAACATGAAAGTTGTCAGCAGGACAAGTACAGGCTATTCATAATATGTGGGTTATATACATAGCTGTACTTCAATATTTATAGGTTCTCTCCGTTCACTCCAGACTTGGGGCAGAATGCTATCAGACAGGAATTGAGTGTGATTTGGGGTTCAGTATGAGCTCTAGCCAATGTTGCAGGTGAGGCATGGTATAACAAACAGTTTATCTGGGTCCCTCAACTACTGATTCATTGATCTCCATCACATGTTCTAGCCATTGGATTACCTGTTCGATTAACCATTGATCTATATTCCATTAGTCCTATAGCTGCAAATACCAACATGCTTAACTGAAAGGCAAATTTTAAGTACTATGATGGTAACGAAAGGTCTTTTAAACCATAAGGTAAAGACATGAACCTTTGACTGAATACCAACACCTTGGCCCTAGGTCATTCTGATTCGACTTTTTATACACTGATATAAATTGGAAGAAACTTTGTTGTGCTAAAAAATCTGTGCTAGCATAAACTGCTCTGAGGTTAGTCTGGACCCTGTGGGACTCGGGTGGTGGTGAGTGCTCTTGACAGACTATTCAATAGGTTGCCCAGATCATCCCTGAGATGTAAACAGGCAATGGAACTGGTTGAATCTCAACGTGAGAAGGAAAATTCACAGATATCAGCTTTGTTTGTGTGGGTTAAAAGCAATTCTCCAGGGTTTACCCCCTGCTTATAACTGCTCAGCTGTAAATCTGAGTGAAGGCTGGAGAAACAAAAAGCTGCCTATGTAGACAAACCACTTGGCTCTATGCCCTCTTCAGTGTTTACCCAGGCTGCAGACTGTTTTAGCGAAAGAAATCATAGAATAAATATGCTCTAAGGTCTAAAGATTCTCTCAACTATGTAAAATCCAAAATAGGGGCTGGGAAGGGCAGCTGCTCATTTGCATTCCTGGCATCCGGTGCTAACGACTGGAAGATAACTGTAAGAAATGCCGTTTTTAAAATGCATTAATGTTTAAAGGAAAACCACACCTAACAGAACAGCACCCTTTTTTTGGTGTTTTTTTTTTGCATTTTTGCACTTTCTGTGCTCTTTAGACACACAGTTGAGATGCCCTCATACCAGACATTTTTTAGCCAGCATGTGTGTTTGGTTTTGCTACTATGCTAAGCTCCACAGAGACTCTTTTCTAGGCTGAGCTCCCACTTGTCCCACCACAGCTTCTTTGAGACATCTCTCCTGCAAGACTGTCTCTTTCTTTGACCCAGGATTTTCCTCTCTCAAGCACAGGTGACTTGCCCTGAATGTTGCCCCTCTCATTTTGTTTCCCAGTTTATGATAACTATTCCTCTCTCCTGTCTTTCTTAAAATTGGAAAAGAAGTAAATTGAAGAGATTTTCTTACAGCAAAACATGTGGGTTGAACTTTCTACCACAGCAGTTTTCCTTCTCCGAAGGAATCTGGGCTGTAAATACCAATACTTGGAGATCATTCATGTTTACTAGAGGAAATTTGGTTTGGGAACTGAGGGCAGAATTGGAAGTATGAGCTGCTAAGCTTTCCCCATCTTTGCCTGTGATGATTTCTAAGCATATTTTGCCCTAAATGGACAATATAAAAACACAGAATGGTTTGGGTTGGAAGGGATATTAAAAATTATCTAGCTCCAACCCCTGCCATGGGCAGAGACATCTTCCACTAGACCAGGTTGTTCAAAGTCCCATCCAGCTTGGCCTTGCATACTTCCAGGGATAGGGCATCCACAACTTCAGCTGTGTCAGTGCCTCACTGCCCTCAACAAGGAAGATCTTCTTCCTAATATCTAATCTAAATCTACCCTTCATGCTGCAGCCCCAGAGCTGGACACAGTACTGCAGATGAGTTCTCACAAGAGTGGAACAGAGCAGTAGAATCACCTTCGTCAACGTGCTGGTTGCGTTTCATTTGGTGCAGCTGACGATACTGTTGGCTTTCTGGGCTGCAAGCTAATGTTTATGGTGTCTTCCAGCATCCAGATATGTAGCAAACAACAATATGCGGCTAATTTTTTGGACTGGTTAGATCAATGAAAAAAATGTGGAAAGATGAACAGCCTTTTATTTGTGCTGGCAAAAGAGAGGTAGCGCCACATTGACACAAACGGCTTTGCACAAACAGCTGGTCCACATCGTGAAGTACAATCCTTCCTGTATGCCTCAGTAGAGTAATAAGATGGAAATCCCCATTCTCTGCTGATTTAGCAGAAAGTGAGAGTCTCTGGCTTCAAATTAAGAAATCATTACTCTTGTTTTCTATGCTGTGGTGCTATTGAGATATAATGAAAACTTCAGAGCATAACTGTGCTTTTATTTTACCTCCCATGTGTACACTTGCTCTCAGCGTCTGAACCTATATAGACTAGGTGTTTCTGTTATCACCTGATGCGGGTCTGTGTTTATGTATAGTTCGTTTCCTGTATTGTTTTTGTGGTGGCATTTCTCTGGCCCCATTTCCTCCAGCAAGGCTCTTTCTCCAGGAGGAAGACCAAGAAGTTGAAATCCCCAACCCACCTGAAGTTAATGGCAAAACGATCATTGACTTTAACAGGGCCATAATTTCAGCGTCTAGCACCATGTAGCAGCTTTCAGTACAATTGATTTCCTGAATTTCATTCACTGAATATATGGTTCATTCCAAGGGTTCCTGAATGTTGTTTGTTCAGAAAGTACCCACAGCACCTTCTGGCTTCCAGTATCTTTCATCTGTAACAACAAATCTAACTGTTAAAATTTAACAAATGAATGTAAGGGCTTACCTGATAAAGGATGGGATAACAGTCTTTCTAAACTCACAATGATACAAAATCACCAGTGCTGAGTTTCCATAGGATTCTCAATGCATTGACAGCTGAAATTTCTAATAAAAAAACCCCAAACCACTCCATGCCCCAAAAGTAGGGCACAGAAGTGTCTTTCTCAGTAGAAGTGAATTTTAGACTCAAGGAGTTGAGTCAACGCCTAGCTAAAACCCCTTACCAATTGCTTCAAGCATTGAGGCTGATGCTGAACCTGAGCCTTCATTTTGAAGTTTAATTGAACTTGAATTGGAATCAATTCAGAACAAGCTCAGTCTCAGCTGGCCACAAATCTTAACTCAGAATTCCTCCATAAAAATAGAATAAATCAAATAAATAATTCTCAAATTATTCTATCAATCAGCAGCACCTCAAGCTGTGGAGGTGCTGTGGTTAGTGTGAAGACAAGAAGCTGACTTATGTTTAGATGTTGGACAGTGAAAATTAAGACTTCTTTAGCGTAAGAGTAGAAGGGACCAATTCTGCATTCAGTGAGAGGGAAGGATGGCAAGGGAGATGAACAACATGAGGCAGGGATGACCTGCAGTGGTGTCACAGCATGTAATTACATAATGCAATACGTAATACTGCATATTACATAGGATGCACTTATCCTGAGTAGTGCATAATTCACCAAAGTATTAAGAGAATGTGGTTAAGAGCCTACAGTTTCTATGCAAAATGTAAACTCATCTAGTATCCATCAGTAGAAAAATCAGCATGACATAAATTCAGAGAAAAATGGTTTTGACAAGCAAGGTCAATGAAATTTTTACCTGTAAATCAGCCAAAGTAGAACAAATATTGTTGTTTGGGTCTGTAGAGTCAAAGAAGGAATCAGAAAACAAACTGAGTAACCACTGAAAATCAATTAACACCTTGGCTGAAAGCACTAATAAAGTAAACACAGATTTTTTTCTGAATTATAAAAACACATGAAAGAGAAACATCTCACCTGATGTTCACAAAGCTGTGTAGACATGAAATGTAATGTTGCTTGTTAGTAAGTGCGTATACCCCTTAATCAAAACTATGGCATGTAGAAACCCACAATTTTGTAAGAAAACATCAAATAAAATTACAGCGTGGTTTATCAGCAGGCATTCTCTGTGTATCTTTGATTATATTTATTGCTGACTTATTCTGCTGAGCTGAATCTCACTAAATAGTATTAGGGGCAATATCTATTTGCTTGATTTGTGATAGTAGTAATTTTTATTTGAGTTCCAGCTCCTCAATTGCAGTTGAATCTTTATCCAAAGAAGCCTAATAAAAGCACAGAAAAAGACCTCTTCCCTGCCTGACAGCATGCTGTGGATTTGTCTCACCCACATGGTGATGAACAGCACAGGTATATACAGACAGGGTGATGTATGCAGATTGATTTGGTGACTTATGTATATTAGAGACAAGTTTTTTTAATCTTGTGCTTTCAATTCCAGACTAGCTGTCTGGAAATCAGATTGGAAGTAGACTGTGCTCTAAGCCAAGCTACACAAGGTTTCATGTGAACAGGTTAGAAACTTTTGCCAGATCTAAAGTTGCTAGAGGATCTATCCATCTTGTTGCAGGCTATTAGAAGATAACATATGTTTATTAGAGCCCTGGCTGAGCTAAACACTAGTTTCTGGAAGATATAATGCGGTTATTCTTTAAATAACTGAATGAAATGAAACTAGCTGAACTGCAATTAACTTGGTTTCTTCTGGTCTTACTTTAGAGCATGTAAACTGTGTCAAAACCAAGAGGCAGCTGCAGAGAGCTCATGACCTCCCCTCAGCTCTGGAAATCAGTCAAGTATTTCCATCTAACTGATGGATGGCAAGTGTTTCCTGAAGCTTTAAAAAACCCATGGTTAAGGTGACATTTACAAGTAGAATCAGTGGAGTCATTAAAACCATCCCTGGACCTGTACTTCTTCAAGCTTAACCTTAGTAACAGTCCACGCTTAGCACAAGGGCATGAGGCTCTACTGACCTGGTGGCACATCCAGCTCTTGAAATGGGTATTGATGCAGGCTGCTACAGTGCAAGATGCTTATGGTCTGTGGGAGATTTATGACAGCGTGCTTGTAATTTATGATTTCTTTCTTTTTCTTGTTTTTTTCTTTTTTTTTTTTCCCCACTAGCTACATTTTGAATCATTGATGTGATTCTCAGTCATTCTTGTGCCAAGATATAAACCACTCACCTCCCAACAGCTATTCACAGAAAGCAAAGTGCTTTCTGTGTGGCAATTTGAAAGGCAATGAGGGAAAACTGGTACAGATCAATAATGGAGGATTTTTGGGGTGTTTAGAGCAGAAAATGGAATAAAGGATATTCTTTGAGGATAAAACATCTGTTACAGCCCATTACAAATAGGAGAACTGGGATTTAATGCTAAGTCTGGCACGTGGCACTATTATTGTCCTACCCAAATAAAGAATATGTGTTTACAAGGAATACATTAAAGCTTGATGAGGCATGGATAACACCATAAAATATCAGTTGCTTTATGTATTTATGAGGTGAACAGCGACTATTACTGATTTTGTAGAAAAGTCTATCTTGCATTAAAAGGCTTGTGATGAGGAATCTTATGGCCACAAACACCAATGACATTAAAGAAGACAGAGCTAGATGCCGCAGAACACATAAGGAAATATATTGTTTCAAAAAAATGCTCTTATTGCTATGCTGTGCTTTGAACTTTTTACTCCCTTCACCATGGGACTTGGGTGAGCGGGCATAAATTTGGCCTTCCCAGGAGAGCCAAGCAGAGCTGCAGTGCTTTCTCCTTCACTGCATTCATAACCTTTTTATCTCTGAACCCTGTGATGTGTCCCCTTGTGAGCTGAGCATCATACCCCTACCACCACTGTCCTGGTTAAAATCAATCAAAATCTTCATGGAAACCTTCTGAAAGAAGTGGCCCCTGTGATGCCTCTTTGGAGCACTACAGGAAAAGGTAGTGTGTTTTACAGGACACTTAGAAGAAATAACGCACATTCAGAACATCTCTGTAAATGTTGTTACCACTTTTTATGTTATCTATTCTTTAAAAAGAGATAAAGAGAAAGCTTTCTTGCTTATGACAACGTTTGTTAAATGGACTGTTAGTGAACATAAGATTTCACCTCCACTTGACCTGCAAAGAGGAGCCCTTTATGCAATTACATCTTTTTCCCATTTCTTTTTGGAGGGGCAGGCGTGCAGAGTTGTTATCAACAGAAGACAGATCTTGAAAAGAATAATTTTGGCAGTTCTGTGCTGCGCAACCTCTCAGCTTTCTGCTTCCAGAACAGTCTAACAGCAGAGTACCCTGTGTTTGCTTTTTCTTTTGGTGGAAGTATGGTGTATTATTGTAACCCTTTTCTTACTCTAAGCGATGGGTCCCCTAAGCTGGCATGGCATGTAGTTTCTAGAATACTACCGAATAAAAGATACAAAATATTTTACTTGACACTTCGTATTGCTGCTGATTGCCAGCTTGAAAATTACAACAGCAGTGACAAAAGCTGAAAGATCCGTTCTGCTGGCCTGATTCATAGGAAAACAATATATTTTTGTGCAAGCTGTCATGGTGAAATCCCCTTGGAACGTTACTCAACATGACTGGATTGCAGAGTCAGGTCCTGTTTGAATAAAAGTCTTTAGCTCTCAGAAGAACCAAAGGAGTATGGTTTCATCGTTACTGCAAAAATAGATGCCAATGAAGAAAAGATTAATTTTCCTGTCTCTGGTTGAATCCTTGAAGACTTTTGTATGATTCAGTGTGTTTTATGAGCTGTGTTTCCAGGAATGCTGGCAGAAAACAGGGTAATCGCTATTTCACCATCATGTCAGCTTTATTTTAACCGCCCTCCACTGACTTTTGGAAAAATGAGGAGCAATAGGAATCATCAACCAGCTCTGTTTGTTTATATCTCTGTCTGGTCATCTGACCTTGCCAGCCCTCCTGTTCTATTGACTTTACAGCACACATGGGACCTGTAAAATTACTCTGGGAGGAAGGAGCAGCGCAAAGCATGGAACAAGTTTGTCCTCTGAGTAGAGAAAGCAGGAGCCCTCCCAGCAGCCTGGCCAGCAAAATGAGCTGTTCCCAAATCCACAGCTTGCTGTGTTTTCTGGCAAGCTGCTGTACAGTATTGCTGCTATGGTGTTCTCACAAAGGTGGCCGTCTGGACTGTAAACTGGGAGTGAAATCCTGTCCCCTCCTCTCCTGCACCTGCCCCATTTTAAATGTTTTTGTAGGGTGGTGCGATAAAATATATGATAATATTTTTAGGCTGACCAAGCCAGAATCTACTATCCAGCTCATCCCAAAGGAGTGCTGAGTATGTATACTCTTGTGCATATATATCCCATGTTTTTGGGAGTGATGCAGGTGCACAAATATAAATCTCCAGTGCCCACTTGTTGAGGTTTAACCCTTACACAGCTAAGGGGTCCATGAGGAGTTGGCAGAAAGGGCCAAGAGCTTAAAAGAAGCCTCTGCCATGCAGAGTGATTGTGGGTTATTCTTCCCTCTGTGTTCAGGTGCTCTATAGCAAAATAGTTTTCTGAGTGTTCAAGAGACTTTCGGAGTCTTAAATGCTGCTGGTCAGCCTAGAAATCTCTCCTGCTGTCTCTAACCATGACCTGTGGCAGACGCTGATGAAAAAGGTGATAGAAAAAGGACATGAACACAGTGACCTTGAATTTGCTATACGGTCGGCTGAAAGAAATTAGCTGCTTTGGGCCTTTGGAGATGAGAGCTGCATGCACATGATCATACAGAGGTGCCACCTATCCCATATTCACTCAGACAGTTGTTTTCTAAACCCTTTTTCATGTGGGTGGCTGTCACCACAGGCTGTCACTAAAAATTATGATACCACTCTATGCCAATATGAAAAAGGACTTCCTTCTGCTTGCTTTTAAAACTGTTCTGGATAAATCCACTGAGAACTCTTTAGTTCTAATATTATGAGAAATAATAAGAATCATAAGCCACTTCATAGTGCTTAGGATTTTGTAGACCTTTGTCATATCCTCCTGGATAAACTTCTTTCCAAGATAAAAAGTCATAGTCTATGGGGTTGACCCTTAATTTGGAAGGGTCATTCTGGTGACCCCTACTGCCCTTCTCTCTGCCTTTCATAGATCTGTTAGACTGATCTAGAAATGGGGTGACTGCACTAAGAAACTACACAGCTAATAATGGTGTTTCTCTGCGTTTTCCTCTTTTTGACCACTGCCAAATGTTGCAATGAAGACTGTGTATCCGAGCAGACTTGCCTAGTACCAGGTATCCAGCCAAAGAAGTTTTAATGACTTTAGCTTTCTAGTGACTATTTAAATGATGCTAGTTTTTCCATACAGAATAAAACATAAATTTTTATATTCTTTAGCTTATACCTAAAATATAGCACCAGGAAGGGAAATAAAAAAAAAAAAAAAAAAAGGCTTAGATTTCTAATTGTGGTTCCTGGTTTTCTGGTGGGACACAGCTTGCATTTGCACCCTGAATGAATTGCACTGTGATGGATTTTATACCTACAACTGTCTCAAAACTAAGTATTACTCATCCCAGACCTCAGTAAAGTGTGATTATATGGAATAAAGCCCATATTTGACGGTGGAGCTGGAAAACTTGCTCTTAAAACATTTGTTGAAAGCTGCATAAAGTTCCAAACATTAAGAAGCAATCCCAGGGAAGATAGATTAGTGACCAGAATTCAGGAAAAGAAGTCAGATGTGAATAATGAATTGCACTCGTTACAAGGCTGTGGTTTCTCACATGGGCATTTACATGGCATATATAAAACTGTACATATGAGGTATAGTTTCCAGACCTTTTTTTCTTTACATTTTGTAACTCTGTTTTATAGGCAGAATTAATGTTATGTGTTTTGTAACTCTGTTTTATAGGCAGAATTAATGTTATGTGTTTTGTCCACATGAGCACATGTGGACAAATATATGTGTGTTTATATACATCATAGAATCATAGAATCATAGAATAGTTAGGGTTCGAAAGGACCTTAAGATCATCTAGTTCCACCCCCACTGACAGGGGCAGGGACACCTCACACTCAACTGTGTCACCCAAGGCTATGTCCAATCCAGCCTTGCACACCGCCAGAGATGGAGCATTCACAACTTCCATGGGCAACCCATTCCAGTGCCTCACCACCCTTACAGGAAAGAATTTCTTCTTCATATCCAATCTAAACTTCCCCTGTTGAAGTCTGAACCCGTTACACCTTGTCCTATCACTACAGTCCCTCATGAAGAGTCACTCCTCAGCATCCCTCTAGGCCCCCTTCAGATATTGGAAGGCTGCTATGAAGTCTCCACGCAGCCTTCTCTTCTCCAGGCTCAACAGCTCCAACTTTCTCAGCCTATCTTCATACAGGAGGTGCTCCAGTCCCCTGATCATCCTCGTGGCCCTCCTTTGGACTTGTTCCAACAGTTCCATGTCCTTTTTATGTTGAGGACACCAGAACTGCACACAATACTCCAAGTGAGGTCTCACGAGAGCAGAGTAGAGGGGCAGGATCACCTCCCTCAACCTGCTGGTCACTCTCTTTTTGATGCAGCCCAGGATATGGTTGGCTTTCTGGGCTGCAAGCGCACACTGCAGGCTCATGTTCATTTTTTCATCAACCAACACCCCCAAGTCCTTCTCCGCAGGGCTGCTCTGAATCTCTTCTCTGCCCAACCTGTAGCTGTGCCTGGGGTTGCTCCGACCCAGGTGTAGGACCTTGCACTTGTCATGGTTAAACTTCATCAGGTTGGCATCTGCCCACCTCACAGGCATGTCAAGGTCCCTCTGGATGGCATTCCTTCCCTCCAACATATCGACCGAACCACACAGCTTGGTGTCATCGGCGAACTTGCTGAGGGTGCACTCAATCCCACTGTCCATGTCACTGACAAAGATGTTGAACAAGACCGAACCCAGCACCGATCCCTGAGGGACACCACTCGTTACTGGTCTTCAGCTGGGCATTGAGCCATTGACCGCAACTCTTTGCGTGCAGCCATCCAGCCAGTTCTTTATCCACCAAGTGGTCCACCTATCAAATTGATGCCTCTCCAACTTAGAGACAAGGATGTCATGTGAGACAGTGTCAAACGCTTTGCACAAGTCCAGGTAGATGACATCAACTGCTCTACCCCTGTCCATCAGTTCCGTAGCTCCATCATAGAAGGCCGCCAGATTGGTCAGGCAGGATTTCCCCTTAGCCATGCTGGCTGTCACCAAGCCCCTTGTTGTTTTTCATGTGCCTTAGCATGCCTTCCAGGAGAATCTGCTCCAGGATTTTGCCAGGCACAGAGGTGAGGCTGACTGGTCTGTATTTCCCTGGGTCATCCATTTTCCCCTTCTTGAAAATGGGGGTTATATTTCCCTTTTTGCAGTCATCGGGAACTTCAGCTGACTGCCATGTTTTTTCAAATATGATGGACAGTGGCTTAGCAACTTCATTTGTCAGCTCCTTCAGGATCCGTGGATGGAAATATAGGTATATATAAAAAAACCACAGCACAGCTGCAAGTGTCATGGAAGATTTATATTGTAATATTTACAGCCAATATGCAAAACATTAATGCAATGGCCATTGACCCTGAGTGAGCTCAGCAATGCTGAGCAAGTAACCACACTGCTGGTGACATTGTACTTTGCTCTGCCTGTCAGTCTGGGCAGTAGCACAGCAGATCAATGTTTTGCTTATATTCCTGGGGATATTTCTGTTCGTCATAATTGAAGATAGACTGCTGTGATTTCTGTAGCTTTGTTGCTATAGAGCTCATCGCTGAAAATAACACTGCTCTTTCTCAGACTTCAATGTTTTGCATAACGTATACTAATATTTTGGCCATTCTGTTTCTTTCTGCTTCCATTCCCTCTGCCCAGGACTAAAATATGCCAGATAAAAAGTGTAAAAACAACATTAAAGAATTGCGTATTGATACAGAGAGAAAATTACTTTGGTCTTTCAATTTTCTTTCCTTAAACAATACCTATGTTTCTCCTCCTGAGTGCCATGAAATGTTAATAATGCCAAAGTCTTGCTGTGATAACCTGATTTGAAATCTCCCTATATTTTGGCCCTGGCTGTGATCTGAAGCTCTGAATTCTTTAGATTAGTAAAATCCAGAGGTGGAGTGCATGTGGAGATAACATCTGCTCGCAACCAATGGCGTCTTTTAAAGGGTAATCTCTTATGCATGGAGCTGTATTTCACTGCATCTCTTGCTGTGATTGCTGATCATGTAGACATAACTCAAGTGAACTTTAAATGTCCCATTTGGATAGGGCTACCAGAAAAGCAGAAGATACTTGGGGTTTGGCACAGGCTGAACCACCTGAATGTTTTTCTCAGTTGCTTGGTAGATTTTGCTACCAGACAGAACTAGTTTAAAATGAGGTTGAACATGTCTACATATGTTTCAGTTAGTTATATTCTTGTGCTAACAAGAAAAGAACCTTGTCCTTTTGAAAGCTAATTAGCTGTAAAATGACAATAAAATCATAACTTAGATGCATTGTCATATGAGTGCAGCAAAGTCAGATGAAAAGTTAAGTGTTTCCAGGCCTGTTGTTAAGGCCATGAAAGAGAAGGGCTTGTGTGTTAATTCCCCTATTCTTAGGTGCAGAACAGTGAATACTTGGTGATATGCATAGTTATGTCTGGTCTAGACTTAGTTCTTGATGAATCAACTGAGCGAGGTCAGTGTACACTAAGCATGAGGTCTTGCTTCAGTAAGAACCTATAGCTGCTGTAGATTTTCTCTCTATTCTGACTTTCTTCTCTTTCCCATCATTTCTTTTTTCTTCCCAAATGCTCTGGGGACTCCTCCCAACTCCATGCACCCTAGGCCTATACTCTCCCACCACACATACACAAACACTTTCCTACTGCAGGTGGCTTAGAACATCCTCAATTTCCTCCGGAGATGACTCTCAGATTTACAGTCTTAACCTCTTCTTTGCTGCCCTTGCTGTATTTTTGTCCTGTCTCATGTTTTCCAGTATAGATGTATGTGACAACTTTCTGGTGTCAGCCAAAACAAGCCAATTTCCTTCCAGAAGAATAGGCACAGTTCTTTTCTTGGAACCTGGCATCCATCTGATGGAAACACTTTAGGAAATAATAATTAAAGCAAATCTGCAGCCAGATAGGGGAGAACAGTAACCCTTGATTGGTGGGAATGGAAGAGGAAGTAGCGTGGAGAACGGAGGAAGTGGGATTGAGGATAGTAAACTCTTCAGCTGGCAAAAATGTAAAGGAAGGCTCATTATTTCTGTGCTTGCATTACAGCTCTAACAAGAAGCATCCCTCTGGTTTCATCCTCCCTGGTGCCTGCAGCTCTGCTTCCATTCAGCAAAAGTGACCTTCACCATTCTCACATGTTGCACTTCCAGCTTTTTCAGCTCTTTGTCGACAGCAAGCACTAAATGAAATTAAAACAGAAGCATAAGCTAAACTGCACCCAGTTGTATTACAAATGTGTATCCTATAACTAAAATAAAATACTACTGCAATAAATCTTTAAGCAGGGGTCAATAAAGCAATGATACGGTACAGTGGAAACTGATCATTTAACATAATGAATGATTTATTACACCATTAACTTGTCCTTAGCTTTGTCTTAGGGCAGTTTACTAAGTGAGTGCTTTTTAACTACTGAAATAAACTGTTTCTTGAGGGAAATCAGTAAGAGTCTATAAGTTATTGACAAGCGTAAGATTGGTCCTTCAGTCTACGAGAAAAATAAAGTCAGTAGTGCAAAAGAAAACCATGCATGATTTGACCATGTTCAGCCATTATGGTATCAAAGACAACATGCAAATATATGAAAGTAAATAGAATGAATAAATAATAGGCTATGGTAACTGATGTTAAGAAATGTAGCCTTTGGGAGATGGATTATTTTTGCTTACCTGCAGCAGGTATGAATTCAGTATGAGTGGCAAAATCCTGTCAAACAATGCCTTTGTTTAGTGGAGACGTGTCATGGCACACCACCTTCTGATTGTGTCACTAGAGAGATGTTGTAGGGGTGAACATTGCAAGAGTGAGAAGAACTTGAAAACTTTATGAAAGGAATTAACATGACTGCGGTAGCAGAGCACAGAACTCAGAGACCCAGTAGCTGCTGTCCCAGAGGCCCATACTTTCTTCCAGGTGGTCAGGAGGAACTGGTCCCAGACTGTTGCCCTTCCCAGCTGGAGAACATCCCTTCACTTGTACCTATCTTGTCTGTCACTGATATTGGAGTGCTTAAAAATGTTCTTTGGCTGAAGAGGTGTGGGCTAGCCCATATTCAGGACCTAGGCATTAGAGTGGATTATCTTGCATCGAGATGTGCTTACTAAGAAGACAACTATTTATTTGTTCCAGAGTGGAATACTGGTGAACTAACATATGTCCAATGGAGATAGGACTTCAGTATGAAACAGTGGGATGACTGTAGGAATGCAGCTTTAAAAACATATGTGGAAGGGAATCAAATGTGTTTGTGACAGTTTTGACACAGAGGCCAGCTGGCGTGGAATGGCCTTTGACTGTTGTGCAATTAAACCTTTTAGCTTCCAAACCAGGTGTTAGCACTCAAAACTGAGCGTGGTCCCTGACTTGTGCTCAGGAGAGAACTATTTTGGGAGAGAGCTGTTTTGTACTGAGACCACGCCAGGGTCTGCTCCAAGAGTAGCAAGAGACGGTTGAATTCTATTGCCCTGAAACACTTCCTGAAACAAACTGATTTATTTTATGGATGTGGTTTTAGAGCTTTAGAGTGCTGAGGCAAATTATCTGGGACCTGTACAATACTCATGATATTTTTATTTCATGCTAGTGTAGCTCCTTTGACTTCAGTGAGGTTACTCTAGATTTACCCTGATGTGATCAAGATAAAAATTTTTCTTACATGATTTTGGAAGAAAAATGTCCACTTTCTCCTGCTTATGATTCAGTGCTCCAAAATTTAATGCATGGGTAAAACCCAGCTTGCTGGGTAAAGCTGGGTAAATGATGAACATATCCATACATAAGAAAATTATCTATAATCTGGACATCAGCAGAAATGAGCTTGTTTGTTAGAGGAAGTTTGTTAGTAGTGATGTACAAATTGGCAAAAATGAATGTGAGAAACCTCAGAAGGAGAAAGAGAATAATTATGCTGGAGATTTGTGTGGAGAAAGAGGAAAGGCCAGAAATATGTGTAACAGGAAATAGTGATGCTGGAAGTAGAAATACTCATGGAAAAAGTCAAGATTGAGCAGAAATAAAGCAGAGATTGAGACAGCACAAGCATTATTACAGGTGACAGAGACCTGGAAATACAAAAATGCTAATGGACAGGGAGATAAAGTAAATGAACCTATAAGGAAGTGATGGGAGAAGCTGGGTGTTAGGTGAAGGAATGAGATGTGTACCCAGTTCGAAGCACGCACTAGAGGCTTGGGAGTGGGGAGACAGAGAAGCCTCTGTCCAGTGAGGAGAATGGAAAGCCTGAGATGTGGGACTCAGGTAAGGAACTGGAGGAGCTGGAGTGCTTGGGAAATACGAAGGAAAGGGGAAGAGACCTTGACACTGGAGAAAAGGTTGACAGTAAAAGCCCTGGCATGAGGATAACAGAACATTGTTAGAAGCTTTGGCATATGCATGAGTTGGCCGTGTTGGGGGGGAGAGGAAGGTGAATCATCTGCTACTGCAGAGTGTGCAAGGGGATGCTCAGAAATAGCAAGAGAGGGGAAGGCAGCAGGTAGGCTTTGCTGGAGGGGAGAAGGAGAGGAAACTTAGAGTCTCTGTAGGATGCAATGAAGTGTGTGACACACTAGGCCTTAAAATGCTAATAAATCAATGTCAGGAACAAGTCTGCCAACAAATGCAGGATGAGCAAAATAGAAACCGAAGCCCTCAATATCATCCTGGGAAAAAAACGCATTTTTAAATGCTGCTTGCCTCCTACATGAAGCTGAATACATCTGAAAATATCCCTTAATTTGCATATAAATAGCTACATAAATTGGACTTGATCTTGTTTTTGGTTGTAAACAGAGGTATGGGAACAGGAGGCAGCACAGTGCAGTAAAGGTGCTGGACTCGATTTGCAGCTCTGCTCCAGCATTACTTTCTAACCTCAGGTAGGAGGCCCCTCAGACAAAAAATGACAAAGAATCTTTATCATAGAGGATAGTAGGAGTAGCTAACAGTGACAGAGAGAGCTGTCTTTCTGGGATATTTGAACTGTCTTCCTTAATTTCGGATATTGAAAAGTTATTCAACTAAGTCTGAGACAATTGCCTTAGGCTTGAGTAATACTGAATGGAGGGAACAGGTGGAAAGCCGTTCTTCTGACCTGTTATAAATGCCTGTGTTGGTGCTGCCATAAGATGAATTGCCTTTAGAAGATGGGAATCTATTAACAGTCATAAAAGGAATATAGTGTAAGTACATTGGATTCAAATGTCCAAACAGTAGGCATCTGAACAACAGCAGAGGACCCTAACCTGAGTTGTCATTCTTGCAGATATTTGTCTGAAAATAGTTAGTGGCAACACTTAACGTTCTCTGTAAGTGTTTTTGAGAACTTGAAATGTGACATGTAAACATACATATTATTAGTGTCAAAAGCGTCCCCACATTTCACATTTTTAGCACTTGAATGGTCAGATTTTGCCACAACTAAAATATTGAAATCTCAACATTCCAACATGTTTTTCTCAGTCCTTTTTCTCTCCAGCTTTAATAACTGAACCCAAATATATTTATATGTAACTTCTGTGCAGGTCAAGTCACACTGCATGTAGATGATGAAGTTTTCTTCTAGGAATATTAAGTCTATTATTAGAAAGTATCTTCTTTGGCACAGTTATTAAAAATCTCAAATAGAAATAAAATCTTTTTATAAATGTATGCTCTCACAGATATGGGAAATGAACATTTCTTGGATTAAGTTTCTTCCCAGCCACCACTTGGAAATAGTTTTACTGAAAGATGACATTGTGGCAGGACTCATGTCAGTTCTGTTTAACTGTCTTTTGGCTAAATCAAAACCCTTTGATTATGTAGATTTGTTTCTGAGAGGGCATCTCATTCCATCCTAAAACGAGCACCTAAGGCAGATGAGATAGACCATTGTTTTCCCTACTGACTTCTGAGAGAGCACAGTTTGGATTAAGGGTATTTACATGTCTACAGTGAAGACAAATGTCTCATGCAGGGCGCTTTACTTGAAATATCATTGACATTGAGTTCAAAATACCCCAGGATTACCAGTGTTACTCCTGTTTCCACAGCATCTTCTCCAGGAATTTGGAAGTAGTGAGACTGCTGGCATTGCTGAATCCACTCGTGCATCGCAAGCAATGATGGCAAAAAAGCATTTCTTCAGACCCTTTCTTAAATGCAAGCAGATTCTGTATTTCCTCATTCCTCCTCCTTATGGAAGCCTGGTCTATAGCATCAGTTTTATTTGGTTTCAATTTTCCAGTATCGCTTGCTCCAGCAGGAAGAATGATCAGCAGATCTTTTCTGCTCCTTCTCTGGTCCTTTCCTGCTTGGGGCCCTCATTGCATACCTGTCTTCTTGGCAGACTGCGCAGGTGTGCTCAGCTGACAAACCTGATGGGTCTCCTTAGTAAGAGCCTACAACCACATTCTGGCTGCTTTTTTTTTCTGATACTGACGTGCGTGTGTTGCCCTTTCTCTTCCTCTCTGCTTTTTGGCTGCACATCTCCCTGACTTCTGTTTTGATACTGAATAGTCTACATTTCATTTCATAATCTTCTCCAGTTTCTTGTTCTCAAATATCTCATTCATCTCCCATTGCTTTACCTCAGGGCTAGTTTCCCTCACACTCATCTCCTCACCTCCTTTTTTTTCCCCTGTTTATCCTTTATGCTCTCCAATGTAGCGAACCCGTTCCTCTAGCACTATCTCTCTGTATAGCACACTGCTTTTTCTGGTTTGTTATAATGCTCATGCTCCAATTTGTGGGTAACAATCTTCATGTTACCCGCAAATTATTATCATGTTACCCAAATGATACCTGTGCCTATGTGTCCTCCTGTACTTTTCCTGTTTCTCAGACACAGATACCTCCCCTAAAGGCCTCATTCCCTGAGCAAATATCTGCATTCCCTGCCAATGCTCTGTTTGTGAGGAAGTCTCTGATGTCTGAGTAAACCAGTTCTATAAAATACTATAACAGTTTCTTAAGTTATCTCTATTGAAGGGTGGTTGCTACACCCACCAGTTTCCAGGAGGTCCAGCCCTACCCATAGCAATAAATAATTCCCTTGCTGGAACTCATTTAGTATTATTCCTTTGTTGGAGCTGAGCTGTATCAGAGCCACAGGCTGTCAAAGCCTTTTAACTGTGCTCAACATTAAACTGTTGCAGGTGGCTAAATGTTTTGCCCAGATAGTGTTACAGACTTGGAATCAGCTAGCATAAATACAACCTCATCATCAGCTGCAGCCTCAGGAGTGTGAAGCCACTTCCATGTCTTTGATGTTCTCATCATAATGCACATAGATGTCCATGTCATGGGTCAAAAAAGAGGAACAAACAGGAAAGGCCACACTGAAAAAAAGTAGGGGAGAAGTACTGAAAGGAGTTGAGCAGAAATCCCTCTTACTAATGTTCATTTGATAGGGTTGGGTCTTTCCTACAGGACCCTCTCTGATGGTCTGGATGTTGTGCCTTCCCTTTCCCTGGCAGCAGACCCTGAGTATTGCCTCAGCCTCAGAGAGATTTCTTCTGATATTACAGATCCTGCAGGGCTCTGGCAGCGGAGCAACCTTCTTTGCTCACTTCAAGAAATGGATTCAGGTTGAGAGTTAAGGGAGTTTTTAAACAAGGAGGTCAAGAATATGTGTGCAAGCTCTTACAGAACTTCATGGGAAATTTGCCAAAAAGTTACCAGCTTCAGACTAGGTTAATTTTCTTTAACCTCTCACTGTGAGATAAAAATCAAGTTTCTGACAGTGTAAGCTACTGAAAGATGTCATGGATCTGTAGCTTTAACAGAGTAGGAGGTTGGCATAGGGAATAAAGGAGCAGAGGGTGTTTGGGCTGAGAGGTGGAGGTACTCTGAGACCAGTGCTGACCTCAGCTAGATGCTTTCTGTTTCTAGCAGGTGATTTATAACTTGAAAACTTTCAAAATTCAACTTGAAACCAGTGGAAAATATAGGTCAAATTGAAAGAGCAGCTCTGTGGAAGAAAAGCAAGCAAAGAAAAAAAAACCAACCAAAAACTAAACAAAAAAGTGTTGGCAATGTCAAAAAGATTGGTTTCAGGACTTTCCAATCACAACGTTTCAATTTTTTGAGCTGGATTAAAAAAAGAGCATTTGCTGAAGGAACTCCAGCTCTCATAATCCTGATGATTAGGGCACCAGCCCAACATACTGAAGGCCTGAAAGCCCATCCCTATCTGATTCTGAAAGGGAGTTTGGATATCTGCTGTCTAAGGAGACTTTTCCCACTGAGCAGTCATGCATTGCATCTCTATTCTTTCTCTCTGTTGGGCCTGTTCCAATTTGAAATCAAATTGTTATAAAGAAATATTCCCTGGGAAGAAGCAAGACTCCATAGGCTGGGAGTCTAGAGGAGGTAAACCTGAGCTCAACTTTTTCTTCCAAGTTGCATGGCAAGAGGGAGTTGGGCCCAGATGGGTGCTGTAATCAGCTTACTCCAGAGAGAAGTGACAAATACTGCCTCATCTCTGTGGGTTTTTTTGAATGGCTCCACAGACCAGGTTATCATAGCCTTGGGTGGCATGGTTTAGTGGGAGGTGTCCCTGCCCCTGGCAGGAGGATTGGAACTAGATGATCTTAAGGTCCTTTCCAACCCTAACTATTCTATGATTCTATGATTATTTTAGTTTTAGTGAGAGGACAAGGGGTAACGGGTTCAAACTTAAACAGGGGAAGTTTAGATTGGGTATGAGGAAGAAATTTGTTACTGTAAGGGTGGTGAGGCACTGGAATGGGTTACCCAGGGAAGTTGTGAATGCTCCATCGCTGGCAGTGTTCAAGGCCAGGTTGGACATAGCCTTGGGTGACATGGTTTAGTGGTAGGTGTCCCTTGCCCCTGGCAGGGGGGTTGAAACTAGATGATCTTAAGGTCCTTTCCAACCCTAACTATTCTATGATTCTATGATCATGCACACCATCTTTTTTTATTTTCTTCACTTAAAAAAAAACAACCTAAAAATCAAACAAAACAAAAAATTACTGCAATACCTGGAAATTAAAAGAAACCTATCACTCCCATCTGAATGAAATTTTTCATGTTTTGTTCTATCCAAACACAGTTTATTCATTTTGTGACACTTTCTTCCTCCAGATTTTTGTTCTGCTTCCTCAAATTTTCGGTTCGTGTGCTGAACCAAATAAGTTGTGGCACATATTCAGCTTCTACGGGACTTCCACTGGACAATCCAGAGGAAATTTGTAAAGGAGAAACATATATTTTACTTTGTTTTTTTTCTCCATAGGTGTGGGTGACTGAATCGTCCTTTTATTTAGGTGCTTGTTTAATAGCACTCCACTAATTTTGTAAAATGATCTTTAGTGCATCAGAAAAAATGACCTCATGGTCTGGTCCATTAAAAACAACTTATGAAAGGCACAAACCCCACAGATTATACTACTATCCCATTATTTCATTTTTCTGGGAACTTTTTCTTTCTGTAATGCTTTATTGCACAAGACAGAGAATAAAAAGTTTTGCAGTACTTTCTAGGCTGGTTTACATAGTGTACGATATGTCATATTTTAATGTTTCAAATCCTTTAATCTTTCAAGTAAGAAGCATATCCTAACTTTACAGCATTGGTCTTCCAGGAACTTGTGGGAATGAAGGATTTTAAAAGTTTATGGTAAAGGGATTACTACACATTACTGTTGCTTAACGACTATAACTCTGTGCAAATGCAGGTACCAATGTGAACTGAACACATTTGGCAAGTAGTAGGGGAGATATATTAAAGAGCTAAACTTAGGGTCAGTAAATTCGTTAACTAGGAGTAAGGCTACTTGCAGAAGGATATAATTTCTTTTATTAACATGTGGCAACTCTAGTCTCAAGCGTGTTGTATCCCCTGGGTTTGCTGAATTCTTTGCTGACTGTCAAGGAAGGGAGAAGAACAATTTGGGTGCTTAATTGGCTAGATATGGAACACATTGTCTATAACCTGTTATCAGTATGCTTTATGTAGAGACAATCTCCAGCAAAAAAGGCTGGGCATCCCCTATGGCTCATGTACGGCCTTCCTTATTGCCATAGTGGTTCTCACCAGTGACTAAGATGCAGGAGCTCAGTAAGTGAGGTAGAGTTTTTGTCATGGGTTCAGCAGCAGCAGTCATTTTTCTCCTTCTTGGTAGCTGGTGCAGCGCTGTGTTTTTGACTTTCTGCCTGGGAAAAGCGCTGCTAACACCAGTGTTTCGGTTACTGCTTAGTGATGTTTTGGTCTGACCAAGGACTTTCTGAGCCTCATGCTGTGCGAGGGAGGAGGGGAAGCCGGGAGGAAGCAGAGACAGGACACCTGACCCAAACTGACCAAAGAGGTTATTCCATGCCACAGCACGTCATGCCCAGGATGTGTAAAGCAGAGAGCAGAGACCCAGAAGGGTGGGGGGTGCACTGCATGGTTGGGCTTGGTATTAGATGGTGAGAATTGTATTCTTTCCTTGTATTTACCTGGTCATTGTTATTATTAGTGGTAGCAGTAGTGGTCTTGTGTTATAATTTAGTTACTAAACTGTTCTTATCTCAACCTGTGGGAGTTTAATTCTTTTCGATTCTCCTTCCCATCCCTCCACGAGCAGGGGGAAGAAAGAGGTGGAAGTGAGTGAGAGAACGGGCTGCGTGAGTTAGAGAGGCTTAAACCATGACAGTTTTCCATACAGCTCGGCACACTGTCTCTACCTACTGAGCAGCCAACAATTGCAATGCAGAACTGCACCTCAAAATAGAGTAATAATGATGGAGACGAGCAAGAGGGGCTCTTGAGCTAGGCCTTGCTGCATGCTCTCATTTTCTCATGTTTCACATTTTCTCATCTACTGAAATAAAGATGATGGTAATTAACTGCCTAACTTGCATAGATGGTGTGAAGTTTAATTAGCTCATGTACTCTTCAGCTGCAAGATAGCTTAGTGCTGTGTTGTTGTAGTGCCACAGCTTAGTGCTGTATGGTTGTAGTGCCACTTTTTAATCTAGGGTGAGAAACAAGACACATTACGCAGAAGCTGCTTGTATCTGAAAAGTGGAAGAGGCAGAGCAGAGTGACATCAGGGAGTTCCTGATGGCATGGCTTTCAGTCTGTGATAGTAATTGTCTGGAATGCAAAGGCTAATCAGTAAAACCACCCTTGTTAAATCTGTCCATTAGGAAGAAAATAATTTTCAACCATCACCAAAGGTACACAGATATACTTGCATGTCTAGTGGCCTATTGGGTGTAATACAGTAAGACTACCTCAGCAGCAGTAACATTTTTGACAAGAAATGTAACTTTAAAATCCACTGTTCTTGGTGTAAACAGTGCATTTATAGTCTACTTGGCAGTGTAGATTATTATCTCCCAGTGAACAGAGATTTGTGGTTAGGGGAAGATCATGATAGAGGAAGAAAAGTAACTAAATTTTTTTAAATGGACGTATGCATGTCTTGCTCTTATTACTGTAATTAGCTTTTCTCCTGTTTTTCTATATTCCAGTAGACTAGTAAATCAGTAACAGTCTCTACAGTGTCTGAAAAAAAGTTCGAGACAAATGAACTTTCCCATATGGATGTAATATTTGCAGCCATAAATAAATTCTTAAGGTTTTTGTCAGGCTTTTCACACACCCACAGATTCTGCTATCAGCCAGTAAATCTTTGTTTAAGACACTCTGAGATCAGATTTCCCTGAATGAAGTATTGGCCGAAACGGATAGAAAATCACTGCAGAGAAGCTAGTATTTTCAAGTTCTGCATTCCCTTCCACCTCAAGCAGAATATTCTCTTCCCCTCTGCTTTTCTTCAGGTTTTCCTACCATGGCGTCTACTTGAAGTTGGGAAGAAGTAGATAGATAGTGTACTCGGTGTGCACTTTTTCTAGCAGCAGAGGGGACTGTGCTGCTGGACAGATGGGGTTTGAAAAGTGCAGCAGGTCATCTGGAATTGTTGCTGTCTTTTCCTCTTCAAGCAAGACATCTGTTTAGTTAGCTCAGCTTCATAGCTAGTCCCTGTGCAACAGCAAAAAAAAAACCCTCCATGATTTCTCCAGTGATGTTTGAGAGTATCTCTCAAGATTCCTCTGCAGCATGCACAGGGGTCTGATGAATGCTTTCAAAAAAGGTTTGCTTGCAGCTATTCACATAATACTTCATACAGTGCTGTACTTTCCTACAGACCATAGCTCTTCACCTCTGAAAGCTCTCCCTGAGAGTCAGATATGCAGATACCAAAGCAGTGCAGTTGCAGAGGATTATGTGGTCTCATCAGTGACTCCATTAGACAGAATAAAAAGATACCCTTTTTATCAGACAGAGGAAGAATATGAAGTCTAGAACCTCATTGTCTTTCTGGAAGTCAAAGCAATGCTCTGTATACATTTATTTTTGCATCTAGGGATGTTAGGAATTTCTTACTTCCGGGGAATTGCTTCTTTTCCACAAAATACTTCCTTTACACTTCTTTCATTTTGAAGCCATGGCAACTGTAGCCATGGCATTTACCACCTATAAGAATTATTAATGCTCACAGTTGAGCTGGATTTAATAATTAACAGATGAAAGGCAATGGCTCATTAACAATAATACCTCTAATCAGCAGGGTGTATCTTATTTCGTGCTGGACTTCTGTACAGAATAAGAATCTGATGAGGTCAGCTACAAATTAGTTCCTACAATCGCAGAAAAATAAATGCCACCCAGGGACTTTATAAAGTCCCTACTCATCCTACTGCCCTTAAGTGGGCTAAGTTACAAGGATTAATTATCACTGTGCTGACAACCTTACTGAATTTTGCACAACCTCTTCTTACAACATTCCCATGATGGAAATTCCCCCACCTACTCAGGCAGGTTTGACAGTGTCATTCCAGTACTCTGTTATCCTCACTGTTTACCCTTTTCTGCACCCCTTACTTGGCTTATCCAACACAGGCATGGAGAACAGCTGTGATATCCTTTATTTAAGGTTGTTCTGGGAAAACAGTAAAGAAGCAGCAGCACATGTCCACCAACCATCTTTCATATGAGTTGTTGACTAGCTTCAATGAGCCAACTTATATGATTCAAGGTCTTGCTCACAATTAGAGTTTTGCAGCCTGACTAGCATGTCTAGGTAACTCTTTAGCTGGTGGTTTCTGTGGGACTATTTTTCAGTGATTTTTAATAAATTTTCTAATGCATCTTTAGCAGCAGCGCATAACATTTAAGAATTGTGGTATTATTGAAA
Source organism: Ara ararauna (assembly GCA_028858755.1). Classification (NCBI taxonomy): domain Eukaryota; kingdom Metazoa; phylum Chordata; class Aves; order Psittaciformes; family Psittacidae; genus Ara; species Ara ararauna. The sequence continues at coordinate 90,544,019 of CM054378.1, forward strand.
TTTGCCTTTGAAATTTTCTACAGTTGAATAAAATATGCCAGTAAATCCAGAAAGAGATGGTATAAATATATTTACTGAATATATTTACATCTGCTAACCTTCTGATCATCATGCTTAGTCTTCACAGAATCACATTTAGTGATATCACTCCCAGAGGCAGGATGGACTTCTATCTCTTTGACTTTTCATGTGATGTTAAGTAAATGGTTAATAAAGAAATTCCCACCTTCCCAAAATGTGTTTACTTTTGAGTGCTCAAAACTTAAACCAAATCAAGTCAAATTTCAATAACTGCTAATCAAATTTGTATACAAAATATATTTGTGGTTATGTGCATAACCCCAAAAGACTGACTAATCACACATTAAGGTTGTGAAAAACGGATACATATTCAGGAGATGTAAGATTTCCACCAGGAGTATGTAATCCCCCAGAATTCACTGGCTCACATTCAAGATCACATTAAAGTACTTTAAGCTGTAGTGCTTAGGTGGGATTCATTATTTTGCTTGGGAAGAAAACTGAGTCTCTTGAAGTTTAAGTAATGTATACGTAGGGATGTTCCTTTTAGAACTAGGGCTCAAGACACCGGGCCTGTACATTTAACATAAGGTAAATTAATAATTGTGTTACATACGGTTTTATACATATAATTTCATCACCTAATTCCTTGTTCCATGTTTGTAAACCAGACAGTAGGGCCTAAATTCTGTCCCTCCTTTATCAGTTACACGAAATTAAAGACTTGACACTTTCCAAGGCAGCAATGGCCAGTGACATCTGGCATCCCTGCTTATGTTCAGATCTTGCCTTTGAAAAGCATCATGACAGATTTGAAAACAGAGGCAGTACAACTGGGCATTACTTAGATAATGTGCCAGATGTGCGACTAAGTTTGATGCAATATTAAAGTCCGTATTCGTTAATTAAGAAATTTGGATATCTCAGCTATATTCTGCTGAAGAATTAGCCAATCAATGCCCCAAAGTGCAATGAATGTTTTGAAACTGTCTATTAGCAAAAGATATTAACAGATAGACATACATTTAGAGATCTGTCATTGGACGGAACATCTGAATACATCTCAAAGACCTATCACAGGATGGAGGAGGCTGTATCTATACAACAGAATTAAGACAGGGTTGTAGCCTGAGCTGGAGCACCTGTGATAATGTAATCTCAACAGCTTTAGTAACAACCAAGACAATGTTGTCAAGTTTGTACTGTGGTGTAGCCATAAAAGTCTGTAATGCTGCATCTTGCTAGTGATTATTATCTGCTCTAGTAAAATTAAGGTAGGACAAATGTGGCAGCTTCTGCTGCAAACGCACATCCATTTAAGTGTGAGGCACGAAACATTGATTCCAATGCTGAAAAAAAGCTGTGGGCTGGAGTAAACTGTGTAATCCAGGAAGAGGAAAGAGGCCAGTTGGCAACAAATTTCCTGCTGCCTTTATTACTGTAAAAACTAAATCAAGTTTTGTGTCTGGATGGGGTTGCTGAAAAGCACAACTTTTTTAAAACCTACTTTTCTTCCACTTTCAAACTCCTGAGTCTAAACAAGTTCCACACTTTTCCCTCCGGAAGCACAGCTTTAGAAAAACCAATGGATTGAAGTAGCCTAAGCCAGCATAAGAGTAAGAATTTCCATTTGGTGAATATTGCTCAGATAAAAATAACTTGTTTAATGGCGGAAAAAAGGTGGGAGGAAAGTGATTCCTTAACAGAAAAATAGCCCTTGTACTTTATTTCTCATTAATGGTGGAGCTTTGTAAGCAGAGCAGCAGTTTATATCTTTGCATTCTCTCTCTCTCTGTAAACTGTGGAACCATGAAATAAATTACATGTATTTGTTTCCTTGAACATCCTCCTCAGTTGCACTTTGCCCACTAATCTCTGCTGGAATTAATTCTAATATTCCAAGCCTCTGTTAAGATGTCCACTGCCTTTTCTTCTTCCAGTACAAGAGAAAGGACTACAACAAAAATATTTCCTTCTTTTCCTCCAAAACCATGGTTTTTTGCATACAGGATTGGGAAATGACAGTTCACTCTGGGGTTTATCTTTGACATGAATGGGTTCTAAATTTACAGTATTTTTAAGATCCAGTAATTCAGGAAACAAAAGAACTAATTGAAATTTGTGCCCTGTTAACATACAAATCTGACAGCGTCTTAAGCTGAGGATGTGGAAGTGATTCTTTTTTTAGCAGGAGAAGGAAAGCCTGTGCCTGTATAATTTTTAGAGCTGGGGCTGAGGTGGCATGTCTATGTTTTTGCCAAATGGGACTGGTGGCATGGAAAAAAACTCTGTGTGTGTGTCTGTTCAGGAAAAAGAGAGTGGATCTGTCAAGATATCCATCAGTATACCCACAAGAGATTCCTGTAGGAATGGTAGCCGGTCAGGCTATGAGAAACCCTAACAGGGTCTTCCAAAGGAAGTGCCAGACTGTCAAGGAGAATTCCCTTGGCCACATGAAAATATGTCATGGCACAAATTATTTCTGTATCTAGTCACTGCAATAGGCATGTGAATATGAGATATGGTGTCCCAGGAAAATCACATGTGCTAAGTCCTGCCACAGAATGGTATCTCCTTTGCAGGTACCTTGCCTTCTGTCCCTTGTTTCTGCTAACAGAATCAGGCCTCCTAGAAAGAGCCAAAGAAATGTTGTCTGTCATGTCACCCTGCTACAAAAGCTGGTGGGACACACGAGGGTGCCTGGCCCAAATGCAAGGGGTATACTAAGGATTTAAACAAAGACAGGTTTTTCTCCCTGGGAGCCAAGCCAGCTGGGCTGGCTCAGAGTTACCTGAAGCCTCTTGTGAATTGTAAGTGGCTTGTCTGAGTCATACACATGGTGGGTCTTCCATAACAGATGCATCTGATGGGTTTAACTTTTCAGAAAATTTCATGATCGCCAAAACCCCCCACAAAACACACACACAAAACCAAGAAAAAAAAAAACCAACCACCCCAAAAACCAAAAAGGATCAAAGATAGAAGGAATACCTTAATAGAGATCAGTAAGCCGGAGATTAGTTGAGACATGCAAGTTGTGGCAGCTTTTAAAAAAGGAAAAGAGAAACCACAGAAGGAGTAGCATACTTGTTGAAGATACTAAAGAAACCTGAGGAATAAGATGAGGCTACATTCAAGAGCTCTGAGTCATTCAGAATAATGTGAAGATAACACTGACTGTCCCTGTTGGTGTAAAGTAAAACCTTTTATTGTAACTGTGTGGGAGTGGTAGTTTAGATAAGACTATCCATGCAAGTAGGTTAATTTGTTGCTTTAATATACCTCTTTCACCTCTTATGTCTAAATGCTTTCTTATAAATATGGAGTAAACGAAACACCATTGGTCAGTATCTCTGATTGCAGATTCCCAAAATGAAGCAATAAAGGCCCTTGAAACTGCTTGGATTTACCTGGTAAAACGGAGGAGGGATACTCTGTGTGCAGCAGTCAGATCCCAGTCTCAGAGTGGTGTGAAGGCTCTGTGAAGGCTGTCACAAAGTGGATAGAAGAAAGAAGGAAGTCTTGGAGCTCTGTAAATGTGGCAGAAATATGCTCCTATCTAGTAACAGCTAAAACACCTCACCATTTTAAACTATCAGAGATTGAATACTTCTTTAAACTTCTTCAGGCTTAAAGAGGTCTACTAAATGTAAATCAGCCTTGCAAAATCCCTGTGGATGAAGGTGAGATGGCTTTTTTGATGATTACCATATTGGGATGAACATGTGAATTATCTCTCAGGGTTTTTTCATTGTCCTCAGAGAAAAGCTGAACGACTGAAATTTACAGAAGAATTTTGAAATGTTGCTGAAATGCTTTCTTAGAGGCTCAGTTTAATGTAGAAAACATCTGTTTGCCTTTGAGTGCTCTGTGGATCATTTGGTTGTTTGAGAAATCCCATTTCACTCCTTCCTCCATTGCCTGGCTGGGAAGTGCTTGCTCTTGGTCCCTGTCAGCCAAGAGAAAGAAGCAAGGAAAAAAAAAAAAAAAAAAGAAAAAAAAAGGAAAAGAAAAAAAAAAAAAGAAAGAAACAAAGAAGAAAGCTTTTTTATGCATTCATCAGCATTTTTTTCTAGGCATGGGAGTTTTTTACACATTCATCAGCATTTTTTTCTAGGCATGGGAGTAACCAGAAGTTGGCACTTTCTGTATCAGAGCAGCTCTAAGCATTCATGTCGATATTCAAGGCCAAATGTAACAGAGATAATAATAGATAGTAATTAGAGTCTTCAGAAAAACTATTTTGATTCCAGTAGTGCTATTAGTAATATAAATACTAGCATAGATTCCCAGACCTTCTAGGCCTTGTACTAAGGATTGCATCCCTAGTTCAAACAGAGTGTTTTGGAGCATGGATCTTCCTCGCCAGAATTTTCTTTCCCTCTGAGGAATTAATTCCTCTTTCTGTCTTCCAGTATTTAAGTCTAACAGCCCTTTAGGGCTTACAAAATATGCACCGGTTTTGCTTAACATTTGCTTAGCAGCTTTTGCATCATTACTTTTCTGTAATTAGAACACCTAGTGGTTCTGATGATAAACACTGTTTAAATTAGTGATATAGACAGCTAATTTCCTATTCACATTCCTAAAAGTACAATATCTTTGCTTTGCTATTTTATGTTGGCTGTCTTACAGTGAATCTGAACATAATTTTCCACATACTTTGCTTTTTTAAAAAAGGAAATAATTTTTCCTTATTCCATTACTTGACTTTTTGTTATTCCCCAAAGGACTTACGTGAAACCAAGCTATAAGGCTTTCTTTGGTGATTTTTTCTCTTTTCTACATCTTCCACAGAGTTGTATAAGAAAAAATACTACTACACCTATTTACTTCTGTCTGACATTGCTAACGCAAACAAAATTTATATTAAAAAAACGCCATCCAAAACATGTAGAACCACTGAGAAAAAACCTCATAAGAAACATAAGGATATTAATCTTTATTTAATTGTGTAAACTACACCTTCCTTCCAGAATTTTACATGAAAAGGATGCTTTAGCAACATTCCTTTAGGTTAAAAGGATGTGATTCAATCACTTTGGTATCAATCCTTTAAGATATCCACGGGACTCCTGCATACCCACGTAGCTGTAGGTCTTCTGGGATTCCTCTGTCATATTTTAGATAGCCATCAGGATTTCGAATTGCATGACCCTGCTAAGTTTAGGCACCTGAATCACTTCCCAATAGTCCAAATCTAGGACTCACTCTATCATTTTTCTATTATTATGAGAGACAATGGTATCTATTGCCATCTGGGGCACTATGCGGTTTCTGAGGCACCTGTGTGTCTACAGGACCTACAGGATCTACAGACCACTGTGCCCTCCAGGGCTGGCAGCTGAAAACAAAGTGAAAAGACTGTGCAGTATTTAGAACCACAATGTGTACCTTCATTTGGGCACTGTGTCCCATCCTTTGTGTCTGTTTTGCTTCTTTATCGTCCGTAATAAATCCTGGAACTCTGTGGATGTGCTGTGTGGCTGTAGGGGCTTTGTAATATTTTTGCTAATTGATCTGTTAATTTTAGATTGTCATGTTTCTTGCAATGACATTTCTCTCTCTCTAGGTCCTCCACTCCCTCGGTAATTGCAAAGCATTTCATGTTCATGAGGGATTCCCCAAAGTGGAAAGGTGCTGAATTTTTGACATAGATTTTCTTCATCTGTGTTTATTAGGCATTGAAATTAAATAAGTGTTAATAAAGAATAAGCATTTGTTTAGAGTCTTATAACTTTAAAATACTTTATCTGTCAGCACTCTCTTTGCTCATTTCATGCCGTATTTCTAAGCTGTTTTCCAATCACAGATGCACTTTTATGATAAGTATGGTCTTTCTTTTAGTGTACCACATGTACCGTATTTTATATAACGCAAAGAAAAGCAGTGAAAAGGGGACTGTTATAGTGAAACAGCCCAACTGAGCTACTTGAGGTCTCCCACTGGGACCATGTGAGGATCCTTGGGCTTTCGCTCTCCCCTGCTTGCCACCTAATAAGCAAACACAGCGTTGAGGTTGAAGTACAGGGCTTTAACTCATTTTAAGAGATCTGAGTGCTGAGTGTTAAAAGATCTGCTGTTAAGGGTGAGAAGTGCACTGCTTTGTTATCTCCCATGTGACCTTGGAAAAGTCACTCTGAATTTCAGTAAAGGCAGTAGCAACTCAAGGTTCAGCCAAAACTGGAAGGCAGCGAAGCCCTTGCTGAACTGACAGCAGCAAATGAGTCCCTGAGACCACAAATGCAGAAGAGGTCACTGACATTGCCAAATCTTCAGGTGGCCTTGGGTACCCAGGGTAGGACAGCCAAGATGAAGGAAATAATGCATTTTAATAGTGTTCTGTCTCCTCCTGTTTGCTTGGGGCACTAGAGCCACTGGGACCAGCTCTGTAGCAGGATAGCACAAGAAACAGTATCCTGGTTTCCCAGGCTTGAATTAGTCCTCATAGTGTAGTCTCACATGTCTAGTGTCATCTGCACCAAAGAAAGAAAGGGGCTGTTGGCAAAGTGTCCTTAATGAATTTTGTGCATTTTAGACCACTAAAATATTCAGACATAAAAAGCCACTCAAACACAGTGAAGTGTTACCTAAATATGGCTAGGATTATGTGGCATGATGTGGAAGGTACACATTTCTGGTTTCTGTTGTAAAGGACTAGTTCTATTTTTATCCTTACAAATATTCACATTTGTTATATTATCCTAAACCTGTACTTTTCATTGTTGTTTTCTGTAAGCTTGGCTAACACACAGTTCCAAAAGGTAAAATATAGACTATCCCTTCATCCAGAAAATAACTTCTCTGGCTTGCAACTCAGGAGAAAATTCTTACCCACTTATTTTTCTAGTAAATTCAGATTGGTGTCCTCTTTAGGATTGCTGCCCCATGCATGAGCAAAAAAAGCACAGCCTGTTATCAAATTGGTACAAACTATATGCAGCACAGAGACAGAATTTAATACATTAGAAGGAGAAAGAGTGCTCTTTCCTACCTTCATGCTGTAAAGTTTGGAGTTGTGCATTCTCATTTTAACAAACCGCATAAAGATCATCCAGCCAAGGTTATGTGGCTTGAAAATCTTCAGAAATGTACTGGTGGCCTGGACCCTGAGAGAGAAGTACAGCACCCGTCAGCAAACACAAGGGGTTGGATGCCCAAAGGGATTGAAGCACTCTGCTGTGAGAGACAGGTGACGGCACATGTCATTGAGCAGAATATCTTTTTACATGTGTGTTTGTCAATATCCTGGAAGTTATGGTGGATTTTTTTGTTTTGTTTTGTTAAAAACTATAGGAGCTGTGGATGTTATTGTGTGAAATAGTGGGACCACAAGGATTGGCTTCAGGCAGCAATTTACCCCAAACTAACTGATGTACCTGGCTGCCTGGGGGACAGACAACTGGGATGAAGAGGCACCTGAGAGCTCTAGGAAAAGAAGGAAAGATATCCCCTTTTGGCATCCTCATCTTTAGATGTTTTATAAAGGCTCTGTACATGCTGGGGTGACACATGCAGCGCGGCTGCTAGACCAAAGCATAGACGATAGCCTAAGAAGCTGCATGCTTTGCTAATGCTTTCAGGCATCGGCCTCCTGTGCAGGAAGAGATGAGTGACAGCATTGCAGCTGAGCACAGTGATCATCAGGATCAGCAGAAGTTGTCCTCTTTATATACAGTAGCCTAACCATAGCAGAGTTTGTTGGCTCCCAGAAGCCCATAGGGACTTCCATAGGGACAACAAACTGCAAATGAGGTGCAACTGCAGAGGAAGACAGTGACAAGCTGTGCCAGTACTCACTGGTGGTTTATAGGAAGAGGATTTGATTTAAACAATAGGCTAAGGGCCAACTCATAACATGTTTTGTATTTTCCTTTCTCTCTCTCCCTTCCTTCACCTCTAGCAGTTCCTTTTGGTTAAACAATTTGTCTACCTCACAGCTTGTGCACTAGGAAGTATTGCTTACTGTTCAGCTGAGTTTCCCAGATTTCAAACAGTGCCGGTTGGTTTTTTGGTAAACACTCTTCACGACTGAAACAAGGCTTGTTGTCTGTCAAAGAGGGTAGAGGCATTTTTAGCAAGATGGGCATTAATAGGGTGAATGATCCCCCTTCTTCTTGGGTCTGGGCATTTTCTATACTGATTGAAATAAAAACTGCAAGCCTCAGTTGTGAAATGCCTTTTTTTTTTTTTAATGTAATAAGCTAACTGTCACCATGCTCAGTGTATATCCCAATATATACTTCAGTGTTCATGCTTTTCCCTGCCTGATGTGGAACACTGGCAAGCTTGTTAGGGGTGACGCGTTTGCGTGATATTCCCTGAATTCATCTATCTGCTGGCTTTTCTAATCCCCGTTACCTGCTACTGTAATCATTGTTCCTTCAGCTGGGCAATCAGTGATATTTTCTGTGTATTTTCCAGCAGAACAGACAAAAAAAGACCCAATTTTAAATTTTTATTCACTGTTTTCCTTCACAGAATAAGCTTCCATCTACATTAGGAGCTTTGTGCTTCTGCTGGAGATATTACTGGGGGAGGATCCAGTCTGATACCTAAATCACACCACTTCAGGTGCTTGGTTAACCAGTACACCTATAATAAGATCCTTACAAGTCTGGTTAAGTGAAACAAGTGTCTTTTAGTGCCACCAGGGAAAAATCCTGTCAGCATAACTTAGGTGCCTAAACTAGGTGGGCAAGATTTTCTGGAACACTGGAGGACTTTGAAGGCACTAGCAATAGGATTTATTTGACTAAATGTCAAATGTGAAAGAACTAGATGTATATTGTATACATCAGAGGGAGGTCCTCACATTTCCGATGCAACAGATGGAGAGAATCAAACATTCCTACAACACAGTTCTCCTGCAGGCATTTTAACATTATCATATCTGTGGCACAAATGCAATAGTTTCTTTTCATTTACAAGGGTACGGGCACTAGTTCAGATTAGGTCTGGACCCTGCCATTATTATGGGCATAATGGATTTTGTTTATTTGTTTTCTAACACATGAAAAGTATTTTCAAAGTTTAAAATAAGGAAAGAGAAGAGAACATACCAACATTGGACAATTTAAAACACTTTTCTCAATCCCATGCAGATTCCTTTTTTCTGCCTTATTTTTTGTCATTTGATCTTTTCTTCAACCTCTCTTTAAAAACCTAAATAAATGTTGAAAATAAAATGTTTTGAAACAAAAAATCTTGGCACTCAAGGAACTAACTGTCCTGCCAAAAATAGGGCTGTTTAGTGATTTTGGTGTCTGTGGAGCTGAGGATTTCTGGAGCCAGATTCCAAATGCTAGGCACATCACTGGATTTTCCATGCTGAAATCCTAATTTAGGCAAAGTGGTTTTTACTTTCAGTTCTTGGTGTTGGATTCTTTTTGAATTTTCTTGGTTTCTCCTTTCATCGGCTTCTCTTACAGTTTCCTCTGTTTTCTTTCTCACTGAAAGAAGATTAAGACAAAAGGACTGAAAATACACACCCTTCCCCTATCTCTTTTTTCATACTCTTATTTGTTCCTGTATAAAATACTGGAAGAAGTTAAAAAGTCAAACCACGCTGTAGTGGGGGAGCAGACACACACATCTTTAACATCTCCACAGTTGAAAAAGTAATAAAAGTCAAATATATTTTAAAAGAAACAGAAATTAGGCCTCTTGGTTCAAAGCTGCTTATTGAAACTTGTCTCTAGCAACAAAAGTCCCCTGAAAAGAGGCAGACTTAAAAGTGTATCTATTGCTATTACAGCACGACACTATGTATTTTAATTGATATTTTATAAACAGGAGAAGGTCTAGAATCAATGCATGTGTGATGTTCTGCAAGTATTTAAACCGACTTTTGTTTTCCAACACTATGCTTGACTGGTAGCTGGTGTCAGTAGCTCAATACTTAGATAGCTATAGTTATGCGCTGGTTTTTGAACATATTAATTTACATTAATATGATGTTTTAGTTATTTAGAGTTGAGAGTAGGGTCTCCATATTTTATTTTCCTAGCTTTTCAGTGGGTAAAATCTGTACCTTGTTTGCACAATTTGTGAGCTCTTAATGTTATTTGAAAATTCATGGCAACCAGTTGAAGTTCCCGACGACTGGAAAAAGGGAAATATAACCCCCATTTTCAAGAAGGGGAAAATGGATGACCCAGGGAACTACAGACCAGTCAGTCTCACCTCTGTGCCTGGCAAAATCTTGGAGCGGATTCTCTTGGAAGGCATGCTGAGGCACATGAAAAACTACAAGGTGCTTGGTGACAGCCAGGATGGCTTCACTAAGGGGAAATCCTGCCTGACCAATCTGGTGGCCTTCTATGATGGAGCTATGGAACTGATGGACAGGGGTAGAGCAGTTGATGTCATCTCCCTGGGCTTGTGCAAAATGTCTGACACTGTCTCACATGACATCCTTGTCTCTAAGTTGGAGAGACATCAATTTGATAGGTGGAACACTCCGTGGATAAAGAACTGGCTGGATGGCTGCACACAAAGAGTTGTGCTCAATGGCTCAATGTCCAGCTGGAGACCAGTAACGAGTGGTGTCCCTCAGGGATCGGTGTTGGGACCGGTCTTGTTCAACATCTTTGTCGGTGACATGGACAGTGGGGTTGAATGTGCCCTCAGCAAGTTTGCCAATGACACCAAGCTGTGTGGTTCAGTTGACACTTTGGAGGGAAGAAATGCCATCCAGAGGGACCTTGACACGCTTGTGAGGTGGGCTGATGCCAACCTGATGAAGTTTAACCATGCCAAGTGCAAGGTCCTCCACCTGGGTCGGAGCAATCCCAGGCACAGCTACAGGTTGGGCAGAGAAGAGATTCAGAGCAGCCCTGCAGAGAAGGACTTGGGGGTGTTGGTCGATGAGAAAATGAACATGAGCTGGCTTCAGTGTGTCCTTGCAGCCCAGAAAGCCAACCGTATCCTGGGCTGCATCAAAAGGAGCGTGACCAGCAGGTCAAGGGAGGTGATCCTGCCCCTCTACTCTGCTCTCCTGAGACCTCACTTGGAGTATTGTGTGCAGTTCTGGTGTCCTCAACATAAAAAGGACATGGAACTGTTAGAACAAGTCCAGGGGAGAGCCACGAGGATGATCAGGTGATTGGAGCACCTCCTGTATGAAGATAGGCTGAGAAAGTTGGGGCTGCTGAGCCAGAAGAAGAGAAGGCTGTGTGGAGACCACAGAGCATCTTCCTAATATAGGAAGGGGGCCTATAAGGATCCTGGGGAGGGACTCTTCAATAGGGACTGTAGTGAGAGGACAAGGGGTAACGGGTTCAAACTGAAACAGGGGAAGTTTAGATTGGATATGAGGAAGAAGTTCTTTACCGTGACGGTTGTGAGGCACTGGAATGGGTTGCCCAGGGAAGCTGTGAATGCTCCATCTCTGGCGGTGCCCAAGGCTGGATTGGACATAGCCTTGGGTGACATGGTTTAGTGTGAGGTGTCCCTGCCCATGGCAGGCGGGATTGGAATTTGATGATCTTAAGGTCCTTTCCAACCCCAACTATTCTATGATTCTATACCTTTATACAGCAGTATAATGACTGCTTTTCAACTTGTTATTTTATAGTGTGGTGACTCTTACAGAGCTGGGCTCACGTGAATATGAATAACCTGAGGTAACTGTTGTAAACACATCTCAAGGTACAGCAGACAAACTGCAAAATTACCTCAAGGCTTCATGTGTGGTCAGAAGACATGATTTCCCCAGAAAGCCAAAAATTAGATATTCAAGAATGATTTTCAGGGGAAAAAAAGCATTAATCTCAAGGGGAGTGACAAGAGGAAACTGAGCGACAGAGTGTGTCCTTGTCATAGGAACAGTGCTTGGATTTGAGGCTTGGAAGACAGGCAGTCATACTTAAGGGAAGCCAGATGTGCCTCTTACTTCCCAGGTTACCCAGCTACTGTGTGAAGCTTGGAGAAAAGGGATGAAAGAGTGGTTAAAGCCTTAGGTGCAAGGGTAGGAAGCCTCAGGTAAATATGGATCTGATTCCTTATATCTGGGCATTTTTCCCTGGGGAGAGCTGAACCTCCTGTAAGTGGATCCTTTTTTTACAACAAGGACTCTTAGGTGGGCTGGGCAGCTGCTTTGTAAGAAACAGCTTTAATTGATTCTTAATATAGATATCCCTGCATGGCTTTAAAATGAAACAAAAAGACCCCATTTAATTCCACCAAGCTTTTTGTGTCATGACCTTTGTGCAGTGTTCGAATTATACAGTAAGGAAAAGTGTCACTTTCTTGCATTGCAGGTTCATGAATTTTTAAACTCCCAGTATGGGGCAGCTGCTGTCAAGTGACAATGGGAAACTGGTATTCTGTCCAGTGGTGCGGAAGTCCCAAGAAAGCAGGCAGGAAGCAGTAAGACCTGAAATGAAAGGTGCATCTCTGATCCTGCAAAAAGAAAACCAAGAGAGAATGTTCCCTTTTTCCTACCTTTGTCTCAGCACTTCTACCTCATTATCTCTGTGTATCTCAAAATTGTTTGTATCTAGTAGAAGTGACAAGAATTACTTATGTTAACAAACAAAGAACAAATTAGCATCAGTGTGAATCTATTGATTGATATGCCTCCAGCAGGGGAATGAGAAAGTGTTGAAATATATAACCAAAAAAGCTGGAAGCTTTGTTGCATCTTCAGCAACAATCTTTCAAAAACATCTGCCAGAGTTAATTTCTTTTGCTTGCTATAATCCTAGTTATAAGGAAATAAAATCTCCTTTATCTGCTTATAAAAAGTCACCAAAGTCTGGTAAGACCATCTGCTCCTATACCAACGTTTTTATTTTCCTTTTTAACTGAGGAAAACAAAACCTCTGGACACTTCACCTTCTAATTGAAGGACTTCCTTTTGCCTATTTTGTACATCTTAACTGTGGGCTTGTGTATACATGAGGTATTTCCAGCACTAGGTGCACACCACCGCTCTTCCTGCTTCTAACAGAGGGCACAGGTTATCTTGACGTCTCTGGAGTGTGCAGGAAAGTTGATTTGTGAGATGTTTGAGAGTGTGTTGTTTAGATGCAATTTGAAATGTCTCCAATATTTATATGAGGAAAGATATAAAATAAAGAACCAGGAGCTGGTTCAGATCACAAAGCATACCTATCACATAAGAGTAAGTGCAGCAACAGTCTCATTGGGACTGCTTCACAGCTACAGGATGATAGGCATATCCAAGAAATAGGAACCTGAACACACCACCAAGGGCCACTGAAGAAGGCTGGGGTTCTTCTAACTTTCCAGGGAAAATCTATGTTTTAAAGAGATCTTCTCAAGGGATAACTAACAACCATGCTGCCTTAGGGTGAACAAATCATAAACAGAAGAGATCTGACCTTGGAGGCAGTTGAGGAAAGAAATATCAATTCTGAAAAAGTCTGGAATGTGATTAAATTCCATTCTGGGATTAATCATGCTTATGAGTCTTGATCCATTGCTCGTTCAGGTCAGTGAAAACACATTTACTTCACATTTCTTCAATCAGGTGATCTATTAATGAATTATACTCAGTTCAGCTTCTGTCATCCCAAGGCAGGTGAAGCACTGGTATACAGGAATATTCCATCCACTGCAGTGCAATGAACTAGGTTTATAGTATATTGCATTAAAAGTCGAAAAGGGTTTTTTAAAAGTCAAAAACTGAAAAAAGGGTTCTTTTAATAGTTTTGCAGGAGGCATCCAAAATCAGAGCCTTCCCTGTAACCTCTCCTTTTTTGCAATGAAGGACAATATCCTCCAGATAACATGCTATCTTTTTGTTGTCATCCTCTGAGCTCAACACATTTTAAATAGTAAAATGATGTGTGGCAAACATTTCTCCCAATGCACTAAACATCCACTGGGGAAGTTTCAAAACCCTACTACTCCTCTTTGAAATGTGTAAAGCATAAAGTAAAGTAAAGTAAAGTAAAGTAAAGCCTTGTGAGCGGGACATGCATAGTGGCATGAAGCTTACCTAAAAAAAAATCTAAAGATAAGCTTGAGAAGAATATGTACTTATTTACACATATAAGAATTTGCAGCAGCTGCTAGTGTTCAGACACAATTACTCCTCATGAAAATGCTTGTAAACAGATTTGGGGGTTTTTAGTGTAATTAGACCAAGATACCTCATCTGGGAAAGATCTGTCTCTATCAAAAGTAGGAACCAAAAGGGACATAAGAAATATAGTTGTATAAATGGAAGTCAGTTGCATTGACATGACTCTACCTATAAATGAATGGATGCTGCCTCCTCTGGCCCATCATGCTAAAAGGGCAGCTGCTATATATGAATGTGGGAGGTATTTGTTTTCTATATATATCTCATCTTGTCTCCCTAGGGACATCTGTGGAATTAAAAGGTTGGACCTAGGTTTAATTCTACAGTCTAGTTAGTATTGGTCTCAAAGTAGATCTGTGAAAAATTCAAGCTGGGCACCATGCTGATTCATAGGAGAATCTACTATTCCACCTAACTTAAATAAAAGATTTACTGAAAAGCCCTGAAGCAATAGGAAAATCTTCAGAACACTCATTCATCTTCAGTCAATTATAGTAAAGGATCTGACTATTGAAACACTGCATAACCTTAGCATTGTAGGCTGGGACAGTCTCAGAGGCATTCACTCAGTTTGACTTTAGTTAAAGGTAGGCATTGTTAAGTTTCTATTAGCAGATAAAAGGGATTCAAACTAAATCCAACACTACTGAGATCTTTGCAAATACTAAAGATAAAGCTTTGATCTCTACAGCTTCAATCTTGATTTAAGCCTAAATGTACACGTAAAATACCTGGATTGCTGAAAGAGTATTTATAGCAGTAGAGAGCATTGCCCAGTCTGCTGGAACACTTGATTGCATACCTGCCTACATTAGCTTCACCAAGAAATACCGTGTTTCTGAAATGATATGTGTGACTAGAGACATGCTGTCGGGTTTGCGATTGAGACCAGGTGGCAGTAGAGAGTGCGGAAGAACTCCAGCTTACAGCTTTATGCTTAAACTGAGCTTTTCATCTAGGGCCAAAGCAAAAATTCCTGCTATAAAGATGAAATTCATCTCACCTTCACCAGCGTTAAAGTGTGCTCAAGGTGCGGAAGATGCACACAGCCTGCAAATGCAACTAAGATGCTCTCAGTACACAGGACCACATTGAAAAGTCACAGCACAGTCCCTCCTCTGCTTTTTCTCTGTGTTACTCTTTAGTGCTGGTTCCACCATCTCCTTTTTGCCAAGTATGTGATGTGATATGGCCATGAATATGTGTGTGTAATATGCGTACAGCCTATCCTTTTGTCCTCATTTGGCATGTCTCCGCTTTCCTTTCCCACCCCATCACCTGCAGAGCTCTTTCCGATTTGGCAGGCTATCGTTTGGTCTCTCACTGCTCCAGACTCAGCAGATCCTAACTGTTACAGCTGGAGAGAGATTTTAATTGGCCTTTGGATCTACAGTTAAATTTCTCAGGATGTGGTTACAAAAAGAAAGCACCCTGGAGAATACGAGAAGACAAGCCTGACAATGTGCTTCCGTATACCACCATCTGTATGTAGCACATGTTACACTGGAGCAGTGTGCAGTAAATTCTGTCACCTTGCTCTTCACCACTTTTTGAGATCGCTTTTGGATATATTGGAGTCTTATTCCCAAAAACATGAACAGGAAGGACTTAATGAGGCAGGGATATGTGTCATGAAACTAATAGCAGTTTCTGCGTTTTCAGTTAGTTTCCATGTCTGAGACTGACCCTTACTTTGCAGTCCTTTCCTGTAAAACCTGCATTTAAAAAAAAAAGAAAAACAAAGAAACAAACAAACAAACAAACCCCAAAACAAAACAAAAAAGAGAACCCAATACTTAATGTATTTGTGGAGTTTGTCATTGTTAAATAGAAATAATTACTCATTTCACTTTGTACCTCAAGCATTTTGATGTATTGGATTGGACTAGTGATGTAAGTAGAAATGTGTTTAAGTTCATAAAACCTTTGTATCCCTACCCTCTCTATGTTGCTTCATAGAGCACACCATAATTTACAGACATGGTTTTCTTTCTTTCTGCTGGCTGAAAAGTCACGTAACCATCCTCTCTGACTTGGCTCGATGTTCTTCAGCATTATAGTAGTCCAAATACTAGAAAACCTGATTTGGAACGTCTTGGAGGCTTCATAGGATAATCATAGTAGGAGCTTTGTTTTCAGACAATGTTATCTAAAGAACTGATATTTAACAAGCAATTAAAAGAGAGCTGAGAGGGTTTTGGTTTTTATTACAGCACCATGGGGATAATTTAATGTCCTCAGTCAAATAATTCAGATTCATGGTTTGAGGCAGAAAATGATAGCAGCTTGTTAGAGGCAGAGTATTATTTATCCTTCTAATAGTCTGTGAAGATTTAGCTTGTTGTTTGGTTTTGTTTTGCTGGTTTGTTTCTTTTCTTTAATACAGTGCTGATTCTTAGTGTTCATACAATAAATATAATCAACTCATTCACATATAATACTTGTCTTGTGCATTCTAAGCCTATGTTTAGCAAGTGTCATTATAACTGCGCTCATGTGAACAACATGGGCTTGGAAGTTCACCTAATATTAAGCAGTTTTCACATGTTGGCGTCAAATTCATTCTGATGGGAATAATAGTATTTTTAAAGGCATATTTATTTACTTGTTCTTCATCAGGAAAGTTTCTCTTCTTGTGATGCAAGCCTCCTGGGAAACCTATCCTGTTCCAGAAATATTTCTGCTGTCATTAGAAACGCTGATGGAATCTGTGTAAGTCATAAAATGTTTAGTTACTGCTCTGTAAAAGGAAAATCTGTATTTTATTACAGCAGCCTCATTAAAAAAAAGATAGAAAAGGAGAATTTTTCTTGAAGATATAAAGGCAAATGGTACTTGATTCAGTTCATCAAACTTCCAGTTTCTCTGAACAATACCAGCACAATCCCAGCTTTGATCTATTGGCTGTTAGAGGCATTCTTATTTCTGATTGCAGGACAAACTGTGTTATTTATATTCCTGAAAGATTGGCCGTGTTGAACAAAAGCAAGGGATTTTTATAATGATCTAAGTAGCTAAGGCCAATTTTTTTCTTAACTGGCACAGATTAGTATTGTGTAGAAAAAAAACAGCTGATGTTGCAGAAAGACATGATAAATGAAACTTTGGGGCATTCCATTGTGTACACAGACAGTCCTGAAGAATTTCAAGCTGGGCTTTCTACCTGTGTCATACTTTGGTCAATTGGGCTGCAGTTTCTCCTCTTTCTTATTTTAATTTGTGAAGACATCACAGCATATAATTTACTCAGACCACACCAGCACACTGTAGCAGTTATTAAAGTTTAGCCACTGGTTTTATATTAGAAATGCTCTATTTTTAGAAATTCCTAAATAGACTATAAAAATAGCTTTGGACAGGCTTGAAGTTAGAAAGCATCTGCATAGGCACTGTGTTAAAAAATGTAATTAAAATAGCAGGCTGTGTTTGGAAACAAGTAAATACAATTAATTTATATAACAGCGCTCTAGTCACCCTCTGTGTATTTGTGACTTCCCTATCAAAGCAGTATCTCCATAACATTTTGCTCATACACTTATTACACTCTTTTACCAGCTTTATGCATGGTTCTTCTATATATCTGCTTTATTCCTATCTTTTCTGGTTTTGTTTATAAATTTATCTTCCTGTGTATCTTGATCCACATACAGCCCTATTTACCCTGAAAGAACTGTAAAGATGTGGAGGTTAGGTGAATGGTGGCACATACAGCCATGGAAGCTGGTTGGTAGCTTAATCTTTCCAGTAGATAGTGGAAGGGTGTTTCCGTTCCTCTGTACCATAGCAATTGCATTCCTAAGAGACTGAGAGAAGCTGTGAAGAAGTTTTGAGGGACTGTTATGAAGACCTTTTACCATCATATTCTTTGGCCACAGGGATGTTGGCTTGAGTGGTGGTGCACCAGCACTGAGACACTGCAGAGATGAGAGCACTGTTAGCCTTTACTAAGCCAATAAAACACCTACAGATCATGGAGAGTAAAAAAGAGAAGAAAACAGCTCCATGATTTTAAAGTTGCATGTCTAAATAAATCTAAGTGAGTTGTGCTTGTGAGTTTTGTTGGGTTTTCTTTAGAAGGAGGTTGTGGAAAGTGGGGAGCAACTTGTGAGTGTCCTACCTGCGCTGTTAGGAATCTGCCAGCTCTACTCTGGTTAGGTTGGTTTTTATCCTTTCTTGCTTGCATGTTGGCCTGATTCTTCAAATCATGGAGGCACAGACAGCAGGGGAATGGTTGTGGCTCCTGGATCACTGAAGCATAATTACTTTAAACAATGAGCTAGCTCTGGAACTCAGATTTGGTACAATCGGCACCATATCACTTAAGCAACAAAGTCACCTACCTAGGGTCTGGTTTTTCCAGGTCAGGGTACAAAAGCTGTCATGTGGCAGAGGAGCCAGAAGGTTATAAAAAAGGGTAACAGGCCATTTTTAGCAGCTCAGGTTGGAGAAGAGACTTTTGCTCCAGGAACTCAGTGGTGTGGCAGAGAAACTGAATATGAACAGACCTGGAGGGAAGGAGATAAAAGGGCACATTTTTCACTTATTAGGGGTGGATTCAGCCCACCTGACTTAGGTGCTTAGCTTTCTGGTTCTACTGAAGCAGCTCTAACAGAGATGCCTTGGATCCCTCTCCAGTCATGGCGAAAGGCAGTTGTTTGTAGAGATTTCCAGAGACAGATCATGTCTGTGTGAGGTGCTGTATGCTGGGTGGGTGGGATCTTACCGTTGGCAGACTGTCTTTAGTAACAACTTATAATTTGTTCTTTAAGTGAAAGGAGATGTGTTTCAACTCCTTGCAAAATTTCTGCATGCATGCATACCTGTCTACTAAAGGGATAACATGCAAGGAAGGAAGGCTCCTATTTCTGGCATGCAAGAGGAATCTGAGAAGTTGGTACTTTGCCCTGGGACGTGCAACTGCATTTTGAGTTCTTGGTCTCAGGACATATGCAAGACAGAGGATGTTCTCTTTGGGAATATGCTACAGGGATTTAAGGGCATCTAGACACAGCTTAGGCTCCAGAGGCTTCCAAATGCTACATATGCAAAGGTTGGCTTCCCAGTAGTCTATCTGAGCTTTCAACAGAGGGTGTGTGATTAGGTTTTGCCTCTTGGGATAGTAAGAGCCTCCATTTTCTCCATGCATATTCAATGTTTATGTTCTTTAAGGCTTGATCACTGTTTTCTTTTTATACGGAGAAGAGAAATATAAGGTTCTTGCTATTAACTTGAGTTTGAGTCTAAGAGTCTCTGAAATCTGGCTTTAAAATGCATATTTTTCTCACTTCTTTAAAATATTATTCTGTAGCATGTAAGAATGTAATTATGTGAATAGTTTCTTCACCAGCAAAGCAAGTTTAAACTATACCTTTAGGCAAATAAAACATCTGTAATGGCGCTGCTGGAAATTTCATAAGCAATTTCAATTGCATATTTACAAGTAATATACTCATTTTAAGATGAAAGAGAAGTTAGTACTGAGTTACGTGTGGAAGTATCTATTAATCAAAACAGGAATAGATGGTCTCAAAGGAAAACACTTTTTCAGGCTTGACAGAGAAAGCTTGGTGGACAAAAGCAGCAAATCTGTTTGAACATTTATGTTTCAGTGTTTCAGGCTGTTAA
Organism: Ara ararauna; assembly: GCA_028858755.1. NCBI lineage: Eukaryota > Metazoa > Chordata > Aves > Psittaciformes > Psittacidae > Ara > Ara ararauna. Next base: position 90,563,721 of record CM054378.1, read on the forward strand.
GTGCTTTGTCCCATTGTGAATTGAAAGATCTTTCAGATGAGAAGAAGGCAGAAGTCACCAATTTTTAAAACTAGGAAAGCATATTTCCAAGATGTTCTAGGACTGCCATTCAGCTATATTCTTAAAAAAATGACTGTATTTTCTCCTTTCACAGAATTGTATCTGCACTAACTGTGTTCAGGAATCTCTACCTCCCTCCAAAAAACTAATGGATTTTTGCTTTTGACACTTGTGGATGGCTTTTAAAAATATGAGCCAAATGTAATCTCATACAATGTTGTTTTCTTGAAGAAGGTGGCTGCGTGAAATGATAATGTTTGGACAATTTCGTTAATAAAGGGCTTGATTGAGAAACCCTGGAAAGTGCTGAAATACTAACACATGGAATCTTGCTGCAGAAATACATAGTTAATGTGTGCCTCCTAGAATCCAAATATATATCTGTGCCTTAGGAGTTTCCAGCATCTCATCTTCAAGGTACTCAGCTGCCAAGATCTTCATCTTCCCGTTCCACACTCTGTCCTACATTCTGCAGGCACAGGAGAAAGGCAGGCTAGGTAAGAGTTGAAAATGTCTTCTCTATCCTGATAACAGTCACAGAAATACGTACCTGAACTACCTTTTGTAACAACTTATCTGACCTTTTATCAAAAGCCCCCTGCTGCAGAGGATGAGTAATTTCCAGTGTAAAAAACCTAAAAACTCCTTAAAAAATTAAAAATTTGCTACATCAGTGTGAGGTCCTACTAACCTTATGGTAGCATTTAGATGTACTAATAAAGGACAAAATATGGATGGGATTATGGTTACTCAGTTGTAATCCTTTCATCTGCTTAGATAAAAATGTAGTCTGGCTCAGCAAGGCAGTTGCTGTGCTCCTTTATTGCTAACATTTTAGTTATATTGCAACAAGTGCATTCACTAATATTATGTGACCCCATATTCTATGAAACAGAACCACATAATATTTTTGTTTGGAGAGGAAGGGGGAAGAAAATAAAGAAAAATACCCAGCTTGTCCAGATAATTTCTAAGCTGTATTGTTCAAGTGGGTTTAAACAAATCTGAGTTCCAGTGCCACTGCTGCTCAAGTTCTCAGCACCTTGGCTGTCCCTCAGCTCTTTAACTGAACGCTCTTCTTTTTCCAGCAAAACCCATAGCTGGCTAAGAACTGCATCATCTTATAGCGTTATTTTTTTCTATTATGTAGATTCAGAGTTGACAGCTCCATCATAAAGTTATTTGGAAGGTTGATACCTACTTCTGGACAAACATTGGTCTGCATGGGAAGGGTTTCTTCCCTCATCTACCCCCAAGGCAGTTAGAAGTTACACAGGTTTGCAAAAAGATCAAATTATATTTAGACAGCATTAAGTCATGTAAAAATATTACTGTTAGCTGATGCTCCACAAGTCATTCTTCTCACTTATGTAGGGCCAGGCTTAGACCATCCAATGAAAAAAAAAGAAAGTGAAATTTAAGACTTGGAAAGGAGCAGTGTAAAACCAGTGTAAATCTATGAAGCTTATCACCTTTGTTTCTAGATCATTATGCTTATGCTATACTAGAGCATATATCCTTTGCTTCTATCTAGTTTATTGTGAGATACAGGCTGCTCTGTCTCCGACCTTTCCTCTTCATTATTTCTCAGGCCACCAATCTTGGTGACATCTGCAAATTCGATCAGCAATGATTTTTCTGTTGTTTTCTTTTTTTTCCCCTGCCAGGTCCCTGAAAGGTCCAAACACAATCTGTGCTCAAACATCATCAAAACACGTTTGTTTAGTAGTGAGTGCCTCTTTACAATTGCATTTTGAAACCTATCAGTTAGCCAGCTCTTAATTAATTTAGTGTTGTGCCTGCTATATTGATTTTACATCATTTGAGTTTCCTGATCAAAATATTATGTGGTATTAAGTCAAATGCCTTACAGAAGTCTAAGTATATTACACTATCACTATTACTTTTGTGAATCAGATTTGTAATCTCATCATAAAAGATAGGAAGTTTACTCTGACAAAGTCTATTTTCCATAAATCCAGGACAATTGGCATTAATTGCATTACTCTCCTTTAATACCATATTAATCAAGTTCTCTCTCTTCTCCTGTTTCATTTTACCATGGACTACACTGCTGCTGACAGCCTTATTGTGGACCCAGGTCTCATTAAGCCTTTTAAGATATTGCCACAGCATAATTTTTCCTTTCAGTCATCTGGAACTTTCCCAGTATTCCAAGAATTACTGAAAATTAGCTTTAGTATACAGATAGATGTGGGGGAAAGGATGCATAAAACTTGTTAAAATTCCTTTCTTTCTTGGAAAATATACCAGGACCATTGCCATTTCCCTAAACCTGCTGTGTCCAGCGTGAAATCACAGCACAAGAGATGATAAAAGGAGCCCTGTTTTTTTGTAGAAGAAATCACTTATCTGGCAGCCTGCCCACTTCTCCTGACCAGTGAGATGAAAAGCCTGGTGAAATCATGCATCTGTCTCTACAGCACTCTCTGCAGCTATCCACGCCCAAGGGTCACAGTTGTTACTGGGATTGCCCAGGAGGAATAGAGGAATTTTCTTACACCAGGAGTAGGAAGTTTACATTAGAAATCACAAAATACCTCAATTTGTACAGCTCTTACACCATTTCCCAGGTTGCTTTGTAGGATTCTTGGATTCAAGCTGGCCAAGTTGATTAATAGTATATTGACTTCAATAAAATTAAGTGGCCAAAAAGAATATCTCTGTACCAGTGGATGTGACATGGCTATGACTTCTTATCCTAGAAACACAGAATAGTTTGGGTTGGAAAGGACATTAAAAATCATCTAGTTCCAACCCCTCTGCCATGAGCAGGGATACCTTCCATTAGACCAGGTTGCTCAAAGCTCCATCCAACTCGACCTTGAGCACTTTCAAGGATGAGGCAGCCAACGACTTCTTTTGGAGGAAAAGAATCAGACACTCAATTATCAGCACAGAGTCAGAAAAGAAAACAAGTATTACTGAAGCACTTGGATTTTGTAAATCTTTGAGCTGAAATTTCCTTTTTTGCTAGCTGAAATGCTATTTCTGGCTTTCCTTCCTGCAAGGAAATTGAGCGTGTGGGAGCTGCAGAGCTTCAGAGCATTACACAGGCTATTTGTTGAAAAGCAGCCTCAGTTACTGATGTGAATGAGAGGCTGCTGGGCAGCCAAAAGCTCCATAGGCCCTGATGTGGGCAGAACATTTGCGGCCTTTCATTGGACTTGGCTTTTCTAGATTAAAAATTACTGGATGAGGCAGGAAAACAAGTTATGTTGAAGTGCTGGGAACAAATGACAGCCATCCTGATGCACTGCTTAAGGGTCTGTATGGAAGGAATAGACTACTGAAGTGACATTAATATGGGAGATGTTGTGCAAAGTGAACTTAACAGAGCATTTTCCATTTCCCGGGATTTCATTTCATACACTGAGATCTCCCAATTCCTGTCTACAGCCTATATTTTCTGAGAGACTGATATTACATCAGTACATCCTCCAAGAGTGCACAGTTCTGCAGGATGCCACAAATTGGATTTACATGGCTTTTTTAGGCAATGGCAAGCAAATTCAGGCCATAGTCTGAAAAAGAAAAGTATAAACTCTGAACTCAAAGCCATGGAGCACTAGTTAGACTAGTTAGACTGGTGCAGAGTCTGAATCAATAAACTTTATAGAGAGCTGGTTTTGTCTCACTCTTATATGTCTACCACTGACAATTGAGTGGTTTATAAGGTGCATTTACATTAAAACCTATTTCAGACATTATCAAGAATCAGGCCAAAGACTCTCTAGAGTGTTTAAATCATAGAATCATAAAATAGTTTGGGTTGGACAGGACCTTCAAAAGTCATCTAGTCCGATTCCCCTGCAATGAGCAGGGACATCTTCAACTAGAACAGGTTGTCCAGAACCACATCCAGCCTGGCCTTACATGAATTTGAATTAGTTAACTTTTAAATGAAGAAATGTATCTAGACTGTTCCATTTCTTTATATTTTTTTTTAGTTTAAAGGGTGAAAATGACAAAAATCTTTAGATTTAGCTGTTTTACACAGAGACTTGGTCATGAAAAAGCTGCAGTTTGTTGGAAAACCCCACAGCATGAACAGCAAATTTCAAATGCTCAAGAATTCTATTCTGTGCAAGCTTTCATGAGGCTGCTTTTTAATGATTCAAAGTGATTTTTTTTGCCAGACCCACAAAATTTGTTCCTGTTTTCTGATCAGTCAAGTTGAAATATACTCTTGCTGATGTGTAGTTCTTATGATCTTAGCAAGAGCAGACTTTTTTAGCGGAAAGCATCAACTAGCCTGACAAAAAGGTATGTGTCTGAAAGGAATGAGTAGGGTGTGACACCAAAATGAATGTGTTACCCATTTTTCAGGGCTTACTTTGAAATTCACAAATGCTGTGAGGCTTCAACTCATGCTGAGGGTAAGAAAGTTATAGAAAATTGTGATTGCTTCATGTATCTTCCATCAAGATACAAGACTGCAATGCAAGAGACAGTTGGCACCGACATTAAGGCCTTCCCAAGGATTTTTTGGTATGTGGTCTTTACCGTCTGGCAAAAGACCTAAGGTGAAAGCAAGCTGCATAACATTCTTGCTGTGCAGTCCCTGAATAGATGCAATTAATCATCACAGCAATTTTTTGGTAGAGAAATAATGCTTAAACTGCAGTCCTAGAAATTCAGCTTTTGAAATTGCTATGCATTTACAAAACACTGACCACCATATTCTCATTCATGAAACCGAAAGCTTTCCAAAGTGACAGCTATGATTTTATACTGCTTGTGTAATCGCACTGAAGGAAAATCTAAGAAATACTGCCAATACTATAACTATTCTTTACTGATTGTTATGATACAGAGGAGTTAGAGTCACATTCTAAGGTTTTAATCCTTTTTTATTTTAACAGAGATTATTTATCTACAGGTTTCTCATAGCCGGGCTGGTGGAACTGAATGAATATCTAAAACTGAATGACAATGCAAATGCCTAAGGTTCACTTTTTCCTTTTGTGGAAGACATAATTGGCTCTCAGTAGAGGCATCTTCCATAAATGCAAACGCTGCCATCCTTCCCGCAACATATCTAGAGAGGCCTTCTGTTAGTGAGGAATGGAGCCTTACAGAAAGCTGTTTCCCTATATATAGTTACATAAATATATATATATAGCTATATACAGTGTAGTTATACTGCCAGTATCTACAAGGTTTTTTTCTGGACTGTGCCTCACTTATTGGAAGGGACAGAGCTGAGACATACATCAGCATGTATCCATTAGTCATTTCTCCCATGGAAATTCCAAAAAATGAAGTTGAAAACGAAGCCTGAGATTTAAGTCAGTGCACTGCTGTTTGGTGCATGTGATCCTGCTCCTATCTGCTCCTAGTCTCCAAAGACCTGCAGTTTACTTGGTCAGCAGGCAACAGAAGAGTTTTAGAATATGGGCATTGTGGTGATTTTTTTTATATTGCTAGTAAGCTAATGCCATGACTTGAAAGGTTTGCTGCTTCTGATTTGTCTTTACTAGCTGCCCTTCTTCCCAAAGGATACTCCATGCTTTATTACCCAAGCTCTGTGTCCTGGGTTCAGCAGTAGCAGTCATTTTTCTCTTTCTTAGTACCTGGTGCAGCGCTGTGTTTTTGACTTTCAGCCTGGGAACAGCGCTGATAACACTGATGTTTTTAGTTGCTGCTAAGTAATGTTTAGTCTGACCAAGGACTTTCTGAGTCTCATGCTCTGCCAGGGAGGAGGGGAAGCCGGGAGGAAGCAGAAACAGGACACCTGCCCCAAACTAACCAAAGAGGTATTCCATACCACAGCACTTCATGCCCACTATATAAACTGGGGGCAGTTACCCAGAAGGGCTAGATCACTGCTTGGTCGGGCTTGGTATTGGTCGGCAGGTGGTGAGCGGTTATGTTCTCTTCCCTTGTTGTTTCCCTTATCATTATTATTATTGGTGGTAGCAGCAGTGGTTTGTGTTGCACCTTAGTTACTGGACTGTTCTTATCTCAACCTGTGGGAGTTACATTCTTTCGATTCTCCTCCCCATCCCTCTGGGAGCGGGAGGAGGAAGAGGGGGGAGTGAGCAAGCAGCTGCGTAGTTCTGGGTTGCCTGCTGGGCTTAAGCCATGGCACCCTGATTAGAGACCTGAAGGAAGTAGACCTGTGCATGAGCGAACTCTGCCTCCCTACAAATCTAAACAGTGTTCCATATTTGAAAAAGCTGCAGTTACCATTGCATTTGTGAAGACAGTCATATAACTCAATAGCTGAAAGCTTATTTGTGCTTAATTCAAATAACAGGTGCTTTAATAACACATTTCCCACTTTTTTTTAATGATAGCATATTGTTTCGCCTTCTTCAGAGACAAAAAAGCAACTTGGTTGAAGTCATGCAGAGTTCTGAGATAAATAACTGAATAGATTCTGATCTTGAAATATTTTCTCATTGTGCCTTCCTTTTAAAAATTTGGTGTGAAATTCCACCATTCAAATGGTGTAGGTTTGTGTCAAACAGTAGTTTGCATTTAAATAAAATCACTCTTTAAGCTGCAATGCCAGAGGTTGCAAAACTAAAAGAAACAGTGGTCAGGATCCACTGTTAGTAGATCCAGTGCTGGTTGCTTCAGATGGCATGAACCAACATGGCTGGTTGTTTTTTTGATTACTACCTTCCAGGAGGGAAGGAAACTTTTGCATAAAATCATAGAATCATAGAATGGTCTGGGTTGCAAAGGACCTTAAGATCATCTAGTTCCAACCCCCCTGACAGGGGCAGGGACACTTCACACTAAACCATGTCACCCAAGACTCTGTCCAGCCTTGAACACTGCCAGGGATGGAGCATTTACCACTTCTTTGGGCAACCTGTTCCACTGCCTCACCACTCTTACAGTAAAGAATTTCTTCCTTATATCCAGTCTAAACTTCCACTGTTGAAGTTTGAACCCGTTACCCCTTGTCCTGTCACTACAGTCCCTAATGATTAGTCCCTCTCCAGAATCCTTGTAGGACCCCTTCAGATACTGGAAGGTTGTTACGAGGCAGAAGGACAATGATTGAACCTCTTGTGAAAGCCATATAAATTCATTAAAAATCATGCATCCACCAATCTTTTTTTTTTTTAATTAAAAAAATAAAGAACATATAAACCAAAATTAATTTTCTTCTCTTTCTATTTTGTAACTCCCCCTTTCTGCCTGCCTTCTTTTACCTCTTCCTGCCCCAATCCTAAGAAGAATGGAAATTCTTACTGAGATCAGTCCATTATAAGAAGATTGCATACAGATTAAGAAATGGGATTTATGGAAGACTCAAATTTGTAGAAGATTGAGAACTCATTTAAATGCATTTGGAAGCCTTTTATGGATTATATATACAAAACAGATGTTGCATCTTAGAAAAACTTGTAATTCATTGTTATTTCCTACTTGACTGTGAAGCGGGAGAAAGACTGCATTTATAGAATTAAGAACCAAGACAATGGTGGGTTTTTTCACACAATAGAGTTGCTTTGCATCCTTTCCTTTTCCCTATTGGGGTGTGGGTTCTCAATTACAGAATACAGCATCTTTCATGACAAAAAATTGATTTTTTCACAAAGAGAACAATTATTCAAAAGGAGCAAGGACAATCAGGAACAGGATTAGGAACACAATGAGTTGGTTCTAAAAAAGCAACTTCTCATTTAAGTAGAAATCACAGAATTACTGATAGGAACCATGTTAACTCTCCTCTGAGAATAATCCATGGTTCATCTGATATGAAACAGAACTGAGATTTGTGCCTTCTCTTTATTGGACCAATTAGGGACCTTGCTAGGTCTTCACTTAAGTCAGCTGAAAAATGGCCTGTTTGATAGAATAACACCTGTGAACCTTTATCTTTTTGAGTATGCCCTCAGCCATGTCACCCTGTATGGGGTCTGGGGTGTGCTGTCTCCAGTGACTCCTCTGTCCATAACAATTGTCCTCTGATCTGATTTGTGAGCTTTTCCATGAGATTACACAAGGTCTGTAGGGCCATGGGTGGGACATCACTTTGGGTTCCCACATAAAGCCCAGACCCATCATGGGAAAAGCTTTTAATTGCAATGACCGTTTCTCCTTCAAAGGCCTTGTTACCCCTCCTCTTTCCTTAAGGCAATTTGTATATCACAGGGAAATGGCAGAAATCCTCAGACCCTTTAGAGGACAAATACTGTGTCTCAGAGTGGTAGAACTAAGGCAAAGTTAATTTGCTGCTCAGATACAGTGCATTCAAGAGAAGTGGTTCTTTAAATTTTTGCTTTCTGTCCTTATACTTTCATTTCCCACCACTAGGTTTGCTCCAGGAGTCTCTTTTCCATTTATGCTTTTTAACCTAGCCATGAATGTTATTTGGCAGCTTGCCTTTTTTTTTTTTTTTTAATGCTGCCATTTATTCCTTATATTTGCTGATCTCTGTTTAAGTAGGTTGAAGATCTAATTTGGAGGATCTGATTTTTATCTGTGACTTTTACCAGCTGATTGCTTGTTGCTGGTGCATAGTAGCTAGCTATCAGTAGCTAATTCTTTTTTCCAAACACTTTTTGGTACAGAACTAATGGTCTTAAAAGAAACATAATATTTACAAGTTTTTCATTCTTTTTTAAAGGCAGCCTTCTTCAACATGTTTTCCCCAGGTTAAATTCAGTTGTAGTATAGGCTAATAACAGTAGCTGTTTTCTTTCCACAACTTCAAATATTGTAAAATTTGAAGGCGAAAAGATGAAAAAGTGGCCTTGGAAGTAGCACAGAAGTAGAATCAAAATCCTCACATTCTGTTTCTTTGTCTAACACTGAACTGGTATTTAACAAGTCCAAGACCCAAACCTCTTTACCTTTGTGCTTACATTTGTAAATAAGACTTCTTTTCAGTTTTTATTATGTATTTACGTTGGGCTTTTTTAATGTATTTGGTGAGGTTATTGTCTCTTATTAAACATATATTAAGAGCAAAAGAGCATTTTGAACATTTAGATATGACTGTGCTGTGCATTATCTATTACATGCTGATACTTATTGATTTCCAAAACTACTAAGCCACTGCATAAGTTCTCTGGACATCCTTGGCATAGTTAAAATATGTTTCTAAGCATAAATATTCTAAATAGTTTTCATAATGTTTATGAAAAGGGAACTCTCCCACTTGGCTGAAAAAGCTAAGGCTCTTTTAGAAGAGAGAAGGGAATTTGGTTGGACTCACAGAACTAATTAAGGGTTTCACTAGGGATTTTGGTTGCTGCTTGCTGGTGGCCATTGTAAATAGCTGTGGTAGTTTATTTGCCTGAGTTGGAGAGGAGCCTAGATATGGGAAAGAATATTTTGGAGTGATTATAGCCTTATGGAGATATATCAGGGCTGTAGGGCTGATTAAATGTTTAGAAAGGGGAAAAAGAACAGCAAAACCAGCCAGAAAATACTACGTTTGCCAATTAACTGCTCCTGCTGCACAGGAATTCTATCTGGAAAGAAGAAATATCCACAGCCATCCTTGCTCTGATGGATGGCCTATTAGGGTGGAGAGTTGCAGGCAGGTAGGATGAGTTCCCATAGCAGAAGAGAAGCCTTTACAAAAGCTGGGGCTGTAGAGATCCAGAAGACTTCTTGAGTGTTTATTTGAGGTTTTCATATTCTACTGGATGAGTGGATCATTAAAATAGCTCTTTATTTCACTAGAAAATCCTGTGCAATATGTTGCACATTATTCATAAAGACAACAAAAGGATTAACATAGTCTTGAAACTATTGTTCAAGTCTAATCAAGCATGACTGATCTTAACCAGTCAGTAGCTGGTCAAATATCTGGTCAGTATCTAGGGCAAATATTGTTTTTATAAATTAGCATTCTCAGCCTGCGCTAAATTATTGAGAAGTGCCTGCTGAAAGTTACTCCCAAATCCTTTTTATACTCACTTGGGTATTCAAGTGCTGCTGGAAGTTTATTTCAGTAATACTTGTGATGAAATACATAATCTAACTGAACTGGATCTCAAATCCAGATAGTATATATGATTTTGTAGTGATTTACAGGGCTAAGTATAACATCAATTTGGTACATAACCTGGCTCACCAGACTGACAAAATACTGAAGGGTGGTGGAAAAAGGAGACTATATAACCACTTTTGATGTGTCAAAGCCATGGTCCCTAGGTCCTGTGAGCACACAGTCTGGCCTGCTCCATGGTCCGTATTGGCTGGAGAACTGACTCTTCGGGCTTGCTGGAAGGGCATCATTCTCGAGAGTAGGTATGAGCTAAGGCTGATCTCTTCTTGAAATATTTGCTGATCGTAGAAAATAATTCTTCTCAGCTGATGCTTCAAGACTGTTGCTCCCCTTTCCTATTTTTATCTGTCCCTACACCACCTTGTACTTCAAACTGCTTTGGTACCACTGGCATCATACTTAAAATATTATTTATTATCGTTCAGTCCAACTTTAGCCAAAGAGAATTAGAAAGCTGACTGGTTTGGGGATTATTGCAAAACACATCTGTTTTATTTCAGGTAAGCAAATGAAAATAGCTTGATGTTTAACATCACCTCAACTTGAAGAAAATCTGTGCAGGGGCAATGGCCCTTGAACTTGCTGTGGTAGAGGACTTCTGCCAATCCCCCATTACATATACAGCTGGGTGTGCAAAGACCAAAATGTAAAGTGTATCTCTGGGGGAAGAAATGTCCCCATTCTCCGACAGAGCAAGAATTCAATATTCACCATTTAAAAAGAGAATAACCTTTCTCTATATGTTATCGAAATATTACTGTTGACTTCTGTAGGTTAGGAGTTACCATAGCCACCTTTAGTGTGTTTATTGGGTAGCAAAACATTTCAAAGCAGGCAAAGGTAAGCTGCTTAAACTTATTGCTTATATATATTGCTTGTACGATTTTTAATGTGTTAACTCTTGAAAACACTAACTTTACTAAAGAATTTTTGACACAGGCATTTTCAATGGAGGTGAGTTTGAAGATGAAAGTTGCTTTTGTCTGAGCCACGAGTTCCTTCCAGAAGGACAGTGAAACATTAAAAAAGTGCCTCATTGTCACCTGGGCAGTTGAAAACCTCAAGTAACACCTGTTGGGGATTGCTCTGCTTATTTTGCCTAGTGCTGCTGCAATAAAACTTACTGCAGTGCTGCGTTTATAGCCTGTCTTTGCTTCTGGACTGCACAAGTAATTGATGCCTTATCAAATGAAATGACAAGACTATGGTTGTTAAAGAGTCTTCTGTTTCATGGAGACATAAACAGCCACAAAGAGGATGGAGGAGTTTTACAATAGTATATAAGCATCTACAAGAGCAGCTGCCTTTGCACTCTTTGCTTAAAAAAATCATTAAGGTGTCAGGGTTCAGCTGAAATTTTTCTGAGCTAAAAGATGTAAGTAGCCCTGTAGCTGCACTCTGGTTTTCCCAGAGCAGTCTAATATGTGAAATAAGACTTACAAGGACTACCAGAAGCAGCAAGCTTTGCTCTTTACTGGCTCAGCCAGGGGTTAATGTTCATTTTTTTACTTTAAAATAAATTCAATTTAAAGGACTGCCTGTAGAAAAGGCTGGTGGCAGTTTATTTATCCAGGCTGGCGAACACAGAGCCTATGAGGTCCTAAACTAATTTATGGCTCTGTTAGTCAAAATCAACAACTTAAACTCTACCTGCAAGCTCACAAATGCATAGTATAGCTTGTGGAGTGCTGGGTTAGTATTTACAGTGGGGTATTTGGCATAGCAGTCAGCTTCATATGCTCTGAGACACCTTCAGTTTATATATGGATTCAAGCTGTAAATCACTGAGCACTTGTTTTAGGAGCATAACATCCACACAACTATGTCTGCCTCTGAAAGAACTGTCACAACGTCCTGCCTATGGCTTGAAAACCAAGCAGGGATACTTGTTCCTTCTTATTCAGCAATGCATTCCTAGAAGTTCTCTCTTTCTGCACGTGTACTATTACTACGATTTATAAAATCAGTGCTGCTGAAAAAGCATAAATTCTGATCAGTTATTTCTTCTAGAATTCACAGTATAATCTCTGGGGTTCTTGTAGTTTGGATTGAACTATCATGGTAACAGTATTCTTCATGTCTTCCTTAGATCTAAAATTACCAGTTGTAAAAAAACCATGATGTTACTTCCCCTCATCCCAGTTCTCCTTTTTGTATGAGTTTTACTGTAGTGGATGATGACATTAGCAAGCCTTTTGGTGGGGCATGTAATTTGGGCATTTAACATTTGATTTCTACATGTGTGAGTAATCAATCTCTTTTAGCTTTACACACTTCCATAACAATATTTATTGTAATAGAAAACCATAATATTCTAAAAACTTTGTGAAGCTAATTTTTAACTTCTACGAGGTCCTACTAGAGGCTGATCTCAGAAGAATAGCCTTATTTTACACGAGAATTTTACAGGTAAGATTCAAATTATTTAAATGCAGTTGTATAGGGTTTTTTTCTACAGCTGATGGACTTGGCCAGAAGATGGTTCATTTCCCTCTAAGGTAAGGGTCCAGCTGTGTTAGATATTTCCCTGTGTTAAAGTGGGAGTTCAGATGATGATCTCAAGATCAAATGACTTGGTATTTGATCAAATGATATGATCAAATAACTTCATTTTTCTCCTGTGTCTGGTCCTTGATTGCCTGCATAATGAGTTACAGAACACAAGGTATGACTGGTTTTGAAAAACCTGCCAGAGACACACATGAGAGTAGATCTCTGCACTGGGTACTAACTTTTAAGATCTTCTTGTAGTGATATTAACTTGAAAAAATGAGTGACTGGAATCAATCAATTTTGTTTGATGTAGAATTCAGCGTTTATAACAATAATACTGATTCAAGTTTTGCATCTGCTAAATATCTTGTCATTAATGACTATAAAATTTCAATGAAGTTTAGCCAAAATATTTCAGTCTTCTACCTACTATGAATGAAAAAATACTTCCAGATGAAATTGTAATAAATATGGAAAAACAATAAGAAAATGGAAATTTGCAGTTCCAGGGCTTTTGTTCTTAGACTTTGCTTCAAAGCATATACTTGTTGTTGACAATATTTTTATGCTATTTTTCTATAAATTTTGGTAGAAATAATTTTCTGTCATTTTATAAGTTAGAAACCTATCGTATAAATTATATACTTTTATTTTAATTTACAAAAGGAAATTTCAGAATTCAGCTGGAATTCTGCAATTTCTCCTGATAAGATTATTCTATATTTGCTCAGTACTTCAGGCTACATTTATAGTGCAATTATTACAGCTGAAGAATGGAGATTAGTACCTATTCTTGATGAAAAAGTATGAAGATGTTTTCTACTAGAATATAACATCCCAGATGGTTTTGGCATTGACAACATAGGCAGCTTTGTTAATATCTATGACAGCATCTTGTTAACTACCCCTCACTGTTTATTGAAGAGGATTGATAGTAAGGTCAAGGTGATTTCAAGAAAACAAATGAACATGAAATCAGAAACTTTTAGTGAAATGTAAAAAAATGTTCTATTCATAGCCTCTTAGTATTCATAGCCCAGAACATTAAATGTAGTAAAACCCAACGGCTTTGTGCACTTAAAATGGGTTAAATATTTCAATCACTGGGGATAAAAACAGTCAGTTAATTATAGTTAATTAACCTTTTTCTTTTTTTTTTTTTTCTTCTTTTTTTTTTCTTCTTTTTAATCGAATGTACCTTGGTTTAGTTTCTGTGTGACTGCACCAGAAGTAATGAAGGTTCAAGATACCCGTTCCAGTCTGCAAAAAATCATCTGTAAGATAGGTTCCAGAATTATCCTTACATTGCTAGCTGTATTTAAAAGTCAAATGAGAGCAAGAGATGAATAACACTTCTTCAGTCGAGGCAAAGTACCAAGTCATGCCTCTAGGCTGTCTAGACCATCCAGTCAGGAGCAGCAGAAGACTTAGTCTGGAGACTGGCCTACCTACAGCATAGCTCAGGGCAGGTCTGGAAGCCCAAGCATGAATTTACATGGATTTTCTGGGCCTCAGTCAGGGGGAGAGGGTGGTCAGGGCCCAAATTTAAGCCTTCAGATTTTTTAATTTTCTTAGCAGTTTATTCCTTGTAGGGCTCTCCTGAACCCTCAGCTTTTAGTGAGTGTTTCTTAGGGGTTTCTCTTTTGGCTTGCCGACCTCCATCTTATCTTCCAGCAGCAGAATCCACAAACTCATACGCAGCTTCTCTTTCAACCTTGATAGCTCACAGATCTTATCACATTCAGGTTGCTTTCCCCTGCTTCATCTCAAACTCCGGAGGGTCTTTCTCACATCAACTTGTGAATGTTTCTCTGTCTGTCAGTTCAGGTTTAACACAGCAAAAAAGCCTTCAAGTCCTTTACTAAGGGGATGTCACTGTTGAAAAAACAGGGAGTAGCAGGGAAACACCATTGCCTTGCCTGCCACTACATCCGCAAAATCAGAGTGTGGAGGAAATTTTCAGATTATTTCTCTATAATATTTCTAAAAATATCTTTTCCTCTCCATCCGCTCAGGTAATAATAAAATCCAGATTTACTCTGACTCTTGTCAGTGTAATGATACTTTTCCAAGTGCTCTCAAATACAACCTTTCTAGAATGCAACTGATAATTTTCCGACCAACACTTTGGCATAATTACTCTCTTTTATGGTGTCTTCCTTTTCTAAATATGACTGACTCAACTGAAACCCTGAAAATCCTTGAGTGCCTGCATAGTGAAGTTACTTGGGCAATATTCAGGTATTATTATAGCAGCATTGCTCCTCCTTGCAAGCTGAGGCACTTCAAAATTAAATATATTTTCACTGAAGTTAAAGAGACTCTGAACCAACATGACCATGCCATTATTACCGAATTTACTTTATTACTATCCAAAGGGTTAATGCTTTGTGTCCAGGTGCCACAGACTAGCGTATACCATACTGCTGAACACTACCCTCATCTGGAAGAGATTTGGCAGTAAGGTAATGTGGACAAGCAGGAGCCAGCTGGCCCTCTTATTTAGGAGTAATAGTTTGCACGGTAGGATGATATTGCATTAGGTGCTATTAACATTATCCTAAATGAACAAATTATGTTATAAGGTATGTGGCAAATGAGTTTGAAATTGGAAAAGAAATGTAGAACAGTGGGGGTTAAACATTCTCACTGAGGAGAGGAAGGGAAGGTGGGGGAATATGCTAAAAATACCATGCAAGAGTGTCTCATTTAACTAAGCTGAATTAAAGCTGATCAGCCATATTTCCCCTTTCATTTGGATGGGTACTTAGCAAGCTAGATAAATATATACCTACACCTCTTGCCTGTTTTTGATTACACCGATATGCCACTGAAATTGTTTGCTCTGTTACTTATAGTAGCAGCAACAAGAATTTGGAGAAACCTCAGTTCAAGTTGCTGAAGTGATTTGCCTCAAAGATAGTTTCTTTAGTTTGGGTTTTTGATTAATATTCATATAAGAAATCAGTTTTGTACCCTCAAAGTGTTCTACTAAATATAGATTCATATTTTATACTAGGAGGGCTATTAGGATTATGAACAATATTTTATTCAGAAAGGTAAAACTCAAAAAAGGAGCACTCACTTCCTCTTCTAGTGATTGTGTAGAGAACTGTACTACTATAAAGTCCATTTGGCAAAGCAGACATAAAAACTATTGGTCAGGGCTGTACCATACCAGCTGATGCTATCAGCAAGCTCTTTTGTGCAGTGCTTGAGTATACGCTTTTTTCTTTCAAAGCCTCAAATCAGTATTGCTTCTGAGGGCTTTTTTTACAAATTCAGATCAAAACTAATAACTAACAATTGTAACTGTGGCTTTAGGTGCAACTTTTGTCTGAACAATAAAAATGATAAAAATTAGAATGAGTGAAGCTGATACTTTGTTTTAATGGTAACATAACCACATCAAAATAAATCAGCTATTAAGATCCCTTCTTAACAAAGCCATGAAGAACTCTCCACCCAAGTTGCTTCATTTCCCCATGCAGCCCTGGTTTTACTCTTAAATTTTTACATGTGAAAGGTAAATGTCTTTTAATTCATTGTAGGGGAATGTCTGGGCAGCACTCTTCCTTTTTTGTGTGGCTGGAAAACTGTAGGCAGCATGTGATGCCTATTGAATATGATTTAGACTGCATACCCGTCCACCAGCCTGGCACTTGATTTTGAGAAGGCACCTCTGATGCAGACAGTTGATGCCTGTGAAGCAAACACAGCATATGTGGACACACAAACAACGGGGGGAAAAAAAAGAGCCTGCCACTTTTGGGTAAACATACTGAAAACTGGGTGCTTTGCTAGGAACCGAGGAGGATGTTATCTGCACAAAGGTTTGTTGGTACTTTTGCTGTGACAGTGCTAACAGATGACATGTATGATTGCCCCAGGAAATTGGATAATGAGGTTTATCTGTTTCTTGGTCTCCTCCTAGGGAAAATCACACGAGTCTTGACAGCACAAACACCACTGACTCCAAGAGAAAACACCCAATTTTTTCTGAAAAGTTACGATACGGGTGAAACTGCAATGGTAACTCCTTAGTAGCTCAGTACACAGGAAATTTTAGTATAGGCAGTTTGTGTATGTCCCTAGGGCAATGGAAATGCCTTTTGTAGTACTAAAACAGTGTAATCTAAACTCTGAAGAATGCAAATGATGGATGAGATGGTCATTTTCTGGGCTTTTCCAGATAACTTAGAACAGAAACTTTTTTATGATGTTACAATAAAATTGAGGCTCCTTTACTTTTGAATGTTAATTTCAGACTCGTAATCTACGTTACTGCTTTGAAAAAAGTCAGGAAACTGCCATGAAAGAACCTGATGAACTTGAAACCCTCATACTGGTATTTTCACCTGTGCAAGTCATGTAAGCAAGTGGAACAACATAAACGGATTTTCATCCTTGCTTCCACATAGCACAAGTGGTGTGATCTGGTAACTTGTATATATTCATGCTGTTGGGTTAATAGTAATTATCAGCTAGCTTTTATACTGGTGTCGTGGTTTAAGCCCATACAGTAACTCAGAACTACGTAGCCACTCACTCACTCCCCCCTCTTCCCTCCCCCTCACTCCTGGAGGGATGGGGGGGAGAATAGAAAGAATGTAACTCCCACAGGTTGACATAAGAATAGTCCAGTAACTAAGGTATAACACAAACCACTACTGCTACCACCAATAATAATAATGATAAGGGAAATAACAAGGGAAGAGAATACAACCGCTCACCACCTGCCGACCAATACCAAGCCCGACCAAGCAGTGATCTAGCCCTTCTGGGTAACTGCCCCCAGTTTATATAGTGGGCATGATGTGCTGTGGTATGGAATACCTCTTTGGTTAGTTTGGGGCAGGTGTCCTGTCTCTGCTTCCTCCTGGCTTCCCCTCCTCCTTGGCAGAGCATGAGACTCAGAAAGTCCTTGGTCAGATTAAACATTACTTAGCAGCAACTAAAAACATCGGTGTTATCAGCGCTGTTCCCAGGCCGAAAGTCAAAAACACAGCACTGCATCAGATACTAAGAAAGAGAAAAATGAGTGCTACTGCTGAACCCAGGACAACTGGTAACATTCCTGCAGTGCAATTTGTATCCATCACTATGAGAAAATATTACTGAAGAAGCAGTGAGGTCCAGGAAAAAAAAACAACCAACCAACCAACCAAATAAAAAAAACAACCCCAAAACCAAAATGCAACCAGTAGCACTTAACTGAAAGAAGCAGAAGTCATTTGGGAGAAAGATATGATGCCATAAAATACCTAACAAAGGTAGGTGGTACTGTAAGTGGTCAGTAAAGCTTAGCACATTCTGAACAATTATAGCTTCAGGATGTTCATATACCTTCAGCAACCTGTTTAACTAATCACTGTGCTGCTAGGTATTTCCATTTTGAAATGACTTGTTACTGGAATTCAAATTGAAAGTCCAGCCAAGACTGGCCGATGTACAAAAGATTGCCTCCTAAATAAAACTATGTTCTAATACTATAAATGGCAAGCAAGCAGGGTCTTTTAATAAGATAGCTGGGCTCAAGATTGGTCACTGTATGTCTTGTATATGCAGGTTTTGTGTGTGTGAATTGATGGTTTTATTAAATGTTCAGATCCCCACTGGGTGTTCTGATGTATATTTTGAACATGAGTCCTCAGAAGAATTAACCTAGCACTTAACTTCAATCTACAATTCAAATTTCTACTTGCTTTTTGGGCAGTTTCTCTCCAGTTTTGGAATTGTTCCATATTCTGTACAGATGGCACTAGGTAAAACTAAGAAAAATTTCATCTTGGAACTTGGAAGGCAGAATAATGTCCTTTAGTATTACAATTCTTGTCTACACTTGATTTTTTATACTTTGCTCATTAACATGTCTAAATATTTGCTCCGGAAGTTTGGTTGACATGGTGAGGTCTTCTTCAAGCTTCCTAGAGTCCTTTGGCCTGCCTTTTTTTTTTTTTTTATTAAGAGATACTTTACTGGAATATATGATATTTATAATATCCGTATGTAATATCTGTTTTAATCTAAGCTCTAAAGTGAAACAAGACACTCTAAGAATCAATTGGCTAGCATTTCTCTGTGTTTACAGTTATAGGACAACTAGAAATGGAACTTGGTTGTAGTAATTGCTTTTATACTACACAAGTACATAAAATAATAATGGCATAAACTCCTTCGTGTTAAAAATCATACTTTTGCCTGCTAAGGTGCCTGCAACCTTAGTCACAGGATACCTAAGAGAGTATCATCTGTTGGTTAATGAACTGCCTCCATTTCTCCTTCTTCTCTGGATATGCCACACTCCTGGAGACAGTGCTCGATGATGAGAAGCAGACAGATTGTGACTTTGTATCACTGAAACTTCAGTGATTTTCTGGGTTGATTCCTCAGCCAAAATTATGTTGGCTGGGAGGACATTGACATTTTATGTCCTATTATGTCCCCTGGGTCGCCATGAAGTTATTTATTACTAGCAGCCAGTGGAAGAATTCCTTGTCGTTGTGAATTTCAGAAAGGAGAATATAATCTATTATCTCTTTTTCTTCTTAGTGCAGTTGTATGTACCTGAAAAAGCATGTTCTAGTTCATGCTTTTTTCTTTAATGTTATGGCACTTTTAAAGTGGGTTAAACCACGCCGTCTTTACTGGTCACCAATGAAATTCACATAGAATTATTGCAGAAGAAAGGTCCTGCATAGGTGCGCCATTCCTGACTGATCTCTTCATGCTCCTCTGATATGGAAATCGGTCTTTGAAGTGATCCAATCAGTGAAAAAAGTTATACAATCTTTAGTCGTAATACAGGCAATTAATGGATCAGCTGGTATTAAATTGCCTTTCTCTTGCTATGCTCATCTATCACTTTTACAAACTTCTCTGCGAGGTAAAACCTATTCATTTGAACTTTTAAAAAAGTATGTGCAACTCATGAATCCATCTGATTTTCTTTAATTTTTCTTTTTTGGCATGTGACCATTTTGTGGTTTGTTTCAGTATTATCAAAGAATCAGACCCCACAGTGTTTGATTTAAACCTGCTCCACTGCTCCCTTCACATGCTACAAATCACGGTTCTGCCATCAATAAGGTATGCTCTTGGTGCCACTGGAATCTCTTTCTGTCAGCAAGGAGGACCCTCACATCTCTGAGATGACGTTCTCATTCACATGGACTCTTACCATCTTCCTGTGTAAGTGAATTCCTGTCCGCTCAACTGATGAACATCCTGCAGCTCACAGGCTTAAGAAATGAGATAAAATTTCCCACATCTCTCTGGCAGCTCTAAGGCTCAGCCTCCAAGCCCTAAGGACAAAAAGATACAGCATCACATCAGCATGAACTGTCTTTTGGAAGGCTCGGCTTTCACACTGAATAAATGTGAAGACAGTTGGGTATTACTTCATTTTAAAGGAACATTAATATTAACCAACAATGGAATCCCAAAGGGAATGTGTGGCTACTGTTTGAATACCAAATCAAATTGCTTTGACTGGTGTTGAACATTAAAATACAAAATAAAACTAGTTACAACCTGGTGAATATATTAGGCTGAAAATTTATGATAAGGGCACAAAATTGTTGTTTTGAGTACATGTTTGAAACTAAGCCACTGAAGGAATATTTTTTTTTTCAATTTGAAAGAATGTGTTTGAAATAAATGTATCTAAATAGCTATGTATAATCTTAGTAAACACACTTAACATAAGTGTTTTAATGCATGATCTTGCAGTACAGGATAGTTGTGCCTTGTAGTTTCATTAAAATATTATTAATATATAAAATGTTGCTTACAAATACCCAGAATGAGTTTTCAGTGAAGGCCACAATAAAAATGCAAAGCTACCACAACCCAGCTTTTGAGTTAACAGATTACTTTTTAAATTATTGCGGTCAAAGCTGCTTTCCCAGTAGCCCAGACTTCTACGCACCATTACTTCCTATTCTACCCCTGTTATGTACATTCTTGGTACTTCTTGGCAAGATCTGGTCTCATAATCTTAATGCACTTGTTTTGAGTCTTCTTGTAGCTGGCATGGTTGCATGATGACTGTCTCATTCATAAAAAACAACAGGCTGACTATGGAGTCATCAGCTGTTGTTTCATGCCTGATTACAAATTTTTCTTTCTCAAGTCCCATATGAAAAATAAAATACGTTCACAGTAACAGGAAGCTTCTTATGTCTCACTCTACCTCACTGAAAAATATGCAAAAACTTTCTCTCCTTGTCTATTGAGTAAAAAATATCAAAAGCTGTTATTCAAAGGTTCTGAAGTAAAAAACAAAATAATGAGTAATTTTGAACAACAATAAACCAGGGGTTTGTTATGCAATCTATTCTTCAACATCAAGAAAAAAAGGGGAGATGTTTCAACCACATTTTTCACTGTGAGTCATTCACCTTTTGCTGTATGCAGTGTTATTTCATTTAAAAAATAGTTTCCTACTCTCCAAGCTGCTCATGTGGAATCATTTCACATATAAATATCCAAAGAACAAGTTAAAACACTTTAAAACACTCTAAATTGAGGTAATAGGAGTTCTTAAGAAAATGTGACACAAAAATGTTTATAAATGTTCCCTTTAGGTCATGTGAAAGCACATTTATTTTTGCAACAGACTGTCTGCCTCAAAGGCTCCGAATTTCTCTGAGCTCTTTCTTTAATTTCTCCAGCTGCTACTTACTTTCATGATCTAATTAGGAGACCAAGGTCTAAATTTCAATGTATTTTGGACTCAGTGCAGACCTGGTGATGTTACTAAGACCACTGGACCTGGCTTGCCGGTATTTCCAATCTCAGTCATAGGAAAGTAAGTAGGACTCCTCCCAGATCTTCAGGATCTGCCATTTAATCCCATTTGCCTATGTTTAATCTATCCATTCTCACTCCTTAACTCTCTGTCAACTTGTTTAACATTTTCCTTAAATTGTTCTTTAAGCCTGAAACTTCCCTCTCTTAATCACAAAACCTCTCAGTCTCTGTTGAGGACATTCTTACTAAATCATATCTCCTGAAAGAAGGTCCTGAAATTGCATTATTGAATTGCTTCCTGGAAATAGGTAACCACCAAATCTAACTCAATCTGTTTGTTTTTCTTGAGGCCAGTAGCTATCACAGGGACTTTCTCCTATTTGCATCAGACTGATACACATGGGATTCCAGAGATGTGATCTTCCCAATTACAAATGTTCTTCTCACACAAGAGTGGGAGACAGCAACACCTCCAGCCAAGATTTTTCTGACAAGATTGCTACATCACCTTTGGATATTTTCAATCTGTATTACACAGTTTTTGGCTCATTCTTTTGTGAAAGTTAACCCATTCTGTCTGTTCATGGTGATAAAAGAGCAAAACCTGCATCAGCTTGGAGTACTGATTTTACCCCAGCCTTGCTGTGATCCTGCTTATTGACACCTTTTAACAGGTAGTGAATGAACTGAAAATAGATATTTTTATTTTTTTTTAAATCATGCAAGAAATCTGTCAGAGGCAGCAGTCAAACTGATGATATTTAAGTCATGGCCTAGTGGAAATGTCTTCTTTTGTTTATTTCTCATGAAGCTCCTTAGGCTCCTGTTATAATCCAGTGGAATGTACCCAATAGGACAAAACATCATTCTAAGCAGGGAGACATATAAAATAGCTAGTAAGAAACTTCGAGGAATAGCCTGTGAACTCTGCACTGAAGGAAATCATCAGTCTTCACGCACTGTGTTAAATATTTAATTATTTCCTTGCTTTAAAAGTCAAGGTGGACTTTTCCACAAAGAAATAGAGAAACCATAGGTCCAATAACTCACTTATGCTTAGGGAAGGACTTCCATTAGTCTGGAGACTTGACTTCAAATCGCTGTTTTTTTGTATTTGAGCTATGAGTTTAAAGACTACTTCTCTGTGTCTCAGGTAGATGTCCTAACTTTGGTCTGCAGGTGTTATTGGGTGGGATTATCTTCAGCTCCTTCTGTTCAGTGTTTCTATTACCTAAATATCTATATAGTATTTGGTACAGGAAGTAAAGCATGATATCCCACGTGAGTGTTCTATCAAGTTGCATGGAAACCTCTTTCCTTTTTCTTCAGTAAAGAATCAAGGCTCTTTAGCCTGATTTTGAGAATCCTGCTAAAGCTGAAATGTGAACCTGGGATGCAAGGTTGCTGAGCTAGGTGATATGTCTACCAGCACAAGGTAGGGGCTTAGCCAGGTGGGACAATATTTCAGTGCTGGTTTTGAAAATCTCTGTAGTTTAAGTGTGGGTCTTCAGCACTCAAAGGATATCTAAGCAATTAATTTGACCCACTGTTAATACAGAAAGAGTGGTCATCATGACCCTGACCAGCTCTACAGCTTAGCTCTGGGTGTCAGGCTCCCTCCCTGGAACCTCAGATGTTTGCCTCAAGACCAATGCCAGACATCACTGAGCTTCACTAATAGCTCATGAATACCTTTGGGCATTCCTGGTTTACAGCTGAGAACTAAACAGAAGGAAAAAGCACTAGAAAACCACATGAAATTAGTGTATTAAAATGTTTAACAAATGCAAGGGCTCCAAATATACAGATATTTGGAAACTGCAGACTCTACTTCCATGCTATCAGTGAAAGCCTTTCAGATCTTACTGAAATATAAAAGTCCTTGAAGTGTACAGCCTGCCTGCTGCTTTGCATCCTCCTAAATCTTCTGGCTATTAAACAAAATGTAAGAGACCATCTCTTCATAAAAAACAGTTCCTAACACCTCAATTTTTTCTCTCCAACCTCTGCCAGGAGTTTGGCAGAAGGCTATTAGCAGTTGATGGGGCTACCAGTCTCTCCTGTTTTAGCAGGACAAGGTTATTCAAATGTTAATTGTTTTGTTCAGTCTCGCTGACACTGGCTGCTTTTTCCCATAAAATGGAAGATTTAGTCCACACTGAAGGGTATGGTCAGAGGTAAAGTTCAGAAAACCAAGCAGAATTCATAAGTATAAAAAGACAGATTCCCTGGGCTGCCTCAGCCACTTCAGCTGCTGTGGCCTCATCTTGCAACATCACCCAGATTCACTAGTGAACTATCTCTCAGACACTGTCATCCCTTAATCAGTCTTAATGATCCAGTTTCTGTTGTAATGTAAGCTCAGGAAGTTTTATTTCAGCATAAGTCGAGTTTATGAAAGCTGTAGTGTACGGGTCTTTTACAACAACCTTGCCCTGGGAGAAAATAAAGGAGCTGAACTAGAATGTTTCCTTTCTTTCAATGCTGTGATAACAGTAATTTCAAAATGACGTATAAAACATTTCTTTATTCATTTGCAAACAGAAGAATGTCAGTCTGCCATGAAGCAAGAAACTAAAATGTCAACATGCTATAAGGATGTATGAGTAGTTGAAACAAACAGCTGTGCATAAGAGATGTGTAATGTATTCTCTAACAAAGTCATGACAATAACTTTATCATTCATTTGCGCAGACAAACTTACACACTCATACACACACATGCTTATCTTCTGTTTTTAGAAGTAGCTTGCCCATTGAAAATTTGCATCTGAAAGACTTAGGAATTTAATTTTTAAAATATTAATGATATTAATTCAGATTTGCATCTCTAAATGTGTTTTTTATTAAGTGCTTAAAATGTTTTTTCCTGCTAAATGCAAGATGTGTTTTATGGGCTTAGGGAGTTGCATTAAATTTTAAACAGTAAATACTATCTCTATCTACTTTAAGTATTGTAGCTTAATTTGAATCTGCTGATGACTGAATGGCCTTTCTTTCAACTGTCACTAGTCTTGCTTGTGAGCAATTTATTCAAGTGTGTAGCAGGTGTGTAGAGGAAGCATGAAGAATTTGTGACAGGTCAGTCTTAGTATGACTAAATTATATTTGATACTGAGAAGAAATGGTCAGAACAGCACGACTGGAGCAGAGGAGGGAAGAAAAAGCACACCTTTCTAACAACTGCTTTTTTTGTTTTCATATGGGGTATGAAAATAGCACCTCCCAGCCTCAAAGCTGAAGCCTCTATAGTGGGTGCTGAAGGGCCAAGATCTTTCCCTCTGAAGTCTGGATAGTGTACTCCAGTATAAAGAAAGTTTGTCTGGAAACTTCGGTATTTTACTAGGTAAGTCAGGGGAAGTCAGATGGGTGTGATTGTGCAATTTGAAATAACTCCTGTAAGTCCGCTTCAAGATCTGTCTCTTGGTATAGTCTCAGGAAGCAAAGAAACAAAATGTTTTACAGAGGAATAATAACAGGAAAAGGCAAACCACATATAACAAGTATTATGTGAAGGGTGTCCCAGGGAAAACGTCCAAGTGTATGTAGAGAGAAGTAGCTTGTCATCCTGTTGTGGGTTCAGCTGTAACAGTTATTTTTCTCCTTCTTCGTAGCTGGTGCAGTGCTATGTTTTTGGTTTTAATCTGGGAACAATGCTGATAACACACCAATGTTTTAGCTGTTGCTAAGTAATGCTTACACCAGTCGAGGATTTTTCCGTGTTTCTCGTGCTCTGCCAGTGAGGAGGGGCACAAGAAGACGGGAGGAAGCAGAGACAGGACACCTGACTCAAACTAGCCAAAGGGGTATTCCATACCACAACACGTCATGTCCAGTATATAAACTGTGGGGAGCCATCTGGAAGGACCAGATCGTTGCACAAGTTGGGCTGGCTATCAGTTGGCAGGTAGTGAGCAATTGTATTGTTCATCACTTGTGTTTATTGTGTTTTTTTTCTTTCCTCTTTATATTTTACATTCTCTCCCCTTGTTATTTCCCTTCTCATTATTATTATTGGTGGTAGCAGTAGTAGTTTTTATTATACCTTAGTTACTGGACTGTTCTTATCTCAACCCGTGGGATTTACATTCTTTCGATTCTCATCCCCATCCTCCCAGGAGTGGGGATGGAAGAAGTGGGTGAGTGAGTGACCAGCTGTGTGGTTCTGGGTTAGTGGCTGGGTTTAAACCATGACACATCCTCAGTTTAAACAACCATTTCCCAAGTTACCATACGTGGCATCACATTTATGATGTTTTCTTCTTCCTCCAAGCACAACTGATGAATGGAAGTTTCTTTTTCATTGGTAAAGATATGATATCCTTACTAATGTAGTACAAAGGAACAGAATGGGGTTGGAATAATGTAAAAAATTATTCCATGTTACCTTTTCAGTTAAATAAAGTGGAAATCATCTATTACTGTCAAAGAGAATTATTTTGCAGGTAATTGTTTCAGTGAGGTAAGGAGGATAAGTGTCTTTTTGTCATTGGCTTGACAGATATTTAAACTCTCTGCACCCCTGCAGTAACATTTTCTTGGGATTATATATGTGAAACATATAATTTACTGATCCATGGCTATGGTGATACTGAGTATGCTGCACCAGAGAGCTCAGATACACTCTGGCTATCTCCGAAGTCACAGCAGGCAGTCCAATTTGTACGCCGTGTCTGCATGAATGACTGATAACTGAGGCTCAGTTTCTGAGAGCATTTGTTAGGTACAAACGGTGGCTAGCAATATAGTTTTCACTCCACTGTTTAACACAGGATTTCAACATACCTGATGAGGCCAAAACCTTTCACTTTCTGCTTTGTCAGGAAAAGTCCATGTAGTCATAAGGGATGGAAGGCAAATGGCATGGCAACTCTGGAATCATCTTCTAGCTTTAATGAAACAAGCAGATGAGGTCTGACTCTGGCCAGTGCTAGAGTGACAACCAGAGCTTATGGCATTAGCTCGCAGATCTTACTGTGCTGTGATCACAGGAAAGTATTGTACAAAAAGGAGAAGCAGTGACCAGATAACACAGATTTTGGAGAACTCACAGCTCCTTTAGACCAGCTTTTCCTCTTTCCTGCCAAAGGACTTGGGAATCTTTGACTTCAGAAAAAGCAGCTGGCATATTCCAAGACTCAAGATGACGCATTTTGCAAATATTGTGCATTCTTCCTGCCAATTTCACTGTCACTGGGAGTGCAGGCTCTAGGATAGCTATGCGCATTAGCAGTGGGCAGTGGGACAGGTATGCCAAGAGCTTTGCTGCTTGTGAAACATGCTGGCATTGCTAGCAAATACAGAGGATTTGGGAAACCTGTCTAAGGTGATATCTAGTTGGCAGCATGAAATTTCTGTGCAATTAGACTGAAATAAAACATTAGGCAGTCAAGAAAACTGTTATCAATTGTACTTTCCACAGCAGGGCCTTGTCTTCAAGGGACACAGAGACTCCTGCTGCACTGCAATAATAGCCCAGAGAAAAGTGACAGGAAAGACCATGCTGTTTTCAACTTATGTACCAAGGCTGATGTAATACTGAAGAAAAAGTTGAAGTTAAATGGCAGAAACAGAAGAAAAAGTTCAATGTCTAAAATAAAAAAACCTTGAATATGGAACTGCCAAACTATTTCGATTTCCAGAAAGATGATCAGCACAAAAAGCTGTTATTTTATGTTCCCAGGTAAGAGTACAGAGACTGTGAGCTTGCAGCACTTGTCTTTGCTCTGTGATGGACATGTTGTCCAAGTGCCCTTGCACTTTGTGTGACATGGTGGGGGAAGGTACAGCAGCTCTCGCACCAACTGGAGAGAAGTAGTCACAGCTCTGATGGGACTGCAGCAGCAAATGTCCACTTTAATTGCCTAGAAGCCCATATCATCAGAACAACATTGAAGATCCACTGTACCATCTGTATTCTAAACTTAGTCATGTTGGTGACACCCATAAGGAGTTCTTTAGCCACCAGGGATGATACGTATAATGTTTTCAAACCAGAAAAGCACGTTGTATGTGTCCAGGAGAGGGATTGCTTCCAGTGCAAAGTGTGCATCTCTGGCTCACAATCTGACTGAAGATTAATGGCTTTAAAGCCACTTTGCTTGAGCTTCTTAAGCCTTTTAAGAATCAAACAGAGTGAGAAGACAGAGCATCATTTTTTCAAGCTAAAAGCTCATTTCAAGTGAACATGCTGGGATGGAAGAATATTTCATCATGTCCATGCTGGGCATAAGATATGTGATTGGCTGCAGTTTCAACTGTATAGGTTCTTGTAGCAAATCTAGGGGAAACCAGTCTTACAGAAGACACTGTTGATGGAAGGAAAGCCTTAAAAGCTCTGATACTGAATTGTATGGTATTTTCCCCAACATTTCTAAACATGCTTAACAGCCTGGATTTCCCATCAGCTCCTTGTGATTTTCACTGAGAGAGACACAATACTATAGTAAGGCTTCAAGATTATAAGAGCAACACTATCAAATAGCAATTTTGTCTCATTTTTAGAGCTGTTTATCATTCCTCTTCAGGCAAGATTTACTGTTAAAAAAAGGCAGTTTTTAAAAGACTTTTGGTGTCTGTCACCCTGTGAGCCCCTCCTCACTTTAGATGATTAGTGACTTGAGGATCTAACACACCTGACAGGCAGAGAAGAACCTGAAGCTAATCTGAAGCTCTCATACAGGACATTTAATGAGGTGATAAGACAGAGTGTGTAAGAGTGCACACAGAGATTATGCTAGCTTGTCATACTGGAATTCTTAAAATTACTGTATATAGGGACTGTTATTTCAGAGGAAAATGTATCATGCATGATCCAACAGCCCGAGGGAGGTGAGGCTGATGCTGCTCCATGTCCCTGAGTTCAACCAGTAGCAAGGCAGAAGATGTATTCTCAGCAGGCACGCACAGAGAGAACACATATATATACACCACATATATACATATGTGCCTTGCCAGCAGCAGAGATCACAGACGGTCAGAGCACCCACACAAACACAGGTAGCAGCAATGTCCTCTGCTCCTTCTCCAGCTGTACAGGATGGAGGTTCACTATTGAGAATATATATATCTACATATGCACAAGTGGATCCCTCCAGCAGCTGTTTCCAAACATAGTCTGTTCTGTAGCTGCCTCTGGAGCCCAGTCTCCCCAGTTTCTGGGAACACCCCTTAGTCCAAAAGCAATCTGGAGAGCTACTCCCAGTAATCTGCAGAAACGGCCTTCACACTTGGACCATGGGACTGACGGCTTTTCTGGGACAGTTCTGGAAGCGTCTGGGACAAGGCATTCCTTCCTCGTGAGTCCTTGATTTGAGTTCCCAATACCATCATTCCCCTGTGCCCCTCTGGGCTTGTGGGAAGGTGCTTTTGAAGGTCTGATGGCCTCTACAGTAAGCCTGTCATAGTACTCCTTGGGCCCCCTCCTGCTATTGTCTCCCTGAGCTCCTTCTGTGGGTGTGCAGATGAGCTTTATCACATAATCTAACCCAGCTGTGCCAATAAGAGCCTCAAAATTTAATTGTTCCCTTCAGCTTAAGAAGCCAGTATGAATGGAGAGTTATTTCTGAATGTGCACTGAGACATGACAGATTATAAAGCTATCTATCTCACAAGTTGAACCTGTACTGGTGCAGCAAGAGGTAAAGTACAATAGATTTATATGTATATGAATTTTTATTTTTTTTTAAACTGATATTTAAAGAGGCTTACACAGCTCTTAAACACTCCTGTCATCTTTACCCAATACTGCCTAATTCCAGATCTTCAACACCACACTGAACTGAAGTAAATAAGTTCTGGATGGCCTCAAGATGATTCTGTGTTGTCTATTTCCACTGTGATTCGTAGTCAGGCATGCAGTGCCACTGAAATGTCCTGGAGTATCTGGACACCTGCATAGGGCTGGTAGGTATGACGTAGGACCTGAAGAATATCCATGAGCCTCTGAAAGGACAGCCAGGGACTATGACATCCCAAATGAGGCACCTGCATCTAGATATTTGAACAAAGAAGTCCCTGATTCTCAAAATAGAGCATAGAGTGCCATGAGGTTAAGTACAAATGTCTGCTTTGGGATAAGGTGAATAGCTCCCTGGATGCCATTGGGTTTGGGTGACATTAAGATATAGCTTTCTGGTACTGTTCAAGACTCCCTAGGATTTAAGAGATGACCAAGTAGGACTGGCAGACATTGCATGAGATCTACAGATATCCCATGCCCTCCTGGAGTAGTGACCAGAGGCTAGAGAGGTTACTTAGACCATTACAGTGGTACTAGACTGGATATTCTGGTGACTGAACTGATTTTCGGTTCCCAGCTCTCATTCAGCTCACCAAAATTGTAGACATCTAGTTAAGTATTCCTGATCTAATACATTAAGAAGAATGGGAGAGGTGGAGCTATTTAAATAGTTTTTACCAAGTGCACCACAACAAGTTCTCTTCCTGCAAAAAGCCCCATGAGAAGTTTCTCAGTAATCTTTTCCTGGTTGTATAGAAAGCTCCTCAATGACATTCAAAAAGGAATCACTAAGAAAAGTGACACAGGATATAGTACAAAGTATAAAAAACAGTACAAGAAGATGGGCAGAAAAACAGAGCACAAAATAGCAAAACTGCGGCATTTCTTCAGTGAAGCAGGAACATAAAAGATGATAAAGAAACTCATAAACCCGGAAGTAGGACACAAAGGCAAAGAAGGGGTTTATTGCAAAATAGGGAAGAAGAGTGAATTACAGGAGGATCAGAAACATTCAATGCCTTCTTTGCCTAATGCATACTCAAAACCTGAAGTGTGATTAGGTAATTAACAAATCATATTTTAATAGAGAGGTAGGAGAACAAAGCAGAACAAGGAAAGAAGAGTGTTTAGCTCAGTCAGATTATCCATTCAGAAACACCTGAAAACTTGTCCTTGAGGGTTAGAGATCCAGCTGAATTCATCTCTGGATGATGTGTTGAAACGTGTTCAAGGGTCATTGTGTTATACAGACTAGAAAGCATGAGTCAACATGAGATTCTGTGGCAGAAAAACATATCTTGACCTACGCTAGAGGAACATTAATGTGTGTCAAGGGAAATAGTAATTATCCTGTTGTTAGCATTGGTAGGCTCTCATTTGGAGTGTCATATCTGGTTTTGGTCATTGTACTTTATGAGGTATGTAGGCAAACTGGAGTCTAGAGGAAAGCAAATACAATGATAAAAGGCTGCGAAATCTTGTAACTTCCTTTGATGAACTGATTCCCTGTAGAAGGACAAAAAAAAAAGAAATCCCTTAGGTTTTCAAAACAGATGGGTTTTGTAAGATTCAAGAGGGAAAACCACTTGGAATGGAATGCTGTGCAGGCTCCTTCACACCCAGCTTTTAAACAGGAGCTATACAGTAGTCTGTCAGGAGTGCTGTAGTTAAAGTGGCTGGTTTACGCAGTGAGACAGCTGTCCCAGTGGATCATGGCACGCTTTATCCAGCCCTCTGCTCCCTGACTCTCCACAGTCCTCAGTCACCTTGCTGCAGCTAACAATAAGGGAGCTAATTAATGCTAATTGCGATGCAGCCACCTTCCCACTAGGAATTGGATGAAGACTGAGAAGGCATTTCATACAGGCCACTAAACAACTGTCATATGGTAACAGTGTTCAGTTGCTACTGATCTGGGCTGCGTTTATATTTTAGTGACTTGCCGTGAAAAGCTCTGTGTGCATTATCAATCCCCTGGGCAATGTAGCTCCTGTTTTAAAGTTGCTTAACAAATGAGATTTAGTTTCCAGAGAAATGTTGCTAGGTAGCACCTTTTTATTCCTAGATATTAACTTACCACACCTCCCACTGTCTCTCTTTTCTTCCTGACAAAGTCAAATAGATATTAAACAAGAGAAAAAGGAGACAGAAGGGAAAGTATTTTACTGCAATATGGTTTTATGTTGTTATCATAAAGAAGATTTGAATTGGCCCATTCAAACAAAGAGGGAAATATATACAAAGCTCTGGTGTTGTAAAATTACCAGGAGTATTTAATTTTCATAGAAAGAAATGTCCCCAAAAAATGCCATTAAAACTCTGTGTAAGCATGGTTTGAGATTCTGAAGCTTTCTGCTGGGAGTCCTTCTGTTTTATTGTTTTGTAGAAGGTTTATATTACCACTCTGTCTACTTCTTGCTGGTACTAAACATGCCAAAGAAAAGACATTACTTCTTTCCTCCCTTCCCCCACCAAAAAAACCAAAACCAAAACCAAAAACAAAAGAGAAGTTGTTATCAGATTTTTACAGCAAATAATTAACTAAAAAAATTAGTTGTATTCATCTATAAGCCGGACAAAACTTTTAGGTGTGATATAAAAAGAAGATGATTTAACAGAACCAGTGAAATCAAGTTGTTATGGTAACTAGATTTTGAAAGGATGTAGGTTAAAAAAAAAAAAAAAGGGAAGAAAAGATTTATGCTCCATCTGGTCTAATCACTGTGGTAAAATACAATTGTTAAAGAAAAACACCTAATAAGGATAATTTCACATCTGGCATCAAGCCTGTACAATATTTCACACCAACAAGACTCCCAGAAATGAATCAAATCTTGCTCAAATATCTGCCAGGTTATAGTAAAAGAGGGGTATATGACTGCAGATTATGCTGAATGGCTAATTTAATTTAATAATTTTGAACTACATTACTGTGAAAATTCAATATAATTATTTGCATTTGATCATTTGTTCTACATGCATTGTGTTTATTGATTTTGATTAACTTCTATTACTGCATACTAATTATCTGGATATAACAGTATACATTGCTTCTGGTTCTGTGTTAGCTTGAACAACTGGGAAATGAGATGCTTTATCTCACTTGGTGCTGCAGACTATTAAGTAAAACCTCCACTGGCAGTTAAAAGAGAGATTGTCTGAAAAGGGCCTTTGTGAGAATAAGTTTGTAGAAGATGTAGTCCATATCATTCAACTCAAGTAAGAAGCACTTCAGATGAAAACCATCATCACTTCTCTGCTGTAAAACAGAGCCTTAGAAAAGACAGGGGCTGTGAAGATCACATATTATGCTTTTGTTGCTTCTCTGTTCATTAATGAGCCTGCAGTTACACAAATCATCAAAAGGTAACAAGCTTTTGGTGTTGTCCTCCAAAGAATTTCTAATGGCTTCATTTTGCCATTTCTGTATCTTCTTATCTGTATTTGCTGAGTTTCCATGCTCTTGACACCAGTTACACCTTCAGTGCCAAATGTTCAAGTTTCTTCTGAAGAAACACTTTCTTCTTTATTAAGAGCCATATTTTCTGATAAGACCAGTATTGTGGTGATTTAAGTTTATTCTGGTAATTTAAGTTTGGCCACATTCCATCTGTTCATTTCTCTACTCCCTCTTACCTGTTTTTTCCCATCTCTCAATAATTCAAGTTTCGTAGCTTGAACATGCTTTTATAACTGATTGAAATTTAACTAATATGTTTGTTCCATATCCCCTCAGAGATCATTTCTCTCCTTTTTCACTTCACAGCCTATTGAACATTGTTCTTAGATTCATCCTGTGGTGTTCCTCTCCTCCCAACCGGGCTAACATCTGCCTTCCTACCAAACTGTTGGTGACTGGGGCTACCAGAGATCTCCTAGGCTGACCCTATGGAAGATGGCATTCAGGGTGGCAGCGGGAGGGTGACTGAAATATAGGAAGTTATCCCATAATGCCAGTAGACCTGTGTATGTCAGTTAAGCCCAAACCTGGAGAACTGTAAACCCTAAAGAGGATAGCTCTCAATTGGAGAAATGGCAGTTACAATCTCCATTGACTGTATTGGCATGAGCCAGAGACACATGTCATAAAGGAAGGCTGCTGCACAGTGGGCTGTAAGTCTGGGCAGGAAATTAGGGAAGTGATTACCTGTCTCTGTTCAACACTCAGGTTTTAGAGTCATCGCAGTTTTGTTCCATCTCACCGCTCTTCTCAGAAAGCTGCTGCTGTATTCCATTTGCCACAGATGAAACATCATTGTTCCCGTCTAACTCTCTTAAACAAGCTTCTCCATGCTTTCTGTTGTGCCTTCTCTGAGGCTGGAAAGGGTTTCAGCCTCTCTTTTTTTGTTGTGAGGCTTGGTGACAGTTCAATCCTAGTTACACCAATGCCTCTGCCAAACAGAGAGACCAGTATTACCTTCATGTTTCTCTTCTAGTCTCCCAAATATTTGCCGATGCTCACATGTAATGCTTCTTTTGACACCATAAGAGTTTGTCTTTCTGTGTCTGGGCAGGCCATAGCGTGGGAAGACACTTATTGTGACAGGCACATACAGGAGCATGGGGTGTTGTCATTTCCTTTTACATTTCTTTGCATTTCTGCCCACCATCAACTACTACCTTCTGAGCATGCTGGTATCACACATGTGAATGCATGTGCACATGGTAACTGCAATTCTCCTGTCAGAAACACTTCACATTCAAAACCTAGAACAGCTTCTGGCAATAATTCAAAACTCTCATCCCATCCCATTTTCTAGAAAGGGAGAATTATTTCATTTTAAACAGCTAAAGAGCATCCACATTCTTCATCCAATTGGTCTTCAGTCTCAAAATACTTCTGGAAACAATAGAAATAGTGTACCTTTCTTAATGCAGCTGCATAATAAGTGGTGGTATTAATAACACTGTAGTAAGAAATCTCTATACTTTGAATGTCATTTGCCCAGTAGGAATCGCATCTGACTCACATACAACTCTACAAAGACCTCTATTGGTTTATCTAATTACAGGGAAGACAGCATTTATTCATAAGTTCAGGGTGGAAGAGGTACTCTGAAGTGAAAAATTATCTTGCTGCAAATCCTTTAATAATCTTCTTAAATTCATATTCCAAAAATCTTAAGTGAGGAAAATGAGATATTTTAAAACCTTTAACATCCTTTTGGTGTCAGCAGAAGGACTGTCTTGTCTCCTACCCAATTGCCTTAGACTCTTCTCTCCTTAAGATTTCTTTATTTTAGGTTATATTGTGTCTTTTCTTTGTACCTTTGCCAATACTCCCTACACTGTCACTGACTCCTCCACATACTGCTAGGTTTTAATGTGGCCACAGTTGTTTTTTCCTCTGCAGTAAACTTCACCTTAGGCAAGTGAACTGCATTTACAGAACAACAAAGTATGGCACTGCTGCAAAGAATCTATCACTCTAACCTCTAGTAAAACCAAGGTCAGAACACAATTACAGGGTTCAAGTGTTTGGTAAGTTATTTGCTTGCACAGACTGTTGATTGATGGTTCTAAAATTGTTATTAGGTAACTGCTAGCACCAGTGAGCGAAGTAAAAGTAAAATTAAACAGGAAGCAGTAAGCAAGAAAATCTTCTACAGACCGGGGCTTGTGCATAAATAAGGGTAATGTCAAGGAAAACAAGAAAACACTGGAAAGCAGATTACTTCAAGTGACACAACCTAGGCAGTGACAGATAAGCCTAAAATCCATTATTCTACAGAACTCTACTTCTGTGCTAAATAAGAGGTTTTCTGAAAGCTCTGCCTCTGATTTAAAAAAAAATACAGCTGTTCATAACATGTAAAGAAATTATTCTTGAAATGTGGAAAACCTCACATAATTAGATTAGCCTAAATAACTGGTTGCACAGGATTGGATCAAGGCTTTAGGAAGGAACATAGAGAACCATTCCTTTGATGGTGTTTCATCTGAACTTCGACAGCTGGGGCAGGAGGAAAAAGATGATCGCCAGTTTCTGTGGGCTGTTATGGACCCTTGCTAGTCTTGTTCTGTCCATGGCCCAGGATAGTCTGCCCAAAGCACATGTCCACCCATGACATATTGCCTATATCAATTCAGGGTCAAGAAGACTAAACAATCCCAGATTCTTTAACTCATATAATCTGCAGAAATCCTTCAGAGTAATTTTCATCAGTGTAGCAGAGCTTGCATGCATTCCAGCTGTTATTTTCTTTGAATCTATATAGGCTGCTACAAATTGAATATTTAGCCCTTTTAGTCATTGCATCCTAGTGTGGATCTAGTCATCAAAATTAAGCTTAATGATAAGGGTAACAGAGCTTAGGAAACAGGTTATTTTGCTTTTGCATGAGTATGATCACAGACTGTTTTATGCTGCATTGCAGTTGATTGAGTTTTTACACAGTACGTCACTATGTTTTAGCTACCTGAAGAATTTCTTATAATATGTTAACCAGATCATTTGCTGCTTCTGACCATACCAACAGAGACAGCCCAAAGCAGCATTGTTTCAAGGCAGATCAGATTTGAACTTGTTCAAAGGTCAGATGTGCTGGACTTCAGGGACTTGGATTTGTACTGAATAAAAATTTACAGAAGTTGCAACTTAGCCTTCAGCAAATGTGCACTACTTAGCAGCATACAAAACGTTTGTAAGTGTCAAAAACGTTTGTATGCAAAAATAGTTTAAGGATCTATTCAACCTGAAGGCAATCTTGTAAGAGGTTAAAAAAAGTCTCACCTGAAAACTGACTGGAGAACAATTTCTGATATGAACCATTACCTTTCTATCAACACCTATGTAGACTTATATCTTATTTTGTCAGTAAATCACGTAATAAGTCATGTTTACTGTCAAGAACCTGAACGTGCACATGTCCATGGGACCCCACGAAATCCATCTGCGGGTCCTGAAGGAGCTGGCAAATGAAGTTGCTAAGCCACTGTCCATCATATTTGAAAAATCATGGCAGTCAGGTGGAGTTCCCGATGACTGGAAAAAGGGAAATATAACCCCCATTTTCAAGAAGGGGAAAATGGATGATCCAGGGAAATACAGACCAGTCAGCCTCACCTCTGTGCCTGGCAAAATCTTGGAACAAATTCTCCTGGAAGGCATGCTGAGGCACATGAAAAACAACAAGGTGGTTGGTGACAGCCAGCATGGCTTCACTAAGAGGAAATCCTGCCTGACCAATCTGGTGGCCTTCTATGATGGAGCTATGGAACTGATGGACAGGGGTAGAGCAGTTGATGTCATCTACCTGGATTTATGCAAAGCGTTTGACACTGTCTCACATGACATCCTTCTCTCTAAGTTGGAGAGACATCAATTTGATAGGTGGAACACTCCGTGGATAAAGAACTGGCTGGATGGCTGCACACAAAGAGTTGTGTTCAATGGCTCAATGTCCAACTGGAGACCAGTAATGAGTGGTATCCCTCAGGGATTGGTGTTGGGACTAGTCGTGTTCAACATCTTTGTCAGTGACATGGACAGGGGGATTGAGTGCACCCTCAACAAGTTTGCCGATGACACCAAGCTGTGTGGTTCGCTTGATATGTTGGAGGGAAGGAATGCCATCCAGGGGGACCTTGACACGCTTGTGAGGTGGGCAGATGCCAATCTGATGAAGTTTAACCATGCCAAGTGTGAGGTCCTCCACCTGGGTGGGAGCAATCCCAGGCACAGCTACAGGTT
Organism: Ara ararauna; assembly: GCA_028858755.1. NCBI lineage: Eukaryota > Metazoa > Chordata > Aves > Psittaciformes > Psittacidae > Ara > Ara ararauna. The sequence goes on from CM054378.1 coordinate 90,600,467, forward strand.
GGGCAGAGAAGAGATTCAGAGCAGCCCTGCAGAGAAGGACTTGGGGGTGTTGGTTGATGAGAAAATGAACATGAGCCAGCAGTGTGCGCTTGCAGCCCAGAAAGCCAACCGTATCCTGGGCTGCATCAAAAGGAATGTGACCAGGAGGTCGAGGGAGGTGATCCTGCCCCTCTCCTCTGCTCTCGTGAGACCTCACTTGGAGTATTGTGTAGAGTTCTGGTGTCCTCAACATAAAAAGGACATGGAAGTGTTGGAACAAGTCCAGAGGAGGGCCACGAGGATGATGAGGGGACTGGAGCACCTCCTGTATGAAGATAGGCTGAGAAAGTTGGGGCCGTTGAGCCTGGAGAAGAGAAGGCTGCGTGGAGACCTCATAGCAGCCTTCCAATATCTGGAGGGGGCCTATAGGGATGCTGGGGAGGGACTCTTCATTAGGGACTGCAGTGATAGGACAAGGGGTAACGGGTTCAAACTTCAACAGGGGAAGTTTAGATTGGATATGAGGAAGAAATTCTTTACTGTAAGGGTGATGAGGCACTGGAATGGGTTGCCCAGGGAAGTTGTGAATGCTCCATCTCTGGCGGTGTTCAAGGCTGGACTGGACATAGCCTTGGGTGGCATGGTTTAGTGTGAGGTGTCCCTGCCCCTGTCAGGGGGGTTGTAACTAGATGATCTTAAGGTCTTTTCCATCCCTGACTATTCTATGATTCTATGATTCTATGATTCTATCCCCTTGAGTACTGGAGACTGCAGAATTTTGATTTTGATGTGGATAATTTCTTCCTGCTGTCCAGGTCCAGGAATGAGGAGTGGGGAGCAGATCTTTAATTTGTTGATGTCAAGAGGCTGTTTATAACTGAATGACATTTGGGATCACAGAATATCATTAGATAGCACCTAGCTGAAAACACCTCTCACATAAGCAAGACCTTGACTACCTCTGCCCAGCTTTGACTAGATTAATTCAGGGTGAGCTGGAAAGAACTAGGAAACCATATGTGAAAGTTCTTACGCAATGGTGTCTAACTTCACACTTCTGTGATGCTTCTGAGGCAGGAGATCAGAGAGTGATGGAAACCCTGGTGACAACTGCTAACTGGCCTGAGGTACAGAGGCAGTTAAGTCATCTAGCTACTTATCTGAACCAGCAAGGCCCTTGGTGGCTTTTGGCAACTGTCTGACACAGAATCTGTCAAATAATAAAAACTCTATCTCTTTGGGAGGGAGGGAGACACAACCAGGGAAGACCAGCATGATGCAGGTGGCCATGCCAGAGGCTGGGCTGCTGCCAGGACTCAAGCTGGTCTTAACAGACCTAGGGGCTGGGACCTTAGGTGGTGTGAATCACAGGATGGAAACCTTGGAACAGAAGCTGATACTCACCCAGCTCCTGGTGAAGGAGCAGGGACAGGAAGGGGGGGAGTGAGCGAGTGGCTGCGTGGTTCTGGGTTGCCGGCTGGGCTTAAAACACTACAGTTCTTTATGTGTACTACAGGAAATTTATCCCCTTCTACAGTATGTAAAAGCTCTGACTGGGCTGGCCAGCCCTGTTGGCAGATCTTCTTGTGCTGACCAGCCTGGTGGCCTTTGGTAAATGTGTATCTCAATGTTTGAAAATCCCACAGCCCCTTGACAGCTTGATGGCATCAAGGCACACTGTGCACCGGTATCTACTGGAGCCTAATACTTCTATGGGACTGATGTGCCAGGCCATCTGATCCACACAATCCAGTAAACCCGATTGTCCCCTGCGTCCACCTGGCTGGAGGCAGAGCCCCTCTAAGTAAAAGCTAACTGTGGCCGCACACTTGCTGGAATCCCCAGCTGAAGATTCTGTGGAGACTTTAGGGTTTTACTGGGTCTGCTGGGTTTATTCAGGTCTTTACTGGATCTCTAGTCCTCCATAACTGCATCTTCCTGCCCTGAGGCTCCTCAGTAAACCCAAAGTACTCTCTTTCCCCCAAATCATTGCCTTCTAAATATCTTCGCTGGAGAAGCTGTTAACATATGAGGAAATGCTTTGAAAATCTTTTCAAGAAAATGGGAACAAAACTTAGTAAACTATTGTATTTTCTCACATAGTTCACTTTCAACTTAAATGTAAGTGTCCAAGTTAAAATTTTAGGCTTCTGTTTTAATTTACCCTTTGAAAAAATGCAGGCCTCAGAAGGGGAACCTAATTATGATGCTTAAGGAATACATTCTTGAACTCCAGGGGTGGGTTAGTATGTGACTGAGTCAATTTTCTCTGTTTTTGTTGGAAAGTAGCCAGCATAGCAAGAAGGAGCAGCCAACCTGGGAGAAGCAAGAGACTAGAGTCTCCCTAGAGAAACTGAGAATGAAATACAGCATAATTTTGCCTGCTACAGTGTGTGGAGTCAAGGGCATCTGATATTCATGGAAAACAGAAGATCTAGTTGATAAAATCCAGATGTTCCAGAGTTATGTCTTTCCTGAAGGCTTGTAAGACCCAGCCCAACACGGATCATTTAAAAACGGTGGGATTGTGAGCTAATTTGTTTCTTCAGAAATACTTGATCTACTCAAGTGCTGGACAGAATGTAAGCATTTACCTAAGGAGATGTATGCATCTGGCTGAATGTAGTCATCTACAGAACAGTCACCTAATAATCTGAAATGGTCGCTGCAAATTGCTTATAATTACGGGAAAGAAATAGACTTTTCAAAGGCAAGACTGAATACAGCAAGCAGTCGTTGACCCAAGACAAAATAAATCACAGCTTAAAAATGCTCTTTTTCTCTTCACTAGCAGTGAAAAGAGCTTAGAGTATCCAGGCCAGGCACACATAATTTAAAGTAAATGTCTAGTTCAGCAAGACAAACCTTCCTTGAATCTATAATGGAAAGCTGATTTAAGAAAAAAAAGCTGGCTTCTGCATTGTTACAATATTTGCCTCACTAAGTCCCAACAGCAGCTATCCTGAGTAGAACCACAGCAAGACAAGCTATTTTGCTTGTATTTAGAAAGACAACGAGGATAGGTCAGGACATCAGTACATAGCTGCCTGGTGGCAAACAAGCGTAATATATCTCCAGTAGCTTTTTGCTGTACATAGCTAATCATGCTTGTTATCTGAGATAGCACATTTTCCTTCCTTTTCTTTTCCCCTTCTCTCTTTCTTTTCTGTGTACTTGTAGAGTATTAATTTCCAGAATAAATATAAAAACAAGTTGCAAAAATGAGGCTACCTTAAAAATCTTTAGCAATTCACCATACATGCAATGAATGTTAGTGGAATATGTGCTGCTGCCAGTACAAACTTTTTGTGAGAACAGGGAAATAAGAAAATATCTAGTTTGGTAGAACTCTGTGACAGTCCACTAGCATGTGAAAAATTAGCAATTTGCTACCCGGAGCATGTTAACATTTTCTAAAGGTTGCTTTTGGCAGAAGTTGTCAGAAGTAGAGAAAACAGTAAGAATAAAACCACTAAGATGCTCCAGTTCCTAGCATCATGGAGATGCTTGGCCATTCCAGGTTATGCACAACTTTTGCAGTGCTAGATGAGGAAGGGAGCAGGAAATATGAAATAAGAAAAAATCTTCAGCAACTTCCAATGTAAGTTGGAAAACTGAATGAAAAAATGTGATGCTTCTGCCCATACCTTGTAATAGGGTAAACTACGTTCTTTTTCAGTCATTAGCATCAATGTGTATTGCCTTTATGAAGGGCTATTCCTGGAGAATGAGTGATGGGTATAACCTAATGGCCTTTGGCTATGCCTCATCCTGTCAACACTTCCTTCTCCCTGTTAATCCACAGGAAATGTCCTGCGCTTTGCTGACTTCTATTTTTTAAAAAGAGGGGATAGACCTGGGTTATATGAACTGCATCTGTTTACTGCAGGTCTCCTACACTGCCCTTTTGTCATTTCTCTTGTTGACATTTCTTACGTGATATGGTATCTTGTGAAATGGGAGATTGAAATTCAGCAAAAGGTGTTGTAATTTAATACACTGGATATAAATCCACCAAGACTTTTTTCAGACTCCCTGACAGAGAGCAACATCTGACCCAAATTTAACTGCAAGTAATGGACTTCAACCGTCACATGGTTGTAACCTCCCCACTTGTGAGTCAGTTCTATCTGGAATAAGAGACTTGATGTCTAACCACCACGTTATTTTACTGAAGTGCCTTGAAAACTCTGCTACTATCTACATTCAAAATTGTTACCTATTTAATTGTAGTGCAAACCACAGGATTTTCCACTGTCTTTTCCTGCATAAAGCATGTTCAGAAAGTTGGGATGACTTCAGAGATTCTGATTTTTACAAATTTCTTCAAAGCATATCATAGCTGAACAAACACATAATGCTTCTCAAAATTGAAATCTAAATTGGACAGAAATAGAAATCACTTATCATCACAGAAACTGGGGTTGTTTAGTCTGGAGAAGAGAAGGTTCCAGGGGACCATATTGCTCTCTATAACAACCTGAAAAGAGGTTGTAGTGAGGTGGGGGTCAGTCTCTTCTCCCAAGTAACAAGAAATAGGATAAGAGGTAATGGCCTCAAGCTGCACCAAGGGAGGTTTAGATTGGATATTAGGAAAAATTTCTTCACAGAGAGGGTAATCAGGTATTGGAGCAAGCTGCCCAGGGAAATGCTGGAGTCATCATCAATGAAAGTGTTCAAGAAACGTGTAGATAAGGCCCTCAGTGACATGGCTTAGTGGCAGACTAAGATGATCTTAAGATCATCTGACTTATGATCTCAAATGCCTTTCCCAACCTAGTCGGTTCTATGATTTGATGATATCTGTCTCATGATACGTGTTTTTGTTGTTACAGAAATCTAAACATAATTTGCTTTATTTCACCACTTAAATGGCAAATCTTTATCTAAGACAACACAACACTAAGTCACATGAACATGAAAAATGAAATTCTTCTAATAGAAATGAAATTAACTCAGCTTGAAAGAGCTATATGTAAGAACCAAGTGTCAATCAGGACCATGTGCATTCACCCTAGCTATTATAGGAGAGGCATAGCACACAAACCACAAGAGGGTTAATCAAAAACATCTTCTATAGTACAATGACAAAACATTGTATAGTTTATAAGACCTTCGACACACTAGTTGTCCTCAGTAACTACTGAAACACACTCTCCTTATTAAGCAAACTCTTCAATAACTGGTCTTGTATTTGCCTCTGATCACTAAGGAAATACCATACATAAACAGAATTTTTATGCATATGGTGTCCTATTTGCAAATTTTGCTGGTGAGAAATGGATGATTAGGCTGTGTACCAGGACCAGAGTTCTAGTCCCAGCTTTGCAGCTCATAGCTGATGCACTATATGACCTTGGGAAAGTCATTCACTGCTGCGCCTTTATTTTGTCTAAGATCTGTTGTCTATCTGGATACATTTCATCTGGTTTAAATTGTTTTAATATCTTTGACTTTCCTGTAAACACCTCCTGCAGAATGACCACATTTTCCACATGTGAGATCAGAGTGGCTCACAATTTCTAATTTAAATAACAGCAAAAGGAGCCAAATAAAGAAAAAAAATGCTTTAAGATTAATAAGAAAAACAGTTTACTGAATTATTTTTTTTTTTTAATTTTAGTAAGCTGATTTATATTTCATTATTTCATGAGGTTCTGTAGTCAACATGGGCATGGCTCAATTTGGGGAACTTTCTGGAAGATGCTTTCTGAGAAAAAAAGTGTTTCTCAGGATGTGTTTCTTCTCATGCTGTTGCTGAGGGCATGTTGCTGTTCTTTCTTGCTTTAAAGTGAGTGGATACAAGCTTATGCATCTTCCCTCCATATAGCATTGGTACCTAATTTTTGTCAGCTCATTCTCTGAGTGCTCAAACAGCGGCGTGCCATCAAGAAGTCAACTGCCCACCATGAAAATATTTAAGCATGCCAGTCTGGGGAACAGATGGAATATTGGCTGTGCTTAGAGGGAAGGTAGAAGACTTCGAACACTCTCTCATGAAAGATAACATATATGGTTTCACAAAGAAAAATTCAAATAGAAAGGAAAGCTTTATGGTTTTGCTTTTAGAGATTTTAAGCAATATTCAAAACCCTTTGGAAATTGTTCTGAGCAAATAAATACATATCATAAACATATTTCAGTCTATGAATGCCACACATAAATGCTACTTTGAACTACTTCTCATACTGTGCTTCTAATGGTAATGTGGATTGTGTAAAAATTATAGTATAATGAAGAGACCTGAGGATGTAATACATTTTTAATCTGAAGTATTACAAATAGTGTAATAACCCTTAAGAGGAATGGTTCTAGGGATGGGTCTATTAGTTTAGCAGGGAGCTGTATAGAAAGAAAAAGCATTTTCCATGAATATATTTTAATTAATTAAGTATTAAGCATACTTATTGTTGGCATATTTACTGAGGAAAAGACCTATGTTTTCTATATAACATGATTTAGAGTATTCAAAAGCCTTTTAAATTCTCCATGTACTGTTTATATATTTCAGCACTCAATAGATTTTTTTAATTATATAATGAAGGTATATTTTAATACTAGGTTGTATTGGAGAATCTGGAGTTAAAGCACATTGCAGATGTAAATTCATGGTTTATTCTAGACCCACGGTAGAAGCTCCTTTCATGTGCCTGAATTACGAAGGTGGTCCAGCTGGAGAATGAATGGTTGGGTATAGGTCTTCCCAGAGTAGGTTATTGCTGAGAGGTGTGCTGAACAAAATGCAAAGTCTCAAAGAAAGACCTGCAGCCTAGGGGCTTCAGCTAGTCTTTAGGGCTTTGATCACATAAGGTAAGCAAGCTGTCGGAGAAGTAGTACTTGATGTTTCCAAAATATCATATACCATATCTTGGGAACTTGTGAACTGAGGCACTGCAGAATGTGACTGGTGATTTGCTACATGCTATTTCTCGTCTCTTGAGTTATTTTCCTCACATAGGTGAGAAGGATCACTTCTGTGCTTGAGAGCTGTGGTTTTGCTGTCATTGTTGGCTCCTAATTATTATGACTATTTTCAGCTCACTTACTTAACAGAATTTTCCTCTTGCAGTTTCAAAGAGATTCTTTATGACTCATTGTCAATAGCTGTATCGTGATGCATTGTACATTTCTCAAACCAAAGCCACATACACTGATATTTGGGTAGCTGTGAATGCTGGCAATAGTCCACACTGAAGTCTGAAAAGAGAAAGAAAGGTTGTCAGTCAAAATGCTGATTACCTGCCAAGTATTAAAATAAACAGTTGATGAGGCACCATGCATTAAATTTAATACTAAATCCAACATGATGAACACAATTCAGCAATTATTTTAATGCAGAAACTGTAAGAAGTATCTAATTTATCACAAGTTGTGAATACATCCTGTTGCTTACATCTCAATATTCAGTTCACAGGATCTGCAGTGCATAGAATGTTGAAATAATAACAGATTTAATCTATTAATGCCTTTTGCATCAGTGCCCCAAAGAACTCTGTAGAACACCAAAATATTAAAAGGCATTCATTACCTTGGATATATCTAAGTAAATACGCAAACAAAAAGTGGTCTGAACACTGTCTCGAAACCATACCACACTTACTACAGAATCAACAATTGGAATAATGCATCACAAGCAATGCAAAAAAGTACAACTCATCCTGCATATATCAGGTCCCTTCATCTGCCTGAGCATTAGAAACAAATTCAGAATACCTTGTCTTTCTTCTTACCAATGTTACAGATAAGTAAGGAAAATTATTCGCCAAAGTGTGTCCTAGTCTTGTTCAGAAATTTTTGGTGGATAATCTTAGTAGCAATTCCATTTTAGTTTGGTCTGCTTGATCAACTGGCATCTATTCTTAAGCCCAAGTGCAACTGATATGATTCAGAAAGAACAGTTTTGAAGATCCTGTGAGATTGATGTATGACATTTCAGTATGTCGGTGTCTTCTCAACACTTATCAAAGACACAGAATCTCTTTTCATAAGAATTTTTCTTCACACTGAGAATATTTTCTTGCATTTGTGTTGATAAAGAAGAAAACTTCAGCAGAATGACTGATGCCTTTCTTACTCAGAGGCAAATTCAATGCTCTCTATCCAAGACTTCTTATACTGCTTCCCCAAGGAACATTGCATTTGCTCCAAGATAGTGATCCTCTGGCACTTGACCAAGATTTCTAAAAATTCATTTCTTGTCAGGAGATCATAACATCTCCCCACAGCTAAGTTCTGAAGTCATGACAAGACCATCAGCTGCAAGGGTCAACTCGCTAAAGCAAGGAAAGAAAAACAAGGCTATGAAATTCCTTCCCAGAGAACGCAACTATTCCTTCTGAGATTTCATCTCTTACTCTTTACTGCCTGCTAAAAACTCAAACTTTGAGAAAAAAAATAGATGTCACTTTTCTGTTTTCTCTGGTAACTCTCACTACTCACCCCAAATTTGGGAAAATCAACTGGGAGGTTACTCAATTCAAGCTATTATGTATTAAATAGCTGGTGGAGTATACAAGGCATTACTGAATTGATACACCACATCTTTACATAGCTAGAAGCTCATTCTTAAACCAAGCAGCTCAATTGTTTTCCTTCTGCAATAGTATGATCTGCCAAGAGATTCAGTCTCTTGGATAGGTATGTCTTTAGCTATGCTTAAGAAACTCCTTGGGGGTATCACCTAACTTAAATGTTTTGGGAAAAAAATACAACTCCATCTGGGAAATGATCAAGAACTATATGTATTGAATGTTGGAAAATTTGGATCATCTCAAGAAAGAAGTAGATGTGCTTCTTAATATTGATTCAAAATGTGAATTGGATGGAATTATATGTGAGGGAGAGCTGTCCAAAAGAAAGATTGATGCTATTTTGTCAGTATTGCAATAAAAGGGAAAAAACTACCTATTCACAGAGGGAAAAGAATGGGTATATTTGTAAAACATCAGTTTAAAATAGGCTGCATCTATTTCTGTTGCAGATCAGTGCCCCCTGCAATACTCAATCTGACACGGTTGCTGTAGATGCTGTGGGAGCTTTATGTCAGCGAATGTCAATGAAGCTGTTGTCAGTATGCCCTGTCATGGCCATATCCTCATTCTATTCGTGCAACCACTTTTTTCCACCTTGAAGTGAGCACACTTTTACCACCTCAGGCTTTTTTCATGTTTTGCCAGCTGAATTTCCCCAGGCTCTTTCAAGCTACAATACCTGCAGTCTGATCTCCCTGCACAATTCTGCCTGCATTCCCTGTCCTGTAATTCATATTTGCTGTTTATCTGATTATCACTATATTGCTGGCCAGTTTAATGTAGAGACAACTTGACCAAATTCACTCCTTTATTAAATAATTTATTAATGAACTCAGGAGACTGCTCATATGATTCAAATGAACTTTATTAGTGTAGTATGAATAATTCAGTGCTCTCTACAATAAGAAAAGGCCTTAGGAAATACGGAATGAGGATGCTATCTTGCCAACTTTCCTGGCTTAACTTTTCCTGAAGTCAAAGGGCATTCGTCTGCTGCCAAAGTCTGTCCCCATGAAGAGGTTTTAGGGTTTAACTTTTCATAGGAAAGCATATTTCTGGATACAAAACCTAAAAGTTCTTGAAAATTATTAGGAAATCAAATAATATCAATATCTTGGAGAAATAATGCAATAAGTGGTTGAGACTACCTGACTTTTTTTCCAAAATATCAACCCAGATAACATTAATTTCCCAATCTGAACAGTAAATTAACATGCCTTTATACATGTGTGACTAAAACTTAAGTAAAATTTTGACTGAACTCAGAATGTTGAGTGTGTTGAAGAGGAGCCTCTTGAAGAATCTTCATTACATATTGAATCTGGATTATGATCTTGACAATTATAACTCAAGGATCCTGTATATAAAGTGTGATTTTGCACAAAGGACTTCTATGTTATGATATATTTTTCACAAAGAGGCAAAGGAGGTCTTTCAGGGATCTGCCCAGCAAAGGAGGAATTCTTCTTTAATGGGGATGTCTACTGTTCTTGGCAATTTTATCCTCTGCTGTTTCTTTGAGAGATGTCTCTTCCAGCTGCAATACGCTTGTTATCAGCAGGAGGTATTACTCATTTGTTCTTACAGGAGATAAATGACACATAGAGGAGGAATATGGCACACTCTTATGTTTAACTTTCTGGCTATCCTAAGATTGTGCAGTACTTTGCAACCTTTGATGTGATTGTGATCCTTTTGAAATTAGTGCTAAAGGACTACCTTAGTGGTAGCTCCCCAGTGAACATCAGGGACTCATTAACAGGTTTCTTCATTCTGGTTGTGGAAAACAATCCTGGTTAAAACCCTCTGGAGTCCAGATCCTCCCTGCTGTCATTGTACTATACCACACAAACAGGCCTTCCAGTCTGGACGAATAAGTACATCTTGGCAAAAGGACATAGAGAAAGGGGGTCTGGTTGTCCAAATATGAATTTGTAAACTCTTAAGATTGTTTCCATGCTGACTTGCTTCCTTTTCTGCTTCAGCTTTTCCCTCCTTAAATTGAGAATACAATGTCATACCTGCTCCCAGTTACCTTTCAAGAGTAGTAAGGATTAACTAGCTCATAATTGTACACTTCTCTGAATGTGTAATGAGCATAATTGTTTATTCCTACAATTAAAGACTTCTAGGCTTGAAGATTTTAGCCCTGTATATACAGAAATTATTCCTATTCTTAAAGTTGTAAGTTTCTATAAAAATATGCATAACTTATGACAGCTCCTTTCACCAAGGAAATGGTGAAAAGCTATTGTAGAGGTAATAAGGCAACATACACCTCTGGTTTAGTAGTCATTCATCACTCTTTCTTTGCTCCCCTGCCAAAAGCTTTTTTTGTTTTGTTTTTATGCCTGTGAAAAGGCAAGCTCCACTGGCCCAATTCATTTGTCTCATTTGTTCTGTGGTAGAAAGGCCACAAGCTCACATTTTAAGAGAAGTCCTCTGAGATTCGTGTGTGTGGTAATTTCTGTAACGCAGCTGCAAGTACATTTTTTTATGACAATATCTGATTTTGTTTACAAAGGCCAAACCCAATTCTGTTGTAAATCTCTAGGGGAAATGCTTTTAACTTTTATTCAATTAATTCAAAATATTGCAGCAGTAAAAAGAGCTTGCTTAGATGTTCATTACAAAAGCAGTGATTTATAGTGTCAGTTACTCTAATGATAGCTTTATAGGATTAAATTATTTATTGTTAGGAATCGAAGGAAACTAAAACTAAATGCAAACCCAATAATGCTGCTATTTAGGTTTCTTTGGAAAGAAGATCATTACTTCTTTTGGTCTGTACTTCATTGTTTCTCACCAAATAACTTTTGGTAATTGAAGTACGTTTTAGGAATGGAAAATTGGAAGTTTCAACTCAGCTTCTTTTGGAAGAATGTACAAATAAACCTATTTGTCCTATTTGTTAGTATTGTGTTTCTTCAAAGCTTGCAAAAACAGTCTGTAAAAGGTTTTCTTCCATCTTTCCCAAGATTATTTAAACTGCCAACTTTACCGTGCTCCTTCTTAAATCAATGACAAAAGTACATCTAGCACAATGAGGAATAATTCTTGATCATTGGCCACTTCTGCTGAAAACTCAACATTTTCAAATCATAGTCTTATGTGCTAAACACACATGTTTTCAGGACAAATTCAGTTTGAGTATGTCTGGTATTCTGGGCTTATTTATGGTATTATCCTCACTGTAAATAAAAATACAATTTTTTCGGTGAGTGATTCGTGTAATCTGCACTACAATGCTCTAATAAGCATTGACAGGAGATGGGAAAATCAGGAGAAACATCTCACTCCATCAAGGTCCATGTCAGCATCTTTGTTACAGGGAGAAATCCACTGGTCTCAGGGAACTTACTGCATGAGCTGGCAAAGAGAAGAATCAGAGAACCATAGAACCATAGAATCACAGATTCATAGACTCAACTAGATTGGGAAAGACCTTTAGGATCATCAAGTGCAACCTTCGAATGAGTGGAGGAAAGGAGAATGAAAAAGATTTGGTGCACCTGAAAATTCAAAAAATCACAAAAGCTACCAGCAACAAAAGCTAGATCTTATCCTCATTATAAAGCTCTGCAGATGCTGGAAGAGGATGTCTCAAGAGTAAAAACAGCATACAAAATAGGATACAGAAAAGATAAAACAAACATACCTCTGAAAGAGAAGAAGGTAACATGCACTACAGACATGTTTAAGGTAGATTCTTGGGGTTTATACTGAGTCATGAATAATAACATTAAATGAAAGTGCCCAAAAGGCTTGACATTGACTATTAGCAATTCTAGGGATCACAAATCAAACATTTATTATCTGACAGTGCATGTGTTTGCAGATTCCAGAAATTTCATTCACTTTAGCAGGTTGGTATTATTTGCTTAGAATGTCACACCAGAAATGAATTGCCATTATAGGCTAGTTTAAAAATCCTGCCATCCACTCATAGAGTTAAGCATATCCCGTGACTGGAAACTACTCACATAAACAGGAATACTGAGAAAGGAGAAGAAAAATCTACTGTCAAAAATGTCTTTTCAGAAACTGTTGTTTTAGAAGTTATATATAATGAAGCCATCCTTACAACACAGTGTTACTTGAGATCTATTAGGTAAACGAAGAAAGAAGGAGCTAAAAAATTAATACTATTTGTAATAAAAGACCTAGTTACTTTTGATAAGAACTTAAATGTTAGATTAGATTTCAAACAGATTACCATGAAACTGTTGATTCATTATTTCCCATATACTCTACAAATGAGACCCTGAAGGCACTGTAAAATTGTCAGAAAACAATCTGGCAAACATTTAAAAATACAGCTTTGAGAGACTGACTTCTTCCCATGAGAAGCCCTTCATACATGAAAAGGCTACAGAATTTTGGAAACAGGAGTTATTAGCTCATCTGATAATCATCCACTTTCTATGAATTCTGTGATGAACTAGACATTGAATAACTCCATCCAGATCAAATGAAATGGGTCAAATTGACATAATTTGCAAAGCTTCTAGTTTGTTATTCATGGAGAGCTCCAAAAGAGCTTGGCAAAGAAGACAGAATGATATTTTCTGCAGAAATGGAAGAAAACAGAAAATGCAATCCCAGACTTGAAAGGCTATGGCATCAGTGCTCCATCTTCACCTGAGCCAAAATTAGATGATAAATCAGCTGTGGCACTACAGCTGAAAGATAATGCACTTTCACTATGGAAAAGCTTAACATTTGAAAATGAGAGTACTAGAAAATTATTCTTTTTCTTTATTTTACTGCACCTAGCATACAAAAAAAAAATAAAAAATTAAACAAGCCTGGGCTGTGCAATGACTCCTCAATCGCCACCGATGGCAAAGACAGCCCTCAGGCTCCTTTTTCTGTCATGAATTAAACTGGTGAACTCATCCTCAGGCTGCAATGGAACTTTGCACAGGATGAAAAGGCAAAGGAAGGAAAGGAGGTTGAGGGATAAAAATCTTTATGGGACTATTGGCTATGGAGATAACATTTCTGGCTCTTGGAAGACCAATGTCAGTATACTTCTGGAGGCTGGGGGAATATATCTGGGAAGGATCACTGATTTGGCCTCTGCCATCAAGCCACTGTTGGAGACAGTATCAGATCAGATGGAGCTTTCATTATGATCATTCTTATGCTCTAGAGAATGTAATTCTTTAGTACAGAATGAGCACTGTAATTGTGAACATGAACTATTTGTAGATAGTCATCTGTCTACATAAAGAGAAAAAGAGGAAATGCTATCTGAAAGCTTTGGTGGACTTGCTCTCCAGTAATGAAATAATGTTTACCAGATCACTAGGCAAACAAGCAAAACCAATTTCCAGCAAATTGAGTGAGCATCAGAAATGAACTAGGTTGTCACACAGGAAACACAAAGAACTTTGGCTTTTCATCCACAGTGAAGAAAATGGGAGGTTTTGTCAGAAAATAATGAGAGGAAATTTACTTGGGAAAAGAACAGTTATGCTTGGCATTTTCAGACTCTAGAAAAGAAAATCTCTGTTAGCAAAACTCCATCTGTTACTAAAAAACATTGGATCTACAGCAAATTTACCTTTTTTTTTTTTTAATGTAAATTAAGACTGGTTTTAAGAGGAGCCTGTATGTGTTTCTGAAGACATAGCTAGAGAATTCTTTTCTTTCACAAAGGCTACAGTTGAAACTTTTCATAAAGTCAAAGAATTATAGTTTTAGGTAATTGTGGAAAGAACAACCCTTGTTTGAAGAAAGAATGAAAATGAGGTGTATAATTTAAATAATCTAATTTAAATCAGTGGACACTGCATAACTCATTGACGACTTACTTACAATATTAATCCTGCATACAACAAATGAAGACAAGACGACTAACAAAAAAAGTTGAAATTAATCTTAAACAAACTATCCAAAACAATGTTTCACATAAAGCTGAAAAATGTCAGTCAAATAGAACTCAATATAATTTTCATTAAATTGGAGAGACAATCAAGTTCATCCCACTTGGAGTTAATTATAAGCAATATGAGGAGGTTTTATTGTAGTTAGTGATGGTTATACAAGAAAATAATGACACTGATAAAAAAATAATTGAAAAAGTTGGTTTCTTGACAGCAATGAGAAAGAGTTACTTCCAATAATGTAAAATACACAATAAATCAACTCAAGCAAGTACATTCTCATGGGAAAGATGGAAAGACCATACCAGCTGTTACACTACAGTTAATGACCTAGGGCAAAATGTAGGTCATGGAATAAATATTTAAACAAACTTTATGAGAGCTCACATCTACTGGTGAAGGAGCAATGGTTCAACAGAATAAAGTGCTATTGGTTAGGATATGCCATTCAGGCCTTGCAAATGGCATGATGGAGCATGGGTGGAGAAGCAATGCCATCCCAAAAGTTTTCTTAAAAAAAATAATAATCATGCCTGAGCGCATAAATCTGAGTCTTCAGTAGTGATTTTACAGGGAGATTTTATAGCAGTCGAAGATCAGGCTGATTAGCTTCAAGTTGATTTTCTTCTAGCAGGAGGGACGCTTAGATTAATGCAGCCTCTCTTTTGTTTTTATTAACTATTGTCTTGAAGTTATTTTATTCTGTCATAAAATAGGGCAAATTAAAAAGAAATAAAGAACTTCTGTAGCTTGCAGCAAAAAACTTAATAGTCAAAACCCTTCTGCAATTTTGAAATTCTTTCTTAACCCCTCAATCTACGGTTTTGGTTTTGTTTTGTTTTGGGCTATTTCTAGAGCAGAAAGGTTGGAGGTTCCCCCCTCAATGAAATGTGATTATTTTGGACAATAAATTTACAGATAATATAGACAATAATGGTCCATGTTATGGAGGTAGCAATTGCAACCTTCACCTCATCTATGATGTTTATACCATGTAAAAGCATGGAGAGCAGAAACAAGAGCCTCTACTGGCCCCTCGATGTGTGCCGTGTTCCTGGTCCCCGCAATTTTATTGGATTGAGGTGTTGCTATTATTGACTGGTTTCTACTAGGAGCTGTGGATTTCAACATAACCATTTTGATAAGACATACCAGCATAGTAATAAAAGAAAAAAAAAAAGGACTCTTCTGCCTCTGCTTTTAAGATTGCTCCAAGGAAAGCTTTGATCATATGCATCCATCCTCTTATCACATTATTTTTCCCAACAAAATTAAGGCTCTCCTGCTCAAGCCGTATCCGTGAAGCAGTACGCATGCACATCAGCTGAAGATCTTCATCTTGCTACTTCCCTTTCCAATGTCCATAATTTATTAGAGGTTTGCTCTTGATTACTATTTTAAGTATCTGACAAAGTCAAACAGGTTTATTACCTTTCATTTTTAAAGACCCTCCAATTTGGTAAGAAGCTCATGTTCTCAGTGGAAGCTTAATGCAAAAAGAATGAGTTATCTTTGAAAGCAAAATATTAAAAGTCATTTTCATGCTCGTAGCCTTTAGATCTGCAAAATCCATGCAATGCCGTAAAATGAAGCACTGATTATTTGACATGAAAAGACATTCCTTGTAGCAAATGATTTTTGGCTGTTGGTCCAAGTAGCCAAAAAATGTTGCAAAATCATTTTTCTGATGGTGCGGTAGAGTGTAATGCATAGCTGAAAATACTTCATAGCCAGAGCGGTTTGCCCTTCAAATATATCTCCTGGCTGCGTAAAATGACCATATGAGAGGAAGATATGCTTCAACAGTGCATGTGAGTAACTCCGCTTCTTTATAGCTGACTAGTTCTTTCAAATGGTCAGCCTCCAGACAGATGGAGAAAAAGGAAAGAGCTGAAGAGAAATGATTACATCAAGCAGTCTGAGCTAATCATCCATATGTGGAAACATTTACTTTCCTAAATACAGCCCTTATGATCCAAACAAGGTAGAAGACTTTGGGAAGACACAGCACAAATTATGTCATAAAACATAGAATCACCACTGCGTTGGGAGCTGGGAAAAATCACTGAGTATTAGTAGCGCTTCTATTTGAAAGGATTATTAAACTTCTGGGTTGTTGAAAATCTATCATGGAATATATTAATTAATACTGTGTTGCACCTGTATAGCATCTAGAACTAGTAGAATTTTCTTGAGGACCAGCAGTGGGGATGATGGGCAGGTTTCAGTAAGAATGGATATTTGAATAAAAGGGCTTGAGCCTTGGATTGAAGAAAAAAAACCTACTGGTAATAAAAACCATATTTTTAATTCCACAGCACATTTAAAGTGCACTAAATTTCTCCCAGAACCACTGTATTGTTATTTTATCTGCTTAGAGCTCAACTGGTAAAAAAATCTCAGAAAGTCATTGGTGTTACTTCAGTGTAAAATTGGTGTTGATATGAGAGATCAGATTCTTAATTTTATCTAAATTGTTTTTATTTGCAATAGAACCATGGAGGGAGAGTGTGACCCACAGAAAAATGTGCACTCATCATGGATCTTTTAACAAAGCCATTTGTACATTTCTTCAGAATGAAACTTTCATCATAGTGTGACTTCTGTTCAGGATATCAAAATGGTTATTATGCCTTGGCTCAATTCACTCTCACAATAAAATCGTACTTGCACTTGGCAGATGAAATAAGGAATAATGAGGTACTTACAGAAATTAGATTTCTACATTACAATATAATCAGATTTTAATGAAACAAGTAATATATATCATTCATACAATTTAGTTTGTGATAAACCTTACTGGATTAACACAAGATTTGTTTTGGTGGCCGGGAAGCACTGAAATGATTTATTCTTTGAGGTAAAATGTTGCTTTATCTGCGTAAAATCTATAACAGCGTTATATACAGCCTTTATTATTTCTCTCCTATTGGACAATTGAAGATCTACAGGATTATTTAAAGTGATGAAGTAGCAACCTTAGCTCATTTTACACTTTCCAATTTCATGCTTGTCTTCTGTAAAATCTTTTCCATAAATTAACGTTCAACAGAACATGGATGCAGCACTAAGTATAAAACTTAAATACATATTGATTAAAATTGTATCCAGAGTCAATGACACTAGAATTTCTGGTGAATGTGTATTACCAAGCAGTGTAAACTTTGCTTGTAAGGCGTGTATTCACAACAGTGAACTTAATCAAGCCAAGACAGAAATAGGAAATTCAACAATATCAAGATAAGTAGCTGAATGTTCACAACAGTGACTGAGTTGAGTTGCCATGATTAAGTCTGCTACCTACAAAACAACCTTGACCTACATCTTCTTTTCTTGCACAGAAATATAACAAAGAAAATAAGTTAATATGAACACCTAAGTCATGGTATGAGTTTTTGCTGAAGAACTTCAGGAACTTAACTGGATGTTACATTAAAGGGTGAGCTACTGTAGGCTCCTCTGTAATCAATGCTCTAAAACACATCTCCAGAGGAAAAATCAGATTTTACATGTGTCTCCTTGGGGTTCCACCTCTCTTTAATGATTTCATTCAATGAATAAGTCCTTAACTTAGGGACTGCAGAAAATGCATTGTATTAACACAATGAAAATGATCCCAAGTGTTTATAGCTCACGTGATTTACAAATACATATCTATACAAAAAAGTACAGATTGGCAGGAGAAAAAAAAGCTTAGAAAGCCTGTATAAAAGCGGGCACTTGTCCCACAAGATAGAGAACTGTTAGCAGTATAAATGGACAAGCCAATTACTGGGCTTCTGAGCAAAAGAATTTTGGAAGCTGCAAAAATCACTTAAACTTAACATCTGATGCTCCCTCCCAGGTTTATAGTCTACTCTCCTTGTCCTTCCTTGTTATTATAACATTGTGATTTGCAGGATTCATGCCTCCTTATCTATGTGGATAGTTTTGTTACACACTTTACAGGAACTAATACCAATTCTAAGTTGTTTAAATGTTTATTCTCATTGTAACTGGTTTAAGCAGTGCTTCATATTCTGCAAAACTACAGTTATGCTACTGTCACTGTCCTTTTAGTAACCTTCCCAGTGGAGCTGTTTATTTGCATCTTGGATGGAAGGAAAATATCACTTTAGAGATATGCTTTCTTTATAGTTCTCATTTTTATATACTCTGGCAGAGTTACGCAGGAAAATTCTCCATTTGGCTTCTTTTGCATTATAAATACCTGGGTACTTCAACTTTTCTTTCACACTTAGGCTTAAGGGTCACTTACAGATCTAAGTCCACAAGATGTGGCTTTGCCATCCTAACATCCACAGTCCAACACTTTTCATAAATTCTACGCGAAGGATAACTACTGCGTCATAAAATCGCAGATAGCAATGATGCATTTTAAAGAAGTGTTCTGGGGGAGCATGCAGAAGGATGTAAACTGTCAAGTATGTAGAATAAAGATGTTTGAAAAGGATGTGGAAAATTCACAAATGGGCCTATGTAGAAGCGTTTTTCACTGAGAGTGGTTTTGTGAGCAATCCAGCCTTTGGCCTGGCTCCAACTGTCTAGTGAGCAGAAGGCATGAGAGGCATCCAGCCCTTGGCTGAACTCCAATTCTCTGGTAAGCGGAAGTCATCAGAGGCTGCAGGGGGGTTGCTATAGGGCACCTCACCGGAAGCCTCTAGAAGCTGCTGGCAGTTGCCAGCAGCTTCTGGAAGTTGCCAGGGGGTGCTGGAAGTTGACAGAAGGGGACACCCACTTGCTGACATGAATTTAAGCCTCCAGTCACAAGCCGTTGCTAGGACCTGACATGGAGTCAGAGCCAATCATCTATTGTGGAATGTTCTGGTATTCTGTAATTTTTTCCTATAAAAGGTGTGCTTGCGCAGAATAAATTGTTCAGCGTTCGATTACATTAATCGGCGTTTGCGTTGTTCCATATCCCCCGCAGGACTAAAGGCCCATTAAAATGCCTTGTCAGCAGATGAGTGGTATACTCTGCAGTTTATCACCAAAAAAACCTGATAGGAAACTTGTTTATGGTAGATAAGTACCATAAAAATTAGACCACCTCCCTCCACACCAAAACCCAGTTACTCTGCAGACCATTAATATCTTGGAATAAAAAATAATGAGAGTCAGAGGTTGCAGATCAAAGCCACACTAATCTATAATGCAAACAGATTTTACAGTAAATATAATTAACCTGCAGAAATCTGAAGGGAAGAAATGGTTTCCACTGGTGACATCAGCAGTGATTAAGTGTGCAAATGTCCATTAATGCCACTTTGCTGTATGCTGCCTGTCTTGGCACTCTAACTTCCTCATTTAAGCAAACGTAGTGATTATAGGAAGACAATAGAAAGCAAATATTCTGACAGCTGCTTTAAAAATTATTTTATATCAGATTTAGTTAAACTATGATTTTTTTAACAATTTGTGCAAATCAATTCTTCAATTACTAACAGGAAAATAATTTCTATTTGTTTCTCTTTTTTTTTCATAAACGCACACACTGCTGGTTTTTTTCTTTTATATAAAAGAATATTTCTCTCTCTTTTCAATCTTACCACAAATAATTCCCACATTAACATTTTACTTTGAAACATTCCCTCCTGCTTTCTTTATTCTGTCTATTAAGCTGTGTCTATTTGCATTGAACTTTGTCTGCCAATTATAAATCTAAATTGACAAACCTAAATTATGTCTCTTCTTTTGTAATAATGAGTCCATTTTTTAATATCAAACTTTAATCTCTGTTTTAGTTAAATTTAAATAAATCATCAAGTCAAACCATTAAATAAATCATTTCAGAAACAGACGTTTCAATATTTATTGGCAGTGTTGTGATCACTCTTCTATTCAAAGGATTTTTTTTTAAGTACACTTGTATAACATTAAAAGGGAAAAAGACAGAGAAAAGAAATGGAATAATAAAAAAAAAGTAGGAAATTGTATTCAGAGGTGTCCAATTTAATATCTTCCTTTCTGTCCCATTTGCGTATTAAGAGAACAGGAAAAGTAACTGAACAAGGAAATACTTTTTCACTGTGAGGGTTACCGAGCCCTGGCACAGGTTGCCCAACGAGTCTCCATCCTTGGAGACATTCAAAAGCCACGTGGACACCATCCAGGCAACTGGCCCTATCTGTCTCTTGCTTGAGCAGGGGGGTTGGACCAGGTGACCTCTGAAGGTCCCTTCCAGCTTCAATCATTCTGTGATTCTCTGACTTTATGCCATTATTTTGCAGCTTAACAGAAGCAAAACTGGAATTTGTAGTTTGTCTAAGCAAGGGCAGTGGAGAATGTAAAAGAATATTTCATGAAAGAGACAACTATACTGTTTCGGTCAGACCATCGTCAGAGAAGAAGGGAGTAGGAAAAGTAGCTTGAAGACTGCAGAAACTAGATCAGGAGAAGTAGGTTATACATACTAACAACAACTTCCTTGTTTGTCTTATGCACAATAATTGTCGTTGAAGTCAAAGTGAAGGGTAGTCAAAGAACTTCATGAGCTGGAGCAGACAAGAAAGGCAGGAAAATATGTGGACAAGTCAGCACAGTCTGGTATTCCAGAAACTTCCTTAACTGACAAAAGAGATTGGTAATGATCCCTATAGCCTATGTGTCAAATGCAGTGTCAGCACAGTATGTTTTACAGCTGTTTACATTGGTTGGGGTTTGGGAGACAGATTACATCTGATACTCATTCTAAGGCTTCCAGCAAAAGAGCATCCGAGAAGCTGAATATCTTCGTTCATCTCCCCTGCATTTAGCTTTTGCCAACAAGGACACCCCCTGCAGCTGTGATACAAGCTCTGATACTGGATAAAATGTGAACAGATTGTGACAGTAACTATACAAATGCAAGGTATTACTGACATCCACAAATGAGAGATAATGACTGTGAAATCAAACAGTCAGCATTACAAAGCAAAATATGTAATGTAGCTCCATTTTGACAAGTGGCACAAAGCTAAGCAACATAGCAGTGGAGAGGTGATGATTTCTGTTGACACCACAGGAGATGGAAGTGCCCAAGCATGCATATTATCAGAAACAACATTGCTCCAGACTCCTTCAAAGGCTGCCACAAGATCACCTTTCTCAGTCAAGTCACAAAGGTTACCTGCTGCTGAAGGATCCAGCTGAGATTGAAGGATTGGGATAGAAAACTCATGGGGTTTTGTCACAAAAGTTTCATAAGACAAAAAATGAGGATAAGCTTATCTGTGAAAGACCTGGCCATGGAATTGAACCAGTCAATGCAACAGCTAGTCAGTATGAGGTTCCACTGCATAAGGATTTGGCCTTTGACATGACTTCAACAACACATGATAGGGCAGTGGTATTGTATTTGTTTACCAAACTATTCCAGGGGGACACACCTCCATGAGATACAAGGATACCCAAAGCTTCCTTATGGTCAGTCTTCAGAGGGTATATCTTCTAAATTACAGAATTCTTTGATAGTTACATGACACACTAGTTTTTTGCCTTCATAAGATATTTTACAAATTTGTTTAAGTGATATTTTTTTCTTTAGCATAGAAGTTCACTCATAAGATAAAGCCTGCCCTCTATTTTGTCTCTCTCAGAACTGAGGTTCACAGAGTATGCTTTAAAAGTTAATGTTAAGAATACTGCACTGTGATTTGTCAGTGATTTCGGTTTTCATTAAATAGCCAGTTACGTTATAGACAGGGCATCCACCACACATAGGAAAAACAAGACCTGACCAGAC
This sequence comes from Ara ararauna, assembly GCA_028858755.1. Taxonomy (NCBI): domain Eukaryota; kingdom Metazoa; phylum Chordata; class Aves; order Psittaciformes; family Psittacidae; genus Ara; species Ara ararauna. The sequence goes on from CM054378.1 coordinate 90,622,591, forward strand.
CAGAGTAGACCATGCTAATGAGCTTTCCTAGATTCAATATATATCCTGTACTTTATGTGTCATGTGATACAGAGTAGTTAGGTATAAGAGACAGTTGTTGGCTAGAAAATTCCTTTCTAACCCCTAAAAGTAGAGACTGACTTATGTCCTGTAAAATGGAAATTTAGGTTCTTTTCAAAGTCTTGCCTTTCTGTATATTTTTATTAGCCACACAGTTGTTATTATCAATTAATTTGACACTTTTTATGACAAGAAGGTGGTTTTGCCACTTGAGGTACTGAGTTTCCGGGTCATACTGTGTGTTCTGCATAGCTCATATTTCCTTTGGGCTTCATATGAGACTATTTCCCAGCTTCTCATTATTCTCACCCACATCTTTGAACCTCATCTCTTTCTCTATTATTCTTTCAGAGCTGACGTGAAATCTACTGAATAAAATGTGCCAGTGTCAGGCACAAATTTTGCTTCATATGAGCATGTTAATATTGTTCTTCAGATCATGCTGTTTGTTTAGTTGATGGGCACATACTGAGCGTACGTCTTCATTGTGTTGTTCACAACAGAACGCAATTTTAGTTTTCAGATCCTAGTACCTCTCTGCTATCAAAATACTGAAACTGTTATTGAAAGAGTTTTATTTTATTTCCTCTAAATACTTTAGTGTACAGAGAGAGCATTATTCAGATATGTTGCCTTCCATGTCAAGTTTGTCTGATCTACTTGTTAATAGTTCCAACATTATCTTTGTTTTCTGATTCTTTGTCTGTTCCTTTTCTATTACCCCTCTGACTTTGATCCCTGATTTAAGGAAATCTCCAGCTCCATTCCTTATATGAACCCAAACTATTTTGTTGTGTTTCTTAATGTCTAATGCTATTCTTTTTAATCCATTGGCTCCAATTTCCCACTATCATGCCTAAGAGGATAAACTGTTTCCTCCTCCTTTGCCTATTGCTTACTATCTCCAAGAAACTGTTATTATTCTTCCTTCTTCCACTAATTATTTTTTCACTTGTTACAGTGCTTTCCTGCTTCAATTCATTTGAATTTTCTACTGTTCACATTTTAATTATCCTAAATGCTCTGAGTTTACCCTTGCTATTGTTCTCTTTACATCTTTATTTTAACTGCATTAGTTTCTGCCACTTCTGGATATAAAGATTGAGTAAAGCACTTCCGTGAGTAAACAGAGAGTATTTGTATTTTACAGTGAAGCGAATTTTCTGGGTTTTGGTGTAGGGAATGGATTAATATTGCCGTCCTGAAGATATAACACGTTGACAGGTACTTAACGTTACATGGCAGATAAACAATGATGATACCAGTTTTACACTTTTCTGGCTGTACTATTGACCCTATACCTAGCTCTTCAGTATGTTATCTCCACCAATTAGGTGAATCTCATTAATCCCACCTTGTATGTTACCTGTCTCTGAATTTGTAATATTTGAATTCAGTCTTGGAAAATTGTTTACAGCGATTGAACAAGATAGTGGAACAGGAAAAACAAGCTTGTATTCTCTGTTTTAAAATCTTATATAGAATCTTTTTTCTTCCTTTCTCCTAGAGGCAACTTCTGGTTTTGCAGCATTTCTATAACTGTTATTGCCATGGCAAGAAATCAAAGAAAAATCTACCTTCCTTTCTACGATTAAGTATGACTAATTTCCCTTTTTCCTAACCCAGCAGATCTGCTCTTTCTCTATGCAGATATAAATGAACCTCACTTACCATTTCAGGGAAGGACATGTATTCACATTTTGAATCTATTTCTCATGAATAATTGAACACTGTTGAGAATGTGATTTTTGAAATAATTAAAACTAACCTGTGATCAGGGAATCTGAGGAGGAGGAACAAGACTCCCGCCTATGAAACAGTGTTCAACAGAACTGAATGTCAGTCTGCCGTGTCTCCAATCCAAAAGCCTGTGTTTGCCTGTATCATTCCTAATATTCCTCATGTAAAAGTTCAGTTATCTACAATCAATTTGAGACTGCTAATTATGTGAAAAAAAAAACTAATTTTTTTCCACTTCAGTTAATTTTTTTCCTCTCATTATATAAACCAGTAGCCATGAGGTTTGTATCCTGATGTATTACTATGAATTTTGGATTGGGTGCATTATCTAAAGTTAAATCCTCTCTGTGCCTCAGTTTATTCCTCACAAAAAGAGGATTAATGAAGCATAATAAGGAGACTGTACACTGCAGTGGGTGACTGTAACAGATGTTATAGAAGTGCAGGATCTTTCTGATTACTAAGAAGAATAAGGACTTGACTCGTGTTGACAATGTTAGTTGAAGTTTTGCTTAGATGATTCAACAAATCCTTGAGGGCACATACCACCAAAATAGTATGTGAAGACCCCCTTCCCAATAGATTGGGGTCTGTTCCCAAAGCAGATTAAATAGACATAAAGTCCTGTCTCCTTCATCATCTTCCCCTGGCGTTTGTGGAGTATTACTTGCTCTCTTCCATAAGAAGGCCAAAATGTTTCTTGACTGTAATAGGCCAAGAAGAACAGGGAGGGTCAGCCAGTCTGTCTGCTCATGCATCAGACCAAATTGACCTCCTGACCTCTAACGGAACATGTTACTTTTCCATGCAAGAGACAACATCCATTACAGTGTTATCCTTTCCCCTACCCTTGATCTTTAATGCACAATTTGAAAGGAAAATACTCAAGTAACAATTCATTTTGCACATGGATGGTTTTTCATTGGGTAGAGAGGAAGCTTAGTAATTTTAATTACTTAGTTTCATTAAGGATTTCATTGCAATTAGCACAACTTTAATTTTAAATAACATTGAAGTTTACTGCACAGTGAAAGTTTTTGAATTATGTGACATTACACTTACGTATTTTTTATCAAAACATTTAATCGCACATTAACAGTGCATTACATTTGACAAACACAAAACAAAACCCTGGACAATATATATAATGATTTGTTTTGTGTTTTTTAAATGAATGTAAAGCATGACTCCAAAATATTTGTTGCATCTTGGTAAGAGATGGGGAGAGCTACTTTAGTTTTGCAGCTTCCTCTCTGGAGTAATTTTGTGATGATTTTGTGGGTTTGAGGAGGTGTATTCAGGCTGCCTCCTCCTCTTGTGGACAGTCAGGATAGCTGAGGGTTTAAATCACCCTCTGGTGCTTGGAATACTTGTCTGTGAATATAAGGCTATGTCTATGCTGTTAACTAAAATAAGGCGAGGGAACATTTTAGTGTCCTGAGGACAAGGAGCACTGCCTGGCTGCTGTCCAATCTATGCAGTGAGAGACCATAGGTCTCCCCTAGGCCCCGTGTGGTGTACATCTGGACCCAGCCATAGTTTTTTGGTTTATATGTATTTTTCAGTTCAAATAATATAAGAGCCTACAGTAATATAAGGACTATGTCGTGGCTATTAGAACAATATTTAAATATCATGAAATTGAGGATGTGTTGCATATACTGATCTGTGATGTGAAGGTACCAAGAGAGCTTTGAAGATGTACCATCTTCTGTAATTGCTTGGGAAAACTTCCTGAGAAGGAGGGAACTAAACCTGGTTCAGTCCCATCCTGACATACAGAATGGCTCTGGCAGTGTTGCAAACCTTGCAGGTATTGCTTGGAGAAGAGTTTATTTGGTTTGTACCAAACCCATGTCAAGAAGCACACTAACAGTTCAGCTCTGTGGGTAGTCAGCAGCACACTGCTTACTCCAAGGTCCTGCTTTATTTAGCAGGTAAAAAGCGAGCTAGTTTAATATGGATTTCATTCTTCTTTCCTGAAAAGGTCTTACTTACTATAAAACTGGTCAGTATCAGCAGAGATAGCCTTGTATACCAAGGGGAAAAGATAAACTGATCTAACCATGCCTGTATCAGGGGCACTGTACTGCTTTAACTGCTTTATCAGTATATTTTTAGGGACATAACAATGTTCCCTCTAAGGCAAGGTCACTTTGATGGCAAAAAAGTCAAATGTTTAGTGGATAATAGTCAGCACAACTTTCCTAGCACTCTGTATTTGTGCTGCTTGTGAAGTCTTGTGTGCTGAGGTATTCCATAATGCAGCAGCAGACTTTGGCCTGTTAAGTCTGTCTTTTTGGTACATCAGGCTTCTCTCTGGTGGACAAAAACTTATCTGCAGCTTTGTTATCCACCTGGTTATCCACCTGGTTATCCTTTGCTATCCACAGTGGCCTTCTGACAAAAGAAAGCTTCATCTTACTTGAGGAGATAGTGGCACAAAATATTTCTCTTCGAATTTTCTAGAGCCAAATGTATCTCTGAACTTCTCACAGAGAGGAGTCTCTCTTGTAGGCCTGTGAATCTTTTCTTCTCCATCTCAGGGCTTCTGCACATTTTCACCATGAAAGAAAGCATATATTCACAAACTGAAGCTACAGAGCACATTACACCACTTTCATTTATGTCCATAGCAAAGGTTAAAGCACATACCAGAACAAGCTTACTTTTCAGACCCCTCCTTCTTGCCTTAAAGAAAATTTTAATGGTCAACATTAATATATTAAACTGTTTTAGAGAACTGTAAATAGACTTTGGTGAGATTTTTTACATGTGAGAATCTGTGAAAGAACGTGTTGATTTTGAAAATATTTTCTGACCTCAGAGGAAACTCCCTCAGGCTATCACAGAGCCTATTCTCAGGCAGATGCTGGGAGTCAGCTCAGGCTTTAACCAATTTTAAGATATGTGTTTCATGCAAACTTGCTCTCAAAAGTAAGACTTAATGCTTCTTTTTTGTCAACAAAAAATTGCAGATGCCTGAAAGAAGTCAGAGTTCTAAACAAGATTTTGTCTTGTCAAAAACAGTCACCCCAGATATAAAATGACACATTTTTATTGCTCTTTATGAAAAGAACCTTTTCTCTGAGACTAGTGGGTGCTTGGTGAAGCAGCAGGAGATTCAAGGGAGAATGACAGGTACTTTGATTTGAACAAGAAAAATGAAAGATCTTAATGACTCCAGACACTGTAGGGTCCTTACCTCATAAATATGTCTTATTCATATTCATTGCTTTCAGCAGGCTGAATCATTTCAAGCAAAATGATAGCAGGAAAAAATATCTGCTTTTTCTCTTACTGTTGAGTGGCATCACTCATACTTGAAATCATTTCTGCGTCAGTAGAAAAATTTTACAGGAGTCCTGTGGCATTGCGGGTTCTCCAAATAATTCAGTGATGATGTTAGGGCTCCGAACATGGACTATATTGCAGAATTGGGATCTAAGGAGTTTAGTAAATCCTTAATTTCCACTAATGTCACTGAAGGTTGCCATTTCCTGGGAAACGATTTGTTGGGTCCCTTATAAGACCTGGCTACCAAACATTGTTCTGAGATTGTCAGAAGACTTCTATCCTCTGTTCGTCTCCTTCAGCACTGTGGAATCATCCACAACCCTCATTTTAAAAGTTGTTTTAATAGTTATTTTTGGATGTACATTGGATGCAAATTTTTGCTTAGTTTGTAAGAAAGAAATCAATTTTTTGAGAGGAAAATGCTGTTTTCTAAAAATATCAAGAATTCAGGAATGATGAGCTGTTTTAAATCATTGTATTCTATTGCTTTGCATTATAACTTTATTAGGCAATGCTTCTCTGAATTGGTCTCATTATTTAGATGTTAAAAGGGTCTAAATAGACATTTTAAGACTGATAAGCCTCCCTTCACTAACAGTTCTAAATCATGAGAAGTTAACAGCTATTATAACAGAATCCATTATCTCTTTTTTTTTGCTGCCAGATCTTTGACATACTCCTTTCTCTTCCTTCATGTTTGGAGATTTTTTAGAGATGCACATATTACTTGAGCAGAAATAAATATTTACTACGCATTATTGCACTTTAATGTTCCTTTTCTCAACCATTTTTGATCCCACAGTAGAATCTATTACAGCTTAAAGCAGTAATTCATATAACCACACTTAAAGCTCTGGGTCTGCTTAGAACCCATGTGGCCTTACTGGACTGCAGTAATTACTCTTAATTATATCCATGCTAAATTAGAGCAAGTCTGTTTAAGTCATCTGAGAACAGAAACTGGATTTCTGTCATCTATGCTCAGGAAGCTTCCTCATCAATTTTTGTCTTTTTCCTTAATGTGAGAGTTCCTTCCCCCTTACCTGTGTACGTTTAAGAAATGATCACTTATCTGTTTCTCAGGACTGTTCATTGGAACAATGTTCGCCAAAGTGTCACTTTGCAACTTGGATTACTATTAATCTGGTGCAGATTTTGTTTGGTTCTGTTTGCTTGTTTGTGTTTTTTAATATTTATTTTTGGATGTAACATTTCCTACTAACGAAGAAGAATGGCCACCATCCAGAAACGTAAGGACCCTTCTTTAGCCATGGCACAGCTTTTCCCATTCTATTTAGAAAAGTGATGCAAAGATCATTTTTCCAGGTCACTAATAAGGTCACCCTTTCATTTTCCTGGCTTTATGGCTTACTGGTTTATACTGCAGCAAAAATAATTTGTCTCTGCTTTAAAGAACACCCATCCGGCTGCATCTGCGTCCTTTGCTACTGTGAGATCATCTACCCCTGTTCATCAATCAGCCAAGTTTGCTAGACTTCATCGTTTGCTTGTTCTTTCTTTTTAAAATACCCAAAGAAAACCCTCCTTGCTTAGACTGCTATCATGTTAGGAAGGTCATTGGTAAAATTTCCCAGACTTGTCTTTTTGGCTCCTTAAACTCTCTTCGTACGTTTTTTTTCTCTCATTTCTGCTTAGATGATAAGCTGTTTGAAACAAGGATATTGCTGAAGCAAAGTCTTTGGTCCCTCGTTAGATCAAACAGTAAGTAATAATAATGCCAGCAGAAGTAAGAAGTTGGGTAATATAGACAAAATGTAGTAGCAACTACAAATTTTATTTTAAAATAGATATTTTCCAGTGTATTCTTTTGATTTCTCTATTAACTCTTGTAGAAGATAATAACCGAAGTCACTATTTTCCTAAGCAATTTTCTCATACTGGCTGGTTAATGCTGTGTTTCATGCTGACCATTTATATAACATATCCTCAAGAACAGTTGTTCACATCACTACATCACTTGTAATTGCTTAGCCTTCCATTTAGTTTTAGCAAAGCTTCCAACAGACTGCAGAGAAGCAATGCCAAGGAATTTCAGAAAAGCCATGCTGAAATGTGTCAGGATCTGATCTGGCTAATCTGAGCACCAAACTGAATGGACAAATAATTTAACGAGGGATGAAGCATGTCTAGCTCAAGGTGGAATCAGTCCAGGAAGAAATGAAGTCCAGCAGATCCAAACAAAAGATGAAAGACATCCTAAAGGCAACAAAGATAATTTAGATCAAGCCAAAAACAATATGCAGATCTTCAAATAAGAGATGACGAAGCTACCTCACAGAGTCTGGCAAGAAGGGAACTGTGTGATTCTTTTGAAGAAGTGAAAATTGCCCATGATGAGTAGAGCAGAAGGGAAGAGAGTCAGCAGAGGTCCTCTGTTCATAATGAACTACTGTAGCAGGCAGCTGTACTTAGAACTGTGTGGGGACTCATCAACAATGATATTGGGATGAGAAATGTTAATTACAGCTGAACAGCCTCCCGGTTTGGCAGAAATCCCAGGACAAAGCGGTGGCACTCGGGCTGCAGATGCAATATTTAATAGAATCCCTGCTGTTAAAAATGCTATAGTTTCCTCAGTTTTATATATTGGTTACAGAGGAACTGAAAACAGAATTTTGTTCATTTTAGATAGAATCTCATGGTTTTACAGAGATTACAGTAGTAGGCTGATGTGTGGGGTTTCGTTTTTTTCTTCTCTGGAGCTTTGAAAATTTAGTTGTTGTTTAAATACCAAGTACACTACCAAGGTGAAAGTCAATTCAGTGATTATCATACTGGGACCACGCTAGATACAAATGACTTCATTAATTTACTGGAGAAAATTCATTATTGTACAGAATTTGTAAGTAGCTTCTAAAGGCAATTATGCCCTGAGCAAACAAGTTACACACCAGTAGTCCTGAGACACAGAGTTTTGCCCATGCCTAAGGAGTACACCCAGAGTTCCCACAGAGTCTTGATGACTTGAAAGGGAGACAGGCTGCCACTGTGGTTTCAGGGGCACTTGTACTGCTCCATGACTTACATACATCGCATTTTGTACAGGACACACTGGAACACTTTCCTTGTTGAATTTGGACATATTTGGCAAAGTGGCTGTAGAAACATCAGCTGGGTGGGAAGTACCTATCCTCTGTCAAGTTCATCAAGACTTTAAAGACTCTCAGGTTCCCCATCAGGATATAACAAGACTTTGAGAGCTGGGGAGACATGTTTTCTATAACTGTCAGAGTCCTTGGGAACTGCATATTCACAGTGGTGACTTTGGTGAATTTAAACCACAGAAGTTTTGATTGATTTTTTTGTTTTGTGGTGACTTTTTGGATTTATTTTTTTAGGGTTTTTTTTTTAATTTGTTTTGTTTGGTTTTTATATAGATTAATCTCTTTTTTTTAATTTAGACTCGTAGAACCCCTCTAATCAAGGGCACATATTGTTCCTCATTCTCAACCTCTACCTCATTTTCTCAGTCTGCTCTGTTTGCAAACATAAAATTTCCTTAAAGAGCTTGATGATAAAATAAAGAACTTGCTGGAGTACGTGATCTGGAGCTGTGCAGTTAATAATTAGTGTTAGAAGTTTGAGTCAGACATAAGTTTCTCTTTCCTAATCCTTTAGGAAGGCTTTTTTCTAGTATTATGTTAACCTACCTGCTTTATCATTGAACACTCTTTGTTCTTAAAAGCTTGTCTTCAAATTTCTCCTAAATAACCATTGTAGAGTACAACACTGTTAGAACTATCCCACTCTACCTAGAATAAAATTAAACATTTATTAAAGGACAAGAGAGTCTGATGACCTTAACCGAATGGCTGGGCAATCACTTTGCTGGGTGGGACCAAGTTCAAATGACCTCATAATTTATGAATGTTGGTATCACTCAGTGAATTAGAACAATAAAACTGAGGTAAGTAAAGCTCTAAGAACACAATTTTTATGTCACTAGAGCTCTATGCCAACAGATCTGAGGAGAGAGAAATACTTCCAGGGTTGGAAAAGAACACCTCAGTTGAACAAGGGTGCCCATCACTTCATGTTTTTCTAACCTGGTACTAAAATAAATGTAACAGAATAGAAATGTAGCAGAATAGTAAAAAAAATAACTAAATAAAATAAAAAAGAGGTTTTTAAGACAAGCAGTGAGAGATATCAAAAGAATGTATGTATAGTAAACCCAAAAGTACTCAATAGCACCAAGACTTAAGTTACTCATTTATTTGCTCATGTAGTAAATTTAAATTTAATAAAGTTATCAGTATTACATCAACTATGGAAATGGGGGTGATCTTTTAATTGTCAACATTTATTCTGAATTTTGTATTTTGCAGAATTCTTCATTCACTTTTAGGAAATACCTCTCTGCTCTCCAAGTGCAGTTCCCTAACTGCTATGTTTCTCTTTCCTGCCTTCCATATTAACCATTCTCTGCCAACAAGCATGATCAGCAAACAATACCACAGCAAAGGGAAAAAAACCTCTGTAAAGCAAATACAGCAGAGTCTCTGTTTGTTCTATGAAACAGCATTGAAGTCAGTTCTCAGTTCATTCCCAGCTTACCAGCTGGCTGGCTGGCACAGAGCAGCTGGGATGGGCCCAGCTGTTGAAGAGCTTGCCAGTAAATACGTTGCTGTATTAGTGGAGTTGCTGGCTAGGGTTTATAAGGTGAAGGACAACGAAAGGGCAAGAATGAGGTGGAGAACAATGTATATGAGCCAGGTGGTTGTAATGGTGCTAGCCAGGAATAACAGTTCATGAACACTGGTTGTTACTAGTTATTATATTGCTGTTGCTCCTATAAATTACTTTACAGTTGATATCTCTCAGTCATGGGCCTTGATTTACAGCGTAAGTGCCTAATGTTGCAAAGTATGAATAGCTGTCCTTGACAATAAGAACCATTAGAGAACCTAAGCAGAAAAATTTGTCATATTAGGAGCCATGGATGAAAGATCACTGTAGGGATTTGCATGTACATAATTTTTGTTCTATGTAAACTTTATGCAGTTTCTATGGTATTTTTCTACTCAAGCATTATGTAGTTACACAAGTCAGCTTATAAAAGCCAAGAAAGTTTTGTATAAACATATAAATTACCTCTGAATGATGTGATCAGAATCATCATGCCGATGCCACTTGCAGCTGGAGCAATTAAGGGCTATTTTTAGAGGGCTTAAGACTGAATGTGGTGGAAGATACTAAAATGCTTTTGACATTGTAGTTATTTGAGCATAAGTTTTATACAATGACTGGGGTAAAAAACCTGTCACACCCTTCTGTAGCAAATTAACTGACCCCTGTCAGGATGATACTTAAACAGGCCGATCAGGATTGCTTCTTTCTTAACCCATTCCAGGCCATGGGGAGGGTACACATAGACATAGGACTGCATCTGAATTATCTGATTTCACATTATGCCTAATTTTAGGCATTAGTCTCAAGGTGTTCAAAAGCACCAGTCTTTCTTGATTGTTTCTACACAGGGGCTGTCAGCACTCACTTAAGTGCATCTTATTCAGTAAGTCACTCCAAAGTTGGATGAAAATCAGCTACCAAAGTGAGATGCAACGTGACCTATGCCATTCCATACCATAGCAGAAGTCGTATCCACTAGAGATACTTTTTAAATGATATAAAAGCACAACAAAGCGGGCATTTAAAGCATGCAGATTATATTCTAATAGTTGCCTCAGGTTAAAATATCAAGCAGATTGGAACTACTTCATTTTAAATGAGATTGAGATTAGAAAATAATTGTGATAAAAGTTTGATGAAACTTTGTGGATGATGGAACAAGCCTATCATTCACAATATGTTTAAGATCAAGCATAAAAGATATATTTCCTTTTATCTGAAACAACAGGATCCCCAAAACAGAGACCAAGTGGAAGACTAAAGGTGAAACGTGTACTGGGAATTTACTGTGTATCATCTGATGGAAGCATGTTTCAGGAACACCCAAAAATCCTTCAAAAAACAGAGAAAAAGAAGTAGTAAAAAGACAAGCAGAGGTAAGAACTATACATTTAAGAGGTGAGAGAACTCTATGTAGAATTAAACTTGAAACTTTGGGCAAAGAAACAGCCTTTTATTATTTAACTGTACTGGCATCTAATAAATAGATTTTTGTGTGCATTCTTTTTTAACAAACAGGACTGTATCAAAGAAATATCTGTCTACATCATCAAATTACTTCCTGATGTTGAAACATTACGAAAGACCCATGTACTAGCTAACTGCAGATGTTAAAAAGCACTAAAATGTCAGATAGCTCCATCCCACTAGTTAAACAGCTCATTTAAAACAAGACAAAGCTAAAAAAACCCCACAAAACATTAAGATACCTTGACAAGGCTTTACATTTACTCCAAGTCTTGAGTTTAGTTTCTCAGACTGCCTTGTATTCCCAAGGCAATACCTAAATTTTTTTTTCAATTTAGCATGTAATTGAGATCCAATTGAAAAATACGTCTCTTTTAAACCCTGGCTTTGAACTAAGCCACAATTTTACTTTAAGTCTCTTAACCTTAATTTTATTTCAGGCATCTTGCATAAGAGAACACGTTTTGTGACAAGATATGTTAAAACATGTACTGTCTCTGGGGTAGAAGACATAATACCTTAGAAACATGAACAATAATTGGGATGAATATTACTGAGGCCCTTTTGAAAACTTCATAGCTAAATTCAGAGAAATAATGGGTAAATTTTAATAGTTGTATTCCAAATGTTGAACAAGGTGATTGTATGAATGGCTACAGATGTCCATATTGAGAAACACAGAGAGTGACTTTGTAATTAAAAATGAAGCAGTTAGTACTGTCTCTTGGGATGCTCTGGAGCTGTAATAAAACTGATTCGTATGAGTGACAAACCCACACGTATGATAGGCAATTTCTTCTGACGCCTCTATCAGCACCAAAGCAGCCACTGAATAAAGAAACAAAGCTGTCAGAGATGGACAGATTGCAGGAATGTAAGGTTTTCCAATTTCACCCACCAGACCACATATACAAAGTTTTGAGAGGAAAAAATGAGTTGAATATGTTATACAAAGTGTACTGTTATATCTGTTTAATGAAAATGAGAACTAGTCTCATCCAAGTTTAAAAGAAAGGGAAGAGAGACCATTTAAGTTATGAATAAGATCTTAGTAAAGTTTTCTATTACTAGGATAGAAAGTTCAGCAATGATCTTGACAATCTTCTAAAGATCTCTGTTGCTTCATGGAACAGAAAGGGAGCATAAAAGAGAGAGGTTTCTAAAATGTTAAACATCTATAGTTGAAGTAGATAATTGAAGCCCAGGTGACAGAAGAAAGAAGAAAGGTGTACCCATCTGAGAAACAGTCTCTCTATAAGCCTCTGGGAAAAAAAGAGGCTGAGGAGGAGGGAATCACAATTGTACTCATCTTCTACCCTTGCAGAAAACAAGGGAAAAGAGTACATACTTTCATAATTCAGTGAGAACTGGTGAAAATGTCTCCGTGACCCAAAACAGAGGGCTAATGAAAAGGATACTCAGCATCATTCTATACAAAAGAGGGAAAGACGCAGTGCAGAAGAGAGTTTGGGAATATTGTCTCACAAAATAAAGGAAATTACTCTGTAAGTATGCAAAATATCACAAATACATTCAGAATAACTTCAGGTGAAAATGGCTTTGCCAAGTTTTTAGCATCAAAATACAGGCAGACTTGGCTGTAATTACACTGTAGCCACGCTTTTGCTGTGGTAAAAAATCACTTCAATACAAAGCTAGCTGATTTCAGTCAAGTTCTAGAATCTCTTGAGCGATACTTCAAATCAAGCCATCTTTCTTTCCCAAGATACAAATATTTTCTTTGGAGAGGCAAGACAGGACTTCTACATTTCTCTGGACTCAGGGCTGTAAGAAACATACACTTCATTGCAATGTCTGAACAGCATAGGTGCCAGACGCTTTCAGCCATCCACCAAGTGTGAAGGGCTGGTTAGTGGGGAAGTAGCAGAGCAGGTGATTTTTCAAAACCTGTTCTAGTAATCTGGCTCAGATCATTGTAAGGGTTTTCAATTATTAATGGACAGAATGCCTGGAAGAAAGTTCCATTTATTGCATTTCTCCCCTGTGCTGTGTGTTTTTTCACCTTTCTCAGAAACTGGCAGTAGAATCTCTCAACTCCAACCAGCAGTTTTAAGAAAGAGATTTTATTACAAGATTGCTGTACACAAAAGATCTCTAACAACTGCGTAATTATACAGGATGAAACATGGCGTTATATGCATTAAAATAATGATCGGAGATATTATGGAGCTTTCCCAACCTAATCGGATTTTAATATTTCTTGGGGAAAATATTTTAAAAAACCCACCCATATATTATTAATCTGGTAGGCTCCGTAGTTGTCTTCCTCTGAAGCAGTATATGAAAAAGAGGACTTCCACAGGGAAAGGTCTGTTTGCATTTTCAAGCTAGTGCGCCACAATCTTTGTGCATAGCATTGGCCTTCGGAAAGCTTATATTCCCAGGGCTTGTGCCTCATCACTGTTTGATCTTCGAATACAAATTTTTACAAGCAAAATGAGCCCTGTGCAGTAGTTGCACGTTAATATGTATGTACCCTGTTTTATTACTGATGTTTATGTTTTTCAGTCATTTTAATCCAAACTGTATAATCAAATACCATAACCCTTCATTATGTAGTTAGCAACATTTGAGATCAAACCATAGGGTTTTTTTACAATATTTAGAACATTTTCTTACTAGGGACTGCAATACCCTCATTTATTAAATAGGGGAGATGAGAGTAAATTAATTTGTAAAGTGTTTTGAGTTCTGAGTAGAGATCACTCGTAATTACTGTAAACCCAGCTCTTACAAATACAGCATTAGGGAAGTGTTTTCCTCTATTCACTGTACTAAGCATAACTATATCCATGTACTAGTATACATATAAGCATAACTATATTCACATACTAGCTAACTAGTTTTTATTTGTTGTCCTCTACATAAACATAGAAAGCCTTGAAATACTGTGTTATCATTACATCTATTGCAAACTCAATATTTAGTATGCTACAAGAAATAAAGAAGAAATGCAGTGACTTGCACTGTCCTAAAATTAATCTTTATAATGCACTGTATTAGCACATAGTCTTTAAAATACACAGCCTTAATATCTTATGCTGTGTTAGTGTTTAGTAATATTTTTTAGGTTACAGCTTCTCCCTATCCCTTTAAATAAAACTTGACATGTGTTATAGTTGGTAATGTTGGAATATTTCCTAAATTACTTAATTTTAGTTAATTTCTGCGTGACACTTAGATATAAAATGCTATAAAATTGCATAATTAATGATTAGGCGTTTTATTAACTGAGCCCTGAACTGAGAAACAAAACCATTTAAAAAGCTGCTGTCTTTGATTCAGTGCAATGCCAAGTCTCTCCATTAGAGCTTTGTTCATATTCTACTGTGGTGTGGTAATAATGATTGCTGAACCTGATTATTGTGTTTCCCTTGTAAGTTAAATGAAATTCTCTGTTTCCACTATTCTCTTGAGCCCAGAATCCCTCGCCTGGGACATGTGATAATGAGATGGCTGACAAAAATACCTTATAGGGATACTTCTACTTTTACTTTGAAAACTGCATGCTTAGCTGATTCAGAGTCCTATTACCCTCACCACTGTGAGCATTGTGTAACTAAGCACATGGGAGACTCACTGGTATTTTGGCACAGCAAATGGAAAAATGGCAGTATTTCAATGGCAAGCTGAAAATAAGCTGGAAGACCAGACTCTTCTGAAAAACACCCATTTAGGAATGTTGTTTGAAGTGTTAATCGCTTTACATCACTAGCAAGTTATATAAATCCAATTGCTCACCCACAAACCCCATTCGTCTAAAGAAGTGAATGTCTTTTATGTGAAAAAGAACATAAAAGTTGCAGGTTCTTGTCCAGAGCCAACACATTTTCAACCACATGGATTTCACGCCCCTTTAACTTACTCAGAATCTGTGTTTATAGTGCATAATAGTTACTGGTGTTAATAAGCATTTGAGAACCTGGTAGATGGTTAAATTTGATTAATGCTGTTACTTGGGAAATATGTGTAGATGCTATTAAAAAATGCAACTACTTTAGTCCACTAGGTTGCATATCCATAAAAAAACACAGTGCAGATACACAAAGCATAAATCCAAACACACAGTTGCAAAAGCAAGTAGTCTAGCAGTCATTTAGTCTTGGATGCTTCCCTACTCTGCTGAAAAGTTTCTCATGCCAACAAGCCTGGAAAACTGAACTCTCTCTTCCACCTAAAGTGCAAAGGAACCAGAGAAAGAGATAGTAATGTTTCAAAAGTGAATGTTCAGATACGAGTTCAAAAATTCCTACCAATCAGAGAGGCTTTGTGCCTCAGTGCCTACAGTGTAGTTGAAGGTGCTTTTTCCCTTGAAAAAGGAATTAGAAGGACATCCGGGCACTTGTCTTTTACACAAAATCTTTACACAAAGCTTTCACCCTGAATGTGGGAGACTCCTCAATTCAAAGGCATCCACATTTATCTCTAGAAAGCAATATAACTACAAGGCTGAAGAGTGTTTTTCAGAGAATCATAGAATATATCAAGTTGGAAGGCACCCATAAGGATCACTGAGTGTAATTCCCAGCTTCTCACAGGACTACCTAATACTAAACCATATGAATAAACGCATCATCTAGATGCTTCTTGGACTCCAACGGGCTTGATGCCATGACCACGTCCCTGGGGACACTGTCTGAGCGACCACCTGCCCTGAGTGATATCGCTCTTATTCTTTAATCTGGGTCACTGAACACTGAATTGGAGTTTTCCTGGGATTAGATGGAGAGCTAGAAGGAAAGAGAAATGTTCTACAACTTGGTGGCAAGAATTGTTGCTAAAGCTGGATATGACAAAACATTAAACAAGAAGATGTATTGATGCTTGCAAAATTTTATTGAGACTTGGTAGTTGGTTCAGCGATAGCGGAGTCTACTGACAAACATAAAGATCATATAGGCCTTGTTTCTCTAGACTAGAAACCAAGATAATCCCAACAATATCATTTGTACATATAATCAATTTTGAGCGTATATTTTTAAGCTGGTCTTGTACGCTCAGTTGGCATGTGATACTATCCGAGAAGCAAGACTGAGAAAAAAATCTATCCAGCACTGGAGTGCCAAATTCTAATAATTTATCATACGTTCATATATTCTGTGTTTTGTTTACAATCCTGTTATCAACGTTGCCGTGGTTTAAGCCCAGCCACTCAGAACCATGCAACCACTCACCCACTCCCTGCCTTTCTTCCTCCCCCCCGCTCCCAGAGGGATGGGGAGGAGAATCGAAAGAATGTAACTCCTACAGGTTGAGATAAGAACAGTCCAGTAACTAAGGTATAACACAAACCACTGCTGCTACCACCAATAATAATAATGATAAGGGAAATGACAAGGGAAGAGAATACAACCACCCACCACTCGCCGACCAATACCCAGCCCGACGGAGCAGTGACCTAACCCTCCTGGGTAACTCCCCCAGTTTATATACCGGGCATGACATGCTGTGTGGTATGGAATTCCCCTTTGGCTAGTTTGGGTCAGGTGTCCTGTCTCTGCTTTCTCCAGGCTTCCTGTGCCCCTCCTCACTGGCAGAGCATGAGATTGAAAAGTCCTTTATCAGAGTAAGCGTTACTTAGCAAAAACTCAAAACATCGGTGTGTTATCAGTGCTGTTCACAGGTTAAAGCCAAAAATACAGTACTGAACCGACTACTAAGAAGGAGAAAAACAACTGCTACAGCTGAACCCAGGACAAACACTTTGTCTGCTATTAGATTATTTCCTCAGAAGTTATCTTTTTTAAGGTGATTGCTTAATTCTAGTCTGCCTAATGATGCAAAATTCCTTCTACTGTTATAATTAATGGGTTTTGTCCTTACACGTATCAGCTTTTTTTTTTCTTCAGTTTTGATATCTTACTCCAATAGATATCTTAAATAGTTTATGTTTATTCCTTCCCATTCAAAGTGGTTTTCCATTCAAAACCTAAGGTTTACTTGTACCTCCAACATATGACTGAATAGCTATTAATACATTAAAAACTCGCTAAAAAATTATAGACAAATATGTTATTATTATATTGTTTAACAAACCTGGATTTTAACAGGCTTATGCTTCTATTTACTTTGCAGCTTAGCTAAGAAGTGGGTCAACAGATTGAATAAAGCTGGTGGTAAGGGGAATGTAATGCCCATTGTCATCATAAATCCCAATGGAAAGAAAAATCTCTTAATACAGAGTGGACAACAGAAACGGACTGCAGTTATAAAGCCATAAGCTACATAAACAACATGCAAATCTTAGAAGCATACTTTTCAACACTTGTCACTGTTTAGCCTGGAGAAAAGAAAGGTCAGAGAGGATCTATCTGAAGGGAGGGTGCAAAGGGTATGAAGCCAGGCTATTGTCAGTGGTGTCCCATGACCATACAAGAGGCACAAGCTGAAACACAGGAGGTTTCATCTGAACATCAGGAAACTTTTTTACTGGGAGGGTTACTGACCCCTGGAATAGAATACCCAGAGAAGTGCCCAAATATTTTTAAATGAAAATTGAGTATCAGGAGAGTCAGTTCATAGAATCATAGAATAGTCAGGAAAAAGGAAAGAGGGCAAATGATAGTTTAAAATCAACTGTGCGTGATCTTAGCCCACTAATCTAGAAAGGTTTAAAACTCAGCATATAGTTTGAGTACTAAAGTGTCAAAGGGAATAAAAAGTCTTTTGGTCTTATTGTATAGATCAAATAATAGAGAATATTTGGTGTGTACTTGAGTAGAAACCGCAATACAATTTTAATGAACATTGCCTTGAAAAATCTAACTATAATTTTCCTAAAGGACTCAAATTACACTATGTATAAATGCTGAAACCACTGAGACAGATGAGATTCACAGTATTATCAGTCTAAAAGGTGTCCCGTTTTCTAGACTCACTTTATCAGCTAGAGAGAGATACACCTCCAGAGTCTGATTCATCCCGTCGGTATGACAAGGAGCTGAAAGATCAGCACACTGTGCGGCTCATCCCTTCTGTCAAGGCCAAACTCATTTGGTCATTGTAGGTTTGCCCTGAGGAAAGGAAGGGTCTTCTGGCTCAGTTCCCAGTTGCCTGTTGTCTTGGGTGAATGTCATCTGATTCAGAATGTTTTTTGCCTCGATCACTGAAGCTGTAAGTCATTGCACAAGAGTGAAAAATAAAAAAAGGAGTCATAGTAACGAGTGAAGGACCAATTGATTACTGCTTAACATCTGTGGTGAATAACTGGCAAATACAGTTTGATTTGTTTGCATTTTCCACCCCTTTGTGCTGAAAGGACCAAGGTCTACAAATACCTGTTTATTTGTTCAGCTTTAAGACAACAAACAGTATAGTGGGGTATCTCAGACTATGTTTACTGCTTTCTTAGTACACTTTAGTGTATTTGGGAGGAAAAAGCCAAAATCAGCAAACATGGATAGAGGTTAATATACTGAATCACAACTCAGGCAGCAATTATTAAGCAACTATTAGAATGCATGAAGACAAAAGCCATTGTACTATAGCTTATTCTGCACCCACTCCAATGATTTCATATGTAAGGCAGAGCAAAATCTCACTCAATATTGCCCAGCAGCATCTTCATTCTTGTTAACTTCCTTATTATTCTCCCAGTAACAGATTAAAATAGCTTATCTTGGCACACTGAGAAAGAGCACAGGTCTCAGCTAGTGCATGTTATATGCCTTTGTATTCAAAAGCACAGAAAGGGGATTTCTCCAACCTCACAACTTACTGGCCTAGTTTGCTTTCATTGTCATTTGTAAGAAAGAGGACTGGGTCTGCTGGGACTAATCAAGTTGTGTCAGGGAGACCCCATGAAATCTGAAGTTCAGAAGGACATAAAACAGTACCTCAAGGGGCTGCATTATCCAGTACAGTTTGCAGTGTCTGCTTGTCTACTTTCAACATTCTTCATTGACACAATATTTACTGGCTTTGGTTGCAAAGGAAGACCAATAACCTTGCACTTTTCTTGAGTTTTAAAGAGCAACCTCATTCTTATTAGCATAGCCAACAGTCACACTGTTGTAACTGTAACCAGCCCTCTTTATCACTCCCTCACACTAAACTCATGTCGATCCAGCTTTTTAACTACCTATGCAGAGATGTAAAATATGTCTCCACAAGTCAGTGGTGGTATCATAAATACACTATTATGGGATATTAATGAAAGGGATTGCCAAGGTACCTATCATACTAGCATAGCAGAGGGCCCATAAAAAGCTAATAAATCAAATAATCTTAATAGCCCAACTACAATATACCATGTATAAAAATGTGGTCTTTGTCAGATATATGGCTCTGGGTTCTCTTAGTCCTGGAGTTTGCTGACACATAGAACAAAAATAGCCAGTATAACGACCTTATCAAGTGTTACTAACCTCTGTTTATATACAAGTCCTTGCATGCACAGTACAAATTGCATGCATCATAAAGGCACATCTGTTAGCTGAGTAATGCCACCTACCATATGCTCCATGAAAAGATATGTATAGGAAGAAGTTAGCAGTAAGGGTTGCTAAAACAGACTGGAGAGACTGCAAGTCCCTGAAAATGTGAAGAAACATGCTGCAGAAACACCAACCTCCAGCAGCTCATGGACTGCTTACATATATTTCCAAGCATGAGCCACAGTTTCTAAACATAGTAGCCAATTTTAATGTCTTTTTAAAAAAAAAAAAAAGAGAATTTCTGGGACCATGATTTATTTTGTACATATGCAGGTCTAGTCAGTGGATGTTTACCATGCACATACCAAGCACAAAGAATCTGTCCTTCAGACTGCAACATTTCTTATTCTATGAGAAGAAGGCTTCTCCAGACCACCAAAAATTCTTTGAGAGTGTATAACTTAAGAAAAGTTGAATACGGCTTTTAACATGGCACAATTTTACAATGCAGCTGTCATACCTGGGTATAATATAGAAGATAATTGTACTGCATAAAACTGAAACCATATTGATAATATGATGAAACTTTTTAGAGAACAGAAGGGATCTTCTACCTCCATTTAGTCTCAAAATATAAACCACTTTAGTTAAAACAGAAATCCATTTCTATCTAGAACCTAATAATGTGAACTTTTCTACTAATTGTGCACAGACATTTCTTAGCTGTACTACGTTCCTCCGGTCTTAGACTTGGACTAAGATGTTCTGACATGTGAGAAAAAGACCTCTCTCATTTTTTCTTAATCCTGAGATAAACTCCATATCTTTTACAACAGAGGAATGTATTTTTTACTTCCATCACAACTGCTCACTGGACTCAAAATGAAGAGCAATACTGACTGATATATGGAAACACTGACAGGCTGAAAAACATACATTTTCTAATTCATCAAAATGTAAATTAGAATAAGCATCCACATTTAGGAGGCAGGAATAGACTTATTTCTTTTCAGTAATAAAGAGAATCTTTGGAAAGTAAGCTTACTACTTTCTATAAAGAACACAGCCTAGAATATGGCTTTTGTGTTTCTTTACATTCAGTAAAAAACACAGTTTAAGGAAAGTACTTTGTTGATCAAACTTTAAGTTGGTTCTGTGATCATTAAAAATGACCCAACTTTACAAAATAAATGCCATGCTGCTTCGAAAGCCAAAAAATAAGAAAAAAAGGATCCTGTGGAACATTTATAATTATTCAAGTCTCTCTACTTTCAAATTCCAGATTTTTAATTTCTGCTTTGCATTTCTTCTTGAATTTAAAATGTTTCCTAATTTAAAAGAGTGGAAACACCTATAACTTAGACTTTTTGTGCTTCCTGCATTCATTAGTCATAATGAGGAAAAAAACACCCATCCTTTTAAGCTATAATGATTCCCCCATCTGTTATTTTTTGTTGGTTTGTTTGGTTTTTTTTTAATCAGGGCACTGAATCTGTGAGTCAATAAATGATTAAGTTGTGGACGTATTCTAGCTGAAGTTCACTTTATAGATTGAGAATGTCTATGCTTTTGTTGGGAAAGATTGCGCTCATATGTGCATGATGTGGCATGAAGCTCAAACTTGCAGCAATTTTCTACACTCCAATAGTTTTGAGGCATGATTTAGCTTCACAAAATCCATAATGACTCTTCCTCTGCCTCTTGTATGCATCCACAACTCTGGCAACACAGGACATTTCACACTGAAAAAGCATTTCAGGTTCTGTCTCTGACAGGATCTCTGACTTTGAAATGTGTTTCCAAGCAGGAAAAAGTCTCTTCTCTTTTGCCATGCTTTATTAGCCAAGCCATGTTTTCCCCTTGGCTGTTCTTGAGCTACCCAAGGAAGGATTGCTGTTTCAGGTTCAGTGCTATGAAGGGGGCATGTCACCCCAGTCAGAAGCCAAATGGATAGCTTTATGCTGCCATGGGAATCTTTCCTGAGATGCTATCATCAGTTTTTGCTTAGACAGTGCTTTTAAGGGAAGGGGGAAGAATATGTGTATTATAAAACAAACATGAAGACTCAGAAATGTATATGTTAAGTACAAATATTTTATTCTTTTTCAGCTACATTCAACTGTGTTCTAATGTTAGGGCATAGAGTAGAATTACCTAGTGAATATTCGTGCTTCTGTAAAATTATATTTAGCAATTTCAACTTAAGGTGCACAAATCTCGTCTTCATTTCACCAACGGAAAATAGTAAAGAATGAACAAAATGAGCTAAGACACCCCTGAATGCCAAGAAAACCCCAAATATTACTCCTTTGCTTTGCAAGTAGAATTTTTTGAAGTCTCAGAAATATGTGCAGGCCTTTGGTGCACCAGTTGAACATCAGTGTTTAAAAGATCCCCGGAAGGTGTTAACTGTTTTAATTCTTTTTCTCACTAGCTGAGGTCTCCTGAACTCACTAACTTTGTCAGGTGTCTTATGTGACTAATTATTGTCCTTAAAGCAGGCAGCTAAGTCTTCTCTGTGCATGCCTGGAAAACAAACAGCAATGAATGGGGATACTCTAAACCCACAGTCCATTTAAGATTATAGGATTACATCCTTCAGGCTGTATATCTTCTCACACTTCTGGTATATGTCTCCATAAGTGAGCTATTAATAACAAAAAAAAGTAAGTATCGTAACTCTCTTACTGTGGAGATTTATTTGCTACTTGGTATTTGGTGTTCTTGGTCTCTTAAAAGCTTGTAAGTTTGAGAACAGTGCTATTATTTATGAAAGCGCAGCTTTTCTTCTTTATACTCAAGCTCTTGTGGGTTTTTTTTTCTGCCCATCTGAAAAAAAATCCAACAAACTAACCAAACAATGAAACATTAACACCAAATCTCGACAAATCCAGAAAATAGTAATGGAAGTTGTCTGAGACCATTCACATCCCCCCATTTTCCCACACACATTTCTCATTAAGGAAAAGAAATTCAAGCTATTCGCTGATTCTTTATTTTACATTGCAAGAGTTCTGGCAAATGAGAGAGCAATGCACCCCTTCTCTCGCATCTCTCTTTCTAGAATAGGTTAGTAGCTACAAAAAGTTCAATGTCCTCTGCTGTTTGTTAGCCTTTTAGACTGACCAAGCAGGCCACTTGTAACATATAACATATAGCATAGCTCCTAACTGTTGCTTATACAAATCTTATAGCATAACCTGCAATCAGTATTTACAGAACCTACGCAGAGGTATGCATGTTTTTATTCCAAAAGGGAACATGCATATGTAGTAATGTTACCTGCTATTAGACTTGAAGGAAAAATAACTAAGGAATCAAGTTTGCTATGGCAGATGCTCATCTGGTTCCAACTTTTGCATTACTAAAATCATGCTCAAGAATCAAGGTGGAATAATGGGAAAAATAAGACGCAGCCAGCCAAACTTGTTAAATTTCAAATAAAAGGTATATTAAGTAGGACAGAACCAGCAGTCAAACAAAAATACTCTTCGCCCAGGAAGAAAAGGACTGGAAAGAGGAGTAATGGCACAATTTGCTTACAGAATGATTTGAACAAGAAAGCTTACACTGCAGCCATGGGAAGATCAAAGGTGAAAGAGCTGAAATCTAAGATACGCTGAGAGCAAGATTTTGCTTGAACAGGACATGACAAATCATAGGTAATGAGTATATTGCCAGGGTGACCTGTACAGAAATCTTGTTTGGTAACAATAGGACTGTTGGGACCTGAAACAAAACACGTGTTTCATGTTACAGAGGAAGTTACATTTAGCAAAGTAAAAATACTAAAAAATAGTCCTTTTGCTCCCTCCTGCCCAGTGAGGTGCAGACAGGGCAAACACAGAGCAGAAGGAACCATAGCAGTCCCTTTGCTGATGAAAGCCATCCTAGTACTTGTTACCAGTTCCATGAACTGATTTCTTAGCTTGTTTCTATTACATTCATGATTTAAGCCTCTAGGCTATGTTAAGACCAAGACACACCAGCTCAAAGCTTGACAGACAACCTGGTTGCAAGAGCTTGCAACATTCTTGAGAGGAAGTCTGTGTGGAGCCTGCATTCCTATAAGATCGGGCATGATCTTACAGCCCCAGAATTGTGCTTTTATGAAGACAGGGTTTATCAGAAGCAAAGTTCCCATTTTTGCTTCTAATGATGCGTTTGTGTACACCATGCCAGCCAGCCTCCCTTCCAGATTCCCCTCCAGCTCCCTTTCCTAACTCACCACCCATACCTAGAGCTGGCTTGTAGCTTTCCAGAGGCTTGGAGAGGAGCCAGCTGGGCAGTTCCCAGCCAGCAGCGCCTGATCCCCAACCAAGGCCAGCAATGCCATGGCCACTTGCCCAAGAGGCCCTGCCCACTATCCTCCTGCAGCAGGGTGAGGTGGTGGTGGCAGACAGAGAGACCCCACAGCCCTGATCCTGCTGTGGAGCTGGGGAGGTGTTGGTGGGAAGCTGCCTGTCTGATGGCCAGGCACTGTGGTGACTAGCAGTGCACAGCAGCTGGCAGGGTGCCATCTGCAGAGTTCACAGTGGGGTAAGAGGTCTGAATGGGGAGCCTGAGGCATGGGGACAAAGCCCCCTTGTTCTGCTAGTGGTGGTTCTGGATGCTGCTGCTTCCATGTGGAAGCTGGGCTGCCAGGGAGGTGTCTCCTCATGTGTGGGGCTGGGGAGGGGACAGGCACGGGCAGAGGGGTTTTTCTGGTGGTGCTGCTGCACCCCAGCCTGTCCCACTGCAGCCATCAGCCATCCTTTTTAGCACTACTGCCAAAATCTTCTGGGAGCAACCAGGCCAGCAGCCATTCACCTTCGAGAGCTTTTAGGCCACCACTCTCTTCAGGAGGGCGAAAGAGTTCTGTAATACAGATGAGCATCTCTCTGCAGCCTCTGCCAGAGATGGGGCATGTTTGTTTCCATCATTGAATCATAGAATCAGCTAGGTTGGAAAAGACCTTTCAGATCATCAAGTCCAACCATTACCCCAGGACTGCCAAGTCCACCACTAAACCACGTCACTAAGGGCCTCACCTACACATTTTTGAAGAAGCATCTTTTCTTTTGATGGGGCTGGTGGAGGTGCTGTGTTCCTCTCTGGCCTTTGCTGATGCCTTTGGTAGTTATCTGAGTGATGACGAAGTGAAATGCTTGCTCCTGTCTGTGGTTGTCACCCTGTGGTTTCTCACCTCCAGCTACCGCTCCAGGAAGATGCTGAGCTTCTACAGATGCTGTAGTGCATCTTCCAGCTTTGTATGGGTATCTCAGAAATTGTGGGGTATCTGTGGAGATAGACACCTTCATTTCAGCAGCAGAATCTAATTCTAAAGGTCAAGCATAAGAGTTGTTTTAAAATGGTCTGCCCATCTGAACAGTCACACAAAACATGTTAATGAGCAGTGTGTATTCATTCAGTAACAGCAGCAAAATCTAATTAAGTAGCTCTTTTGTTTTAGTCTGCCTTGACTAAAACAAGCAAATAAGCTTTCTATCACACAAACCCAGCAATTCAGTGTCATGGCTGTATCCTTTCGGTCCAGAAGAGACAAAATAAATAATAGATATCAAAGATTCATTTCCAGGAAATCAATTTAAATTCTTAAACATGCCTTTTATTAGTAAGCTCTTTAATTTATATCTGTTTTCAAAAGATGCAATTATTAATTATATATGTTATATCCTGCTAGGTATACTGGGTGCATGGTTCACTTAGATCACTCACAGCTGTATTCTAATACCACCAGATACGCAATACTTTCCTACATTAATTCCACAGATGTATAAAGTACAGTTGGAATTATTAACTTCTGAAGTTGGTTGGTGTAAAAATGTCCTTAATTGCTTGGGCTGAAATCATTTAAGCAGAACATGTAAATTTACTATGAGGCTAATTGCTCTTATTACTCCTGTTATTGAACCATGTAACCTTTTAATATTAAGGTAGGATATTTTATACCTATTTTACTTTCATGTTCAATGTCCAAACATAATTATGTCTACTAAAGACATTAACAAACATCTCATGTTTTTACAAAGCCTTAATTGATTTTTATTTGCATACACATTGCTGCAAGTACAACACAGCTTTGTACAGTAAATATTTCTTTTTATTCCAATGGGCTACTATTACTCCACTGTATTCTGTGTTGCTTTCTGATGACAACAGTCAGAGTTAGCTTGGAGACAAGGGTACACAGAGACACCTTGTGCTCACAAGGGGAGACTCTGGAGATGGGTATGGACATCTGTATGTCAGAAGACGATCACCCCCTCCTCTTCTTCTACATTCTACAAAATATTGATTGTGTTTCTCTACAGTAAAGCCACAAAAGATATACCACAGACAGAGTGAACCCAAAAAATTAAGAACATTTCTAGAATGCAGAAATCTACTGGCAATTCAATAAAGACATGTAATTTCAGAGGCACATGACAGAAGAAAGTTTTATAGCCTTACTCTGACAAAATTTACACTAAGCTGATACACTAGTTCTGGTATACTTGGGCTAGGTCTGTGTCTCATGTGGTTAATGCTAGTTCATGTGCTCCTATGATGCACCGTGATACACTGTGTAAATGTACTGTTACCTCTGACTGCTTTTCAATGCAAACATCAGAAGTTACATTTACAGAACCTGTACACAGTCAGTAGTGGTATTACCTCTTTCATTTAGATGTGGAAACAGAGGGGAAGAGTGATCCAAAATGCATATCAAGTAAGAAGTGGTGTCTGGATACAGCTGCTCCTCTCTACCATTGTTTTTCCAATCTCCTTTAATCAGAAAATGTAATAATAACATTGAAATTTGGATAGACAGATTTAGCATAAGAGTAGAATTCATGTGAACAACTTACATTCATTTTTTAAAAATCCTCTCCCTTTTGAAATCGTATGAAAATTCCCAACATGGATAACATTTCCCTTCCCATAAGCATTCTTATACTTTAAATCTTTTCTCATTCTTTTTACACCAGGCATTGTGAAGCAGATGAAGAACTAGAATATGACATTCTATCTACATCTAACAATTACATGTCAGCTACCCTCTAATTAAAAATGAATTGTATCATATTAAAAGGATGGAAAATAGGGCTCTGTCTATGATTCTATGATAAAGAATAGTAGAGTAAAAGTTAAATCAGTGACGTTTGTAGGAATTTCCCTACTATCTGCTTGCCTGCTTGGGACCTGCAGTTTTGCCTAACCATTACCTAGGAATTTTCACCTCAGTTCTAATCACAAGTACCCTTCATCTAATGTACGTCAGTGGTACCAATACTTCAGATAAGAGTGCAAGAAACCCATCCGTAGGCACTCTGCAGCAACCGAGGTAATATCCTTTCCATGATTTTTGTCATCATTAAATAAGATTATTATGAATATCATTGATAGCAGAGAAAAAAACAAATCTTTTTTGCATCTTTTCAGTTCAGAAGCTTAGGGTGGACGCAAGTTTCCACATTTCAAATACACCTTTTGTGGGGTGGGAAAAATTGCCATCTTTGTTTCTCTCCTTCTTAATTTTGCTGAATAGTCTTTGCGCTTGTGTTTTGATAAAGAAAAAATGTGTTATTCTTTTGTACACTTCTATTTTTCTTCTTACTAATTTCTTTTCTAACCCACAAGAGGAACTTAACATGTCTTCAGTTAATTGATAAAATATTTCTACTTTCAGTTACTTGTAAGTAAAAAAAAAAAAAGAAAAAAAGTATAAAAACATTTAAATGTACGTTTAGACTCTATTAATGATTAGGTTTAGATTTTATCTGTTCTAGAATACCCTTTTTACCCGAAAAAAGTCTTACATTAGATTCTAATAATATCAGTACATGTGGGAAGATGATCGTCAGTAAAGATGATTGTGGTGTTAAGGAAGCATATGGCATGCAATATGTTAGAAACATCTTGATTATAGAAGTACATAAATTGTGAAAGATGCACAAAACTGTAGAATATGGATTTCCTGTTTTCAGTAAATATTTGTAATCTTCAAGATTTGGAACCTGAGGTAGCCTTTTAAAAAAGCAATCAGATCAATAAGAATGTTTCCCTTTGGGTGGGTCCTTGAGCTGCAGATTACCCAGTGCACAAGAACACAGAAACCTGTGCTAGATCCATGAGTGTCCAAGAGAGCCTATTAACTGAGACTTTGCAACACAGGAACACTGTATTTACTGTTTGCAGTAAAAAATAAGCTGGAAACTGTTTTAGCTGCTATGTTTTTGGATGTGGTGCAGACCAAGCACATGGCCTCTGCTGCACAAGCAGTGTCTCTCTTCATAACATTCCCAGGACAAGATCACTTGGCTACACAGAGCAGAAAAGTGAGAACTGCTCATAGCCTGTTCAGGCTAACTCCATCCTCTGCCAAACAAGAGTTTCCATGAATGAGGAGTCAGGTGTTTTTGTACGTTACCGAGGCTCTAGGAGACCTGACAGAGTCATAGACACACAAATACTCATAGTAAAATGTTTTCCTTGAAACTAGTGCAACAAGAGTTCTGACACCCAAATAGCTCTCTATGCATCTAACTTGAGTCTGATAGGACCTGGAACAAGTTATTGCTAATAAACTTTTCTGGATCCAAGGTGATTATGGATATAGACACTATAGACTACAACATTGCCCAACTTGTACCTAATCTGTTTCAGGTATGTTTCTTTATTAGTCAGTTTGACTGTAAGTTTTTTAATAGTACAGAAGTGACATAGCTTTCATGACACACCATTGGAGTGTAACCAAAGGCCTGCCAAAGTAAGGAAGCACACTTATGTAATAGAAGAAGCCCTGAGAAAGAAGAAAAATGATGGATTTAATTAAGGTAATTTAAAAACAGTAAGCAAACTGATTATGATAAATAAAAATGGTTTGGGTTTATAGCCTGTAGCAACATGTGTAATAATTTCTAATCTTGTGTATGAAAAAGTGAACTATAAGCCCATGAGCCAAAGTGGAAGTCACTTAATGAACATGCTTACAATTGTGGTCAGCTTCCATCACCAGCTCTTGTCTCCTTGCTGAGCTGAGTGCTGGATTTGAGGCTTCCAAAGTCAAATATTAATTGAAAGCCTGGAAGTCTTCACCCCTGTTTTTGAGGCAGCTGTCCTACCCAGTCTTTACTCAAGCTTGGGCTACTCTCTGCACTTGAGTGGTAGAAGCAATATTGGTAAGGAAATGGGCCCAAGTTTAGGATCAAGATGCTTAGCCACAGTCCTCAATAGTCAAAGGGGAATACACCCTTCCAGTCATGCCCTCAGTGTTCTGCCCTTAGTAGTCTGCACTACTATTCTGAAGGTAGCATTCAGAAGCCACTGATTTTTTTTCCCTTTTCAATATATGACAGGCTTTGTGTTAGACTGGAAATAGACTTTGCACATTGTAGGAAGAAACCATGTGTTTTCTGTCAAGAGTAAGTACTGAAAAGGTTCCTCATATTGTCGAGTTAACCCCTGAACAAACATAGCAGGACAGTTAGAATGTGAATGAAGAAGAAATAGAAAAATTGCCTAGGTCAGAAAATGTGCCATGAAATGGATCAGAAAGACCCAGATGAGAACTGAGAGAGCAACCAAGTTGCTCAGAATATGGTAGAATAAACCTGCACTCTGCCACTTCCTTGCTTCTGGTGTTTCTCTCTCACTCTGCTTGTGACAGACTGACAATGAAAGAGCAAGCTCTGTCTGCAACACTGTGCGCAGTTCACTTTTTGTTCAGCTCCACACTCCGTTCACAAAAGCAATGATAACCTAAGACCATGTTCTGAGTCAAAATGCAAAAGACTTTCAAGACTCAAATACAAAGATTCTGTAACCCTACTCATTGCAAATGTTTGACATACCTTACTACTTTGCTAAAAGCTGTTTTTCTTTTTAACAGTGTTGCAGCATTATGACTAAACAATGTATGGTTTTGAGATTCAATGACATATCTGCCGGTGTCTTTCTATGAAAAATAATTGAAACTGGACTGGCTAAAAACATTTTAAATTTAAAAAAGTCTGGGTCATGATGGACAAAGGACAATGACAAAAAGAAACTCATTACATAGAAGGAGTTGTCCAGCAGGATCTCTGAGGATCAGCATTTCATGTGGCCCCTACTAACATCTTCATGAGTAGTGCAAAAGAGAGAATAATTAAGATGTTAATAATGTTTGCAGATGGTACTTCATATATAGGTCAGGATATTTCAAATATACAGTAAAGTGAAAGGCTAATGAAAGATCTAGAGAGGTGATGGGTAAGGCATTAATAGGATCAGGAGGAAAGTGAAATCTTTTCACATATTGCCCAAGGAATGAATCAGCATGAGAGAAAATGGAATTCCTTTGTAACCAAAACTCAGCCTTCAGTGGAAGGTTTAGAATCAAAATAAAATAATCTGCAAAGACCATTTGTCTTTTTCAGGGATTACTAGGTAGCAAAGATAAGAAAAAGGAAAATATCACACTAATTTCACATCTGCTCTTAATAACTTTTCTTCCCCTAAAGAAATGGATTTGTTCAGAGCTTAAGATGTCAATAAACATTGACTATTGGGTATTCAGAAATTTGGCCTGATAGCTGCATTGTTGGATTGAGCAAAATTAGTTAAATATTCTATGTAGTAATATTGTTGTACTTCCAAAAAGAAACTGGGAATATTGTTATGACCATATAACTACAAGACAACAAAGGTGAGAGTACGAAGTCACTTTGGAACAAGCATAGGATAATCTTTAAATATATTGCTGCTACTGCTGCCACTGTATTTTCATATTCACAAGTAGTAATCACGTATCAAGGCCAAACACACTAATGAAGACAAGGGCTTTAGATGATCTACTGGAGTTGGTCTGTGAAACAAGATCTTTTCGACAGCATCAAATGCTTTCTTATTTAACTATTGCTTTCATTATTGTCACCAGTAAGGCTGAAATGCTAGGGCAACAGCTGGAGCAAAAGCAAACTTTCAAAGCACAGTAAAAAACCCTTGCTCATAGTGTTCTTAGGTAAGCCACCTGAACTGTCTGTCCTTGACTGAGTCAATCCAGTTGCAGTGCAAGCACAAGAAATGTAGTACAAAAACATAGCATGAATAGATGAGTAGCTGTGCTGGCACACAAAACTGCACCAAATCAACTCATGCGCCTGATCGGGGGAGGCTCGGCATCCAGGAGCTTCCACTCGGAGCAGCAACAGGCACCGAGGGAGCCTCAAGCCCTCGACGGGGCTTACCCAGGAGCCGGCAGCTCAGCGGACGCGAGGAGCTGACTCAGAGGGGGCGGCGCCAGGAGGGGCGGTACCGGCCCTGAGTGGGTAAAAACCTGCCCCAGGGAGCGCGAGTGATCAGGGGCGCGGTGAACAGGGCGGGTTCGAGGCAGTTTGCGCGGCAGTTCACGAGGGCAGGTGAGCGGGATGGTGAACACTCGGCGTATGACCAGGGCTCAGTCTGGAGCTCTGCTCTGGCTGCCCTGGCAGTGGCCAGTGTAGGCACCCAGACAGAGCCTATGAGAGGGGAGGCTGCAGTGCAGAGCTGGGGGTGTAGAGAATGCCTGCACTGCTCTCCTGAGGGGAGGGTGCGCAATGGGCAGGGCTGCACTCTGTGCTCCCTGGTGGAGGTCCTCCTGCAGCAGGGGCTGAGCTGCGGGACGCTGTTACTGGGCTGAAAGGTGTCAGGGAAGCTGAGGGGAAGCGGCACTGCTTGCTCCAGGACCAGACTGTGCAGGAGCCTCAAGTGTCCACTGTCGCTCATGTGGGAAAGGAGGCCGCTAACCCAGGAAGCTGGGAAATGGTAACAAAAAAAGGAGGAAGAGGACAATTAAAAGCAGGGGGCTTCCTCCTAAATCTGTTGTCCCCACGCAGAACCAGTTTGGTGTTCTGCAGGGGGCTGATGAGGCACCACACTCCCACCATGAACAACTGGCTGATGCACTGGTAAAGAAGATCACTACTGGTGCTGCCAGGAAAAAGCGGCAGGTCGTAGTAGTAGGGGACTCTGCTCTGAAAGGAGCAGAGGCACCCATCTGTCAGTCTGACCTAGTCTCAAGGAGGTGTGCTGCCTACCAGGGGCTCGGATCAGGGATGTTCCAGAGAAGCTGCCTGCTCTAGTAAGTCCCACTGACTCTTACCCACTTCTAGTGATCCATGTGGGTGCTACTGATATAGATAGCAGTAGTCTGGACAACGTAAAGAAGGACCACAGAGCTCTGGGAGAGGTGGTTAGGGGCACTGGAGCTCAGATTGTCTTTTCGTCAATTCTCCAGGATACAGGTCAGGACCTTAAAAAGGCTAGGAGGATTGGCCAGGTTAATAAATGGTTAGAAGGGTGGTAGTCAGGGGTTTGGGTACCTTGAACATGGGACTTAATTTAGTAGGCCAGGTCTACTGGGGGCTGGTGGAGCTGGTCTGACAAAGAAAGGGAAGAGTGGATTTGGTAGGAGTCTTGCTGGACTGGTCAAGGATGCTTTAAAGTAGATGTGTTGGGGGAGGCGGGCATCATTCCATCCCAACACACCCAGTCAGTTGCCAGCACCTACAATAAACATTCAGAGCAATGTAGAGATATTCCAGCTGCTCCAGCCAATGAGCCAGCTTCAATTGGAGCTTGGCTCAGATGTCTCTATGCAAATGCCCATAGCATGGGGAACAAACAAGAGGAATTAGAGATGTGTGCATGTCTACGGGAATATGATATCATAGGCACCACAGAAACATGGAGGGATGGCTCCTACGGCTGGTGTGTTGGAATGGAAGGTTACAGGCTCTTTAGGAAAGACAGGCCAGGTAGGCGGGGAGGGGGAGTTGCTATTTATGTTAGGGATAGGCTGGAGAGTATGGAACTCTGCCCGGGGAAAGGTGAGCAGTTGACAGAGAGTTTGTGGGTCAGGGTTAAAAGGAGAACAGCGATGGGAGACATTATTGTGGGGATCTGTTACAGTCCGCCTGACCAAGAGGACTCTGTGGATGAAGCACTCTATAGACAGATAGGAACAGCCTGACGCTCGCAGGCCCTTGTTCTCATGGAGGACTTCAACCACCCTGATATCTGTTGGAGGGATGGTACCACCCGGCACAAGCAATCCAGGAAGTTCCTCAATTGTGTGGAAGACAACTTCCTTCTGCAAGTAATAGAGGAGCCGACAAGGAGAGGTGCCATGCTTGACCTCGTCCTCACCAACAGGGAAGGGCTGGCTGGAATGTGATGTTCCAGGGCAGCCTTGATTGCAGCGATCATGAGATGGTCGAATTCGAGATCCTCAGGACAGTGAGAAGAGCGTGCAGCAGGTTCACTGCCCTGGACTTCAAGAGAGCAGAATTTGGCCTTTTCAGGAACCTGCTCAGTAAGATTCCATGGGATACAGCCCTAGAGGGCAGGGGGACCCAAGACTCTTGGTTGATATTCAAGGATCACCTGCTGCAAGCTCAAGAGCGATACATCCCTACTAGAAGGGAGTGCTGCAGGAGGGCCAGGAGACCTCCTTGGATGGATAAGGGGCTGCTGAGGAAAATTCAAAGGAAAAAAGAGGCTTATAAAAGGTGGAAGCAAGGACAGGCTGCCTGGGAAGAATACAGGGATGTTGTCTGGGAAGCTAGGGACCAGGTTAGGAAAGCTAAGGCCCACTTAGAAATAAACTTGGCTAGGGATGTTAAGGATAACAGGAAGGGATTCTATAGGTACATTGCAAATAAAAGGCAGACTAGGGACAATGTGGGCCCTCTCCAGAAGCTATCAGGAGAACTGGCTAGCCTGGATTTGGAGAAGGCTGAGGTTCTTAACGACTTCTTTGCCTCAGTCTTCGCTGGAAAATGCTCTGACCACACCACCCAAGTCTTGGAAGGCAGATGCGCAGGGACAGTGAGAATGAAGACCCTGGTCCCACTGTAGGAGAGGGTCTGATTCAAGACCATCTGAGGAACCTGAATGTATACAAGTCCATGGGACCAGATAAAATCCATTCGTGGGTCCTGAAGGAGCCAGCAAATGAAGTTGCTAAGCCACTGTCCATCATATTTGAAAAATCATGGCAGTCAGGTGAAGTTCCTGATGACTGGAAAAAGGGAAATATAACCCCCATTTTCAAGAAGGGGAAAATGGATGAGCTGGGGAACTACAGACCAGTCAGCCTCACCTCTGTGCCTGGCAAAATCTTGGAGCGGATTCTCCTGGAAGGCATGCTAAGGCACATGAGAAACTACAAGGTGCTTGGTGACAGCCAGCATGGCTTCACTAAGGGGAAATCCTGCCTGACCAATCTGGTGGCCTTCTATGATGGGGCTACGGAACCGATGGACAGGGGTAGCGCAGTTGATGTCATCTACCTGGAGTTGTGCAAAGCGTTTGACACTGTCTCACATGACATCCTTGTCTCTAAGTTGGAGAGACATCAATTTGATAGGTGGACCACTCGATGGATAAAGAACTGGCTGGATGGCCGCATGGAAAGAGTTGTGCTCAATGGCTCAATGTCCAGCTGGAGACCAGTAACGAGTGGTGTCTCACAGGGATCGGTGTTGGGACTGGTCTTGTTCAACATCTTTGTCAGTGACATGGACAGTGGGATTGAGTGTGCCCTCAGCAAGTTTGCCAATGACACCAAGCTGTGTGGTTCAGTTGGTACCCTGGAGGGAAGGAATGCCATCCAGAGGGACCTTGACGCACTTGTGAGGTGGGCTGATGCCAACCTGATGAAGTTTAACCATGCCAAGTGCAAGGCTCGACACCTGGGTCGGAGCAATCCCCGGCACAGCTACAGGTGGGGTAGAGAAGAGATTCAGAGCAGCCCTGTAGAGTAGGACTTGGGGGTGTTGGTTGATGAGAAAATGAACATGAGCAGGCTTCAGTGTGTGCTTGCAGCCCAGAAAGCCAACTGTATCCTGGGCTGCATCAAAAGGAGCGTGACCAGCAGGTTGAGGGAGGTGATCCTGCCCCTCTCCTCTGCTCCCGTGAGACCTCACTTGGAGTATTGTGTAGAGTTCTGGTGTCCTCAACATCAAAAGGACATGGAACTGTTGGAAGAAGTCCAGAGGAGGGCCACGAGGATGATCAGAGGACTGGAGCACCTCCCGTATGAAGAAAGGATGAGAAAGTTGGGGCTGTTCAGCCTGGAGAAGAGAAGGCTGCGTGGAGACCTCATAGCAGCCTTCCAATATCTGAAGGGGGCTATAGGGATGCTGGGGAGGGACTCTTCATTAGGGACTGTAGTGAGAGGACAAGGGGTTACGGGTTCAAACTTAAACAGGGGAAGTTTAGATTGGATATGAGGAAGAAATTCTTTACTGCGAGGGTGGTGAGGCACTGGAATGGGTTGCCCATGGAAGTTGTGAATGCTCCATCGCTGGCGGTGTTCAAGGCTGGGTTGTACATAGCCTTGGGCAGCATGGTTTAGTGTGAGGTGTCTCTGCCCCTGTCAGGGGGGTTGGAACTAGATGATCTTAAGGTCCTTTCCAGCCCTAACTTTTCTATGATTCTATGATTCTGTGATCCTGTGATTTCTGTTTACACTAATATAGGACATCCCTTGAAATGAACTGTCACAGTTATTCTTGATGAGGATGTCATGCATGAAATGCAAATTATAAACTAGTTCCAAATAGCAAAATGTAAACCCATGTATTGCAACAGAAGGAAATAATACTGATGATGTTGCTCTTATTGAGTTTTTCTAATATTTTCCCTCCATGGTGCAAATTAATCAAGCAAGTTATATTTTATTTAGGGTTGTTTTCTTTTTGAAATCAGCACTGAATGAGATAACTCTTGACTAAGTTCCTTATTCATAGATGTGTAGTTGAAAGCTCCCATTGAGCACACAGCTTATGAATGTGAAGGATAATATTTGTGTACTATATGTCAATATTTTATCAGTAGCAAATTTTTTTCTTTGGGTGAATGGTACATAGAATTCTTTGGAAGTCTGCTCAGTCCAGTAGAGGATTACAGAGGTTTTGGTGTCCTTAACAGTGTTTGAAACATACGATTAAAAACCTTTTTGTTAACTTTGCATTGGTTAGACCATAATGGAGTTATGATGTAAGATTCTCCGGAATCATGTCAGCAGTTTCATTTCGCTATCGGTTATACTAGATCAACAATACATGCTGTAAAGAAAAGGAAAGCCAAAGGAAATTGTGTAACATTGCATCTGGGTGGCTGGACACATACAGACAGATGCAACTGACAGTGTAAAATAAGTAGGTTCGCTTTTATCTTACCTTGGTTCAAAATGAGAAGCTTTAATCTGAAACTTTATCATTTCCCCTCTTTTCACAAGCAGTAATTCACTCATAAAAGTTTAAAGGGAAATGATAACAAGGTACCAGAAGGGGAGACTGGAATTCCTGAAGGTGTCTAGCAGGTGAGCACAGGGAAAGGGGCTGAGAATCCCAGGCTGGTGTTTCTCTATGAATCATACTCATACAAACTCCCCTTTCCTCATGCCAATATTTGCTGTAAGGTAGACAGAGACAGTATACTGTGGAGAAATATTAAATCATTTCATGTTGAGAGTGGTAATGTGCCACAGGGCTTGTGTATTTCTACTGACAGTCTCAGGTTTGCTCTGTGTACTCATTTATCACTTTATTGATCTCACTGCTGGACTAAGACAAATCAAGACACTTATACATGTCTATTATGTCAATTCCACATTGCCATGACCTCTGTTCTCAATTAATGTAGCAGTAGAGGGGCTTTCCTTCCCCATATTTGCTGAGGAGAGGGGGAGATGCAAGAATATCCATGCCCATCTATACCAGAAAGCTCATTCTGGCTCGTTTTCATTCTCCTTTTTTTTTTTCCCCAGCAGCTCCTTTGTAGATACCATGAAGATGTTGTGAGTTACTTTAAATCCTCTCCCTTTCACAGTATGATGAGACAGGTGGTCAGGAGTTGGTAATTTCACTATACAATGTCAGCCCCAGATATCAGGACAAGATGACAATTTCTTACACCTTTTTCCAGAACCTTTGGGTTTAGGGGAGCTGTACAAACATGCTCTGCAGTCTATTCACTGCACAACAGCAGTGAAGCCGCTGAACATCAGCAGTATAAAGAAACAGTTTATGTAGAAGGATATCCATCCAGAGCAGGAAGATTTGGTCAGCTCCTTGCAGTTCATAATTTTTAAAGCACTATCAATAGTGAACTATATATTACTGTATCTTCTTAGAAAGCAATATAAAGCAAAACAGCTCTCATTGTTGGTCTTACATGCCTACCCAAGGTTCAAGGGAACACTTAAACCCACAAGAAGTTCTCTAACTTCCCAGGTACTGGCTTGGAGGTGCTGACCATCATGTGCTGGTTATGGGACATGGGGTTATTCCCAGGACAGCATGTCAATGTTGTCATTCTGCACTGGGAAATTCTACACCACTTTGCCTGTTCCAGACCTGAAGGACAGGAAGACCCTGACTGTTGGTGTGGGTGTCTCTCATCCAGAGCATAGCAAAGAGGTGAAGATTGCTGGCCTCAGGCAGCATGCATGCTCTGTGAATTTCATTTTTACAGAACCTTAAAAGAGTCCCCAGTCTCAATGAACATTAAGCAAACTCCTGAATTTCTACTACTGAATTTCCGTACTGGCATTTTCAACAGTTTTATTTAACAAAGAAAGAAAATGTGCTATGGTGTTATATAAAAACATATGGTATTTTACAAAAGCAAAACAAAGTGCTGATATTCAGCCAACTGTTCCAATAATATAATCTTCAGCAAAATATATAACATTTTCCTTTGGGTTTACACTTAGTTGCTGCTTCAATAAAATTAATTAATTGGCTCTACTAATTGCCAATGAAAATAATGTATCTTTTGTTGTAAAGGATAGGGGGAAAATAATCCTTTCCAAAATTTTGAGTAACAGGTCTTATGCTGTGTTTACAAAAAATTCCAGCTGCAAGATGCTGAGACTCTATAGCCCAAAGCCAATGCCTGTCATTTTATGATATGTGAGCACAACAAAGACTCCAGCTGGCTGCTATCAGGGCTAATAGAGGCATTTTGGCTCATCTACCTGGTAG
This sequence comes from Ara ararauna, assembly GCA_028858755.1. Taxonomy (NCBI): domain Eukaryota; kingdom Metazoa; phylum Chordata; class Aves; order Psittaciformes; family Psittacidae; genus Ara; species Ara ararauna. The sequence continues at coordinate 90,660,203 of CM054378.1, forward strand.
AGCATTTGTCTGTCCTTACCTTGAAGCCTGTTTGGTTCTTTTATTTCTCAATGTCTTTGTTTTATTATTCTGAATTAAACCAAATGTCTATCCAAATTGAATGCCCTCAAATCAACAGGATGCATGTTAGGATATATGAAGAATAAAGCTGGGAATAGTGGAAGGGCCAGCATTTTTCTCCCTCCTACATGCATTCTCCAAACATGTGGGGGCTATTAAAATTCAGAAGTCCAAGACATTGTAAGATTTGTAATAGCTGGTGGCAGTGAGATGGAAACTTGATGATAGTTCGAGTACAGCAAGTCTCTGCTGACTCACTAATGCTCTAAACTACTAATGTTCTAAACTACTATGTCAGTTTTCAGATTTAGTTTGTGGATATTTCTCCTAAGAAGAGCACTCTGTCTTAAAATGCTTTGAAAAATCTATTTTTAATAATATACATAGCTACAAAAGGCACTGTTGTATATCTTGCTAGGTAGATACATATTTGTATTTCTTTTCCTGAGATATTTTCACAAATGTAGTTAGATTTACAGTGATGACACCAACAGATTAATATAATCTATCAGGATTTTTATAACGTCATGTAGATCACTGAAAAATACTTATTTCTCTGCTGTATGTTTATGTGTGATTGGGCTCTACCAGTTCAAAGCTAATGATATTAGTGTGGTCTGTGCTGTTGATTGAGATGCTCTGTCTCCCTTAAACTTTCTTGATTTTGACAATGAGATGGCCTCACAACTGACTTAAAGTATGCCCAGAACTTTTCTAATTACAGATGATTAAAGCATTGCATGCGTGATGATGTCCTCTTGCCCTACTCTACCTACCTGACGAATACGTTATGAAGAGGATCACTTCTTTTAAGACAAAACCAAATACTTTCATTAGGGGATTTACCCACATCTATTCTGCTCTACCATGTGTGTGGCCAAAGCCGGGGAACAGAATCTAGGCTGTCTATATTTCAAGTGCAAACAATCAGCTTTAAATTCTACTGCTGATAGACCTTGCGCTGCACCTGCTTGCACAGGACATGAAACAGGCATTTGCAGAGGAATTGGATGATCCCACTCCAGATATGGAAACGGAGGTGAGGCAAAACCAAAATAAAATACGAAGGGAATCTGATATGAATAGATGAATGAATGAATGAATGAATGAGTGAGTAGGAGTGACAGGTAAGAATATAATGGAATAGCAGAGGAGCTGTCTTAATGAGAACTGCTCCCAAGACAATTTATTCTTCTCTCAACTTTCTCAATTACTTTCAGTATAACTATCTTCCTTGAAAATAGATAATTGCAGGGATCCCTGTGTAAATAGATAGTGACATGGATCAATATTGTACGTTTATATTCTTCCTTTTTTTAAAGTAATTGCAGTTATTCACATGATATTGGCGTGAAGAGCTTCCTTTTAAAAAGTCGGCAGGAAGTAGGGAGTCACTGGATGAATCAGATTATTTTCCTAGGATATAAAATCTAAGATATACTTCATAGATTGCTAAATGCTTGGAAATTAGAGAATAGAACTCAGCTAATTATCTATCACTGGGGAAATCTAATGAAGCCAGAACATGAGGTTTTGAAGGAACTAAAAGAAGATGGAGAGAACAGTTATCAAAGAAACCAAGGCAGTCCAGAGTGGAAGTTTTAACTTTAATTATATAGCTCTTTCTAGAAACCTACATCATCACAGGCAGAAAGGGGTTATATGTTCAGACACCTCAGTGACAATTTTGTGTGGAAACATTAGGCACTATAATACGTTTGCCCCACCAGAAATCTTCATTTTGGCATTTATAGCATAAATGTCTTTACCTGAGCTAGTTATGTAAACTCCTTTCATAGTCAGAAGCAAGCACTTTTAGGGCACAGTCTTTCCCCTTGGTTGCAGAGGTCCACATTAGGGCTGTGCTAAGCCTCCACTGACTGTAGTCAGCACAGACTATAAAGGCTATAACCTTCTCAGATACATAACCCTAGGTTGCAGTCCCACAGAGTCAGGAAAGAAGAATCCCATCCCACAGTCTGAGTTTGGAATGAGGTAAAAGGCAATAAGGGAAAATAGCAATGAGGAAAGTGCTAAAGGAAGTATGATGTACTTGAGACTCAGCTCTAGAACAATCAAAGGACTTCGGGTGGGTAGAACAGTAGCTTAATAGCTTGTCGTGGTTTGAGCCCAGCTGGTAACTCAGAACCACGACAGTTCTTTGTGGTGCCCAGTGTGGAGCACGAACGGTTGAAATGACAATGGATCTGACCAGAGTGTGTCTAATCATATTTGTGATAAGCATTCATTGTTTAGGATTAATATTCACTCATCACAATGCTGTTTAATTTGTTCTCAGAGTTGTCCTGGATGTCAGAGTTTCAGCATGTTGTACCTTACTTACAGCCAGTATTTGCTGTTTGAGTGTTTATTGGCTGGGGGGCCTGGGCTAATGTTATTGTTTCGCTGTACTTTATGGTAATGACTTATAATACAATAGACTCATTGATCATGAAACTGGGCTGGTACGCATTCTCAGCATGGTCATCACCTCTATACTTTGGGAGGCATATAAAGGAATTTTTTAGCAATTACACATCTTTCTTTTTCCTTTCATCGGGGTGTCAACCTATGGAGGAGATAATCCCTCACACCCTCTGCTCCCCCACCAGGCTATTTACAGTGGGAGTAGATTCTGGAAGATTTAAAGATCCTGAATATCCTTTCAATGCCCTTGAAAGCACCCTGCTCCTCTTGCTGGGAACCAACTTGTTGCTGCATATGCTGTCTATATTTTGCCTGCGGCATGACCACCCTGAGAACACCCAATCTTGTCCGATAGTGGAAGCTAAGCAGGGTGGGGTTTGGGTCTTGTCTAGGGTTAGACAATGATATCGGAGGACCAAGAGATTTTCCCTGAGGATGGACAGCCATGACTGGCAGGGTGTGTGGGATTGTATGGGCATGTATCTAGTCCAGTGGGTCCCTCCAGTGCTTTGGAAGCATTGGAGATGGAAGGGAGCTCTATGGAGTCCGCGACGACAAGTTGCACGAACTGCTGAAGGAGAGGGTGAATCAAGTTAGTTTGCAGAGGCGAAAGCCATCCAGCTGGCCTTGGACATTGCTGAATCAGAAAAGTGGCCAGTTCTTTATCTCTATACTGACTCATGGATGGTGGCAAATGCACTGTGGGGGTGGTTGCAGCAATGGAAGCAGAGCAACTGGCAACGCAGAGGTAAACCCATCTGGGCTGCTTCAATGTGGCAAGATATCGCTGCCCGGGTGCAGAACCTGGTGGTGAAGGTATGCCATGTAGATGCTCATGTACCCAAGAGTCGGGCCACTGAGGAGCACCAGAACAACCAAGAAGTGGATAAAGCTGCTAAGATTGAAGTGGCTCAGATGGACTTAGATTGGCAACATAAGGGTGAATTATTTTTGGCCCGGTGGGCCTATGACACTTCAGGCCATCAGGGCAGAGATGCAACATACAGATGGGCTCGTGATCGAGGGGTGGACTTAACAATGGACACTATTGCCCAGGTTATTCATGAGTGGGAAACGTGCTGCAATTAACCAAGCTAAATGATTAAAGCCTCTTTGGTATGGAGGACGATGGCTGAAGTACAAATATGGGGAGGCCTGGCAGATTGATTGTATCATGCTCCCACCAACCCACCAAGGCAAGCACCATGTGCTTACCATGGTGGAAGCAACCACCAGATGGCTGGAAACATACGCTGTGCCCCACGCCACTGCCCGGAACACTATCCTGGACCTTGAGAAACAGATTTTGTGGCGACACGGCACCCCAGAGAGAACTGAATCAGACAATGGGACTTATTTCCGGAACAGCCTCATAGGCATTTGGGCCAAAGAGCATGGCATTGAATGGGTATATCACATCCTCTGCCATGCACCAGCCTCTGGGAAAATTGAATGGTACAATGGGCTGTTAAAAACTACACTGAGAGCAATGGGTGGTGGGACTTTCAAACATTGGGATACACATTTACCAAAGGCCACCTGGTTGGTCACCACCAGAAGATCTGCCAACAGGGCTGGGCCAGCCCAGTCAGAAATCTTACATACTGTAGAAGGTGACAAAGTTCCCTGGGCGCACATAAAGAATTTGCTGGGGAAGACAGTCTGGGTTATTCCTGCTTCAGGTAAAGGCAAACCCACTCGTGGGATTGCTTTTGCTCAGGGACCCGGATACACTTGGTGGGTGATGTGGGAAGATGGGGAAGTCCAATGTACACCTCAAGGGAATTTGATTTTATGGGAAAACAGCCAATGAACTCAATTGTATGCTGTTGCCTGCTATGTAGCACTTCTATAGCCCACCAACTAGATGTCTTCAGGTCACCAGCGACCAGCCCTGACTTCCTTCCAACCATCATCCCAACAAAGATTGAACTTCGATGAAACCAGACGAGCTCAGCAGTGACCAGACGAGTTCTGCGTATCATCAGCAAGCAACGATCCAACACTGCATGCTGCCTCTCCTGCTCTGAAAGACTGTTACAAGAGATGGAGCCCCACATCATGGACCGGATGGACTCAGCAGCTTGATAGGGATTGGTCCATGCACTAAAGAATGATATCTCTCTCTTTGTGTGGGTGTGGGTGTATATATATATATATGAGACAAAAACAATGATATATTGAAAAATGTGGGATCTGAGCATGACATGAATGGTATGGAATAAGGGGTGGATACTGTCCTGGGTTCAGCAGTAGCAGTCATTTTTCTCCTTCTCAGTAGCTGGTGCAGTGCTATGTTTTTGACTTTCAGCCTGGGAACAACTCTGATAACACCGATGTTTTTAGTTGTTGCTAAGTAATGTTTAGTCTGACCAAGGACTTTCTGAGTCTCATGCTCTGCCAGGGAGGAGGGGAAGCCGGGAGGAAGCAGAGACAGGACACCTGACCCAAACTGACCAAAGAGGTATTCCATACCACAGCACGTCATGCCCAGTGTATAAACTGGGGGCATTTACCCGGAACGCCCAGATTGCTGCTCGGGTCAGGCTGGGTATCGGTCAGTTATTTCCCTTATCATTATTATTCTTGGTGGTAGCAGTAGTGATTTGTGTTATACCTTAGTTACTAAGCTGTTCTTATCTCAACCCGTGAGAGTTACATTCTTTTGACCCTCCTCCCCATCCCTCCAGGAGTAGAGGGAGGAAGGGGAAGAGTGAGCAAGCAGCTGCGTGGTTCTGAGTTACTGGCTGGGCTTAAACCACAACATAGCTGTTTTCATCAAAAAGGCAGACTTTAAAAGGCAAGAATGGTAAGAAAAGGCAAAGGGGCTGTGGAAACAGGAAAGAATTTTTTCGCTTCTTGAATTAAAAGCTAGTGCCACCTGTAATAATGCTGTACAACTGCACAGCTGAAATAATCATTAGAGAAATTGTGTTGGAGAACTTTAATGTCATTGGTGTTTATAGATCTTAATTGATAAATTCTGGAAAAAAGAATAACTCCTGTGCCTTACATCACATCTGAACAATGAAAAAGTAGTTGTTATCATGAATTCCTCTAAATGCAATTAAGTATTGATTGTCTAAATCTTAATATGCTTGTACTAGTTCACTTTAAGGATATGGAACAACTTAATTTAGACATAGCGGTATAAATAAGATTACTTAACAGAAATGTATTGTTGTAGGAAAGGAAAGGATAAGCCATCATGATACATGAAAACTGATAACAGGCTAAATCACAGCAGGAGAGGATTTTTGTCATGCTTCATTGGAGGGGTGGATACACTGTGGTTGTCTTTTGAGAACAACAAAGGATGTGTTTGGAATGACCTGTCCTTTTAGGTGAAATAAAAAAAAAAAAGCAAAGCAAAATGGTCTAATCTATGGCTTTTATATCTAAGTATCTTTAAGAGAGCAAAGGTAAGATAAGAAATAATTGTAACACCTCTTCTCCTATTTTGGAAGGCATAACATTTAGGGCGCAGCTTTCTCAACTCTCAAGGTGTCCTGCTGGAAGATGAATGCCTTCTTGGGCACTTCTGTCATGATAGCATGTGACCTCTTCGTAAACTAAATTTCTGTCCTCTGCTACAGCAGTTTGATAATAGAAATTTATAGATAATAGAATCATAATCTAGTGAAAATCCAAACTGAGGGATTTCCAGAGAAATTAAGTCCAACATCAGGGCTTTCTCACACATGGTTCCCCATACTGCTCCTTGAGAGCATGAAGTTTAGATTTGGGTAATCATTCAACTTTAATGTCACCATTCTGTAGAATATGACAACAAAAGTGGTGTTTAGAAAACAGGTGAGATGTGAGGCACTGAATAAAGCAATACTGTGAATTGAGTGAATTTAAACTGCAGTCACTCTGAATATGTATTGAATTTTCAAGATGATGTGCTTTGTTAAGTCTTTTCCACAGTCAAAACGGGAAAGCTATTTTTGGCTAAAAATGTTCAGCTAATTGCATTAGGATTTAGTAGAATCTGAGGGAAATTTCACATTGCCATTTGTTTATTTGTAGGTCAACAAAACATAACTATGGCTTGTGTTATTTATTTAAGAATGTCTTCCTGGCCACATGATTATCTCTGGTATGAACAAGGGGAATGCTTTCCTCTCTCCTCTAAACCAACACCCTCATATGCCTCCTTGGTTTTGTATTTTAATCCTAAATCTCTTCTTTGATTATACCCAAAACCATGACAATTCTGCAGAATACTGGAGGGTTCATGTAAGTAACACATAACTATTTTTAACAGCATAGAAATCTTTAGTGTTCAACCTGGCAGCTGCGCTGACAGCTTTTTTAGAGTTGGCTCTGGCTTTGTATTCTGTTGTTACTTTGCACAAGTGTCATCTGTGATCCGATCTCTGTCGATTTGCTAGGACTTGGAATTAATCCTGCAAGAAATCTTCAATCAAATAAACATCTTTTGAGGGTTTTTCTTGGTTTGTTGCTTTTGTTATTTTTATAATTGCAATCCAATTTCCAATAAAACAATTTCTAACAAAAAGGAGGAAAAGTGTACATGTTTTGGGCTGGTTTTAAAGGCCTTATTAAAAATCATGTCTAAGATTCTGTGCAACACCCTCACCTGAAAAGCAAATAAATGTCTTGAGAGAGGTGAAAAGATAAATGATTGACTGTTGTGCAGCTCTGGTGAGTTCAACGAAAAGCCAATGAATATAGACTAAATACAAGACATAACTGGAGATGCATACGTTTCTGGTATAAATGGAGAGAATTCTTTTCACAGTCTGCCAATTTGGCAAAGCGCTGAACCTAGAGGGTAGGTTTAGCAGAGTCACTTTGGCCAGTGTTGGCTTCATTTGGTTGGAAGGCAGATTTTCAGACAACCAAGGTCTGAAATAGTTATGAGGTTGGAAAATACCATGAACAAGCAGTGCTGCAGCAGAAACTTAAGCTGCTGTTTGCTGGTGGTAGTGTTTCAAATATGTCGGTTACACAGATACACATCTATCATGGAGCTCCATCTGTTCATGCTTTTGTTTTGTCCTTATTTAGAATTATTACAAGAATATTAAATTGGGCACCTCGGGTAGTGCTTCCTACAAAGAAAATACCTTAGCAGACTAAACACCCTTACTACATGCTGGAATATCCTGTTTCTGCCTGTTTTAATCCTTGAAATCCAGTCTTGGCATAGCAACCACATGAAACCACTGCACCTCTAAATCACCCACAGACATCCAAGACAGAAATAGCTTCAGTGTGGGAAGAGGTCTCTGCAGCTGTGTCACTGCACCTGATTTGTGTGATGTGACCTGAAGAGGATGCACTGAATTTACTAATGCTCAGGACCACTCCTCCAGCTTCCTTCCATGCTGGCATGCATCTGTTCTGTAACCCCTTCCTCTGGCCAATTCATACCTGGCAGAAAAAAAAAATTCAAACTCACTAAAATGCATATAAGCCTGTGTGCTTTGATTAGGTTTCAAAATATAAGCTGTGTTAAACAGTCATCATAACCTAAATAGCTCTTTATTAAGAGCAGTGTAGGACTTATCAGTAGTATTTACAAAGTTTTGCATTGCCAAGACAAATTAATGTCTGAAGACGGAGCATTAGTTTCCGAGCTGTTGTAAATGGGAGTCGTTTCTCAGTGTTTTAGTAGAGATGCATTGATTTACACTGATTGTGGATCTGGCTCAACACATCTACCTGTTACAGTGCTAATAATATTTCATGAATAAAAATGTTGGCTGGCAGCAGATGATGAAATCCACAGGATTTATATTGAACTCTTCTCTTTCAAAATGAATTGCAGAAGCTGAATGTCTTGTGATTCACATCCTAATCCTCAGAGCTCCCTGTATCATTACAAGGCTCCCAATGCATAACATTTTGTGAAGCAAGTGCTTTTCACAGGGAAGACTCTACCTTTCCCTATAATCTTCTCTTAAAATATTAAACTCACTTTTCATCTCGGCAGCACAAAGGCAAAAAAACAAGGCTGTTAAGCAGCCTTCATTGCTCCAGTCTCGGCAATGCCTAAGCTCCATCTAAATTTGCCTGGATTTGAAAGAATATCTGGGAACAAAGACTTTCATGTTGGCTTTGGTAACACTCTTGTACAAGCAGCATGCTTTGGACACATGTCAAAAAGCGAAACACTACAGCAGCAACTTTAACACTGAATGTGGTTGCTCTTTTAGGAGCTGTTGGGAAGAATTGCGGGCTCTGAGGGTTTAATCCTGAAATGTTCTGAGTATCTCTACACATGGCTGTGTGCCATCCCTTCACATAGCACCTAGTGAGAACAGAGGTTGCTGATACTTCCACAACATGTAAATACCTTGGAGGATTGGGCACTAATCCTTAGGCAAGACAAATCACCAATGGAATTTAATGTGAGCCTGCCCTGAGTAAAGCCATGGGGCGGGGTAGGGATGTATTAATCTAGCTGTGAGTTAATAAATAAAAGACCTCAAGTTTCTGGTTTATTCTTCTTCGTACTTATCAGACATCACAGAGCAGATTTTAAAATCAAAGAGCAATTTTCAGCTCTCCTAAATTTCCCACTCCACAGTGCAAAGAGTCATGTCTAGGAAAAAACCTGTGCCACTCACTTTGCTGAGAGCACTAGACAGCTAATACTGGGGTTGTCAGAGAGAACATTTTGGTGCAGAATGATGTGTGAGTGACAAGAGTATACGGCAATTGTTTTATGAGTATGAAAGGAGATGGGGAAAGTTTTGAAAATTTTGCAGTGGATAAAATACCTGACTTGAGGAAAAGACTTGGATGTAGGCAAGCAGGAGCCGCATACTCTGGTAGTTACACCGGCTTTCAAGGTTGGAGAGTAGGTGACATGAATTTCATTTACTTTGAAATACACAACAGTAAAAGCTGAGGATGTTGTTTTCTACTTGTTTTCACTCTGCTTTGTGGGATGGTACTGCATTGCAGACTGAAACATCTGGTGTTTGCTTTGTGGCATGAATGGGAGAGAAAAAGAAAGCAGAGACAAGAAAGTAGTATAATCCAGAAGTGTTTTTCAGAAAGACAGAAGATGTTTCCCAGGCCTTTCACTCCAGTCACTGCAGAAGTATTTATTATCACCAGCCCAGGACAGATCTTAACAGCCCCAAAAGGAGCCCTTCCTGAAGATATGTAAATCACAGCCTGCTGTTTCACATAATCCTTCCTAATGCACATCCAATAGAAGGCCCCTCAAAAAGCATCAGGAATAATGTTTTAATGTCTTAGTGGATGCATAAGAACCAGTATGCCTCTATGAAGAAGACAGGAAATCTATGTGCAGTGGATAACATAGACTTCACAATGTAACCCTGAAGCCACAGGTCGCACATTTTTTCAGGGCAATAGAACACTTTCTGGAAGGCCATTTCTAAAAAGTGTTAGAGGCTGCTGAGGCTGCCAAGCATGCAGCTACTGGTGCAGACTGAGGTCAAGCGCACTGGGGCTGAGCAGCCTGATGTGACATGTTTCAGACTGCATGGTCACAGAGTTGACCCATACCTTCTCTCTGTGCAATTCCATGTTCCCTGCACAGTGTGTGACTGGCCTCACATACTTCCCGTGCAACACAGGCTTGTGGGCCATTTCTCTGACTAGGAAGGTACAGGCCCACAAGGATCCCTATGTTCGGGCCCTCCAAATTCTTAAGAGAGCCTCGCATCTTACCTCATATGGAAATCCAGGAGGGACAGTTTCTTTCACTGCATTTCTTTATGTATGCTGCTGCTTCTAAATAATAAGGCAGCACATATATTTTGAGAGATTAAACCATGTCTTAATAAACATCATGAAAATTACCTTGGGTTGGGAATTTGATCAGTAACAGTTATTACAGAAACACAAACAAAAAATTGTCTTAATACAGTTTCAACATAATACCCTTGAGCAGTTCCAGGGTACCCTGCCCCCAAACAGTAATTTTTTCTCACAGCTCTTCTGATCCAGCCATCTCACTAATGCCCTTCTGTACACAGTCAGCTAGCAGAATAACTAAAGGTTGCTTAGGAGAGATAAATTATTGCTACAAAACAATTTCTTGGCTCAAAAGATTACGATCTCCTGGGAATCATTTGTCCAGAAAAAATTGGCAGCTGGTAAATGACAACCTGTGATTTTTTTGGTGTTTCAAATTTTGTATTTATTAGTGTGTACAAGAATGTTTTCCATATTATCAACCAGAAGTTGATAATATACCACAAAATTCAACAGAATGCTTTTCAAATTACAAATGTGAGAGAACACTTCTCCCCAATCAGTTTTAAATGACAGAATAAGTTTCTTAAATTTTACATTTAAACAAAAACAAAAAAGGGAATGTTTGCCCAGTCATTTCTTTTGTTTTCTTTAAGCCTGGAACAAAATTATGACTGAATAATAGATCCACAAAAGTACAAATCTACAATGAAAAGAATGAAAATCCTTTGCATAAAGTTGCTGTCAAAGACTAGCTTGAGTGTAAATGTTGAACAATTGTCATCAAGATTAAGATTCAAGAAAATTAACTTTAGATATGTAAAACTCTAGGACTCGGTTCAGTTACACACACATAGATATCTGTTGATATATGAGCTGTTCTGGAGCATCCAGACACACGGATGGAATGGCAGATATGGCAATACCTAAAATAGAACCACACTCTTGTATGTGTCAGCTGGATAACAGATAGGATACTTTGGTTATCTCAAATGCCACCAGATGCGCACATATGAGCATGTGAATTGAGCCCTTACAAAGGTATAATTCACTACTCATTTCTCAAATGCAGACTAAGGAACTGTAAGAGAGGAGAGGACTGGGGAGATTCATTTTGTGAGTCACTATCGTTACTGAATTTTTTGTTTCTGGCTCACAGTGCTTTGCAGCTACACAAGATACACAAATTGTAGATGGGCTTCATCTCTCAAGCTGCCCAAATAAAGGTGCTGATGCAGAAAATAGATTCCTAAGTCAAGACCTCAGAGTCAGTGGAGAGGTATTCAGTTGCCTAAATGCAGATATGAGGTTTCAGTTTGGTTTCCAACACTGCCCTAGGATTGCCAAGACACCTGTATGAGGCTAGTAGATTTGATACATTACTGACAACTGACCTGTGCCTTTCTGAAGTGTCATCTGAATTTAGCAGGATACTCTGAAGTGCTTAAAGTGACTTTAATGCTCTGTTTCATCACCTGTATCCCAACTATCAAGCCTGGCTTCCAGCTGCTCCTTCAGAAAGACTGAAAGCCTTCAGAAAGTCTGCCCTATCATATCTGCTAGCTTTGTGAGTATGTCTTAAACACTAATGTTGCACCAGATGGCTATGTTTGAGCAACTGAAACAAACTACAGATATTTGCTGACTCTAATGGGAACTTAAAAAACTAAATCGTATGTAAACACCTACAATGAGATGACAAAATGGAGCTGTCTGCAATCTGCAGCTGACTTCCACTCTGTAGGTTCAATGAGTTGCCCACACATGGATGCCTAGAACTATTTGAGATGTGTTAAGATATCTGACACTCTGCACAGTACAGTAGGTAGGACACAGGACCTATGGAAGAGATATCTCCTTCTGCAGAGGCAGCTGCGGGGTTGGAACTAGATGATCTTTAAGGTTCCTTCCAACCCAAACCATTCTATGATTCTATAGTGAATAACTTTAGCTGACATTTTGCTCTTTGTAGTTGATCCAGCAACAGCATTGTAACTGTTAATGTGCCTGCAAGATTTAAAAAAACTAAAAAGGCAGAGTAAACGGAAGTCCTGAGCTCCCCCAAAGAAGTCTGCTGGTGTATTAGGAAAGAGAGAGCTCTCAGGCACAGGTTTGTTTATGTCTGAAGTACACCAGATGTTGTGGTTATGGCTTTTCATTATAGCTGTCCATTTGTCCCATTTAGTCAAATCAAGACCTTCTATATTGGGTGAAAAGTATGTTAGTTAGGAAAGGAGTTAAAACACTGCCATGCAGCTTTTTGTCATATTTAGAGAATCAAAGTCAATGCTGAAGAGCAGATCATTCAGAATTACATTAGTAAGTGACTGAATCCATTTTGTGTTCCAGGAAAAAATGGAAAGAAAGTGTCAGAGAATCTTGATATTGCATAAAGGAGAGTGAGTCTATGTTACCATATTTTGGTTCATGAGAGACAGTGGTGACAAGTCCACACATTTGTATAAGTGAGAAATATGGGTTTAGGGTTTTTTTTCCCCCCTTCCCTGGATTTGACATTAATGACAAAAAGCATGAAATAGCCAGGTTCTGAGCAATCAGCATGCTGACTTGGCTGGAATGTTCATCTTGCAAATACTGGCTATCTTAAAGAGGCCATAGGCACAGTGCTGACTGGGAGGCATGATAGTCCTGGACAGACAAATCTCACCTATGCAGTTCTGTGTATGTACAAAAAAACAATGTTTGTTGAGTCTTACTTTGTATGTGGGGCACCAAATCAGTCTATGTAGGCTCAGGAGGCTGGGCATATGTCAGGGTTAGTGGCCATGGCAGATCAATGGCATGGCACATGCATCATAAACATGACGCCTGTGACATTTCCTGCAGTGCTCCTATTGCATATGTGCAATTTATAACCATCTGTTTATGCACTGTTTTTTTCCCAGCAGTCCAGGATCCTGGCAAAGCAGCTAGCTGTTGAAAAATTATGGTAAAAGAAGAGTCCTACATATTTTTCTTGATGTATAGAAGTGGTTCATGTGGTTCACATCAACGATTCTTAGGATGTGAACTCAAGAACCTTACTTATTTATGAACAAAGAATATTTTATCTGTTTACCTCCTACATGCATCTTAGGATATATGTAGCATGTAAAAAAGTGAGTGAAAACTAGATATACTCCCTGTAGTGCATCATGGTCTCTTTGTTAAAATTAGGCTTGCTAGATACAGGCATATGCATAGCAAGTCATAGACAAATACAAAAACTATCTTGAAAAAAATATGCAGCTTTTTGTATCCAAATAGCAATGTTATTGAGTAAGTTATATAATTTAGCTCAAGATCTAAGCTGATATGAATTGGTGGGAAGAAAATGTCTATCTTGCTTAACTAAAATTAATTAACAATAAACCAGTTCAACTTCTTGTGGTAGAATTCAACATGAACTCTAGAATAGCTAGCTGTAATATCCCTGACATTTTTGTTTAGCACTAACAAAAATATTGGTCTTGTATTAATTTGCAATTGTTCCTACTCTTCCATATGCATGTAAAAACCTGTAGTTTATTCAAAACCCTACATAGTAATAGATCTGAGTGCCCTGCATGTTTCTTGCCTTTGGTATTGTACAGAAATCTATTGCTCAGTAGCGTTTTGCACCTATAGCAGCTGCACCTGTCTGTAGTGTTTCAGATCCATTGGATTGATAGGCGCTTGAGCAGAGCAAAAAGGCCCTGGAATCATTAATTAGACTGCAGCAGCAAATCACAAATAGGCTGGCTTTTCCTCTTCCTGTCTGTTTCCAGTTCTTCTTTGTAATGTAACAGCTGTGTACAACATGGTGAATTTGAATAGGACATGATGTATATAGGGGAAAACAGTTCTAATAAAAGTGCAGAGCTTTTGCAGCTTGAAATCAAATCTAAGATTCCAGCCTGTGTAACTTAGGTAATTAACTTGAATCTACATATCAGGCTTCACAGGAAACGATCCTGCTAAAATAAGGTGGTACTCCATCTAAACATTACCTAGCACAGGCTAACAATTTAGATTCCTTCTATTCTCGAAGCATGAAGGGATGTTGGAAGGAAAGCCAAAACCTATCTATCTGACTTGAATCTGTTGAGATGTCAAGTGCAAAAAGTCAAAAAGAAAGAAAGCATAAGGAAAATGTGGGAATGATGCAGAATAGGGCACAGAATCTGGCGACAAAGGATGTGGAAAAGGCTGAAGTAGCCAATGCCTTCTTAACCTGCCTTCGCTGTTAACACTAACCTTCAGGAATCCCAGGCCACTAAGACCAGAGCCAAAGTCTGGAGGAAGGAAGACTTAGCGTTGGTGGAGGAATATCCTGGGTCAATACTGGGTGCAGTACTATTTAACATCTTCATTAATGACCTAGGTGATAGGACAGAGTGGACCCTCGATTGCAGACAATATGAGACTAGGATAGTAGCTGATATGCCAGGTGGTTGTGCTGTCATTCAAAGGGACTTTGACAGGCTGGAGAAAGGACCTGACAGAAATCTCATGCAATTCAAGAAAGTGAAGAGTGAAAACCTATGTCTGGGGAGAACACAAAAGAGATGTCTCAGGGTCAAATCTTATCAATGTGTATAAGTATCTGAAGGAGGGTTTTAAAGAAGATGGAGCCAGATTTTTCTTGGTGGTATCCAGTGATAGGAGGCAATGGGCACAAACTGAAATAAAAGGAATTATGTTTAAATTTGAGAAAAAGTTTTTGTGCTATAAGGATGATCAAACACTGGAAGAAATTGCCCAGGGAACTGTGGGGTCTCCATCCTTGGAGATATTCAAAATCTGACTGGACATGGTCCTGAGAAACTTGCTGTATTGGACCCTGCTTTGATCATGGGGGTTGGACTCCAGAGGCACCTTCAAGATCAGCTGTTCTGTGAATCTGCGATTCGTTATTAAGTGTGAAGAGACACCTCCAAAAAAGTATACGCTTCAGCCTACAAGACAGGATGAACTGCCCTTTGGAGGTGCTTGTCTTTATAGACTAGAGCAAACATCTTAAACAAGAGGTGGAAATTTATTTTCAGAGTCAGACACCGGAATTCACCAGTCTACACTGTAATTATTAATGTGTAAGCTAAGCATCTGGGCTTAAAGGGTTTTAAAGGCTTTGCCCTCTAGCTAATCTGTCCCTTTCTTAGAGAGCAGAAAATGATAGTGAAAGATGAAACCTGAGGAGAGATTGATCTCTGTATTACATCAACTAACTTTATAAGACTACAGTATGATTTTAGCTCCCAGTATAGTGAGTGAAGACCTAGGGCTCAGTTTGACTATACAGAAATTATTTGGCTCCCTAAGGTATCTCTCCTAATCTACAGTGGCCATTCAAGAAAGGCTAGTATTTCTTGTAGGCCAGCCCCATGAGGATGAGGATGTGTTAGATAACCTGAGGCACTTCAGATAGCAGTAGATGCTTATCTAGTTGCCTGAATCCAGCCTTAGATTTCTACTGATTACTATAGAGCTTAAGCATCTACATCACATCAAGGCAGGGATTCAGCTACCTATATAAATATTGATCTGTCAGTGGCCTGGTCTCTAGCTGCTGTGCCAAAAGGGTGCATGTTTCCCACAGGTCCTGTGTCTCAACTGCCATTCCCATGCTGTTGTCCTCATTTGTCTAAATCATCTCAAATAGCAGTAGCTACTGAACTCTGGAGCTGAATCCAACTTTGAAAATCCTGAATATTGTTACAGTCTTTAGATTGTTAAACTTAAGACAGATAAATCCAAGTTTAAGTTCATATATTCACTGCTTATTTAATAGATAGACAAGTAACTAGAGGCTTCTAAGGACCTGAAGTGCTTTCTGCCTAAATATAGGTTTCTAAGGCACTTAATTCTCTCCAGTGACTATACTGTGAATGTAGGCTTCAGTTTTAGATATGGGCTTAAATTAAATGACTACCTTAAAGTTCACTGGATTCTTCTAGTTATACACACATAGGCATGTAGGAACAACCAAGATGCTCTAGGGTACGCCATCTGGCATGCAGGTCTTATTCCAGAACACCACTTCTGTATTTCAGTATCTGATGCTGTGGCTGCCAGCCCCATTCTGAATGCCTCAGGTATCCTAGAGCATTTCAAATGGCACTAAATGGCATTTAGGTAGCTGAAGTGACTCCCTACTGTCCTTCTGGTGCTTAATCACAGAGATTAAAAACTACCAGTTTAATCAAAGCCTCATGAACAAAATAAAAGGCAGTTTAGAGTGAAAGTAATATAATATTACCTTGAAGCCATAAGGTAGTTGCTAGATCTGCATCATGTGATGCTGATGTCCTCTTATCACTAGATTTTTAGAATGTATATACAGGAATGCCATAGATGCATTCATACTTCTAAGTACAAATGTCGGCATAAATCCTCCCTTTTTTTATATATAAATCCAAAAGTAAAGTCTCATTTCAACAACAAGACTGAGAAAGCAGACAGGCAAATGACTCCTGCTAATGATCTATAATTGTGTGCATATTTAAAGTATTTTCCAGTACAGTATACTGAAAACACTCCTCCAGGGGGTCTGTGTCTGAACTGAACTATGCTGAGAAATTAAAAGCCAAAGGTAAAACAGCTCTCAGTCCTTCCTGGCTATTACAAGAATCTCTGAGTATTGCAACATTTTATGTAACTTGCTGCAAATGAGGCAGTATCTACAGCAAAGCAATTTAGCAAAGGTAGAAAGGCAGAAAAGGTGAAAAAAGGGTAGAGCTGTAGCCCTACATCATAGTTTTTGTGCTTTTGTTGGACCTTCTAGAACACTGCTGTTGGGACAGAAGAATCAAAGAATCATAGAATCATGTAATAGTTAGGGCTGGAAAGGACCTTAAGATCATCTAGTTCCAACCCCCCTGACAGGGGCAGGGACACCTCACACTAAACCATGCCACCCAAGGCTATGTCCAATCCAGCCTTGAACACTGACAGCGATGGAGCATTCACAACTTCCCTGGGCAGCCCATTCCAGTGCCTCACCGCCCTTACAGTAAAGAGTTTCTTCTTCATATCCAATCTAAACTTCCCCTGTTTAAGTTTGAACCTGTTACCCCTTGTCCTATCATTACAGTCTCTCATGAACAGTCCCTCCCCAGCATCCCTATAGGCCCCCTTGAGATATTGGAAGGCTGCTATGAAGTCTCCACGCAGCCTTCTCTTCTCTAGGCTGAACAGATTAAAATTTTAGATCCCAGAAAGTTCTGATCTCTCCAGGTAGCTGAACAGAAGTTCTAAATAAACTCAATCATAGTTTAATCTACCTACTGCATCTCAATGTCCTTCGTTGAACCAATTCAATACGTAAGAGACAAAAATATATGCAACCTTCTGGGAAAGCTCTTCTTTAGGTTCTGGATCAGGGACAAAAAGCCTTTGCAATCCTCCGTGACCAGAAAAGTTTGAAATCTCAGTCAACCTCTTTTCTGCTCACTGTCTCTCATTGTGACAATATTTTCCTCCTCTCTTTGGATGATCCCTTTTTCAGTGCTGTAAGTTGCAGCAGTTTCCAGCCGCTGGCTCTTGCCCAACTGACTAACAGTCAGGAAGCAACCTGCTCACTTTCTTCAATCTGGGGAGATCTCTGAGGAGTGAGACACAGACATTTTTCCTGCTAGTTTGATTGGCTATCTCCAGGGAAGAAAGCCAGCCTCATTATCAAAGGTAATTCCAAGAAGAAAACCCACATCTTTCCAGTGTTTAGTGGGTCCCAGAATCCTTGTGGAACTCTGCAGATTAGAAATTACAGTGCCGGGCTCCACTGAATACATCTGAAACTGTTTAATGGAGATTTAAGGCAGGACATTTTAGAACTCCATCAGTTTGAAGAGAAACCAATCCAATTAATTCTCAGCTGTTCTTCTACTAGTGGAAATACAGGGAATAATCTTATTTCCACTTCATTTATAATTTAAATGATTATTTGACTGTTTAAATAAAGCTTTATTTTATTTTTGAAAAGGCTTTATTGTCAAGTTAATTGACACTTTAGAATCTGCTGCAAATCCAAGGAAAAATGCTATAAAATAAATGTTTTATTAAAATTTAAATAAATCTTAGTTCATAGGAAATTCAACCAGACCATACATATCAGGGGAGAATTCAAATCTGAGAGGTTTCAGGCATGAAACATGGATGGGACTCCAGCCCAGCAGCAAGGCTTGGAAGGTCTAGAAAGATCATTTACAGAAATCCAAGAACCTACAGAACTCTGTTGCTGAAATACAGCTACCTGCAGCCATTCAGAAACCTGGAAAGTTTGTTGGGTTTATGGCCAGACCTCAGTATCTAAGTTTCCTCTTAACAGTAACACAGACATATTGAGCATAGACCACACATTATGTCAATAGATAGCTAGTGATGGTTAGCTTTGTAGTTGCCTCTGTTCTAATCTGAACAGTTCTAGTCTGCTCCTGTCTGCACAGTCCTTTCCTCCTTTTGCTTCTGCTACAGACATATAACAGTACTTAAAGACCTAGGAATGACAGAGGGATACCCCAGTTGATGCAGGAGCAACAAGCATTGCTGTTTGCCTTTTCTGGTTTTTTTCACCCTTTAGGCTGGAAAAAGATTAGGAATGCTAATGGACTAGGGACATGCATCAGAAATGGAAGAACGGGAGCCTGTAGCGCATAGTATGATGATTTCAAGAAGGTTTCAAGAAAGAAGAGGTTTGAGGGAGTGGCAGGCAAATTATCCTAGGAAAGGAAAGGAAAATCGACTAGAAGAAAATAAAGAGAAAAGGGTGCTGCTGCAGCAAATCTAAGTCCCAAACTATATCCTGAGATGTCTATGACTACCATTAGTTTGGCTCCCCACTCAATATCCACTTGAGGCTCTCACAACTATTCCATACTCACTTCATTCAACAAAAAAGCCATGATTCCTGTTTTGTTCACACTTAAGGGGAAACGCACCAAGATGTTCCCACTGTCTCTGCTGATCATGAGTACAATATTGTGATATCTTACACACTCGTGCAGAGAAAAATGCAAAATACAGCAACAACAGTCTCACAGCTGTAAGGCACATGGATTTCCTGTTTCCATACCCCAAAACTGAGAAGTGCAATTCCTGCCAGGCCAGGGAAGCTCTGCCTTACCAAGTCTTGTGAGAGCTCTTCAATAATTACCAGGGAGCACCACCTTCTACAAATAAAATTTAAACCATATGTCTCGTCTCAACATATTCTGTTCCAGTATTGAAAAATACTATTGCTTTACTTCTCCTCCCCCTCCCTAGTTATTGAGATAATTACTCACCAATATTTGTCCTACATAATTACTAGAAGAGACCTCATCTGGTTCAAAGCTTCTCTCCCCTAAGGCACCTATATAAAGGAATATAGACTCCTGTATGCCTTGGATATATGTGTACGGCAGTGCACAAATCATAGAATCATAGAATAGTTAGGGTTGGAAAGAACCTTAAGATCATCTAGTTCCAAGCCCCCTGACAGGGGCAGGGACACCTCACACTAAACTATGCTGCCCAAGGCTATGTCCAATCCAGCCTTGAACACTGCCAGCGATGGAGCATTCACAGCTTCCCTGGGCAACCCATTCCAGTGCCTCACCACCCTTACAGTAAAGAATTTCTTCCCCATATCCAATCTAAACTTCCCCTGTTTAAGCTTGAACCCGTTACCCCTTGTTCTCTCACTACAGTTCCTAATGAAGAGTCCCTCCCCAGCATCCCTATAGGCCCCCTTCAGATACTGGAAGGCTGCTATGATGTCTCCTCGCAGCCTTCTCTTCTTCAGGCTGAACAGCCCCAACTTTCTCATCCTTTCTTCATACGGGAGGTGCTCCAGTCCCTTGATCATCCTTGTGGCCCTCCTTTGGACTTGTTCCCCAAGAAGTAACTGAGAGTTCAGTACAGAGGCTGCAGCATGTGGGCTTTAGTTCCTTCAAGTTCTTTTCACAGAGGATATCTCTGGGCTAGTTGCCCTTTTTTTAAACCTGCCTATCTTTTCAGTACCTAAATGTAGTGTGAAGTGCAAGTGCAAGGGAACTGTCAGTGCTGATTAAGTGACTGATAGGTCTAAGAAGTAGGCAAGTCACAGAGAAAAGCTATCTACAGCCTTCATTTCCTCATGATTCTTGCTTTAGACAATGGTCAGAAACTTGCGTTTTCCTGAATGCTGAGATCTGTAGTCTGTGTTGTTCTTGGTTAAAGCATGGCTCTCTTATCCTATGGAGGAAATAAAGACTGTTGGTTAAGACAGTAGAAAGCAGTCCAGTTGGTGTTTTATTAAAAAGCTCAAGATATGCAAATGTTAGGAGTATGTGGCTAAATGATTCCTGGATATTACCGTACTGCAATTAACAACTTCTGATTTATATGTCTAAGCATGATCTGAGAGTGAAAACATATTTTCAAAAACGTAGGCACTTTTATTTCACGAAGATGTAGCAACAACCCAATACAACTCCAGTATTTTAAAGCTCATGAGGAAACTTGTGAGACACAATAAAGGCAAGGTGTTGTTAATTTCTTGTAATGAATTACATCATCTCATTCCTGAAAATCTTTACATAAACAGGCTATACTCCTTGCCTACACTTTTTTCTGACCTATGTGAAAAGTTTTGCTGTCAGGGAAAAATCAGACTGCCTCAGTTTTACATACTTCAGCATATACACTTTGTGCTCAGCACATGAAGAACAAGGCTTCAGGAACAACCTAATGATATGTATATTTGAAGAGGTACAGAACTTTTTTTGTGAAGCTTAGAAAAAGAAATAATCATGCTACCTCTAAGTACACATGACTACATACAGGATTTTCAAAAGCGGTTTGGAGAAAGAACAATTATTAAGCGGCAGACCAGGCACACTTTTAAAATGACTCAATTTTCAATAAAGCATTGAGCAACAATCCTTTTATAAAAAATTCTTATTGGGGAATTTGAAGTTACATGGCCAAGAACTATTTTTTTTTTCTCTTAGACAATAGAGGAGATTAATTACAACTTTTCAAGGCAGTAATTTAATCCAATGATGTTATGATTTGGATAAGACCTGTATGTAGCTCACCAAAACCATTTGGCTACTGAATGCAGACAGCAACTTCCAGACACTTCAGAAGTGTTTGGAACCAAAACAGACCAAAACTTATTCCTCATACACTTTTCAATTCTTCTGAGAAAGAAGGCACGTGTAGTAGATCACATGCACTCACATAGTTGGACATATAGTCAGCTTTTCACAGAATCATAAAATTGTTGAGGTTGGTAGGTCATCTGGTCCAACATCCCCTGCTCAAGCTGGGGTTTTGCCACCTTCTTTCTCATGAGGACTTTGCTACTATTTCTGTTCCCTACAAATGCCATTCATGAATAGTAAACCGAAAGGTACCAGGCTGGCACTGTCAGGCTTGTTGTGGACATGACACGTGCACAGTCATGCACCTGCACGTGCACATTTGCTCCAGGCATGCAGCAGAAACATAGTGCAGCCTCTGGTTACCACTAGAAGAAAGTATGCCTGCTACTTCTTTCAGCTGGTAAGGGTGCGCTCCTGTGTTTAGTTCATAAAACTTAAGGGATGAAGTAGGATGGGAGTGCCTTATGCTTGTTTACTGCTTAAGACAGCTTTGAGATGTGTGCCAAGTGGAAGGGATATGCACTTAGAATAGCAGAAAATTGGCAAAAAAAGTTGACAGTTAAAGCATCAGTTTATTGTAGAATACAATTGTAGAATACAATTTTCAGTAAGATAAAAGATCCTGTCCTCTATCTCAATTCAGCTAAGACTCTCTTCCATTTACTCCCCACATGTGTTGTTTGAGAAACCAAGCCACTTCCTTGGCGTCCATCTGTTTAACACATCTGTCTCACTTTGTCTGGCTACATTCCTTGAGGCATTCTTGTGGTGCTCCACAGAGAGAAGAAATAAGTTTTAATGTTGGACAATACTCCACAAATAAGTGAAACTGAGAGTTAAAAAAAAAGTAAAAGAATCCTTATGAGACGTGAAATCATTGGAATTTTGATCTTCATATAAAAGACCTCTTTTCTAGTGTTTTCTTTTATTCTCAGTGCAAGCACTAGTAATAATTACAAATTTTGTAAATATTGCATCTCTTTAAATCAGATGGTAATTTTTAAAGTTATAGAACTCAGATAACCATTTTTTCTAGAACATATGGAATTATTCTCTACTATGTATTCCCAGATTTTTTCATTCTGAAGTCATTCAGATCATGGCATTTCTACCACGGACCCTCCCAATGATTGTTTCTTGGAGCGTTTTAGAACTGCATGTTATTCATGTATCATTTTTCTTTGTTTATTTCCAATATTTATGTCTGATTGTACTAACCTGAATTATTTCTCTGAATTATTTCCTTAGCTTTAACTTTTTCATTTACACCAATAATGTACCAAGAGTAAATACGCCAAAAAATAAACCCACAATTGAGGTCAACTGTCTGTATATCTGAAGTATATTTGATTACAACTGGATAAACTCTGCCATGAAAAAGCATGATGGGTTTAACAGTGAGCAGCTAGTTGTCCAGCTGCAGCTCACCAACTGATCCACAACAGCTGCGGTAAAAGGTTGCAGACCAGGCAAAGTGGGTGCCTGCCAGAGAGATTAAGGCTTACCTCAAGGAGACTCTTTAGGTACAGTTTATTAGAGAAGTGCTTTGGGAATAGTCTGAGAAAAGCCTTAGGTATTCTGGCTGGGAAAAGGATGAAGAGTATTGGATTTTTAAGGCTTCCGTTGTGAGCCACTGAAGGATATCTGATGTGGGCAGCAGGCCAGGAAGCTAGGGTATTTGCAGGCTTTCTTACTTCTGGAGTAAGCCTGGGGATACTGAACCATTTGAGTACTGTCTACATTCTTCTCGGGCTTTTCATAAAAGTAAATGGTGCTTAAAAAGGAAAGTACCAGACAGAGGCAAAAATTTAACTCTAGAAAATTACATAGAGTACCATATGCCTGAAGAGTAGCAAGTGAAGGATCTGTATTCAAGGAAAGTGAAGTGAAATGGGCATCAGGCTTATAAGTCTGACCTAAATAGAAATTATTTTAGTTATGAGCTTAATATACACGGTGTCTCTGCCCATGGCAAGGGGGCTGGAACTAGATGATCTTAAGGTCCTTTCCAACCATAACTATTCTATGATTCTATAAATAAAAGAAACCTAAGCAAATGGAATAATACTAAGCATATGTTCACCAAAGGTGGATATGGAAAATTGACCTGACTTGGAAAAAAAGAATGGGTTTTTATAGACAGAAGAAACACAGAGCAACTATGTGACTTCAGAAAAGCAGTTGATATGGAGATTGATGAAACAATTGAAAGGTGGATAATGTGTGCTTCAAGGAGAAACCAAAATAGCCTGTGCTGACAAGAAGTTATTAGTGTTCTATGAGGTTTATCTTATTTACTATTGTCATCTCATAGTCTTGGCACACAAAAGTATGCTGATGTTACAAGAGTATGAGACAACAGTACCATGAAAGAGGAGCAGACTATTTTACAAGAAGAGTTAGATTGGACTATCAGAAATAGAATATTTTTCTCTATGTTCCAAGTGCAAGGCTATAGCTGAGGGAATCTGCACTGCTCAGGGAATTGGAAGAGGAACTAGTGGAAGCTCATCCCCAGGAAACTGGAATAGGGAGAGGATTGATTGTATAATGTCCAAGTGTTGTCATTGGGTAGCTGAGACGTGTGGAAAAGACACACTGTTCTTTCTGTGAGAATCTTCCCAGTAGGCACAGAAATATTCTTGCTGTATAAAAGATGTTAAAATACCTCATCTCGAACACCATCTACAGTTCTGATTTCAGGAGAGATTAAACCAGTAACGGGATTACAGCACCTAAAGGTACTGCAGTTTTACTATAATACAATTTCAGTACCTGAAGGGGGCCTACAAGAAAGCTGGAGAGGGACATTTGTCATGAGTTCAGTCATTTTTTCTCCTTGGTAGCTGGTGCAGCTCTGTGTTTTGACTCTCGGCCTGGGAACAGCGCTGATAACACCAGTGTTTTCAGTTACTGCTTGGTAATGTTTTGGTCTGACCAAGGACTTTCTGAGTCTCATGCTCTGCCAGGGAGGAGGGGAAGCCGGGAGGAAGCAGAGACAGAACATTTGACCCAAACTGACCAAAGAGGTTATTCCATGCCAAAGCATGTCATGCCCAGGATGTGAAAACAGACAGCAGAGACCCGGAAGGGTGGGGGTGCACTGCTTGGTCGGGCTGCATATGGATGGTGAGCAGTTGTATTCTCTTTCCTTGTATTTGCCTTGTCATTATTATTATTGGTGGTAGCAGTTGTGGTTTGCGTTACACCTTAGTTACTAAACTGTTCTTATCTCAACCTGTGGGAGTTGCATTCTTTTCAATTCTCCTTCCCATCCCTCCGGGAGTGGGGGGATGAAAGAGGGGGGAGCGAGTGAGCAAGCAAAACTGCGTGAGTTATAGAAGCTTAAACCACGACAACATTTTACAAGGGCATGTAGCGATAGGGCAATGCCGAATGGCTTTAAACAGAAAAAGGGCAGATTTAGATTAGATATTAGGAAGATCTTTACTGTGAGGGTGATGAGGCACTGGCACAGGTTGCCCAGAGAAGCTGTGGATGCCCCACTGCTGGCAGTGTTCAAGGCCAGGTTGAATGGGGCTTTGAGCAACCTGGTCTAGTGGAAGGTGTTCCTGCCCATGACAGGGGTGTTGGAACTGGGTGATCTTTAAGGTCCCTTTCAACCCAAACCATTACTCAGATGCCTGTGGAAATGAAAAGCAGTCTTGTGAGAGGAGAAAAAAAGAAGATGTGTTTAGTCTAGCAGAGCAAGACTGATTTGAGAAGGGATGTGATTGCTCTCTATGAATACATCAGGGAGGGTAAACGAACTATTTAAGATGATGTACAGTGCTGGCACAAGAGCAAATGTATGTAAAGTAGCCTTCAATAAATTCAGTCTGGAATTAAACAGAAGTTTAAACCACCAGAGAAAAGAGTTTCTGAAACAGAATTTCTATAAGAGTATTGGGATTTAAATTTAATTGATTTTTAGAATGGAACTAGTTCATTTCAAGACGAGATCATACCACAGAATGCTTATTCCCCTGATAATCAAGAAGATGCCTTGAAGTATTACAAGCTCCCCAAGATTCCATGGTGTATGGCTGCATTTCAACATTGCGGTTCTACCATATCAATAATTCTGAGGCTGAGCAGAGAGAAACGGTGATCACCAGCACAGGCTTCCATTATCACCAACCTCCAAACCAAAGTGCCAATAAGTAGTAGTAGATGCTGTTTCTTAGGAGAATCTTGAAATAATTGGTGGTTATCTGAGCTTTGCCAGCATGTGCCAGAACTCTTGATTTTAACGATTGACATACCCATAGCAATGGCGTTGCCTAATGCTGATCAGTTTTCTTGAATCACACTCAGTTCAGGCCAAGGTAAAGTAAACATTGATAAAACTAATTAAAACATCTTGTAAAATTTCAATTAGGTGACGCAGTCACAAAGTTTCTGTACATTTGCCTTACAGCAGAAATATCAAATACTTTCCTCGAAATTTTTTCTGTTCTCTATGGTGAGAACTACCCAGGTGACACAGCTTTTGAACTTCTGGGTTGAAGTTCCAGCTCTCTGGGAAACTGCTTTCAGTTTTCATTTGTGGAACAGCACCTTTCTTTCATGCAGTTAACCAGCGTTTAGGGCAGGGGTGATGAGTTCAAATTCAAAACATTTTCTCTCTACTGCACTGTATCTTTTTCAGTGACTTTTCTCAGGGTCTTCAGTCAAAGGAGATTTTTATTTTCATGCCACTGAAAATGTCATGTTCATGCTCTGTACCCCTTTAGTTCTGATAATACCATATGTCCTTTAGAATAGCTAAGCGCTACGTGCGTGGTAAGCCCTGCTTGGGAGATTGCTAAGGTAAAAGTAAATTAATTGTTAACCTACAGTATGATACAGTGTTGCTTACTATCACAGGAGATTACATTCACACTTCAGTAACATCACACACAGAACCCTGCTTTTCACATAAACAGGTTCTTTGCCAACCATTGCTTTTACAAGCAACTTAATGAGATTAGCACATGCAAGTCACTGCTGGTTTTGATCAAGACAGTACAGTGGTGACCCCTTTGAGCTAATAGTGGGCTTGTGGTGAGCTGATGCTAAACCCTGACTCTGAGAGTTTTCATGGAAATCAACTGAAGTGTTATACATTCTTCTTTCATATTTTTAAAGTTAAGAATAGATATTAAAGACATTGGAATATGACTGTCTTGCACAGAGATATGAATAGATATTTAAAATAAGATTTGTTTAAAGAAAACTTATTAAGTCTCAGACTCTACACAGAGCAAATATTTTTTGTTTCACATTAGTAAACCATCTTTAAGTTTTGTACTGGTTTAATGCTACTTTTTCTAATTCAAAAAATGTAGCTTTAGTATTCAAAACTGTAAAGAATTGTAGCTCCTAACAGTTAGATACAACTGCTATTGTAAATAGCAATATCGGAAAAGCAGTATTTTCAGGGCACACAAAAGTCGAAAATTAAGGAGAGGGTTTGATTTTGTGCTATTCCAAGTCTAACTTAACGCTCTGAAGAGTCCAGCTGGATATGCATTGTGTCATCCAGCCATCCATCTTGTTGTCCACCAGCTACTTTCAAACTTCTTGGCTCTAGAGAAGCCACGTTCCATTTTGGATTTGTTATATGTCCTAATTTAACTTCTTTGACTGTTGATAAAACACAAAAATGCACTGATTTACAGTTCTTATAACCTTTTGAAATAAGCACAACTACAGAATTTGTAAATCAAGAAAACCATTTTCCCCATCGTGGTACAACTGAATTTCTTGTACCTTGCTTGATGAATGTCTGGAATTCATAATACACCTTACTGCTGACAGAGAGTGGATTTCTTACATTTTCCATGCTGTTTGCAGCACTTACAATAGCCAGGTATGTACATATTGCAGTGTGGCTGCAAAGGAAAAAATTATGCTACAAACACCTGCTTCCACATATTCTGTGGAAATTAAGGGTTCAAATTGCAGTGTAGCACAACTCTACCCTACCAACACAAGGGGCTTATGGCATTGGAATTAGGGTAGCATAGGCAGACCCTTCCTGAAGGGCCATCCTCCTGCTCCAATTGTCTCATGGGCTCAAACCAGTGTCTTGTAAAACTACACTATATATATATATGTTATCCTTAAGTCTTCAGCACAGTATATATTGAGATAAGTGGAATTAAATTACTAGGCAAACAGCCTCCCTATAGTGTCTGGGGTTAGTATGATTACTGTACAATTCATATTTGCCTTTGTGGTTTGTCCTTCTGGTAAATCAGGGACTTACTTAGTTTTTTTCTTAGCTATTTCTTCCTTCTCATAACAAACTTCCTTCTGAACTCTTTGGGATCATTACAATGTAGATTGATGCGGACAGCCTACACTGTAAATGGAGAAGGCTGATTAAGTTATTATGTGATGCCTCTGTTAAGTAAGGATTATCCTCTTGAGCTATTCTAGAGCACTTTGTAATAACATAGCTTTAAATAGATACAGGCCCAAGTGATAAAATTCAAATGAAGATCCAAAGCTTTTCTTTCTGAAATTTGTATCATTCAGATCCAGGTTTTCTTCAGGATCACATTAAGGCAACCAAGGACACTCATTGTACCAGGGTATGAGGGCATCACTCAGACTTTTTATACAACTGTGCCCCAGTCTAGGAGGATCCCTTCTCTGGTACTAGTGAGAAAAACGTAGAAGCAAGGTGATGGGAGGAAGAAAACACCTCAGGAAGAAATACTGACTCCACCTCCTAGCAGTAGTACCCAAAACAATTTCCACCATTTAACTGGGAAAAAGAAATGTTATTTTTAAACCTTATATGAATGTTTATTGCTACAGATTCAACATGATTTTTTGTGTATTTTCTCCATTTTATCTGAGACACTATTCAGGTTGTTCTCATTCATTAATTCTAACCCCTTCCAGTCTAAACTTCTCAAACTAGTCTAAAAACCTGTAAAAGTACTTAAAAATGAAAACATGCTATTATTAGTATAAGAAAATTTATTCCTTCATAAATAAAATTGCTGTGGAAGGAACAAATTATAGAGCATTAACAGAATAAAGAGACATGATAAACAACACTGTTAATTAGCTTGCTTAGTCATACTTGTATATTTTGATAATAGTTAATCACATTACATTACTGTAAAATCATAGCAGTATTTGTAATGTCATCACAGATTTTTATTTCAGAAGGGAGCTTCATGTCTTCCAAACACCTAATGCAAAATAATTCTAATTAATAATTCCTTTGGAGTAATTATAATCAGCAATATGAATGTGGGGAAACTAATGAATTAGGGAGAAAACTACATTTTGTGTTTGGCTGTGTATGCTAGAATGATTCACAGTTCTTTCTGCTTACACTGGTAATGGCTATAATGTAATTACGACAACTTGAAGAAATGTTCGTTTTCCACCTTAATGATTCTATTTTTCCTGCAGCTGTCATTGCATTTACACTCAGAGACTGAGTTAAAATAATAGCTGCAAGTGGTTATGAGAGAAAGGGAGATAGCAGATTCGCCTTCTGCAATGGAGCCTATACTGAAGAGCTGACTTCAGTGGTCTGGTCTCTGCAAGATACACTGTGAGCTACTCGTAATCAATGTTGCCTCTCAACCCCTTCCTCCTACTATATTTTGATATGGTGAACTGTACAGCCCAGTAGTTCATTTGCTGAACTACGTTTCCCAGAAAGACCTGAAGGACAGACACGGGAGCTCATCATCCATGGCAGGAGTCTGGTTGTCAGCCCTGGGATACAGAGAACAAGCTCTTTTTGAAAGCCATTATCCTGGGACAGTTTTGCCTCTGTCTGCCGTTATTTTCCATTCCTCCAGATGCGCCTTAAAAATTTCTTCACTAGAATAGGATACTATGACCCGAAAGACTTTGCACCTTTCTTTTAAGACATGTGAACTTTTGCTTTGGATCTTACTGAAACCCCTGTGGTGGGATGACAGTCTTACCAATACAATGGCTTGGCCACAAACTGGATGTGTCAGACACATTCACGCATATAAAAAACTTACTCAGTCCTGGAGATTTATTTCAGGGAATGCACAAGCACTGCTCAAAACTAGTACTCTCCAAACAGAAACACAAAGAATGGTCAGGATGTGAATCCTGGACAGATCACCTGATTGTGCTTTGTTTCTGTGGAAAGCAGACAGGCTGCTACCATGCTGCTTTTGGAGCCAGTGCTTGAACACAGAAAAACTCCACATTACCTCAATGCAAGTTCTGCTAAATGCCCAGTGTAATATTTTGCAAAGTGTCTTTGTCTTTTTAATAGGGTGTATGAATGTCTTCTACTTTGAAAAGCCTCCAGTTTGCTGTGGAGATGGCAAAGCTATGAAAGTGGGTGTGGGCACTGTAATGTCACCTGTCATCTGGAAAGATCAATTACTGAATAAGTGTAAGGTTTGGATGTCAGTTTTGCTGTGCTTGGTCCTAGAGTTAGTATGCAATTGCCAAAAGGCAGAAATATCTAATGATGTCATCCAGGTGACATGACCTGCATTGGGAACATCCAAACACATTATGGGCTCTAATTCCAACTATGAAATACACTACAAAGGCTCAGCAAACCAGTAACCCTATCCTTTTAAAAAACTGAATTACTCTGTAACAATGACCACCCCCAGCTACCATGTAAGCTGGTCTTAACTGGCTTTTTAAATCATAGACAAGATACTGTCTGAGTGGTGCTCAGTGCAGGATGTCAGAAGATGTAGGACAGGGCAGGGGAAAGCCAAAGGGACTTATTGTGATTACGTTTGTCATCTTGTTCTTGGGGCTGCAAGCTGATTTGTCTCTTTAGGCTGCTTCAGAGTTTCTCTGTGTGTCACCTAGTTGCCCATGTCTGCAAGGAATCTTTCAGCACACTGCTAGATCATCTTAAAAGGGCCAGAGCAGATGCCAAGATCCATGAATTTAAAACAAGTCTGAAGATCATTAGCATTTTTTAATAGTATATGTGAGAACAACTAATGCATTTTACTTTCTGACTCCTGAAATACTCTATGTTGACGTCCATGGACTTAAAAAATTTTGTCTTGTGGTTTGCTTCACTGTTTCTAAAACAATGTTTCCTTTCAGCATGGCTATTCTCATCTTTAAATATATTATTTTTGCTGAGACTTCAGTTTTGATTACAGCTGGCTTCCTAGCCGAAGGTTCTGAAAAAGCAGTCTGGGCTGCCAACGAGGCTGTGGGCAGATGTTGTTCTGTCCTACTAACTACCTTACAGTGTGTCTTTTTGTATTTATCAGAAGCTGCTAAACCCCCAAAAACATGGTTTTCACATATATCTCCTCAATAAATGCAAAAATAACATAAGTGTAAAGTGAATTCACTTTGGATGTCGTATTATGTTTTTAAAACAGTATTAGTATATAGAATATTCGTAGTGAATTGACAGAGTATGATTCATTTGTCTTCCCTCCCCCATGACTCTCACCTGTGTCCCCTGACTCTGACACTAGACAATTAAACCCTTTTTTACTCCCCAGGGATTCCACATTCCCCCCTGCTTTTAAAAATCGGAGTAATGTCTGCTACTTTCTGGTCACCCTGGGATGTTTCTTCTCCAGTCCTTTGACTGGTAGACATTCACCTGGGAACATCTGGTAGGCAGTAATGGGCCTAATGGGCAGGTCTAGGGAAGCAGAAGCTGCAGGGTGCCCTGTTTTTGGGGGGCTACGAGTTGTTCTATGACAGTTACAGCTGGGTTCAGCCAGCTCCAACATCTACCTCAGTGAGTCATGACTCAAAGCTGCAGCCAGCCAGGGGAGCCTCTGGCACTCTGGCTCATGTGTTTAAGAAAGAATGGCAGCTGCCAGAGACAAGAGTCATATGAGGAGATCTGTGAAGAAATGTATCTTGGAAATGGAAGGAGAAACAGAAGGAATATGTGGAAGGGGACAACACAGATGCACTCCTGGGAGAAGGTGACTCATGCCAGAGCACAGGCCTCCCTCAGGGTTTGGATCTGTGACGCTCCTCAGTGACTGCAGTCCATGGAGGCAGTCCAGAGCACAGGGAAACAATTAAGCAAGAAGCAGCAGATGGAAAACCTTACTCACATAACCCTAACATCCTGCACCTCCCACCATCTCACCAAAGGATTTGGGAGGGATGAATGTATTGCACAGCAAAACCAAGGGAAATGGAGGCTAGGAAGTGGGGAGAAGAGGTATTTAACTGAAACAGGCTGTGTGCTTTTGACAGAAGCGAGACTTTCACCAGCCTTATTGGGAAGGAAAAAAAGGTTCCCTTCTCTTAGCACTACTTTTATTTTCATTTACTCCCAATGCTTTTGTCCATTAACAAGTTTTCTGCAAGAACAAAAGCTAAATTGTATTCTTACCAAGGATACTGACACACTTTAGTCAGGGAATCTATCTCAATCTAGCTCATGAAACAGAGGAGGGCCACAAGTCACAAGTCTTGTGGATTTTGGGAAAAGTCTTATTTCATTAGAAAAATCTTGTGCCTTTTTTTTTTTTTCTCTTCTATGAAAACCAGGTAAGTCATTTCAGTGGAAAATTATATTTTTACCATTTATTCATTTCCAAGTGGGAAACAGTCAATCAGTCTTGCTTGCAGACATCACTCCAAACAGTTTTTGTAGAGCATTAATTAGAGACTTTCCTCAAAAAAAGGTCTATGAGAAACCAGAGATTGTCCTCTTAGAAATAAAGACGTGGTGGTAAGGAAGGAGAATTAAGTACTCTATGATAGACTCACTCCAGATGGAAGGTACAGAAGGCTGAGAAAGCTACTCTCATAGATCGGATTGTTCTGCATTTACACTCAGAGCAAGACGAGAGTTTGGAGAAAAGGCTACGATATTATTACATCCTGGTACATTCAGTACTTGATACCAGTTTGGACTGAATAAAAGAAGTCTTTCATAAGCAAGCGGAATCACTTCAGGTACTGCTTGGTCTTTATACTGTTCTGCATGGTTTAGATGGGTACTCCCTGAAAATAATGTTCTGTAGAAAAGGACGTAAAAAAATTAATATACCATATATTAGACATGCAAGAATAGTCTCTCACTACAGCGGCTTAATTTCTATTACTTCTCCCAGAACTTTGAGTTTATAGGCATAGTAGTCACAGAGAAGGCATTTTTTTTCTAGTCCAGGTACACAGGAGGACTTGCAGAAAGATTACCCTTTCAGGAAAGTGTGCACATCTTAAAAGTTACTTGAGATCCAGTAGCACAGGTTAGTATGCACTGGAGCGCCTCAGAGCTGAGTGTTTTCCACTTCAAAATTTACCTATGTGGGAGCTCTTGAAAATGTAGTCAAAATTAAGGGAATGAACAGGACAATCTGGTGGTTACATTTCTGAGAACCTGGCTTTTCTGCTATAACTTCTCCAGCTCTCAAAC
Source organism: Ara ararauna (assembly GCA_028858755.1). Taxonomy (NCBI): domain Eukaryota; kingdom Metazoa; phylum Chordata; class Aves; order Psittaciformes; family Psittacidae; genus Ara; species Ara ararauna. Next base: position 90,692,882 of record CM054378.1, read on the forward strand.
TCCAAGTGTATTGGTAGTGGTATAGTCTGAAAACAAAATTGTATGTCTGAGTAGGCATTTTTCCAGGCTCTTTCCAATACATTATAAATCATATACATTATAATGCAGCATGCCATATCACAGCATGTTTCATAGTAATTCAGTAAGTGCAAGAGTAGCTTCATGACTTAAAGCCCCTCTGGTCTCATCTAATGTATACATTTTCAGAATCTAAAAATACTGTCACAATTGATGTTTACATTGCAATTTGAGGTCTTCTTATTGAAATCTGATTGTTATAAATAAAGCCCTAATTTGAATTGTTTTTTCTTCTCCCAGATGATTTGGTAATAGATCCAGGTATTTTTAGAAGCAAAGAGTATTCAGATATATTTTAGTCCTCTGTTACATAGCACAAGTACTCCTCACATGATTATGCACCTTCTGCAATGTCAACTTTCTTTTTTGGGCAGCTTCAACAAATTGCCATGAAATACGAATGTATAAGTAGCTGTTTAAAATACTTCTTCTTCCCCTCTCTTACACCGACCTCTTCCCTCCCCCTCTGCCCCCCCCTCCCCCCCCCCCCCCCCCCAATTTCTCCTGGGTTTTTCTCTCTCATCTCCTCTTGGAAAAGGCCAGTTTAAACTCAGATTTCAAAAGATCCCTGTCAGAATTTAGTTATTTAGATAAGAAAGCAAACTTCATAGTCATAAAAGTAGCTGGTACCCAATTCTGCACCTTCCTCAAGTGATGACATTAAAATATTAGTGAAGTAGAATGCATCTTAAAATGATGCTTAACTAACCAAAGGAGCTTACTGCTGTTGAATGTTATTGAAGCAGACTTAGTATGATTTCTAAAAGGCATTAGCTACTTATTTGGCTAAACAGTCTACTCAGGTTCACTCTGAGAGGAACGAACTGCACAGGTGGTGTAATAGCGTTGAGTGGGCATGTTACGGTTTGGTGAGTTCGCTGATTGGGGTTTCGGGTCGTCCCTTTTTGCATAGGAGCATTATTAACACCTTATACAGGAGTTAATACTGAAATCTTTATTTGTTTATCTGAGTAAACAAATAAGACAGTCGAAAACAAGTAGCAATAAGAGGTGGAACAGCATGAGATTAGCTTCTACTTAACGAAAAGAAAGGTACTCCTTATGGGCAATAACTGGCACACGCCTTCTCCCCGCTGTAATGAAAGATTTTAATGTGATCGAAGGGTTTTTCAGCAGACACACTGCACTGGCGGCAGGGGCCCGGGCGCTGGCAGCGGGGGCTGCAGGGCGGCCGCTCTGAGGAGAGGCCGGACACAGCAGGCTCCAACCAACCCACCAGAGGGCGCGGCTGTGCCCCGCGGACAAGATGGTGGGGAAACAGGTTTAAGTAAGGGCGAAAACCTCCACGCAGAAAGAGGATTGAGGCGGAAACGTGTGAGGAACAGCTCTGCAGACACCAAGCTCAGTGCAGAAGGAGGGGAGGGGGTACCCCATGTGTCAGAGCAGATTCCCCTGCAGCCCCCTGTGTAGACCACACTGGAGCAGGTATTTCCCTGCAGCCCATGGAGAGCACTATGCCAAAGTAAATACCCACACTGCAGCATATGGACAACCTCATGCTGGAGCAAGTGGACGTGCCCTGAAGGAGATGCAGCCCACAGCCAGCCAGTGCTGGAGCAGGTTTAGATGGAAGGACTGCAGGCCATAGAGAGGACCCAGGCTGGAACAGGGGATACATGTGTGAAGGAAGGAGCAGCTGTTACAGAATCACAGAATCACAGAATCAACTAGGTCAGAAAAAAAACATTTAAAATCAAGTCCAAACATTACCCCAAGACTGCCAAAGCAACCACTAAACCATGTCACTGGGGGCCACATCTACACAGTTTGTGAACACTTCCAGGCACGATGATTCCACCGTTTCCCTAGGCAGCCTGTTCCAACGCCTGATCACCATCTTGGTACAGACTGACCACATTCCCTGTTCCCCTGCACTGCTTGGAGAGATGCAAAGGAGTGAAGAAGTGAAGTTGAGCCTGGGAAAAAGGCTCTTTATTAGGACCAGTGTTGTTTAATATCTTTATTGATGATCTGAATGAGCAGATTGTGTGCCCTCAGTAAATTTGCAGATGACACCAAGTTGGGTGGGAGTGAATCTGATGGAGGGTAGGAAGGCTCTGCAGAGGGATCAGTCTGGATCAATAGGCTGTGGCCAATGACAGTATTTGGTTGTGATCTTCTACCTGAACTCCTTAAGAAAAAAGAAGTTCTAATTTTCACAGAGAGTATCCTACTACACAGTAGCTTGGATTGGCTTTCCCAGTGTTGTAGAAGCTTATTGCTTTAGAACATGAGGCCAAGTTCAGAGTCAGTGGTAGGGAGATGAGGACACCAACATGGCTAATTAAAGTTATCTTTTAAAGGGCTGATGCAGCTTGCTGGGGGCCCGGTCTGCTTCGGGGCTCCTTGGTGAGCGCAGCACATTTCTTGCAGGCTGGTGCCAAGCAGCTGACACCTCCCATCCCCTCCCGCAGTCGAGGTGGACAGGGCCAAATGGATGGTGAGTGTGGAGAAGACAGGGACAGGATGGCCCTTCTCTCCTGCTCTTGCAGGCAGGCACATGTGCTGCGATGGGGCTGCTGCTGCCTTTCCAGCAGGGCATGTCCATCCCCATTGCTTTGCGGCAGGAGAGAGCTGAGCCTCAGTGCCCCTCGATGCGACTGCGGGGGAAGCAAGCAGCCGAACCAATATGGTTGATAAAGCAAGCTTCGATTTATTCAGAGAATATGCTGACTTATATAGATCAAACGGTCGATTGTTTCATACTTGTTATCATATGATTGGTTACAAGCTATTCGTGTTACATTTTCATTGGTTAAAACTAGCTAACAATCATTATTAAATATATTTATCTTGTGATTACATCTTGCGATTTTCTTTCTCAATTCAAGTTCCTCAGTACTTTCCATACTGTCCAAAGTCAGGCTGTTCTTGCTGATGATAGGTCCTCTCCAGCTGTGCAATTATGTTTTCAATGCCTATTGTTGGTTTGTTGACACTGCCGGGCACCTGGGCGCCAGACTGTACTTTGTCCTAGACAAACTTCTGCTCACAAAGCGATTTCAGTGACCCGTTGCCTTGCTCTGCGAGCCATTCTCCAACACCTCGATCCCAAACAATGATGCCTCTCCTGTGCCCTAGGCACTGGGGACAGCACTGACGAAGTCTGGGAGGGCCCTCCTGGTGCTTCTCCTCCACGGCTCTTTGCTCTGTTTCCCTTGGCAGCAGGCAGGACCTGCAGGAGCAGGAGGAGGCTGCCTCGGCCATTTGCATGGCCAAGGAACTCGGCTGCAGCAGAGGTGCTGGGGTTATTGGGTTCTGCTGGCACAGGAGCTGTTTTTATCCAGCCCCTGACAGCTGTCTGTAGCCAGGATGGCACGCTGCCCCAGACCATCCAGTAAGCCACCCTGGCCAGGGGGCCCCCATCCCATCCCATCCCATCCCATCCCATCCCATCCCATCCCATCCCATCCCACCAGCTCCTTCAGAGAGGGGTTGTCCCCAGCACCTACCTCAGGAGCTATCTCCAGCCCAGCAACTGTCCTCCTCTGTGCCCTCAGGACCTGCTGGCTCTGCTCAATGAGCACTGCCATCCACAGAGAGGGTCTTCCATCTGGCAGCCAGTGAGCGTGCCTCCTGTGAGATCAGGGAGGCCCTTGCCAGCAGGCTGGAGGTCCAGCTCCACAGCCAGCCCATGCTGCCCCTGGCTGTCATCTTCAAGGTGAGCCCTGCTGACCTGGAGCCCAGCAGCTCTGGGCTCTCTTGGTGCTGATGGGCACCTGCAGGAGCACAAGCGGCAACCCAGCTGTCTGCTCATGAGCCAGAGGGCTGGGGATGCTGCGGGTGCTCCTGGGGGCAGGGCTCAAAGCCTCACGCAGAGCCTTTGTCACTGCAGGACCTCCTCTGGAAGATCCCCTCCAAGCTCCTCGATGTCCAACTGTACAAGGAGTGGATGAGCGCCCTGGAGAAGACCAGCAGGCAGGAGAGGCTGGCAGCGCTGAGAGAGTAAGTGTGGCAGCAGCCTGCCTGCTCCACAGGCACTGGCACATGCTGGGGAGCACCTGCAAAGCAGTGGCCTGCCTGAAATAGCCATGGTTTCCGCAAGCCACTTCCTGCTGCTGTGGGGTTTATGTTTGGGGGGAAAGGGGCACAGAAAAGCATTTCTCTCCAGGGATCACTTCCCGCAGGCACTGGGGCTTGCTCCAACTAGGGCCTCCTGCTGAAGGGCAGGGAGGGAGGGAGGTGGCTGTTTCTCAGTGAAGGCAGTCCCTCTCCTCTACACCAGGCTTGGCCTTGGGTGAGGTTAGCCTGGGAGACCTGTTTTGTCAACACTGACTTCATTAACGCTGTGCTCCTATTCCCTCAGGGTGGCCAGCAAGTTACCCAAGGCCAGCCTGCTCAGACACTTGCTGTCACTGCTCAGTAACATCAGCAGGAATGTGGCCACCAGTAAAATGACGGCTGGGAACCTGGCCATCTGTTTGGCACCAAACCTACTCAGCCCACTCCAGGAGCTGTCCCTGGATGTCCTGGTGCAGGAGACAGGGACGGTACACTGTGTTCACTGCCCAGCTACAGCCTCTCCAGCCTACCCTTGCTTTCCTGCTCAGAGGGCCCTGGCTGCCTCCTCTCGTCAGCAAAGCCGTGGGGCAGCAGCCGGGAAGAGCAGTCCTACGGCTGCACCTTCCTGCACAGAAACACGGGTCAGGCTGGGAAAGGCTGTTTGAGCCTGTACCGGCCACCTTGATGAAACCAGTGGTTTGCTGCGTGCAGGTGATGCAGCTTGTGGACTTCCTCATTGACCACCAGGAGGAACTCCTTGGGGAGGAGGTGGCTGGGCTGGCCAGTCAGGGGAACGAGGAGCCTCCAGCACCGCAGACAGCACCAGAAACAGCAGAGGTTTGTGAAGTGCACAAACAGCGTGACAACAAAAGCTTCCCCCCTCAGAAGGTGGGGCTGCTGCTGCAGGGACAAGCACGGTCATCCACCAGCCTGCAGCTCTGCCAAAGTGCGAAGCAAGGCTGACGCAGGTTGGCCATCGCACTTTGTGCAGCAATCCCACCATGGCTGGCTCAGCTGAGCTGAGCAAACCCATCCAAGGGATGTGCCTTTCAGAGCTAGGGTAGCAGTTGGGCAGGGAGGTCCTTGCCCCCTGCTAACTTACACATTGCCATTGTAGGTGCCTCCCATCACTCTCAAAAGTGAACACTGGAAGAGCTTTTCCAGGGAGAGAAGGCAACATGGGCTACCTTTGATTACAAGGAGAATTGATTCATGTTTATCATGTCTTCACCTGTCTGACAATACTATTGACTGGAAAGGCTGCCAGACTCTGCACAAGAAGGGGGAACACAATCCACCTGAAAGAGGAAGGTATGCTGTGAGGAGGAGAGCAACGGCCAGCCAGACAAGAAAAGGCAAAAGCTGGAAACTGAGATCTCGGGCATGGCCAACTGAGAAAACACACGTAGGGCAAGAAGACCCAGGTGTGCAACAGACACTGCTGTCCATTGTCTCTTCTCTTGGATTCACAGAATCATAGAATGGTTTGGGTTGGAAGGAACCTTAAAGATCATCTAGTTTCAATCCCTCTGCCATGGGCAGGAGCATCTTCTGCTAGACAAGGTTGCTTAAAGCCCCATCCAACCTGGCCTTCAACACTTTCAGGGATGGGGCAACCACAACTTCTCTGGGCAACCTGTCAGTCTTCTCTTCTCTGAATGATTATTTGGGCCCCTATTCTCATTCTGTCACAGCCACAGTTGCTTTTAGTGGGAGCCTTCCCAAACTTCCACATTGTAAATTGTCAGGATGATAATACCAATCCCTAATACATAGCTAGAAGAAATCCTGCAGAGGAGTATATGATTGGGTATTGGGTTTCATCTCAAAGCACAAGCTGCTTGTTTTCCTCTCACCCTTGTCCATAATTCCTGTCTTTCCCTTACCCCCTGTTTTTCTCAAGGCAGAAGATTACTGAAGAGATTATTGAAGACATTGCTAAAGAAATGGACCTGATTCATGTACACCTTTATGACTAATCAGACTGTTCTTCCAAGCTTTCATTGACTACAGGAATAGCCTGGTGGTCCTAAACCACCAGGCATTTTTGTGTCACTGCAGCTGGGACTGTACTTATTAAAATATGCTATAAGCACTTCTATTTTAAACATCTCCTTATCCTGGTCAGCAAAGCAACAACCTTTTCAGAGGTAAACAGTGAAAAGTAGAAGTGTGCTCAGGGTGGAATGGCTTTTGCATTATTCATCCCAAGCTATTTGCACATCTGCAGAGTAACTGAGAGCAGGGATTACATAGGGGCTATCATTTGGCCCTGTAGCACCCAGGGTGTATTATCCCATAGGAGTCCTTCATGCCATGAAAGAAGAGTAGAGGAAAACAGAAAGCATCAGAGAAAGGGCTCACTGAGGTCTTGCTGAAGACCAGGATCAATAATTCTTTAGTACAAACCTTGAGAACCTTGAGGAAATTCCAAAGACAGACAAAAGCAGCATTGCTTTACTTCATGTTCACACACAGCCTTTTGCTAGTACGATTCCATCAAGATGCAAAGTACTTGGGGAAACTTGGGCGGCCTTCATGGAATGTCACTGCTGTTGTTCCATTATTTTTCCGCCCGCTTCATGCCTTCCTTGAGTAGCAGACATTCCCCCACTCTTTCTGGCATATATATGCCATTGGTCTGTTCCAAGGGGCTGCCCAAAGGCTTCTGATATCATGAAAATTTCTGAAATGAGGCAGTAGAAACACAACACAATTATTATTATTATTCAATTATTAAACTTCTCTTATCTCAACCTAAAGGTTTCACCTTTTTCCGATTCTTCGCCTCATACCGCCAGGGAAGGGGGTAAGAGTGAGTGGTTGTATGGTACTTACTTTCTGGCTGGAGTTAAGCCACGACAGTGACTCAAGTATAATTTCTGAAAGAGAGTTAAAAACTCCTGGCTCTTGCTTAACATTTTGAGCATCCAGATTCTGCTTCTCTTTACTATCCTATCCAGCGTAAGCACATGTTGGCATGGGTATTCCCATTGGCTGCCATACATTACCATATCTCCTGACAGTAGACACAGGATACCTCATGGTATTTAAACTGAGTTTCTTATCAGGCCAGCAACTTCAGGGAGACTAGGATGTGAAAGCATCAGTGAGCCATCCAGGAAGTTCAGCCCTGCAGAGCAGTGGAGGTGTTGCAAAGAACTGAACAATGAGTACAAACGAGTGCAGGGAGAGGGTGCAGAGCATGGATTCTGCCTTCCTCAGTTTGTCTGGGACATGGGCTAAACTCCCAGCTCCCAGAGACGTGGGAATACATCTGGATATAACTCTGGCTAGTCAAAAAAAAAAAAAAAACAAAAAACAAAAAACAAAACAACATTTTGTTCCTTGCGGCCACTGGGAAATTCTTTGAAAATGGGACTTCATTTTGATCAGTGTTAACCATAGTCCTCAAAAATCATATTTCAGAGAGCTAAAATTATCTCTCTTCATTTTAACACCACTTAATGCTCATCTAAGGAAACTCAGGATTGCCACCTCAGGCTGCAGTCTGGTCTGTTACTCCCACATCAAAACTTCACTAAAGTTGTAGTGTTTAACAGATGCTGCTTGCTTAATTTCTGGCCAGGTTTCTGAAGAGAGGTTCCTTTCCTTAGAAACTCCCACACAGACTCAAGGAAATCATATTGAGAGGTAGAAACATTTCTTCTTCCAAAAGAAAAAAAAAGAAGATCCTATAGTCAGCAGAGCAGAAAGCTGTTACATGTAATGCATGCTCACTTCACTGTCACCTAAAGGATAGAGAGCCATGGTTTACTTAGTGGCCCAGATATATCAATCTAAATCTGCCATATGTTGAGACTTTTTGCTGTGGTAAGGTTTGTGAAGTCTTGAATTGCACCCTGAACCACAAACACTGCACTTTGAGCTTTCCAAAATGAAGTGGCAATACCTATGAGTATTTTTATACCCATTTAATGAGGATGAAAAGCCTCACTTGTTAAGTGGCACTTTATGAGTAGCACATTGACCTCTGTCTTCCTTGGTGGACCATTCAGTTTAATAGCACTTCTCAAGCTGACCTAGTTTGAAGGTAAACCCCTGGGGGTGGGACCCATTGGGCTTAATTTTAGAAGTGTAGCAGTTCAGTGTCAAAGTCTGAGCTAGTCACCCTAAGCTTCCTAGCAGAGAAACAGGTACCTCCAGAGGATGATTCATCTGGCCTATTTTAGGATGAAGTGAATCACTACCTAAAGGTAACTGTTTTTCTGTTTTATTATAAAGGGAACCTGAAATGACGAGCTTTAGACCTAAATGTCAGACTTCTAAATGCTTAAAATAGGAATTTAGGCTCTGTCTTGGATATCGTCATGGTCAGTAGAAAACAGAAGCTTAGACAGAATGGCAGTGATAAAGTAAAAGTAAATGGATAAACTTTTTTTTTTTTTAATTAACAAATAATGGAAACACTGTATGCTTCAAAAATATTTAAGGTAAAGTTGATGCCTTTTTAAAAAAGACTGATTTTCAGTGGCTTTGACTTGTTAATGAGAGTTACCAATCTCTGCTCCAACAAGGCCATTAACAAATCACTTTTTTACCAATTACTTTTTGCACAAAAGTGATTAAGTTTCTTAAAATTTTTAGAGTTTCTGGTGCTTAGCTAAATATATCCACCCATAAATTTGTGCTCAAGGAATTAAAGTACTGATCTGGCGTTCTGCAAAACTGAGGTGGAAAAAACTTCTGAATGTGAATAATGAAAACATTTCTGGGGAGCTGATGATAAAGGTAATATAGATCAGTCACTGTTACATAAAAAAGTTTTACTAATCAAAGGTGGTTTTAGATCCTTTGCTCACTGCTGGATGTTTCCATCCGCTTACCTGTTTAAAATGCTAATAAACTGTTCATGTCATCAAGCTTCATGGCATAACATTTTCTCGTGGGTAAAGGGAGGGAGAGGGATGATCAGTTCTTTCCAGCTTTCTTTTTCAGACTTATATTTTGGCTGTACTAACCTGGCAAAATCAACAGCGCGAGGCTTTGAATGTCCACTCCATTCTATAAAGGTTAGAATGTCTCCTCACTTCCTGGGTTTCTCAAAGTGCTGTCAGGGATCAGACATGGAAAAGTAAGATAGTGTGTTGGCTCAGTGTTCAGCAATATTTGCATTCTGAGAGAAAACTCATTGAAATCAGTGGAAGATGACCCAGGAACAGCAGTGGGTTTTCTACTATATCTTCCTAGTGATCATATTTTGTTTTATAAGTTCTATCATCAAATTTTTATAGTATTTCAAGAGAAAAAAAAAAAAACAAAGAACCAAAACTCCCCACTGCATTTATAGGAAGTGAATGATCATTCCTACACGTTCTTCCTGCACATTTCAGCAGCCTAATATAAGGCTGGTTGACCTGTTCCATAAGGGCTGCATGATCAATCCCAAAGGTGGCATGAAAAGGAGGGAGGAGCAGTCTTACAAGACTAGCCACAGCGATGACAAGTCAATGCAATGAGTTGTAAGGGATGTGGTCGTTCTCTGATTTATCCTGTGGCTTTTCCTAAGTGCTTTCCTAGCTCACTGGTATGCCAACAGTATCTGGAATGTATTTGCACCTCTCTCCCAGACAAAGCACGACCAGTGCCTTCCATCAGTCAGATGGCTACCGATATATATTGCTTTGTGCTAGGTATGGCGTGAGTGAATCCTTAAAAAAGCTTCCTAAAGCAGTCATGCTTCCCTTTGTCTAGGACTGTGTACAATATAGTGTCTGTTTCCTCACCCCTCTTTAGAGACTGACGATGGTGAGAGTGTGACTGGGGGCATGTGGAAGAGGATGGTGGTCTTTATAAGCTGTTTTAGCTCTGATTATTCAGCTGGACAGATGAAGGAAAGACCCATTGCAATGCCTAACTCTGCCAGAGGCATCTATGAGATAGCTGTGCTAGCAGAGGATATAAGTAGCTATTTTTGTGGTAGAATTGATCGAGCTGCAGTAGCTGTGCTGTGACACACTGACTCCACATGCAGCAGCCCCCCCTCTCCTCTCCTCATTTAGGCACTGAGGGGTTAGTTACAGTTGTCAGCTATATCTTCCACTTTTCCCTTTTCCTCCCCCACCTTACTTTAACTCTGTAGCAGCTCAGCCAAGCTTCATCCTCCATAGCGTCACTTGCTGCACGCCGATGGTGACAACAGCAGATACCACTGCAGGCGGTGACATCCTTCTGTGTCAGGCAGAATCTTCTAATCGGTGCACACAGCCCTGTGCAGCTCAGCCATCTAATTGTTTACCTTCCATTTTTTCCTGCCCTAGGAAGAGAGCGCTCCAAAGAGCAGCCCATCAGCTGAAGCCCTCAAGAGCTGGAAACTTGCCATATGCATCCAGCATGACTTCTGGTCCAGGGGCTGAGGCACAGTTACTGCAAGAAGCAGGTTCTGTGTGCCTGAGCTCTTAATCTCTCTTCCCTTTGTTCGCTAGCTTGTGTTTATTCTTCAACATTGCCCTCCTAAACTGCAGCCTTTAAGCTGACTGACATTAAGAACAGCAACAATACTTAGCAATAATCCTTTGCATTTCTAGAGTGCCTTGAGAAAAATTGGTACTGTTAGGATCCTTATTGTACAGATCAGATAGATGCAAAACAGATAAGATTATAGCTTTTCCTCTCCCTTCTGTTCATTTAAGCTATTTTTAACAGCAAGAAAGCAAGGGAGAGTGTATGAGGGAGAGGGAGAGAGAGGAAGGAAGTAAAGAGGGAAGGAAGGGAGAGAGGAAGGAAGAGAGATGGGAAAACAGAAAACAAAGAGGGAAAGAAGGAAAGATGGATGAAGCTCAGGCTTGTCACTAGGGCTTCAGTTCCAGGCAAAAGAAATGGGATTATATCAAGCCCAATAAATCAAGTTTTAAATGAAAGTAATGTAATTAATGTTGATCCATATAGATTGATGGCAAGGAATTGTTGTCAAACTAACCTGATACAGATTTTTTTTTATGAAGTTAGAACTTTGGCTGATAAAGGTAATCATATTTGCATTGGCTTCTGTGAGACATTTGATTTGATGGCATACAACCTTGTAATTAAAAATGAAAACAACAGAAAATCAGCACAGTACATGTTAAATAGACAAAATTCTAGGTAATTGATCATTCAAAATGTGTGAGTGAGAAGTCATCACTAAGCAAGCATGATACACAAAGTCCTGAGTGAATTTGGTTTTGGGTTTTAGACTGCTTTTTATCAGTGCAGCTATTTTTATCAGTATTCTGAAATGAAAATTACCCACTGCTTGATTATACCTGTAGCTAACCGGAAGATTAGTGGAGCAGCTAATAATGAAAGAGATGGATAGGTGAGACTGGGCTGTCTTAACTTACTGACAAATTAGGTGCAAGTAAAAACATTCTATTTTTAATAGATGTAATTGTGATAACATACATGTAGGAAGACAGAAGGCAGGCCACAGTTATCAGTTTGTACAGAACGGTATGCAACTCCCCACTAGAGAGATGGAGGTGAAGATTAACTTCAATATTTGGGGATGGACTGCCCAGTGGCCTGAAGGAATAAATGTGGGGAAATGGACTCAAGTAAGAATAGAGTCCACGGCTCAGTGAGGTTCATAGAAAACCTGAGGATGATGTCAATTATTTCACAAGCACCATTGAAAACTCATATACGCACATTCCCAAACACAGATGGAAGTGATAAAATCAACAAAATGAGGTGTCGTGGTTTAAGCCTCTATAACTCATGCAGTTTTGCTCACTCCCTCCCTCCTCTTTCTTCCCCCCGCTCCCGTTGAGAGGGGAAGGAGAATCAAAAGAATGCAACTCCCACAGGTTGAGATTAAGAACAGTTTAGTAACTAAGGTGTAACACAAACCACTACTGCTACCACCAATAATAATAATGACAAGGCAAATACAAGGGAAAAGAATACAATCGCTCACCACCCAATACCAAGCCCGACCACACAGTGAACCCCCACCCTTCCGGGCCTCTGCTCTCTGTTTTACATCCTGGGCATGACGTGCTGTGGCATGGAATAACCTCTTTGGTCAGTTTGGGTCAGGTGTCCTGTCTCTGCTTCCTCCCGGCTTCCCCTCCTCCCTGGCAGAGCATGAGACTCAATAAGTCCTTGGTCAAACCAAAATATTACCAAGCAGTAACTGAAAACATCGGTGTTATCAGCGCTGTTTCCAGGCCAAAAGTCAAAAACACAGTGCTGCACCAGCTACCAAGAAGGAGAAAAATGACTGCTGCTGCTGAACCCATGACATGAGAAAATAAGGAAAAAGCCAGTAGTGAATACACATTCAAAGCTTAATTTAAATTTTAGGTTTTGCAAATAAAAACCCATAGAAGTCCTGAAGATTTCCCACCACAGCCCACCCTGGAATCTTTGGCAGTCACTTGGTTGAAAGGGGTTGAGACAATCTAATTAATCTGTCTTTGGTTCTCTTATCACTGTTGTTGGAATACTGAGGCCAGTTCATGTTTAAAGCCCTCAGAAAGACTGTTGAGAAATCAAAAAACAGACCTAAGAGAATAATGTAAGGATCAGAAAATATGTCTTACAATGAAAGACTCGAGAGTCTTAGACAATTTTACTTATCAAAAGAGACTAAATCATGATTTGATCAATCTGTGAGTTACCAATTGAAATTTTGATCAACCAGGACTGTCAACGTAAGTGTCTAAAAAACAGTAATGTGACATTTAGCTTATATAAATGCAGATTAGACAAGAGATGAAATTAGTTAATGGTGCAGGGCAAACAATGCCGGAACACATTACCAAGGATTACGGGTAAGTTTTCCAATTGTGGAGATATTTTAATCAGTATATGATGGTTTTCTAAAACACATACTCTCTAGTTCATATTTGACTATTAGATCTGAAGTGGGAATTAGTTTGATGGAAATCCTATAAACTGGATATTAAAGGAATGCCCTGTGTGAAGACATTTAAAAACCACAAAAGCTGACTAGTTGAACAATGACTTCGCAACCTGAGTGCACTTAAATGAAGGTGGGTGGCTCTGACAGATGTGTCCAAGCCCACAACAGGACAGGCAGAACTGGAACCTGGCTATCCAGAACGGCATTGTGTTTTCCTTGGTCCACCACATCTCAGCTATACCATTACTGTCAGTGTTCCCTTACCTAAAGACCTAAACCAGACGCATTTCAAATACCATTGCCAACTACTGCAATAGGAAGTGAGCTGGGTATTGTAGCAGGAAAAGGCAATTCCCATTTATGCCACATTTTTTTTTCTTTTCTAATAAATGTTGTGTCTCTTTATTACACCTAGAATTTCAAACACCTGTCTCTCTGAGCCTTCTTAAGACTCTACCAAACTATGCATAAAAATAATAACCTCATAAAGCAAACACAGGATGAAGAAGTAGTAAAGAATTACAAAAATGAATGCTATAAAAAGTTAAACTAATCCCTTGAGCAGCATAGGACTTCATTTTTCAAAAGCATATCCGACTACGCTAAAGAATTTGCAGTTTTAAATCCCTTCATGGCAGTCACTTTGCCAACAGACAATAAAGCTGCAGTTTAAAACTGCATTCATCTTCTGCAAAAGGCAGCAGATAGCTTTCAGTGCGTTTCTAACACCATCTTTTTTCTTGTAGTACCAACTACTCCATGGGGAGGGGTAGGGGAAGTGACATTAAAATTTTCAATTATCACGATGTGGCCAATAAACCTTTTCTCCTTCCTACCCCATTACATCTTGCATATTCCCCTGGTCTCTGAGGGCATGCCAGCATATTTGTTTATCCTTCTGTTGTTGCTTGAGCTACAATAATGCACCTAGATGTCTTCCAAACCTAACATTGCTCTCCCCAGCCATGTCCCAGCTTGAGCAGAGATCCCCATCTGGCCATGTAATAGGTATATCTTAGTTTGGTTTGGTTATGCCTTGTTTGTGCTGAAGGATCTGAAGAAAGGGCTTATCTTGCTTTTGTGTCTGAGCAAAAAGCTCCTTGTTTCTCACATCATATGACTTACCAGAAATTTGTAAATATCTTGCAATCACCTGAATGTTCCAGTAGGGAGGTGCTTAAAAAGGAAAAAAAAAAAAAAGAAAGAAAGAAAAGAGTAGTAGACCAGTAAAGTATTAAAAGGGAAATAAGATAGGAAAAATGAATCTTTGACTGGGTGCCATTAAGGTTAGGGAGCCTACATGTTGCTCCCTGTGGTGTCCTACATGTGATTGAGGTGTAGTACTGTCACACTTGGATGGAATTAGTCATTTAAGGGTTAAGAAGTCTATTTATCTATATTGTATGGTTGTTGTTATCACATCTGCTGAGTGCCTTGCAGGCTGTAATGTATTTATCCTCAAACAGCTCTATGAGGTAGGTAGGTCTCCTGCCAGTCTTTTTCTTTTTTTTTCTTCATGTCCAAATTCAATCTCTCATAGAGTTAAAAAAATAGTTTGAAGATAAAGAAGAGCATGTCTGACCTTTCAGTAATTAAGTTTTTGGTACTTTCTCCCTGATAGTCTACTCTCCATCATTTTCAACAGCCCCTTGATCTGAAGCACAAGGAAGAGATCATCTTGCCTGGGGCAGGAAAACTTCTGCTTCACTGAGCTGAATATTAGTAGCACCTGAAAAAAAGCAACCCAGATGATTCATCATGGCACAAGATGACTGATTCTTTTAAGCCTCCTAGAGGTGGTGTACAGGCAAAACAACATTGCTAGATCTATAATGACAAGCTTTTCTAAGGTGTGATTCTTAATTTTGCTGGAAAAGAAGAGCAATAAAATCAGTGTTTTCCTAATGTAATTATTGTCTAATATAATTATCCGATATCTGATTATCCATGAGTCCTGCAGACACACAGAACTAAGAAACTGGGATGATATAAGCCTGGCTATCAAACTAAATTTCATCCAGAGGTGAGCTTAAAGGTGGTGTGACACTATGTGCATGTGGCACTATCTGGGCACCCATCTTCACAATGTACATTTTTTGCCACTATAAACATCTATATCCAGTGCAGTCCCAAAAGCCTGGAATCTGAAAAATTGGACTTAGTGGGATGGCATGGCCTGTTTTCAGTCAGATTGTTTAAACCGCTTCTATGTATATTTAATTTACTATTCGTTTCACTGATGTACAACACAGTTGGAGTATTGCGTGCAGTTCTGGTGTCCTCAACATAAAAAGGACATGGAACTGTTGGAACAAGTCCAAAGGAGGGCCACGAGGATGATCAGGGGACTGGAGCACCTCCTGTATGAAGATAGGATGAGAAAGTTGGGGCTGTTCAGCCTGGAGAAGAGAAGGCTGTGTGGAGACCTCATAGCAGCCTTCCAATATCTGGAGGGGGCCTATAGGGATGCTGGGGATGGACTCTTCATGAGGGACTGTAGTGAGAGAACAAGGGGTAATGGGTTCAAACTTCAACAGGGGAAGTTTAGATTGGATATGAGGAAGAAATTCTTTAGTGTAAGGGTGGTGAGGCACTGGAATGGGTTGCCCATGGAAGTTGTGAATGCTCCATCGCTGGCGGTGTTCAAGGCTGGATTGGACATAGCCTTGGGTGGCACGGTTTAGTGTGAGGTGTCCCTGCCGCTGTCAGGGGGTTTGCAGCTAGATGATCCTTTCCAACCCTAACTATTCTATGATTCTATGAACACAGGCATTCAGAAGGAAATATATGATTCATACATTGGCATTCTGTGCTTTTTTCATTCTTTCTGAAGAGATGATAACACATTGGAATCTCAATAGCTATTAAAAGTTAAAAAGGCAGAAAGAAAATCCTTATTAAGAAAGAAAAGAAGGCTGAAGTATAACTTATTTTTTCATTTCTAATAAATTACTTCTGTGCTACATGTACTTATTAGACATAGACAAAGTACAACTGCTGGCATAGGATATGATAGGAACTTTGCAAACAGCTATGCTAAACTTCTGTGTGCCAGTAGATTAAAGATAAAATGGTGCCAAGGTGGGGTGGATTTGCATTTCAGCTCAGAGGGTTTCTTTTTTTGTCACATCCCATATCTAAATAAATGTGGGAAATCAAAATAAAGCTGCAAAGTTTTGCCTGCTTT
Organism: Ara ararauna; assembly: GCA_028858755.1. Lineage (NCBI taxonomy): Eukaryota > Metazoa > Chordata > Aves > Psittaciformes > Psittacidae > Ara > Ara ararauna. The sequence goes on from CM054378.1 coordinate 90,709,039, forward strand.
TCAATCAAAACAGCAAATCACTGTATTTTGCGTGAAATCTTCGCTTGGATGGGCATAGAGGGCTTAAGAACTAGAACTGTATATCAAGCTTGCAAAGTAGCCACAGAGGATAAATGAATGGCGTCTGAAAAGGATTTTCGTTAAAACTGTTTGATGCACTACTAGTTGCATCTTGTGCTACAAAACTGGTGAGAAAGGCTGAACGCACAGCAATAGTGGACAAGTATCTAAATTTCTGTACATGCAATATTTGCCGAGAGAATCAAAAGTCTCCTAAATAAAGCATATGTGTATGTTTTACTGCAGTCATAAAAGCTCCTTATGTTGTTCTTAATAGGTAGAAAGATTTTGGAGAATATCTAAGATCCTTGTTTGAGTGTTAACCATTTAATGTCAGAAGACTATAGTTGTGACTTCTGAGGCTGAAAACTTGTTTTTGCTTCTTAAGAGAGAAATTTGCCAATGCCAGGGAATACTGCTTTTTCACCACAACAGCCTCTGGGCAAGGCCCTAAATGACCCAATAACACATTTTATCTTTTTTAGTATTTATATAGCTTCACTGTACTCTTTCCTGAACAGCTGATCTATCTTTACAACCCTCTCTGAGCCAGGAAAAGAGTATTTATTCAGATATATACATGGAGATGAGACACAGATGCACTGGAGATCCAAAACTGGACTTCACTGTCACAGTCCCATATACTAACCTGTCTATAACATTGGTACATGGAAGTGCCAAATGCCTTTCTTCACACTGAAGAGCTCAGGAAGAACTACGGACATACTGATGGGAAAACCAAAACATTCATCATGCATTCACCAGATATGAGGACATACAGACACTAAAGCTGGCCCCTAGGAAAATGCTGAGGAGAAAAGTATACTATAAACCCCATAACTACCCAGGGTATTAAGATCATAATTACACCTGTGAGGACATCACTTGTATTTTTTTAAGTTGATGTAGTCCTCCTTTAACTCAAAATATCCAGATGCTGGATCTGAGTTTGGTTCTTCTCCCTGTGTGAATGTCCTATTTACCAGGCTTCAGACTGTGCAGAGAAGAACTTAAGGTATAACTTAAGGTATAAGGTGACAGTAAAGATTAGAGAGTAACACATAGCTAAGAGTTTGGAGAAATCAACTTGCCATGGGAAAGTTCCAAGCCTTCTTCAAAAAGTACTTATATTTATTCAAAGATTACCTGATTAGAGTAGGCAGCAAAATCTGATTCAGTGCACATTTGTCTGAAAACTCAGGCATTGCTGCACATGGGATGGAAGAGAAATGCAAGCACTGGTCTTGTAGAATTTTACACAACTGCAGTGCTGAATAAAATCATGAAATCTTCATCCTAATGATGCTCTTAACGTCATGGAAATCTAGATCAAAACAGGAGCTTAAGCCTTGCCTAAAAAAATGAGGCTAGCACCATAATGGTGCCCATATATTACAGTTTTTCTGTTTAATCCTTGATATATCTACACGTTTGGCCCTACACATCATCTTAGTTACATGTCACCTTACTTACACATTGTTCAGTCTTGTTGAGTTGACAGTTTTGGAATATGTTTGGGAACAAGGCTATAAATATGTGTAAGTCTTAACACTATTGGGCTGAGAACTGTCCAAGTAAAAGCCTAACTAATATTCTAAACCGGACAGATGGATATGATACGCTTTTGGCAGGCTTTCACATTTCCCCTTCAAACAGGTCACAACTGCTTATAAAACAGGCTTTTACTGCATTCACTTACATGATTTATTTTTCCTATGCTTAGATTTTATAACTCATTTGCTCCATTTCCTGTTGGCATTTTCTTCCCTTTATTTATCCCCAATTTGTTTATATATTTACAGAGATTCCATTAAATAAATAAATATACATGTTCTATCCCAAACACTTATGTTTTCCCATGAACAGTTCATTTACTTTTCCTTTTGTCAAAATATTAAGATAAAAATTAGGAAGACCTTAAATTTTAGCTGATCTGATTGCATTCTGCCATGGAGATTGCATGCTGTCATATTATGCCACATTGAATGTTGTGACCAAAGAATCATAACAGTATGTCAGAATGTGTAAAATTTACTACATACTTCCATTGCAAAATTGGGAAGGAATATTACAGAGGAGATAAAAACACGTCAGAGACAGATTTGTTCTTGTTCCAATTATTTTTTTATTTCATATAGAAGGGGACCATGGCCACATGCAAAGAGTTGTGCTCAATGGCTCAATATCCAGCTGGAGACCAGTAAGGAGTGGTGTCCCTCAGGGATCAGTGTTGGGACCGGTCTTGTTCAACATCTTTGTTGGTGACATGGACAGTGGGATTGAGTGCGCCATCAGCAAGTTTGCCGGTGACACCAAGATGTGTGGTTCGGTTGACACATTGGAGGGAAGGAATGCCATCCAGAGGGACCTTGACACACTTGTGAGGTGGGCTGATGCCAACCTGATGAAGTTTAACCATGCCAAGTGCAAGGTGCTCCACCTGGGTGGGAGCAATCCCCGGCACAGCTACAGGCTGGGCAGAGAAGAGATTGAGAGCAGCCCTGGGGAGAAAGACTTGGGGGTGTTGGTTGATGAGAAAATGAACATGAGCAGGCTTCAGTGTGCGCTTGCAGCCCAGAAAGCCAACCGTATCCTGGGCTGCATCAAAAGGAACGTGACCAGCAGGTCGAGGGAGGTGATCCTGCCCCTCTACTCTGCTCTTGTGAGACCTCACTTGGAGTATTGTGTGCAGTTCTGGTGTCCTCAACATAAAAAGGACATGGAACTGTTGGAACAAGTCCAGAGGAGGGCCAAGAGGATGATCAGGGGACTGGAGCACCTCCTGTATGAAGATAGGATGAGAAAGTTGGGGCTGTTCAGCCTGGAGAAGAGAAGGCTGCGTGGAGACATCATAGCAGCCTTCCAATATCTCAAGGGGGCCTATAGGGATGCTGGGGAGGGACTCATCATGAGGAACTGTAGTGATAGAACAAGGGGTAATGGGTTCAAACTTAAACAGGGGAAGTTTAGATTGGATATGAGGAAGAAATTCTTTACTGTAAGGGTGGTGAGGCACTGGAATGGGTTGCCCATGGAAGTTGTGAATGCTCCATCGCTGGCGGTGTTCAAGGCTGGATTGGACATAGCCTTGGGTGGCATGGTTTAGTGTGAGGTGACCCTGCCCCTGTCAGGGGGGTTGGAACTAGATGATCTTAAGGTCCTTTCCAACCCTAACTATTCTATGATTCTATGATCATGGCACGGGGACTTTTCTTGATTGTGATTGCCTGGTTCTGATTACGGATCTGGGGTGATGCCATGTAACTCAGGCGACCCTGTCTGGTACTTCTCTATATACTTGTTGCCTCATGGGGGCGTGGCGACCTGGTTCAGGAACGGCACGGCGACCAACCCCAGGCTGCTCGGGCCATCAGCTCGCAGACACCAATGTGGTGGACGGCAAAATGGTGTTTATTAAAGAGTGACGCAACATTATATAGTCAGGGTTTACAACATCACTTCCGTCTACTTACATCATCAACTAAACACTATCGGCTATTAGGAGAGGGGCCCTGTCTTTCCGTACAGCACGACATCTTCCGGCTGCCGAACCTTAACTAGTGACACAACATTTCCCCCCTCCTTATGCATAACTAAATTAGCTAAAATATACTTAATCAAAATCTTATCTATATCTTATAAAATCTTATTCTATACCTTATAACAATCTTACAAAGTATATATAATAAACTCGAGTAAAAAACATAAGGCACCTTAGACAAAATCAATCTTACAAAAAGACTACATACAAACATAAGAATCGAAACACAAAAAGTTGATAAAATACAGTACAACGACTCTGCTAAAAATCAAAAAACCAGCTCCAAACAGCGTCAGTGCAACGTAAGGTGCATGCCTCCCTTACATTGTCTGAGGCTTGGGCTTCTAAACTGACCAAAGTGCACACTCGTTCTGATGTAGGTGGCCAGCCTGCATCGGAAGAAATGGCCGGTAATGTTCATAACAATTTACAAGGGTCGACAAAAACCTAAACATAATTACATATATTAATTTTCGGTACATAACTAACACAGCATTATAAACAAAAACTACAGTATCTACTTAAAATGAAAACAAAAGGCAACTAGTAATAATGGATCGTAACTTAAGGCAACTTAAAGGTAACCTGAGATAACACTAAGTAGATATAGCACTGAGGTAACACTAAGTAGGTAGAGCACCGAGTAGATACATTCTCAAAGCAGTTATTGGTGTTCTACCAGCATAATATTAAGTCTTCCGAGCCGGCTCTTGACGAACGACACGAGCCTATTCAGTATACAGGGCCTGAAGATCAGTGCCATGATGATTGTTGCGGTCGGCCCTGTTCAAGTACCCATTTGTAGGGCTAGTGACCTGATTCTCCCACTGATAGCATGAGCATAATCAAAATCACACAAAAGCATCACCGCCCCTCCCTACGATGGTCATTTTGCCATAGTCTGGATTCTGCCAATGTGGAACTCCCAGGCTTGGACGGGACGCATGGCGCTGGGATATATGGGTTACGGGGGCGTCCGATGATCTAATCCTGTGAACAAAAACTCACAATTTTCATTAGATTTATTCTGGAGATCTGGTTTAATAAACTTAAGTGGACACCACTTAACTCTACCGTCTTTTTTGACAGCAGCGTATCCTCGCCCTGTCAAAACCAACCGCCACCCCTGTTCCCATTCACCCAGCTCATTTCTAATTATGACTAATGGGCCTTCTTCTAGTGCTCGAGTGGCCCAATGTTTTTGAATGGGGCTATTTACCTCCTCTCCTCTAGGAAATTGATTTAGTGCTAGCAGAGCAGTCGCCAATAGGCGTGCTTGATCTCCCGAGGGAATGGCGTCAGCAAAACCTTCTACTTTTGCTAACACTTCCAATTTAGATTTGAGAGTTTGATTCGCTCATTCTACTATGGCTTGTCCCGTACTATTATACAGGATGCCGTGTATTAGGGTAATACCCCATTTCAAAACAAATGCCTGGACTGATTTAGAAACAAAGTTTGAACCGTTGTCTGTTCTGATCTGATTAGGGACCCCAAGCCACGCCATGACTGTTAGCCAATGTTGGATGGTTGCTTTGGAATCAGTTTTACGATGTTGAGTGGCTACGATCACTCCACTATATGTGTCTACAGTTACTGCTAGTCACGCTCGAGGTTTCAACAAGTGGCAGATTGTAAAATCCGTCTGCCACAATTCGGAGGCTTTAAGTCCTCTAGGGTTTACTCCGCTGGACCACAATGGTGCTTTCTGACAGTGAGGACCTGTAGCTACTTTATGTTTCGCATCAGTAACTGAAATCCCACATCTCTTTGCTAATGCTTTGGCTCCGATGTGGAGAGACTCGTGTAGCTGACGGGCGTCTCTTAATGTCCACAATCCTTTTGCAGCGGCGTCTGCTTTATCATTACCGGTCTGGAAAAACCCTTTAACTGGGCTATGGCTGTTGACATGGATGACTGATATAGTGCCCTTTCGAGAAAAAAGTGCTTCTTCCAGCATTAAGGCTGTTGTAGATGTTGACACGCCAGGTCCCGACATGGCTGAACAAAGTTTGGCCACAAACATCAAGTCAGTTACTATGTTAAGGTGTTCTGTTGAAAACAGTCCGCACGCCAGTACCACGGCAGTCACTTCTAATTGTTGAACTGAAAGAGCACAATCGGTCATTTTAACACAGTGCCATTCGTTTTCTGATTGCCATACCACTGCCGCGGTTGAGGTTGTTGAGGATGCGTCTCTAAAGACTGTTGGTCCCGGTTGAGGCCGGTCCATGATTTTCTGTGGAAGGTCGATGTCGACAATTGCTAGCATTTGAATCCAGGGGGGCTTTGCAGCATACCGAACCTCTCCGCCAAATTCAACGAGAGCTATGGCCAAATGTTCAGACATTGCCACAGATTGCACTGGGAGCTGTTTGCGGAAGGGTAAGTATATCCTGGCGGGTTCAATACCTAAGTGCCTTAAGGCGAGTTTTCTGCCTTTCATGATGAGATTACCAAGGCACTCAACTCCCGGAGAAAATGCATGTGACGGTTTTCCCAGGACTATCCATTGTACTGGTTGGGCTTTTTCAGGGGGGCCCTAGGCCAGTGCTCCTACTCCCCCCCCCCCCGTGAAATGCACATACAGATCAAGTGGGATATTCGGGTTCTACCTGGCTAGCGTGCTTGATGACACCTGTTGCTCAATGAAGTCTTGCGAGTACATTGCTTCTGTCGTTAAGGTTTTTTGCTCCCATGGATTCTTTCCTTTCAAAAGATCATACAAGGGGGTCATAATTTCGGGAGGGATCAGAACAATATTGCGAAGCCATTGCAAAGATCCCACTAACTGTTGCATATCATGAAGTGTCTTAACATCCTGACGGATTTTTATTTCGGGAGGAGTTATGTAAGAGTTTGTGATCCCCACTCCCAAGAAACTTACACATGGTCCTCTTTGAATTTTCGCGTTCACGATTTCGAACCCGTTTGTCTTGAGAGTGTCTGAAACCGTTGACACTAATCGGTCCACCTGATTTCCTGTTGGTGCGGCAATTAAGATATCATCCATATATTGAATAATGGTTGCAGTCGAGTCAGTGTGCCGAATCAGTGCCAGCACTCAGTCCACCGTGATCTGACAGATAGTGGGTGAGTTGATCATTCCTTGGGGCAACACTTTCCACTGGAAACGCAGATTGGGGCGTTGGCTGTTTGGAAACACGACAGAAAAAGCGAACCGCTCCTTGTCTTCCTCATGCAAGGGTATTGAAAAGAAACAGTCCTTAATATCAAGGACAGCACAAGGTTGTCCTTCTGGTATCATAGAGTTCATAGGCAACAATGTTTGGACAGGACCCATTGGTTGAATTGTTTTGTTTACTTCACGTAGATCATGGAGGAGACGAAACCCCTCACCCGTTCGTTTGGGTATTACAAAAACAGGGGTATTCCACGGGCTAGTGGAGGGCTCTATATGACCTCGCTGTAGTTCATGGTCAAGTAGCTCAAAAAGAGCATCCATTCGAGGCTTCGATAAGGGCCACTGCTCGACCCACACTGGGTCGGACGATTTCCACGTCAATTTAATTGGTGGAAGTGGATATGCGGCAGTGGCCCCTAAATTAAATTTGTCACCCTGGCTTTTAATAGGACTAGAGCGTCCCTTCCCAACAGGGGTGGGACTCCTGTCATGACGTAAGGGAAAAGGGCAACGTTTTTTTCCGGTCCCTTTTCAGTATGAAGCGTGATTGCTATCAATTGAGCACTCTTCCAAGCTCGGGTTAATCCCCTGACTCCACCCACCATAGGGGCATTTGCCAATTTCCAGTGTGGGGGCCAGTTCATTTTAGGAATAACTGTAACATCTGCTCCGGTGTCAATCAAAAAGGGGACACTAATAGTAGTGTCATCTGGACTATTATAAAGGGAGCAGATCCCCCACACCACTGGTGGGTTATCACACTTTATTGCCAGGGCCACCCTGAGGTCTCGCCCCCATGAAGTTGTCCTTGCTGTCCCTGAGATAGGGACGGATTCAGCTGAACTGATGGTTGGACCGTAAAATTGGTCACTTCTTGGAGGGGCAGTGGGTTCGAGAGCGCTTCACCCCACGCGAGATTGGCATAATTGGGCTGCCTCATATCCCAAGCGGTTGAGGGCTGAGTACGGCCCGGACACCCTCTCCCCCTCCCGTTTCCCAGGATTTTAGATCTACATTCCTTAGCGATGTGGCCTTTCTTTCCACAAGCCCAACACGGCCCTCTAAATTGACTGTGGCGTGGGGGGGGTGCCATTGATGGGTCCCCCTGCCGGGGGCAGTTTGCCACCACGTGGCCCACCTGGCCACATTTAAAACACGCCCTCATATTAGCCATTGCTGTAACAGCTGCTTGAAACGGGGTTAACTGCTCCTCATTCGCGACATGTTTAATCATGTTTAATCATGTCCACGACGCTTGATCCCGTCAGCAGCGATTGCAGGATTTCTTTGGTTTTTGCATTACATTGCTGACGTATGCAATCTGCAACGACCCGGCCTTTTGCTTCCTCGGGCAAGGCCGAAGAATCGACCGCCACTTGGAGGCGATCCACAAACTGCGTAAAGCTTTCATTTTCGATTTGCTTTATTGTTGACCATGGCGAAGGCTTAGCAATAACTCTAGAGACTGTATGAATAGCATCTCTAGCTGCGCGAGTAGTTATCATGACTTCATGGGCCCGCAAGCCTTGGGCTTGTGTCTGGGGAGTGAGCATTGTTGGATCGGTGCCCATTAAATGTGGCAGGCTGGAACCATATAATGGGTGACGTTTCCCAGTTGCTAGGGCTAGTTGTTTCATACAATTATCCTGCCATTCTTGGTTAAAAACAATCATCCCTGCCCCTCCAAAAATCATTTTGCAAACATGTTGTATATCAAATGGGAGCATATCATCTCCCCCAAAAAACCCATCTATGAGGGTGGAAACCATAGCAGAATTAAGCCCCTTGTCCGCAATTGCTTTAACAATCGCCTGTATATCTTTAGGATTTACCGGGGAAAAAATCCTCTGTCCTCCGTCCGTTACTCGGACCTGGAATGCTAACGTGGCCGATGGGACCCACTCGGCACACGTAGTCTTTATTTCATTCCAATCTGTAAAAGAGGTTTTTTCCCTTCTTGGCTTCCCTTTATTACAGGAGGGGGTAATTTGGCTTTTGATTTTATCTACCCCTAGTTCTTCTTTATCTGAATCAGAATTGGTTAAGAGTCACTCATCCCCGTCAGTGTCTGATTCAGGATCAGAGCTCGACTGACTAGGTACCTCCGGGTTCCGATACTTTGTTGCTGGGCTCCGGGCCCGCCCGGTTCCCTTGCATGCCCCACAAGCGGGCCGTGCTCTTCCTCTGCTCCGGTCCCGCCCACGTCCCTTGCAGGCGGGCCGCTCCCCCCCTCCTGACTCACCCCGCCTTCCACTCGGGGGGGGGGGGGCGTTTACCTTATAAGGGCATTTGTTCAAATGACCGCTCTGATTGGCTCCCCGCGCCTCACACGCGCTCCGCCCCTCTTCCCGTTTGTGTGTGCATGTCAATCCTAACACTTCCTCCCTGTTCCCGACAGGGACGTCCTCGCTCCGCCCTTCCTCTTGCCGCTCGGCACCATCTTGGGGCGCATAGGGCGGCGGTCTAACCCAGTCCATTAATCCACCCCAGAAGGATTTTGCTTGGTTCTGTCCCTCCGTAAGTGGTTCAAGGTTCGGGGATTCGTAGGGTGCATCACCCTCCCACGAGTCTTCAGACTCAGCAAAGGTGCCCCCGTCCGATGGGTACGGAGTCTGTACGGCTGCCCCATACATGCAGGTTTCCTGCTCCTGCAGGGCCTTTCGCAGAGCCTGTTCAACTTTCCCCCACGACTTAAGATATTTCCCACAACCCGAGGACTTCATCTCCTCGGCTAACGCTATGGGGCATTTAACCCACACTTCTGGGTGGAGAATATCCACCGGCTGATCAATAACCCCAATCTGTAAAAGCCTCGCAACAGCGAGAATAAAATCTTTGGGTTTACAATCAACACCCCACTGCTTATGTAATTGTGATGCAACCTTCACAAGAGCTTCCATCCTCCTTACTGGTCCGGGAGCGTCCTCCCCGCCGGGCTGGTCCTGCCACTCCAGCAGCCGTTCACCCGAACCCAGGCAAATTTCCCGGGTTTCAGCACCACTTGTTGCCTCATGGGGGCGTGGCGACCTGGTTCAGGAACGGCACGGTGACCAACCCCAGGCTGCTCGGGCCATCAGCTCGCAGACACCAATGTGGTGGACGGCAAAATGGTGTTTATTAAAGAGTGACGCAACATTATATAGTCAGGATTTACAACATCACTTCCGTCTACTTACATCATCAACTAAACACTATCGGCTATTAGGAGAGGGGCCCTGTCTTTCCGTACAGCACGACATCTTCTGGCCGCCGGACCTTAACTAGTAACACAACAATACCAGTGTAAGAACTGGTCTCATAGTGAAGCTTTGGGCCAGTACAAAGTTAGGAGTTATTTGGATCTCATCTCCTCTCTTCAGCTCACCTGAAAAAATCCTATGGAGTTTGCATTAAATTATCATGTCAGTATTGAACCATCCAGCTGTAAGTCATTATTCCTTTTGTAGACAACTCTGCCGATTTTCTACAAGAAATAACAGTTTCACAATTCTGACTTTGGTAGTGCTCTTCTATGAATGGATGGAAATACCAGACACAATTTTGTCTCAGGTAGCAGTGGCAGTAGCAGAACAACATCTGCCTTTAAGGAAGGCTTTTAAAAGCATGCTTTACTACAGCAGGCTTGAGTACAGAATTGTAAGCCTGTTATCTTTATTGCTGCCCTCAGTCTCAGCTCACGTCAATAAAAGGCCTCCCATTAATCTCACTGAGAAACGGATCAGGCTCAGGCCCTACATGCTTTCCTGTCCTCTTGGAAAAATTGTTTTATGCACTGTGATTCCTGCATTTAAGATGCAACAAAACAGAAGGAAGGGATTTCAAGGTGTCTACCCCCACTTTGGAATTTGCAGTAAGCCAAGCCTCTTGGCATTGTTCAATGCAAATGCTTTTCTGTAGACCTAATGTATTGATGGAGATACCCATGCAAGCAACCTTACTTCGTGCCATTAATATTGAATGTTAACTTTTTTTAAATTGCGTGGAAAAGTTCCTGCCATCTGCATATGGTTCTGCATTGAAGTAAACAAAATGCGACTGACCCATGGAAGCAGTTGCAGTTTTTGACAGCATTGTTTTCAATGAAAAAACAGTTCCACTTCCCTTTCATAATTTAAGGCACCAGGTGGCTCAGTTTCTTGCCTCTGTTCTTAAAGACATATCTATATATTCAAGATACCTCTGTATACTTAAAAATATCCATGAGAATTCATTTAAATTGCTGCAGAAATCTACTCTGCTTGTCCATGTAGCAGAATAACACCTCGGTAAAAGGTGACAAGTGAAATTTTGGTTTTTCCAAGTGGCTGTTTAATACATTAAAAAATTAACTTTCCTTTTGGCTTGCAGCAAATTGGAGACTGTTAGTAGCTTTTCTGAAATGAATTCAGTAGGCACAGTACAGTGAAGTATAAATAACACAGAAAATAACAATAGCAGCATAAGTGGAGTTAGCTAACACTCTTGTTTCTCTTCAGAGAACTCTGTGGGTATAGATGTGTGCTGGTGATCGCATTTCCTTTGAATTATTGACCCAAAACAAGCATCAGGATGCTGTGGGAAAACCTGCATTGCTGTATTCTACCTCTTCTGAGAAAAAACAGCATCAGTTTTCAACTGTCTCTGTTACATAGCAGAAGCAGAACAATAGATGAAGCACTAACCCTGTAGTACTGCTATGTGAATAATCAATTTTTCAGTTTTCTGGCAGCTCTGAATTTGTTTTAGGTTGATGTCATGGGTTCAGCAGCAGCAGTCATTTTTTCTGCTTCTTGGTAGCTGGTGCAGCACTGTGTTTTTGATTGTGGGCCTAGGAACAGCGCTGATAACACCAGTGTTTCGGTTACTGCTTAGTGATGTTTTGGTCTGGCCAAGGATTTTCTGAGTTTCATGCTCTGCCAGGGAGGAGGGGAAGCCGGGAGGAAGCAGAGACAGGACACCTGACCCAAACTGACCAAAGAAGTTATTCCATACCACAGCACGTCATGCCCAAGATGGAGGACGAAGAGGAGAGACCCAGAAGGGTGGGGGGTGCACTGCGTGGTCGGGCTTGGTTTTAGGTGGTGAGAAATTGTATTCTTTCCTTGTATTCGCCTTGTCATTATTATTATTGGTGGTAGCAGTAGTGATTTGTGTTATACTTTAGTTACTAAACTGTTCTTATCTCAACCTGTGGGAGTTGCATTCTTTTCGGTTCTCCTTCCCATCCCTCCGGGAGTGGGGGGCAAGATAGAGGGGGGAGTGGGTGAGCAAAACTGCGTGGCTGACTGGACTTAAACCACGACAGTTGACCTATAAAGTAATTTATCATACAGCGTATTCAGCTAGCTAAAAGCAAAAGGAATAACAATTCCAGCACTGAGTGGTGCTTTTCTTTGAAACAGTTGGTATTTCTTTGCACAGCTTAAATAAATTTGAAAATTAAATTTTAATTTTAGAAGTTTATTTTGGAAAATTTTAGAGCTGGATATTTTGGATGGTTGAGAGTTTTTAAGATTTTGAAACAATTGCATCAAAATTTAGAAAAAATAATGAGGTTTTACTGGAGAAAAAATTGCTCTTATACCATCCGCAGTCATCAAGCAATTTTAGTTAAAGGACCATATCTTCACCAGAACTTATCACATAAATGTCTCCCTCAAAACAGCTCTTGATTGCACGGTTTGCAACTTATGCAGTGTCCTTTTCAATTTCTCATTTGCTCAGCATCCCTGTGGTAACTACAGTAATTGCTAACATCAGAATAGACTGGGCCCTCAGTGCAAGTTGCCTTTATACATCTGGGATCTTCTTATCTGTCTGAATAAATGAATGGAAAGAAGAAGGAATCAGCACTGAGTGATCTTCCAGCTTTTCATGATTCACTAGGAGAACTAGATATACCCACTGCAAATGGCTCAAAGGCTGTATGCACATGGGGAATTGTGCTGTTTCCACCTTTGTAGTGTTAAACACAGAAAAGTAGCTTTGTGTTTCAGCTTATTTTGTAATCCTTTCTTAATTATAGGAATATGTATGAATCTAAAATGAAAGCCTATGCTCTTTTAACTTCCAATTTTTCTGTGTACACATTCCTCTTGAGCCAAAGAAACACCAAGAGTAGGATACCTCTCACCTGATTTTACAAGAGTAAAAGATCGGAACCTAATTCAGAGCTAGTCTCTGTAGGCTTCCTTTATAATTAATAGAAAGACATAGGTACCTTCACAGAAGGATTCATTTCAGATGAATTCTTCTGATGCCTACATTAGGACAAGATGAATTGCCTTCTGAAGGTGTCTTTCTTTTTCCATTGATTTAAAAAGGACCCTAGTGTGACTAAGATGCTTGAGGTAAGTGAGATTAATCCTGTCTTGAACCTAAAGGGACAGTATGGTTTGGTTTCTATAAAGGTACATAGACTTCAACAAGACTAAGGAAATTTCCATTACAGATCAATAATTTCCTATACTGTGTATTTTCTGAAGAACACATTTATAATCATTTGCTTAAGGATTTCATAGTAGCTATTATATATGAGAAAATTAGAGAACAGCACCTTCCTTTCTCCCGCTCTGTCCTCAGGAGGATGCTTTTCAATGTCTGCATTTACATTTTGCTTGACTGAGTGAGCCAATTACTTGCATGCAGAAAAGCAGTGCTGAACTTCAAGGGGGGTAGGATCATCCAAAAAGAATGCTACTAACTGCTGTAAAAAGGAAATGATGACTTTATTAATACACTTATGCAGTAAGACTAGGATGCCAGGGTGAATGAATCAGTGCCACTTTTGAAAGGCTGTGCATGTAGCCTGACCTGGGAAGTGTCTAACAATGGGTGCAATTATCTTTTCCATGATGGCATATCATTAGTTTTCACTTTAATTGTCACACCAGTCACTTGACAAAGATTTATTTGATGTCTAATACTACAAGCCAAGCTCTGGAAATACTTGTGAATTAGAAAGAATTGTACCTTTCCAGGGACAAGGACTGCTGGATCTCTATGCCAAGGTTTGATTGCACATAGATTTACAGTGTACTGCTACTTCTACTAGATGGTGAAGTAGCTAAATGTGTATTTCTGAGTGGGAATGGCAGCAAAGAATGAATCCCCTAGCTGTCTTTTTCAGAGACAGTGGGAGGGAGGAAACAATGTATACGTACTGCCAGAAAAGCTAAAATAAACGCAAAGTGATAATTATACTGTACACAAATGGACATTTTTTTAATAGTCACAACGTTTGTACTAGCAAAATCTACATGCAGTGGTGTTGATGCAGTCAAGCTCTTCCTCATCGCTCCAGCCTCTCCTAGCAGCTGGGGTCAGCAGTAAGGACATGGAGCACGTGAAGTATGGTTGGCCACAGCAAGACCCAGATGCTAAGCTAGGGATGATATCTTTTCAGTAGCTGCATCTGGCTCGTTGGCAGGCTCTACATGCTGATCTGCTGGCAGGCCTGGATTTGCCTCTGGGTCTGTCATCTGTCATGTTGTTACACTGCTGATGGGCTGTCTCTGCTGCCTTGCCCTCACAGACTGCATTTTGCCTTTCAACCACTTTTGCTGCTGAGAATTATGCTGCTGCTCCAACATTTAAGGACAAGGGGATGGCAGTAAATTGCTAAGACGTGTAGTTCAGAGTGCAAGATCAGGGCAGCATTCTCAGAGTCAGAAATATGCTTGGCACATGCTCATTAATGCATGTTATAAAAAACAGCCCTGTAGATTTAGAATTTGCTTGCAATCTATTTGTTATGCTTTGCAGCTAGTTAGTAATTCAGGGCTCCAGTGACTAATGCACCTTTGTTTTTAATTATGATACTTTCATTTCAGCATATACCTGAAGATGACATATACAGTTGTTGATTAGCAAAGCAGAAGCCTTAATGAGCATGGGGGTAGCTTAGTGAGCTGGCTGTAAAATAAATATGAAATGTATTACAGATTTCTCCATTCTTTGCTGCATGGCGCATAATAACTTGGAGGAAACAGTTAAAATAAAATATTAACGGGCTAGTAGAACTGGGAAAACAGCTCACTGTTAACATGCCCAGTAGTGAGAGAAAATTACAGGTTTCATTGTGTATGCTGCACCATCTGCCTACACAGAGAGCCTAAGCCGTAGGCTCTCCCAAGGGAAATAGCTGTGGATAAGTTATTCAATTAGAACAGCATTATTGGCCAGCTACCTTGGAGAATTGGGTTGATGATGTTGTGATTATCCTGCTCTACATTCCTTCATGTCCCAGACAGGCTGCATTGCTTTGCAACTTCCTTAAGTGTTCACTCAAGTGTACAGTAGGTGAGCAATTGAAATGGGGAATATCAGGGATGCCTGAAAGAAAATCAATTACGAATGAACTTTCTCTGCTTAGCCACAGCCTACATATTCTGAGTCATATTGTATTTTTGTGGACTTCAGTGTAGTAAGTGACAGAACTGGCAGTGGGTGGAAGGAGAATTTCATTGTGTGCGTATAACCTGTGGCTAAGCACCAGAATTCATATGGTAGGTTACCAAGCAGTACAATGCTCCTTCAAGCATGACATTATTAGTGATATAGAAGCTTGCAAAGACTACAGCAAGAAAAGTTTTGAGAAACTGCTTTGGCTCTTTGTCAACAAAGGTCCAAAATGTTTTGGGTTATTTTTTTATTTATTTGAAACTTTTTTTTCTTTTTTTGCAAAACAGAATTAATCAGGGTCTGATCCCAACCTTGCAAACCCATTCTTTTCTGACCTCTGAAGTTAATGACCTCTAAGAAGCAGCACCATATTCTCAAAAGAGAACTCAAGCCTCACTATGCTACCTGCATAGGAACATAGAGAAACCTGCATTTTCTTAATTCACTTTTTTTTTAAGAAGCAATACTGCACCTTAAATTTTTTGATTTAAATTTTTAAAATAATATTACAGACCCTCACCCTTTTTCATCACCTAGTCTTGTTTTAGTTGCCCCCATCTACTTCGCTTTCATCAACAATGGGATTTTAAGACAGTGGGGACTTGCTATATTATTTATTTTGGCATCTTGTACCACACAGGCTGTAGATTTTTTAAAGTCATGAAATGAATTCATGCCATTTTAACTAAGCAGCAAATATTTATATTTTTTGAATCAACCTTCAAAGAATCTTTCAATTTTTTTAATTGTTTCTATGCTCAAAATTGTAATAATATTTCCTCCCCAGTATGTCATGAGCCAATCTAGTCTGGAAAATGTAACAGAGAATGTAACAAGGGGAATTCCTGGGAGAGGCACATTTTTTAACTGTGCTTTAATCAGAGCTGAGCTCTCCTGGAAAGGTGACTTATGCCTGCTCTGAGTTCACATCACCATCAGTAATCTTTTCCTCCTTCTTCAAAGCTGGATGTCTTGTTAAACAAAGATGTACATTGTCCACAAGGTCCACAGTAGGGAGGCATTTGTGAGGTGACAAATGAGGTCATTGGCTTTGTAGCTGAAGAGTTCTCAGATGGGTTCAGAAAGGCCCAGTCTCTAAAAACAGCAGGGATGCTGCATGACTGATAACACCAGGTCAGTTCATTTCCTTGCCATTTATTTTTCCTTGAATATTATGGGTGCAGATGGGCAACAGGGAGACAGCCTGCCTGTTCACCTATCCTTGGTGCAGCGCTTGCTTGGGGAGAGGGGAAACATAGTCAGTTACCCAAATGCTCAGAGCAAGGCAGGCCCCAAAGGAAGGAGGGAGTGGACTCTGAGGCTATGAGAGATCTTGTGCTTCAGAAAAATTCGGGTAATGATAGTGCGTCCTTGGTAAAGTGCCTTGAAGGGGCAGGATAAAAAGCAATGTCTAGGAATGAAATAACACTAATATATATTATATATTAATATAATATTAATGTCTGCTTGAATCAACTATTTTGAATCCTTTTCTGCAAATCCTCTTCATGCTGCATCTACATGACTTATCTCTCAGATCCCATCCTCTCTTTTGTCTGAACAGCTGGTGCTTCCAGAGGACCATGGTGACTTGCACCACTACATCTCTGTGGCTTTCAGATAGTGGGGCAGTGGCTTTAAAATTTAGGATTACAGGGCACCAACACTTAAAGAAAGCATAAATATTGGTGAAGTGTTGCTGCACCATGTGTGCTCAGGCTGCTACTGATAAGTATGATAATAATGGGAGTCCCTGCACCCAGCAAGAAAATCCAGTTTCCCTTATGTGTGGCCTCACTGAGTGCCTCTGGAAAGGACAGAATTCATCTGTCTGATCCTTATAGGGCCATAAAATATATCGACTTTTTAAGTTCTTCCCCTCCACGGAACCACATTTTTTGCATGCAGACCATGACACAGAGATTAACAAACTACTTCTGGGATATGCAAACCACTGACTGAAGGGAGTGCCATTTTCCTTTCATACTGCCAGTGGAGAAAATAATGCCAGCTGAACCCATCTGCTCACCTACTGATGAATGTGGGGCTGCTAGCTGGGTCTTCATTCAGAGCTTTCATATCCATTTTCCTGGTACTGCTACTTGGCACTGTAATTTGAAACTGAGATACCTGCAGTGGTATATTGTATTAGATACCCTAGTTGTGAGACTGTTATTATCTCGAAAGTAAAGATCTTTTGTATCATAATCTGTATCAATTGTGAGAGTCTTTTTTGGGGAAGAAAGGTTAAAAAAAATAAAGTGCATTAGAAAGGTCTTGATAGGTAAGTGTGTTCCCTCCTTGTTCTTGTGCCACATTGTTGATGCCTAACAGAACAAGAATTATACCTGTTGCATAACTTGAGTTGGCTGAGTGTTGGGAGCTGTGCCTTGGGGGTTTCTATGCTTTGTCAGTTGCACCTTAATTTCTGGTGAGGTTTATTCTCTTTCTTCTGCTTTCCTTAAATATGCGTTTACAATTTAATAACTTCATTAAATGATACTTTAAAAATATTTATTGAAATAAATACAACTCAGCTAGGTAAAGCTCCTATGCTTTTAAATAGTTGCTCTACTTTTTTTAATGTTTTTTTTTCCTTGTGGAAGAGACAAAACTATGGTCCTGCTTCTACACCATCTTCTGATGTGCACCGTTTCCAACATCACAAGAACAACCCGTGCTCTGTTTAGAATGAGGTCTGCTTAAGACACGGTTCACTGCCTGAGTGGAGAAATCTGAAAGTGCAGCCCTGGACCTGGCCAGAGCCTGTGGCTAGAGGACAAGGGGCTCTGCACACCATTCCTGTTGGCATAGTGTGTGTTAGCGTAATGCTAGGTGATCCAGACATAGCTGGACCCTTGCAGACAAGCTGTCTGTGAACTGGTTGCTGGTGTTTCTGCAGGCTGCTTGTGAAACCCGTGAGAAATGTGGACATGCAAGCACCCTGCTCTGCCTGCTCCTCTGCTCTGCCACTCGCTCTGGAGGCTATCCTTCCGTCCCAGCCAGGGAGACACTGTCCAGTCAGAACCGTTCAGCCACCGAAGCGACACAAAATACAACCTGTCTCAAAGAGTTGGAGCTTGCATCTTTAAAGCCAGTGGAAATTTTTCATCTGACTTGAGTGGTGGCCACATCAAACCTTCTGGGAGTGCCACCTGATTATGCCTCCAAAAAGTGTAGAACCTTCCCATCAGAAATGGCAAAGACGAGTTGGGTCAGCAAGACATCTCATTGAAAGCTGTGAGTTTTAGTTTCAGTTTCAAGTACTGAGTATGAGAATTAATTACCTTTACTATCTGAAGAAGAGCTTAAGGACTCAGCAAGAGGTCATGATGAGGGCACAAAAAATAAATGAATCTTGAGTCTGGTGAAGTATAGAAAGAGAAAAATGCTTGGTTATAGAGATGTCTAATTGTTCTGGCTTTCTCTGGCTTCCCTCATCCAGGCATGAAAAACTGAACTTCTCAATTAGGCTGGCTACATGGACTTCATGAAGAGACCTGGCCCTAGGAGAACTTATGGAAAAAGAACCATATTCCTAGTAAAGACACCCTGCATAGCAGTGACAAACAGCTGGTTGTACTGACGGCAGAACTCTTCCATGGCAGAGTCAGGCAAACCAAGCTAATCTGCTTGTATGGTCCTGATCTTGCCAGTGCTGGACTGAGCTGTGTCAAAAAGCTGGGGATAGCTGCCTGTGCCTGAGGAAAACGTAAGGTTGGAAGTTCCTGAAAGGATCCATGGATGAGCTCCTCTTCTCAAGCAACTCTGATTATAAATGAGGATGCAAGTAGGTGAGGCTCAGCTTACCACATATTGTACTCCTATATTTGTTCAAACTGACAAGAAGGATGGCCAAGCTCATGAAACTGAAATTATTAAGTCTTTATTTGAATACATATGTTTGGGTTTTTTTGTTGGTTTGTTTTTTTTTTTTTAATCATACTCTTTTCTGTGGTCGTTTCCAGAATGGGACAGATCTTTTTTGGTTTTTGTTTTTAATTCCAAACTAAACTTGAAAGATTTGGGACTGGTTTTGTAGATCCACTTCCTGAAGGATTGCTTTGAACCTGAGGTACAGATAAGAAAGCCAACTGTATCAGCTACTTTAAAAGGAGCACTCTTTGACAAAGGATATATTATTACTCAGGCCACTGCAACCACTTATTAATGGTGCAATCAAAAGGACATTTCCAAAGTTACTGAAACGATCCTTTACAGAGTATGAGAGGAAGCTAGATGTCCCTACTGGACAGTATCTTCATCAATCTGTCATCTGGGATGTGTATTTATTATTCTAACAGGAGCAGGCAAAGGGATATGGAAGACAGAGCAAATGGTATCTCTCCAAAGTATCTCTTCTTATTTAATTATTTTAAAACCTTATTTTAAAACATTCTCTTCATCTGAGTGCTCTGCTTGGAGAGATTCCAGGGCTCTCTAATGTTAGTAGCGAGCAAGAAGATTTTTTGTACACATCTGCCTTTGAGAATTTTACAGTAATGGGTATTTGTGTTGATTCATTTTTGTACATGCTTTCCCCTCAGGAAGAGTGCTGTATGTGGAAGCACATATTAATTTAACCCTTGAGTAAAGCTGCAGCAAAAATGGTTTGCCCCTGTGGAAATCTGGTAGTGATGGTGAAGAAACAAGCTGTCAAAGATAGAGAGTATACTGTTGTTTCTGTCACCTATTTATTTGTGTGGTGAGCATCAGTGCATACACATTTTTACAAGCAGGAGCAGGTCTTAACGTATAAGTAAGAAAAAACCCTTGCTATTCTGTGAGTGAGATAAGCAGGATATTGGAGAGACTGGTGTCAACATTGCCACAGAAATGTGAACTCATCTTGTCACGAATGTCAGAAGTGTTCAGTTTTTTAAATAGACTTCATTTTTAAATAGACTGCAAGACTGCCACAAAAGGAAGAAAAAGAGAGAATGCCAGAAGAGTGCTGAGAAATTAAGTTGGTTTTACAGGAAAAAAAACTGAAGAGATTATTTTAAAGGGAGAAACAGAAAAGAAAAGAGGAATCAGAGCACATAAACTTTCTTAATTTTTAATGCAGGCTTACTTAGTGTGGGAGAGAAAGCATAAGATGTGGCTGACGAAAAGACCCAGCACTTCCTATTAGCTAAATGTCTTCCTATTATTTGTTACAAATACAGGTAATTGTGCCAGCTATGGGAACCTACATTTAAAGAATAGCCTTTATCTTTAAAAGCTAGCAAGATGAATAGGGAGAGAGAGAATTAATGGTAGATATCCTTTTAATGGTCTTTTTTACTGTAACATATTTGGTGGGAGAGATAATTTACAAAGCAGTAAGAAGGAATGTATCTGCCAGCCGCAAGCCCAGCTCATAGTTTTTGTTCATGTCCAGACTCCACATGTTTGCTGATGTTTGCTGACTCCACAGAAGCCAAGACTCTATTACCATGCTGTGACCATGCCTGGAAGGAGAATTGCATGATGATGCGAATCCCGTCCCATGCCGGTCACAGCTGCTGGGAGCCTTGAGCTATCACAGGAGTGTTCAATTGGTGAGAAGCATTTGAGGTCAACTGACTGCTGCCCGAGCCTAGGTACTATTATCTATACTAACAGGTCCTGACTGACTCCCTTTAGGCATGGCTGGGCTGCTTAACCCTTGCAGCATCTTCAGACCTTCTGCTTCAGCCAGCATGGCTGTGAGTCATTGGACTGCCTGGACACAAGCTGGAAGCTCAGCATTATAAACCTCATGGTGTAAGAACTTTTGGTCTGAGCAGATGGCCAAAACTTGAGGTCTTGTATCTTGTTTCCATAAAAGAAATAGATTGATGATGAAGTTAAGCTTTCCTTGATAAAACTGTAAGTCTGTAAAGGACATAGAGTCTTGTTTCCTTGACTACAACAGGAATCAAATGAGAAATTATTTCGTCAGTCCCATTTCAAAACCTATTTCCGCCAAACACATGACTGAAAACTATTCTTCCTTGCTTTTTGCTCTGCATTTTCTCTGTTAAGCTATCATTACATCTGATTACTTCTTTTTGCCTTCTTGGTGGTTTTTTTTCTGTACTATTGCCTGTGCAAAGCTCTTCTATCAATGTCTTTCATACTCTTGAGCAATTTCAGTGTTGTCTGTACCAGTGTTGGCAGCAGAAGACCCAGTTAAGCTGTCTGGGTCCATAAGGAATTTCTTACAACTGCTTTTAAAGAATGATGACAGTTGTATGCTCTTGTTTTAATAAGACTTAATCCATCCCATGTCAGTATATCTGCATAAGGCTAATGGATTGCATACACTTATTATGGCAGGTGTCTCACCAATGCAGAAAGAACCAATAGAGTGGAAGTCTGGTTATGCTTCTGTTTCCTCTCCTCCCTGGTTGTTTTTTTTTAATTATAGTGGTATCTAAAACAAAAGTGAAGCAGCACAGGCCTTAGCCAGCTCTTCTGTCCCATACTATGCTGTTTTAAAGAATTTGATCAAGACTTCCCTATGATCCTGTTTTCTATTCAGAGAGAATGATCACTGCAACAAGCAGTGGATTGGTCAGCTTTGTGATCCAGTGATAATGCACATCAAACTATTAAAAGACAGTTAATTAACATTAACATTTCTTAATATTAACATTCTTAGAAAGATTAATATCTTAAAGCTTCCTGCAATCCATAGGAATGTTTTATCACCCGCCATATCCATCATATCATTTTGCATTTTTCCTGTTCTACTTCAGCACGCCAACTAGATTGGCCAGAAATTCAGCCTTGTTTGCTTTCTTACCATTCAGCTTTTTTGGTAGACGTGGCCTGTATTTAGCTGTGATTCTTCTACGGGACACAGTTTTAAAAGTTGCTGTACCATGATAGGGAAGTTCCTCACACCACCGATTTGGTGCATCAGTGCTGACATGATCATAATCTATGGCCCTCATCATTCAAAGCAGAAACTTCCTTCTAACAGAGTTGAGATTTTATTATAATAAACTTGCTTGACACTGTTCATCAAAATGGTTCGTAAAAAGCTTGGAAGTCTGTCTTTGTAAAGGCAAATTAAGGAAGGGCATTACATACTTAGTTATATATAGTGGCTCAATGTCCAGCTGGAGACTGGTAATGAGTGATGTCTCTCAGGGATCAGTGTTGGGATCGGTCTTGTTCAACATTTTTGTCAGTGACATGGACAGTGGGATTGAGTGCGCCCTCAGCAAGTTTGCCGACGACACCAGGCTGTGTGGTTCGCTCAATATGCTGGAGGGAAGGAATGCCATCCAGAGGGACCTTGACATGCTTGTGAGGTGGGCTGATGCCAACCTGATGAAGTTTAACCATGCCAAGTGCAAGGTTCTACACCTGGGTTGGAGCAATCCCAGGCACACCTGCAGGTTGGACAGAAAAGGGATTGAGAGCAGCCCTGCAGAGAAGGACCTGGGAGTGTTGGTTGATGAGAAAACGAACATGAGCTGGCTTCTGTGTGCGCTTGCAGCCCAGAAAGCCAACCATATCCTGGGCTGCATCAAAAGGAGTGTGACCAGCAGGTAGAGGGAGATGATCCTGCCCCTCTACTCTGCTCTTGTGAGACCTCACTTGGAATATTGTGTGCAGTTCTGGTGCCCTCAACATAAGAAGGACATGGAACTGTTGGAACAAGTCCAAAGGAGGGCCGTGAGGATGATCAGCAGACTTTATACAAGGGCTTGGAGTTATAGGACAAGGGGGAATGGCTTTAAACTGAAAGAGGGTAGATTTAGATTAGGCATTGGGAAGAAGATCTTCACTGTGAGGGTGGTAAGGCACTGGAAGAGGTTGCTCAGAGAATCTTTGGCTGCCTCATCCCTGGAAGAGTTCAAGAACAGGTTGGACAGGGCTTTGAGCAGCCTGGTCTAGTGGAAGGCGTCCCTGCCCATAGCAGAGGGGTTGAAACTAGGTAATCTCTAAGGTCCCTTCCAATTCTAACCATTCTACGATTCTGTTCTATGAAATAACACTGCAAAACAGAAAAGTTCAAGGCACTTTTGTGCTACCTGTTGGAAAACATGGAAACCTTGGTCATATGCATATTGCCACACCATTTTCCCTCATTATGGTCTACATATCCCATTGCTGAATGAGTCTCAGCATTAGATCCTTTGCAGTCTCCAGAAAACCCTTCCTTAGCTGACTTTCTTTTTCATAATGGCATACTGTCTTTTATTTAACATAAGTTTTTAGTGCTTTGGCAACTTCATACTCTATTCCTTTCTTAATCTCTCGCAAGCGTAAAAAAACCCAGAGAAAATAAGCATTTTCAAATGCATGTAAGAGGTGTTCTTTTCTCATGATGTTTGCTCAAGTTTTACTAAATGTGAACAGGAGTTTACAATGCAACACGTGTTTAAACTGGTGAATAAATAACCAAGTGGGGAAAGGGGAAAAGGGCAGCTGAATTCTTTTCCACTGAAAATTTGACAAAGCAAATATGTACCTATTGGTGAGGTAGGGAAACAACCTTAAGAACTGGAAATGCTTCACCTCCTCATTGATTTCTGCCATTTTTCCATTTTTTCCAAGTCCTTGTCAGAGGATCAGGGAAGCCAGAGCAGCCTCTTGCTGAGCTCACGCAGCTATTTTATGTTGGAAGTGGTGACCAAAATACCCTCAGGTGCATAGCTATGGTTGGAGAAATTGTGATTATTGTCCTGAGGACTTGCCATGGGAAGGCTAACTATGGACTCTTAATGTGTACCAGATGGGACCACAGCTCTTACTTTTGCAAAGAAGTATTTAGAATAGTATTAGAATACTATTTAGTGTTTACAAGAAGTATTACAGGAAAAAGTATGATAGCCAGCAGATTAGTGCTAATACTAATTTTATGTGAATTAAAACTATTTACCACTGCCAGGGAGAACACAAATGGAAACGCAATGACTTTCTCAAACCATGCCAAACAGTTTTTTAAGATGCTGTATAAAATGTGAACTTAACCTTGTGAGCCTTACTTCTTTTATATATTGCTTGTGTAAAAACCTGGAATAATGGTTATTAGCACTAATGGCTATTAGCACCTGAACAGAGGTGTAAGTGACTCACTTCAGCTGCGCTTATATTCTGAGGCACCCACTTTCAAACCTCTCATCTCTCTCTACAGTTCACAGAAAGAAGCAGGCACGTAGACAAATCATAATGATTCATTTGATGCTTCACTGAAGTACTCTGAGGTGAATTGGTCTCTGTTTGTGCCTCTTTCTCTCCATTGTCTATGGGGAGAGTTCGGACACTGAGGCAGACATAAATGCCTAAACCTGGAGAAAAGTCCCACCCCATAGTCCTCTCTTTCCTGATACAGGTGAAGCCATAAGAATTAATTTAATTTCCAGTTTCTCCTCTAGCTTCTCTGCTGAATGTGTTGATGGGATTTGCGATATTGGTGTTTGGCAAATAGAAACAAGAAATAGCATGAAAGTTATGAATGTTCTCAAGTCAAGGCCCTACCAACTCACAGTAATAATTCCTGACCAAAAGTTAAGGAAGTAGGCACCAAACCAACACAGCACTTAAGTACATGCTTAACTTTAAATATGAAATTAGCAGTACTAACAAGTTAAGTACTTGCTTAAGTGCTCTGGTGGATCCAAGCCCTCTTTTTTTAAACCAACATCCACCTTCTTCTTGCCAATAGAGCTCAGAGGGTAATGAAATATTCAGTTGGGATGTTCTACAAAGGAAAAGCATGTCTTCTGTGACTGAAACAAAGCTTCCTTTTGCGTTTTAATGAGAAACCTTATTTTTAAAATAATAGGAGGAAAAAAGATAAGGGAAATTTTCCCTTTCAGCTCTGTTCTCTAAAGCCATGTGTCAGTATTTTTATTAAAACAAGACATGCTTCTTTTGTTCTTTCCCCCTTAACTTGTAAAATTTAAAGTAGTTTTACAAGGAAAATCTACAATTCTATTTGGCATGAAAAATCCTAGAGAAAAGTACTAAATTGGCAATGAAGGGAAATATTTGTAGTTGTCAACTTTACTGATTGAATAATAGAATTTAGAGTATGAAGTAATAAATATTGTTCTGATAAAAAAATCAGTTGACAGAAAGGTTTTGCTTAAAGAAAAAATTATTTCTGATGGACACAACCCACCCAAACTTTTTTAATATGTATATAATTTTTCTTGCTAGATATTTAGTAATGTTTCTTTCTCTTCTCTTGTTTTATTTTTAGAGTTATACATATTGCGTTTAATCTAAGGTTGCACCACACAGTGTTCAAATTGATGTTTTACATGCACAAATTCAGGGAATCCATTTAATGTTCCTACTTTAACTGGAACTCGTATTGGAGATACGTCTCCAAACTCGGAACTCAGATTTTACATTATTTACCTCAATCTTTTGAAAGTTGAAAGATCAGTTGGTTGCTGAAGACACTCTTAGCTTAATCTAAAATATCAATGACATCAAAGCTCTCCTATTGCCATTCTAGTATTTCTGCAAGGCTCAGATATGAAAGAACCCAGGTGATAAGTGGAACACTCTTATCTCACCCGTATATCTACCTGCAATTGTAATTGCTCCTATCCCATATTAAAAAAAAAAACAAAACAAAACAAAAAAAACAAAAACCAAACAAAACAAAACAAAACAAAACAAAAAAAAAAAAAACAACAATTTGGTGGAAATTAAAGAATTTTGTAACCTAAAGGTTAACTTGGGTAATTCTTAATAGGGAAGGACATCAAGGAGGCTGCATGCAATTTCCAGAATTATAGGGATGCTGTGGAAAACGCTCCACGAGCAGCCACTTTCCTTTTTGTGGCTTAAAGAATTCAGTTTAAGCACAATTGCCTTCTACATCTGTGTCACAGCAGAAGATAACATCCTCATGCATGTAAAATATCAAGTTACCACTTGTATGAGATCTTTTAGAGAATTTCCTGACTTAAATAACCAAAAAACCCTCATCCACCATAGTGCAAAGTCAGTGTTTCATAGACAGAATAAGTATGTAGCATTGAAATTATTAGCAGAACACATATTAAGAAATTAACTGTCTGCCCTGACAACTATAGGCAGCTGCAGCTTTAGCAGAAACAGCTTTCTGCATGGGCCTGGAGTGCCTTAATGTGATGTATAGGGTTTGATTCCCAAGAGCTCTTGCAACTTTGCAGGGAGTGCAGACTTCCGCTTGGTTTCAGGATACTAAATGATTCCGTTTAGACGTAAATGCAATGTATTTATTTTTACAGAAGACACTATCCAACCCCTCCTCCTCCTTAAATTTATATATCTCTATAGCATTCATCCATTTCAGTGAGATTTTATAAAAATACATTGAAACTAGCCTATACAGTCTCCTTCTGTTGACCCATTTCTGACAGGGCAGCTACTATTGCTTTTTGTTGACTCTTTCTTCCTGAGGAATTTGTGAAATAAGATCCAGATGTTAAATTTCTTTTACTTTCCTTTATCCTCTTTATAGAATAAGACTCTGGTTCTACAGGCTCTTCATCTGTGGTCACCTCCATAGAACTGCC
Organism: Ara ararauna; assembly: GCA_028858755.1. NCBI lineage: Eukaryota > Metazoa > Chordata > Aves > Psittaciformes > Psittacidae > Ara > Ara ararauna. Next base: position 90,735,668 of record CM054378.1, read on the forward strand.
TCACTTGTAATTTCTTCTCATACAAACAAATTCATGTTGTCCTCAGGATGTGCCCAAGTCATATTAAAATACTATCTTTATTTCACTGGATCAAAATGTATCAACATGATTCAGAGGACACCTAATCCTTCTCAAAGTTATTGAGAAGAATGAGGGACTATTTATTTTCTCTGATCCCTACTGCTACCAAACACCAATTGAATGTCAGCTTGCATGTGTAATAAAATAATAAATGCATTTATTTTAAACAAAAATTATTCACCTTGATACTTAGTCACTGAGTGAAACATTATCTTCAAGTTCAAAAAGAGGTAGCTGTCAGAATCCACTGCTAAATGAATTGCATGTTTAAAATATACATTTTAAAGGTGTAAATTATGAACCACATTTTGAAAACTGCTACTTGTGTTTTTTTAGGCACCTCCCTTTCTGGGAAATGACTGTTTGGACCCTACCAAGTATCGTAGTGTCCATTCCTTTAACAGAATGCCCAGATCCAAAACCACTGTGACTGGCAGAATGTTCAAAGAGGAAGGCTTCGAAGTGTCCTGGAAGTAGGACTTTTGGTCTAAGTCTAATGCCTAAGAGAAGGCATTAAAGGTGGAGATTTCCCCACACCATTGACACAACAAAGAAACTTATTCCCTACAAGGCACTGGATTTTGGAACAGGGTGGAGTGGGTATAAATTGACTATTCACTTATACTTTTGGAAAAAAAAAATACAGTACAGTCATTAATATTTGAATGTGCTACATTTTTCAAACAGCTTTATTCGTTATTACTTTAAATGTATGGATATTTTCACTTTTTGGCTGATAAATTTGGAAAAAAGCTATAATTATCTGAAGCTGAAGGAAAAATGGCAATGGTGTGGTTTATTTGGTGAAATTTATTCTTCATATTTCCAAGGTACTTCAGTAAAACAGTGCTGAGTAAATTAGTATCACACATCTGCCTTCAAACGGCGTTCAATTTTTTTATGACTGTTTCCGAAGTATTTTGCTTGTGTTTCTAACCTAGCTATGTCTCCTTGAATTTAAAGATATGCAGGTTTTGCACCTCTCTAGGAACTTGCCTGAGTATTGATTTCCAATTTAGAGAATTATTCACCAAAATTGAGAAATTACACTGCCAGAGTAATTATTCCTACTATTAAATGGAACTATATGTATATAATATATGCTAGAAGGAACAAGAAGCATAAAGTAGTGCTGAAAATTGCTGTAATGTAATTTTCCTTAATTGGAGTTATTATCCTACTCTGCCCTACCTGATGTAAAAGACACTTTTTCTCACCTTATGCAAGACGTAGCAAAAATGATGGGCCTTACACACTCTTAGTTTTCCCCACTGCAAAGATTCTGTAAGTTTCAACTCCAAGGCACTGTACCAAGATCTCAGGAAAGGGACCTGGCTGCTCAAGTTTCCCATGGTTCCTGAATGATGGAAGCATACTGCACCCATGAAAACCTCCACAAAAAAAGATAGCCGAGGCAATTATCAGTCCCATGTATTTACCCCATGACAATTTTTTGTAGCTGTCTCAAAGGGTAGTGCTGCAGAATCCCCTGGCAGGAGACCAAATTAAGGGGCTACAGATTACAGGAAGTACTTACTATACTATTTTTCACTGTTCAAATTGTTATTATTAATAGAATCTGGGATAGCTACATAGAATCATAGAATCATGGAATAGTTAGGGTTGGAAAGGACCTTAAGATCATCTAGTTCCAACCCCCCTGACAGGGGCAGGGACACCTCACACTAAACCATGCCACCCAAGGCTATGTCCAATCCAGCCTTGAACACTGCCAGCGATGGAGCATTCACAACTTCCATGGGCAACCCATTCCAGTGCCTCACCACCCTTACAGTAAAGAATTTCTTCCTCATATCCAGTCTAAACTTCTCCTGTTTAAGTTTGAACCCGTTACCCCTTGTCATGGCCCATTGTTGCTGCCAGTGAGTGCTGCTGGTCCTGGGCAGATGCGATAGGCTCTTAGTATCCTGAGTTCATCAGTTCTTGTGGATTCAACAGGACCATCAGTCTCTGGAACTTCAGGTTTTCGGAGACTTTCACACTCTAGCTCTCAGCATATGTTTTTTCCTACCCTTCAGTCTGTTGTTTTCTGGGAACCCTTTCTCCTTTCACACCAGTAGCTACCTATACAACCCATTCATACAAACACACACCAAAGGAGCTTTTACCACTAGGTCACCTGGTAACTGAAGGTAGCAATATGAATAGAATGTTACAGTACAAAACCTGAGAAATTAATAAGAAATGAACATACTATTTTCTTGTTTGCCCCTCGGTAAAAAATACTCACTGCAAAATCCTTTTTATTCATCAGCTGGCCTATAGTGTTTGCTATCCCTGTTTTTCTTGTTAAACATACACTTAAAATCTATGTATTGTTTGTGGTTCAAGTCTGCTTAATTGCAGACATCAGAGGGGATACTTGCCTATGAGAAAACCGTTCATCCGAGCAGAATGTACAGGATCAGGCACTATGTTTTGAAATTAATGCTACCAAATATACAGATATAAAAAATAGGCACATTAATACACAATTATGTTGCAACTGTGCAACCTTAACACCATGTTAATATAAGTTTCTTACATTTAGTGTGCAATACGTTTTAGAAAGCATATGGCACATAATCCTCTCCAAATAGTTTTAGAAATAAAAAGGTGTCCTCTATGAGCCTCTGTCACTGGTGAAGGGAATGTTTTCTTATTTCTCTGGGTGCTGGAACCCCATGATGAGCAGATTTGCATAACAATTAACCTCTAAAAATAATTTATAACCTCCCAGATGAGAAATCAGCTTCAGGGTGGTTAAAAGGGGAGACATTCTTTATTAATATGACTGTATAAAGGAGGCATCCAAGCAGTGTAGGCAGTCCCTCAAAATGGGACATAATACTTCCTATGCACTATAGAGACTGCAAGGTGGTGTTTTGCTTCCATTTTTTCTGCAGAAGCATTAGAAGCATAAGAGAGAGAAAACCTTCCTTTAGTAGCAGAAACTCATCTATTCTAATAAAATTCTTGAAAGATTAAACTCACCATTGTTTTTGTACTTATGCAAAAGTGCAAGAATCCTCTTATTCTTCACAGCCCTTCTGCCATGCTGAGCGTGGAGATGTTCTATTTTCACTTACTGTCTCCTTGGCAATCTGGGGTGTGGACAAGGAAAAGGCTAGGGCAGGGAGAAGCCATGAATAGAAGAATTTGTAATTTAGAGCTGCTTGTGGTTTCACACAACCAGGGCTAGTCCTACAATAAGACACTGCATCTGAAGTTAAAATCTCTCTCCCACAGAAACAAATTAGTTTATTCAGTGAAATTCGTTCTGTCATGTACTCTGCTGTAGGGCTTTCCCTCACACCTTTCTCTTCATTACTCAGAAGGCAAGATCCAATGTACATCGAAGCCAACCAACTGCTTTTCAGCTTTATTGGAGTATATGCTCATTTATTTGTTTTGATAGATTTTGAAAGAGTACATGTTGTTTTGCAAAGCATGCCCCAAACATCTCACATGCTAGTTAAGCTATTCCATACAAAGACACTCCCACTGCTGCTTCCCTCTGGTGTGATGATCAGTATCCGTTATCCAGCTTGGTGTGAGAAGACATAGCTCTATTTTCAATGTCTTGATGCTTGTCTCTTGCCAAACAACTTCCCAGGGAAGGAGAAACAGTGAATGGAGCTTCTTCTGAGGTAAAAATGCACATCACAAACCAACAAATATTGGCTTTAGTTTCTGTTTTTTGAATGTCACAACATTTTTCACATTGGCAGTAGAGACATTGCATAATAATAGTAAATTACAATAATAAAAACCACTGGCAGATCAGTTGCCCATTATTTTTATCCTCAGTATTTGGGAAATACTGCAAATCTCACAAGAAAGCCATGAGATTTCATTCCCCTGTTTTGCAATCTGGAGTAGTTCAGATAAGTTTTGACAAATCAGCCAACATGTGGCTTACTTAGCTAGGTTACACCATTCATGATGTTGAGGTTTACCCACTGAACGGAATGTGAGTAATGGGAAGAGGTTTGTCCAGCATTCTGGCTGCTCAGCTGGTCTGCATGCTGCTGTCAGGAAAGGGCCTACTGGAGCCCCCAAGTGCTTAATGTATCTCAGAAGTGTTTTGTAATGATTTTGACATTACTTTCTGTTTGCTGTTTACATCCTTACCAAGCTGCGCTATTTTTCATATATCGCATATAAGTATTATGTATACATAAATATGCATAAATGCAGGCTTCTTTTTGGAAGTGTGGCCATTCTTAGTGCCCATTTATGGTTTTGGTGGTAGCTCAAAACAAAACATCGTATAGAATAGTTTGGGTTGGAAGGGATCTGTAAAGATCACCTAGAACAGTCCCCTTGGGCTGAAATATCTCCCCTTGGCAGAGATATCTTTCACTGGACCAGACTGCTCAAAGCCCCATCCAACCTGGCCTTGAACACTGCCAGGGATGGGGCAGTCACAGCTTATCTGGGGAACCTCTTTCAGTGCCTCACCATCCTTATCATAAAAAACCTTAAGTACAATCTAAATCTACCCTTTTCTAGTTTAAAGCTCTTGCTTCTTGTACTGTCACTACAGGCTTTGGACAGTACACTCCATCTTTCTTACAAGCTCCCATTTATATATTGAAAAGTCGCAATAAGGTCTTCCTGGAGCCTTCTGTTCTCCAGGCTGAACAAGCTCAACTCTCTGGGGCTGTTCACTGAATTTCAACATCTGAAACCCAGTGCTATGAAGTTATGAATTCTATGAAGTCTATGAAGTTATCTTTATTACTCTGCTCATTGGGGAGATATTTGACAAAATCAATAACTTTTTAGCTAGAGAAAATTAGTTCCTAGTCAAATGAAAACCAAATCAGTTATTCATTACATCCTTGTGTTGGTCTTATAATACAGGTATGTTCACCCATCTCAGTATTTTAACTGTTGAAGAACAAGAAAATACACAGGTATTTTCCATCCCCTGCTTCATTTTCATCTTGTGAGTCAACCTTGTAAATTAGACTAAGTCATATATTATTTAGGTGAATAATGCCACAGTCCCAAGACTGCTCCTTTCTGTCACAGGACAAGAAAAGCCCTGTTTAAGAAAAGCCCATTACATTCTAATTCACCACTCTATTTGCTGCTGATTTCACTGTGTGAGTTTGGGGTTTAGGTGAGGAAGAAATAAATCCTTGCCTGTTTGAAGAATTGAAAATTGTATTGAAATGAGTGAACTAAAATTTTGAATGGATAATAATACCATTGAGATGAAGGGAAGACTGACTGGGAGACCACAGCAGGAGACGGCGGGGTACCCTGTTTATCCCCTACTTTTCAGGTTCCAAACATATTCTTAGTACTGAAGACAATAAAAATAATTAGATCTCCTTAGTACTCTCTTAGTACTCCTTAGTACTCCTTAGTACTCCTTAGTACTGAAGACAATGAAAATAATTAGATCTCATACTTCAAGGCTTAACCATTTGTCACCAGAGATCAAAAAGGATCTCCCATCAGCATCATTGCACAAATTGGGGGGTTTACTATCCTCTGTAGCACTGGGGCTTGGTCCTGAATAAAGGCAAGAATATTGGACCAGAGCTCTGCTAAAACACTCCTAGGCACCTGGCAAGTATCTTGGTCAGTATGGCCTAAGACTCATCCCTGGCTCTGGATAAAGAAGGGATCTTGTACCAGCTTGGGACTTTGATGGTGTTTGTAGTCTAGGCATGGTTAGCCACAAGGTTTACCCAGGTATACCTTAGCTCATCAGTTCTTTACATGTCAAAAGCATAGGATGTCAGTGGTGACCTGGTCTCCATACATGGTACATAGCTGAAGTTCTTCAGAAGAATGAATTACAACCTAAAACTTCAATGGGTTTGTTTCATGAAATCTGGGTGAGCCTTGATACCTATCAGCATGAAAGAGACTGTCATAATCAATCTAGTGATCTCCATTAACCTCGCTTTCTAGGACATGTATGAGACAATGTTATGCTTTCCTCTCATTCCTTTCAACAATTTTTCTGAAGCAACGACAACTATATTTTAAAAACATAACCTCTGCCCCACACTCTGAAAGTCTGTTTAAAACATGAAACTCCATTTCATTTTAAAGGGATTGAATAATGCCAGGTATAATTTGAAAGATTCATAACTACAGGCTGATCACAAAAGGGCACTTCCCAGTCCATTTAATCTTTTTCTCCTAATGTGTCTAATTAATTTAGAAGATTAATTCCTTCCTTTACACTGCCTCAGTTATTTAAGAAAACTGTTGCTTTTACAACCTTATATTCCATTTGTTCTCCCCTCTCCCCATTTCCCCAGTGCCCACTAGGTCTTACTGGACTCTCAGTGCAAGAAAGGAAGGAAAGAAAAACAATTAACTAAAACACTGAAAGATAATGGAAATTAATTCAAGCCTGGCAATACAATAACACCTCTTTTATCACAACACCTATTAAAATCTAGTTTAGGATACCAGTACCAGAATTTTTAATCACAGCACACTTGGGAAGCAGATGACTTCAAATTCAGCATTCAGACTGCTGCTTTGCTTAATCCAGGAAGAAGTGTGGAATACATTAAAAGAAACAAGCTGAGGACAAACTGGAGAGTGTTCTTGTGGGAAGAAAGCACTTCTTTAGAGATGTCTTACAAAATATAATGCAAAAATGAGTTGTGCCATCCTGATGGCTTCTTAGAATTGAAAAATTGACTGTACTGTCTACTTGAAACATTCTATGGATTTATGCTTGATGTGCATGACCAACGCTTAAAACATTTATGGGACCATACTGGCCACAGGATTAGACTTGCTGCCAAAGCAACTAACGTGAGAAAAGAGGGACCAGGAAGTTTTGCTTGCACACTTACTAGCTGGAAAATAAGCTTAGATTCTCAATAACCATGATTTCAGCATCTCTGCAACCAGCAAGAACATCCATCCAGGGCAGAATAATTGTGAGCTCACCCGTTTGTCCTACCAGCAAGGTAACAGTGCTCTACCTTGCGACACAGTAAAACACAGACCTGCTCTGAATTTGAGCTATAATTTTTGGTCAGCAAAGGCTGTGAGCAGTGCAGGCAAGATTAATACCTCTTTACATACTATGTGCCGCTATAATAGCACCATCAAAGGAAATATCAATCCTAAGCCAGCTATAAAGTATTGCATTAAACAGATAGAGGCCTAGAAAGTGTTATAATGAGGTTTGCATTTTGGTTTCTATTGCTATACTGATTGTGACTGTTAATAGCTACCTGAAATTGATTTTAAGAAGAACATTTCTATGCTTCTCCCCAAGAGTGTTGTTAGAGAGGTTTCAGGTCAGCAACCCTGGAAGAAAAACCATAAACTTTTTTCAAGCACTCAAAATGAAATGTTTGTGTTAACTCAGCTAATAAACAGCTGAAGTGAGAGTCTTTAAACCAGTCTTCCTTTTCAGAATGTATGGAAGGAAGAATAATGACACACACTTGAAGAAATGTAGCTCAGGAGACCTGAAATCATGTACATTTAGTGCTGATGATCTCGTTTGGATCACTGGGCAGCCGTTATGCTGGCTGGATACCATCAGTTCAGGGCCTCTTGAAGTGATGGGCAGATTATCACTAAAAAAAGCCTGAGCACCCCAGGCAGAGGTGACTGGAAGAGCATTTTGGAAAGGATTAAGTGGCCTCTCAGGTATGAATGGAACTTTCTGTGCAGCAGGAAAGGTGGGGATTCTCAGATGAGACCAGACACCTGAGCTGAGGCAGACTTGTCACCTCAGTCTTTACCACATCTGGTGAATCTGCAGCCGGGGAAAGCAGGGTGCTCCCATCTCTGCCTTGCTACGAGATGGGTGCCTGGGCTGACGCATCTCTGCTGGCATACACAGAAACACAGTGCATGGTTTTCCAACCGTTCTACTCTGAGATCATCGTCAGACCTCCTCCGGCCTCCAACAGAGCTGGATGTGTGCAGCTGCACTGGAAAGCCTTTGACAGCTGCCACATAGAGGCAGTGCCCTCCTCTCCATGCTTTCCCAGGGGCCTTAGAAAAACAGCAAGATCTGGCCCTGTATAGCACTGGCTGCCTTTTCTGCTGGTTGAACTGGAGAGTAGAAAATGAGAATTTGGGCAAACTGTGCGCCTGCAAGCAGCAATAGCTCCTTTCTCCATCTCATGTTTCCACGGGGTTTCAAAGGTAAGCATGAATAAGACCGGCTCATGCAGCAGTACTGTCATCATACACAGCTGAAGTACTGATCCAAATGAAAACCTGCATGCCCTTGTTCAATGTTTGTGGAAAGATTTGTACATGCAAAGCAGCTAGGTGGCAGCTGCTGAGGTGGAGTTGGAAAAATGTGCTGTAGCTTGAATTCGAATCCTTGGCTTACTACTCTGAAGCTATGTAGTAGACCTTCCAGCCTCCTCTTTTCCTAGATAGTGGTCCAAATGTCTGCCCAAACCCAAAATCCACATCAGTGTTATTTAGTAGAAAGGATCAGCTACCTGCTAATGGAAAGAAGAAATCCCATTTCTTCAGTGATTTTTTCAGGGAACTTGAAATCTTTGAGAGGTTCAGGGCTTTACTCATACATTTTCACCCAGTGACGAGCAACAGCAAGTTAATTTTCTGAGCTCAGCCAGTCAGATATTTAAAAGAAAGTTAGCAAGCACCTGGCTGAAGCTGGGCCAGAGTTTTCTGAACACGGAACTCAGCCAACCCTATTTGAAATGAGAGACTGCTCCAGCATGAGTTGTCCTGCCAGTGCTGCTGGCATGAAACATACAGTGCTGTGTTTAATGTCAGGGATATGTTGAAGAACGTCCTACATTTTACTGCTGAAAACATTGCATTTTTTGAAGCTCCATAAAATCAGAAAGATTAAGGAGAATGCTTTACATTTCACAAAGCTCTGCTCTGTTGGAACATCTACACTGATCAGTGTGATTTGTCTTACTAACCTCTTTTTTTATTTGGGAGAGTATACAATCATGGTATGTATTTCACCTGACGCAGACGTATTTGATGCATTGTTCTATGGAACAGTATGGAAATTTAAAGCCTTTAGTACAAAAGGTACTGTCCTTAGTATTCAGGGTTTTCCTATTCCTCTACTGCTTGAAGATGAAATGCTACTGAGGGATAAAGAGGAGCCTGGATATTCATGAGAGTGCGGAATAAATTTTTCTGCCGCCTCACTTATCCAAAAGACCATGTTTCCCACTGTTGTTGATGTAAGGTAACTGTGATTGCCCTAGATCCTAAAGCTGTCATAGTTACCTTACAGCAAAGATAGGATAAGGTCTCAACGAGCTATGGAGTCTATCTGCATGAAAATCTCCAGTCTCCACTAGATTCTTATCAGGCAAAACACTGACTTCAAAATCAGTAAGTTCATTCACACTATGAGCAATTTCGATCTCTGATGGTTTAATGAATGGTAAGCCCTGCTTCACTGTGGGAAAACTACCACAGTTTTGTTTCAGGTGCAAGTTTCTACTGTGACCACAATAAAACCAGATTTTTGAGTACTACAGCTTCAGAAGCAATGGTGTCTGTACTGAGTGTGGGAAGGAAGGAAGTCTGAACTTGTAGTATCACAGTGGAAGGCTTTCACTAATCTGGGATCACTGAAGACTTGTATAAATAAAGCAGAAAAGAGTATTAGGGGATTTTAAGCTGACTTTAACTAATTTTCTCTCAGAACCTGCATTTGGAAAGGAGATTTTTTTCCTGATTCATTGATTGATTATACCACAAAAAATTTAAAGACCTGATACAACAATTCAGTCCTAAATTTTGCAGCAGCCCTTTAATAAGTATGAAAGCTTAAAACAGTGACAAAGCAGTAGGTGGGTTCTGTATGTGCCATTTAATTGCATGAAGCAGCCTTATTTTGACCTCTCTTTCTGTTTCCTGCCTGTATTGTACTGTCTTCCAGAGCACAGCTTAAAATTTAATGCATTAATAAGTGCCATCAGGAAAAATATCCAGATAATTCACATTAGGTGCCATGAATAATTATAAAATCAATCATCAAAATGATCTTCCCTAAAACTATGCATTTTTCCTTTTCATTGCATCATTAATTTGAGGCCTAATCCCGCATGCTTTGGTCTTCTTATGCTCCTGCTGATGTCAAGCAGACCCTCATTAAACTCAGATGTTCTGCCCTGCTGGTACAAATTCCAGCTTCAGAGCCTAGTTTTGAGTTCCTCAGACTTCCTTCCTGTTTCTTAAGAAGGTCTGAAGAAACCTACTTTATCTCATCTAACGCAAAAAGTCTCTTGCAGGCTTTTGATCTACAGAAAACTCACTGCTAGTTCTGGAAAATGCCTCTTCAAGAGCAGCTCTGGGACAACAGGGAGCAGGTGTGTCACTCTCCTCTGGCATTGCCTTCTGCTGTTAGTAGAGGTACATGGTGAAATGATGGTCTTCTGTGCAGAAGTAAATTCTTTCTTTGAAATAGGTGAATATTGTTCAGACCCTTCCTTGCCGTGTTGCTGCAGACACGAGTCTTTGTTCAAGGATCTTCTCATTCAGCAAGGATCAACATGGTATGTGCCATGAGAAAATTTTGAGTTCCAAATAACCTCCTCATTTAAAATGACCAGCTTTTGGCCTTTTCCTCAGGGGGGAGGAAGGGGAATAGATGAAGAAACTCTTTCATTTTAGACAGTGTGCTTTCCTTCCCTGATAGAGTGGAAAGTTGGTACCATCCCAGGTTTCTCCTGACATTTTCAGTGAAGAGGCCTATGGTCGCCATTGACCACAAGATTAAAGGATCTCCTACAGTTCGTGATCACTGATTGACTATATTCCCTGCTCCTAAATTGCTCTCTGCACCAAACGATGCATTGCTTTAAAGCTGAAAGAAGAGGTACTGGTAGGTCAAAGAAAGACATGCCATGTAAGTTCATCGTTTAAGTAGATGGGTGTTTCATTTATTTTGTCAAAAAGAACTTCCTAAGAATTCTTCTTAATTATGCTGTAGGTGAATCAGAGGGCTGTAATCCTCTACCACAATTCAGTGCCTGTGCTACTCCCACCCATCCTGCCTCTGAAGCACTATTAGCAATGTTACCCTTCCATACAAATAACTTATGTTTTGTTCAGCACTCCACAGGGAAACACCAGCAGCTTTCTGGATTTGCTTTATATTTCAGACAACTTCATCCAACTTGAGAGCTGCACTGAACTCTTCACACATGAGCATCCACGTCAGAAAGACAGAAAAGTCTTTTGAAGAAATGCAGCAAAAAGTATACTACTCCCTGCATTGTCGTACTGGATACCTGTGTGAGTTTATGTGACATTTGCATTATCATACTCACCTCATTCTTATTGATAATTAATCTGCCCAACAATGGTGAATTAAAATGTAAGTCTAGACAAGAATAACTGTGTTGCTTTTTATACAGAAAGAATCCACAAAAAAAAATCCATTCCTCATTTACTTATGGGTGTGACTCATAAATAATGTGAGTTTAGTCATTGATTTGAGAGACATATTCCTTCCTATTAATATAAAAATGTCATTTTACAGGTTTTGATATATGGTGTTTGGTGTATTCCAGCAAGAAAGATTGAGGCCATATTTCTTCAGTGGTTTTCTAGCTATGCTTTCAATACTGAACTGAGTTTGAATCCCCATTTCTGATACATATGCTAGTTTTTTGACTTCTCATGGTGGTTCTGCACCTGTATGTCGAAAGAATAAGACTGTGATGAAATTCCTATCTTTCAGGGTGCAAGAAATACACTTTTTTTTATTATGTTGGTATCATAATAAAAATATTTTCTAGTCACTCTTGTTCTGTGTTACAGAAGTATTACTTCTTCAATACTGACGCTGATTTTATCAGCTTACTACGTCACATTAAGTGTTTTGCTCTTGTTTGATCAGGCTGACTTGTAGCTGGCCAGATTCACTACTTTCACCTGCCCTTCCATCGGTCTGGACATTTATAAATGCTAATCACCACAGCCTTGTGCTTGTATCCTCCATGACTAAATGGAGAAATGTACCTGGCAGAGCTGTCAGTCACAGATATATTCTATGAAAAATTACACTATAAAATGCACTTTATTTTTTTTAATCCTTCCAGGACACCACACAGGTAATCAGACATCTTCATGATTGTGGCCAATGTAAGATCCTTTATGGATATATTCCCTATTTTAGTTAGCTTATCTAGTTTTTTTTCAGCTGACTCTCTTGTAATTACAGTAAAGTAAATACCAGAATGTTTTTCTTCTTTATTTCTCTTTAGTAATACCTGGATATATTCTATTAAATAGTTCTCTTGGTGCCTTAAAAAGATACTTTGCAATACCCAAGGTCCCCCTCCCACATACATATCATTGACATAATACATTGTCCAGAAGTTATGTTTTACACTTGATCTTTTTACAACTGAAGCATGTTTCCTCATACATTCAGAGGGTAAACCCCTTATTTGTAACTTACCATCTTTTAAAAAACAGTAAGTAAAATTCTGTGCTGAAGATGATAATTTTCCAGTGTTCTCTATCCATATTACCATCTACATTCTCCTGCTGATGCTCAGTCATAAAAGAATGACTTTCAAAGAGTCACCAGGCAACATCCTTAGCAGAAATTCCTCTGTCAAGACAATGTCAGGCTGATGTTTTTATCACTACAAGTCAATTCCCTCAATTTTGAGGCAAAAAATAAGACAATTAAGACCCTAAACTGGTGTACAGCAGGTAGGAATTTCCACACTATGGAATATTTCTGTTCCTCTCCACCTGCAAATAATAAAAATGAGAGTATCCTCTTGATTCCTTGATGCTTTTGATAAATGAAGAATTGCCTTCTTTCCATTTTGGCTCATTTCTCACTCCTAGAATAGACCAGGAAAGGAAGAATATTATGCAAGGCTTATGATTCCTGGCTTTCTCTATTGGCAGTGCTTTCATGTCATTTGTCATTTATGTCAGAGTCTGATCCCATAGTATTGATCCAGTGGCAGACAGGTCGGTACAGGCTAAAAGGAGTCATGGTTGTAGGAATGAGAAACATCAGATCCAGGCTGCCTTTGAAGCAAAGAAGACGCCAGTTGTCTGATTCAAGCTGAGAATAAGGTTACACCTTCACCGGTCTAAAGGTGCATATTGACAGAAAGATAATGAATGTACACTAGCTGTCTCACTGCAAAATCCCAGGGGAAACAGAGGCTTCTAGCTTCCAACACAGTATAATGAGCTATGGGAAGGCTCATAGCATTGGCATCAGCTAGGCCTGCTGTGTGAAAGGTTCCTAGGCCTTGCCTGTGTTAGTGTTTTACATGGTGATGGTAAGCAGCTTGTTAGCTGTTGCCTCAAAAACCTCTGAAAATAGGAAAAACACTCTAAAAATCTGCCAGGAGAAACTCTCTGTCCCTGAAAAAGCCAGTTTGCTGCAGAATGTTGTACAACTGCATGTGGCTGCATGACTTTTGTAATACATTCACAATCCTTTCTTCTGGTAGTAAGACTAGTCTTTCATCCCTCTGGACTTTGATGGGGTATCCATACAACTGACATACACAACATTAGCCTTTGTCCGACACATCATTTCTGAATCACATCTAGTTCACTTGATCTGAAGGGACTTTTCTGGGGGGAAAAATAGCATGATAGGGAAATTATATTCACATTTAACTCATGGAAAGATAGCTTTATGTGCTGTGCTTCCAGACTTCACAAAAAAAGGAAAGAGCAACCCAAGCAATTAGTTGTTCCACTAGGATTATTTATCTACATCTTCTGCTTTTGTTGTTGATACCCTTTTTGTCTGTGTCTATGCATGGATGTGTAAGTGTAAATATCTGCATCCATATACATACGAATATGTGCCAGTCTGATATTTTAGATTAATTCTGAGAGGAACCAGCATGTGTTTCTAAAGAAGACCTCACAACTGCTCTCCTGAAAAAAAATTTGTTCTTTCAGTGTGCTATAACATGCGCTACTACATAACCATGCTTGGAATTCACTACCACGTGTTCTGGAAGGTATTTCTATCATATAGAGATACCTTTGGTTCAAAAGTTATTTGGATGTCATTCTTGAGCCTCAAATTCACATGAGACAAGCTCTTAGCAGATTCTCTTCTCGTGTAATTCCTGTAATTCACATAGCACAGAGGATATAATGGTCAATTGTGTGCTTCTGCATTTTAAACTAGGTGCTTAACCCTATGAAAAGTCATATCCTGCTCTTTTTCCTACTTTGCCACTTTTTTTTCTGACATTTCTTAAAGACTATTTTCCCAAATAATAGAAAGAAAAAGATGGGTAAACAATAAGCTCTACCGCCACACCCAGCTCCTCTTTTTTGCAAAACAAGAACTTGAAGAGACCTCTTCGTTCTTTAGTACCATGAAACAAACCCATCAAATAAATATTTTAAGACATTTCAGCTAATTTCATTGGCAAACTCCAAATTCTGAACATATTTTTACCAAGCTTTCCTCTTGAGATGACAGCCTGAACTCATTTTCTCTTTCTCCTCCCATGGACTCCCCCCATTACCTCCCCTGGAGACACTGAATGCTGCTGATTGTGCAAATTCAAGCCCATCAGCACTTGTCATCTCTCATGGAATTTACCCTTTGACATTCAGCTTCCACTTCCCACTTGGAGGCAGAAGTTTCATCTTTGCAAAGCACAGAAGTTGTTTCCTTGGAAAAAGCGAGAAACATGTTCTCCTGCAGGGAAAAGAGACTCACTTCACCATGGAGACCTTAGGGAGAAAATCCCTACATTATATTTATTTAATGTATTTTTTTGGTGGGCAAGCTTTTATTTTCTTTTTAATTTTCTGATAAACTGAACAGCCACTGTCAGTATTTTGTCCAGTCAGTATTTTGTCCAGTTTTCCTTGCCCCAGAATCCAAACTTTCAAGCCTTAAATAAGGACCTTTTAGCCCCAAATTACAGCCGGTCACCTTTACAAAAGAATCATTCCTTGTTTAGTATGTATTGTGATGACATTATCGCACATTCGCAGCCTCTCTCCTGCCAGTCCTGTACGTATATACTGTAAAAAATTTACTGAGAGAAAAAGATGCAAGCTCAGAAAGAGAGAGGGAAATGAGAGAAAGTCACAGGGACTTTTCAAGGTTGTTTTATCTGACACGAGGAACTCTCAGGTATGGGCATGTCTGTCCTCATTTACACCTGTTAAGCCTCATTGAAATCAGTAAGGTTGAGCTAATGTAGCTGATTACTGAGTTTGCCTCATAACCTGTCTCCAGTTAACTCACAACACAATCTCCCACAGGTGGAACAGGATGAGCTCTGCTGTCTGTAGTGCTCCTTTTATAGGAATAGTAGCATACCCATTACTTCTTTGCAGATCATAGAATCATAGAATAGTTAGGGTTGGAAAGGACCTTAAGATCATCTAGTTCCAACCTCCTGCCAGGGGCAGGGACACCTCACACTAAACCAGGCCACCCGAGGCTCTGTCCAACCCAGCCTTGAACACTGCCAGCGATGGAGCATTCACAACTTCCATGGGCAACCCATTCCAGTGCCTCACCACCCTTACAGTAAAGAATTTCTTCCTCATATCCAATCTAAACTACCCCTGTTTAAGTTTGAACCTGTTACCCCTTGTCCTATCACTACAGTCCCTCATGAACAGTCCCTCCCCAGCATCCCTATAGGCCCCCTTCAGATCCTGGAAGGCTGCTATGAGGTCTCCACGCAGCCTTCTCTTCTCCAGGCTCAACAGCCCCAACTTTCTATCCTATCTTCATACAGGAGGTGCTCCAGTCCCCTCATCATCCTCGTGGCTCTCCTCTGGACTTGTTCCAACAGTTCCATGTCCTTTTGATGTTGAGGACACCGGAACTGCACACAATACTCCAAGAGAGGTCTCACGGGAGCAGAGGAGAGGGGCAGGATCACCTCCCTCGACCTGCTGGTCACGCTCCTTTTGATGCAGCCCAGGATACAGTTGGCTTTCTGGGCTGCAAGCGCACACTGAAGCCGGCTCATGTTCATTTTCTCATCGACTAAAACCCCCAAGTCCTTCTCTGCAGGGCTGCTCTGAATCTCTTCTCTGCCCAACCTGTAGCTGTGCCATAACACAGGCTGCTTTGCCTGAGAAGGAACTTACATCTCAAGATACCAAAATTAGCAGAAATCTTCTTCCTCCTTGTAAATATGCTTGTTTAGCAGTATTATCTACTAATGGATATATTTTGGACCTCATTCACAATTTTTATTTTACTCCGCAAACAGCAGGATGTAATTATACTATAAATCTGTGTTAACAGGTTAGCTTTGTTATACTCCATTTTCTCTATCGGATGAAATTATTGTGCCTTCTAATATATAGTTTCTTTATAAGGCATATGATTTGTTGGGGTTAATGATTCAAGGGTATATTTGGGATATATTGTTAATATACATTTATTCAGGGACACATAAGAAGACTTCTTTTAGTGTGTGCACACAGCCAGGCACTTCCTGACCTGTCACAGGATCTGGATAATTTTTTTTTTCAGATAATGATGCAAAAAGTAAATTATCTCCTCCACATCCAGACAAAAATGCTAAATTCTCATTCTCCCTTTCTCGTGGCTATGTTGGACAGCAAAAGTAGGAAGTAGAAAGAACAGTTAATGTGAGATCATTTGGTTGTCTTATGCCAGTCTGGTTAAAAGATGACAGCATCAGGTTCATGTTGTGCCGCTGAAGTCTTAAAACCATAAACGATGCTGTCTCTAGAGACTAGTGAAGAGGCCCAAAATATGCCCAGCTTTGGGTTGCCTTGACTTCATTATCCTTATGTTAGCATTGCTAGGGATTGATTAGTGCGTTGAACTCAAATAATGGGGTTTACCTGATACTTAGATCCTTACAGCCTGGTTTTCTAATAAAATAAGGCTTATGCATTCTTTGCAGAGGGATACCATAGGTTCCTGTAGTCCTGAATCACAGCTTGCTGACTCTTGGAACCTGTGAGATAGTCTATATGTCGTGGTTCTGTTGAGCTGTGCAGTGAGGTGAGCTCAGTCCTTGCTCCTGCAGCCCCAGTGGGGTCTTGTGCACACTGGAGAAGGCATGCAAAGAAGTTTGTGGCTGCTACATCCCTGGCAGTGTTCAAGGCCAGGTTGAATGGGGCTGTAAGCAACCTGGTCTAGTGGAAAGTGTCCCTGCCCATGTCAGGGGGGTTGGAACTGGATGAGCTTTAAAGTCCTTTCCAACCAGATAAATTCTGTGATTCTATTAGGAAGGCAGAAAGCCCCAGCAAACCAGACCACATTAGTTCTACTGTCACTAAACTGCCTGTAAATTGGTGCATACCCCATGGATCGCATAAACAAACCTTTCCAGAGTTTAGTTAACTCTTCAGTCTTTGCCACATTACCTGTGGTTGTATGGCACAATTACGCATTGCAGAAGGGGAATTTGGTGGAGGCAAGTTGTAGGAATGCCATGTTCTCCTCTAGGAGTTTTTTCCCTTTTATTTTTTTCCAGAGTTTAATTCAGTCATACTGATTATCCAAACTGCCTTGCAGTTTTTCTTGAAAATCACAACCAGAATTGCCATGCTGTGAACACCTTTTTGATCAGTGTTCTTAAGCATGATTTGAAAGATAGATTACTGAGAGGCTAAACATTTTTTATGCTTACAGCTCAAAGTGGCACTAATAAATAACCATAAAATAGTAATCTCGCATGCATAATTTTTCCTGGCAGACCCTTATGAAATCATTATGTAATTAATTTCTTTATCAGCCATGTGAAAGTACAGGTAAGGAAACTGCCGGATGAAATAAAAGACCGGCTAAAATCGTAACCAACCAGATCTTTTAGAGATACACACATGATTTCCTTTACTCCCACAGTTTCCATGCTGTTCTGCCATTATAGAGGAGTTCTCCAATTTTGAAAGTGTGTCCAAAAATAATGACGGTGAACTCCAAGTACTGCAGGGGCTCTGCGGCAATTAGCAGTGGCAAAAAACATTAGCAAGCAGGAAGGCATATAAGAAAGAATTTCTAATTTACAAACTAATACTCTTTAAGAACTGCATTTTTCCCTGTTTTCTGTGTTTCTATCCACCTTGCACAAACCTTTGCATCAGTACCATCACACATCAAAATGAGAATTTACTGAACTTAATTTTAGCCATCTAAATCCCAGCTACCCGAACAAAGCACGCCGTCCAGATTTCATCCTATAGTAAATGGGAAAAGAAGGCAAATCAGTGGCATTCTGCTGCCATCTCTCTCTTCCCCACTAACTATTGAAGGAACATGGGCATTTGCATTACAGCGCCCAGAATCCATAAACCAGTGGGCATAATAACTGGGCATAAGGCAGATATGACACACAGTTTGGGTTTTTTTAAATATGCATTTCAATATAGCTACCTAGGTACATATCAAATATCTGAAATTTGGCCCAGGTATCACCTGGATCAGGTCTTTTTCATTTGTTTTGGTCTCCCTAAAATAAGAAGCAACATCAGTTTTGAAAGAGAATTGGTTTTGTATGTCCTCTGTAGAACATACATGTTTATTTAGAGGTATAAATTTAACTGGGGAAGACTATACAAGGTAATGAAATATGGTGCATGGCTCATGGCATCTTTAAATAACATTTTCTTCTTTTTTTAATTTGTGTTTTCCTTAGGCGGCTTTTAAAGTTCTGCAGTTTCCAATGGAATTAATTTGATAAAAATAATTTGAACAAATATTTTGCTTCTTAATGTTGTCATGAGCTACCTAAATAGATGAATTAAAAATATGCTCAGCTATGGAGAGGCTCAGACTTAACTTGACGCTTGCTTTGGAGTAAGCAAAACAGCAAGGTGAAAGGTATGTTGAAATAGGAACAATTTTCAGTGGCAGGGGTATGATCCTCATGCTTTTCCATAGGATAAACTCACACTCTAATACCAGCATTTATTTATAGACTACCGTCTTTACATAGTTGTGCAGGCAACTTCCTCCGCTCATTTGCAACTGTGTAATAATGCAATGCCATATGTAACGTCAGCAATAGGCAAGTAAAATTACTTCTTATAGATCTGATTTTTGCATAATCTAGCAAAAGGTGGAGCCTCTTCAACCCAATCCTCTGCAGTGTTGCATGATCAGTTGAGGGACCATAAATCAGTTTGGAAACCTCAAGAGCATATAAGAAAGGAAATGCTCATCTTCTGTTTCTCTCATTTGTAAACACTGATGTGTAACAGACTAAAAAATATGTAATCTATGGCCATTTATGGCAATTTGCTATTGGATTCACTCATGAAACTTATTGAAATCAACTAAGGGCAGAACAACTAAGGGCCTTTAGATATGTCTTGGCTTGAAATCTGTGTCAGCTGGAAAGGATATCTCCAGCACTCCTTTGAGGAGCCAGCAGCCCTTGCCATTCTCAGGTTTAGGAATTACCCTGCTGGCATCCCCAGTGCTTTACTTGGCTCTTCCATCTTTTTTCCCAGATGTTACAGCCATTGTTGCCATTTGTGTCACTTTTCCCCCAGCACTGCAGTAGCCTGTTCTTATGTCAGTGGTAATATTTCTCCATTATTCATATGACATTGAGGTTAGATTTTTTTTCTCCTTTTTCACCCTTTTGTAACACGCAGTTCACCTTCTAGTGCCACCTGTGCTTATACCTTGCTGTTGATGCATGACCTAGATGGCTAGAAAAGTCATTTTTCTGCTGATACTTAATTCAAATCTACCCATGGGTGGTAGATAACTTTAATTGCTACCAGCAGGAAGCTAGGCATATTCCGACCCAGACACCTCTGTCAAGAAATGAGTGGTCATTTGTGACATACTGGAAAATAAAAGTAGCCGAGGGCACTATCTGATTTGAAATGGGCTGACAGATTTTTACAGTTATGTCTGGAGTCAAGCAACCTATGTTTAAAAAAATACATAGATTATTACGAGTGAGAAGAGAAAGAGCAAAAAAGTCACTATATTGAATAAAATGTAGCACGTGACCTCCAAATCTCAGGTGCAAATGGGACATAAAACCTGCAGTTTGCCTGTTTTAGAGAAGTATGGTATTTTTAAACCTGAGTAGCACTTTTTTTGCATTTACATACTACTACATTAACTGCATTAGTAGGCTTGTAAGAAGTGACTTGGGAAAGACTTCATTGTCTTTCACAATCACACAGCTTTTTTAAAATAACCTGTTTCCAATATAAGTATGTTCTATCAGTACAGTATCTATCTTTTGAGTATTATAATCAATGGACCTTTCAAATTCAGAGGTTAATTAGGATGAATAATGATTATGGAATCTAGTCATAACTAAGTCTTTACACACATTCCTCATGGGTGTACAGACTAGTTAATAATAGTAAGTGCTTTCACTTCCAAAGAGCTCTTCACTGAATCTCAGGAGTCCAAAAGTGGTGTGGAATCTCATTAATGGAGGATCTGGTGAATTGCCTAAGGTCAGGCATTAAAGTGAGATCAAAGGAAGGGTGTTAGATAAACCTCATGGTTTGACAAACAAGCAAGTCAGAGTCTCATATGAGAGCAAACTTTTTGAAATAATGTCTGTAAAACATACACGCTGTATGTATCTGTTGTTACAAGGAAGTGCTAAAGACCTGTAGAAGACTTATCCCAGACAGACCAATGTGCTATGAACAAGCTTATCATCTTATAGGTGCAGTATGCAGAAATAAGAGCTGGGCTAAGCCTTGTGGTGTTATTAAAAAGCCACTCTGGTAGATGTATACTATGTAAATGACCCAGGACTTGCGCACTTGCTGATAAGTTAATGTCACAACGAACCCTGATGTCGTTGTACTAGTCTAGTAAAATAGCAAAACTGCATTAATGCAGTGCTGTGGCCAAATGGGTCTCCTTCTCATGAGGGCTTTTTAGCTTGGATCCACCTCTAGTCTGAACAAGAGCTACCTGGGCCCCAGTGCTAACTATTTGCCACTGTCATTATTTCCCTAACAAAACCGTGTTTTTTCCTGGGCCACCAAGACAGGCTGAGCAGCTGAGCTTTGTCAATGTTGCACAAGCCAGCTATCCTGCCTCTGAAGCATCTTGCTTGAATATACGGGTGTTGTTATATCCTCAGCCTGGCTCCCATGACAATTTTGGATGCTGACAGTTTCATAAAATCTTCCCTCCAATCAGTGTTGGTGTAAAACAGTAACAAAACCAAATCCAAACCCTGATTGTATTGCAGCCTAGGGTAATATTGCAGCAGGACCATATTATCTACACTTAATAAAAATACAGTTTCAATAATCTTTTGTACATCTTAAATGGATAATGTCCAGAAGTACACAGAATACGATATGTGTCAAAATCCTCACGGGATGATATTTCTTCTTGTCAGAATGGCAAGAACATCAATGCAGAGAAATCTTTAGAGCCAAGTGGGGCACTGTTTGCTCAGCTAAAAACCCACTTTCATGTCTCATAAGGACTCAGTGAAAAATATCCTGTTGACATATCAAAGTTGATATGGGTTGCGAAAGGAAAATAAGGGTAGAGAGCTAGTGTGTTTGTCAGAGATATGTACAACGAAATCAAGATACTCTGCCTGCAGCTGACAAGGCAAAAGATTGTAGGTCAGCACTAATAGTATGTGATTTAGCTCTAAGAAGCCACTTGTCATATAGCTGCAGCCTGAACATTGTCTCTTAAC
The DNA here is from genome assembly GCA_028858755.1 of Ara ararauna. Classification (NCBI taxonomy): domain Eukaryota; kingdom Metazoa; phylum Chordata; class Aves; order Psittaciformes; family Psittacidae; genus Ara; species Ara ararauna. The sequence continues at coordinate 90,757,378 of CM054378.1, forward strand.
CGCTCATTCTTTGCAACAGGCCCACTTTAGCCATGGTGATTTGAGGGGATGCTCATGTATCAGGTCTGTTAACTGAACTACTGACAAAGCCTCTAACCTTTCACTAGTAAATCATCCAGGTAGTGGAGACAGTCAGGTTGCCATTAACAGGGTTTCATTTCCCATTTTGTTATTTACTAGTACAGCTGGAGGGGACTTTTTCATGCCGTTAAGTAGTAATCTTTGCTAAAGTTCGCCGACTTGTTTTGGCAAAGAAAGACGACTGCTGCCATTGCTTGCCCTGCTAGCCCTTTACATGGGCACACAACTGTCTCCCTGTTCAGCTGACTTTATACAACAATGCTGTATCTAGTCCCCCAGGGAACTATTTGTCCTCAGCTATTCCCACATACTCATACTGTGAACTCCTAAATACAAATGAGGAGGGCTTTTTATGCTGCTTGCTTGATTACTAATTTCATTTTTGTTCCCAGCATGCCCCATCATTCATGAAGTAGGCATGTATTTGTAGAAACTTTCTAAGAAGATATGAATGGATTACTTAATTTTTTTTTCTTGGCATCTTTCCAGGACTCTGCCTTGTTTTAATCTAAATGGGTGGAACACATATTGCTCTTGCTTGCGCCACACTAAATCACTTTAATAAACTCACTACAGAATTCAGTCAAATGTTGTAAAACCTGGTACTGACAATCTGTCAACACTCAAAGGCATTTTGCTGAACAGGATGTGTCACAAAGCACTCTGCCCATTTAGTTTCATTTCTGAATTCCTGAAGAAAAAAAAAAGTCCCCTTGTTGTTCTGAGAATCCTCACATATGTCAGTCTAATTATAAAAAAGTTGTAGCATTATCAAGTGTATGTTGTCCATGTTTTCTCAAGGATCAGTACAGTGCAAATGCATTCTGCTCATTTACAGTACCGCTTTTTTTCTTAGAACAAAAATCTACCTCTCAGACAAGAAAGGAGAAATTCTCTTCTGAAATAAAAATGTGTTAAATGGAAAAGGTATTTTGGGAAGGGCAACTCTTCCCCTCAAATGATAAATATAAAACCTTGTTGTCAGCTAACAGGTTCTTGACTGAAGCTGTGGAAGCAATAGTATAGATTAGTATGAACACAGAGAGAGTGACTGCTGAGTTCCTTCTGTCATGCTGACATCATCTTTGCAATCATTTTCAATGCTGGTTTATTCTAACAAACTCATTGCCACCCACATTTTTAAAACGCTCTGAGTTTTTTTCCCATGAGTGCTCACTGCAAGATTAGTGTCCCCTTCTGTTTTAGCTACAGTTCAATAAACTGGGAAGAGAACTACTGATCTGGATGTGAGCCTCGGGGAGAAACAATTATACCACAGTAGTCTCTCGTCTTGCTGTACACAATTGATCAACACAGCTCCAGTCATGTCTACTGGGCTGCATGCAGAAAGTGCACATGATCATTCGCGTAAGACATCATCTGAGAAACAGCAATCTTTCCACAGGTATTAGGTGAGCGGAAAAAGATGTCAAATTTGCCAGGTAACTGCAAGGTGTGAAATACTCAATCAGCTTAACTTAATTTGTATACACAATATATAAACTATTGCTGCCGTTCAAGCTGCAAGTGGATCCTGGAACCCAGGCAGACTCCCACAGTTAGTGGGACTATACATGGGGATATAACTTGTAGGATAAGATTCTTTTTGCTTGATATTTTCCAGCATCCTCAATATCAGCATGGTGACTAGCAAGATCTTAGAAGAATAAAGGAATTAAAGGAAACCTTGTTGTAAATTATCATAGAAGTCTTAAAATGTTAGTCCATTCACATGCCTGTTTTTGAAGAAGTCTACTGAAATGTATCTTATTGCCTATTTCTTCAAACCGGGAAAATTCACTTCCTCACGACCTCCTCTAATAACAACAGCCTACCCTGCAAATTACTTCAAATATTTTTTCCTTGGAGGCTACGCAGCACAAAACCCCCAGAACCCCTTTTTCTTGTTGACGTAGACTTACAAGGTTTAGCAGCTCTTATAAATTATAAGATCTAATTATGCTCATTAAAACTACTTGACAACCTAATAAGGGTGCACCGACTAGATGCCCACGGTTACACCGGGTGTTGCAAAAGGCCAGGGTCCACTTTCCATCCATTCACATCTCACAGCCCTCATCGGGGAAAACCACCTGTCTATGGGAGGGATAAATGCCTGAAGGAGGCCACTGGCCTGTCTAGTGAAACGGCTGTGGAAAATGCTGTGTTTGCAGAAAACAGAGCAAGATCCATTTATTTCTCTTTTAGAGTCAGTGGGAGTCTTGAATCTAAAATCTCCAGCAGTGTGGAAAATGTGACTTGCATAGAGACAGTTGCCATATGGTTACTTCTATATTTACCTGCTGTTGCAGGATGCTGTGGCTGCCCTCTCAGCTGTGCATTTGGGCATCTTTCCCACAGATGCAAGGGCAAGGGCTGAGGCCACCCTGGATGCCATGTTCACATGTGGCTATAGTACACAGCTGGTACGGCTCAGATCATGGTTGTATCCTCAACACTCACAGTTATGCCTGTGAGCCTCTCTCTTTAGGATTTCCCCCGTGTCAGGTCCCCACGCTTCCTGCCCACAATGCAGAGGTGGCAGAATGGACGCTGGTCTCCAGCCCAGGGTGTGCTATTGCTGGCTTGCTCCCCACAGCTCACCCCCATTGCCACTGTCTGACCCCAAGCTGCAGGATGCTCAAGGAACACAGGTAAAACATGACAACTGGAGTGCTCTTCTGGGCCTTTCATGTAAGGCTCAGGGCTTTTCTTCCAAAGTTCTTGCAAAATTTCTTTGGTGAGCCATTTAGACTAAGTTTGCTTCACCCTAAAGTAAATTCAAGCTTCAAATTTCCCTGGAAAAGCATACCCCCCTGATTTTCTCTCCTCCTCAGAGCTGACTCTGTGCCTTTCCAGGTTTAAATTTCACCTAACTCACATATGGCTTCATTTTGCTGCATCTGGGAATTTGCTGCTCCCAAGCCACCACACCCTGCTGAACAATTTTTGTAGGCTTTGGATTGCCTGATGTGTTTTTCTTCAGCCATTAAGGTTTTACAATAGATTTTTACCCCACCTTTGTCAAAGAATTGTCAATTTGTATCCACTATGAACATTCATCTGTTTGGGTTTTTTTCATTGATTTGTAGAATCAGCCAAATTCCTACATCTGCCAAATCGTCACAGAGATACAACTGTGGGAATGATGTCAGGCACTTGGGGCTTTCTTAAGAAGCAGATTTTAATCTTTTGAGGTGTTAAGAAGATCTAAGAAAGCTCAGAGCAAAGAAAGTGCCCTCCTTAATTCTGATGGGGCACGTGAGGTATTTGGCTGCTGACTACCCACTACTTTCATGAGCAAGTTTAAAAGACAGCTTGAGCAATGAATCAACGTTTTGGACACACGTGGTTTTCTGCTTCATTGTCAGTGTCTGTTCTCTGCTAAAGACAACGCTGTTCAGAGGTTTTCACATATGTGTAACAAATTACATTATATTAAACAAAAAGATGATTTATGCAGTGACAAAGACTTAAAAAATAATTACAAGAGAGCTGTTGAGTTATATTTGCTCATATTTTGCGTTTGGTTTCTTTGTTTTCCAATAGCATGTAACATGGCACAGATGCAATACTCTAAGCTCCATTTTGAATCTGCCTTTCAGGCTCTGTTAGATGTAAAGGGAACTAATTACAGTAGAGGACATTGCAGATACTAGGAAAAAGATCAATACATGTACTACCTGAAAAGTGTTTACCATTAAACCAAATCAGGAATTTCCCAAGAGCTAATAAAGGCTTTCTGGTTTTACCCAAGAATTCTTCTTTTTCCTGTGTTTCCTCCTTGTTCACTAGCAAAAAGCTTTTCCATCATCATTTTCAGAGCTCTTAATATTAAAGGCACAATTTGGCTTCCCTTTTGTTATATTCAAGGTATTGCTTCTATGTCTGGCAGACCTTGTTTTTTTTCCAAACAGAAAGATTCTTATTTTTTAGTGGTCTAAACTGCAAACACAACTTAATAATCATAGTAAGAAGCACAGGCCATTCAGTAGCTAAATCTACTTTTATGTCCAAATATGTCCAAATACCTTGCTCTCGCGAGCAAATGCTACCAACTGATTTCTCCAATTAAAGTTGGAGTTTATGATGACTTGTCATGCTTGGAAACATGCAGACCTCACTCAAAGAGTTAGTTACAAAATCAGAGTATCTAGAGCAATAATTGATTAACAGATTTCCTTGGGTTTTTTAGGCCATGTCCAAGTCAGGGAACCAGAAATAACCACGGTTCCTCCCAAACTATTTGGATACTTAATCTGGATGTCCCTATCATGGTATATACATGCCAAATAAAGCCTTCTGAAATATTTAATTCAAATCCAGACATTTCTGTTATGGGGTTGTGGTTTAAGCCCAGCCATAACTCAGAACCATGCAGCTGCTCGCTCACTCCCTCCCCTTTCCTCCTCCCCGCTCCCAGAAGGATGGGGAGGAGAATCAAAAGAATGTAACTCCCATGGGTTGAGATAAGAACAGTCCAGTAACTAAGGTATAACACAAGCCACTGCTGCTACAACCAATAATAATAATGATAAGGGAAATAACAAGGGAAGAGAATACAACCACTCACCACCTGCTGACCAATACCCAGACTGACGGAGCAGTGATCTAACCCTTCCAGGTAACTGCCCCCAGTTTATATACTGGGTATGACATGCTGTGGTATGGAATACCTCTTTGATCTGTTTGGGTCAGGTGTCCTGTCTTTGCTTCCTCCCAGCTTCCCCTCCTCCCTGGCAGAGCATGAGACTCAGAAAGTCCTTGGTCAGACTAAACATTACTGAGCAGCAACTGAAAACATCAGTGTTATCAGTGCTGTTCTGAGGCTGAAAGTCAAAAACATAGCACTGCACCAGCTACTAAGAAGGAGAAAAATGATGGCTACTGCTGAACCCAGGACATATGGCTAGTAGCCCAGTTGTGATAATATTATGTTTAGCCATGATTAGACACTGATTTAAGCATTCTAATGCCTTCTTTTTCAGCATCATGAACCAAGTGACTTGGGAGGAGTTTTCAGAGGGGAAATTACACTGGGAATATCTGTTATTACTGAAAATGTAATGAGCAAGTCTAGCAAGAATGCACTCTCTCAGCTCTGAGGCTACAGCAGGCTCATTAAAAGTTAAAAAAAAAAAAAACCCTTAGCATTTAATGACATCTTGAAACTGTTACATTTAATCTTTAGTAGAAACATGGTCATGGAAATAGTGATGTATTTCTGTCAGGCAGTCTACTGAATACTGCTGTTTCCCTAGTTTGGATAGGAAACCTCTTACAATATTGCTCTATTTTTGATGAGTTGTGTTCATGGAAAATTTATGTCTCTAGCATTCTGTACCCCTGGCACACTCATTCTTCCACCTTTTTTGTTTATCCCAATGTTATTTATTCTATCAGAGGATGATTAAGGCAATGCATTTTGAAAGAAATGCTCCCCTTTGTACACTACCATTATATTTCTACATAGCTCTGTAGGGATCTGGTGGCATAGGAGTTCAAGCAACTTGCTTCAATTACAGAAACTCAAAGTCTGAGATTTGGGCTAAATGCTGATGGTTCATTGCAGTCAACCCAGGTGAAGAGAGGTTATCTATGCATTTGGACTGGAAAGCTACAGGTAGCCAAACCTGGCAAACGGTGCCATGCACACTATTTAGCAGTGTCTAAGATGAGCTGGACTCTTGTCTTTGAAAAGGCCTCATTAAGTCAGGTCATGTGAAGAAGGCTGACTCTGTTGAGCTCACACTGTCAAAGGTGCTGAAGTAGCCCTGGTGTCCTGCCAGTCAGCAGGAGGCTGATCCCTCTGAACCAGGCATTCACACTTTGTGGAGACTAGGACCTAAGACAGGTGATACTGGTCCCAAAAGTAGAGACCTAGCTGAGATGCACATGTGCCTGCAGATGTATGTAGTCTCAGAGCACCAGGAAATGACAGAAGATGCTGAGAAAGAGCAAACACTTGTCTCTGTGAAAGAACTACAGGAGAACAGGGACCAGACATGGGTCTTGCAGTATTTGGTGTAGGTTTCTATTTCTCAGTTAACCCTCATCTTTACCACAGCTGAAGAGATAGAAGTGACAAGGTGAAATCAAGATGGGATTCAGTTGCAAATTCAGAGACCTAAATAAGAATCTAAAGCATACAAGTGTCCACATTTTCCTGTTATCTGAGCCCTTATAATGGAGATTTGGTCAAAAGAGCCAGCCAAGGTCTGTTCAGCAAACCAGACACCAGTGTCTGCTCCAGTATGCAATGAATAGCTCTCCATAGTGCACTGGTTGATTAGATCTATTGATTAGATCTTCATTGCCTATAACAGCATTGGTCTCTGACTCACACTTGAGTCCCTGTCTGGAACTGTCACCCTCAAGGCTCAGACTAACAGAGGCAACTTGGAAAATCTTGACCAAAGCAGAGTCAATATGCTTCAAGAGTGTAAAATATTTTGTGCAGAACCTGTTCAGAAGTTGCGTGTTTGAGAAGCGTCACTGCTGGGCTGGCCAGGCCAGGCTATCAACTCACTAGAAATATTCTAAAGGATGAGTTGAGAGAAGACAGCTTAAGGTTGCAGCCTGCTGGAAGTAGTTATCCTGCAAAATTCACCATTGCAGCTGTTGTTTTTAAGAAGGTGAGTATTGTTTTATCTAATAATTACACCATCACATGCACTAAGACAAAACTAATCAAATCTCATGCTTCACAAAAGCAACTTTTTGCTGCTGGGATCAAGAACTATTTTTTTTTAATCATAAAATAGGTCTGTATAGTTGGTCAAGTGGATAATAGATGCTTTTATCTTCCTTTAGATTGTATTCACACACACTGCGGCAGGATGTAAGGTCTGACGGCCCCTAGTACTGAAGAAACTTCTTGGATGTTGATACCTGTATTCTGGCGTATGAATAACGTAACAAGGCAGTTAAATAAAAATCATCATTTTCCCACAACATCCCACAAAACTAAGTTTCTTAGGTGTGTGTTTGCTTACCAACATTAAATTGTTTAACCTCTATCAGAGTCACAGGTTGATTTGCACCAATAAGAATAATAAGATGGTTTTAGCATTGACATTGTGCAGTGATATGATGAGTGTCCTAAGACAATGTTTCGGTATTAAGTGCATACTGCTGTCCTCATTATTTAATTCATATTAAAGTGAGATATGAGTGAGCTAACAATGCCTGATTTTACAACATATCTAGACCTTTTCCTTCAAGACCAACTTTTGTTAAAAAAACCTATGAATATGGTATGAAATCCTAGTTTCTTTTATACCAAGTACACAAAGTCTTAAGCGTGAAATGCAAACACTTATGGACTGGAAATATGAAAAAAAAAGTAATAAACAAAGAGTTGGAGGAAAGTAACTGAGGTTATTGAAGAGCTCCAATAAAATAGGATTGTCTGTGAAAGAAAGACAGCCATTTAAAAAGAAATAATTCTGAACACTTTTAAATTGCATGTTTATAAAATACACATTCAACTAAAGTGTTAAGTATTAGTTTAGTGTCTTCAACAATAATGTTAAATTTCAAACTAAGGCAATTTATTTTGACCAGAAACATCTCCAGAAAGGTGCTGAAAGTAAAAAATGAAGTGTTGGTTTTTTTGGTGAAAACATGAAACATTTTCTTTTAAAGTTTAAAACTTTGACAAGGAGGAAGTTGAGATGGTAGATCCCTTAAGAGGTGGCTTTGAATTAGGCTTAAGGGACAGCAAAGATTGATTGATTGATTGATTGATTGATTGTTTTTTAACAAACAATCAAGTAAGATGCAGGAATGAGAAGGAGTAAAGTTATGAATCAGTAACATGTTTCATCTTGAACACTGCATTTGGTTCCAGTCAACCTACACCTAGAAGCATACAACAGAAACTCAGGAGCTCAGAGACGGATGATGAGTGTGACCACAGAGGAAAGCTATGGGAAAAGATAGCACTTGCAAGCAAAACTCCAAAGAGTGGGACCATTACAACAGAGGAAAGACAGGGAATAGTCAGGGATAAGACAACCTTAGAGAAGGTGACACACAGAATCATAGAATCATAGAATAGTTAGGGTTGGAAAGGACCTTAAGATCATCTAGTTCCAACCCCCCTGACAGGGGTAGGGACACCTCCCACTAAACCATGCCGCCCAAGGCTCTGTCCAGCCCAGCCTTGAACACCGCCAGTGATGGAGCATTCACAACTTCCCTGGGCAACCCATTCCAGTGCCTCACCACCCTTACAGTAAAGAATTTCTTCCTCATATCCAATCTAAACTTCCCCTGTTTAAGTTTGAACCCGTTGCTCCTTGTCCTATCACTACAGTCCCTAATGAAGAGTCCCTCCCCAGCATGTAAGTAACATGTACATGTAAGTAACACAGAGACTATGCTACAGGGTTCAGCGCAACACAAGACTACATAAGGATAAAGGGAATGCCAATAAAATCAAAAGATAGCAACATTTAGTGGACATACTTTAACCTAAATATTGTTTTCCCAGCTGTGAGGAGCCAATCAGCACAACATGTGTTTAAATCCAGAGCACAGAGTGTGTTCTTATGGATAATTAAAACATGCTGAGCTCCAAGTTCAAAATTTCAGGTATGATATCAGTCCCTAGCACATTGAGATGTACCTCAATGCAGATATTGAAGTGGCATGAGAAAGCAAATTAGCCTCTGGGTAGATAGTTAAATAGTTGCTTGTTGACTGTTGTTTGAAAATACACTTGTAAAATCCAGTCCTGGTAGGTGGGAGAGTGCACCCTGGGCATGCTGGGTTACTGGCCCACACCGGTACTGCAGTTCCTACAACCCTCTCTGCAAAGGCACTACTGCTGGAGCAGCTGCACTACAAGCCAGGATCTTGAGAGGCCTCCACCATTTCAAAACTGCTGAAAATGTGACCAAGAGCTAAACTCAAAGTACAGGGATTTAGGACCCCTTAATCCACTTGTTTTATAGGCCATAATGAATAATTTAAAACATGAAAAATTTTTGGAATGAACATAATTGCCAACATATTCTTATATAAAATGTGAACAACAACACGTTAATCCTAAAATCCCATTCAAAAGTGAAACCCTAGTGCACTTGTTCAATTAAAAATAAATATTGCAGTACCATTGACAGATCCTTGCTTCATTCTCTGTATGTAGTGGCTTGAATATTCCTGGTCTTCATTTCACCAAGGGTAGTCAATAAAGTATATCCTGCCAACGGAGCAACTTCTTCCCACAATATGGTCAGCAGATTATTAACAAATGATGTGACCACACATGCATGCATGAACAGTTTTAAGTATTTAACATTGTCCACTGCCCTAGTGAATCATTTCAATGGATCCAATTCTCATCTACTATAAATTGGCATAGTCTCACAAAAACCCATGATGCAAGTGTGTAAGACGACGTCAGTAAAACAATTCTGTATGCAGAGATAGTGATTTCACTATTAACACTTTATGTTGCAGAAATATATGTGTCCAGGAAAACATAAGCATTAACAAACATGCAGAGAAACATACAGTTGTTTAATTTGTGAACTGTTGAGGCTTTAATAACAAACAATATATTTTTTCATAATTCAAGTTTTATTGCTACTCTTTTGAACTCCAGACAGCCATAATTTCCTTTTTTCTATCAGCTAAAAGGATTTTTACCTCAGTTTGGTATTTTGCAAGGAGTAAAAGAAAGAATGACTCAGATAATTGTATTTGAAGCTGCTGGGTAAGGCTATTTTTACTCCCTAGAGGTAGTGCTTTTTATGCCAAGCTTGAAGTTTTGAACTACGAAATAAAAAGTGTTCTAAATACTGATTTTATTAGGCCTTTAAGCATTTCACTTTGAAATAATGGGAGGAAAGATCATAATACTTTTATATGTGTAATAAATCAGTTCTAGAAAGGAAGATGAATGCAATTGTTTAATATTAGTAGTTCTCTTGGCCTTCTTGGAACTTGTCTCTATGGGAATTGTTTGTGTTGCTGCCATCCTATACACTGTCAGATTGCAAAAGTTAATATCACCCCCATCAACACAATTTTAGAAAAGTCAGCAGACTGCAGAGGCAGAGCCAAGGAACTGAGAGTCTCTTTCTTTATACCAGAAACATATTCCCGCCTTATGATAACTGTTCTGTACTCCACGAACAAGGACAGACTATTCATCTGCACACCCCAACAGGAGCAGCATAAAGAAGGGGTAACATAAAAGAAGGTGAGAGCTCCCTAAATATTTTTCAGACTCCAGAGATTTTGCCCTGACATTTAAAGATGAACAAGGTTCCTGGCAAGTTCTTACTTAACTAAGCTAGTTTGTCCATGCCTATTATGTACTGAAGATTAGGAAGAGCCCATTCAGTTCACAGAGTTATTGGAGAATAAAAGGCTGCCAAGGGAAGCAGTTGCAGCAACAAGCATCAGAGCCTGGAACTGATGAGCATTTAAGGACTCTTACAATGCTGGGTATATCTCCTGTTAGAGAAGGGATGAAAGAGATGGATGGCTCCCACCATTCAAATATCCCATGCTCCACACCTCTGAGCCAGCACAGCATTTTTCCTCAACAGCTGTCCTCCCTACTCACTTCCGTAAGCTTCTTTAAAGCCTGACAGTCCCACCAATAGAGCTAATTGTCCCAGTGAAGCAAACCACCTGCACAGTGCGTCAGTTCAGTGTGTCCTTACAGTGATGAAAACTAAATTCTTCAGCTGGAGGTTATGCAGAAAAGATATACCTTGTGCAACAGCTAAATTTAAACCTGTGTGTTTGTTCACATATGACCATCCGTGGACGCCCACACACAATTAATTTCTACCCAAGGTAAATTCTAGCCCCTATTTTGACTGTATTTGTATTGACTGTGTCTCTGCTAATGTGATTCTTTCAAAACATGTCACTGCATTTTTGGGGGTAGTGTATAAGCTTCATTCTAAATGAAACTCTAGCAGTGCTGCGACTACTAAGCTGCCTACCATCCTTGCAGGTGCAAAGGTAATTGTGGCTCCTTTGGCCTACCCTTTTCTTCTTTCTTACTTATTAAAGAATAGCACATATAATTTCAAAAGGTCTACTCAGGAACTTGTCTTTCCTTCAGTGTTAGCTCCAGGTTATCTACATGCAGGTTAATACTTTGAATTGTATCAGCCAAGCTGTAAAACACCACTTGAAAAACACAGAACAACATGGTGCTGCTGGACCACACGCTGGCGTAACCTCACCTTGAACTCTGCCCCCGAACAGCCAGCCAAGTTCAGACTAGACTGCAAACAACATATCTGGGAGGAGAGTGGGAAAGTTCTCGGGGAAAAGTAAGATTTGTGCAAGAGTATGGTTGCAATTAGTATTTGATCAGACATAGCAAGAGACTTTAAGAATACATCAAATTAAATGGCTTTTTCTCCCACTGTTGAGATAAGAGCTTTTAAGGGAGTTCAGGAGTAGAATTAAATAGTCCTATTCTTTTGTGCACCTCTAACCTTCCCTGCTCCTGGCTGCCCCTCAGGGGAACAGCAGTTTCTTATATTCTGCCTCTGACCATTTTGACCCAGTGTCCCAGACCTTAAAGATTTCATCCCATTTGCTTCCAACCATTAGTCTGTTTTTCTTGTGCTTTAAAAGTAGTTAATAGGGAATTTCCTACAACTCTTGCTGCTAAAACTGCTGTAGTAATGATACTAATAAGATGTAAGACAGCCAAATAATGCATCAGAGACTCATGAAGCTTTCCTCTAAAAATATTGGAATACAATGTGTGGAAAGTATTGTACATCAAATTGATTTTTCATAGAAAAGCTTAGTGAATCAATCTCCTACTCATAAATAAGATGGAATAAAAGAGTTGGAACTGCTCCTAGAAAGTCCAGAATTTTTCTTGAGTAGGTAATTAGTGCTGTTTCCTAAAATGCATCTGTTGGGTAGATTCAGCTGTAGCTGTTGAAAAATGCACCCTAAGAAGACCATGCAGGAGCCATTCATTTGTGATGGTGTGGTTATGCCTATCCTGCGGCATGCTCAGTAGTTCCCAAGAGTCCTTCAGCCTCCCAGATTGATCTGGAGGTCACAACTGCAGAAAAAAATTAATGTATCATCTACTTTCTTGTTGTTATCACATAGTTGAAGGGAAACATGAAGAAGAAGAATCAAATTCCACAGCTTATAGCCTGGGACAGAAGGGGCTTAACTAATCACATAAGTAACCAGAACAGATGCACAGACACTTTTAACATAGATTTCCTCTTGTTACATAGTATAGGTATTGCTATAATTGCTGTAATAACTTGTTTTAATAGAATGTTACATGAAGTTGTACTTACTACTGTTTACAGATGTAAAAGAACCCATCTGGACACACTTTGCAATTATAGTTTCTGCCCAAAGGCAGGCTAAAGTAGAAAAATCCGCTATTTTATCCCAGCGCATTAAATACTCTGGCCATACAAGATCCCACAACTACTAAAGAGAGACTAAAAAAGTCTAACTAATTGTGCAATAGTGACAATGGGTTTAGGTGAATGTTCCAGCAGCAGAAATGATTTTAAAAGGCCAGAATTTAGAATCATTGATCTGATTCTAAAGGGACACTTCAAGCTGGTATATCCTTCTATAAAGAAACAGAAGGGACAGATGCAAAAGTGGATAAAGAGGGTAAAGTTAAATTATATTTTTTCCTATTCAGGTGGGATTAAGATTTTCTCTTGTAATTCACTGGCTGTTAGCACTCACCATTCTGTACTTATTTTATGTTTTTCATGCCCCTGTCCAATTTAGGAGATGGCACATTTCAGTCAGTTGCAATCATTCCTACTTTTTGGAGATGCCATGAACGCATCTGTAAGACTGGCTTCTTTGAACTTAAGTACTTTCCATGAGGTTCAGGCCTCTAGTTGACTAATCCTTGAAGTTCATATTTTATATTTGTTCGTTCTTATAAGCTTACAAAGTCTGTACTGTGGAAAATGCTTCTGAGAAATATGTGGCAATAGCTATAGTAAGGAGGGGAAAAATCCAGGCTGGTAGAACTAATATCTTCCAGTATTTAGAAACCCTAGTGTAGAAAATATTCCATTGGGTCTAATACCAGTGTGTCCTCTAATATTTACCAGGGAAAGAATATATGACAGTGCTTAGAGCAAGTAAACAGCCAGCAAAGGGTTTTAATATTTAACCGTTCTTAGCACTCTCAGATAGATTCAGATCTTAGATGGCCCACCACCCCTGATTCTTCCTAGATGGACTGTATACTGCAGCCCATATGCCGACGTCCTATTGAAGTCTTCTAGAATAACAGGTTTAATCTTTACTCTGGAAACTCTTATCTCCTCCTTAACTTGCTACTCTCTCAATTTAGATAAATGTTGTTTCCCTTCTTTATGCACCAAAATGTCTCATGTCTCTTTGTTACATTAAAAGGCATCTCTTGCACTTAAATGCAACTCTTTCTACCCTCACCCCTTCTTGGTATTTATTTGGCACATTTCAGTGAGGAATCTGCCTTTCACTGTAGCCACAACCTATACAAATCTGTGCATTAAAACCTTACATAAAACAAACACACAAAGTAGGAGCACAGGAATTTGGGGTCAAAAGGATCTTCGGAGGTCTAGCCCAATACTGCCTTCAATGCTGCATTGCATGTGCCATAGATAATTGTGCTTTGTACAATGAGGGCCCTTGACCTTTATCAGACAACTTGAAGCAGATACTTTAACAACAATTTGAGGAAAACTGACCCACAATACTTGCCTCTTAGGCTTATCATAGTTTGAAGTTTTGCACTCAGTTTCACAAGCACCAAAAGCTTTGATGAAAATAAATGGGCTGCATACCATCACAGAATATTGGAAAGTTGTTTTTTTCCAGTGAGACTTTTTATCTAGTAGTATCTGATGCATTACAGTGTTATTGATAAAATGACATTTTAGCCTTGTTGTAGGCATGGGTAGGCATAAATTGAAAAGAGATGGAGAAGGCCTCTGCATTTCCTATTATCCTATTTTCAATATCTAGTAGGAGCGATCTCCAGGAAAACAAATAACCACAAAATCAATCTTTGGAATGGGTGTACATAGAAGTATTTTCTTTGAAAACATTGAAATGTTTATCGCTCAGCAGCAGCAGCAAATTAGGTACTATATGGCTAAGTATAACTTATTTTGTTTATACCTGGAAAGATTCAATTTGTTTGAAGGGAATTACCAGATTACTTTAGATTCCTGAGTTTGGTATGAGTCAGAGGAAGACTTTAGGTATATCATGACTTATAGCCATGGAATTTTAAAGCTATTGGTTTCATTAAGATTATGTCTCAGACTGTGTTTGCATCTCCCTTGGAGATTGCAAAGCATTAGAAAAAGCAATGTGTAGCAAAACCACTTCACTTTTTCCTAAGGTTTGGGAGGTCAAGGAGAAGCTGATGTAACTACAGGATGACTCAGGATAGCTGCTACTGCCTGCCATTGCTGGCTGATGTTACCTTCACAGCAGGAACAAATGTTAACACCTCCAACAACATCTTGGTCTCCATTCCTAAAGCAGAGTTGAGCTGCTGTAGTCTCCATGGACTGCAAAGATGAGACAGGATGAAAATACTTTCAAAAGAGGTCAGGGAATAAGTATAGAGCCTTACAAAACAGGGGCAGGACATAACAATTTCTGAATTTACCCTAAAAATTTACATTTCCCTCATCTTTCTGAAATAAATCCTCTTCTATTAGAACTGTGAATTGATGAAAAATCTACCATATTCTAAATCTGAAAGCTCCCATATTACGGGACAGCTTCTGGCAGGAGGTATGATGGGTAAGATAAGCTTTTGGAATGCATTTTCAATACAACAATAATGTGCTCTGTAACAGATTGTTTAAATATGGGTGATGGAAATGGTATTCTTTGGTATCTCATTACTAGGATACCTCTTCACTACATTGATACTTCATATTGGCTGCAAATAAACTTATAAACTCACTGGAAATGAAACTGAAGCATATGTATTACTATTATTTATTCATTAGTCTTCTGTGGATTTAATACCCAGAGATGGTAGATACTTTACACAGTAAGACAAATGTCTGTCAGAAGATTTTGGCATCTAAATAAGTAGCAGAGAGAAAGGCAGTAATATTATATTCCCGGTTTCTACTTCATACTATGCATAATAGGTTTGTATATTTTATTGCAAACCTAAAGCATAATAGGCTGGTACATGACAGCAGGGTGCTAAAATGAAAATACAGCTTAATTATATATAAGGTTTAAAACAATTTGTTAAGGTGGACTAGCACAGACTGACACAGCAGTCATAGCAGCTCTGCAATAATGTTATACTGTCAACAAGGGCTAACAATTTATTCCAGCATCTCTGTGCTTTTCTGTTCATTTCTGAAGGTTCTCCCATCAGTTATAATAACTCCTATCATGTTTGTATCATATGCTGTCTACAGGTAAACATGTGGGATATTCAGAAAATACCTCTTGCGGTCCCTCATGAAAATTTAAATCAAGGTAACCCCTTCCTCACATAATAATTCAAAGCCTTTTTAAACAAAGGTTTTAAAGTCTGATATAATGAAAACATATAAACATATAAACATGACAAAGTTGGGTGGGGGGTTTCTGCTTAGGACAGAGGTTGGGCCTTCATTTAGTTTTAAAATGTTGGTTTTGCTTTTGCTTTAGCTGCTGTTTTCCTCCTGCAGTGAGGCTACAATGATAGAGGTACCAGTATCAAAGTGTTGGTATGCATGTAAGGAGTGGCTTGAGTTAGTACTGCCAGCAGGCAAGGAAGTCACAGAAACCTGTGCCCTAAGCTGGCTTTAATTTAAGCAACTTAATTTGTTCCTTGTAGGTCCATAATGAATTTCATCTCATTTGCTTTTTCAGAAGACAGATGCTTGGCTATGAAACTTGCCTACCTACATCCAGCAGTTACAGTTACATTGCAGAATTACACTTTTAAGCCTTAAACCTGAAAAATGTATGCACTTTATAAAGAGCTGTAAGGCTGGAAAAAGAGCCAGTCCTTAGTTACATTATCTGGAGAAGGAGGGGGAATGACTCCTTTTCTCTGCTTCATGTTAATGCTGGAAGAACCCATTTTCTTTGAGAAAAGTGACAAGTGAACTTTTTCTGCATAGGAGAGATTTCTAAAGTGACTATTTAGCACTTAATGCAGAATTATTTCCAATCCTTTAATTGCTCTGTTAAAAGGTCTTTAGATAAACTTCCTGAAGAACTTTAGCAAGAGTTCAACAATTCACTTCCATAACAATTATTCTAAAATGCTGTCGAGTATAAAACGCAATTTCCTTTCTGTGGGAAGAAAATTCAGAGGTATAAAATACCTTACAGAGGGTGCACTAATATAATCTTACAAAATGTTATACAAAAAATTACTGCAGAATTATAATTTCCTGTTATATCTTACAGGCTTTCTGTTTCCAGAACAGCTATATTTTATAATGTTAGCTTCAAACACAGTGGAATGCATGCAGAATGGAAAAGTGATTTGCTTAGGCTAAAGGAATGAAAACATTTCTAGATCAGTTGGTAGCATCTGCCACTAATAGAGAATTAGGAAGCTAATTTCCTCAAGGACAGATTACTTCCTAATTGTCCATTTTAAAGGTTCTTCTTTATGGTTGGCATTTATGCTGTGGTAGTTCTTACAGATCGAACCAGTACTGCATGCTGAGTGGCCACATGAGCATTACCAAGTGGCAAAAATAACAAATAATCAAAGTAACAGCATATGGTTTGGCAAGAAAAAATATTCAGATCTATGTTATAATTTCCATCACGATTATTTTTGCAGTAAAGTATGAATGAATCCAGATAAATGACTGTTAGTAAACACTGGCATTCTCTATAGCTTTTCAATAACTGCTATATGAGAGCCTCGGTCACATGAGTGTTTAAGAGCTTCCAGCTATCCTTAGTGCCTCAAATAATGCGTGAATTATTTTGGAGTAAAATATCACTTTCTCCTTTTTAGGTCAAATTTCCCAGAAAGAGGGGAAATATCCACTCTCCATCATATGAGGAATATTTCATTAATAAATGTCATATCAGAATTTCTTTTCTCCTACTACACCTCTATACAAAAAAATCTATTAGAGGGAAAATTTTGAGTCATTCTATGGAAATAAATCCTTCTTTTCTTTCACTGTTATTTACTACCTTTTTATGATTCAGGAACAAATGATGGAACAAACATAGTAAATAAGGCCCGCTCATTATATAATCACAGGAATAACCATAGAAAGTAACAAACATGAAGCATAAGGGTAAAGGGTTATGTACACATTGGTGCACTAGGCCATAAAAGGTATTTTCCACTATGCCAGCCAGCAATACTGCAAGTGTCTCTTCAGACTGATCATATTAAACTGAAGTGAACATGTAAAATGAGAGAGGAATAGAAGAATTTCTCTACATAGCCTAGGACTGGAGAGTGTAAGAACTACAAATACAAAGTTTAACCCCCAAAATGTTCTGAAAGTGTATTAAGAATGGACAGCCTACGTAAAAAGGAATGCTCAAAAGAGAGTGTGCTGTTTAGTTTTCTGTAGAGGGGTATCTAAGAAGAGAAGGTGAGTGTCAGGAAACAAGAGAACAGTTCATTGTTGCCGTTACTAAATTTCCTGGGTAATTTTACTTTGCCTCATGAAGAATTGCTGTAGCTCTGGGCTTTTTCTTTCTGGTGGCTGTGCTATTTTGAATTCCTGATGTCTTTCTTTTTCTTGGGCCCTTCTCCTTTGCTTGCGGGAGTTTTATTATAAAGGGAGATGTACAAGAAAGATTCCAAGAGGGAAATACTGACACTCCCAGAAAAAGCGGTGAGTACATACCTAAGAAACATAATTTTTTCAGCGTATTATGCATCATATCTTTTTTCACTTATGTGCTATGATGCCCAGTGCATTAGACTGACTTGCAGTGGGTTTGTTGCTCCTACACAGCTCCGAGTATGCAGGTTTCCATTTGGTACCTTTGTAACTTTAAACACGTGTTTTACTTTGCCTGCATTAAGAAAAAGGCTTCAGTGTGTTGCCAGTGTTGTGCTGAATCAATACCTTCAGTGCATGTCTCGAAGTGTTTGGGGATGGATTTTCCTGTACGTTTTGTTTGGTTTTTCTATTTTCTTTCTGGTCTTCTGACTGAATTGCTCATAACGTAGTGTTCAGAGATCTTCGCGGTGCAGGTTAGGTGTTTTTCAGACGCTCCCGCACAGCCTGCTTGATTGCTCATTCTTCGTGATCTCTGTCTGCTGCTTCTTGGGTTTATGTTTTGTTTTTTAAAGAATGCATTAACTCCTCCTGAGAATTTGCTTTCTGATATTAAGTTTTCGTTGTCCAAGCTCAGCTGTCAGGCTGGCACGTAAAAGCTTTCCAACAGTTCTTTTCTTCCTTTCTTCAGATCGCTTAATTTCATAGAATCAATTCTCCCTAACTGCATATAGGTGTTATTCATTAGAATATTGTTGTAGAATCTGACTGTTCATTCATTCCGTTTTGCTTGCTGCTTACAATCAGGGCGCTCAAAATTCTTTTAATGTACTTATTCTGTATGCAAAACTGCATGCGGTGAGTAAATTGCGGTCATTGTATCACAGGTTCCAGGAAGGACTATGCAAAATTGCTTTCCTCCCCCTGATATCTGAAAAGATTTGATTTCCACTCAGAATATTTAACCTTCCTAAGCCATGACTGCATGTTTTACATAATGATTGTAATTCTGTAATGTTATTTTTGTGTAGACATTATACACACCACATGTTCTAATAAAAACCACTGAGTGTAGCTGAATATTTGCACCACTTAATTTTTCTGCTTTTGTAGGAACAATGCTTGCACTGTTTTAGTACATTTTTTGTTTGTGTTATGGTTTAATGTCTTTGACATGAAACATATTCTGTTATTTCACATTAGAAGCTTTTCATCCCCCACTTCTTTTTCCACTGGCTGTTTCTTCAGTCCTCTTATCCTTTACTATTCAGGGTTAAATTCAGACGATTTGGTAAGTTGAAACTGGAAGACCACAAACTATCCTTTTTTTGGGAGGACGAATGCTTTTCTCTGTACCTATCATAAGCCTGTTGGTTTACAGGACTTAAAACTAGGTGAGCGCAAAAGCCAAAATCTTTTGGAGGAATGGCACAGCCAGGTCCCTCCAAAACATCTACTACCACAAGTTTGTCTCGGGGTGAGCTGGTCTGCAGCTCCACCTGGGAGTGGGTTCAACATGAGGATCAGGGTTCAGTGCTTGAGCTCCAGCTCCTTGGTTCAGCAATGCCAATGCTTCCATCAGAAACAGTGACAAAATGGGACTGTGTTACACACCCTGGAGCTAGAGAGGCTGGGAGGTATCATCTGCTTTTTCTCATATGAAAAGTCAATGTTTTAGTGGCATTTGTCCAACACATGAGGAAACGACTGGGAGACTGCAGGGACAACTTTCATTTTTCAGTGAAAAATTGGAGGGTCAACATTTTCAGTCACACCCCAGAAATGTACAGCTTTCACCCAGAACTCGTCGTGATCTCATGAAAAGATAACATTTCCTGGCAACAGCTCTGCTTGATACGAAATTTAACAGCCCAAATTTTCACTGGGATTTACTGAAAGTTTTCAGGCAGCATTTGTTTGTGTATTTACAACTCTATTCAAGGTGAATTAAGACCTTCTGAAGAAAATACCGTGTGAGTTGCCGGGTTTTTAGATATATAAAACTTGGGTTTACTTAAAAGGAGCTAACATCTTTATAAAGTAATTCTCTGTGATTTGATGCTATTTAAACATTTGCATTTAAATTTGGAAGCTTACTGCTGTTCAGTTGCTCAGCCCTTGGCAGGTCAGTGGAGCAAAAGCTCTGTTTCGTACAGCTTAACTTCTTTCTCATTTAGAGGTGAAAAGAGACTGGATCCTCAGTCTAGCATCTGTGACACCAGGCAAAAAGAGTTTGGGTCTAGGAAATTAAGCTCTTTGCATCAGTAAAAAAAGCCTAAAGAAAGTGACCATGTTATGATAGGAAGGGCTCTGTACCCCAAACAGTTTCACAGTATTTTTTTTAAACTGGTTTGGAGAAGACAAATCAGTTAGCTGTCAGCTTTTGGAATAGGTAGATTTTCAGGCTCCAGCTCCTACAAAGAAGTCAACAGAAGTTCACCTGCTTCCCAGGTCCAAAGTCTTCAGTGAATTTTGCAAGCTAAAATTTTAGCTGATATAAGCCTATGGTTCATTTTCTGTGTTACAAAAAACTTATTTTTCAGATTAATAACGGTGGGGAGAGAGGGAGAAAGGAAGGTGCTTTGCTGTCACAAATGCCTTTGGACATCAGGAAACAGAGGTGAAGACAGAAAAAGACAGGAACACTGGTTAAGCAAGACTTCAGCTGTAAAGCTGAAGAGCAAACCAGAGACTCTGATGGGCACTAGGAAACAGCTAAGGAAGCTATGCTATTAATTCCAATGCGTTTCTGGATCTTCATGGTTCTGCCCTGCCATACATTAGTTGAAGGATACTTAACTCCAAAGTACCTTGGGTAACATATAATTCCATATTGTCCCCTATTTTCATGAAGCTAAAAAACACCAACCTTGCACTTGTACAAATTATTTCTGAAATCCAGAATCACGGTGAGACAAAAACATCCTGTGACTCACTTAATGGAATAACAACTGAATCCAAATAATTTCCTTGGCCTACAGTTCAGAAAATGAGTGAATCCTGTGTACACCCAGGACTCACTGCAAGAACTATTTCCACCTTTGGAACTATAGTAATGAATGCAACTTCACAATGCAGTTGCTCATTTTTAATCAGAAAATATTTAGTTAAGGTTTTTTTCTTGGATTTAGTGTTTTTTGTGTTGTGTAGTTTTTTTGTCGTTGGTTTTGGGTTGGTTTGTTTTTGCATTAGGCCTTTCTTTTTCATGTAACTCTTGCAAATCATACTGCATTCACTTCTATTTCAAGCTTCATTTCACATCTTTATGCACAAGGTCAAAGAGTATAAGTCTAATAAGTACAGTAGTGCTTTGCCCTGTGGATACAGAATACATGCACTTGTGTTCTTGTCTTCCACCCCTCAGCTTGCTTTCCAAATAGCACTCAAGAGATTAATATCCATTTGAGTTAATGCTTAAGTTAAAACTCCAGTTCTGGCTTCTGTACCGTGTGTGACACCATGGAAGCTGATAGTCCAAGAATTAAAGCTTTTTATTAGCTTTCACAGTTGGATTCTTTGCTGTATGGGATTCTTAAAAGATTGGGTTTATTTTTTTTACTCAGTTTTGATAAAATAACATAAAATATTTCATAGTTCAGAACAAATCAGCAAATGGCTTTCATTGATTATATTCTCTACGGTAATCATTTGCAAAGCACAGTACACTTAAAACCTAAAGAATTTAATAATAAATAAATAAAATGCCAAGAGTAAGATGATACATTCTTTGCTCACTTTAAATATTACATGATTATATACTACTGTTCTGATTATCTATCTGGTACTTCATGCATATGCTTTGCAGGACTCTGGGTGACGGGTTAAATGCCTGTAGGGGCACTGTCTCTACCTAATGTTATGCAAAAGACAATGGGACAAGAAGAGGAAAGGACGTAGATATCTTAAGCTGTCATCTATCTATCCCATCCCTTTATGATCTTAGGATACCTATGCAACCAAACATTTTTTTGCAGCCCTTGGCTGAAATCTCCATTGCTGGGGGATCTTTGGAAAGCCTTCAGAGAATTTTATCAGTAGCATAGGCTGCACCGCCAGTCTCATGTAGCCTTCAAATGCCCACTCTTACATTCAATCAACACAGTTATCCTTTACAAACAAACAAAAAATACATACGATAACAAGGTTTTGTGGTTACAAAACCCCACTTCCACAACAGAAATAGGAGAGCTTTGAAAAACAAAGTAAAGAGATTATTCTTTTTCTGAAACAGTGTATAAAATATGATTGGAAAGGGATCCAAATTTTAATAAAATAAAGAGAAACTCGGAGTTGGATCAGCTCCACCAATACCGTAAATGGAAGGTTTTCCCTCAGGTGGAGGAGGTACTTAAGGACATTGACTTTCCAAGTAATCCAGAAGGAAGAACAAGCATATGAAGCTGAGCTTAGTTTAGGGAGATGGAGAGAAGTTCTGAAAGGAAATGAAGGCTGAAGTAGACAAGTAGAAAGAGAAACTTGATTTCCAGAGACTTGGCACTGAATGTTTTGAGATTTTTTGCATACATATATTTAACTTCTAGACATATGAATCCTAAAAAAAAGTAACTATGCAAGGTATCTTAGAGGAGTCCTTACATTTATCCATATAAAAAGCACATCATACATGTGAATGATTTTTACATGCTTTGGCGGGGGGGATATGGTTTTGTATGCAATATTCAGTGGTCACCATTAGCAGGCTAAATGATTGCTCTTCCAGTTGTTCTCCCTTCCCATTAAACTTATGCTAATACTGCTTTATATACATAAGAAACTCTGGCAGAAGTTTGCTAGTAAAACCAGTTGCTGAGGTAGGAGAGTACAATGGGACAGGTATTAGCTTATGGCAAGAAAAGAAATTCCTTTCCCTTCCCGAGGACCAGACTCTCCCTATGCTCATCCTATGTGGCACGGGGTATGGTTAGTAAGATAAATGGTTTAAAAAAAAACCATTTTTTCATCTTTAGGTGCTGATTCATGGAAACCTCTATGCTCACAGTAATGACTTGCTTTCAAGAAATTTTCTACTTTATAAAAATGCTGATAAAAAAGATCAAAATTCTCAAAATGGTATGCATTAACAACTGCAAAGAAAAAGATTCATTTCAATGCAAGCCAAATTTTTGCTTTGAAGTGTAAATTTAAAGGAATCAATACATTAAAGCTCAGTATGGAACAAAAATGTCAAATTAGTGAACCAAATTTTTGCAGATTACTAGATTTTTATTTGAAATTTGAAATTTTCATCATTCTAATTTTCACTCCTATTCAAGACTGGATCTGCTTTTCTATCTGATAGAAGGAAAAAAAATACTTCTGCTCTAGGTATATTATCCAAATTACCTTTCCATAATGGCTTTTGTAATTAAGCATCATATAAATCAATTCTTTTTTGGCATTGCTTCTTTTTTTCAAAGTAGCTTTTAGTTTTGATATTCAGTATGAACTCTATCTCCATTGGGTAATGAGATATTTTAGCTTTTACCTTAAAACACATACTGTATGTCCTTGCTTATACTAACAAAATGTCACTGTACTTTGTAAGTGAACTTTACAGTCACTGAAGACAATACAACTCAACAACCCACAACTAATATAGCATTACAAACAGTATACAGGCCATGCTGCACACTATATTTGCATGGTAACATTCAAATTAAATCCCCCCACCTTCTCCTCCTACACACAGATTATATTGTGCAGTGAAGCTATGAAGCCAATTATTGTAAGAGGAAACCAAAGTATTCAACCTCTCAGAAAATATGAATTTGTTAATAACTTTTGTTGGTTTATTTCTACTTTATTTTTATCTCATTTTTCAGTAAAGCCAGATATGTGGATCAAAAGGCTTACAGCTCCCTGCTTCGCTTAATGCCCTGCAACGAATGCCGTGCTTGCCTTTATCAATTTACTGCACATTGTAGAATACTTCTCTTTTTTAAAATAATTAAGGGAAAAAAGAAAAATGGCAGCAATTGAACATGGTAACATGCGTCCTATTGAGTCTATTTTCAAGCAGCTTACATAATTACTTTCATTCAAGTTCTCAGAGTATTTTAGAAAAGAATGGTTCATTTGAAATACATGTCCATCAATGGGTTTAGAACCTCCAAGATGCACCAGATGAGAGAAGAGAGTGCTTAGTGCTGAAAAAGGCTGCACTAATGAAGTTGAGTTATTCAAACTGTTCATTTTCACTCAGCCATGTATTCTTGATATTATCATTACTGTTATGTATTTATTATTGCATTATCGGTTATTAAAAGAAGAACAGAATGGACCATATTTCTATTTCCCTGCCACTGGATATAAGTGTGTTTCTAATCCCACAGCTACCTTGGGAAGCTGATGCTTCTCTGTATAGAATCCTCTGCTTCTTTTTTTGAGGGTGGGAATTCTTGGGTTTGTTTTCTTTCCCTGGTGAGTTATTGCTGGTTTACAGCCAGTGTATGGGGGAGTCTGTGACATTTAACTGACATGAAATGTGAAGAAAGTGATGCTGTACCCTGTATCAGTGCATAGCAGAAATTTCGTCTTTATCATCTGATGTTAAAACTTTCTCAGGATTAAGTAAATGAAAGCAGATATGTGGACTTCACTAATTTACTATTAGTGGCATTCTGGTTATTTTCATTGCAATAGTTACAGGAGTCCTCCTCATTGAAAGCCCAGTAATACTAGTAGCTCTAAAACCTTAGAGTGGGGGACTGAGCAATTTTAAACGCACTATAATCTCCAAAGACTAGACAAACAAATGTGGGTTTAGACCCTATAGATTGGTGATATGGGCATCCTGTTGAAAAATCCCATTATCTGCAATGGTACTAGCCATGCACCTATTTCTCTCTCCTAAGAAACAATCTTGATGGCTAACTATTACACTGGAAATAAATAATGCACCATGTACATCTATGTTTTTGTGGATCATTCTGTAAGCAACTTACTTATCAAAAGTCAGAGAAGACTGCAAAAAAACCAAGATTTAACCTCAGCCTCCTAAATGGCAGTTCACTGTTCTACCATATCTAAAAGGAAAAATGCTAATAATTCTACCATAGGTTTATTTAAACTGCAGAGACAGCTGTGCCATGTGATATGAATCTCAAGTGTAGGCACAAAAGCATTAAAAATATCTAGGCAAATTTTTATGTTCAGAATTTGCTGCGGCCTCATGACAGGCTGACCTGGGAGCTGCTGCAATTACCTGCGTAATTAATGAGGACAAATGTAAAAATTTACCTGTACTTCAAGTGAACCAATTGTAAGTACACCCTACATACAGTAACAATGACTGACTCTTCCTTTTCAGACTTAGTTTATCTAAGGAGATCTCTGTGTTATAAACACACTCTAGTTTGGTACTTTAGCAATCACAAACTCATTTTTGAAGGTGAGAATAACACGATATGGTCCAAATGTATCTCATTTTTGCTGACATAATAACACCTCTGTCCTTCACTAGAGAAGAAAGAGAGTAGAAACGTGAGGTGAAAGGTGAGATGGACTCATGGATCCACAGTGGACAGTTTTTCACTAACAGAAAATGTGAAGAATCCCTGCAGACAAGCAGTCAGAAAAGAACCACAGGGCAGCAACACTTAAGCACAAGGCATCTAACTCTTGGTCTAACCTTCCTTAACACTAAAAGAATGAGCAACGGTGTGAAGAGAAGATGCAATTCTGAAAATTAAGAATTGTCTTCCTTTTGTTGCTTATCAAGACAAATGTCCTTAATCAGCCTTTTAAATGAAGCTAGATCTACTGTGTTTCCATGGCAATGTTGTGGGTTTTTTGGGGGGGCTGTGAGGGTACAGGGGTGGCTTCTGTGAGGAGCTACTGGAAGCTTCCCTTGTGTCCAATAGAGCCAATGACAGCCAGCTCCAAAACAGACCCACCACTGGCCAAGGCTGAGCCCACTGGTGATGGTGGTAACACCTCTGGGGTAACATATTTACACTGCAACAGCAGTTGAAAGACAGGAGTGAGACTACCTGAGAGAAACAGCCCTGCGGACACCAAGGTCAGTGTAGAAGGAGGGGAGGAGGAGCTCCAGGTGCCAGAGCAGAGATTCCCCTGCAGCCCATGGTGAAGACCATGGTGAAGCAGGCTGTGCCTCTGCAGCACATGGAGGTCCACAGGAGGAAGGAGCATCAGAGACAACGTGTGATAAACTGACCACAACCCCCATTCCCCATTCCCCTGTGCCGCTGGAGGGGAGAATGTAGAGAATTCAGGCGTAAAGTTGACCTCAGGAAGAAGGGGGAGTTTTTGGGAAGGTGTTTTAAGATTTAGGTTTTATTTTCTCATTACCCTACTCTGATTTTGATTGGCAATAATAAATGAGATTAATTTTCCCCACATCAAGGCAGTTTTGCCCATGAAGATAACTAGCAATGTCCCTGTCCTTATCTCCACCCACAAGCTTTTAATTACATTTTCTCTCCCCTGTCCGGATGAGGAGGGGAATGACAGAGTGGCTTTGGTGGGCACATGGCGTTCAGCCAGGGTCAAGTCACTACAGTACAATGTGTGCCCAGTTCAAAAGACTAACACCTTGTGTATGTGAGATAACTCAGAATGAGATTAATTTCCGGTAACTCTGGATATCTACAACACAGAAAGCTGGGTACGAACTGGTTACTTTAGCATCCTGTAGAGTCAACAGAGCAATAAACACTAAAGCATGATTCCTCTTTTGAAAATGTCTTGTTTAGGATGAAATAAATAGCATGCCCTAAAGGACTTGTATCTCTTCAATGACTCTATGGGGGGTCACCAGTGACAAGCTCAGAAGCAGACACCTACTTCTGCACAATAGAATTCCACCCCTGCTTAGGTTCAAGGAGAAAATCTAATCTTACTCTATCCCATTAAAAATTAAAATGTGCGCTTGTAGTAATGGGAAGTATTATTAATAGATTAAATAACTATCAGAATCTTCCTTTATTTCATTATTTAGTTTGTGAGGGTCCCTCATCTACAAGCTACCCCAGAGCTGGCATATTCTGAGAAGCTCTTGAGAAACAAGTTTCTTCATCCTGCTACTGATAACCGCAATTCCATGATCTGGAGCTGAGGTTCTGAGTACTTTTTCCTTTTCTAGTTAAACTACAAAGAGCCCCTCACAGATTAAGAGCATCTCTTTTATTACTCATTTGACATGGCTGGCCTATCTCCTTTATTTAATGTTACTCATCATCTATAAAATGTGTATAGCAATATTCACCCTAGTCTTATTGTGAATATTAAGAAGTAAATCTTAATATGTAGACATGCTAATCCTTAGCTCATCTACATTCTCAAAGAAGTGCTTGAATATATGTCAAAGAAACAGTCAGAGACGAAAGTTAGTGGATCCAACGGGAAGAATCACCATTTACTACTCATTCAGAGACAGGATTTCATCACCTGGAGCAGGCTGTCTTTAACGCATAGACATTTTATTTGAACCTATCTAACTAAATGCATCCTTTCATTTTCTTTCACTTAAAATCATTATTATTTGTCTTTCTTAATCTCTAGTGTGCTGTATAACTGTCAAATTTCTTCAACCTTCACGTTATTACCAACTAACCACTCTCCCTTCAATCGCTCTCCCCTTTGCTCCCAGCCCTTCCAGCTGCAATTCTTTGTTGTATGCTCATTCTTCTGATGCCTTCTGCAAAGGTCAAAGTCATCTTTTGACTTCATAAAGTCAACACAGACTAGTATAAAAAACTCAGGTATCCTTCACAATCAATTACTTTCCCAATTATTATGCATTTTTATTTCTTTAAAACGCAAACATCCTCAGCATGTCACAATGCCTCTCTAGAAGAGTACTGAAGAGTCTGTAGTGTGCAAGCCACTTTTGGGTGGACTGATGAGGGGCAGCATGCTCCCCGTCATTCATTAGCCTGCTCTGCTCAGTGTACTAATTCTACATTTGAAATGTGCTACTGCGCACTCTCTGCTGCACACCAGAGAGAGCAGGACACCATGCTCAGGCACCATGTCCACAGCGCTATGAAGTCCTCCAGAAGATCTTCTGCAGCTTTAGATGGGTTGGTATCATCAGTAGGATTTGTCATGCCATGTTTTGTCATATCATGTTTTGTCATCTCTGCTTTTTCTCAGTTATTTATGGACAGATATTTATGCAAACCATGAATGAGATCCCTCCTTGTGACCTCTTGAGACACTAAGCAACTGGAAGAACTGAAAACTGGCAATTGATTTCAACTTTCAACTTCTAATCTTTTAATCATTATTTATCTATCAGATGACTGTCACCATCCTCCATCTGCTTTAAGTGCCTTTAGTGAGGACATTTAGCAACAGCCTCTTTTTTGAAATTCCACATTACCTACCCAAGGTCACTTATAAAGGTATCGCCTTTGTGATACCTTTAGAAAAGGGATAGATTTCCAATGTCTGACCACATCTTCTGCCTCTGCTCTTCATGAGAGCCTCTCTCAGCCTGGACAGAACAGGCATCAAACACTGTTTTCTGCAATTTCACAGATCTTGCTCAGACTTACTCTCTCACATTTGCACGTTCCTCTGGCAGTTTGAAACAATTAATGGTTACATATTCCATCCTTGAATTCTTCTAGGGATCTGAGTTGAGGTAATGCCTTGGTTATCTCTGAAGAGCAATTTATTTTTGCTCTGTTCAAATTTCTTCTACAAATGTTTCAATATGACACTGATTCTTGAACTAATTCCCATTAGGATGGTTTCCTTTGTGCCAAACAAACTTTTGCAGCTCCTCCATGGCAAACACAAATGTCAAGAGTTCATTAATTTGCTCATCTACAGGATAAGTGGTCTATAAGCACAGCATTTAGACTTTGCCCATTTATGAGCCTTGCAGCCAACAGTTTCTTGGAAGCTTCCTGCATACAATGTTTCCAAGGGGTTTATTTATTAAACTGAATTTATTAGTTCTCAAGCAAGTCACTACTCAATTTTATTTCTTTTTTATCTGACTGCACTTTTGTATTTGCCATATTTTATGTTCTTCTACAGTTCCTTATTTGGAGAGGAACATCATTCAATCTTTGAATGGTGAATGATTCATTCTTTACATGAGAATATATCATTCCTGGAATAGTCACTTTGAATAGTGTTTTTACCTTTTAAGTCACTCCTTACTCACAATGGCTTGGATTTTATTGGATTTTATTTATTTATACATGCTCTTCTGCTGCTCCTTTTAATTTTATTTAAGCAAGATTCCTTTTTATTTTTTATTTGCTATTTTTTGAAATTAAAATACTATGATGTCATTTGAGGAGGTTTGTTGTATTTTCTTTTGACTTTGTTTTCCTACGTTTGTTGTTCCTTCAGTGATGTGCCTTTTAGTCACTGGTACAAAGTAGCTTGGACAACATTGCTTTGAACCAGGACCTGCATGCAGATCAGGATGACCAGTTGTGCATTTTCTCATCAGCAGCCACTTGCTGCAGTCATTAACATTGTGGCTAAAATTTAGCCTTAGCATCACACTCCAAAGATTTATCCATATCATACAGAGATAATTAGCATATTTCATTATAACTGTGTTCATGTCCTGAGAGATCCCGTGATCTTCTAAAACATGTCACAGTCAGGGCTGAGAGGTACAGGGATCAGCAGAACAGTTCAAATGCAAGACATTTCCCAGTTTCACCTTGTAGCTTCAATCCATGCAGATTCTGTGCTATTTACTGAAAGTTAGAAGTTAGCATAAATTATGCAGTCTTTCAGATAGTCTTTCAGATAGAAGAGCTGCCTCTATTAATTCTTCGTTCCTCATGCCATATGTATGGTTTTTCGCTAATCCAACCTTCTTGTATTTACACTAGTGAAATTAAGCTTGTTCAGAAATATTGCAACATGGCATAGAATCTTTAACAAATTCTTCTTTTTGAAGGGCATCCGAGAACTCTTGGATCATTAATGGATCCAGTTTCCCACACTGCATGATAATTATAGAGATCAAAGATGCTCTGATTAAATCAATATAAGGCTGTCACTATTTTTGTAAAAAGAAATTTCCCACCTTCTATGTGCCATCTTAAGATCAGCTACTGTGTTAACAACTAACATCAACATGACATTGCTCGTGACAAAAATGTGGCAGACAGGCAGAGAATTTGCTTAGCACAGAGAAACAGGAGTGAGCTGTCTCTATTTTCAGGGACAGCTATTTGATTCATGCAAGGACAGGCCACACAAACCACCCAGCTTTTCCAAAATATCACGTGCAGATATCCATGTAGATTTAATCAAAGCTTGATGCTCAGTGTCAAGGTAGTAAAGAATGAGCAATTCAATAAGAATTGTGGAAGAGTCCTCCCATTTTTTATATATTAATCTAAGTCTAGTAGAAAACAATTTCTAAGAGATACTTTCGCTGCAAAAAAGATTAATTTTAATAGCAGGAAAAATATCATCACTTCTAAATCTATTACAGTTACCAGAATAACATGCTGTTAGAAATAGCTAAGTATAAATAATAATAAAAAATGAACAACAAACCACCCCAAACCTCAACTAACATAAAGCACATACAGAAGATTTTATGAAACCACTTGATGAAAAGATACAGACACCATCTGGTCAATGATGTGCAAAATATTCATATCGGACTCCTCAAGATGCATTGTTTTGAGCCCATTACTCCTGCACACAGCTTGAGATTAACTACTTTATTAGCTTTCTCTTCTACAATGCCTCTTATAAGCAAGGTACAGATAGGTCTCCTGCACCATGATGTCCTTCAAAATTACACAAATACATAGTAAATACACTGTTTTTCCTGCCTTGTCACACACATATTTTTGTCTTTTTATGGATATGTTTTTGCTGCTCTTACTGTAGAATTAGATTTGTTAAAGGTCATTACATTTAAAATAATAACACTTCTCAATATATTCACTTAAATCCTCATTAAGTATAGAAATGAATGAGAGACATCTTGGTTCCAAACTACAGACCAGTCAGTCTCAATCTGTGCCTGGCAAAATCTTGGAGCGGATTCTCCTGGAAGGCATGCTGAGGCACATGAAAAACAACAAGGTGGTTGGTGACAGCCAGCATGCCTTCACTAAAGGGAAACCCTACCTGACCAATTTGGTGGCCTTCTATGATGGAGCTATGGAACTGATGGACAGGGGTAGAGCAGTTGATGTCATCTACCTGGACTTGTGCAAAACGTTTGACACTGTCCCACACAACATCCTTGTCTCTAAGTTGGAGAGATATCAATTTGATAGGTGGACCACTCAGTGGATAAAGAACTGGCTGGATGGCCGCACGCAACAAGTTGTGCTCAATGGCTGGAGACAGGTAACGAGTGGTGTCCCTCAGGGATCGGTGTTGGGACCGGTCTTGTTCAACATCTTTGTCAGTGACATGGACAGTGGGATTGAGTGCGCCCTCAGCAAGTTTGCCGATTACACCAAGCTGTGTGGTTCGGTTGATATGTTGGAGGGAAGGAATGCCATCCAGAGGGACCTTGACATGCTTGTGACGTGGGCTGATGCCAACCTGATGAAGTTTAACCATGCCAAATGCAAGGTCCTACACCTGGGCTGGAGCACAGCTACAGGTTGGGCAGAGAGAGATTCAGAGCAGCCCTGCGCAGAAGGACTTGGGGGTGTTGGTTGATGAGAAAATGAACATGAGCCAGCAGTATGCACTTGCAGCCCAGAAAGCCAACAGTATCCTGGGCTGCATCAAAAGGAATGTGACCAGCAGGTCGAGGGAGGTGATCCTGCCCCTCTCCTCTGCTCTCGTGAGACCTCACTTGGAGTATTGTGTGCAGTTCTGGTGTCCTCAACATCAAAAGGACATGGAACTGTTGGAACAAGTCCAGAGGAGGGCCACAAGGATGATCAGGGGACTGGAGCACCTCCTGTATGAAGATAGGCTGAGAAAGTTGGGGCTGTTGAGCGTGGAGAAGAGAAGGCTGCGTGGAGACCTCATAGCAGCCTTCCAGTATCTGTAGGGGGCCTATAGGGATGCTGGGGAGGGACTGTTCATGAGGGACTGTAGTGATAGGACAAGGGGTAACAGGTTCAAACTTAAACAGGGGAAGTCTAGATTGGATATGAGGAAGAAATTCTTTACTGTAAGGGTGGTGAGGCACTGGAATGGGTTGCCCAGGGAAGTTGTGAATGCTCCATCGCTGGCGGTGTTCAAGGCTGGATTGGACATAGCCTTGGGTGGCATGGTTTAGTGTGAGGTGTCCCTGCCGCTGGCAGGGAGTTGGAACTAGATGATCTTAAGGTCCTTTCGAACCCTAACTATTCTATGATTCTATGATTCTAAGGCAGAAAATGTCTTCCCTGACATGCGATATTTATTTCAAATAAGTCTAAGGGTGATCTTGGGAACTAGAGATGGATATTTAATACCATATCAGTCAAAAGGATAAGCTACAATAAGCAACAAAATAGTAGGAAAACATAAATATGGCATAATTCTCTGGCCTGTTTGTTTTCCCCATACATCTCTGGCTGTACAATGGCCTAAGCATGCATGCATTAGGGGCAACATGCTGTTCCAACAGCAGCAGAGCTAGTAAAGCCTGGTTTCCTATGATTTGTGTCCATATTCTCTTTACCCATTTCCTCATCTCCTCCCTCACACCCCATGTCCTAGCTGCCATCTCTGACATACATCACCACAGCTCTGCAGCTGAAGTCACAGTGTATTTCACTCAGCAGGTGAAATACAGAAGTTCATTGCTGAGTTTGGACTGAAGCACTCTCCTGGGGTTGTCCTTCAGCAGTCTTTCTGACCAGCGTCAGGCGGCTCTGCTGCCAGACAAAGCAGGACTTTCCGTGCTACTGCCTTCTTCACATGTGCCCATGTAAGCACTAAGGTACTTTCGAACATTTTTTGACCATTGTATTTTCAGTTGGTTTCCTGCCCTAGTTCACTGCTAGTTCAAATGTAGGGAGGGAAGGAATGTTTTCAGTGATATTGTCAGCTAATGTCTGTTTAAAATGAAAATGCCTGACAAATTACAAGCTTAGTTCAAGTGTTTACCAAAAGTTAGCCTCCAGTAGTTGTGAAATGCAAATGCATAACTCCTGTAAGATCACTACCCCTGTGTCAAGGAAAAAATAAAGGAGAAATTGGCAATCGCAGCACATAAGCACACTTCTTTAAGAAAGCAGACTATACATTATACATAAAAATATATGTAAGTGTGGGTATATATACATGTACACAAACATGAGGACACATCTATCTGTATGTCTATACATACACTTACTGATAGACCGGAAGACTGTGGCAAAAGGTGGGTATGCCTCATGGCACACCATGTCATGGTTCCCAGAATTCAGCTGGAGCTCCCTCCGGGGAACCTATGTCTGCCTAGGTCACGTCTGGAAAAAGAGACACAGGCCCAGGGCCTACACTGGACCCAGTGACTAACAGGGAACTTTCTGGTTCCTTGGCATAGGTATAACCTGAAGATTTTTTTTATACTTAATAAGGAGATTTTTGGAACAATTTTGGGCAGCTGACTGAAAATATCAGCACAGGACCAAATAACACTGGGTAACTATTAGGGATATATACATCGCAGGTACAGTTGTCTCTTTAACAATACATGAAGCTCTAAATCCCTTCCTCAGTAAGGATACAGTGGAATGTGAACAAATATAGATATACACTTTATGCAGAAGTTCTATATTAAAATAATGTTAAGTTTATGAAGAAGAAGCTCTTAAAAGTAAGAAAATTCCATCATTAATTCTGCACAATGTTTACATTGTTCAATCCTTCACAGGAATTAAACATAGGTTCATGTTTTTTTCCACAGGATCTTCCCCATTAAAGCAGATGGTTGCTTTAAAATTAATAAGCAGTTATTTGTTCAATACTTACAGTTCAGTCTCTTGCCTGGAGCTTTATTTATGGCACACTACACAAGCACTGCCCTAAAAATTTATTAACTTCCTTCTGGGTAGAAGCAGTTGAAAGTCTTCCAATAAAAAAGAACCTTTTTTTCAAAGCAAAAACTTTCTACACCAGACTTCCAACACAAAGAAATTTCATTTTGAAAATAAGAGAGAAATAAAAAAGGAAAGAAGGAAGGAAGAATAAAAGCCATGGTTTTAAGCGTTTAGATTATTTTGTGATTTTTTTCATGTTTTCAGAATGGAACATATTGTTACATATTGGCAGAAAGAACACTTTCATTTTTTTTTTTTCATAGAATGTTTCAACAAAAGATATATTTTTTCCCCTGAATTACAGTGGGATAAAGCTAACTTCCAATTTTTACTTTTTTCCCATGAACCATAGAATTTTATTTCTTGGTCCTATGCTGCTCATTGCCATAGATCATGAGTGTTTTACACTATTAATTAATTTCCATGATGCTTCTATAGGAGACAGATTTTTGAAAGCCAGTTTCAGAAAGGGTCAAGTAAATTAAGGTGAGAAGGAATTCAGATACAACCTGAGTGTGTAGGATGAAAGAGAAGCTTGTAAATATGAAGACTACTTAAAATTACCTCATAATAATCAACATGAACATTTTCCTAACTGTAACACTTTTCACATGTTGGCTTCAATGAAAGGCAATGAAGCCAGCACCAGCTGGAAAGAGAACTCATTATTCTCCCCACTCCCTCCATGGACTATGTCATCATGAAGAGAAGAAATAGTGCAGAGAAATGTGAGGCAGTATTTCTGCATTAGGTCACAGCAGAGTAGTAATGGTTCTCTTGCAAAATCAAAAGGATAAAACTTTGGTATTTGTATTCAGTAAATTCAGTTTGAAGAAGAAAAGGAAATATACACTGGAACAAGCTTGTTATTGGCCTTATTCTGCTACAAAATAAACTCTCAACTTTTCATGCAGCTTGATGCAATGTTTGGCAGTGGACTGTGAACTGCATTAGAAGAGAAGTGAAATTAGTGTTATATCTGCAGAAAAGCTTTATCATATCTACTAGAGCTTTCCCTTTCTATTTGCAGTACTACACACTTTAAAGCTGCACAGCTTGTTTAAGTAGCTTTTCAACAGCACTTTTGCAACAGAAATACATAAACATTCACATAACAGTTGAAATACAGCATTTCATTTGAACGCTGTAGTTAAAGGAATACACAAAATGGGTGTTCGGTCCCATTGATTTGACATATACAATGACAATACCACAAGGACAAACATGTTAGCATGGAAATTGTGGCACTAGTGAACCAGGAGTAAACTGCTTGCAAATGGATTTAGTATGAAACAGTATCACTGACTGACTCATAGATTACTCTGTGTAGCTGTGTTTTACCTCAGATAAGCATTGCTGTCTGGAAAAGCGATTAGGGATTGCTGGATTTGAAACTGTTAATCTATCAACAGGAAGCATGTCTGCTTATAGTAACATGCATTCAAAAAGTATGTTAAGGTCTATGGGATCAGGCATAGAAGCTGAGGGCAAAATACTGTCCCACTAGCCACTGGTGAAAAGAGAGAAGCCTTCTTAGATGTTGCGGCAGAGGTTAGAAAACAGCTTCCTTGCCTGGGAAACATGCTTCACAGTGGTGACCTGTTACAGTGGAGACTGCAGTAAATGAAGCAGACAAAAGTGCAGATGTATTAAAATCTCTTTTCTGGCTAAAAAAGAAAATTCTACAGTGAATCTGGTGAAAGTTTTCACAGAATGGTGGTGGATGGTTAATCATTGAGTGCTGCAGAGGTGCTGGGAAGCCATTTCATTGCTATGATTAGTCACTCTGAATCAATTGTGACTGACAGACATAAGGATGGAAACCAATGAAGCAAGAAGTTTACTTGGTGTGCTGAAGAAGTTGGGGAGGGTGGGGATAGGGGGCAGGAAATTGTTTCCTGTCATTTCACACAGATTACGTTTCAGCCACTGGGAGATCATCCAAATCTTTCCAGTCAATCAGTCTTTATGTAATCTGGATCATCCCCAAACCAAAAGCAGAAAGCAATTACAGGCTGAGAGATGTGAAGCCCAAATCAAAAGAGATGTATCAATACAATGCCTAGACTATACAGTGTCGCTGTTTCCTTGCTCTTGCTGAAGTTTACCAACATAAAATATTCCCGCTGTGGCATCTGTGGTTGAAGACAAATTTTACCAGATGATGTTGTCTGACTAGAGGCCTGTTATCAAGTTACGTATGATTCCTGGTATAGCACAGATGACTTGTTTTGGTACAGTGCTATATTGGAGAAAAACATAAGATATGCCAGGAACAATTTCCAGCAGATTCCTCACATGCCCACTGCCTTGATATTTTTTATGAATCTCTGAAGTTTTAGAAATGCCAAGCTCCATCCTCCTACCAGGAATAAAATCAGGAACATATAAGCGTGGGTTCCT
This sequence comes from Ara ararauna, assembly GCA_028858755.1. Classification (NCBI taxonomy): domain Eukaryota; kingdom Metazoa; phylum Chordata; class Aves; order Psittaciformes; family Psittacidae; genus Ara; species Ara ararauna. The sequence continues at coordinate 90,793,520 of CM054378.1, forward strand.
CAAGGCCAGTTTATTTAGCTAATGGACACAAAACAACCTGTTTCTGTGGTGACTGTAATCCTTTGCAGTATTGTTCTCTCCCTGGTTCTTGGAATTTTCATTCTCAAAACAGAACAGCATAATGGTAAAAAGGTGAGTGACATCCAACACCTATATTGTAATATTAAGGTGTTGAAGGAGATAGACATTATAACACCCTAAAAAGAAAGATTTCTAGATAATACCACAGAAAAAAATAAATAGCAGGAGCAATAAAAATAATAGTTGTTTATCATTAGGGATGAATGCCATTACTAACCCAAAGCTAGTCTACATTTTTCAATAAGGCATTAAAAAAAATCCAAGATTTTCAAACAGATATAGATGCTATTTCAGTACAATAGAAATTACTGATTCCATTGGTTTTCCCACTCTTACTGAGGAAGTTTGCTTTACAACTTCCTAATAGTTAATGAGGAGCCTGAAAGATTTCTATTAACAGCTAAGACGTCTCCAGGTACTCAGTTACGATACTCCTATCTGCACACAAAGCTTATGGGGAAAATTCACCCAGGGGTATATGCTTGGGTATATATAAATTGTGGGCATACTGTTTGATCGGTCAAGTGAGTCATGATATACAGCAGAACTCAATTACAAGCAATTGATTCCCATCCCCACAATTCCCCTGGCTTCCTGAATATACCACACAATCCAGTGTGAAAAAGGCCTGGAATTCAGCAGGGTCTGGGAGGAGTGCCAGAAGCCACGGGATACCCATCCATATGGAAATGTGCAGCCACCAATGCAGCACAAAGCAGTACAGATGCCTGGTGTAAATCATAGGTAACATTTAACAGTGCAGGCGCAACAGCAGGAGCAGGCAAAGCAGAGACACATCAGTACGGATGCATTGACGTAATTATTATTCCAGAGGGGATTCTGAATGTAAGCAAGCCATTAGATGTGATGACAGCTCCTTTGTTTTTTCGTACAGAATTTCACCATAATACACAGGCTAAATTTGATTGGAAATGGCAGGATATTTTTTCTGACAATCCCAGGTGTTAAATCATCATCCTCTGCATGTGTGCGTGGTTTCTTCTGCATCATTTTTGAGGGTACTAAAGAAAGATAGGTATAAATTCTGAGTTAAAATGTAGGAATATATTTGGGGTTTTCTTCTTCATATTTTTATTTAAGCAGAACAAACTGTAAGTTACATTTGATTTTTGTGAAAATTTCTATGCATGTTTATCATAGGATGATACATTAAAGGTATTTTCTTGCTTGCTTAAAATACTAGCTTTCAGGTGTGTATTAAATTTTTAGGATCTTTTCAACAATTTTCTATAGCTTTCATAAACATGGGTTCCGAGATTATTATCTACAAGAATCCTTAGATAATGACCAAACGTTGCAAAAGTAACGTAGATGACTATGTATACCCTTAAAATTTAAGAAGTTCTTTCAGCTAATAAATTAACTCTTAAGTAAAACCCTAATAGTTTTCACTTATTGTCTAATGTGCTGACATAAGATCAACATTTAATAGGGGAAGCAAGTACATTTTAGCAATGTTTCTGAATTTCAGCAATGGAAAACTGTAGTAAGCAAAAAATGGAAAATACTTCACTAAATGAATTATTCTGAAACCGCAGTGATTCAGCTGTCCATTGGCTAAAATCCTTCTTTAAAATTTAAAGACTGGTGTTTAATTTACACATAAAGTATCGAGGGGAGAAGTTCTCACCTAGAAATTCTATAAAGTTATTTAAATAGGTTCATCCTGCCTGCAGCATGGAAGCTTTCCTCTTCTGTGTTCAGACGAATATTTCTTCTTCTGTTGCTTTTTTCCACTCGTCGTTCTTCATGACAACATGGTAAATTTCAACAGTGAACTTCATTCTTCCAAGCCTGCTTATGTGTATAAATTGGAATATGGGATTTCTGTTTCCGTATGAACATTTTCCAATTTCATAGCGTTCTTCGTCTCTTCTTTATATCAGTATTTTTCTACATGAATTCCTCCACATTTTACATTTTAACATCTATATTTCCTCCTGTAATCAGTTACCTTATTTAAATTTGGTTGCAAACATATTTGATTTATCTTCACTTTCAACTACTTAAAAACATCTTCATCTCTCCTTTCCTGTTTTTTCAAAATAGAAGTGCAACTTTATTGTGATTATTATTTATGTTGCAATCTCAGTAAAACTGCAACCTTGCATTGTACACATATAGAATACAGAACAGTATTTCCTTACCTCAGTATCCTCCACTGAACATATCCAAGGCTCTTATCCAAGACTACTTAAATTTGCATGTTCTTTTACTGGAAAAAAAGTCTCATCAAATGCTTAACTTCTTGAAGCAGCTCTCACTTTTCATTCCTCCCTTCTGCAACTTCAGCTGGGATTTATTCATTTCTTAACTTCACAAAGAACATGATAGGTGAACTAATCACTCACATCTCCTTCTGCTAAAAAGAAACCAGTGCTTGTTGGACAGCTATTTTCTTATCCTTAGGTGAGAAAATAAATTAGGTGAATCATGTCACTGACGAGAGCCCAGATGACAAACTCAGAAGTTGAGTTTAAAAGTAGTTCATGAAAGAAAAATCCACTGAAGTCCACTGAGTATTGAGACATGACTTCTGGTTTAGGAATTCCCTACTCTGAAATATGTTGGACATTCACAAAGTATTATTTAAAGATTTCTACTATGAATTTACCATCTCTTTACCTTCCCTGAGGCATCTGGTACTGACCACTTCTGGAGACAAGATACTGGATGATTCAGGTTTCTGGTCTAACAGCACAACATTTTTATGTTCTTATATTAATTCTTATCTCTGTAAATCTCATTTCTGCCCCTGAAACAGTCAGAAACAGCCATCTCTAATCCTTCTGGAAACCTCCTCTAGTTCCTGTGACTTCTGCCATGAGCATGACATTCCTTTCCTGTTGCAAGCAATAGCTTTCTACAGAACAAGAAAACAGTCCCTTCTTCAAAGAGGCAACATAGGTTGTAAAGAGTAAGTATACTGGGTAGGTGTAGTTCTTGAGAATACTTTACTCTGCAAGACAAAGAAACACACACTTTCCTGGTCTGTTTTACCATACTGCTAAAAAGGTTCATGGACTGGAAAAGGCTAGCAACATCAATTCCACCAACACCTGTATGCATCGGGGAGAGAGGGGGGGTTCTTCCTGGTTACGGACATGGTTTTATGAAAATAATACACAGCACACAATACAAGAAGTATCTGCTCTGGGATTAAGAACTTCAGTAACCAAATCTCTGCACTGATGGAACCAGTTAATTTCAGCAAACCTCTGAAGTAATCCAAGGTGTGTTAGCAACCATGTAATTACTCAAGCGATTACAATACCACAATGCAGAATGCTGTGGTGGGTTAAATGGCTGAGGTGACCTTTGTTGTGGACTGCTTCCCACACTGACACCTAGAAAAACATTGCCATAATTTTCAGGCATGCTGAGATACCATACTGCGAACTGAAAATCATGAGAGCTGCCAATTCTCAGCAGCTCTAGAAAACACCCCCAAGTGAGACTCTCTATACACACATTGAGAGTGCTGTGTCAGAGTACAGATTATTTGAATGTGGATTGTGTTTATAATCCCTGCTATCTTTTGCCCTGTTACAGATGTAAAGGCCAGAGCACTGGGCAAGAGACATTCTAGCACAAGGCTAACCATCAAAAGTTGCTAAACTGCGATTATCCTATCAGCACAGAAAAAGTTTGCTATCATTCAGGCAAATATCAGTTTTTCTAGTCTGAACACAAACAGACTGGCAATGTACAAACAGGTGATGGACTTCAATCATCGGTAAAGAAAATGTTATGGGTGGTCATTTGACAAAGAGAATTAGTGCCTCTAAGAAATAGGATAACTTGTAATTTTAATGAGTGAATGAATAAACATACTGCATGAGTAAAGGACCCAAACTACCAGCAGATGTATGGAGTTACTCCACAACGCGGGTAAGGCAGGCATCTCATGGAAGGAAATTTAGCATACACTGGAGGATGTTGATAAACTCCTCCAAAGAATGCCCAAGAGTGGAAACAAAATTAAGTCAAAATGGCATACATGAATCTTACTGTTTTGTCTAAGTCCATATATCCCTTGCACTTTCTAATTAAGGACAAACAGGCTCTCGGTGTTTTTAAAAATTGTTTTATGTACTTAACTTTTCCCTGGAGAGGTGAATTATACCCATCAGATTAAAGTTCAGAGAAAGAATGTGATTAAATGCTTGAGGCACTATAAAGTGCTAACACCAAGGAAAGATAGCTCACAAGTATCCACTTTAATGAAGGAGTAACATACAGCTTGAATTCAGCAAATACAACAGAAGGGACGAAGGAAAAAGTGCTGGAGTATACTCAGACTCAAGAAGTTGAAAAGCACATGAGTTGATATTAACCCTTTTAAAAATCCAGAGTAAATTGCATAATTAAAAAATAAACACTTTAGGGTCAGGTCACGTTAAACTTTGTGACAGACCCTGAGTTATCACTCTAATTACAGGCATTTCTAACAAAAGTAAGTGTGATATTGTCAAGAGCTAGCTTTCATATGACATAGCTTTAGGTATCTGGACACATAGGTTAGAAACCTATTCCATCTGCACTTCCCCTGTAGCTGGTGGAGCAGTTCAGCAAGAATCTGACCGAACAAGGCAAGCCAAGCAGAATGATCCTGACTGAGACCATGCACATCATTTACTAAATTCATAAAAGTAATGACATCCTTACACTGCATATCCTAAGTGCTACAGGCAAACAGACGTTAACACCTTTCATGCCTGATTCAGAGCAGCCACCTGAACCTCCTGGAAAATATCTGGACTGGTCTACTCAATAGCATTCTGGCTTAGACTTTCTAGCTCTCTGTTGAACATTTCACTTTCCATAAATTAAGCATGGGTGTGTTAGCACTCAGAAGAGCTATGAGTGTCCTCAACGATCAAGGAGACCTTTGGTTTGTTTTACAAAGCTTACAGCACGTTTTACCTCCATTGTTATAAAAAATTATTCAATTTTTAATTATCTAAGTATGAGGTCCAACTCCTTCCTGATTTTGTGAATGGTATATATTTATTTGATCCAGCTTGAAAAGACAAAGTGTGTAGAAAATGTATCTGTTTGATGTTTTTAACATGAATTCACCAGTATCTGAGGACATCCTATTGTTGTCTTTTCTTTGAAGGATAAACAAGCAAGCCTTCAGCAGGGCTATTTTATAAGGGTCGCAACAAGTCTCTGGTTTAAACACACGCCCCTCACATTAAAGTGGTCCGGTGCGAGGGATGTACAGGCTGTATACACAAACCTATACACAAATCTAAATATGACAGGAACTCTTAGAAACTTTCAACATTGTTTAGTCCTGCAAACAAATGTGGAGACCATGAAACAGAGGCTATGAGAAACAAGCAAATGAATCCACTGTGCTATTTGCAGTATCAGGTTTGGAAGCTTGCCTCTAGATCTCTAAGCTCTGCACCTATTGTGTCAGACGGGAGTACAATAGAGTACGCAGGAAAGTGAGGGGCCACACAGAGCTATGCGCCTCACTCTTACTAGGCCTGTCCACTACACTCTTCCTGCCTGGACACAAACTGCAGGAAATATTTATGGGGCAGTACATAATTTTTGTGGATTTTTCCAATTCCACATAGCCTGGAATATGCTGAACCAGCTCCAGGAAAACAGGAGCTTGCCAAAACATTAGTTCAAGCAGGTGGTTCCAATTCATAGGACCTTTTACCTTCTCTAAGCTTCAGAGATTCTTGGAACAACAAAAATCCTCACATGCCTGTGTTGGCAAGTGTAAGATTTGAAAGGCAGATGTTATTCTCTCATCCACCCATCAGAATCCTTCTACCAGATTAGCTAGTATCAGAACTATTACTTAGCTTTTGAACTGGCCACATAGGAGGGCTGCTATCACAGAGCAGCTACAAGCCATGTGCTGCCACTTATCTTTGTGCCTGCTACTGTGAAAGAAGGAAAACAAAAAAAAGGGCGAGTGTGGGGGCAAAGGATTCTGAAGAATGGTAATTTCTTACCTGCTATTTTGTTTTTCCACATGCCCCAATATGCAAACCCAAACACTAGTTGAAACAACTCCTGTTAGCAGATGGACACAAGGAAAACATAAAGCCCCTGGGGTGTCAGATTTGAAATGCAGAGGGATGATCTGTCTGGATGAGTTCAGATTCAAATTTCCAGAACAATAAGGGGGAAAAATGCCATTTCAGAATGTGCAGTGGAAAATTTTCATAAAGATAAATTCTTCAGAGAGAGAAAACATCAGTTAACCAGTCAAAAAGATGCCACAATTTTGCAGGTAATTACTAATTCCAAAAGCAGCATCAGCTACAGTGATTAGTTAATTAAACAGTGGACAACTGATAAATATTTTTCTTCTGTTTTCTGTCTCTCTGCAAACATTCTGATTACAAGGTTAGTCTGTGCCCCTCCCCATGTTTTACCTCCAGCTTGGACTGATATAGGGCTAACAGTGGAGGACTGTTACCCCTTGTTCAGATGGATATGCCTAGCCCACCCAAGTAGGACCAGTAACCAAAAAGCTGACCATGTTGTAATACAATTAAGGTTATCACAAAGTCACATGGCACTGAAAGATGACTGCACATCTAAGAAAGGATCAAAGCAGCATCTCCTCTCATTGATCTGGAGAAGTATGCACTGGAAGAGGAAAAACTAGGGTAACAACACTGAAGAAAAAAAAGTTTAAAAAAGAGGCGGTACTATGTGGTTTGGCCACTTTATTCTTACATGCAGCAAGGTACATGGTTTTGCCCTCAAAATCCATGTTGGGCGGCCACTACCCAGGCAGGAATCCTTTGGAGACATGGCATCCTGACTCTTTCTTGAAGAAGCGTAACAGAACTCATGCTTTTTTGTTGTTGCAGTTAAAATGCAATCAAAAGTGGTGCCAACACCCACTTTCAACATAAGGTGCGGTGTCCACACCTCAACTGGAAAGTTTGGGTTCCATGTCCTCCTAGCAAATGATTTAGGTTGTATCTTCCACCTTACAAATAAGGGTCCTAATGATCAGGCATGTAAGTAATTAGGATTGGTGGACTTCCTGTTCTCTGTACAGCAAAGAGGAGGAAGAACAATAAATTATGACATTGCAATCCAGGTGCTATGGCGATCAGCAAGAAAGTGGTACTTGTAGGCTTCTGCCCCTTCTTCTTGCAGAACTTTAATAATAAGTGAAAGGTAGTCAATGCTCATTGAATTTTTCAGGCTGAGTATTACATTCCCCATTTCTGGGGGTGAGAGTGCCCTGAACATTTGGTGCTGTATCTGGTGTGCATGCGTGTGTGTATGCGTATTTGGCATGAAAGCACTACTGCCTCCTCTTCAGCTGTGTTTCAGGGGAAAGCATCCATCGTATTTTTGTGCCCAATCCATTAGGCATGCTTCAAAAATATCTAACAGATTGGGTCCCTCAAGTGTCTGTAGATGAAGCATAGTCTGCTTTCCCCACTTTCCCTTTAGACAAAACAAAGGTATTGGGTTGTTAAATTTGCCTGTGTCTCCAGAACTTCATAGTCCTACAGGAAGAGACCTAATCAAGCTGGGCAGCAGATGAACAGCTGGTTTTTGGATCATCAGTCTGGGCTCAGGCAATGCAATTCCACTCAAGTTCTGCTCTGTAGATGCTTTAACTCTTTTACTGGCTTCAGCCCCATGATGGTATCTATGACAGATGTGACTTCAAGCAGATATTGATGTGAAAAGGTGAAAAGGTTGGAAGATGTTCGAGTGGCTGGATTAAACATTTCACCAGGAAAAGTGCATTCTCTCTTGGCACAAGAGCATAAGCGTGAGTTGTGCCTTTCTTGGTCCTAAAACTTAAAGAATCTCTAAAGCCTGCCAAGCTTCTCATAAAATATTGAAAGGAATAAAAGGATGACCTGACTTTCTGTCACATAAAAAAGTCCTCTGAAGGCAGAGAAGTCTTTTCATTTTGAGAGGGGGAAAAAAAAAAAAAGATGGAAGAATAAGAGAAATTCTAGAGCTAACTTCTCCAAGGGAATAGAAAAAAATAAATGTCATAAAGAAGTGGTAGGGGATCTCTGCAAGTAGGGATGGGTCTTCTCCCACCCTTCTATTTGAATGAATGCTAAGCTCAGTAGTGGATAATCTCTGAAGAGTGTATCCAATGTGTATCAGTTTTTCTTTCTCTGAGCTGCCTTTTTAGAAAAAAGTGTTTCCTGTTATTTTTCCCGGACTTCTTTCCAATATCTGTATACTTCTTTAGTTTTTGCTGTTACTCTCCAATGTACTACCTTTACCCTTCTTCACTTCCAACCCTTTCTGAATAAAACCACTCAAGCTGAATGCTTTCAGATCACGTCTTGTAAGTCTTTATCAACCCTTACCTTCACAGAACAGCAAGTTTTCACCCACTCACACTTTTCAGTTTCTTAAACGGCACCCAGATTCCATTCCCCACCCTTTTTCCCATTTAACCAGGGTCTGTTTCCAACAGCAATAAAAACTCTGGAAAAGAAAGGTCTTGTTTTATTTCACTCATACTTAGGCTTAGACAGCTCTGAATTTCTAGAAAATACTGAGGTCCTATATAAAAAATCTTCACGAGCAGAAAAAGGAGAGTTTAAAAAAGAGGTATTTTCGCATAGAATATATTGAATTTTAGGAGGTGAGTTTTTGCAGAAAAAGAGCTTCAGACAACTGAATGCATGGACTAGCTGCCACAGAAAAAAAAAAAAAAAGAAGTGGGTCTTCCTTGGGTCCTATGTGATAACTTGGGTGCTATGTGATAAATGTATGGCTGTCTCAAATAATGCTGGTCACAAGTGTCCAGTAAATTAAGCCTTCAGGTACTGGATTCAACACCTGAATTTAAGATCCTAAGCACAGATACCTTGGTGTGAGCTAGGTGCCCAAGCCACTACCACAGGTCTTGTGAGTGCAGCTAGTGGAGCATACTGACTTATCCAGCTGACCAAATGGAAGCATCTGCTTCAGGGTGAAAACTCCTTTAAGTGTATTGGGTTAACTTCAGTTGCCCAAATAGGCATCTTGTGCCACTTCAGTTGTCCTGGCTAGTCCTGCCTGGCCTCCAGTTGTCTGTCCAGACTGGAGTAACACTGCTGTATCCAAAGGCCCTCTTTCACTGTATGAAAGCACAAGGTTCAAACGGCTCCTGTGGAGGAAGCTGAATCACATCCCCACTGTCTGCAACAGAAAGTTAAGATGCTTCACTCACATTCTCATAGCTAAATTTCTGTGCTTGAAGCCAAAGCTGAACTCCACTCTAGGGGACTGCCTTTGAAATGCAGTGTATAGAGAAAAGAACTAACCCCCCTTTTAGAGTGGAAACATTAAAGATACTCTCAAATACCTTGGGAACTACAGAGCATAGATAATTCATTTTTGCACTTATTTCTCAGACTTAAAACCCCATTTTGAAATGTTGGGGATGAGCAGTAAGTCTCCAGTAAGGATTCTGGATTCTTTCTCACCTCTGTTTCTCTCAGCATCCTGGCTAGACCTTCTCTGAGTTTCCCTGAGACCTCTCTAGACAGCACTTCCTGCTTCCCACCTCACCCATACCTATTCCTATTACTCCCTACAGCAATATCCACTTTTTACAAAGTGTCACACAAAAAAATTAAAGGCCTGATTTGCTTGACAAAAAGCAGTGCTTTTAACAAGTACCTGTGCTCACAAAGGAAGACTATCCCAGCTTCCCAGGATTGACTGAATACTTACTGTTTTTCTCTCAAATATGCTTAGCTCTTAGGTGGATACCCCAAGCCACACTTCAGATACTGCTGTCGACCAAGAAAGTAGTAAGAACAACTGTTTTTGTTCAAATACCAAGTATCATTTTGTTTTACAGGTGACTTACTGAAGCAGCATACCACACTAAACACCAGCTACACCTGCACAAGTTGGTTTACCGCCAGCAGCTGGACAGAATACAGTGCAGGCGAGAAATGGCAGTGCAGAACTGAAAATCTTTTAAAATTCCAGGTGCTTTTCTTCAATCTTTGCCTTTTGTCATCCTTCATTCATTTTGGATGCTAGCGACTTTGCTAAGTACAACAGGGATACATTGCTAAGTGCAACCACAAAGCCAGCTAAGGGTAGGTTTTTTGGATATAAAAAGATCTCTAAAATCACTTCTTTAGGAAATCGGGCAGTGAGGATTAGCCAGTATCAGCCTTGGTTAAATGCTTCAGATCACATATTTAAATAAACAGCAAACTCTAAAGGGAATTAATATTTTGGTGTCTTTTGTGTATTATGTAACATAAATGACGCGATACACTTAAGTCACAAGATACAGTAAAAGCACACAAGAAAGCAATGCCACTCTTTGAGTGCCAGGACTTCACTTTAACTTATGACTACATATACGTAGCACAATTGTTTCTTTCAAAGGGCTCACAGCCCACTCCTAGACTAAACTTTTATTGCTTTTACAGTAGCACAGTTCCTAAGGAAAATAATTTATGCCATTTAGCTTAAGTCTTACTTTTGCTGGCTTTCAGACTTTTTTAAAAAAAGTACTGTTTAATCACCTATCCTCTTTCATTTTTCTCAGATTTCATCTTAAATAGCTGACCAAATCAAAACCTAGCCCACAAATTATCTGAGTGCAGCTCCCCCCTGGCATTTTTTCTGCTCCCTTCTGCTTTATTTTTGGTCTGCCACGACAAACCTTGACAGGAAAAAGCCAAACAAGACGCAAACCCCAGCAAACAAACCCTTACTCAGGGTGCGGGGCGCTCAGCTAACCTGAGTAAGCTGGGTTAGAACATCGAGATGACTCAAAAACCTCCGGAGATCTGATTTTTGTGTGAGTTTTGCGCTAGTGAAATGGCGTTTAGAAGCAGGCTCCTGAAGAAAGGCGCAATGTTTCCACCGCTTTAACCTATCCGGGGGCTTAGAAATGGGAACACGCAGTGAGCGGCCTGGCCCGCACTGCCTTGCCCGGGGCTGGGCAGCAGCCGCGGGGAGGGGGAGACGCCGGAGCCCTGCAAGCGGCTCGCAGGCGCTGGAGCTGCGGGTCCGCGCTGGCACAGCGGGGCACGGCGCTGAGCCCGCTTCGTCCCGAGGGCAGGGGGGATGCTGCCAGGGGCTGGGCGGGCGGGGCAGGGCAGGGCAGGGCAGGTCGGCAGCCGCCCTGCAGGCCCCGCCGTTGCCATGGCAACCTGCGAGCCGGCTGCCTCAGGCCCAACGGCTGCCCAGGGTCCCCCGTCCGGGCCCGAGGGAAGAAGGAGGTCGTTGATATGCGCGGCGCCTCGCCGCCGCGCCGGGGGTGCGAGAGCAGACAAAGGCGGGCTTCATCCGGCGGTTGAGCCGCGCACACAAGTCGCTCTTGTGCCGGGGTGCAGATGTACGGAGGGGCGAGGCGAAGCGAGCCACCGCCCTCCCGCCTGCCGGGGAAGGGAAGGGAAGGGAAGGGAAGGGAAGGGAAGGGAAGGGAAGGGAAGGGAAGGGAAGGGAAGGGAAGGGAAGGGAAGGGAAGGGAAGGGAAGGGAAGGGAAGGGAAGGGAAGGGAAGGGAAGGGAAGGGAAGGGAAGGGAAGGGAAGGGAAGGGAAGGGAAGGGAAGGGAAGGGAAGGGAAGGGAAGGGAAGGGAAGGGAAGGGAAGGGAAGGGAAGGGAAGGGAAGGGAAGGGAAGGGAAGGGAAGGGAAGGGAAGGGAAGGGAAGGGAAGGGAAGGGAAGGGAGGAGCGGGGTGGGGAACGCGGCGCTGCGAGCCCAGCGCGTTTGGTTGAGTTTCCCCCGGCACGCAGCGGCTCCGGCGGCGGCGGTGGGTCGGCGGCCCGAGCATTGCGCTGCCCGCTGCCCCAGGCCCGCGGCGGGAAGGCCGCTTTCCCCGGAGCGAGGGACAAGCGATGTCCTGCGGGGTGGCCTTCGGCTCGGCGCCGCGGAGGAGCCTGTCACGGCACGCGGGTTGGAGTGTCGCCCGCAGGTGTCAGCGGGGATGTAGGGCAGTGCCTGCCTCCTGGGGGGGGGACCGGTTTAAATAAAATGCTAAAAAATCTAAGTATTAGCTATACTTGGTTTAGAAACAAGATGAGGTGGTTTGGTTATTTTATTTCTTCCCCTCTCTCCCCACAAGTGGCCAAAAGCCAAAACTCTCCTAGTGAGCGCCTCTCCCTGAGTGGGAAAAGCTGCGTTGTTTTAGTAATGTTACTTCTTTTCCCCAAGAAGAAAAGGAAAAATACTCCCATTATTTTAGCTCTGGAGAAGCCTCGGGTATTTAAGGACTCATGGAAGATGTACTGAGCACAGCCTTATTTTCTCCCTCCCTTTGTTACCACCAGACATACACAGACACCAAAGGAGAAGAGGGGAAGAGACGACAGAAAAAAGCAATCGTCTGAGAAGTTGGATGCGGTGCTATAGGGCACCACGGCTACACCTCTGCTGTGAGGAAAGGAAATGGCAGAGGTAACCTCTGCAGTAACCTCTTTCTGTACCTCGCCTTGATTAGTACACTGATCCACCCAACACTGAAACACGTTTGTCCACAGCATGGGCAGAGCAGTTTAGGTAGCATTTGTAGCATGGTAGAATCCTGTGTTCAGAAAATCACGATTGAGGGCAAAGATGTTAAAATCTCACTCTACTGTGGATTATATGTAATTCTCTCTGCGTGCGCAAAAATAGCGATAGCTATAAACCAAATAGTAGATAAGCCCTTTTTTTTTCAGATATCTGCTTTCCTGTTTCCTGTTCCTACACTGTTTTAAAAATAATAGTTTGCTGTAAGGAAAATACACAGATCTCTGTTACACTCATGTAAGCACATCCTGCCAATGTTTGGAAGCGCAGTAAATGTGTATGTACTAATTGTAATCATGAAAGCATTCTGATGAGTAATACATAGTCGTTTAGGTGTTTTAGGACATTGCTTTTCTGCTCACTATGACGGTATGAGTTCTGTTTTTCCTTTAAAAGTACTCAGTCTTGCTGGTAGCCTTGCTTCGTTGCAGATTTGCTGCGTGACTGAGAGCCTGTTTTTAAAAGGATTATTTTTCATGTTTGGGAAAAATGCTGCTGCAAGTTTTAAAAATGTTACTTCTTTTTTTGACCATTATTCCATTTACACCTTTCTGTGCACAGCTCTTCTGATTGTAATCTGTTATTCTGATCAAGTTTGTCATAGTTTTTATAATGAAGCTAGATATGCGTTTAGCAAACGGCCTAGCAAGGACGTTTGGATGTGGTTCCAAGTAGAAGGAACACAGTGATCACAAACGGTATTTCAGCAAGGAAATCACAGTGGTTAATGGTATTGAGAGCCAGACCATGTATTTATTTCACAGTCCCTGCTTAAGTGTAAGGCACTTTTAGACTGAATTATTTAATAGACTGCCAGGTCTGAAAGTTAAGTCAGAACTTGTGAGGGAGGATGCACTATTTGCAGCACAGCACTTTTATTTAATGCTTAATTAGGAAGCTGTGCGCAGAGAAGCTTTTGAGATTGTGGCCATTAGAAACTGAGCCCTGGCCGCTGGGGTTATGGTCAGACTGCCATCTCCATCCCCACCCCCCTTCCCTGCCTTCCTCTTGCTCCACTGGCTGACCTTGCTGCGCTTGGCTGAGCTGAACCTTGAGGTTCTGCAGTGTTTTGCATTGCTGGTCCCCAGCATTTCATGTGTGAGCATGCAAGGAATGGTGCCATGCTCAGGTACCAACAGTGTTTTCCTTTGCTGAAAAGCTGCCAGCTGTCATTTAATATCACTTGAGTATCATGTAACAAATGTAGAAGCTATCTGACGGTGAGAACATCTCTTTTCCTACTGATCTAGGCTGGAACACAGCAAAGTTTCCATTTACTTCTAGCTATTGTGAAAATAAAGCTCTATTGACCTATTTTGACACTTAGCCAGGGAGGTGGCTACATCAGTGAGAAGCTGACAATTTTTGTTTCCAAACTCAACCACCAGAATTTTAACACTGTGCTTTGTTTGAACTGAAAGACTGTCATTTCAGTGCCTTTTACTCACCATTGATCTCAAGATTATGTATTTTACATGGTATTTTTGAGCCATACTATTAGCCATCATTATAATATTCTCCATGCAAAATTATTGTTTGTGTAAGCCTGAGGAAATTTCCAGTGAATTTTCACATTACACAGTGGCACTGAACAATCTTTTGTGCAAAGATATCACAGGTTTCCTCGGTTTTGTCCTCTTCTTCACACAGAGACTGATCCTTCACTGCACAAGTCATTTGAAGTTCTGCAGTTGATTTTTGAGAGACCAGGAACAGGTCTCCTAATTCTGCCTGTCACTGAGCATCTCCCAGGTTGGGAGCCAAGGGCATACAGGAAATGGTGGGTTCAGAGCATGAATTAATTCTACTGGGAATAATTGATCTTCAGAATGATTTCCACAGGCACAGCTTCCAAAGGTGCTGAATGCTGATACAAAGCAGCACAATACTGGCTTTGCAGACCCACAAGGAGTGGTCACTCAAAGCAGCAAAGCATATTAAAATTTTTTTGCAGAGAACAATGTGTTATCAGAACATTACAGGCTTTTATCTGGACTGTCAGTAGGTTGAACTGGATCATTGCTGGCTCACTGAGGGACAGCCTGAGTTTTCTATGCATTATTTCTGCCAGGCAGGATTCCTTCAGGTGTACCTAGCGGCATTTTTCTATTGTTGTGAAAAGAGAAATTGGAGCCAGGTTGTCTACAGTAGTGACAGCAGGGGATTTTTTACCCAAAAGGTATAAACATCAATTAGGTACTGAAGCTCCGCTCACTATCAATCAATCGAAAATCTCCTTCTGTCTGATGCTTCCTTGCCTCAGGGCTAGAGCAACAGCTGGGCACTGCGTCATGCTTCAGTGGGACTATGGTCCCTTAGCCCAGAAACCTGCGCTGAGATGCTCTTGTCAGGGAGGGAGCTCTTTAAACCTTACATTCATTACCCGTTTTGAGACCCATACTGCATTCAGTTAGAATACGTAACTAAGTCTTGGGTTAGAGGACGGGCGTAACCTTTGTGCATGGCATCAAATATAGGTGAATATTTCAAAGGGGATGGGCAGCAGAATCTATAGTCTTTACCTTCAGTACCTACAAAAACACTGTTTGTGGCTGATCCAAATGTAAGTTAAGCAAAGTATGAAAAGTATCATTTATTTTTAAGTCAAGTCAGTTACTGAACAGTGTGAGATGACAGTAATTATTTTTAACATTACTTAAAAACCTGTATTTTAAAGAAAATGTAGGAGTTCAAATATGTTTGACATTTGTGAAAGTCAGAAGAAATACTGCTGATTGATTGACAAAGCAGCAGTTTCATAAAGTAATCTTCAAGCACAGTAAAACCCGCTAAACCACTGTGATTATCTGAAATAAATCTAAGCAGAGGGATATAAAGTTAGAGTGAAAAAAAGCTTTCATAGAGATGTAGTGAACTACACTCTGATGTAAATTCTGGTGAGATAAAAGATGGTAAATAAAGTCAGAAAATGCTTGCAATTTCAGATAGCCCTTTTTCTGTAGCAAACTCACAGTCTGTGTATTGCCTTTCACTTTCATGGTCAGAACTGGGGTTTTTTCAAAAGAACATCTTCCTACTACAGACACTATGTTCTCAATAAATGTCTTCCATACATTAACTGCAGCTGTTTTCAATGTGACTTTAAACAAGTAAAGCTCTTCCTGTGCTTTGATGTTTTGGCAGACTGTGAAGGCTCGTGGTTATATTCCTCCCTTTAGCTGAAGAAACAGGTAGCAAAGAAGTTAAAGGGCAGGCAAGGCACACTGTTGTAGTTTAAGCCTCTCAGCCACACAGTTTTCTTGCTCACTCACTTCCCCCTCTTTCTTCCCCCTGCTCCTGGAGGGATGGGAAGGAGAATTGAAAGAATGCAACTCCCACAGGTTGAGATAAGAACAGTTTAGTAACTAAGGTATAACACAAAACCACTACTGCTACCACCAATAATAATAATGACAAGAGAAATACAAGGGAAAAGAATACAATTGCTCACCACTCCATACCAAGCCTGACCACGCAGTGCTCCCCCACAGTTCCGGGTCTCTACTCTCCGTTTTCACATCCTGGGCGTGACGTGCTGTGGTATGGAATACCACTTTGGTCAGCGTGGGTCAGGTGTCCTGTCTCTGCTTCCTCCCGGCTTCCCCTCCTCCCTGGCAGGGCATGAGACTCAGAAAGTCCTTGGTCAGACCAAAACATTACCAAGCAGCAACTGAAAACACCGGTGTTATCAGCGCTGTTCCCAGGCCGAAAGTCAAAAACACAGCGCTGCACCAACTACCAAGAAGGAGAAAAATGACTGCTACTGCTGAACCCATGACACACTGAATTTATGTCTGTCTTCTTGATAATCTTTGTCCTTGACTATTTAACATTCAGTGACCACCACGATATTGGAGATACCTCATACACATGACAGAAATCAACAGTGTTACCAGAGCTGCAGTTCATAACTCTAGAAATGCTTAGAACCTAATCTGCTAATTTTTTCGAAGAGATGGCAAACTCACTTCACTTCAGATTACCCTACAGTGCTTTTAAGTGTAACCCTTTAACATGGCTGGCAGTTAAGCTTTCTAAGCTCCTAGGATGTCATTGCTTGTTTGATTTATACAATAATCATTAATGTTCCTCATTTTGAATGCAAAACCTTGTCTGCTGGAGGGAAATTCCAATGCGTATTTTCCTGGAGGTCCTATCTTTAGGACAATTGGGTTGCTGTCAGTTAGTACCTTCTTCCCATGAAACTAGGCCTTCTCATGAATCATACTCCCATACTCCCAGTTCATCTTAACATCTTTGCCTGTCTGTTCACAGAGACAACTGAACATCTTGCTGTCTTCAGGCTCATATTCAGTCTTTATTTGATGAACCAGAGAGCAAAAGGAAGATCTGCTTCCTCTCTCCAAAGAAGATGCGAAATTGCTTGCTCAGTACTATCTTGTCGAGGTTTTAGATTTAGATGTTTTATGCAAAACTCCTTTTTCCTAGCTTACATATTCTCCAGACAGGATTTCTTGCTTTAAACCCTGTTGAGAGCCTTTCCAGAGCAGCTTACCTACATATCATGACACAAATGGAATAAGGGAAGATAGTGACCATACTTCTTCTCTCTATGAGCCAGCAAGGCTGGACAGCTCCGAAAAAGAGAGCTCCATCATCACCATGTTGTAGCATATATTGGCATGTGGCAGCATTCTTCTTTCAGAGCCCTGGCTAGAGTGATTAAATGCTCATTGTAGTTTTGTGTCTCAAATACAACTAATCCTTCAGAAATCTGATTATGACAATAACTGGGAAGTTGACAGGAAAGTAATGGAGCTTGCAAAGGTTAATTTGGATGAAAAAACTTGTCATGATTCCATGGTAGAGAGCAATTTTTGTTAATCTGCATGGAGTGGGCATGTGGTGGAAGGAAGGAAACTAAGAAAAGATGTCTTTTGAGCAAACAGATTTGATCATGAGAAATCTTTGGCTCCAAGTTTGGGTTTTGTTTAAAGTAAATATCTTCCTGTCAAGGCAGGCTTCACAAATGAGCAAGTAATTTTTAGGCTCTACAGTAATGTCATTTTCTGACACTAACAACTCTAATGCATACACACTGCTCAGATTCTTCTTTGTGATATTCAGGACTAGAGGAAGCCTACTGTAATGAGTGAAATTGTTAGGATTTCATTGGAATACATGAGAACATAACTTCACCAGCTTAATTACCTGCACTGCACCAGTTAGTGTATGCACTCCATATTTTCTGACTTTGGAGTAAAGAACTACTGTAATCACCCCAAAACTTTTATAAGAGATGTTCTGAAAGTGCTTGCGAGACATGCTGGAAATTTCTCCGTACAGTCTTGAGTTTCATGTTACAGGAGCTTGTCTTTGATTCTATGAGAAGGGTGCCCTGAAAGCCTGCAGTGAATTATTAACCACATCAGTGAGCTGGGCTTTGTATAGCTTAATTTATATTGAATACATCCATATCCAGAGGTGGCATCATTGAATTAAATGCCCTTGCTCCTCTGTAAGGAGACATAGGGCTTTGAGTAAAACTACCAGAAGCAGTTCCATGATGTATGATTTTTGGACAGACATACTAGAGAAAGCATGTAATAATGACAGAAGATGTGACAATCAGGAGTATAGGTGGTTGTTTTTGTTGTGTTCTTCCTTTCAATAGAAAGCAGTATTGAATATTATCTCACACATTTACATGACATGGTTTGATGGGAGGTGACATGGTTTAGTGGGAGGTGATATGGTGACATGGATTAGTGGGAGGTGTCCCTACCCATGGCAGGGGGGTTGGAACTAGATGATCTTAAGGTCCTTTCCAGCCCAAACTATTCTATGATTCTATGATTCTGTGATTCTATGATCAGATACGTGAGTAAAACCTTATAAAATAATAATAATAAAAACCCTCTCAAAATTGAGATTTAGCTGAAGTGAAAGCTGCAGCTTCTGTAAACTATGGCAAAGTAAAATTTGGGCCAGCTGCTTACAACTGCCAGAGCTAGGCAGGCTCTTCCTAGACATCATTCATATAACCTTCAGACAGGAATGCAAAGGTATCATTGTTCCTCTTCAGAGCAGTCAAGATCTCAGAATGGTCTCTCCCAGGACCATTCACTTTTGGGAGAAAGTGAGGTAATTTGTCTGAATTAACATGGACATCTCTTTTTGCCAAGACAATTTCTGAAACTCCAAGACAAGAAATTAAACTGCGGTTCAGCAGATTAAAGGTCATGTTCTTATATAAGCACCCACAACAGGCAAGAAAAATGTGATTCAGTTAGTTTCTGTGATTTAAGTTAGCTGACAGATTGTACTTGACAATCTACACTCATTCCTAATGTCAGCCTGATCTTAATGTTGTGGTTTTATGATGAATTCTTGTTGTCAATGTAAACCACCTGCACAGTAAAACTCTGTTATTATCCACAATCACAAAGGGTGATTTTACAGTACATACACTAGATTGGATGTCATTTTGTATTACTATGAGGTTTTGTGAAAGAGCTTCATATTTTAGAGTTGCTTGTAGTAACTGTCATCAAAAATCATGAAATTCTGCAAAAGTGCATTTCAGAAATCATACTGCTGTAGATTCCAGTGGAGAAGGCATTTGCTAGCTTTCGTGATAATCAAGCATGAGAATCTGTTAGTGTAACAGATATAGCAGTGTACCTAAAAATGTACTTCCCTTGACATACTTTTTTTTTTAAAGGGCTTGCTTCTGTGCACACACATGTGTGCCCTGTGTTGGTGGAGAAATGATGAATTGCAGGATCAGTATCCTGACTTCCAAAATACCTGAACAATCAGAACTTTAAATTCTGAAGCAGTGTGGACTTTGGGCGGCCAGCACCATCAAAAAGCCAAGTCCTGAATAATCAAAGATAAGGACGGGTAAAGACCTGAATTCAGCTAGGCTGCCAGAAGGTGAGAACAAGACCAGCAGGTTTATAAGAATGCCCAGGAGTAGTTGTTCTCAATAGCAACATACAGGCAGAGTGAGAAGCATTCGTCACGTCACACACGTCGCATATTATAGAATCATAGAATCATAGAATAGTTAGGGTTGGAAAGGACCTTAAGATCATCTAGTATCACACACTTGTCACGCACATCACACACACGTCACACATCACACACTTGTCACACACACGTGTCTCACACATGTCACACACGTCACACGTGTCACACTTGTCTCACGTCACACACGCCACACATGCATCACCCATGTCATGCACGTCACACACGCAACACATGTCACAAACACATCACAGATCACACACATTTCACACATGTCACTCATGTCATGCTTGTGTCACACTTGTCACACACATAAGCTGAGGGTAGATTTCATGGGGTTAGTGAAATAATCTTAGGAGAAAGCAGCTGACTTGCTTGTTGCAAACAGCAAGCAGGAGGAAAGACCGTGTAGCTGGGCAGGTAATTGGTGACTGAGCAGGTCTTGTAAGAAGAAAGCCCGCATAAGCAATTACAAACAACGAAGGAGTAGAGAGACTAAACCAGAGAGGCAGATAAGAAGAAAGAGCAACATTGCCAAGTTATTTCCTGCCTTGTGTAACAAGGAAATGTCTGAGGCAGAAGAAAAAGAAAACCACACATAGATTTGGAGCAGAAATAAGAAAGCAATATCAAGAAATTCTTATCTGACCCATTAAATCTTGACTGATACCTGATAGACAAAAAAACCTGTGTTATATTTAGTGCTATGGCGCTTACCTGAAAGAAAAATAGAAAAATACTGCCTGAAACTTTAATATTATTATTTAACATTGTGGAGAATGTAAATAATTGTAAAATAAATTTTAAAACACAGGAATTCCATTTTCCTGCAATAAAAGATAGTGCAACATAGCAATACATATATTGTCTTATAATGTTGTACCTGTCGGTACAAATGCTACTGAGCTTCAGAAAAGAAACTTAGATCTGTATCTGCTATTGCTAGTAAAAGGTTGGGTTGGTGGGGTTTTTTCTTGCCATTAGATTTTAAATCTGTCTGCAATGACCAATGTATAGACTTAAATGCCTGAATCATCTTGGACAGCTGCAGTCACGTTGTTGTAGCAGTGGGTGTGATGCCAAACTGGCTCTATCTTTGGGGGCCTTGGGTGGCCCCCAGCTCAGTAGATACTCTCCCCTTTGTAGAGGTACCCACCCCTCATGGGGCCTTTCCAGCAAGCCTCTCTGGAGCTGCTTCATAAGTATTCTCAAACACTTACAGCTCTACAGTGAGCATTTTATTACTCGTCTTCCAGCTGTAGGGATTTTTTCCTTGTCTTACTGGTGAAAGGTAGCCCATCTCCACAGCTGTTATTTCAGCTGCCTTACCTAAAAGTGAGGAGTGCCAAGGGTATGACACCCTTGTTCATGCCTTGAGATTAGACACTTGCTCCACATATATAACCACACACTTTAATTTAGATGTCATAATCTGGAGCTGAGTCTCACCAGTGCTAATTTCACTGTTACTCTATAGCCTCTGTTTTCCATCTCATTTGGTGCCTGCCAGCATCAGTCAATGGTGAAGTGCTGTTAATGCTGACAGCTTCTCAATGAAGTGCCCTGGCATGTGATACCATGCTAGTAGCCTGCCATTTCCCCCTAGTACCACAAAAGCTCAGACATCTGCTCCCAGACCTACTGAACTCTACATCTCCACAACAGTTAAGGAGCATGGGATGGACCTGCATAGTCAATGTTGTAGTAGATATCCCTACTTGAGACTGTAGATTAATCATTCTTTAAGCAGCTGAAGAAAGCATCAAAATCACAGACCATGGTGATCATAGATGGCTCTGATAAACCCAGTATCTGCTAGAAGGGCTATGTGGCACAAACAATCCATGAGATTTCTGGACTGTATTGAAAACTCTTTCTTGATGCTGGTGATCAATAAACCAATGAGGAGATGTTGAACCTGCTACTAAAAAACCAAGGAAGAACTGATCGAAGATCTGAAGGTTGAGGGCAGGCTTGGCTGCAGCAACTGTGAGACTGGAGTTTTAAGATTCTGAGAGAAGTGAGCAAGATAAACAGCATAATTACAGCCCTGGACTTCAGAAGAGCAGATGTAGGTCTGTTCGGGGAGGCTTTCATGGGAAATTGCTGCAGGGCAAAAGGCCCCAGAAGAGCTGGCTGATCTTCAAGGGCAGCCTCCTCAGACAACAAGAATAGCGCACAATGTTCAGAAAGTTGAGCAAGCATGGCAGAAGGCCAGCATGGATGAACATGGAGCTCCTGCCTGAGCTCAAGCACAGGAAGTACACAGAAGGTGGAAGCAGGGACAGACTACTTGGGAGGAATGAACAGAGGCTGTTCAAGCATGTAGGAATACAGTTAGGAAAGCTGAAGTGCAACTCGAGTTGAAACTAGCAAGGGAGGTGAAGGGAAACAAGAAAGTTCTCTGTAAGTACACCAGTAGCAGAAAGAAGACCAGTGAGAATGTGGGCTTACTGCTCAGTGGGGCAGGGAATGTTGTGACAAGGGACATGGAAAAGGCTCAGGTATTCCGTAAGGGGTTTTTTCCTCAGTTTTCCTTGGTAAGGTCTGCCCTGTGATCTCCCAGGTCTCTGAGCCTCATAGCAGTATGTAGGTATGAAGCTGTACCTACAGTAGGAGAAGATAGAATGGAGACCACTTAAACCACTTAGACATTCAGATAGGACCAGATGACATGCACCTGAGGGTGCCAGGGGAGCTGGCTGATGTCACTGGAATGCTGCTAACGCTTTTGAAAGGTCATAGCAGGTTCAAAGCCAGGAGGCTCCTGATGACAACAAAAAGGCAAACATTGCACTGATCCTCAGGAAGGGCAAAAAGTACCATCTAGGTAACTACAGGCTGGTTAGCCTCACCTCAGTCCCTGTGGCACTTATGGAGCAAATACTCCTGGAAGCCATTTCCAAACATATGAAGGACAAGAACATAATTGTGAGCAGCCAGCATGAGTTTATCAAGGGCAAGCTGTGCTTGACCAACCTCATTTCTTTTCTGTGATGATGTGCGCAAGAGGAGAGCAGTGTGTTTTGTATACATTGACTTCAGCAGTCCTTCTGAGACTTGGGCAGTGTGGCTGGAGCTCTTGCTGGTGAAGGCTGAGGCAAAAAAGTTACTAAGTACGTCATTTTTCTCCCTGTCCCAGGTAGAAGGTTCTCCTGTTTCCTTCCGGACAGGGCCCACATTTTTCCCTAGTCCTTTTACCTCCAGTATACCTATAGAAGCTTTTCTTGTTGCCCTCGATGTCCCTGGCCAGATTTAATTCTGTCAGGGCTTCAGCTTGCCTAACCTGATCCCTGGCTGCTCAGACAATTTCCCTTCTCTCCCAGGCTACCTGTACATGCTTGCACCCTCTATAGGCTTCCTTTTTATGCTGGGGTTTGTCCAGGAGCTCCTTGTTTGTCCACACAGGCCTCCTGGCATTCTTGCCTGACTTCGTCTTTGTCAGGGTGAATCACTCCTGAACTTGGAGGAGGTCATCCCTGAATATTAACCAGCTTTCTTGGGCCCCACTTCCATCCAGGGATTTGTCCTGTGATACTCTGCCAAGCAGATACCTGAAAACTCTATAGAGTCTGCTTTCCTGAAGCCCAAGATAGTGAGCATACTGTTCACCTTCCTTGCTGCCTTAAGGATCCTGAACTCCACTATTTCATGGTCACTGCAGCCAAGGCTGTTCTAAATCTTTGCATTCACCTCCAGCCCCTCCTTGTTGGGAACAAAGTCCAGCATAGTGCCTCCTCCTGTTGGCTCCTCTGTCACTTGGAGAAGGAAGTTATCATTAAGACATGCCAGGAACCTCCTGGGTTGCTTATGCCCTTCTGTGTGTTCCCTCCAACAGATACCAGCATGGTTGAAGTCCCCCATGGGGACCAGAGCTTGTGAACGTGAGCTGCACCTGTCTGTTTACAGAGGGCCTCATCTTGGTCTTCCCAGTCAGGTGACCTGTAGAATACCCCCACTATAATGTCCCCCATCCCTGCCCTGTCTTTGATCCTGACCCATAAGCTCTCAGTCGGCTCCTCTTCCATCCCCAGATGGAGCTCGTCATTGACATAGAGGGAGACACCTCTCCCCCTCTCCTCCATCTCCCCGCCTGTCCTTTTTGAAGGGCCTGTATCCTTCCATTCCAACACTCCAGTCATAGGAGCCATCCAACCACGTCTGTGATGATGGTAAGATCATAGCCCTGCACGTCTGTCTTTTTTTTTATTCCCCATGCTATGTGTGTTTGCATAGAGGCACTTAAATTGGGCCCCCAGTGAAGCTGAGTTACTGGTTGGAGTGTCTGGAATTCCTCTGTGCTGCTCTTCAGGTGCTCTCCTGCTGACTTGCAACCCCTCCCCAGGCTCTGGGCATCTCCTGCTGGCGCCAGCATCAAACTGGTAGGAGTGGGATGGATTGAGGTTCCCCTTTCGGTAGCAACTTTAGTTTAAAGTCTTCTTCACTGGCGTGGCAAGCCTATGACTGAAGATGTTCTTCCCCTTCATGAGTACAACCCATCTAAAAATAAATATCAACAATAAAATACTGGGAAAGACTCAAAACCCCTAACTGTCCACAGTGTAGATGATGCCTGCTAATTCACTCCTGTGTGAACTGTCATTTCTGGCAAGGCTGTTCCAAAATGTTATTAAGGGCACTGCAGCATATTGCAGAATGTGTTGGCAATGCCAAAACCAGAGGGAAATCAGGAACATAACAAAAACATAAGGCAGCTGCCAAACATTGATTTTCTTTAAAGGTGGGAAGCAAAGATACCAGGGCTTTTTGAGAGTGAGGAAGAAAATGTTGGAGAGGTTTTTGCATGTCTGTTCACAAGAGCTGAGGGGGCTAAACATAGTGTTTGAAATGGGTTTAATGTGTTCATGTTCTGTGCATAATTACACTTGGGGGAACACATTTGACAAGAAACCAATAGTAATATATCAGTGCCTGTCTAGGAGCATCTCAGTTGTCACCGTGCAGCAACTCATGAGCCCTTGAATCTCCACAGTGACTGCCAATAGAACTTACACTTCTGTCTTCCAAAAGTATATGTCCCTGCCACCTGAAATTCAAAAAACAGCCCCATGAACTGCAACCTGTCAAAGGGAACTCAGAAAACTGGTAAGTCGAATGCTAGGTTCACTTCTAGTTTTGCAGCATGGTAGCTTTCAGGGTGTTTGTCAGTGAGTGCAAATACTATGAAGTGAAAAATGCAGGAACTGTATTTTGTATGGTTCTTATGCATGAACCAGTTGGGTCACTGATCACGGACACCAGAGGGCTGTGGCAAGTGCTGAAGAGTTAAAATTCAGTCACTGAATGAAGTAAAACTCTATCAATCAGAGTATTTGGTGCTGAGTAACCACTGAATCACACATGGTATCAGCAATAAAATGAACTAAAAAATTCCCGCAGGGAGAAATGGACCAGCCCACAGAAGATTCCACTGGAGTTAAAACTTTACGAATGTGGAAGACAACTAGAAAAGATGTAAGTAGCTCCTGTCCAGTGACAAGTCATGCCTGGAAGAAAGAAGAGTCAGGAATTAACTTTAACAGGAGCTGGCTCAGAATCATTTAATGTTTTTAATTCTTTTCAGTTAACGTTGGTGGAGGAGGCTGGCCATCAAAGCACTGTAGAAATGTGAGGAAAATATTACTTCATATAAAAATGAAAATAGGAGTGATAGGATTTTAAACCAAGAATAAAATCATAAAATGAAAGTATGAGCACTTGTGACTGGTTTAAGGGCTTTCATTCACCTTTGCTTAGCAAACAGTTCAGGTGCTTTAAGATATTACTGCTTCCCAGCTGTTTGTTGTAGTCTCTTTGTAACAGGTTATCACACTTTAGCAGAATTGACAGGAGGAAATGTATGCCCATGCACAATCTGCTTCAGTACAGGAATTGTGTCTTATTCAAGCCCACCTCTGTTGGTGATTTGAGGCTGGCTGTCAGCCTTTGCCTTAGCTCAGCAGAGGCGCAAGCACACGATCCCTTCTGCGAGCCCCTCACTGGTGATGGCATTGGAGGCATGAGAAAACTTTTCAGTTCTTGTAGCAAGATTTGCTGGGTTTTATCTGTCAAGGTCTTAAGCCCACCAAGACAGTCTTGCACGTTTAGAGTTCTTGTTTGGGGTTTGTTTCTTCTTTTATATGGGAAAAGAAGTCAAGGGGCTGAGTTACAGGGGCTAAGTGAAGGGTTAACTGTTAAATGAGCAACACATAGTTAAGATCTAGGACTTAACACTCATACGGAGACTACATTGGAAAGAAAGGGATAGAAGCATTGGAGTAGGTCTTGTAAGGACTTTGGAAGATCGCAGTGGGTTTCAGAACATAGATGAGAAAACCATCCTTTTGCCACTCCCCTGTGCCCTCCTATTCAAATGCGTAGGGCAGCAACCTTTATCCTGAAATAGAAATTGCTTTGGAATAGGACAGAGTTGCTGCTCTGCAGAAGTAAAGCAAGTGAAACAGCAGGTAGCATGGGTGCAACTTCCTGGGCAGAGCAGGAAGCACAGCGGAAAAAAAGGGTGGAATCTTTCACTTCTGTGTAGGTCCTAAGCCTGTGAAGTGGGAATATTTTCCACCACATTTCTGTTGAGAAGAGTTGGAAATATTTTTCTGCATTTACTTGATGCAAAACGAAAATAAGGCAGCTTTTGGACTATTCTCCTCCCTATTGGGAAACATTGTTTTTGAAGATCACCATCTGAGTTGCCTTTAACAGATGTTTCACATGAAAATACAGCTTTCTGACAGTCTAGAAGTTGTTAAGTTATACATAGATGAAATTTTGACGTGAGAATAAACAGTAGGTTGACAAGTGACTCCTGGCAACTTTGAAAAGAGTTACAGCTTCTGGAATAAAGCAAAAAAACCAAAAAAATATGTACACTTCATATGGTGGAAATAGCATACCTCATTCAGAAGCTAACCCAATGATATATACATGGGGAGATGAAAGTACAGCTGAGGCTATCACCTACCTGCTTTAACAAGCTGGAAGGTGCTTTCTTTTTTATTTTCATGTTTCTCATAAGTGTATTGTCAAAACTAGAGATCACTCAGACTGACAAATGCATAATGGTGATGAGAGCAAATGGAGAAGGACTCTTTGGCTCTAGTAATTAGGTGTAGAAAGTTTTTGTCTTTATTAGTGAGAATGTTATTTATGAGGTGGGGATGGAAGCATAAACCACTTCTTGCCATTGCCAAAAGCACTTCACAGACACCCTTTCTACACCTTCGAGAACAGATACTTCTTTTTTTCAGCTGTACATATATGATTTCAGATTGAATTCACATCTGGGGAAAAATGCATTGGTTGGTACATTCACAATAGCAGGGCTCTGCAACTGACAATTTAATCTGGGCCCAAAAGTATTATTAACATTTGAGATGCATTTGCGCATTACCAGGTGTTTAGTCCTGTGAGCTGCTACTGCATCCGTAAGACACAGGAGAGTAGTGAGAGAGACCAAACTAAGGAGGTTTCAGAACACGTATCCAGCCCTGATTCAAAAGGTCAGACATCGCTGGCCTGAAGATTTGGCAAAAGTGCAGGAGAGCAAAGTCTTAAGGCAGACTATGTATCTGTTGAATTGACAGAGGAAAAATATCAAACTCTCTGATCTCAGATGCAATTTGGATTGGTGAGATACTAAGGAAAGTACGAATATTACTGTTGTATTATGATACCTAAATAAAGATATAAAATAATTACATAATAATAGCGTATTCACAGCTATTGCTATTGATTTATGGATGATCCTCATACTGTAATACTAGGTGAGATGTTCTCTAAAATAATGTTTCCAATATGTTGAACAAAAACTATCTCAAAAACTACAAAAAAGGAATGTAGGTATTGGAAAGACAAGAAATGAAAAGTTTGAAGTTTGTTGCATATGCCAAAAATACAGGCCAAGGCAAATGAAAAGGCTCGTATTGGCACTACAGAAATTGTTGAACCCTTGGAGCAAGGTAGGCATAGGTTTGTTTATGCTGGCTGAAGCAGACTAATATTTGTCCTAGCTTGCTGTTTTCACTTTCTGATGATAGCTTTACTAGAAAATATTGCAACTGAGTAGGCAATTAGGCATAACAAATTATTTTTGATGTAGAAAGAATGAAATGCAAGCCACAAAAATTAGTAGATAACTTGAAGAGTTTTGTGGGAAGTAGAGTCATGTAACTGCCAGTCCTTGTTATCTCAAATCTAAAGTGTTGTTAGAAAACAGTATCAAAAAAAAAACCACTACAAAATAACCTGCAGAACCAGACTGATCTGTATTTAGACTAAATTACAGAAGGACAATGATTAAATTTAGGTTGTCATCCACTGGCATTTTACATGACAGAATGCAGAAAACTACTAAACTGCTGTATAAAGACAGGAGGAGAGCAGGATAAAAAGCCTGATGTGATCTCATGACCCAAGAGCTGCCATCACTTCATAAACTGATACTGTGCATCAGGGAATAATGGTCTCGGAAGACAATGACATGCTTGTATGAGAACATCACTCTTCATATATATTGTGAAAAGACGGGTGACCCCTTTTCACAAATGGTAGTAAGAGGTACAGATTAGCAATCTTGTCAGAAAATGTCATCATGCTGAGGACATCTTTTCTGAGAAGGAAATGTTAATTGCTGAGCCTTATGAAGCTGCCATTCAGGGTCAAAGAGCCTTACTGGCCTTGACTAGCCTTGCCTGTGGCCTCACCTCACACCCTGCCTATGGCCCAGAGACTCCATTTCAGCTCATCCTCAGACCCAGAGGCTCCATTTCAGCTCATCCTCAGGCACCCAGCCCTGCCCTGGGGAGGTGTCCCTCTGCCCAAATTGTAGCTTGGGCATCCCAGGTTGACCTCACACCTGGCTGGTGGCCTCACATATGTGTGGTGGTCTGGACAGTGGAACTGGACTGTCATCTCACCCTGACACTGCTAACACAAAGAAACCCTTCGCATGTCTGGCTCGTTTCTCCACTGGAGACTTGGTGTACAAGACAAATACATTTGAGAGTTTTATATTTCAAGGCCTCACTCTCATTTTGGTTTCTTTGAATGAGCTGACTTCAGAACTTCTTATGAATTAATCCATTTCAGCATCCAGCTGAGATGCTCTACTGTGCTTATGTAGGAAGTGACCAAGTTCCAGTATAACTCCGTGCTCTTAAGGCTTTTTCCTTTTGCAGTTGAAAGAACCTGGTTCTTCTCACTAAGGCAAGCTACCTCAAGCATGAAAATCATCAGGCATCATAAGGAATGTGAGCCTTTTCAAGACACCAAAACTGATGGTATTTCAATCCTATCATTTTTAATTCTGACCTTATCTCCGCCGCTACAGTGGAACAGAAAACCTTGCCCTTTTGAGATCAGTGAAAACAGCCCTTTTGAGCCTTCAGAATGTCACACCTTTATTTGTGAGATCAAAGAGCCCATTATTATTGAATTCCTGTTCTCCAGGTAGGTACTTAAGTAATTTTTCACCTCTCTTCAGTGTCCTAAGTAGTTTGTTCCATGAATTCCATGAGGAAGTTTCCATTTTAATTGTTCCAGAGGACCTTCTCTGAAATGTCTTTGATTTTTCAAAATCCTTATCAATTTGTAGACACCAGAGCTGGGCTTGTTATTCCAGCAGGATGACACACAGTGGTATGTAACCTTCCTACACTTTCTGAGTATAAATTCCTGGTTACGTGTAGCCACTGCATTACCATGGGAGAGCCTGTTCACCTGATTTATTGCTCAAAAGCTTCTGTTTTATTTCTTCCCCCATTATTTGTAGATGAAGGAGTTTTTGTGTCACCATGTTGAAATACAAGTGGTTTTATTAAATTGTTTACCAAGCTGTACAAAGTTCTACATGATACTGAGTGGTCAGTCCCCTAATGTTTCAGTCTTCTACAGACTTCAGGGTGATACTTTTGACTTTTCTTAAGGGGTCTGTGATAACAATTTCAATGGTATAGGGAACAAAACCATCTAGGAATATACTTATGAAGTGAAGTTGCTCTTTTGGTCCCATGAAGAAACCATGTTTCATATTGATTTAGAGTTGGCTTTGGTTTTCAGTCTTCCAGTTAATTACAGTCTTGAAATGTATTATTATACTAAAAGCTCTGCCTCAAAATGCAATAATTAAAGCTTTGGTGACCAAAAGTGAATTTACATGACTACAAATAATCCCAGCTTCACCAGTGACAGTTAAGTTTAATGGCAATGTTTTGCAGAGTCATGCAAGATTGCTGTAGTTGATTTGTAGTTCTTGTCTTTTGCTTGCTCAGGCAACGGGAAAAAACAAAAACATAAAAAAAGAAAAGTGTATCATACTTTGCTCCAAGGTAGAAATATTTCCCATCATTCAGGGAATGCTTATTACAAACAGCTAAATGTAGCACTATTGGTCATCTGCCACTGCACTGATGCAATGCAGTCTGCTTCACCTGGTGGAAGATGAGGAGTGAAAAAAAGGTAAGAACTGGAAAGCACAGAATAATGTAGAATAGTGTCCAGGCCCTATCTCAGTTCAGCTCCTTAAAACCTTCTCATTAAAATGCATCGTGCAGTGTCAGGGAAACAAAGTAAAATTTTGGTGAAAGAAAATGAGAATTTTTTTGTGCTTGTTTAGTATCAGCCATGAATATTGGCTGTTCCAGAACAGCCAGTCACTGATCCAGAAGAAAAAGCTTCAAATAAGAGAATGGTTAATCTCAACATGAGGCATCTCACAGTAATTGTGTTTTGATTTGAAGCCCTCCATTGAAAGGCACATCTGAGAGATATTTAGTGGCTTAACTGACCCTGAGGAAGCTGAGAAAGTCAATGAAACTAGAACACTTGTTATTTATGCACTCAGTTTGTAGCCTAGCTGCAGGTAGAATAAAAAGGCTCAGTTCCAGTCACAAATATGAAGTATTTAAACATCTACTTACACATGATTTAAGTATATCATAAGTAGTAATCAAATCTATTTGTCTTTTTCAAAATACTGGGATACATTTAAAATTAATGGATGCATTACCAGTTATCTGGATGAGGGGATTGAGTGCACCCTCAGTAAATTTGCAGATGATACCAAGTTGGGTGGGAGGGTTGATCTGCTACAGAGGGATCTGGACAGTCTAGATCTATGGGCCAAGGCCAATTGCATGATGTTCAACAAGACAAAGTACTGGTTCCTGCACTTGGGCCACAACAACACCATGCAGTGCTACAGGCTTGATATTAAAGGTCTTTTCCAACTTAAAAGATTCTATGATCCTATGAATATTATAATTATTAGTTGTTCTCCTACAGTGCTGTCACAGTGTACTGCTTTTACAAACAAATCTGAACTAAAAGGTATTAACACTATAATGTTAAAATTAATAAGCAGATCCCTGGAACAAATATGATAGATTTTTAGAAGTAATTAAAATGAGAGAATCTATGAATATAATTTTAAAAACCTATAGAATTTATTAAAAAAACATGTGCATAGAGTCTGAAACTCGTTCATAGAATATAATAGAAAAAATTCTCTTTGGCAATGCTTGCTGTTTGGAATAGAGACCATATACCTCTCTTTGTGTTGGCATTGCCTCTGTCATGCTGTGGAATGTTAAAAGAAAACTTTAAAATGGTGCAACTGCAGTGTTGAGTAGTGAAAAGAGCTGTTTTCACTGATTGCAAAGAAGTTTTCTGTTCTGGTTTTCTGATTCTATAGAAGTGTTATACTCATATGCTAAATGAGTTTTCCAGAAGGCTTGTTTTAATATCACAAAAGCATATCCAAAAATATACTGGCGCATTTATTACAGATATAAGTTTGGGCAGGAAGCAGTTAAAAAAAATGAGCAAGCCAACTCAGAAAAGCTTAAGCCACTAAGTGCGTCTTATGAAAAATCTAAGTTTCAGATAGCTTTTCTTTAACAAAAAGGATAAATTTAAACTACAGAGCTGGGCTGTATTCCATTTCCCCCCTACTGTTTTAAATAAGATATCCAAATTCTTTCCGTTTGTCATGGAGCATTAAGGGCATATTTTCATCCTGGATTATATAGTATCAATTGGTAATATGCCATGTTGTGATGGACCACAAAACATCATATAACCTGGAGCAAATTTCAGATGTATGGAAGAAGTTCTAGTTGAACAACAAACCATGAAAATCTAAGGGCAGCTAGGCCTCTGACTACAATTAAAGCATGCAGCAAATTTGTTCCACCAACAGGTTTTCCTGTGTTCAATGATTGACAAGGTTTGTTCAACTTCTACAGCACTGTGTGTACTGAAGTTTGTGCATGAAATCATTCCACATATGGGTTATACAGATGCTCTGCAAACTAAGAATACAAAAGCAATTAAGCAAATGAGGCAAAACCCAAGGATGTAGTTTACATTCCTTTATGTTTATATTTATATTACAGTCCTTAGCAGAAGAAAGTACTTCTTTTTACCTCCAAGTCAGGATTTGACTGAATGAATGTTGTGTTATTCCCTTTGGTATGTTGCACAGAAAAGTCTCATCCACAGGAGATGCACCTTCTTCCTGCCTTGCCACCAGCAGCAGCACACAGTGTCCCCAGCTTGATGCCAATGACCAGTTTCTTCTGGGTATTCAGTTCCTTCACCTTTTCTGAGCATCCAAAAGAGTCTTAGGGATGGCTGTGGCTTTTAATGAAGACTTTAATCCTTAGGGTTTTCATAAAACTGCTGACTTATTTCAAATCAGTAATTAAATTGGAATCATTTTCTTGGTCAGATTGACCAAGAAAGGTTGACTCAGGCCAGACTTTGTATCAGTAGTCTCCATAAAAAAGGTGAAATGTTACTTCCAGCTCACTGGTAGTAGGTTTTCAAAACATCCTAGATATTGCTAAGTCAGTTTCTTGTGGTACTGCCAGTAATAATGGCACAGGAGATGTAAGAAGATGCACTTTTAAGTAGTTGGTTTCTGAATATTTTGTAGCAGCCATCCATTTCTCCGTGCAAGCTTTATGTACATCCAATACCCTCACAAAGTCATGTCTGATGACTTGTATACATCAACGTTCCAGTCGTTAGGGAAGGGGGGGAAATAACTATAGGCCAGTTTCACGGCCAGATTAATTTTTACTGCAGCCTTGAATTTTTACTGCACTTTGATGATGGAAGACCATAATAATCTGTCACAAGTATCATCAGATGTCAGTATCACTGAATGTAGAGTGCTGGATTGAATTTGGTACAGTGCCTATTATTGTTACCACAAACCAAGCTTGCCGCTTCATTATTAAGAAGCAAGGAAAGAGCAGCATGTGCCTGACCTTTGAATAGCATAGGTGCTTTCAGAAGACACATTCGTTTTCAGATTTTCTTTAAGCTGCCCCTTCATACAGACTTCCTATTGCTAGTAATGGCTATTTTTATACCTCTTTTTTTTTCTTTCCCCAGAAAAAAGGATAAATATGTCATAGGGTTCATGTGTAAATTTTACTGAAGTGAAAAAAAATCACTTCTGTGTGTTACAGTTATTATGCCTTCACTGAATTTGGGCATAAAGGCTGGTAGCTACTCAGAAATACAGTGATTTGACGACAGTTGGTCTAGAGAAGTGCTGAAAAATGACACAATCAAAACCAGTGTGTAGCTGTGCTGCTGAAAATTTGTGTGGTTGACACATTTGGCATGTGATTAGCCCAAAATATTTCACCTATTTCTTGCTTTTTATTTTATATATAGGCTACATCTTGATCTTCGGTGTAACACAACAGATAACTGGTCCTGAGAAGGATTATAAATTACAATCATTGTGTCTATCAGCTTATTTTTATCTTGATTCTTGCTGTCGTTTTCGTCAGTGGAAGTAGTCCCAGGTCTTGTATTTCCCTAATTCAGAAAACAAACAATAACCAAAACCAACTTGGTCCATTTCTATACCTTGGAAGTTTTACTGGTAGCATGCAGCCACCAGCATTGTTACAAAGAGTGTGCATGCTGCCTATGCTCACGACATGCATCTTCACAAAAAGTCCAGGACATTATGGACATGCATCACTGTTCACTTCTTCACAGTGCCCTTTCTGAGGCATTTTTGTAGCAAGCTGTGAAATACCAGTAGTGCATTAAGAGGATTGTGAGACTCAGAGCCAAGTTTGCAGAGGTATTTCTGTAAATGACAGAACTCATTTTTTCTTGGGGTTTTTTTTTAAGACCTTTAGGTATTTCCCTGCACCTCCTCACTCTTCCTAGCATCTCACATGCCGCTCCTCAGCAGACCAGCAGAATTGTTTTGAGACACAGCAGCTGAGTAGGATATACGAAGAGAAACTCAGTAACTGCAGCAGCTATTTGAACAGTGATCACAATAGGGAAATTTAAGAAAAGTAGGTGATAGAGATAATGCATGAAAATCACCAGGTCTCGTAGGTATTTATTGTCCAGAAAGACTGCCATGCTAGGTGTGACAATGAATAACTAAATCTGTGGAATGAACATTGCAAAAAAGGTGTTGTTTATGATAGGGATATGCCCTGACTTCTATTTTTGAGTCTATAAATACTTTTTGAGTACTATTATGGAGTTTTATGAGCATTAATGGATCAGTGAGGTTGTGTCATTAACATGAACATTGACTGCTCAGAGGAAGTAAGTAAAGCCAGTATCTTTAGAAAGACAGGACTTAAGGGAAAAAATTTATGTTTGTGGGTTTTGGTTTTTTTTTTTCATTGGGTTTTCTGGCTTTGGTTTGTTTTGGGTTTTTGGCAGATTAACACACTAGCAGTTATTCCTGAGGGGCAGGACTACCGGCTCATAAATCCTTATTCCAGATATCAGGACTACTGCTAGGAAAGACGTTTGCTATACAAGCAAGTACAGGGTGCTTTTCTTATGATAAAAGAAGAGTAATGGAGTGCATCTCAGTAAAGAAAATATCACCTTTTCTTTTTCTTTTGTGTATTAAATATGGCATAATGTATGTGTGAAGAAAAGAGAGAAACCTGATTATCAAGGTAAAAAGCAAGGTTAAACACTTGATTTTGATCAGACTGTCAAGATGCTGTATACCTGAAAGCTTCTTTTTGGTTTGTCACAATATGTCTTGTACATACTTCTCCCTCTGTTTGACTTGCGTAGGGATTTGAATCACTTCTCAAATGCATGTTCTGAGTTCTGCAGGAGTTTGCTGGCTAGCTGTCTGATATTTCTGATTTTTGAACATAGATGCATAAATCATTACCCTTTATAGCCTCTTCTAAAATTTACTGGGTTATAATTAACAAGGACCAATTTAATAAAAGCATGAACACTTTTTAAAATACATTGAATCTAACCAAAATTATTATGACATTTAAGAGCAAAGTGCAAGGTGCTTACTATTCCAACATTAATCATGTGCCAGGATGGATGGGACTCATTTCACCTCACTATAGCCATCTAAAAATAAGTCATCGCATCTCATCTACTTAACTAAATTCCTGTTAAATCAATGGATAGAGGCAGGCATTCCCCAGGAGGCACACCAGCCCATTCTCAGATAGGTAAGATAAACAGACACTTATTTATTACCAGTAAATATAGATGGAGCTAGATGATGTGAGATAGGAGCTTGATTTATGTGTGCACAGGTAAGGATCTCATGCTGTTTGAGATCACTTATGGTATCAGGAAACCCATGAGGAGGTGGCAGATGTGACTGAGGACTGACCCACAGAGGAGCCTTCCACAGTAGCAGCTGGAGGCTAGACAGGTAGGCAGGACTGTGGATACTTCGCAGTTACTAAAAATGCACTGAATATGTGACTGTTGCCTCTGAATCATGTCCCATGACTATAAAGGGAGCTCAGGCATGTCTAAGTACCAACACTTATCTGAAAATATGAATCGCTGCTGCACTAAAACTGGTAGGTTTGCAGGAGGAAAAAAAACTCAAAACTCAGAAAAACAAGCAGGCCAGCATCGAGAGGATGGTGCAAGGCCTCTCTTCATCCCATCTGCCTGCTCTGGAATACATCATGTTGAGCTGTAACAACCTAGCTGATGCTGATAGCTGATACTATTCCTAGGGAATGAGTGCAAGGATGGTGCAGAGAAGACTGAAAAAAAATGTATTTTAAGCAGTGGTTATCACTGTTAGCATAGGTTCATGAAGGCAGATTAGCAAGGTAGCTTGAAATCACCCTGGCTTGCATGATGCCAGCAATGGCATCAAAAGAGAGCACCACAAAGTCTTTTTGAAGAACAGCATCCTGCTGCTTCAGTTGGCTTCCGTTCCTAGCCCAGAGCAGGGTCAAAGACTGTGTTTCTAAACACAAAAATGGGATTGTTAGAGGACAAAAGGGACATTCATGCTTAGAGCAACAGAAAGTCTACAAGCAAAGAACTGTTGTGGCTTCCTAGGTTCCCAGGCCAAAGCAAAGTGAACACTGTGAACCACCCACACTGCGTTTACCACGTCCATCTGCCTCAGTCCAAGGACCACAGGACAGTAAATTGTTCTTGACTTGAGCAATAGGACGTGAAAACCTTGAGACTTCTGCTTTCTGCAATCTTTAATTACCATGCTTATCTTTAAAGTTTACCCGTAATGTAGGCTGACTGGATTGTTTGCAATGAGAACTTTATCTTTTTCATGTTCTTTTATATTTATTCTCAGGTATGAGTTGCAGCGAAGGTTTTCTTTGTACTTATGCCCCCTGCTCCACTACCCTTTCCCTGAGTACGTTTTCTCTAGCCATGGATGATGTTCCTTTCTCCTGGCTGCTGACAGCTACTCATCATGTTTGGAACTTCTCCATTGATACAGAAAATGGGATTCAGGCACAAGCATGGTCCTGAGCTCCCTCTGTCTTCACATGTATACGGGTACCTTGGGTCATATGTCTGTCTGAGTACTCAGTGTTGCTAGCAATCTCTGTGACAGCCCAGTTTTACAAGTGCTCTGATTATTCAGATGAACATCTCTATTGATTATTCTAAATGTAGCTTGCACAGACTCCGTTAGGACACCAAGGGCTGCTACCAGAGACTGTCCTCAAGTTCAGCCTGTTTCTTTGCAGAGGTGGCAACTGTACTCACAAGGATGGGCTAGCAGGAAGGAAAGACCATTTCTAGATCATGACAGCCATTTGAAAGCTGTCCCAGGAGTTCCAGGGACAATGACACCCTAGGCAGCAGGACTTAAACTTCTGGCAGGGTTAAGCACTGTAGGATATACACAGGGCACTGTGGCTTGTTGCTGAAGAGACATTTTGGGCAACATTTGCAAGGCGATGTTTTAACAAAGGGCTGACCATGCGTACATGTTGACCCATTTTACAAGTGGACATCCTTGTGTCTTTGAGAATCTTTAAGAAACCTTGCGAGCACCCCCTACAGCATGAGCAGGGACAATAGGAAACTCCCATAACCTCTGTGATTTCATGCTACATATCAAGAATAAATTACTCCTGAAGAATTATTATTTTCCCACAGTCAATGCTGCTGAGGATTTTTCAGTATTCCCTTTAAGGTATTCCCAAAGGTTGTATTCCAGTGCAGTGCCCACCACAGCACTGAAATACAACCTTTGGGAATACCTTATGGGCATAAGTAACGCTGGGGGTTCTGGTTTTCAGATAAGGCTAACACTGGGTTTCTAAATAAAAGAGATTTTAACCTTAAAGACATTTATTTTCCCCAGGAACAAAATAATACTCACTTAGTTGCCCTCTCATCTTCCAGCTCAAATGTCATTTTTACCATCGTTAAGATATTCTTAAAGTTCTCCAAGTCTGTCTTCCCTTTAGTTTCAGTATCTTAATAGATGTATATGCATTAAATGTGCTTTTATTTTTTGATTTATCCTTAGAAAAGCTGCAAGTGGAAAAAATTGTTCCTGTCCATGTCCAAACCTCAAATATTGTTTATTAAACACAAGCTCTGTCCCATTGTGGAGAGAGCTGCGCTTCCCTGAGAGGTCAAGTGGCAACCGTATGTCTGATGTCAGTACACTTGGGATGAGAAGTGCTGTATATAGGTTGCAGTGTTACAAAATGTTAGTTTGTACTTGCCTTTTTTGTTGTTGTTGTATTGTAGATTGCATCAATATGAGAAGCTGTAAAACAGTTCAGCATGCATAAGAAGACAAATACATTGCCAGTATTACCTCCCTCTCTGGTATTTGATTGTTGAAACAAAGAGGTCTAGTTTGGAATGTTTGGCTCTTAAAATTATGCAGCTATGTCCCGCAGAAGCTTAGCAGTTATGGCAGAGCAGCAATTTTATTTTGCCTAGGAGTTTTTTAAATTATCCAGGCACCACAAAAATAACAAATACTTTTAAGAAGTGGTGGATTTGGTTGGGGCTATGCAGGTATGAGCAGTCTGTCTTTGTTAATGTTTATATCATGGCAGTACCGAGGGACATCTGCAGTGAGCAGAGCCTGATTGCACTTGGCACTGAACTAACAAGGTACAGTTTGCCCCAAAGAGGTTACAACCAAAATACCTGAGTACTGAGAGGCAAAGAGAGTGGCCCTGCATCACATGGGGGGTCAGGAGCTGAGGCAAGGGCTCCCTTCTCCCAAAGCTGAACAGCTCTAAACCAGATAGCTTCTCTTCTGTAGCTCAGTACTATTTAATATCTTCATCAAGGGCATAGACAGTGGGACTGAGTGTGCCGTCAACAAGTTTGCAGATAACATGAAGCTGAGTGCTGCAGTTGGCACACCTGGGAAATGGGAAGCTATGCAGAGGGTCCTGGACAGGCTTGAGAGGACTGTGCAAACCTCACGAGGTTCAGTGGGGCTAAGTGCAGGGTCTTGCACAAGGGTCAGGCAACCTCTGGTATGAGTACAGGTTGGGGAATGAAGGGATTGAGACTACCCCTACAGAGAAGGACTTGGGAGTACTGGTGGATGAAAGATTGGATATAAGCCAGCAGTGTGCGCTCACAGCCCAGAACGCCAACTGTATCGTGGGCTGCATCAAGGAGTGTGACCAGCAGGTCCAAGGAGGTGATCCTGCCTCTACTCTGCTCCTGTGAGACCTCACTTGGAGTACTATATGGAGTTCTGGAGTCCTCCACACAGGAAAGACATGGGCCTGCTGGAAAGAGTCCAGAGAAGAGCCACAAAGATGATCAGATGGATGGAATACCTCTCCTATGAGGAAAGGCTGAGGGAGCTGGGGTTGTTAAGCCTGGAGAAGAGAATACTCCAGGGAGACCTTACTGCAGCCTTCCAGTACTTAACAGGGGTCTATCTTAGGGATGAGATAGGGAGATGACTTTAACAGGGCCTGTTGTGACAGGATGAGGGGTAAGGGTTTTAAGTAAAAGAGGGGAGATTCAGGCTGGATGTGAGGAAGAAATTTTTTACAGTGAGTGTGATAAAGTACAGTCACAGGTTGCCCAGGGATGTGGTGGATGCACCATCCCTGCAGACGTTCAGGGCCAGGCTGGATATGGTTCTGGGCAACCTTATCTATTTGAAGATGTCCCTGTTCATCGGAGGGGGGTTGGACGAGATGATTTTGAAGGTCCCTTCCAACCCAAACCATTCTACGATTCTATGATTTGTTGATTCTATGATTAATGTCACAGGTGCCTTCCTAGCCAGCTAGGGTGTTTTTTGCTGCAAAAACCTCTAATGGTCTGCCTGAGAGGTAGACAATATTGATTTAGGAAAAAAAAAACAAAATCAGGAAAAGAGCAAGAAGGGTCTGCTTAGAGCTGTCAAGGTTAAACTTTGAAATGATTAGTCACTTTCCATTGCTGTCAGTGCAAACTACCAGCGTTTCCTCAGCATTTCTTTTAGCAGTCACTTACTTGAATAATTAACTCCCATGGCCCTGCCTTGTCATTTACTGGTTAACATGGTCAAACGCTATCATTAACTTTCAGCATTAGATGTGCTTTCTCATACTTTCCACCTGCTGATGCAAATGCTCGGGCTCGAAGCTCACATTTCTAAATGTAGAAGCAAGCGAACTCTTCAGAGGCCTCCTCCTGCACAGGCAGTTGGCCATGGTGCTGTGCTCTCCATGTTATCTGTGTCTTTTCGGGTCCCTTTTTTCAGGGCTGCTGCTGGGGGAATGTGTCAGGGAGAGAGCAGAGGTTTACCTCACGGTGGCCCTTCTTTATCAGCAAAGCCAGGAAGCTCCACAAATCCCTGGCACGCATCCACCTTCGGCTTTCTGAGAAGCAGATAGCGTGTCAGAGCCTGTGCTCCATTTAAAGAGGCAGACCATTTGGGGTGAATAGTTAGGAATACAGAGCAGTGGGGCATCGTATTTGCTGGGATTTTTTCTCCCACCTGGGGAAAGAATGCAACCAAAGCAGTGCTGGGGTTTTTGTAGCTGACTGTGGCTAACAAAGTGATAATGGCTCCTCAGAACATTACTGGGAACTCTGGCGGTTCTTCCCTCTAGGACCAAATTTTGCAGGTCTTAATCCGATGGGAAATATTGTTCTGGAGACAAATACAGGGCTTGATATGAATGTAAAGTTTTCATTCTGCACTCCTACTAGGCATAAGGTGGAAAACTGCAACACAGTAAGCTCCCTCCATCCTCCTGATGCACAGACAATGGCAAAAAGTCATCAATCTCGAAGAAAGATTTATGTTCTTGTCCTTTTAAATCCCCACCTTGCATTACACCATTATCACAATACATAAGGTGATGGCAGGAGTTGTATGAGTCAGTGGAGACTTTCACTTAGATTTAATCCAAACTCTAAAAGCTGCCTACTCTGCATTGCCACAGCATGGTATGTTTCTAAGCTACAGCAAATATGCTGTCTTCAGCAACATCACATAATGTTAATTGCTGAAAAATCTGTCCCGTGGTCCTCAGTGGCATTGCTGCTGGCGACAGGCGGAGTTAAAGAACGAAACTCTGATGGTTCATTTTGTCTGTCACTAGCAAAGATAATTCTTTGATTATGGAGCTTGATTCATGGACTAAACCCCCCAACTTTCAAACTCATCATAGTGGAAAATCTTGAACCTGCTCTTTGGTACATTTAAGAATTCCTGTGCTCCCTTTTGGGAACAACATCTAACATGAAGGGAACAGGTTTGCTCTCATGCCAGAAGCGTTCTAATTCATGTATCTGGTTTTCACGGTGATAAATGGGGTCTGTCAGAGGGTAATAATTAATTCTTATTAATGTGAACTTCTCAAGGTCATTTTGCCCTTAGGTTGTCAAAGGGTTCTCCATAACCAAAATAGATACTGTAAATAAACAAATCAGATGTGGTGTAGGTACGTGTTTGTATTAGGGAGCTCGGTGTCCCTCAGGAGCAGACATTTCATTTTTGATGCTTTGGCTACTGCCCTCCCACCCTTTGTTTGCACTTACTTATCTGCCGTGCAAACAGCAGTGTTGACTCATACTGTCACTGCAAAGCTCCCCAGCCTCTTCATGGCCAGGACTGCTCCACAGGCTGGGTTTGATGCCGGCCGCCACTGTGTAGGTGAAACACACCCATTCCTCTGCTTTAATATTCTTACTTCTAAAATAAGGGTCTATCTTGTTGCTGGAAGGGCCTACAAGAGCAACATGGAATGTTAAAATGGGGGGGTGTGCTTTTTGAAAGTGATCACAACACCAAGGAGAGAAAAAAATGTGGGGTTTTTTTTCTGAAACACTAATCTCTGTTCTGCATCTGTCTGCTCATTCACCCTCCGGTAACACTGACGGCTCCCCCTTTCCTAACAGTAATCTCTCTCTCATGGAAAAACTGGGCAGGAAGAGGTCACTGAAAACATTCTTGGGGATTGAGGCTACCAGGGCTTGATGCTGCACAGTTACGCAAGCAGATCCTTTTGAAAACGACTTTTAAGAAGGAAATAGAGAGCTTGTAGTGAACAAGTGAGAACAGTACTTATTGTAACAGCGTGCCTTGTACTGACTTTCTGGCCTTATACTGTAAATTGGGCTGCTCTCAGGCATAGCTGAAGTACATGGAAATGAAGAGAGGAAAAAAAAATCAGGTAACTATCTTTATGCTCATCATTTTAGCCTTTATTCTGTAATTTAAACTCTTAGTATGGAAATCTTCGAATTCTATAAAATACACATCTAATAGTAAAGGAAACAGTTTTGCGAGCATAGGTGGCAACGTGCAAACTTCCACTGGTTATTACACAAGTTGTTTTTCTGTGATCACTTTGGGCTTTTTTGGTTTAGCTTTTGTTTTTAACATGGGCTTCTTTTGAGGGTTTTGGAATGGCAAAATTAAGGCTGAGCTAGGTAAACACAGTTATGGATCCTGAGTAATCTTTCATTGCCAAAGTAATGACTTTCTTTTGCTTGCCCTTTTTCTTTCTCTCTCTCACTTTGATTTATACCCTGGAGTTTTGCTCCGTAATTTTTCAGAGGAGTTAAAATAAACATGTTTAGTGCTCAGCAGATTAATCTTCTCTTCGTATTTTCCCTCCAGTTCCTTGCTATGTTCACAGAGCTGCCATGCAGAATCTCTGCCTCTTGAGGACAGTCCATACCATCCTCTGAAACCATGGCTGTCCAACGCTGAGATGTCCTCTGGGGGCACATTACTCCTGTGGAAGGGAGGCAGTAATGTGCCCTTCAAACTGTCTGCTCTGTGGGTTAGGAAATGTGTCTTATCTAGGTCACTGGCCGAGTTATCACATCCAGGCTTGGCTGAAAGTCTGCTGGGGATGGTGGGAGGCTGGGCAGGGACAAGGTCCAGCAGCAAGGTCAGGGGCCGAGTTTGGGAAATACCTCTGTTATTGACTCTGCACATCAAAGCTGCACTTAAGGGGAAGATGATGTGAAATTCAGGTAGCTCTGTAGCACAGGTTTATTATATTCTTCTTTCCTCTCCTTTTCAAACTCTATTTTTTCGTTTCATGTTTTACCTGTTCAACACAAGTTCACCAACAGGTCTGAAAATAGTATTATGTGTGCTGGATCTTTCACATTGTTCAAATACGCATATAAGAACACCAAAATGTTTATTGTAGTAAGAACTATCTCATGATGGCTCTAGTTGAAACCCACCCTACTGTAATAAACAGATTTAAGTCAGATGGGCTACTTAGCAAAAAATAAGGGCAGAGTTTTAAGATAAGAGCCTAAAATGATCACATTTATTTTTAAATGCTGTTACATTTGTTAGATTTCATTATGCAAATTCAGGGCTAACATTTAATAGAGGATGCAGGCTGCAAGAGTGAGGCCATCGCTGCACTGTGTTTATCCAGCTCTCTGCAAACTGATTTTAGTGTAAGTTTATTTTTACACCACTGTGGAAAGCAGGACATGGAAAAAACCCAAACCAGAACCAAAACAAACCCTCTCAGCTCCTCGCAGCTGTGCAGATGTCCCTGACCAATGCTGCTTTTACGCTAATGACTCTAGATATTAGTACCACGGAAATCTCCAGTAATTGGGTAGCTGCCACACACCCCCCAATGTGGTGGGTGCTGCTCTCCTCCTTTTGCTTTGTCTGGTTTACAGCTCCTTTGCATTGTTGCTCTTTAACAGACCAGTGGCATATTGCACTCCCAGCTGGTACTGTGCTTTCCTGTCTATATGCCTTCATGTATAAAAACCCACTGAATCGATGCCTTGCCAACACGCGTAAAGGTTGAAAAAAAATAACTTTAAAAATGCTGACATGTGTTTGTTTTCTCAAAACAAACCTTAGAAGCTCTAATTGCCTAGGGAATTTCTGACTCTGTGAAAGTTGACAATAAAAAGCAGCCTTCTTACAGGGAAGTATTTTATTTTCTCTTGACCAAATTGTTTCACTACAAATCGAAGTTATAACCAGAATTAAGAAGCAGCAAAAGGAGATGGGTCTTTCATTCAGCCCCTAGTTTTCCCTTAGTCCTTAGGGCCTGGCCCACTTCCCTGTTTCCTGGGACATGCCTGCAGCTGTAGAGGGGGTGACAGCTCTACCCCTGGCTGGTAGGAATCCCCAGGGCCCAGGGACAATGAGGGGAGGGCCCTGGGACAATAAAGATAAGACCAGACAAGCTGCTGCTTCAGGACAGGGCTGCTGGGATTAGAGGTGCCTGGAAGACCTGGGGGAAGATGCCTCCTTCCTTTTGCATGGCTACAAAGCAAATGCTGGGGTTTGAGGCCAAGCAAGTATCACTGCAACAGGAGGTGGGCAGGGGAAGAGTATGTCATAAAGCCTTCATCTAATCCCCCTGTATCAACTAACCCTGCACTAGAATAATATATCTGGATATCTTCATAAAATCATTTAGGCTGGAAAAGACCTTTAAGATCATTGGGTCCAGCCATTGACCTAGCACTGCCAAGTCCATCACTAAACCATGTCCCTAAGTGCCACATCTACACATCTTGTAAATACCTGCAGGGATGGAGACTCAACCACTTCCCTGGGCAGCCTGTTCCAATGCTTGACAGCACTTTCAGTGGTGAAATTTTTCCTTATATCCAATATAAACCTCCCCTGGCAAAACGTTATGCTATTTCCTCACATCCTACCGCTTGTTAACTGGGAAAAGAGGCTGACCCCCACCTTGCTACAACCTCCTTGCAGGTAGTTATAAAGAGCAGTAAGTTCTCCCCTCAGCCTCCTTTTCTCTGAGCTAAACTTGTCAACTAGCCTTCACTAAAACAGTGGGTCTTAGAATGATTTAACTGCCTGGATTGCATCAGAGGAAAGATTGAGACTAAGTGTGCATTTGCATTACATTTTCCAATATGTGTATGCTGAAATATATATTGGAGCTGGAAAACAGGGCACCAGGGTTCTCTTCCAGCAGCGTTGTACAGGGTACAGGGGGGCTGCACTGCAGTACCACCCTAACCTCAGGCCAGTTCTGGGAGCCAAAGGGCTTGGCAGTGATACAGGCAGTGTGGCCACCCAGGGATGACCCCAGCCACTGAACCGAAGTCAGCATGGAAAATGTCCTACAGGCTCAGGGAGCCTCTCCTTTGGCATGTATACAGCATCCCTCCCTTTCACAGGGCACTGCATCTGTGTACCAGAGATGGCCATGCAGCTCGGGGTGCCACAGAGAGAGGCTGGATATAACAGGGACTTGGGCTCAGCTGATGGGGAATGATGTCTCAGGCAAAAAACTTACTGATATTTATGTAAAGCACATGTTTCTTCTTGTGATTTCATCTGAACCCTTGCTGCGCAAGGTCTGAGGTGGAAGCTTCTGTTATTGCTGGTACTTTTCCCATAGGGTCTGGCATAAATCAAGCACTGAAAATGAGGTGGGATACCCAAGGCTTCCAACTCACTTTGCAAAAACAGGGCGTAAAATGTGCTGAAGAGGGAGTGTCAGGCTTTGGCTTTCTTGAATTTCCTGGCTATTGTTGATTTGTATCAGATCCTCAAAGCTATTTAAACACAGTGTTTTGTTGGTAT
Source organism: Ara ararauna (assembly GCA_028858755.1). Taxonomy (NCBI): domain Eukaryota; kingdom Metazoa; phylum Chordata; class Aves; order Psittaciformes; family Psittacidae; genus Ara; species Ara ararauna. The sequence goes on from CM054378.1 coordinate 90,838,444, forward strand.
TTCCTTAGTATAAATGAGTGAAAAGGATGACATATTTCATGGAAGCTTATGTATGTATTCTTCTCAGAAAGACTCAAAAGGTCCTTTTGGCATCAGTATATCCATTAGGCAATTGTTAAGATGTGTAATACATCCCAGCTAGACTTTGTGGCTCCTAGAGGTTTGTCATGTTATCTTCCTTTAAACAGATACCTATAGCATTTTGAGTCACATATATAGAAAGTTATATGTATTTATACTCTCTACCAAACCGCACACCATAAAACTCTCTAGTCTGTCTTATAAAGCACTTACTTAGGATACATGCCATGCGTGGAAAAATTCTGTACCAAATTAGCATTTACAAGTTTTCATGCACACTCATTTAGATGATTTATCAACCTCACTATCAGGATCTCTTAAGAAAAAAGAAGACCTTTCAAAGCCACATATATCATATAATAGCTGCTGGTGCTTACTTTTAATTAAAACTGTCCAGACTTAAAACAACAATAAAAAGTATATGAAAATAAGCACCCTCAGAGTGATTTCACTACTTTTTGTACGTCTTTGTTCTTACTAGAGGCCTGTGACAATGCTGGGAGCAATTCACAAGGACATCCCTTTTTATCAGTTCACACTTGGTTTAAACTAATGGTCCTTCCACTTCAAAGTGGTGATAAAAGCACAGATATCTGCAGGTGAGAGCTGAGGTCAAAGCTCTGCCTTGGTGGCTGGAGACAGCAGAAGCAGGGCAGCAGTGCGGGGCCATGGGGAGCTCCTCCCTGACATCCCATGGTGATGGCGATGCTCCTCATGCCACACTGGTTTTGCCAGGGGTCAGCCAGCACCTCAGTCCAACAGCAGGGGCTTAAAAGAGGGGAGGGCAAACCACAGAAAGCAGCTTGGATGGACAGAAAATAGACCACAGCAAGGCTTCTTTTGACGTCTCTCTCACTCACCTGCAAAGCTGTATTTTCCAGAAAATTCCCCAGGAAAGCACCATGTTGGCATCACCCTTTGGAGTCCTCTGGAGCAGATTCTCCTCCTAAAGAGCGCCTTTCAGCTTGACCTTTCAGCTCAGCTGCTTGCATGTGTAGCTTAAAAATGTCCCCATCAAATTTAAAGCAGCGTTTACAAGGATGGCAACATGATGGTGCCGCGTAGAGTGTCCTCCCTGGCTCCAATGAAAACTATAAATTCATAGAATCATCGAATGGTTTGGGTTGGAAGGGACCTTAAAGCTCACCCAGTTCCAACCCCCTGCCACGGGCAGGGACACCTTCCACTAGACCAGGTTGCTCCAAACCCCATCCAACCTGGCCTTGAACACTGCCAGGGATGGGGCAGCCGCAGCTTCTCTGGGCAACCTTTGCCAGCGTCTCAGCACCCTCACAGGGAAGAATTTCTTCCTAATATCTAATCTAAATCTCCTTTGTCAGTTTAAAGCCATCACCCCTTGTATTGTCCATGCCCTTGCAAAAGTCCCTCTCCGGCTTTCTTGTAGAGCCCCGTTAGATATTGGAAGGCTGCTTTGACATTTTCCCAAAATAATTCTGATTTAAAGAGTAAAGCAACCAGATTCCTAAATCCCGATCATGCCTTTAACCACTCGCCAGTACCATCATTACACCATGTTTCTTAAACCTGACGCATGCATAGTGGCAAGTCAAAGAAAAAAAGTCCAGAAACAGTAACACTGAAAATGTGAGAAAAGGCCCTGGATTTCAGACATCTTTGTTTTTACAGTGGTTTCATTTTTTCTTGCTCGGAATACTGAGATTTTTCTCACCAATTAATTCTATTTTTGTTCAGGACATGCACCTAAATTACTGGAAATATTATAATAGTAATTTCTCACGGTCTAAAAGAAGTGAAATCCAAGCCATTACAGAATGCATCCAGCAGCTAAAAAGAAGACACTGTTTCTACTTCAAAGTGCAACAAAAAATATGTTTTCCCACTGAAAGATAATGGCAATGATTAACAAATTCCAGCTGGAAAAAAACCCCCAATAATTAAAAGTACTTGGATTATATGGAAATATTACTGTCATATTTTACAGCACATGCACACACACAGAGGAGTGGGAAGGCAGGGGGTGCCCTTTTTATAAATGAAAAAAATTTACCTTTTCCTAAATTGAGCAGTATGAATCCCCAGTCATACATCATAGCCTAAGTCTCAAATAAAAGTTGCATGGGTTAAATTGATAAGCTATTACAAGTTAAATAACCAGACGAGAATATTAGTCAAAAGCTTGCTCCCACCAATGATTTGATATATATATGCTCAGTTCTGAAATAGGCCCTAGAGACATTCGGGTATTATTTAACAGGAAGGGAGTTTATCCTGGAACAGACCATGGTGCGTGAGAGTGACTGAGCAGGATGAAAGACTCCAACGGCAGAAGCACAGGGTGGTATCTATCACTCCAACCTTTCCATTTCCCAGCCAGACATATGGCTGAATCTTGTAATTTAAATGCAGATTACCTGTCCCGGCAGGAGTGCCCGAGCATCCTGGAACCAGAGTCACGTCTCAGTACGGGTGTCAGTGGCTGGTTTGTGCTCCTTAATTTCAAAATGTTTCTTTCTCTGACAAATTTGAATATTTTTCATGCTTTTAAATGCTGGGTGTTCCTTCCACAGATGCTCTTTACTCTTCTAAGGGGAAAAGCAGTCATGCCTGTTTTTCTGTGCTACCTGAAAGCTAGTTTGTCTCCTATTTACACAGGAGGAATGAATCTCCCCATTTACGGTTCCGGGATGGCTGAACTTCTGTGTTTGGCACCGAGGCCTGGGACGGGGCTGCAGCATACAATGCACAGTGGTGAGCTGTATGCCAAGGGCCTTTTGGTGCAGACATGTCATTTAGTCATGTAAATATAGGGGTTTCATTGAAAATCGAAGTCAGTAGGTACACGGGCATAGATATATAGGTATATAGGTAAAAGACATGCAACTTCTTGCCAGATTTTTTTGTTTTTGAGAAGCAGGCGCTAGTAGCTACACATACACCTTTCAGAATTATACTGGAGCCTGGACAAAATCCATATACCTAAATCCCAGGGATCCAGACTGCCAACTCTCCAGTACTGTCTAACCACTAGACGTTTACCTTCCAGAAACATCCTGATCTGCTGTCAAATTCCTCAAAGAAAAGTTTAGAGCTGTCTCAGATGCAGGCCAGTGTCAGGTAATGCCCCATGTCTTTCACCTAAGATCTGCCACGCTCCAGACTGACCAGACAAGTTGCCTGACCTCTTCTGAAATTCCCTTAAACTACTGGACTCTGAGTTTGGCTTTCAGGGTCTTTGGTGTTAGCCGGCTCACCTTGGAAATGGGGCAGGTTTGAACTGTCAGGGGTTTAGGCTGTGCTTAAATCATAGTGCTGGGGAAATTTGTGGAGGGAGTTAAGTTCTGCTGCTGCTTGAGTTAAGCCACCGTGTGGGTTGCACGGGAAAAGTTGCAAGGGCAGAAGAAGAGCAGGGAAGAGAAAGCCTGCCTACCTCAGCAGCTGTAACAGAGGGATGATAGTGAGGAATGAGATGGACAATGCGGACATGGTGCAATGATTGCTCTCAGGGGAACTACAGATGCTACAGGTAGCACAACGCTGTGAAGCTCATATAGAAAGACACAGGCATCCCCACAAGCACAGCAACACTATGGCCCAGTGAGTACTTGTTCTCAAATGATATCCATGCCAGTAACCAGGGCACAGGAACAAACACTAGACTGAGATTAGCCACATAGCTAAATTGTTAGGATGGTATTCTGGTGCTATACTGGCCAATGTCACCAGGGGTAAGGCCACATCATGCCTAGGACTGATGTCCAAAGCTCAGCTGTGGCCATGGGAAGGACTAGGAAGTCCCAGCTGCTAAGACTCATCTCCCAGGTGAAGGAGAAATGCCTTAAGAAAGCAACTTTTTAGACTGAAAGTGGGCAGCATATTACAATGACAGACCCAGGAGAACTGACTGTTTGATGCAGAGTGACAGAATGGGATTCACCCAAGTGCTGTGGAAGAAACCACACTACACAGCTGATCCTAATAATCTCTGTATTATTAAATGGTGATCGGAGGAGACAGACAGAAACACACTCGGAGCATACCTTGATGGAATACCATTACCTTGTATGTTCAAACAATGCAACTTTTGTTTTAGCTCATGGGCAATAAAATAATTAATTTAGATAGAACTGAATCAAATGGGACATATCCCAGCATAAGAAACATTCAAGCTACAGTAAATTTATGTGCAGGGTAAAAGATACATCCCTCAGGTAGGTTATTATTACGTTTATTGTCTAGATTAGTATGTGTGGTGCTGTGAAGGGCAATTGCACATGCAAAAGAATTACATCCCTGAGAGTTACACAGCAAAGAAATGACACACTGAAAAGCCATCATAACTTATTTCCAAAAACTGCTGAGATGTCTGTGTAAGGGTTCTTTGATTCTTCTCCTATTGCATGCTTGCAGAGCTAAATCCTTCCTAAAAACTTGCATGCAGGCTGATTAGTGAGCAAAACTGGAGGCAGAAGTGAGAAAGGACAAGGTGGGCTTTTATTTTTTTTTTGCCTTGTTTTTGACATTACTGTTCTTCCCACTGAATCTCTAAATGTCTCTAGCAAAACGTATTCGATCGGTTAGGAATGAAGGAGTGTTTCCACATTTCTTGATGCTCATTAGGAACTGGCAGGAGAGCGAGCGGATCAACATTTGACAGCCTTCTTTCACAAACATAATCTTAAAATCTCTGTGTTTTAGAGAGAGATTTTGATGTGCTCATTCTCCAGACCCCTGGCTTTTAGGTTTGCCTTTGCATGTCTCAGTTTCAAATCCCAACCAAGAAAATCATCACTTTCTATGCCTTGTAGGCTTTGATCCTTTGAAAATCTGATCTAATGAATTCTGCCTTTTGCCTTTCACCTAAATAAACAGTCTTAGAAAAAATCCCACAACAAACTAATGCCATCAACAACACTAACAAATGTCCTGTCTGCGAGCCCAATTAGTAAGAAAATAGCCTTAGTAGTGTTTAGCCTGCAGACACCAGTGGAACTCCACAGCCATAGATTCTAATTAAGGGATTGACTTTTCAAGAAAGATTAAAATAACGAAATGCATTTAGCTTTGCTAAACAATGACAGGGAGGGAACGGGAGAACCCTCGACAACAGTGGGAAAATTGTAAACACCAACAATGGACAAGAGCTGTTTAAAGGAAGAGAAAGAACACTTAGGCACCAGGAATAATAATGAGTAATTGCTGCGTAAATAGAATAAATAAATTTAATTTAGATTATTGGTATTCCTGTTATATTACAGCTTTTGAATGAACACAGGGATGTTATTTGCCAAGGAAAGATTTATTCATGACCAAGGAAAATGAAAGTGCTCTGATTACCTTATTACCACTGCCAAATGTATAATCTACTTTCACGTGACCAGGGAGAGACTGTACCATTGTATAGCCCCTGATGTTTGCATCAGGTCTGCTTTCTAGGCAGCCTTTTTAAAGGTGCTCACCAGAAATAACATTTGCAGGACTGCAAACCCACTTCGTCCTTCAAAGGAGCGGTGGTGGAGCTGCCACCTTGCTACTGCAGAGAGAGGGAGGGGAGGAGTGATGAGGAAAGCAGCGGAGGCTGTACAGCACAGTGTGCTGGTGGTTTTGACACAGCATCCAGGGGTGGCAGGTTTTCTGTTTCTAGCATGAACTTGAGCAGATACTTTGCTCTAACATCAGGATTGCTTTGTCAGGTCTGTAACCAGCTTGGTGGAGAAGACAGAAATAAAGCTTAAGTCTTTATACTCTGCAGCCGCTATTCAACCCTGCTGCAGGAATTTCTCCTACTTGCTTTGGAGAAAGACATGTTTTATGGTTAGAATGGCACTAAAGCCTCTAAGAAAACAAAGCTTTTCACTCATATTTAAAAAGTCAAACTCCGCATTATTGTTTCCAGGTTTTCAAGATTCAGTCATAGTCAGAAGTCTAGTTGCAGTAAATGCCAGTGCTAAAAACACTCATTTGAAACACTGTAGTGTAACCCATCATGTTTTCTGCGTCTTGATAGTAGAAGCATGTGCTATTGCTGCTGAGACAATTAGGGTCTTCAAATTAACCTGGACTGTGTCCTTTAAAGCTCCAGTTGAAAAGTATAACTTCCACTGAAGTCTCAGGATCCAGTAATGGATCTGGGGCCAACAAACACTTCTGTGTGTCAAGAGTCAGCAGTGAATCCAGCAGGGCTCTGAGGTTGCCTTCTTTCTTGGTCACCTGGGGACAGTTTCTGATGATCCTGTAGAGTGCTTCTTTCCAAACAGAAAAGAAATCACTCTTGCTCCTCCCTACTAACATTTAATGCCTGTCTCTTCTTAAGGCACGTGTGCTCACCAGGCGAGCACCTTCCATCCTTTCCACAATGTGGACAGAGCTGGGGATGTATACGATTTAATGACATTCTAATACTATGTTTTTATCAACATTTCCCAGCAGTTATTCAAACAGAAGGACGATAAGTGGGGATTATTTCTTTTTATTCCACCGTAGAGGATGCTGTAGTGTAGCACTACAGCACTTACCATGCAATTGTGATGGCATGTGATGGCAACGTTTCCAAATAGTCTGTCTCACAACAAAAGGTCAGCAAGTAACCACTCAGACAGACACAATGACAGACTTCCTTTCTACCCAGCATGCAATCTTTTCAGAAAATGAAGACAGAGATTACCGAGCACTCTTGTAAAACATAGAATGAGAGGTGTGTGTACAAAACCAATTAAGGAAAGAATTGCTTTTTGCTGCTTTTTGCTGGTGCACTCTTTTGGAAATTAACCTCCATATACTAATTAACCTCTGGGTGACTTTATGTAAATTAGATGGCATTCTTTGCATTATTGCTGTGGCAGTGCAAGTGATTTAAAGTGATGTAAACTGCTTTAAAGGTAGCCAACAATGTTTTTCCCGATGTATTAAACTATAAAGATGTTGGAATGATCAGGCTCTCTTGGAATGTGAAGTGGATGAGGAGAAGGAGGCAAAAAGGTGAAGTGATCTGAAAGATATTGGGAAGACACACACAGTTCATGGGCTGCATCCTCAGTTTGATAAACACCAGGGCCACTAATTCAATGTAGACGTTTCAAACTGATATCATGTCAGGATCTGGTCTCAAACATTGAAAATAGATATTAAGAATGTTCACTGGAGTCCTAGAGCCCTTGGCAATCTCAGAGGAGTAATCTCAGTAGATCATAGAGTATCACTTAGGAAGCCAGGTCATTGGCTGCACATATGATGGATGGCTTGCTGTGCAGTTAGTTACCCTGTGTGTCTTGAGACATCAGGGACAGAGTCTAGTGAGGAAATTCAACTAAGTAAACAGCGGCCAGATTTATAAAGATCTGTTGTAGCACCTTATAACATTTCAGAGCCGAATTACCCTCTGTGACCTGGTGTTAACCACAAATACCCAAAGCACTTGGGACAGCAAAGACATAAGGAGCAACCAAACCAGTGTCAGATGAGCTGGAGTGCATGCTGAAGCCAAGTGTGCTCCTGATGCCCGCTGAAGTGTTTGGCAAGACAGAGATATCTGTTAATGTCGGTAAAATTTAAAAACCTGTTTTAGGACAAGTCAGACCCTAAATGTGAATATTATTCATTAGGGAGGGTGCAAGCGTGGTTGGTCCTAGTGTAAATGCCTACAGTCTACATTTAGTCAGCAATACCCCAGTCCCTCAGGCAAGCACAGATAACATAAGGAGTGGTGCTGGGAGATGGGAAAGATACATCATAGAATCAATCATAGAATAGTTAGGGTTGGAAAGGACCTCAAGATCATCTAGTTCCAACCCCCCTGCCAGGGGCAGGGACACCTCCCACTAAACCATGTCACCCAAGGCTATGTCCAATCCATCCTTGACCAGCACCAGCGATGGAGCATTCACAACTTCCCTGGGAAACCCATTCCAGTGCCTCACCACCCTGACAGTAAAGAATTTCTTCCTTATATCCAATCTGAACTTCCCATTTAAGTTTGAACCCGTTACCCCTTGTTCTCTTACTACAGTCCCTAATGAAAAGTCCCTCCCACCTAGGTGCCTTCTGTGTATTCTTATTTTTAGTAATACTATATACATTATGCATTAAAATGCGATTATTGCTTATTATTACACAACATATATATATATGATCATCAGGGTACTGATGCATCATTTAGAAAAAGAAAGTGGGAGTTGATTCAGCTCCTGGAAAAGATGGCTGAGGTGCTCAGCTTGAGAGAGTACCAGGCTGTGATTCCCAGCTCCATAAAGCTACTGCTTTGCAGCCCATGTTTAGGCTCCTTAGGTGCTGAGATGGGGAAACTCACCTACATAACTGATTTCAGTGGTTCTTCTTGGTTAGTTTAAGAGGCTTCCAGCACAGTATTCAGGCTGTGGTGAATCCCAGGCCCCTGGTTCTCCCTGTGACATATACAAAATGGGTATTTCACACTGCATGGTATGAATTCAGCAGTAGGAGCCTACAACGATGTACAGTGGAACCCAGGATTGTCATGTTGTCTGTGGATGTAAAGCCAGAAGTTAAGCACAGTAGCAGCTAGCCTGTAAGCTCACAATTTTTCCCGGATTTAACCTGTCATCTGTGAAATGCTCAAACGCTTGGAACCACGCCAAAGAGCTACCTGCCTCACTGTCTATGTGGAGCAGTGGATAGTCAGGCTGAGAGATTTACTCCAAGGCAGTCCAGGGAGAAAAAAGGACAGGTTCAGAAAAATATTAAAGGAAAACTGTATCATCGATTATATCACAATGGCATTAGGCGACTTTGCATGCTGCTATTAGATGGGGGAGTGAGTTTTCAGTATGATGGAGAGGCACACACCATGATAGCCATGATGATAAGGGATTCCTCCTCAGAGCGTCCTGACCATTGAAATCATCCCAGTTACTCTACTGGGAGAGTAGCCTGCTTATCATCTCCCCTCCACCAGCCCTTTTCCCAATAAGCCTGTTCCTGGGCAAAGTTGGGGTGTGGAAAATCCTGAAAGATGTTGAGGAAATTTCTAAGATGCTGTTTCCCTCTGCTACCTCCTTTTTGCTGAAAAGAGACATTCAGTCTGCAGCACCTTTGGCATAGCAGCACCGAGGCCGCCACCAGAGCACCTTCCATTGAGATCCTTCCCTCTGCAGAGCACTTTCAAACCTCCACCCACCACAGCCAGCATTTATTAGTGTCTCAGTTGCAGAGGGAGGTTCCTCTCCTGGGTCCAGCTCATAAAAAAGAGGAGCAGAGGTCCCTAATTCTGGGGCTATGACATGGTGATGCTTTGCAATTAGCCCATGGTTTCCAGGTTCAGTGTAACTTTGGATTACCACAAGAGACTTACCAAAGACATGGTGGCGTAGGAGGGGCGCTCCTAATAATGCTTCAAAAATTAAAAGAAAGCTTGTTCAGATCAAAAAAACCCCTGTCAAACTAAGGAAAAAGAAAGAATTGCCTTTTCTCTCTACCCCACGACTGGCCTCATGCTCCGGTGTGTTTCCATGGAGGCTGTTGCTGTCACTGCATGGCTCACGCTGGAGTGTCACATTGGATGGGAGCCAGCTCAACAAGAAAAATAAAGTGAGTTTTTAAGAGGTAATGCGGTAAATGTTCTTCTCAGTCTGGCTACCAATATGTGCTGTCTAGCCTGAGGCGTGCAGCACATATGGGTGAAGCTACTGAAGTTTGGTAGTTTTAACTCCTGGAGTCACTTTTTACAAAATCAAGGGAGACACATTGAACTAATTGAGGGAAAAAAAAAAGAAAAGATAGATAAGGCAAGACAAGGCTGAGCGATCTGCTCTCAGCAGACTGCCACAGCCCATTTCTCAGTTCATATTCTGGGACTTACAGGCTTTTCCACATACTGGGGGATTTTCCCTGCTCTTAGTCTCCGGCAGAGCCGGCAACTGTTCACAGCAGCAGATGGCCAGGTAGCAAAGTGCCCTTACCATGCTGATGGTGCCCAGGTAGGTGATGGTGGCCAGTGCAGCAGCAGATACTGGCATCTGGGCCACCTGCTTGAGGCGGCTGTAATGGTAGCCCTGCCCTCCTGCTCCCCCAGCAGCTGCTGGAGTAGGAAGCCTGGCTCCAGTTCCTCCTTCCTTTGTGGAAATGCAGTTTTACCTTCACTGCTCTGGTGCTGGCTGCTCTGCAGAGAATATGGCCAGTCCATTTCGGGGGACTGTGCTAGAAAGGGCAACTTTTAAAGCAAAATAGAGGTGATGTCTGCCCTTTGAAATCTGCTCCTCTCTTACTTATGGTCTTTCAAGACTCTTCAGTAGTCATCTTGTGGTGTGCCCCTGGGCTTCTGGGAGAGCATCGCAACCTCCTCCTCTTTTTCCCATCTGTCAGCTCAGTAGTGACAATGGGGCAGACTGGAGTTTCTTTCAGCTCATTCGATTTCTATGGTTAGCATTTGCCAAGTGCTCAACCATTTGTAAAAATCGTGTCATCAGTTGTCATTAGAAAGAGAATTGATAAGTGGTATTTGAGCTTTGCAGTCACTCAAATGAATTAATTCTCTCAGTTAAAAAAAATCCACAAGCCACGCAAACAAGCCCAGACATTCAGTAAGCAATTGCTACAATACGGTGATTAAGTTTTTCATCTGTTAGAGTGATACCCAGTGGCACAACTATGGTTAATAATCTGTCAAATTCTCCATTAAAAAAACAACTCCAACGCATTAAAAAAGATAATTTACTCATCTGAAATGTGGTACGTACAACTAAGTCCAGATAAAGCATCTAAATGTTTGTGAGCCATCAACCTTTTGCATCCACAAAGCATACAATCTGAAAATCTCCATGATCATGGCAATGTCCATGGCGTGCAGGTGCAAACGTAGGAATTTCAAGCCAACCTAATGAAATAACAGAAGTGTTGAAAAGAACCATTTCAAATGTGTCCCATTTCCAATCTGATTCTGAATCTTTTCCATCCTTGTGAGCGGGTAGGTATGTCTCGAATCCACGGATTCTGTTACAGGAAAAGCCAAATTGCGTGGCCCTGAAATCAAAACAGAAGTTATCATGGTGAGTGCCTTAGTAACCCAGGAAAGCATCTGTAAGACAGGGTGGAAGATGGGAAAGGAGGAATGTTGTCTGAGTAAAGAAAAAGCATCAAAGTGCTTATTTATTTGGAAATTGATACTGTTGTAATTTTTTAACACCTCCATGGAGAACAATGAACTTGCCTGAAATAAAAACAACTGGGAAAAAAAACCCAAACAGAATTTGTTGAAAATATTTGATATACCTAAAACCTGTCAAGGAAAAGTGTGAAAGACTGCTATGATAATATATGCAAAGGAGACAACCCAGGTGTTTTTGGCTGCCTACTAGGTACAAAATCACATCCATGCCCAGCTGAACATGTTCCTTTGCTAATACGCCTGCAGAACGCTTCTCAGTCCCAATGCACAAATGCTGACATTTCTGAAACCTTTCTTCTGGCTTTGAAACTGCTCCTCCAGGTCTTTCATGTGCAAAACTTCTTTTGTAGGCTATGAAACCCAGGCACAGGGAACAAATCAGGTATCACCAATTTTACAAAGACACAGTGGAGGGCAAAATAACCAGAAGACATAGAGACGATGAGACAGTGGGAGTTACAGGGAAAACTTGGAAAGGTTGTCCCTCACCATGTTTCTACATTACCAGCAAAGATGGAGTAGCTTTAATGTTCCTATGAGACTACAGCACACCTCTCTTTATAAAGCAATCTTTAAGAGATCCTTTTTTTTTTTTCCTTCTAAACAACCAAACACCACAATATGAGGAGCTGAGATAATGAAATTGATCACAGAGCTTAAACTGACGTAAGAAATTTTCTCAGGGTGATGAATTTTGGATTTAGGTCCATAAATACAGCTATAAATGACACAGTTTTGAAATGAAAATCCAGAGCAACCTATTCTGTTCCTGGGCATCAAACTGACACACTGTCCATAACAAGGAAGTCCTTTTCTCCTGTTCTTTTTCTTACAAAAAACGTTAGCCAAACATTGTAAAAACCCAAAGCTCCTTCTTTCCCAAAACATGTTCCTCAGTGATTTCCTACTCCTTACTATCTTTTGCTAATGTAGGATTATACTAAATAAGGAACTGTCCCTCCTGTTCTTCTGCCTCTTAAATAAGACCACAACCCTTTAAGGGCTCTTGCTAAAAGAAGGCAAGTTTAAAATTTAGAAAAAAATAGTGCATGATCTCAATCCAAGGTAATAGAAAGGGCACAGAGCTTTCAGATCAAGGGAGTGAAGCAGTAATACCGTGTGGCCCCACTTTCCTAGAATATGTGTCTTGGCAACATTGGTAGTCTAAATCTGGCAAATTGAGTATTTTGACCTCAGCCCCTGGAGGAAAACATTCACCTATTATATCAGATTATAATTTTCCTCTTTTGTGCAGCATAACTGAACTATTCTCCATTAGTTAGGGTGTACACAAACACTGCCGCTCATGCACTGAGCTAGGTTGTTTTTCTTCGGGATTTTCTAAGGAGAGTGGGCTGAAGGGAAGATGATTTCCTGATAGTCTGTCTAAGAATGAACAACTGGTTTATACAGAGTACAGAAAAGCATGAATATGGTGTACAAAAGCCCTGATGTTCATACCCACGGAGTATGACTGCTGATGTTCGAGTGAGTCACATGAAATAGGATAGTGTTGCTTGTTAGTTGTAATTCCACATTTTAGATTAACCATTTCGGTTAATGGCCACCTAGAAGTTGGCTATAAACCCTAGTGTTTGATGGCAGAGTGCCATGCATGTTGAAACACTTTAGTAGATTCGAAGAATCAGAAGCTGACATCCCTGCCCCAAAAAAGTCTGCAACCTCATACTTGATGGCAGCTGTTGGATAAAGGGGCAAGGCCTACGTTTTCATGTTGAGCTTAACAGCAGTTGGAGTGGAGAAGGAGCGGAGGAAGCACTTGGCAGATGATCACAGGCTGGATTGCAAGATAGCAACCATACCCAAAAGGCTGTATCTGCTGATGTGGTCAATTCCTTGGCAAAGAAAACCTGTTTATTTGCCTGTATCCAAAAGGGAAGGCTTATGAAAGGAACTGCTAACACAATCCCTCAACTGCAGGTATTCGAACTGATTATCTGTCAACCCAAAGGTTTCCCTAAGTTCAGCAAATGAACACAGTCTGTCTTCTAAAATATATAATGTAATTTGTTAAAGCTTTTGTCTAACCACGCATCCCAAATAGAAAATGCATTTAGTTTTTTGTTTGGGTAGTGAGGTTGACTTTAAGTTTATTTGAGCTAGAAAATTGAATACAAACTGAAATGGAATAAACAATAGCTAACTTAAGAGCGATTTTTTTATAACTGGTGTTAATTTCAATGACAATCTTCTGGTATTCAGCACATCACTGATTTATTTCAGATGTATTTTTATGTGTTTCAAGCTTGCATTGTTAAAATATGCTATTGATTTTCTGTTTTCTTTTGTTCTGAGGTTCCAGTGTGCTCTCTGCTGGTGATGCCTTTCCCCATTTTGAAAAATGATTAATTATGATTAAATTAAAAAAAAAAAAGACATGCAAAAGTTAACGGCAGAAGTCACTAAATTGCTTTCACGAGTATTATCTCTTTGTTGCTGGATGGGGATCTAAGACAAAATGCAAATACGACAATGGATATTGGGGAAGAACGGTGAAGAAAATTCTGTATCAGTGGAGGACAGACACAGGAGAGGTAAGAGGCTGAGGAACTATGAGTAAATTTTATAGGACCTTCCTTTTGGTAAGTTTGAGGAAACTCCATCAGGGGAAGAACACCTCCAAGAAGACTGGAGACAGGAGTCTGTAACTCTGAGTGATAGGACTCGATACAAGCAAGTTAGTAGTACCACTCTGTCAGCAGTACGGCAGAAGTGGAGGATTAGGGAAAAAGCCTAAATATGCATGCAAACACAATTGTCAAGCTTATGAAAAAGTTAAGTAACCAAAAATGTTCTGTGGGCTGATTTTTCGCCTGGCTTCCAAAAGTAAGGATTTTCTATTTTTAGAATTGTGTTTGGCAATACACTGTTAGGTTCCTGTTTCAAAATTTAAGACTATGTTTCTGAAAACATGGCATGCTGAAAAGTCTTGCTCATTTAATAGGAAATGTGATTAAAGTTTCTTTTCTCAAGAAAAAAAATAGAAGAGAGCTTTTTAAATCTTTAGAAATACCAAATGTTTTCAAAATGTTTCTGTGTTAAATTGTTATCCAGAACATTTTCAAATAGACAATGTGCGCTCAGCTTTGTTAAGCTAGATGAGAATGGAAACAGGGAGGTCAGGAGTACGGAGTGAGCCAAGATGGTGATTTAGTAGGACAGGTTTTCCATAAAAGCATGTGATTGAGAACTATGCTTCTCTATAAATCTGTGATATATATCAAACACTAATGTGTCATATCACTACTTCTGTATCTATCTATTGATATATAATAATGTAATACATTTCTTCTGCAAATGCAGCTACATATTTTTTGCTTTAGATACTGCCCAGCAAATTCACGCATATGGGTAATAGTTCTTAGCAGCAGGCAACAGACCACGTAAACAGCCAACATAGCACATAATGAAGCTCACAGAGAACAAATTTCATCACCAAATGCCAGTCAACCAACCCCTCTTTGAGATGATTTCCTCAGATATATTAGATAAATGAATAAAATATTTCTAAGTATGACAAAATAAATATTGATGTTTTAAAATATTGTATCTGAAATTCAATGGAAATGAGCTTCGTTTGGTTCTCAGGGCATGAAAACGTGTATAATATGATGTTTCTCTGTTTCTCTGTTCCCCACCTTATCACACTGTCTACATGCAATCTTCTTCCCCCTATCACTATTCATTTTTCATGCGCCAAGTAGTCATTAATCCTTTAACCTCAGTAGGTAGAAACCAGTTTTCCTCTACAGCGCACACAGCGCTGGGAAAGCCTTGCTCCATGCTCCCAGTGGTTAAGAAGGCTGAATGTTAATACTCATGGTTTTTTTATTGATAAATCTGAATATAAGCTATGCATCTGTCCAGGGAACGTTTCCAGTGGTGTTCTATGGTAGCCTTCTTCCCTTTCAGGCTTGTGTATTTTATCTTTGAAAACAAGCGTTACAACGTTAACTTTTGGCTTGGGTAAGATCTCCTGACATCTAATGAATCACATATGTAACACAGGGTGAGTTGTTGGAACTGGTTTTGTATCTGAAGTAATAATATAAGGAAATAAATTGCTTGAGTCACTAGACTGTATTTTCACTTGGTGCTCACTTTTCTCCAAAGGAAATGTTTACACTAGAGGCAACATTATAATACTAAATCATACCCAATCCCCTTTATAGCTTCTGGAGACATATATTTATATAGCCTGTGAAGCAGATTTCTGTTTATAACCATTTTAACATTTTTTACTTGGTATTCTGCCTTTTCTTTTTTTTAACCTTGTGGAAATAGAGGTAAGATGCGGGGATAAATAGTGAGGGGGTTGCTACCTAAACAGTTTATGCTGAAAGGCAGCAGAGGACCAGTTACAGGGCGAACACATGAAGAGATGCAGAGATGTATTTCAGGCAGTTGGCATGGAATCCTCTAAGGGAACAAACATTGGTTCTGGTTCTTCTGGCTTCCTCGGTAAATACTGTGTATAGCAGCAAACATAAGTTTGTATTTACTGAAAGTAATGGTGTTTTAGCAGTAATTATTTACCCGAGCTCAGCCTGGCTTTCTGTGTAAACAGACAAGCTCCGCATGCTTTTACAAACACTCACATGATGGGCCAACCCACTAGACAAGGGATCCCTCTTTTTGCATTTTATTTACCAAATTATTGTTACGAGTGGGGTCATCTGGAACTGCTGAGCTGAGCTTGAATCTGAGCAAGAGCAGGGGCGGGGATTCAGTAAGAACTTGCCATTTTCTACCTGCTCTGACCATGGTGTCCAGCACGGCACTCTTATTATTCACCAGGCTATTAAGCTTCCTTAAACTGAACCTTGTTCCCACAGACAATGTCCATCTTAGCAGCCAGGCCTGGCCAAAGCTCACCTGCACTCTGGCCACAGAGTGTTTACTTCATTCAACACGAACCATAGAGGAGGTGGCAGAAAACAGCCACATCAGCTTTACGTTAACAAAAGGCTCTCGGAGGCAAGGGAAGCCCTAAATAACCTGACAGGTCAGACTCATAGGTTGACACTGGTCAGGCGTGGGCCAGGACCTTCCCACCAGAGTATTTCACTGTATAAACACATACGTGTAAGAATGCTTTTGAAACGAAATCTGCTTAAACACTGATTCTCAGGGATTATGTTTTTGTTTCCTAAGATTTTTGACAGCTCTTTCAAAACATCAATGCAATAAAAGAGTTTATGTTTCAATCAAACTTTAAGATTTTGGAGTCTCTTTCTCTGTATATTGTCATAAAGACTTTACTTCCGCGCCTCCGCGAACAACAACCAACCCACAAAAAGCCAGGTTTGCTGACCCAGCCCCTGCGAGCCCCCCCAGGCAGCCGGGCGGGCCGGGCCAGCCGCGATCCGCCGCGCCCCGTCTGCTCCGTGCTCTCAACCTCCGTGCGTCCCGCCCCGCAGCTCCCCTCAGCCTCCACACTCCCCGCCCCGTGTGTCGTCCCCTCGGGGCGCTCCTCAGTGTCGCGCCCGCTACGTCCCCGAGGGGCTCCCCTCAGCACCTCCGCCGCCTCGTCCCCTCGAGCTCCCCTCAGCGTCCCCCCTGCCCCATGCCCCTCGGTTTCCCCCTCGCCCCGCCCGCTGTTAACCTGCCCCCCCTCCGCTCGGCCCTGCCCTGCCCTCGGCGCTCCCCCGCCCCGGGCCTCCCCTCGGCGCCCCCGCTGCCGGCCCCGCCCGGCCCCTCCCCGCTGCCCTACCCCCCGCGGCCGGGCGGGTCCGGGGCCGTGTCCGGGCGGGGGGCGGTGCGGCCGAGGCGTTCCCGTCCCCACCCCCCCGGGGCGGGGCAGGGCGGGCGGTGCACCGGGTGCCGGGGGCGCGGCCCCTCCCCTCCCTCCCTCCCTCCCCCCGCCCGGCTGCCGGTGGGGGCGGGGACGCGCCGCATGCCAGCGACGCCACCGGCGCCCGCCGCGGCCGGAATAGGGGCCGGGAGCTGGGGAGGGGGGCGCCGGTCCGGACCGGGCCCTTTGTCTGCAGCGGCTGGTGGGGTGTCTCGGCGGCGGCACCACCGTGAGGCGAGGCGAGGAGAGGCGGCGCCGGGAGCCCCCACCCCCGGCCCAGCCTGGCCCCGGCTCATCATGTGACGCGGGTAAGTCGGCGGCGAGCGCCGCGGCTCCCCGGGCTGTCCCCATTCATTACCCGGGGACGGCGGCTGCGTCCGCCGGTGTGCCCTGAGCGAGCGTCCGTCCGTGTGGTACAGCCCGGGGAGAGCGGGGCGGGCGGACAGACAGAGCGAGCGGGGACCCTGTGTCAGGGGAAGGAAACAGTTTCTCCTGCTCTGCCGCTTCTGCTCAGGTCTGTGCCGATTCCCTTTCTTACCGGAATAAACGGATAACGTGTTGGTTTTTTGCTGCTGTCCCAATCAGGTTTCTATTTGACAAAAAAACCCCCTCAAACCAACCAGATCGTTCCGCTACAGAAGTTAAATGATTCTGAAGAAAAGCGGGGGCACAGCGCGCCTCGTCTTTCCAATTCCTCATTCTCCCCCTTCTTCCCCCGGCGCAGTCGGGGGTTAATAGCGGTGCCCTCCCGCCCTCCATCCCTCCTCCCATCCCATCCCTCCTCTCCATCCTTCCCGGTGCCCTGGAGGCAGCAATACCGGAGAGGGGGTGGCGGTGGGGTGTGTGTGCAGGGTGCTGGGGGCCGGCCCGAACTTTTCCCTCAACTTTCCCGCTGAGGCTTTAGAAGGGGGGCGAGGAGGAAGGTGGGAGAAGGCGGTGAAAAAGAGGGGGGAAAAATGAAAAGCGATAAGCCAGGAGTGATGAGCAGCGAGCTGGGAGCGCCCAGCTCTTTGTGCTGCCGTCCCTGGGGCGGCCGCGGTGCCCCTGCGCCTTTGGGGTGGGAAAGGTAATATAAAAGCAAGTATTACAAAATAATATATATTTATAAAAATAGGAGTGATATGCTCTGGGGGGAAAAAATCAGTGTAATGATCTATGGGAGGTAATAAAGATCAAGAGCGTACCGCTACATTACCTTCTACAAAAATAATTATCTTCTCTAAAATAAATACTTGCTGTTCCAGAAGTCGGTCGGCGTTGCTTGGGGAGCAAACTGCTGGTATTTATGTTAAAACCTATGCCTAGAGTGGCTGCGGGAGATGCGTGTGCCCCCCCCCCCCCCCCCTTGGCACGGTGTTCCCCTTGCGAATCCCACCAAAAGGTTTCTGCTGGGGGAGTGCTCAGGGATGAAATTTTGGCTCCTATCCGCCTCCAAAAGGATTTTTTTTTTTTGGGGGGGGGAGGTGGATAGGAGTAGCCAAGATGAGCTATTTTATACCCCCCCTCCCCCCTGCTCCCGCCATGGTTTGCAGGGGTGTGATGCTCCGCTCCAGACAGCGGCTTTTTTTCGGATCCTGGCATGGAAAATAAGATGTTTTAGACGCTTAGGGGGCAGGTACCAGCAGTTTGTTAGGGAGGCAGGGAAGAGAAGTTCGCTTGCACTGGGGTTTATGTCGGGCTTGTAAAATCCTGCGAGCTTTCGGCGGTCCACCTGCATAAGTGAGTAAACCAGTTTGTTTCTTTAATTATCCACCGTGAAAGAAATGGTGATGTGCCTCTCCCGTGGTGTTCGCCCAGCTGTCCCCTTGCTGTCTCGATGTCGGCAGGTAGATATTCGCGGCAACTTTGCGGGGCTGCTTTATGTACCGCTGGCATAAGGGCTCCATTTTCTGCTTTCTGGTTGGTCTACAACTCCGAAATGCACAGGAACAGCGAAGTGATCTTAGCGCTGGATTAGTAACTGGGCTGAATAGGTCACAGATGGGGCGATAGAGGCGTTTTATTAATGACGTAAAGCTGCATAAACCCGGTCTAGGGATTTTTTTATTTCAGTATATGGTTCGTGCAGGGGGGAGGGGGAATATCTCTCTAATGGGACGTAATCAACTTGAAACCGCTGACTGCAGCCTGGCGTATCACCCAACGTCACCAACTGGCCGCGCGGAGCCGAGGGAGCACTGCGTGTGTGGGTTGTTGTGTTAGGATTATTTAGTGTTTTTAGGGCTTTTCATTATTACTTGCCGTTCCCCCTGCCCGAGGCTTTGGCAGCCGGCCGGAGCTGCTGCCGCTATGCTGCCGGCAGGTGCCGGCGCTGGAGCTTGGTGGGATGACATCACCCCCTCCAAGGCTGGAGCAGCACCCATGCGCACCCCTGCCCAGGCCGGCCCCCCCACCCGCTGCCTCCAGAGCAGCGCTGGGAGTATCCGCCTGAGTGTTTCTGACGGTTTTGTTCTTTCCTTTCATTATTCCTTTCCCCCTTCCTTTCTTTTGCTGTGTCTGGTACCTGGAACTGAGTGCGGAGGGGGAGGGGGGCGCCTTCCTTCAGGTAAACCTCCTCATTAAGATTCCGACAGCTTTACAAGGTGGATTTACATACCCATTTCCTCTTTTTCTGCTTTTATTCCCCCCCCCCCCCCCCAGTTCATGGAGAAGTCGATACAGTTCAGAGGTACAGTGAAAAAAATTGCATTTTCTCCTCTATCCCCCAGTTGTGGGTGGAAAAAGAGGCTTTTTGAGGCGGAGATGTGCTTTGGGGCATTTGATGAGTGACTGCACGTGTGCTGGAGGGGCTGGGAAGGAGTTTAGGATGTGGAAGATACTGTTTGGTTTCTGCTTCTGGGAGGGAGGCAGAATCAGTGAGTGAAGGAGGGGGATGGGAAATGAGGTATCTTTAATTTATTTCTTTCCCCAGTAATACTTAGTGGCAATATTTCCAGGCCTTTCTGCGACCTCTTGTAGAAAAGCCTTTGCTGGACAGGCCCCTGAGAGCCCCAGAAGGCTGTGTAGCAACTTTTAAAGATACACTTTAGGATTCCAGGACAGGCTAATTGCGGAGTCCCCCGCCAGCTGTTTCCGTTGGAGTGCTTGAGCAGAGTTCTACTTCAGAAACCAGGCTGAGGTGTGGTGGGTCAGAATTAGCTCTTCTTCCCCCAGGAGATGGTGGAGCAGGGTCAGTGCAGGGCTTGGGCTGCAGAACCTCTTGGTAGTGACCATCTTCACCCAGACAGAGGTGCTGGGTGATGGTACCCACCATAATTAAATAGAAGTGCAGACCGTGTTTTTGAAGGAAGGTAGGTATGCTCTCCTGGGTGTTTGGGGAGTTGTCTGATGCACCATGGGGTTGCAGATGGTCTGTGTAATTCAGTGCAAGTTTGGGGGCTAGAAGGGCATCTCGTTGTTTAGATTTTGGGTAGCTCATGGCATAAACAGAAGGTGAGTGCCTTTTCTTGTCACTGGGTGGATGATGCCCACTTAGCCCTCCCAGAGTTGTAGTGCTGTTGCCTCTGTGCTTCAGGCTGCTGGATCGCTTCTGTCAGGGTTGTGTGGCCACTGATGCTGCTTTTCAGGTTGGCCAGCCTCCTTGCTTATTCCTTCAGTAGGTGAAGTCTGCATTGTGTAACAGGTCTTGTCAGTATAAGGTTGGTTTTGACCAAATCTTTGTTTGAATCAAGAGACTGTGATGTGTTTGTATATTAATAAAGCTGGGGAATTGTTTATTTTTACTGAAGTGTTTTGCTTGTGACTTTTGAAGTGTTGTATCTTGATTTATTTTGTTGGGGGGTGATTGTGACTTGCCTTACCTTGTCGTAACTACAAAGTGACACAAAAATTAATTGAGTGAAATGGAAATTTCATTTTTAGAGAAGCTGAAATGGATGCAGTGCTGAGACTTTGACCTTCTCAGCTCCTGACTAGTGGTTGTTTACTACAGCTGCAGCTGTGCGTCTTTGGGAGAGGAGGGGCTGCAAACACAAGCATGCTCACTTTCCCCAGCTAAGAGGAGAGCATAGAATGAGCATGCTGTTTCGAAGTGAGATGTAAAGAAAAGTATTGAGCAGTCAAGTTGTTGCTTTTCCTTTCCTTTTGTACAAAGTGTGCTGTGCTCTATCTGTAAGACAGATTTTGAGCCTTGGAACTGCAAATGTGAAAGCATGAAATGACTATGCTTCCTATGCAGTGAAATTATTTTTTTACAAATTAAATGCATACTTGTGCTATAATAAGAGAGAAGGGCTTTTGCATGTAGTACTAAGGGCACTTTCAGTATTTTTCATCAGTGGAAAAAACTCTGTGTAAGCTTACCCTCTGTTCAACAGTTGAACTTTAGACGTCCTCTTGTTTCAACTGAAGGGTTTATTTGTTTTTTTTTTTTTTTTTTTTTTGATTTTTTGGGTTTTTTTTTTTTTTTTGAAGTTGGTACTAAGTGCAAGAAAAAAACCCAGCAAGAGTTATTTGAGGAGTCAGTGTCAAAATTCCTGTTTTAGTTTATAGCTAGACATAGAACTGTGTTGACAAACTGGACTGGAGTGTTGACTGGACATAATATATCTATGTGGCACTGTTGCAAAAGTTGGTAAAATTGGACCAATGTGAGGATCTTTGTGCAGTCTCTTTTGGTTTATATGCCTATAAAAGAAAAAAACCCAAAATCCAGGTCTGTGCTAGTAGTGTTGCATTTGGAAGCTCTCTTCTACACTTAGACTTGGTGCCCTAAAACCTGTGAACTTTTTCATGCTTCTCAAAGTTTGGTGTGACTGGTAGGTTTGAAGTTTATTCTGAGTCTGTGCTCTTGTGTTTGCTCCCAGGCAATAACTATAACACAAAAGTGGCAGAGTATTCTTTAATCAGCTTTATTTACCTTTTGGTGGCAGAGAATTCTTAAAATAATACTGAGAGACAGAAGGAAGAAGAAAAATGAATATGGCTTTGCCAAGAACTTGGTATTCCTGCAGTGTATGTAACCCTGAGCTTGTGTGCACTTTCCTTTTGTGAGTTCAATGTAAAATCTCATGGTCTTTATCAGAAAGCATGAGCTAGACCTTGGTGTAAGCCAAAATTAAATTACAATATACAAGTATTTTTTGCATTTGTGTCTACTGCGGAATGATGTGTTTTGATTTGGAGAAGACAACTTTAAATTATGGTGTGCCTTGGATCCTGTAACTATTTTGGTCATTTCCTGCATTTTTGGGAAGGGATGGTGGCATGAGCCATCCCAGTGTTTCTCAACTGAAATATATGGTAGAACTTGGGAGTGGATATATGAAGTCATGTGAAATATATTCAGGGACTGTATGCTTCATACTGTCTGTGTTTCTTAATGCATTCCACATCTGTGCACATCAGCTCCTGTGTCAGAGGAGCCCCTTCAGCTGCAGGCACAAGGGCAGGACTTGTCTAGGTATCGGCTTGGTATTTATTCCTTTTTAAATTGGAAGTTCAGTAAAATCATAGGAATGCAAAAGCTAAGGTGTATCTGAACTGAAACTGTGTGTGCTAGGGTCACGGGAGATCCCATGATCAAAGATTATTAAAAGTCTACACTCGGTAATACTGAATAGAGTTTGCCAAGACGATTTCATGCTGGCATTTCCTACCCTCTGAATGCCATCCTAGCAATGCGTATATTCTGTTTCAATCTGCTGGTTTATTTGTTCATAGGTTATTTTTCTTTTTACTTGAAACAAATGCTTTCATGTGCAATGGTGTTTATCCTTTTGTGGGTTGCTGGTGGTGCTGGTGTTGACAGGCTTTGGAGTTGCAGTGCAGACCAGCACCACTTGAGTTAAGGAATGTCTGGTTAGCAGTGACAAGCTTTTGTCCTCTATGTGAACCAGCCTCCAGGACTGGAATGAAGAATGAAGCACAGCTCTTTGCTAATGGCTGGCACAGTGTTTGCTACATAGCAGGGTAATGATGGGACTCAGAAATCCCGAGCTTTGTTTCTGGCAGGGGGGCGAGTGTGTTCTTGTCGTTTAAACATAGAACAATCAAATGCATGACCTTGGACATCAGTGCCACAAAGAGAATAATTAATCAGATGGTGTATCCTGTTGAGAGACCTGCTTTCTGGTGCTGGTTTTGTCAGATGTCCCCTAGGACAACCACTTTGTTACCCTCTCTGTAAGGTGGTAAGCAGTGACCTCAATTCCTAATTAGTGTGGGGCATTGTCCTGTGATCAGAGCTGCAAAGAGCACAGGGTTATGCATGCTAGCTCTGATCTTCTTGCTGACTACCTAAATAGTTTTTTTCCTTTGCCTAGGCCAAGGAGGGCTTTGCTGCTGGTGGTGTTCCATCTCTTTCCTGGAGCATTATAGGTGCTGGACATCAATGCGGGAAGCACAGTTATGCTGGCTGGCTGGGTGGTGCAGGTGGTGTGCAGAGAGCTCAGGTCAGCTGGAAATAAGTTCAGGTCTGTTAGCGGAGTTGGAGCTGCTACCTGCAAGCTCTGGAAGCCTTCCTGAGCATGGGTGAACTGCAGTTCTCAGATATTTTAAGTGTTGGCAGGCTGGCATTGACTCTGGTAACGGCAGCTATCTGACTCCAGCACTTTCCGTCTTTTTCTGTGGGATCCATAAGGGAGAATCTTTCCAAACAAACTGTTATCAGTGATTTTTTTAGCTGCTTTTCTCCATGACCAAAATCATCAGAAGTGACTGGTGTGTTCTCAAAAACTTTCAAATCAAACTTTGCAGAAGCAGTCGCTGAGAATTTCAGCTGAAATGATTCAAGTTTAAGTAGAATAGCGCAATATGAGAAATTTGTAACATGAATTTCAAAGAATTAACTGTGACTGTTGTCATTTGCCATGGATGTTACTCCTTTTCTTTTTTTTTTCCATGGGACCAGCGTTTTCAGATGGTCTGCTAAAATTTGAGGACACCTTTTATAGCAAATGTGGTGACACGTTGTCATATGAGGTAGCCACTGAGGCATTTAGGATTAATGGGATCAGTTGCCAGTTCTTTCTAGGGAAAAAAGAAAGATAGAGGCTGTATTATGTGGTAACATGTGATGTGAATCTGAGCAGGACCTGACTTAAAATCGGAATAAGGTAGAAATGTTTTTCTCTTTTGCATCTTTGAGTGTGCAATGCTGGCATAAAACAGCTTTGAGTTAGCCTTCAAGTATGGATTGGCACTGCACTAGAAAAGCATGTAAAGAGCTGCGACTGATGGCACTTTAAAATCTTAAAGTTTGGACAGTAGTTGGAGCTCTTCCAGTTCCTTTTTCAGAGCATCAGTTGCAAGAAAATTTGGGTTAAGTGGGAAATGAAAAGATTTTTCTTAAAAGGTGGGGGCAAACCGCATTCATTTCCAGTTTCTATAAATCAGTAACAGTTACAAGGCAACTTAATTTTTTCCTGGTTACGTTCTAAGCAAGGAAATCTTTTGCATAGACAGTGCCCTACAGAATTTTGAATGGAAAAAATGAGTTAAGTGGGTTATTTTTTCCCCTTTTGACAGGGAGAGCATGCAGACTTAGTCTAGTTAGCAGGCAGATTTGGAGGCTGCTATTTCGGAAAGCATTGCCATTTTCACTTTTACTTTCCAGATCTATATTCAGCTAAATCAACATTTTGCTAAAATGTCATTGACATTTATCTTAAGAAAATGTATCAATAATTTTGGACTTCCTTTTTTGAGAAGGTGTCAGATTTGTAATTTTTGGTTGTGGCTCCATTGGGATAAAGTTTACAGTAGTCACATGGAGCAATTAAATATAAACATGGTGTGAACTGGAAAATATCATGAGACTTGGTACTCTTTTTCTTTTTTGCATCCTAGCCAGTATTCAGGATGGATTTATTTTGTGCTTGCTGGAGATGTGCTCTCCTTCAGCTTTCACGTATTGCTGGATTTAGGAAGACAATATTTCTTTTTCATTGCAATGCTAAAGAAGCATGTGGGCTAGGCAGGGATGGGAGGCTTGAGTCTACATAGCAATCACAGACACTTGCCTAAGTCAGTTCTGGCAGATAGCTTGAATAAAATGCATTCCTTTCCCAAAAAAAGGAGCCTAGCTCATCCTTGCCTCAGAGGTGTGTATTAAAATCATGACACCAGAATCATTCCCATGATCGGAAGACCATTGGAAAACCTCTCTGTTGGCTGACAGTAGAGGAAGTCTCAGATGTTTAGCTCGCACATGGATGCCTACACTGTACTTGTTTAAAGATAGGTGAGAGGAGCCCTGCTTTGCTGAAATCCTGGGAGAAGCATTTCCCAGCCCTGCAGGACTTGGTGGTGGTGAGGAAGGAGCAGCAGCTTCTGTGGGCTCTTCTCGTGGCTGTCATTATTTGGTGTTTAACTTAGTCCATGCATTGTGAGAGCGAGCACCCCTTGCCAGGCTGTAGTTTCTTCCATTAGGGAGAGCACCAGGACCTTGGTGGTTTGGTATGAAAGTCCTCTGTGGGCACAGCCTGAAGTCCATCAGCAGAA
Source organism: Ara ararauna (assembly GCA_028858755.1). NCBI lineage: Eukaryota > Metazoa > Chordata > Aves > Psittaciformes > Psittacidae > Ara > Ara ararauna. Next base: position 90,863,898 of record CM054378.1, read on the forward strand.
ATGAAAAATACTTGTACTTTCAGATTCCTCCCAAATATTAATGAAGTTCTACATGTGTGGCTGTCGTTGACATGTCTTTTTCCTTGCCTTTAAGAAGCCATGGGTGCTGGAATGTCTTGCACCAGACCCAGAGCTAGCTAGGGTTGGTCCCACATCCAGGGTGACTCCTTGGGTGTTACTGTGATAGCATACATAGAAACATGAGGGTAGCATGAAAAGTTTTCTTTTTGTATCGGTTAAATATTAGAAATATGAAAACAGTCAGTGGGAATGTTCTTGTTGTGTTATGCAATGTTAAAATTAATTCAGCAAACCTGAAAATTTTTATCTGTGCCAAAGAAGCTATAAAAGTAATTTTTATAGGGGGAGCAGAAGTGAGGCACATGCTGCGGCAATCATTTGATATGCTCTAAACCAATAATTCCAGTTGGAGTTCGTCAGCCGTTATAGCATTTTTGATTTAAAAGTTGAGCAGCTAGACTGCAGCTTTTATGAAGCTTGAAGATTAGCAACCGGGTCAAGTGCAGGAACTGTGTCCTGAACGCGTCTTGACATTGCTGCAAGTGCCGTAGAAGCAGCAGCAGAGAAGCCATAAAGCCACATTTAACTGACATGTAAGTTGCAAAGACTTTGCGGGATTTCTGCTGGGATCTACATGTTTTAATTTAGACCCAGAAGCCAAATTCAATTCGTTCACCCAGTTTGTAATATGAACCCTGTTTTTGGAGACCTCAGTTGTGCTGTATGTCTAATAGGAGGTTTCCAGCTTGAAACTGAGCTCTTAGCCTAGAAGTACTCCTAAACCACTGAACTGTTATGCTTTAAAACTGTCATCCTTGCTCTTGGTGCCTGATGTAGGCTTTCATAGCTCTCTGTACAGCAGTCTTCCGCCTAAACATGAAGCCCCGTGATGAGCGGGGGATTTAATTATTTATATCATAGGCTAGAGAACATATTATGTACCTCTGTAGAGTAGCGTGTAAAATACAGTTTAAGTCTGCAGTGACTTAATGAGAAGGCTTCAAAAAGTGCATATTTGAAACCTTCACTGAAGAGGGAGGCTGCATTTTGAGTTCAGAGCCATCCCAAAGGATGATTTCAGATGGCGGCTGGTTCTGTTCAAAGTCTTTAGTTGTTGGTGGACATGTTGGCATTTCAGCAGGTAGCAGGAGTGTACTGCAGACTCAAGTGCAGGCAGGACTTGGTGAAGTACAGAGAAATAAGAGATCTCACCATGGGATCAAATTGTAGATTCATTGATTTGAAGATCAGAAAAATGCATTATGATCATCTAATAATTTTAAATAATGGCATCAGTAGATTATCACCTTGGTCTGTGTGAAGCAGGCGTGCTCTCTTGGAGCTGGAACACTTTGTGAATACACGGTTGTAAGGTAAAAAACTTCATGTGGTGGGGCATCAGGTGTCATCTTTGGTAAGCTGTTCAGTGGTCATAATTACTCTAATGTCTATGCATTATTTGTACCCTGAATTCATCCATATATTTGGCTTCCAGCCACTTAACCTTGTTGTACCTCTGTCTCTTAAGTGAGCGGTCAACTAGCCTCCTGCCAATTCCTTCTCTGTCTTCGTTCTCAGAGTTTGCATAATTGAACAGTGTTTTAATTTGCAGCTGTTGAGGAGGGTGAATTCATTTAAATCACTTTGACTTTAAAGTAGCAGGCAGGAAAACTTGATTTAAACAATCAGTTTAAATCTTGGGTGGTTTCTGCAGTTTTTACTGATTTTACGGTTCCTGGTGATGTCAGTCGGGTAAGCGATGTGTAGTGTGCTGATGTGCAGCAGCCAAAATAGTCTTTATGCAGTGAATACTCCAGTTTTTAGCCAAGAGAATGCATTGTGTGCGTACAGTTTGCAGAGTTCTGTTCATTTACTGAGTTTTAATTTTTGCACACTTAATATTACAATATGGCTGATGGTATTTCTTATTTAGTAGAGGATTTAATTTTATTCTTGTCTGTCAGCTGCACTTAGAAATTTAAATTCATAAACTGTAGAGAATATAACTGAGGCAATTTTTATTAATATATTTATTTTTAATGTGCCAGGTTACTTAAAATCTTCCTAAAATGTATTTGTTTCAAACTAACTTTTATTTGAATAAAGGAAAAGTAATACTTGGTTATTAAGAGAAACTCACAGTTTCCGTTCAAAATATCCTTGAGAGTTTTAGAACTAGTAGATCTATAATTAGATTAAAAGAAATAGAAGAGGAAAACACATCTATCTAACTTCTTTTGCTCCCAGTAGGTTTTTCGATTTCTGAATGAGCTAGTTATTGGTCTGTGGTGATTGAGTAAGCTGTGAGAAAGGTGAAATTCTGTTATATACCTGCTTATTGCTTAGTTTACTACATTTCAGTTTTGTTTAATTCCATGATTTTTGTCAGGTTAGTAGTTTCTTTGAAAGTTCAGCAGCAAATGTGTTCTGCTCGAGCATTGATGAAAAAGGGAATGTAAATGGGTTTCTTAATTTCAAATTCATTTTTTAGAATAATTTAAATAAGAGTCATAATTTTTCATTAGAACTTATAATAATGTTACAGAAAAGGGCAATTTCTTTACCAGACAGGTTTTAGAGCACTGTTGGTTACCCTGCTTCTTCTGGAAGTATTAAACATTGTTAGAAGATAGGAGTAGCTGTCTGTTCTCATTTTGTGAAGCTGCCTATGTAAATAATGTTTTCAAACATTTCACTTAACTGATGACACTGACACCCCATTTCTCAGGTGCCTTTTTGGACATGTCTATTCAGTGTATTATATCTAAAGTATGAAATAGGATGCTTGTTGCTTAGAGGTACCAGCTGAGCAGAATCACCCAGGCTCGGTGTTTGGTGTGCTTGCCTTGTGCTGCACTTCTCAGATCTTTCTGTCTCTTTTTCACTGTTTTGAAATTATCCTGCAAAAACATAGGAAGAAAAATTTAATAATGCTATTACTGGGATACTTCATTCCCTCTATCTCCACTCACCCAAATGTTGTTCATTAATCGATCATACCAGTTTTAAAAGAGTAAGGATTTTGGATGATTTTGCTGAGCTCTGCTCAACTCGAAGAGGTCACGCTCTTTCACAGTGATCTTGTCACTGACGTTGTGCTGGTACTTGAAAACCAGGAGCTCTTCCCTGTAATCATTTAATCCTTTTTGGAGGCTTTCTTCCACACTTACATATATATTGCTCTATTTCCTCAGCCTTCTGGAGGAGGTATAATTATGTAAATAAAGTTTAATTTCTACAGTATTCTGACTTTAAAACTGTAATCATAGGCAACCTTATTTTTTAAGGAAACAAGCTAAAGATGGGCCTCTCTCCTTACTTTTTCTGTCTTCTCCCCAATGTCTTGAAAAAGCTGCTAAATGCCAAAGCAAGATTATTTTGTTGGTTTTGGGTGGGGTGGGGCAGCTTTTTCATTGTATCGTTTTGTTTGGTGTGATAACTGCATTTCAACTTGGTATATCTCATGGAGCCAGGCAAAATGATGCAGATGCAGAGTTTTCGAAAACCAGTACCCCTGGAAACGTGATTCCCATCCTCCCTCTCAGAGGGAAAAGGAAGTTTGTCGGCTGTGTCACTTTCTTTTTGCAAGTTGATGTAACTAGTGCAGATCCTGTGAGAAGGATCAGGGCTGGGAACAAGGACCGTTGTGTGGTGTAGCCCCATGCAGCACTTTGGTGTCTTGGCTTAAGCTTCCAGTGGGGCTCGTGCATCCCTCCATTGGGCTTGCTGCTATTTGTGATTTTTGTGTTCTTTATGAACAGCCAGTTTATAATGAAATAGCCCCTTACTGTCCAGCAGTGGAGTGTGAGGCTCATGAACAGCTCTCCACGGAGCTTTTGAACTTTGTCTTCTGTGTACAGTTCTTCACATGGCAAAGAAGAAATGTAAGCCTAAAGCTTTTGCAGTCATTAACTTAAAATCCTTTCTCTGAAAAGGCTAATGATGATTTCATTTTTTACTAAAGTGGAGTTTTTAGATGTTGTTTGCCGCTCTTTACCAGTAATGTTGCACTTGCTTCTCCATGCAATGTCTGTTAGCCTTTTTATTTTATTTTTTACTTTCAAATTACTCTTTTTTAATGCAGAATTACTTTCCAATGCACGCAATTCTAAATGTAAAAACCAGCCATCCCTTAATTTATATTTTCGTGTTATAGATGGTGTAGCATGTTACAGGTCCCTGGAGTCCTGAGTTTCTGCTGAAGATTTATTGTAGCTGTTCCTGCGAACACTGCGGTGAAGCAGTAACCCCTTGGTTTCCGGGTCGGTGCCATAGACAACTGGAGCTGCATGTGGTGTCTCGGTGTTGGTCTCTTGCATTACCTTTGGCAAAACCTGTGGTACCTCACAAGTTGCCATGTAGAAAGTGACTCCATTTCTTCTGTTTAGGTCAGACTGTCAGGTGCCTTTTGTGTCCTGACCTTCTGTTCCTGGCACATCTGAGGTTTGAGGTGACCATGACTACACTTGCAGTCTAGCAGGAGGGTCCTTTGGGCCTCTCCTCTCCTTGCACTCTGGCTGAGGGCTGTCTTTGTTATGTGTCTGTGTGTTTGTTCTGGCTCCAGGGTCTTGGGAGAGCGTTTCTACTGTTTCTCATGTCTCCCGGTTGTGTTGTTGGACTCTGTGTGAATTGCCCTTCTCTTGGGTGAAGGCAGGTTTCAGGGGAGAGAAACTACTAAACGAAGGGGCAGGGAGAGGACACCAAGTGGTCCAGGAAAAGTAAACGTGTGGGTCTGTGTTTCATTAGGAAGTGGTGGCAAAAAGAATGCCTGTTTTTGCTCAGTAACTTAAGAGCTCTGAAAACTATTGGCTACTGAATATGATTGCCATGCAACATGGATTTCTCTTATTGCAGCACTAGTTATCACCCAATGAAGATCTTGTCCATTACTATTCTCTCAGGCATCAGCTCTGGAATGGCATTTCGAGTACTGCAGACAACTTTGAGATGTTTTGCAAGGCAGAAACTGGTTTTCACTGCTTGCTGCAGGATTAATGTAGCTAATATGATGCCTGGAATGTTGTAAAAAGTGTTTCTGTTGTAATGGCTTTTGTTGCATGAACGATCCTCTCTTGTAATGTCAAAAGAGTCTCCTGGCTGCTCCTTCCAGATTTGTTGAGAAGCTGCATGCTTGTTTCATGCGTTGTTTTTGAATGTGGATCTTTGCCGGTTGCAGATTTGAGCTGGATGCAGTACATTTTGTTAGAAAGTCCATGACTTTGGCTTGATGCCAGTTTACATTAAGAGGAGATTGAGGTGCTTCCTTAAAGAGCTGATGTTCCTGTCTTTACCCTGAGCCACCAAAGAGCATCTGTGTCTCACCCAGTGTTGAGTTTCCCTAAGCAAACAAGATGCACCATCCTGAGGAGCTTTGGATATGTGTTTTCTGTATTAACAGTTGTTGAGGGCATCTTGTAGGTAGATGTGAGAGCGCAGCGTGTGTTTTTCTAGTGTGGATTCTGCTAGTGAAACTTCAGAGCCTTTGGTTTTCAGCTAGGATGTTTGGACACATAATGTTCTTTATATAATTTAAAAGCACATTACCCAGCTTTTTGGAAACAGAAGTCTGACAGAACTTCTGTCAGACAGGAAAATGGCTTATTTTTGTTGCTTTGAGCTGTCTTCACTGTGCAAGAGCACAAAAATACTGTTACAGGCATTTTGTCTTAAAGTTTTATGTCTTCACATTAATCAAAATGGAGTTTATAGATTTGATATTTTTGCTAACTGTCACACTCTACTTTTTTCTCCTCTGTTTTTCAGATAGAGATATTGTGTCATTGCTGCTTTGCTGATAATCTTGCTTTTTCCAAAGATCCCATCAACAAAACTACTTTGAGTATATTTTGTTCTCACCATTATTTTGTCTGCAGGATGCAGGAAGTTAGTCATGCCTTAAATTGATTTAAACAACTGTCAAGTAAGGCAAATAATAGAAAAAAATTGTGGAAGCAGCATTCTATTGCAACATGCTACTCTATCCCTAGATTTGGTCTTTATCTTCATTAACGTTTGCGCTTTACCATAAGACGCATAATACATTTTTGGAGAGGGTGGTGAGATGTGTTCAGACCTCCATAGGTGATGTACTGGCTGGTAATTTGGAAGTCATTTAAGAAGCACCTCATTTTGCATGAATGTAATACTGTTTACCCTGGACACTTTGGGACCTGCAATTGGGAAAAGTATGTAGAAAAGCTGAATAATACAAGTTATTATAAAACGTGCTTGAGAAGTTTAAGTCCACAAGGGTTTCTGTAGATGCTTGCTACGTACGTTTCTTCAGGTGCTTCCGCAGGCTGGTGGATTTTTTTTGCGAAGATATAAGGAAAAGTGTAACTTCTTTCTTTTGTCAGACTGCAGATAACTTCTGTGAGCCCTGTAGCTGTGAAAAGTATATTGAAGGAGGCTGTTGCAAGAAGTATTGCCCACTTGGTTTCCTTGGAAACATGAAACATGATTTACAAATATTGACTGGAGAAAGCTGCAGCTTAGAGGAAATCCTAAACTGTTGGTTCAGGCTTTTAAATTAATATAGCTAAAGAGTTTAGACTATATTGGAAGTCACTGCATGTCTGTGAAGCAAAATCTGTAGTAATTCTGGCTTGTTCTGTTTCTTGGTGTAATAGCCAGTTCTGCGTGCTGCAGAACTGGAGAGAATCTGTGAGAGTTACAGTGGATAAGGAGTGCTGAACTGTGGTATCCCTGGCTACACTTCCACCTGTGTTGAACAACCCAGCTCTTACTGGAGTTAACAAATGAATGCTCCTAAAAGTCAAGTCGTTAGTGCCTGATTTGCAACTGATGGACTGCAATCTGGAATGTTTTCTTGGTGGAGTGTAAAATCATCATTCATGTCTTGTGTATGTTTCTAAACATTGGAGGGTGTTTTGAATGTTCTTTGTTATGCTTATGCAAGAGATTGTGTGATAACTTTAAGTAAATTGCATTTACCGGGTAATTTATGTGTAGGAATTTTCATATGGAGTTATTTTTAAAGGCTGCTGGTCATAATTTGGTCTTGCTGGGCTTGTTACGGTTTTCAAAACATAAACTGCTTTATCCCTGGAGCATGGTGTTAGATTATCCTGAAGTTGGTGTTAGATTCATGCTGGGGGGGGGGGGGGGGTAGTGGTGAAAAGGGGCATCCATATGGGATAAAAAACATACAATGGAGAGTTGTGTACATGTTATGAGTGCCGGCTTATATACAGAGAGGATAAAGATGGCTTCTGTGTGCCCCTTAGTGAGGAGCAGGTCTTGCTTCAGTTGTCTAACCAAGGTGCTGCCAGCTATGCTTTTATTTGTGCTTTTCTTGGTGTCAGTGCTGGCTTATGTGGTCCGCATTGTCATCCATCTCCTGTGGTGCCTGTCTTTCTGTCACTCATAGTGCTTCCACTGTTAGTGGTCTGGATTGTATCAAGAAACTGCCCTACTTTTGGGGTTTTACTGATTTATTATTAACTTGGGTTAGTTTCCCAGTTCATCTCCCAAAATAGCTATAGCTGTTCAGGAGTAGGCCAAATGGTTGAAGGCCACCAGTGCTGCTTGAGCACCTTTAGCTGTTCCCAGAGCTGGGAATGTGGCAGCCTTAATGTCTCCAGTGCTTTTAATCCACAGGAAGACCTCCAAGAGCAGAGATGAGATATTGGATTTCCCTGGGCAAAAGCCTATCCCATGTGTGTTTGTCTGCTGGCTGTAGTTCTGGTTGTTCCCCAGCCATGAGAAGGTGGCAAGGCACAGTTTTTAAGGAGGAGTGATATGTTATGATGAATAAATGATGTATTTAGAAAGAATATGAGCGTGAAAGCCTGTGCTTCTGTTTTAGACCTGATACAACTGTGTGTGTCAAACCACTGGATTTTTTTTCTTCCCAAAATGTTTTACATGCTTTATGCAAAATATTATTACTTCTTACAAACTGTGCCTTGCTTGGTGATTGTAAAGGTGCTTATGGTGAGTGGCCTAAGGCAGCCTTATGTGGCTACATTAATTAGGGTAGGATGAATCTAGGCCTGCCTACTTGTGGGGCTGCAGGAGGATTTTACACTGAAGGAGGAGGTGCGATGCAGGCAGGCGGCTGCACAGGTGCTTGTAGGGATCAGGTCCTGAATGTCCAGAGGCAGTGGAAGCATAGGCAAGCAAGGACCACTGACGCTTGTTGGTTGGTGTGTCACAGGTAAGACAGCTACATCTTTATGTCTTGTGGAACTTAAGAGCAAGTAGGAGACCACAACAGTCCTCCATGCATGGGCCAAGTGGTGCTTCATTTCTCATCAGGCCACTTTAACTGAGGTGAAAGACTTTGTTTAATGCTTCTATGAATGATGGTAAAATCCTGAAGGTTACAAGGATGTTTGTCTCTGATGTGGGCTTTAAGGAAGGATTCGGCTGTATTGTTTTTCAGTGGCTGGTTCAGGCAGATGAAGGCAGCTTGCTCTTGACTTGCCACCTGCAATGGCTATGGATCACAGGCTGTGAGATGGCAGAAAGAGTAATGAGTGGGAGAGGGGAATCGGAGACCTATTGAAAGAGGAAAAGTGCGTGTGTAGAAAAGACAAGTGGAAAATGCCAGTGATACAGAATTCTGTGAAGACTCCTGCTGTTGGCAACTCATGTGCAGAAGTGTTAAGCCGAAGGGGAGGTCAGTAAATGGGGGGAAATAAAAAAGGTTTTGTGACTGGTGTTTGCAGAAGGAAAGCTGAGTAAGGGAAGTGCTTGATGAGTTTTAGGGTAGGGTGTGGTTTTTGTTTGCTTGCTGCTGTTAAAGTCTTCACAGAATCAAAGCAGAAGGTAGAGTTTTGCGTGGCTGAAAGCAGAACAGCAGGTACGCAGTCATTTGTTGAGGGTTGTGAACATGCATCTAAAAAAGTGAGTATCGTGGTTTAGGATGCCAAACGTGGATACTAACAGAAAAAGATGATAATTACGTCAAATGAACTGTAGTTCTTCATATAACCAAACAAACTACATGGATTACTGCAAAATTGGTCAAGATGGGAATAAGGACTGGCAGCATCAGAGTTCTGCTAAAATTGTGATTGTTCTTATGTGAAACCCTTGTGCCAATACAAACTGAATTTCATACTGCAGGGTTGATCATAAGATAAATGCCTCCAGATGGAGAGAAGTTCCTGCTTTTTACTTAAACTTGAAATAACTGCAGTGAAGGTATATACAGAATTCTCGGAATGTGAAAATGAAAGATGGAAATATATAAGATGGCAGTGTGATGTTGCTTTTATTTGAAGAGACAGGATTATTCTGGGTACTCCCATTTCATAATATGATGAGTGTCTTCTGAATATCACTCACTTTAAGTCGTTAGAATAGTGGCCGTATAAGTATGCAGTCTCTATAAGGCGGCTGTTGAGAAAAAATACCCCTTTGAACCTATTGCCCTTTTCCGATTTCTTCTGATTTTCTAGGGTGTGAGCAGTAAATTGGTAGTTAAAAAACCTCAGTCCTGTAGGAGCATCAGGGGAACTTCAAAGTGTTTTTCTGGCAGAATATTGATACCCTTTTCTGCTTTAAACTCTTGTTGTTTCTAGCAAGTATAGGTAGATTTTGGAAATAGTTATGGGACATTTATTTAACTGTTGCTTGTATAATACTGGAGGCTCAGAGCATCTCTCAGCTTTGTGGTGGCTCCAGAGCAGCTCCAGCACAGCATCAGTGTCAGTCCTCAGCTATCTTGGCTCTTACCTTAGGTTGTACTGACTCCTGAGAGTAAGGTGATGAAAGAAGTGAGAGATTACATTAGTCACAAATAGAGGAATATCAATTCAAGTAGAAAGTGTGAGAATTTCTGACTATCGGCTGGTTCTCTGAGCATGAGAGCTACAAGGTGTCAAAGTTTTCTGAACAGAGCACTTGAGTTCTCTGTAGGCTGATGTGATGAAAGAAAGAGTGAGCTATTTCTGCTAGAGGAAAGATAGAGACTTCTGTCCTCATCTCTGTGACAAGCCATTCTTCATGTTGATTCTGAAAGCAGCATTTGAAGTGTTCAGGGCCAGGTTTGATGGGGCTTTGAGCAACCTGATCTAGTGGAAGATGCCAGGGCAGGCAGGGACTAAGTGATCTTCAAAGGTTCCTTCTGATGCAAACCATTCTGTGATTCTAAATGAGAGAAGTGGGTATATCTTCCTTACCTCCATGCTATATTCTTTGAATCAGAATTGTCTCTCATGTTTTCCAGTGGGTGATTGCCACAAAGGTGTCATTGGTGGTGCAGGCTGTCCAGGGAGGTTAGAGCCAGTGGGCAAATGGCTTCCTCTAAGAAGAGGAAGGGGTAAGAAAGAGATTTTGTGGCGAAATTGGCGAGGCCCATGGAGTCTTCCTCGCTGACCGGCAGGAACTAAGTATTCTGGACTTGTGTGTCAGATTTACTTGGTCTGGGTTCAAATCTGCACGCAGTATGGCTAGACAGTAAATTCACTGAACAGCAATATAATAGACTGGACATATGTAAGTGGTGAAGTTACTGTGAGAATTGGAAATACTGGGTTTAAGAGAGAAAGATACATGTGGAAAAAGCCTGATTTAAGGTACTCTAAAAAATGTAAAAATCTGAGATACTGGCAGGCATCCTTTTCAGTTAGCAAACTGTAGAAGCATGTCTGTGCAAAATGAGAAATGTGTTTGCTTGGCCAGTTTTTCTGAACTGAAACATGAAAGGTGTTGTGAAATGCTGTAGAATGTACAAATGAGCATGTTGTCAGGAAAATAACTGCAACAGGTGAAGGTTGCGCATGGAATGCAGGTGGGGTAGCCATATACAAATGAGAGTGAAGCTGGTTGAGAACAGTTGGCCCTGTTTCCAAGAAAGATGACTTTCCTATATACATAAGAACACCATTCTCTGTGCTTGCTAGAGGCAGTTTATACACTGTGGTGCACCTAACTGCTTCATAGTGACTGTCCTAAACTTACAAATGTTGAGATTTTGGGGACAGGATTTAGGAACCTGGTCTTAATTGCATTGTTATAAGTATTTCTCTGTGTGGTGGGATGAAGTAGAGGTGGGAATGCAGAGGAGGAAGAAGCATCTGCTTCTCACGGAGCTAAAATTGTGGGTTTTATTTTCTGAACTGTATCAGTCTTAGAACTAAAGTGGGGGGAAGAGTTAGGGAAAGAGCAAGTCCTTGCAAAAAGATGGGCAAGCAAGAAAGGAGAGCTGCAGGAACCAATGGAGGACCAGAGGAGTAGTTCTTGATTTGGGGGTAATGGGAAGTAAAGTGGGCCATGGCATGTGGAGGCTTCCAAATGAATAGAAGAGAACTGGTTGGGTTTCTGCTTGCCAACAGGCTATTCAGGGGACAAAGAAATAGTAACAGAGAAGATACAAGGACTGCAAGACCCAGGTGTGCTCACATAATACCAGGGAATAAGGTTGTGCTTCTTCAGTGCCAGGGTACTGCCTAACTTCTGTGTGTGGGGAATCCTGAAAATACACATGGGTGGATTTTGTAATTCACAGCTGAAGAGCCAGTGCCTCTGCGACGGCACACCTGTATTGCTTGGGTGTAAGAACAGCTCTTTGCCCAGAGCTGTGAGCCGTGTAGTATCTGGCCCTTTTCTCCTGGCTCTGTCTTCCTGCTCAGGAGCAGAAGTAGCTCCATCCTTGCTGAGGTCTAGAGAGCATGACTTTCTGAACCCAGAGGTTCTCGGATGCTGGAGTGGAGGTGCTGTACGAATAGGCAGAAAGTTGTGGCATGGGGAAAAAAAAGTAAGTGCATTAATCTTGGATTTACTGGAAGCTTAAATAGCAAAGCTCTCACTGTTTACACAGTAGTTTCTATTAAAGGAAATCACTGCATGTCAAAATCTAAAACAGCCACTGAGGGATTTTTTTGAAACAACTGTGCTTTAAAAAGTCAGGTTCTGTAATTTGTAAGCAGCAGGGACATTGCATACTAGAGTTTTACTCTTGATACAGATGGGTGTCCACTTCTGTCACTAGCAGTTTATTGTGGGGGGAGTGTGTTATTTCAGGCAGTTTGCCTTGAATGTCACTGTAGCTAAACTACTTGTTCTTTCATGGTTTCAGCATGTTGTCTGGATGTATAGTGGTGAAAAAATGGGTAGTTTGTAGACCCTCTGGGGGCCTCCTTTGCTGACTTCTTTTCATAGATACTTAAAACTAACTTTTCTTCAGGGTTTTAAAGACTTGGTGCTTAGTGAATTGTAGTATAGATGGCTGTGCACATACAAATTGCTGATTTTCATGGTTTATCGTTGTGTCTGGGTTTCAAGTTAAAAAGTTGATTTACTTTGTTTTCCTTTGATGTACTTGAAAATTTGAGCTGAGGTTGCTTCCTTATCAGTAATAAAAGCGCAGCAGGTAAATGGAGGCTTTCACATTCCCATGTGTAACTGTGTTGTCTTAAAAAATGTAAGCTATATGAAAGGAATGAAATACGGACTCTGGTGTGTTGTCAGCTTTCATTTCATTGTGTAAGAGCATAGGTTACTTCAATGGGAAGAAAGAAAATCCTGCAAAACAGGGAAAATACAGGAATTCAGCATTTTTTGTCTTGCCTGAGTATTATATGTAGAAAAAATGGTTGATTCAAGCTTACACTTGCATCCTTTATAACATTTAGATGTTCCTTCTGTCTTTTTCCAGCTTATCTCTTTTAATTTGTCTGTATAATTTTTTTCTGGTTTTTTGGTGCTTTTTTTCTTGCTTGGGATTTGAAATCTAACCAGGTAATTGGGCAGCGGCCTTCTCCAAATTCACTTAATGGTGACTGACTACTTCTCTAGCCCTTCCTTCTCATTCTGGTGTAAATTAACGATGCAGTAGCATGCAGAGGAAGATATAGACTGAGGAAGAGAAGGAGTGTCGGGGCTTTCCCTTTCCATCTCTGGTATGGGTTGTCTGGGAAATGGTTTCAGCATTTATTCTTTTGTTTGAATACTGGTGATAATACTTGAGGAAGAAGAGTATTCTTGTAAAGGTGCTGAAACTGGAGGTTGTATTAGATTGGCTTGAGAGAAGAGATACTCTGAGCATAGTGTAGAGATGCAGAGTTGTTTCAACTCGCTTAGTGAAATAGTAAAGTTAGCTTAAAAATTTACGCACAGGGTATCTGAAGTTGTGTACCCAAAATGAATGTCTGCTTTTGAACAGTTCAGCTACTGGTATTAGTTTTCCTATTGAGACACTGAAAAGTTATGTGCAAATGTTTGTTTACAAACATAAGTTAGTTATGAGAAGCATTCTTTGTAGGTGGATATCTTGAAAAATTCTTGCATGAGTAACTGGAGACAATTATTACCCTTCCATATCTGGGAGTAAACGGAGAGGCAAACCAGAGAAACTGTTAGCATTGCATCCTTTGCCATTTTGCTCACAGGCATAAATAAAGCCTGGTTTAGTGTCAATGTCAAGGACATAGTAGTAACCCTTTTTCAGAAAGCGCTCCATTCATTATCATCGCTACAACCTGTCAGTGGTATGAGATGTACCTCACATCATGTCACTTTAAGGAATTATGAATTTTACCTGGATAATGCTTTCAAACAGATGAAAATGTGATTCAGGTTTTAACTCCTACAAATTGTAGCATAGCCACGACAAGGAGCTGAAATTGCTGAGAGGCTGACTTTGGGGAGTATGTGATTTGTTAGTGATTCTACTAGAATGAAGTGAGAAAGAACAATTTTGATCTTTATCTCCAGATAGCAGCTATATGGACACTTATTGTATATGTGTTGAGTGCGTCTGTACCCTGTTAAACTGAAATTAGAAAAGTGAAGTTATAAAACTATATTTTTCTGTCTTGATACTGAATTGTATCAGTGTAAAGTGCATCCAAATAGCTTATTGCTGTTCAGTCTTTCAGAAAGTGTGTCAATACTATGATGAACTTACTGAGACCTTTTGTACAGGTTTGTTATAATTAAATCAGTACCCAAAGCACACTTCAATTTTGCTAACAGAAGTGCCTGATCAGAAGGCCATGGAGAATAACACCGAGTAGATGGGTGGTCCCTTGGAAGAGAAGCCGATCTTCTCATTTGGGTCTATTCAAAGACTCAGTGACTGTAAATTGTTTAATCTGCTTGGAGAGCACAAAAGCTATTCAATTATGTTAATCAGCAATTCTGCAGCATCACAGAGTTCAGCTGTACTTTTCTTGTTCTGTTTGAGAATATTGTCCGTAAATGCATCATAAATGTTTCATCTTCAAAGTATTTATACAAGCCCTGGTCATAGGTCAGGATCCGCTTGTGATAGGTGGTCCACAAACAAACTCCTGGAAGTCTTAAAATAAAAGTAAGACAGCTGGACACAAGGGAACACATGAGCAAGCAATGAAGGGGATACTTAATCACAAAGAAAACAATAATAAAACGAGCAAGAAAACCACCCAAACAAGTCAAAACAAGTGGAAAAACAATCCAGGTCTCGGCATATCAGCATTGTGGAGAAGAAGGTTTGAAGGTGGACAGATCCCTTTTGTAAGTGAATAGAAAATGCACTATATCATGTGTGTATATCTATAAAAATATTCTATAGATACTGTATTATGTAAATACAGTCTTTTCTATGTGTTCCACCCATCCTTCATTTGACTCACTGTGTTGTACAAGACCTGCCTTGCTCTTTTCTGGGTAGCTGTCATTTCAATACAACTGGTGCTTGCAGAGCAAGCAAGCCCATAGCAGTGATGGTTCACTGCTCTCGCTGACCCTTTGCTCTTCTTGATCTCCTCTTGTTTCTCCTTTGTACTCTGAAAGCAGCTGCTTGCATTGAATCTACCTGAGATGCATCAAGATAACTTTTTCTTTACCTTTTAAAACCCTTTATGTTTGTGTGATACATGTTGTGTGTTTGTGTGATGGTGGGTGTTGTTTTGGGTTTTTTTTTTGGTGGGTTTGGGTTTTTTTTTTTTGTTAATGATTGTTTGGGGTTTGGTGGTGTTTTCCCCTCTCACATCCCTGTTCATTATGGCCGTGCATTTTCCTTCTATTTCACCTTACTGGTTGGTATCCAGCCTGAAGGATACACGCATACAAATCTATCTCAAATCTTTGCTCAAAATTTTTGTTTTTCAAGGAGACAACTTTTTCCTTTATTGTGTGCTGAGTGTCTTCTCGTCTCCATGTCTTTCTGCTGTACCTGTATTTGTAGGCTTTGAGTCCTCCTGGGTAAGGACTTTATCTGGAGTTGGGCTTAATGATGGGTTCTCAGAAAAACCCAGCAACTCAGCAACCTGCTAATCAGTCCATCAATAAAAGCTGAAACAGATTTAAGATGGTCAGGGGCTGTGTGAGGAGAGGAGAGGATGAGGGCAGACAGCAAGCACTTGAGGTGAGGACTTTGCTCCTTAGGCCCACTGAAAGAGGGAGAGACCTTCCCACATGGCAGTCACTGTGCTTTTGGCATGCTTTTCATGCTGGTGCTGTAGCCTGCTCTATAGGTGTGAGGGATGCTTGAAGACAGGATTGTTCCTACTGGGTTTGCAGCCCTGTGGGCAGGAAGGGAGGTTTTTGGGTGGCTGTGTTGCAGGGAGGAGAGGGCTCCCAGGGCAGCACTACAGTGCAGCAGCAGTGAGAGTTGGAAAGGTGAAATGCGATGCTGTCTGTTTGGCAGCAGAGATTGAAGAAAAAGAAAAGAAAATGACAGTGTTAACAGTTTAATGGCAGCCAAGAGGTTTTTGCAAAAGTCTGGTAAGTTTGTGACATTGTTGATAATAGCATGCAAATCCTCATGCTTAACAAAGCTTTAGTAGACTATCAAGTGACATTAGCTACTGACACGGTGCTTAACTCTTATGCCATAATACATATAGCTGAACAAGAAGTGTAAAAGTAGGCTTCTTCAAGTCACATTTTTGGCTGAAAATGCTATCAAAGAGGTTAAATGCTTGCCCTTTTTCTGAGTTTACCTTACTGCCTGTGTAAGGATACCTTCAGGCGAAAGTGACGTGGTTAGGACTGGTTCCACAGCCAAGGTGTTCTTTGTGATGTGCTGTGATGGTTTGGTTCCTGTGGTTCTATGGTGCCGATGCTTTGTGTCCTGGAGCTCCCAGCATCCTGTGAAGCAGCCTCTGCATGGCCACGCTTCAAAGCCTGCTCCTTCCCATCTGATTCACACAGCAGCTGGGGCACTGAAATTGAATGCTGGTATGTTGGAAGTAAGAAAGAAAGCTGGTTGTGGACTGTTTTTATCGAAAACATTACACACAAAGAATTTCCTCAGGAGCCCTGAACAGGATTTGGTACTTATCTTTGGGGGAGGGAGCAGGTGGGAGAAGGGAAGCGGCATCAGATGTGCGGGTGCCAGCATGTATTTCAGGGATCACTGGTATTTTCAGTGACAGTAACTGATGGCTTTGTTTTTCAGATGCATGGTTTGAAAATGGGGCAAACAAATTCCTAAAATTGCTCAGATAGTTTCAGAAGTAAAACTTGTTCTGGGGTTGGTGGCAGCTTTGCTGCATCTCTGATTTTCACCTCCTGTTTTTCCGTGGTGTTCTTATGCATGTGTGTAACTTCAGTGAGAATTAAAAAGTTTGAAGTCAAAACTTTTCCAGAACATGACCTCTGCTGTCTCGGGCATGAGCAGGCTCTGGCAGATAGATATCTTACTTGGCAATTACTTGTACTCAGCAGTAACAAATGTAGCACAGTACTAAAGAGCTTTTAATGCTTGCTTTGAACAAGCTGATAAAATGTGATGGAAAGGAGCCAGAGGAGATGAATCGAGCCCAGTTTATTAAATGCACTGCAGCAAATCGCAGTAGTTTGAGTGTTGCTGGTCAGCCTCATTCTTACCTCTTCTACTCATAAGAATCCTTGCCATGCTGCAGAGAACTGGAAATACTTTGTGAGGCCAGTGGCACGTATTTCTCCTTTACCCTCTCTATGCAGTCTCCACCAGTCTTCATCCTCTTACACTGAGTGTTTGGCAGCATCCTCCGAAGGTTTCATGTTGTCAGTGGGGATCAGCCAGAGCCAAGTCCTGTGGTCTCTCCTGTGCAGACTGCAGGAAGGTGTGCTGGTGATGGCAGATGTCTCTCACCGTGTTCCGTGCTTGTACACATCAGAAAAGATGTTTAGTGCCAAGCATGCTTCACCAGGAAACTATACAACCTCTATGGGTTTTACTTAATTTTGACTTGAAGAGCAGGCCTCAGATGTAAACATAAAAGATCCTCCCACTAGCAGTCCTTGACCTGCGTCTGCATCCCTGTTTTCGTCCCCTGAGGAATTTAAGTCCTAAGTATTTTGTGCAACTGATGTTTTGTCTAGGTTGTTCTCTTCCTAGTGCCAGAGAGTTCTGTCATCTTGCAGGCTGCAAAGGTGAAAGTTGTTGCCGTGCTTTCAGTCACTGTAGCTAAGCATCAGGCCTAACCTAGTAGCCTAGATGTCCTCCATCAGCAGTAGCAGTCAGAGATATCTCCAAAGTGGGTGTTCTCCCATCAGTCACAGAAATGGATCTTAAAAAGGGATAAATTGCGGTCTGGAGTGGTTGTCTTTTTCCTTGACTACAGAGGGAGCTTTGGACATTACTTAAGTGTTTAGGTAGCTAACATTAGGTGAGCTGAAATGCAGCCTTAGTTTGTAGTACAAGTTGTAGTTGAGATGGCCTTTTTTCTTCATTATCCTCTTCTTGGTTTAGGAGGATAATGCAGAAAATGTTTAATAAAGAAAATCCCAAAGAGTGCTATATATGTGGTCCTTGGTGTATCCCCACAACAAGGCTTGAGTAAAGGATAAAGGTTTCTTGAGAACGCAATTTGCATAATATGCAAGGGATGGTTATCACATCAGTCAAATACTAAGGCAGCATGTGCACATGCATGTGTCAGTCTTCTCTTTAGTCACCTTTTCTTTCCTGTGCTTGCAGCCCAGAAAGCCAACAGTATCCTGGGCTGCATCAAAAGGGGTGCGACCAGCAGGTCGAGGGAGGTGATCCTGCCCCTCTACTCTGCTCTCATGAGGCCTCTCTTGGAGTATTGTGTGCAGTTCTGGTGTCCTCAACATAAAAAGGACATGGAACTATTGGAACAAGTCCAGAGGAGGGCCACGAGGATGATCGGGGGATTGGAGCACCTCCCGTATGAAGGATAGGCTGAGAAAGTTGGGGCTGTTGAGCGTGGAGAAGAGAAGGCTGTGTGGAGACCTCATAGCAGTCTTCCAGTATCTGAAGGGGGCCTATAGGGATGCTGGGGAGGGACTCTTCATGAGGAACTGTAGTGATAGGACAAGGGGTAACGAGTTAAGACTTAAACAGGGGAAGTTTAGATTGGATATGAGGAATAAATTCTTTACTGTAAGGGTGGTGAGGCACTGGAATGGGTTGCCCAGGGAAGTTGTGAATGCTCCATCGCTGGTGGTGTTCAAGGCCAGGTTGGACATAGCCTTGGGTGGCATGGTTTAGTGTGAGGTGTCCCTGCCCCTGTCAGTGGGGCTGGAACTAGATGATCTTAAGGTCCTTTCCAACCCTAACTATTCTATGATTCTATGAATTATTGTCTTCTCTTCCATGATTTAGTGAAGTTATTCAACAAAATGCTGACTTGCTTGTTTTCTCTGAATTTCTTCCCTGCTCCTTCTAATCCATCTCTTGCTAAATCGGTTTCATTCCCTCACGTTTTCCCTTCACCTGTCTGTAAGTGTATTCAGCCTTGGGTGGGAAAGGGGCATGAAACAGTTGTCTTCCTCTCCTCCTTCTGAAAAGTTTATCTGGCAAGTTCATGAATTTCCTTTATTCCCAAGAGCAGCTCACAAAGGATAGATTTCTTCTCCCTTGTGCAGTGAATTCTAGGTGATTGCCAGAGCATTGTTTTTCTAAATAGCTTATTTCTCCCTGTGGATGGACCCTTCCCCCTCAACTATTTTTAGAGCACTGATTAAGTGGTAATTAAAGTTCATGTATGGGCTTCCCTGAAGTACCCAGTAAGGTAATCCAGTACCAGTTGGTGGGTTTGGTATTCTGGACAGAGCACTAGCAAACTCATGCACTGATGAGAAGTGTAACCAACCTTTTCTTGGAGACTGCAGGAAAACTGTAGCCTACCCCTTCCTCCATGCAGTGTCTCCAGTTGCCAGCTGGCCTATTTCAGGTGGCAAGGAGAAAACAGATCACTGAGTGATTGGATCAGGAAACATGGCTCATGCACCACTTCAGTGAGGCAACCACATCATCAAGTGTCCAGGGGCAGGGCTGTGCTGCCACAGGGGTTTTGGGCGATCTGAGTGCGCAGCTGTAGAAGCAGGCAAGCCAACAGGTCTGCTAAGGCTGACAGTGCTGCGCTCCCTCACACAGAGCGCTGTGTCCTCTGGACATCCATTGGCTCCTCCAAGCGTGAGGTACATATTTTGTGCTTCTCAAAGCATGTGGAGATTTGGGTATGTGGGCTTGGCAAGGCTGGCTAGCCTGACTTGCTGCCTCCTTGAGGAGCTGCCTTCCCTCTCCCGAGTGCTCTCACTCATCACAGCTGCGTTGGCCCAGTTGGAATGTCAGTCTGGGGTTCTGTCTCTTGCATAATTTTAGGCCACTGAGCCATTTCAGTGTGCTATGGGTATGACTGGTGTGAAATGACTCTTTAGTGGGCAGTTCGCAGCACCTTTGCAGTAGTTAAGTGCTGGTATCCCCATGTGTGCATTCCTTTAGTAATAGTTTCTAAGTGGTGTGCAGCGCTTCCTTCACCGTGGTGTTGCACTGATCCCGTGCTGCCCTGACAGCCCACGTGGCTGGACACACCTGAGGAGTTGTGTTGCATTCTGGGCTGTGGTTGTCCTGACTCTGGGTACCCCTCATCTGCAAATAACCTACTAAATGAATTGCTGCTGAAGTCTCCAGCTATGCTGTGGACTGTCAGTTTGGGATTGGTTTCTTCTGAAGCACAGAATGCTCAGAAGTGTTCATTCAGAAGGCTGCTCTCACAGGGTACCCCTGAAGCATTAGGGTAAGTAACGCTTGTTTTGTTAAAGGTAGAAATACCTCCTTAGGAAAACCACTTGTTGTGGTGGCTTGCCAATAAGCGCAAGTTGAGGTGGTTGCTCTGTTCAGGTGGGTTTGTCTCTTTACTGTGTGCTGACCAGACAGCAAAGCTAAAAGTGTTTTAGCTTTAAAAAACTAAAGAAAAAAGGATTTCTTCCCACAAATTCTTCCAGATATGTTGGGGTTGTACTGAGTCTAAGGGCTCCATCTGCTTTTCATTCTTTGTGTTGGGCTACCTCCAGTTTGCAGTTCTGTACTTGAGGATCTTCCCATTGCTTTCCTGGTGGTCTGTCTACTGAGTTTTACCTGCCGTGTAGCAATGTATCTGCTTTATTTGGTTTGTTTTTGTCAGAGGTCTGCCAATGGCTCATCTGAGGTAGAAAAGACCCCTTTTTTGTGGTCCTCACCAGTCAACAACAGCAGGCCCAAAAGATGGCCCGGACCCCAGCTGGTCCGGCCCTGATGTGGCCAACTTCCATGTATATGACACCCCACTAGTCCTCTGCAGATAGATGGCTTCCACCACAGGTTCAGCTTGGTGCAGGTAGACCCAGACCCTTATCCATGTCTTAAAAATGATCACTAACTCTGTCATGATTACATGTTAGTTCCTCAGTGTGAGATGGGATGTCAGGAACAATTTTTGCTGGTGTGGAGACCGGGACCTCTGAGCTGCTTATGGTAAAGTTGTTACTGGATCGATAGGCTTAGTCTGTATTGCAAACCAAAAGGAATAAAGTGCCATCCACAGTTATCTTAGTCCTGCTTGCTTTGTAAGATGAGAACAGTTTAAGGGTCCTTTTGATGTAGGACGGAGTGTGCAGGCCTGTGGCTCCAAAACCTAGCAGCTTTAGCAGTGGCTCTGAAACATGTGAAATGGAGAGATGATTTGGAGAGTGGCCTGTGTGGTACTGAGGTGTGTAATTTAGGTTTCTGCATTAGTTCAGTTCAGACCCCTTTGCCTTATGAAACTTCCTCTTGTATTGGCACTGGTGAGTGACCACTGCATGAGCAGTGATGTTTTTGGTGTGCAAAGTGACCACACCTTGGCTGTGGTTAAAATCTCATGTAGATGGTTCATGTCCTTGGTAATGTGATTGTGATAAGATGTGGGAGAGGTCATGGGCTACGGAAGTGTGTTGACTGTGCCACCTGATCTGTAAATACAACTCCAGGTCGCTCCTCTCTGGCTTGGCTTGCATGAGTGAGGTGCTGCAGTCTCTTGAATTGCATCTCTGCGAGCTTGGGCTGTTGGGGTAGGGATGCAGCTGTGGCAGCGTTGCTCTTTGAGCTTTGTCTGGAGGCAGGGCTATGAAGTTGTGATGCATCGCAGATGCTTGTGCTCTGTGCTGATTTGTGCTTGGAGATGCAAAGCATCGACTGTCAGTTATTCCCCAGTGATTGATGGTCTTATCAGAGCAAAGCTTACAGCCACAGATGTTCTTCTTGCTGGTATGCACTTAAGTGTATTTAAGAAAGCTTATTTAAGTTGTCGTCTTAAGTATTTTGTGTTCTTTAGCAGGCTAAATCTCCCTCCATCTCCTCCAGCTCGTTGGTGCATCCACTGTTGCATGAGGTGTGTTGGATGCTTCCACCCTTGCAGGTTTTTCTTAACTGTCCTGTGGGATTTTGGTGTGCCCCATGGCTCTTTACATCTCTTGCTAGCCTGCCTCTTCAGAGTCTCTCTGCACTATGGCAAAATAACAGCAGTGTAAAATTGAGATTTGCTTGTCAGTTTTGGGGTTGTCCCAGGTTTTATGAAGAGAAACACTTTTGCTCTGAAGCAGTGTAGCAAGGTACAACAGCAGCACTGGGAGCATTTCTGTAGCTCATTGCCTCACTACATGCTTGCTTGTGTTTGGAAGGTTATCTCTGCAGTCATAACTTTTATTTTTTCTCATAGGGAAGATTAGGTTCTGCAGAACCAGATGACACTCATGAAGGTTTCTACTTGGCCAGGAGTGGGAAGATGTGTGGATTTTTCTTTTCTTTTTTCTTTTTTTTTTGTTTGTTTGGTTTGTTTGGTTTTGTTGTTCTAAAGAGATTTTTGCAGTCAAAATGAAAGCAAACATTCAGAGTTGGGGTAGGGTGGGGAGGAGGGAAAAAGTAATAAACCCGCCCTTTTCTGCTTCTGCCAACTGTCCTCTTTGAGAGAGCCAGCAAAGTTGTCAAGCCTTTCTATTTTCATCGACTGACACAGTGCATCGAGGCAGCTGGAGGTGCTGGTACAGAGCAAGCAAGGGAGGGTGGGTTTTATTTTTCCTTCCTTTGCTCCCCCAGCAGCAGGGGTGTTTTTTCTTGCTGATTGACAGCATCACCATTTCAACCCTGTTGAGGCTTTAGTAAATGGAGTGATCTGCAGGGGCTGGAAGTAACTCAGCCACAAGTGTTGAAAGGGCACCTCAGGATTTGTCATCTAGAGAAGCTGCTCTCAGCCTTACGTGTGCATGGCTCAGTGTCAAGCTCTGTGGTGCCATTGTTCAACTGGCCAGTTCACTGTGGATAGATGCAATGGTGAGCAGTGGTCACTGCAGTCAGAATCCTTGATTTAAACAACAAAATGGAAATAGTTTGACCAAGTAAAGGTCAGGAATTCCAAGACTGCTATTAGGTGACTCAGTCCTACAAGGGTGATTAGAAATCATAATTCATAATTTATCAGTATATTGGAAAACACATTTTAATGTCCTGCTGTGCAATAAATGTATCCACTACAGGATCACCAAAGAGAGGTAAGATGCTCTGCTTGCTATTTTAATTCACTTAAAAAAAAAAAAGAAAGTATCTTTTGTTCTTTGTTGTTCACTTAGTCAAGACCTTTATCTCATGTTTGTATCTGCATGTGTGAGTAGCGTATAGCATCCTGCTGTGAGGATTACATACTTGCCACCACAGTGTATTTAAATGTGTACAGTGAGCTTTGTATTGTGAGTGGTTGGTGAAAACTTACTTCTGAAACATGACAATACTATTAACTCTATGCAACCTGAAGGAGGAACATGCTGGCAGCCTCTCATCTGGCTTAGGGAAGAGGCAGACTGTTTTGGAACAAGGCACAGAAGCACTATTTCACTGCGACATGTAGTTAATGGAACTAGACAGAGTTGTGGCATGACTGCGTTCAGGGGTCATGATGGTGAAGGATGCCGTGAGTCAACCTGATGTAGTAGGGAGCCTTGGCAGGAAACCACCGTGTTTATAAGAAGCGGGGTAACCACAACTGTCAACAGCTCTGAAAGATTCCACCGTGGCTTTCATTATGAATAGCAGGCACCGCTGCTGAAAACTTGGGTTAAAAAATCTAAATGGCAGCAGGAGTGTGAATGAGACATGAGTTCTCCCAATAACTATAACAATTTCCGGTTCTGCATCGGTCATGGTTGTTGTAAGACAGAAAGGGATGAAAGTTAAAATAATTACAAACCAGCAATTACTGTGGGTTTTTTTTTTTTTTTTTAATATGAAGCATATGTTGGAGAGAAGTGGGGAAAGAAGGATACTGTTTTGGTGTGTTTCAGTAGAAACTGAGAGGATGGGCTGCTTGATTCTGCGGCTCGCTTCATTGACCTCTGCTGTCAGTAGTTCTGTTCAGTTGCAGATATGAAGTGGTTTTAGTTTTGTTTTAAAATGCTTTCTGAAAATGCTAGTCTATGTTAGCCCAACTGCTGAAATAATGTCTCTTCATAGTCATTTGAATGCCCCATAAATACATCTCACTTGCAGCCGCACCTGGAACTTAAATTTGTGAAGAAACTCCAAGTTTTGCAGTAATTTTTGCTTTGTTTATCTGTCTAAGTGAAGGGAAAGCCCTGGTAGTTCAACCTCAGTCAAGGGTGAATTTATCCCAGTGTCTTCTGTGTTTTCCAGTGTAGGTGGGTTATATTTATGCATAAAGCACCGGAAGTGAAGTTCCAGTCTTTTGCTACAATAACATGAGGCTGGAGAGCCAGGATTTTTGGCTGATGTGTTATTGGGAAACAAAGTGTCAGTCAGTTTTGCCTTCTCAACAAAATTTATGTGAAAATGGTTTAAATTGCCAAAGATAAATGGAGAACTTCTGGTGAAGATTTTCCGCTTCAAATCTCCTTCTCTACCATGATGAAGGCATGGATTTAGCATTTAAACTGCTATGTTATTCCACATAAGAGGTATTAGTCAACTTCAAAAAGAAGTTTGTTCCCTTTGTTGGCTTTCCATTCTGCAGCCTACTTACCTCTCTTCACTCTTTCTAGTTTTGGGTTACATTTTTCTGGTACATTACTATGAATGCTTAAAAAGATGCTGAACCTCTTTGGTACCAGGCTCAGGCCTGCCTGTTGGTTCTGCCATACACATACTGACTTTCATGAGATCTCTGCCATTTTGTAGCTCTGAGCTAGGCTTGCCTTGATCCTCGCAGGCTAGTTGTCAGGTTGCCAAAGCTCAGTGCCCTGGGCTGCTGCTGCTGTGTGCCTATGGCATCACTCCCTGCTCTGCTTGCTGCTGCCTGGGAGCAAGAGAAAGGGCAGCCTGTTCCTGCAGCCCTTTGCTAACCTGCCACAGTCTCAGCTGATGAGTTGCGTAAGTGCTGTGCATGAAATCAGTGCAGAAAGGAAAGCACGGGGGTGGGGGATAGCCTGAGGTAAGCTGTTGCACGTTTATAGTTTGGTTCTTACTTGGTGCTTCTTGGCAACCTGTGTCAGAGGGAAATCTGATGAAATGCAACAGACAGTTAATTCTGAACTTGACTGGTGTTATCTGTGTCCTCAGAGGTCAGGAAAGTGCAGACTTGAGCTTGTTTTGGTCACCACTGGGGTTGAATTACAAGCATAGCATGTGGGTTGGGCGGATGGTGAACTCTCCAGCTGGGGAGGGAGGAACAAAGAGCTTTGTAACTGAGTAACTAGATTAGCTCCTTTGTATATCATACCTTGCTATGGCGCAGTATTTACATATAATGTGCAGTTAGGGGTGGTCTGGATTTATGTCAGCTTGGTTAAATGTAGTGGTTTCTTTCATAAAATGTCTTGATGGGTTACAGAAGTGATGATGGCAGTCCTGTGATGGCTTTGTGGACAGTGTGGAATTCCATTACATATGTTTTTAATGTGCTTTGTTTGGCATATCATGTAATAAATCTCTTGGGATCAACTAATAATCCCTTTTCTTCCTCTTTGATACCTTTGCTGTTTTGATGAGAGAAATTACTTGAGCTGGAGTCCTTTTTGTATTAACAGACAGTTACTAGTAACACATTTTCCACAGGGAGCTTTGGACTTTCTGAATTTGCCCAGACCTCTGTTTACTGTGGAGCACAGCACAAACCCCTGTTGTATAGGCATCTTATAAACAGAGGGAATCACTGAGCATTGTAATTTGTGTGCTAAGAAATTAATTTTGCAGCTTGATTGGGTTTTGTCTTTTGGAGAGTTCAGTGAACAGTTTCTAGCTGCCGCCTTGTGTTTGTAAATTTACCAGACAGGAGAAGTGCCTAAAACTGTGTTGTTTTTTCCCCCTCCCTCCACTGTGATACAGATTTGAAGCTGCTGAGTTGAAAAACTTTGTTATTGCAGAGCAGTGCAGATATGTAGGGGGCTGTGATACCATTACCTCTGTTACAACAAATTAGTCTTGTAATGTCTGTACAGAAGAATTAAAGTTCAGAGTGCCGTTTTGCATTGGCACCCACACCTCTTGAAAGCCAGTCTTTTAGGTTTCTGAATTCTGTGCTTCCCAGCCTTAATGACAAGCTTTAAAGATGTAAAATCTAACCACTTTAAGATGTCAAGTTGGGTGTTTAACCTCTAGGAAGCCCAGCCTTCTCTGGAAATCCTGGCTGATGGTGCAGGTTTTGGTTTATATTTATTCTTATTTGTTTTTGTCTGTAGACTCCAGCAGCTGACAAAGTGGAGCCCAGAGGATTTGCAGCAGTCCGAGAAAGCTCTGCTAGGGAGGCAGGGGTGCATTGGGGATCAGACTGCCTTTCTTCTTCATGCTTGCATCTGTCCAAACAGGGGGCTGGTGAAACACTTTCTCTGGGTGAAGAAGCCTGGGTTTGCTTTCTTGTTGCTGTGTCACAAGTCAAGCAACGTGTAGTTGAGTGCAAAGACATGGTAGTGTTCATTTGGATCAGAGAAGATGAGAACTCAGCAGGCTCAGAGGACTGATCTGTTTGTGAGACAAGAGGTGTTAGAGGTACATGATGGGGAGGGACTGGTACCTGGAGTCTCATACCTTGTCATGTCTTTAGACATTGCCCAGCGGGAAAGAGGAGGTTTGCGGTCCCCATGTGCTGGCTGATCCAGCTTCAGTGGGTGACAGCTGCCTGTGAGAGCACGAGCCAGTGGGTTTTAGAAGTAGCAGACACTCTTACAAGAGGTTTTTCTTTCCTCCTAAGCAAAGGTTGTCAGGTTCTCTGATAAGCTTCCCTCTTGGCTGTGTTTAGCTTCAGAAAGGCATTTGACGGCTGTTCGGCTTTGGGCTCAGGCTCAGAGATCTAGAACTTGCCAGGAGGCTGACAGACTAGAAGAGGACTTGTGTTTTAGAACGCCAGAGTGATTTCTCCTACCGGCCCTGAAGTCTGAGGCAGAAGAAAATAATGCTGTGTCTTATGAGCATCCTCTCTAAGTGTTTGGGTCTGTGGTAGGATAGCCAATTAACAGATTACTTTTGAATTACCTGCATTCCTTAGTTGACCCCCTTGGGTAGTAGTGGTGGTTGTTATCAGATACCTTGTGGTTGTGTCTTCATGTTTGGGTCTGTTTCCTGTTTGAACGTGTTAGCGTTGCAGCAAGAGAGTTCTGACTTTTTGTTGGTTCACAGATCCTTAACAGTGGGAATTTTGAACTATTTTGGGAATGGCAAGAATACAGGAGGGGGAAAAGCATTCCTTGTGCTGTATGTGGGGAGCAATTTAGAAGCTCTGAACTCCATTTCCAGATACTTAGGTTGTGATGGCCATAAAATACTACTGAAAAAATAAGGTTGAACTGCTTTTATGGTGAGAGGCAGTTGAAATGAAAGGAGTGTGTTCAGGGGACTGTATCTTATAACTGTTAAAAAACCTGGAAAAGCTGGATCTTCCTGAACATGTTGCTTTTTCCTGGTCTTTAAGGAAGCTGAAGATGTACATGTTAATTTTTATAAAGCAAGACATATTGGATAAGATGAGCTTCATCTCCTCTTTTTTCATTTTAGACTTCTTGGTTTCTTGCTACAAAGCATCTATTTCCTTTAATGATGTTCAGACTCTTCTGGGTCTTGCTGCTCCATCCCTCTTCCTGAGGTCATTCTCAAATCATCCATATTCTCATGACTAAGGATAAACAAATATGCAGATGCATGTAGGGGACAAAAAGAATGAAATAACTCCAAATCCTCCAAATGCTGCAGTGCGCATGTGTTATTTCCCAGGAAAGACTTGAGGCTAAGCGTAAGATGACAGATGTTCAGTCTTCACTGGCAAATGCTCTGACCACACCACCCAGGTCTTGGAAGACAGATGCAGGGACTGTGAGAATAAAGACCCTGGGGCCACTGTAGGAGAGGATCTGGTTCGAGACTGTCTTAAGAACCTGAACATACACAAGTCCATGGGACCTGATGAAATCCATCCACGGGTCCTGAAGGAGCTGGCAAATGAAGTTGCTAAGCCACTGTCTATCATATTTGAAAAACCATGGCAGTCAGGTGAAGTTCCCGATGACTGAAAAAAGGGAAATATAACCCCCATTTTCAAGAAGGAGAAAATGGATGAGCCAGGGAACTACAGACCAGTCAGCCTCACCTCTGTGCCTGTCAAAATCTTGGAGCGGATTCTCCTGGAAGGCATGCTGAGGCACATAAAAACCAATAAGGTGCTTGGTGACAGCCAGCATGGCTTCACTAAGGGGAAATCCTGCCTGACCAATCTGGTGGCCTTCTATGATGGAGCTACGGAACTGATGGACAGGGGTAGAGCAGTTGATGTCATCTACCTGGACTTGTGCAAAGTGTTTGACACTGTCCCACATGACATCCTTGTCTCTAAGTTGGAGAGACATCAATTTGATAGGTGGACCACTCGATGGATAAAGAACTGGCTGGATGGCCGCATGCAAAGAGTTGTGGTCAGTGGTTCAATGTCCAGCTGAAGATCAGTAACGAGTGGTGTCCCTCAGGGATCGGTGTTCGGACTGGTCGTGTTCAACATCTTTGTCGGTGACATGGAGAGTGAGATTGAGTGCGCCCTCAACAAGTTTGCCTATGACACCAAACTGTGTGGTTTGGTTGATACCCTGGAGGGAAGGAATGCCATCCAGAGGGACCTTGACATGCTTGTGAGGTGGGCTGATGCCAATCTGATGAAATTTAACCATGCCAAGTGCAAGGTCCTACACCTGGGTGGGAGAAATCCCAGGCACAGCTACAGGTTGGGTGGAGAAGAGATTGAGGGCAGCCCTGCAGAGAAGGACTTGGGGGTGTTGGTCGATGAAAAAATGAACATGAGCCGGCTTCAGTGTGCGCTTGCAGCCCAGAAAGCCAACTGTATCCTGGGCTGTATCAAGGGGAGCGTGACCAGGAGGTCGAGGGAGATGATCCTGCCCCTCTCCTCTGCTCTTGTGAGAGCTCACTTGGAGTATTGTGTGCAGTTCTGGTGTCCTCAACATAAGAATATGGACATGGAAGTGTTGGAACAAGTGCAGAGGAGGGCCACGAGGATGATCAGTCGGCGGGTGGTGAGCGGTTGTGTTTTCCTCCCTTGTTACTTCCCTTGTCATCATTATTATTGGTGGTAGCAGTAGTGGTCTTGTGCTATACTTTAGTTACTAAACTGTTCTTATCTCAACCCGTGGGAGTTACATTCTTTCGATTTTCCTCCCCATCCCTCTGGGAGCAGGGGGAGGAAAAAGTGGGAGGAGTGAGCGAGTAGCTGTGTGGTGCTGAGTTAACAGCTGGGCTTAAACCACGACAGCTTCCTGGTGTCCTGTGAAGAGCCTGGCAACCTTTCCATTCAACAGTGTAGTTAGACAGGCGATGCCATGATTACCTTGAACCCAGCAAAGCTAGATAGTTTTACCTTCTCTCCCTGGAAGAGCTTTTGAGGTATTCACTCTTGGAAGTGATGGGAGGCACCTGCATTGGCAATGTGTAAGTTAGCAGGAGACAAGGACCTCCCTGCCCAATTGCTACCCTGACTCTGAAAGGCACATCGCTTGGATGGGTTTGCTCAGCTCAGCTGAGCCAGCTGTGGTAGGATCATCACACAAAGCGCGATGGCCAACCTGCATCAGCCTTGCTCTGCGCTTTGGCGGAGCTGCAGGCTGGTGGATGACCGTGCTTGTCCCTGCAGCAGCAGCCCCACCTTCTGAGGGGGTGGCTTTTGTTGTCACGCTGTTTGTTCACTTCACATACCTCTGCTCTTTCTGGTGGCATCTGCGGTGCTGGTGGCTCCTCATTTGATGCCCTGGCCAGCCCAGCAACATCCTCCCTAAGGAATTCCACCTCATGGTCTATGAGGAACTCCACAAGCTGCGTCACCTCCACACAGCAAACCACTGGTTTCACCAAGTTGGCCAGTACAGGCTCAAACAGCCTTTCCCAACCTTACCCGTGTTTCTGTGCAGGAAGGTGCAGCCGTAGGACTGCTCTTCCCAGCTGCTGCCCCATGGCTTTGCTGACGGGAGGAGGCAGCCAGGGCCTTCTGAGCAGGAAAGCTGGGGTGGGCTGGGGAGGCTGTAGCTGGGCAGTGAACACAGTGCACCTTCCCTCTCTCCAGAGCCAGGACGTCCAGGGGCAGCTCCTGGGGAGGCTGAGCAGGTTTGGTGCCAGGCAGATGGCCAGGTTGCCGGCCATCATCTTGGTGGTGGCCATGTTCCTGCTGATGTTATGGAGCAGGGGCAGCAAGGTTGGTCTCTGGTAACTTGCTGGCCATCCTGAGGGATCAGGAGCGCAACGTTAGTGAAGTCGATGTTGACAACGCGGGTCTCCCAGGCTGATCTCACCCAAGGATGCCACCTGGTCTACAGCAGAGGGACTGCTTTCACTGAGATATGGCCACTTCCCCCCTCCCTGCCCTTCTGAAAGATGCCCTTGTTGGAGCAAGCCCCAGTGCCTGCAGGAAGTGATCCCTGCAGGGAAGTGTTTTTTTTGTGCCCCTTTCCCCCCAAACATAAACCCCGCAGCAGCAGGAGGCGGCTTGCAGGAGCCATGGCTGTTTCAGGCAGGCCAGCAGTGACAATGTGGTATTCCTAGCTGAGGTATGGGAAATGGAAATCTCCCAGAAGGACAAGGGCTACCTTGTTAGAGTGAGCCAAATCCCATGCTAGTTTTAGTTCCTTCTTCTACCAAGGAGGTTTGCATCCTGTATCCCCACAGCTGAGACTTAATAGGAGCATTCTCCTTACAGTTTTTGTAGGTTATGAGGTTTGGAGCAAACACTGGGACTAAAGGACTGGCTTTTTTGTTGTCTGCCTCTCATGGGATGGTGATGAGAGTAGGTGTCGTGGTTTAAGCCTCTCAGCCATGCAGTTTTCTTGCTCACTAACTCCCCCCTCTTTCTTCCTCCCACTCCCGGAGGGATGGGAAGGAGAGTCAAAAGAATACAATTCCCACAGGTTGAGATAAGAACAGTTTAGTAACTAAGGTATAACACAAATCACTACTGCTACCACCAATAATAATACAAGAGAAATACAAGGGAAAAGAATACAATCGCTCACCACCCGATACCAAGCCTGACCACACAGTGCACCCCCACCCTTCCGGGTCCCTGCTCTCTGTTTTACATCCTGGGCGTGACATGCTGTGGCATGGAACAACTCTTTGGCTAGTTTGGGTCAGGTGTCCTGTCTCTGCTTCCTCCCAGCTTCCCCTCCTCCCTGGCAGGGCATGAGACTCAGAAAGTCCTTGGTCAGACCAAAACATCACTAAGCAGTAACCGAAACACTGGTGTTATCAGCGCTGTTTCCAGGCCGAAAGTCAAAAACACAGCACTCCACCTGCTACCAAGAAGGAGAAAAATGACTGCTACTGCTTAACCCAGGACAGTAGGAAAAGAGTAAGCTTGTATTTTGACATAAGAATGGTTGAATCATTAAAATAAATAATAACAATAATAATAGTAATGAAAAGGAAGATAACGAAAAGGAGGAAGTGCAATAAAACTCAAGAAAAAAACACAAGTGATGCTTAGTACAATTGCTCACCACCTGCTGACTGATGCCCAGCCATAGAGGAGCGATCAGCCCCTTCTGGCACATTCTCCCCGGTTTCTATACTGGTTGTGACAGCAAATGCTCTGGAATATACCTATGGCCAGTTTGGTTCAGCTGTTCTGGCTGCGTTCACTCCCAGCTTCTTGCGCCTCTCCGGGCTTCTTGGTTGCAGAGCAGGAGAAGCTGAGTCCTTGGCATTGTATGAGCAGTACTTCACGACAGCTGACACATCGGTGTGTTATCAGCATTATTCTCAGACCAAATCCAAAACACTGCACCAGCTACTAGGAAGAAAATCAACTCTATCCCAGTTGAAGCCAAGACAACATATTTCATGTCTTGGTTTTCAGAATTCAGCATACCCCAGTTACAGTTCTTTCTATTTTCAGCCATTACTGAAGGACATGATGCACACTTTGGGGCAGGGAGGTAATGAGTAAGAGCTGGTCAGGCAGGAGCAAGTCCAAAGTCTTGTTTTTAAAGCTTCTCATGGATTATAAATAATTCTGGTCAGAACATTCCAATTACTCTGTTTTGTTCTGCCTGTTGGACAAAATAAAGTCAAGTTGAAGCAAAGAGCATCTTCAGGCCATCATGGTGTAACATGAAATAGTAACAAGAAAAATCTTGCATATGACATTAAATGCTTTAAGAGGTAGCTTCTGAGTATTGCTCTTATAAATTCAAGATACATAGTGGAGGAGGTGAATGGAAAATGAAAAAGAAAATTCTTTAAAGATAGATGAGGAATAAAAGGAATATAGGATGTTGTCATTTTAAGTAGGACGATTTAATCAGTAAGCCTATAGGAAACCAGTGTATATCAGTGCTGTAGCCATAGTGCAAATACTAATATTTAAGTATCAATCTTGCAAAAGTATCTTGCATAGTGTAACCCGGTAGTCTTTGTGGTGGTATCTGATACTTGTGCAAGGGCTGCCCTACTGCAACAAGCTGACTTGAACATTGCCTTTTGGGGATAGTCCTTTTACCAAGCACACCTGGAAGATTGCTGTGAGATTTGTGTTTAGCTCTAGAAGCCTCTGTTCCCTCCCTTCAACAGTAACGGGAGCCTTGGGTGATGGCTGCGGCTGTGCTGCTGCCCACAGGTACCACTGGTCAGATATCTGCTTTTTTTTGATGAGAGGATGTCAGTGAAGTCTGGCAGTGTCCTCCTTATATGTTCCTAGGATACCTACTATTACTTCCCAGGGGAAAAGCTGCCCAATTCTTTAGCTTCAGTGCTTCAGCCTTTGAGCTCTTTTGCTGTGGTTAGTTGTAATTATTTGTAAGCATACTTAAATGTTATGCCCACATGAAAAATACGGGAAGGTGGTTCAAAGAAACAGCTGGAGTCAAGGAGAGTAAAGCGAACCATAAAATAACCAACAAATACAGAATTGGTAATATTAGCAAAACATATGTCTTATATCATGCAGCGTCTTGAAACTACCAGATGTAGACTTGTCTCACCTAACTATGTGCTGGAGACTACGTCTACGCAAGCAGGTGATTTGGAGTAGCAGAAGCAGACAGAAACCATGAGAGCAGTTGTTACTGTGGACCCTTACAACCCCGCTGGTGGTTGGAGTGCATTTGGTGTGCAGCTGGGGAAGGGTTTCTGGTTTAGTTTCCTCCAAAAGCAACTGGGTTTGTGTGCACCACAGCTCCATTGGGAATCGGGGTAGCCTGATAACCCAAGCCAATGTGCTCTGGTACAAAGGTGACCTCTTGTTGCAAGATTTTTCTGTAGAGGACACAATGGCAGGGGCAGTTCAGCTCCTCTGTCTCTCTGAATTTGGCTATATTTGAATCTTAGGGTCACCAAACTCCTAAATAGGGTAGTTTGTGGCATTTAGCGTAAAGCTCAATTTAGTTGCTTCAAGAGTAGTAGAAGATTGCTCCTTTTGTCAGAGTTTGTGGTCTTGTGTTAAAACTCTCTGTTCCCAGTTACTGCTCCAGCAAAAGATTCATTGCATGCTGAATTTTCTGAGCTGTTACAAGTTTAAAGCACACCCAAATTCACAGAAAAATGCTTCTTCCTCTTCTCAGAAAGGAAAGAGGTCTCATTTTATGTATTTACTCTGCACTTGGTTTGTGGAATGATTGTCTCTTTATCTGGCATCCTTGTTTGGCCTGGATATTCCTCAGGGCACAACAATGAATCATTCATCTCTGCAGTGCTTGTTTTTTTTTTTTTCTGTTTTTTTTTCTTCTTTCCTTGGGAATTGCTGCTGTAGAAAATCAACCAAATAAGACAGAGCTACATAAAAGATGAATCTCCCTTTGCTGTATCCTGGAGGATGTCAGTGTGGAAGTCTCAGTGCAATGTGCCATGCGGATGCTGTCCATTTAGAATTTAACCTTAAAGAGGACCATCGTCCCAGGTCCTCTCGCTTGGGGGCTTTGTCCCTTTGACACCTGGAGGGTTACCTAGTTTCCTTCTTTAATTTTCCCATATCATATAAGCAGGATGCGTTGCCTTATAATGAATCCTGCACAGATAATTAGGGTTTTAGATGTGTTTTATAAGTTTATAATAATATATTTAGATGTGTTGATTGTGTCACGAGCGTTTGGTCTCCTTTCTTTTGCCAGTTTGATAAATAAGCTGTAGAATTGTGTAATTGTGGGCTTTCACCATATCTTATTTGTGCCTCTAGACCAAAGGGCTAGGGAGAGACCGTAACAACAGTCAGGCAGGGCTTGAAATAATTTGACTAGAGTCAAACCCCAAACAGTTAATGCTCAAAGGATACTGGAATAGAAATATATTGTAGGTTTTTAAATGCATAAGCTTGCAACATAGCTAGCTATCTAAAAATTCAGTTGCTTATTACATGCAGTTTACTATTTTTGTGTGCTACATGCAGGTTTTTTAGCATGAAAGAATGATTGCCAAAGTGGATTAATGCCTTTCACATCTGCAGGTCTTGGTTCAGATCAAAAGCAAAATAAGCCATAGGTGTTTAGAATGGTCATGTGTGCACATCATAAACGCTGCCACACAGGGTGGCCTGGATTGGCAATTAAGAGCTCCTGCTTTTCATAGGAGGAATTCAGTGCTAAAATATTAGTATTTCATCAGCACTACAGATTGAGCCTCAAGTTATTTTTTTAATTACTATTCACATTAATCCCTGAATCATTCTCATTGGAAATTTTTCAAAGGTCAGACTTCCTTAAATGTTAAATATATGTTACAGTTTTAAAGTTTTATAACCGCAGGAGCTGAAGGACTCGAGTTGTCTGGCATTTTTCCAGGTAGTCCAGCTGTATTCAGAGGAACTGAGTAGGTTGGCAGAGTGTGGTGTGGGCTCTTTTGTTAAATCCATCACTGAAGGAGTGAGAAAAATGGGCAGTAGCTGTGGTGAGGGCTTTACTATGTGAGTACTCTCCGCCTTTTCATCTTGACCTTCCCAATTTCTCTCTTCTTCCGGGGTTTTTGGGTTTTTTCATACCAAGTTTCCTGAGGATGTTCAGGCATGTCAAGCTTGGGGTTGTTATTCTGCTGTTTTATCAGGAGCTGTCGGGGAAGCGCGAGCTCCTCTGGCATCTTCCTCAGGTGGTGGTGCTGCTCTGAGATGGTCTCCTGCAAAAATGCATGATATGGGCTTTGTCCTGTTGACTGCCTCTGGCTGCTGGAGGAGCCTCTAAGCATCCTCTGGGAAGGCAAGAGCTGCCTTGCCATGTGTTGGTCATAACACAGGAGGGAAAAGATTTCTGAGACTTGATAAGACCACCAGTGAGTGTGGGACAGGGGCTCCCAGATGCCTATTTGACATGGCTTACTTGAAGGTATGGATGAACAAATGCAAAGATTGAAGTAAGCAGTGAGCTGCAGGTGTGGACACTTCAGCAAACATAGGCGAAAAAAATCAATTTTTCACAAATGAAAGAGGAGGAAAAAAAATCAATAGGGAAAGGATTGTTATTTTCAGTTTAAAGCTGGAGGAGCTGGGGTTTGATCTCTAAGTTCATGCTTTCCTGTTCTCATTCACATGTTGCATAGCTCTGTTATTGGAGAACTGCAGACTGTGTTGCGTAGAGATCATTAAATGTAAATGGCTGAAGGAGTGTGAAAGACTCCTCATTTATTTATTTACTTGCCTGCTTGCAGATACATCTCCCTCTGTCAATTACTGTGGATGCTAGCTCCCCGTATGGGAGTGTTGGAGTGCATCGAGCTTTCACTGTGAAGTCCACCAGCCTTTTCCTCATGCATGTTTTGACAGTATTTAAAGCACATGAAGCAGATAGTAGGCACTGATCTGTGTATTGAGATGCACCCACATCACTAAAGGCTTAGAGGTTCTGTAAACTTGGATGGGAGAAAAAACAGTCTGTCCTGATTTGGATCAGTTAATTTCTTTGCAAGATCAGCTTACTGCTGGAGTGCAAGCATATGAAGAGCAGTTGTGTTGAAGAACATTTAAGTGCGTGTTTTTATACATGATAGATATATATTTAGATACACGTGTGTATATATGGATATGAAATACAGCAGTAAGGGAAAGTGACATATGTATAAATACATACAAATACATATATGTGCATACAGACATGCATATATAAATGGAATCATAGAATAGTTAGGGTTGGAAAGGACCTTAAGATCATCTAGTTTCAACCCCCCTGCCATGGGCACCTCACACTAAACCATGCCACCCAAGGCTTTGTCCAGCTTGGCCTTGCACACTGTCAGGGGTGGAGCATTCACAACTTCCCTGGGCAACCCATTCCAGTGCCTCACCACCCTTACAGTAAAGAATTTCTTCCTCATATCCAATCTAAACTTCCCCTGTTTAAGTATGAACCCCTTGTCCTCTCACTACAGTCACTCATGAAGAGTCCCACCCCAGCATCCCTATAGGCCCCCTTCAGATACTGGAAGGCTGCTATGAGGTCTCCACGCAGCCTTCTCTTCTCCAGGCTGAACAGTCCCAACTTTCTCACCCTATCTTCCTACGGGAGTTTCTCCAGTCCCCTCATCATCCTCGCGGCCCTCCTCTGCACTTGTTCCAACAGTTCCATGTCCTTTTTATGTTGAGGACACCAGAACTGCACACAATACTCCAAGTGAGGTCTCACAAGAGCAGAGTAGAGGGGCAGGATCACCTCCTTTTGATGCAGCCCAGGATACGGTTGGCTTTCTGGGCTGCGAGTGCACACTGAAGCCGGCTCATGTTCATTTTCTCATCGACCAACACCCCCAAGTCCTTCTCCGCAGGGCTGCCCTCAATCTCTTCTCTGCCCAACCTGTAGCTATGCCTGGGATTGCCCTGACCCAGGTGTAGGACTAGGTTGTGCTGAAGAGCTTGGTGTTCTTCAGCACCACTTTTGAACTAAACCAGGAGGGGGTGTACAAATTGCAAACACAGTACCATGTGAGACTGTGTGTTCCCGTGTTCCAGGAGCTCTGTGATAGGATGTGCAAGCCAGACAAGGTAACTGACTGGAGAGCTGAAAAAATATGAGTGTGCTGGTTGCAGAGTGCTGCTGCAGTTCTAGGTGAGGTAAATAGAGAAAATAAAACTAGCCCCAGGCTTTCAAAGCAATCACCAGCTTTAATTGTCTGCAGTCAGGTAGGGATTGGAAAAAGCAGGAAAATCTCTAGGATGGTACGGATCTCTCTGGCTGTGGAGTTTGAGTCCTTCCTCTGAGGTTGCTGTAGCTGCCAGCAACTGGAAGTGCTTTCAATAAATTGATCTTCAAGTGAAGCAGAAATGTGTGTAATGGGAGGGCTCCTGTGCTCTCCCAGGCAGAGCAGGAGCATGGGTGCAGGAGGTGTTACTTCCTTTTTCTGTCTTGCTAAAATTCAGAATAGCCAGAATTACTAATATAATGAAACTATTCCTACCAGTCCTATCACCTTCTTATTGTGCTTTAAAGCGCAGGACATTGCCGGATACATATATTGTAAAAGTAAGGAAAGCACAAATGTTACAGCTTAGTAGCTTCAAATTTGCATTTTTCTGAATTTTTGTATCCTCTCATTTCTTTGAATGTGTTTTTTTATCTGTTTCCATATATGACTCATCTTCATACTAGTGTCTCATTCACATTTCCCTGATGTTTTCTGTTTATGGCTCACCTTTTTGTATCTCTTTCCATTCTGGTCTCTTGCTTGTAAGTATGCATATGTGAGATGCTCTTCTGAGTTGAGAACATTTAAAATCAATAGACACAGCTTGTCTCTGTGATTTCACTTCACTTCCTGACATTGTTACCATTGTTAGAGGAATATTCTGAAGCTTCTTAAAGTACTTAAAATGTTCATACTGAAAGACCTGTGGAAGTTTATGCCAGTTCTTTTGTATTCTCTCTCTCTCTCTCCATCACTTATCCTGTTCTCTTTTTGCCCACCCTTTTTTATGTTGCATATTCTGTTCTCTTTCTCATGTTCATCTTTCTAGTGCTTTTTCCTTCTTTTGTCCATCCTTTTCCTTTCCTGTGAGGAAGTGACTCTGCTGCTGTTTTTTCTGTCCCTAAAGGTAGCTGCTGCCACTTGCCATTTCTTCCTCTGCTTCCCTCTTTTACTGGAAGACTTGGAGTAGACTCCTGCTCTTGTGCAACTGTGTTCTTTGTTGCAGGGCTGATGTACTTGGTTTGTTCATATTTTTCCTTCAGGGAGAGGGTTTGGGAGTGCCTAAATCGTGTTGAAAATCTGTTTATTCTTACATACTGCTGAAATTACTGCCCTAGTGGCCGGTTTTGGAGCTCCAGAGAAGGAATCTGGTCTAATTGCAGGGAAAGGCAAGGCCATCTGGTGTCTGCAAATGATGGTCATACATGATGCATGTGGGGCTGGACCCCAATGAGAGACTTCAGCAAAGTGCTTCAGGGAATATCCAAATGCCTGAAACAGCTCTGGAAAGGTGGGACCACCTTCAGTGCACAACCAGTCGTGCTGTCCCATGCTTCTCAGTGCCTTCTGGAAGAGCAGATCTCTTGTTCCTGGCTGGAAGAAGCTGAGCATGGGTTTGGACCCTGCTTACCCGGGAGATGCAGTTTAGTCCTCTTTGCAACTCCTGATGAGTGTGGAGAGTGGTGCCAACCTCACTTTATTTAAGTTTTTGTTTAACTAAGAGGAATGAAACATTGTGAACTCTTCTCAAGTGAATTATCTTTGTTCTCCTTGGGATTTGGGAGCTGTGGGTGTGGTACCTTGTGCAGAGCATTTGGGTTTCAGATCGGTCTTTTTTGGTGCGCTAGCAGTTTGCTAATTCTGGTCAGCCCTTAAAAGTGCGGGTGAAGGTTTGGATCCTACTGTGAATTGCTTCTCTCTTCCCATGCACAAAGTCCCCATCACAGGCTTCTGGGTGCCTGTGAGCTTTGAGTCCTGTGTGCTAGCTCTGATCTTCAGCTCTATAGGTACCAAATAATGCTTAGCTTCCATATACTGAGTAGCCGTCCCTTCTAAACATTGGAGTATACGGTACCTTTTTGTCTGTGGTTCTGATACTAGAAGGTAGTTGGGATTATGAATAGCTGGTGGTGAAAAATCATTGGGACAGTTAAAATTAAGCAGTTTGATCTGTGGTTTGAAGGGTGCTTCATTGCAGGAAATTGTGGGGTTTTTGTTGGGTAATTTTTTTGTTTTAAATTTTAAGATGAAAGATGAGATAAGCACTATCAGTGAAAGGACCTTAAAATGGTTGCAGCCAGCAGTCATAAAGATATGACATGTATGGAAGCGATTGTAGATAATGTTTTACCTTGAACTGTCTATTTCATTTTATATTGTTGCAGTAAAGGTGTATGATAATATTTAGTAGCTGAAACCCCATTTTTTTTTACTATCTCTAGTTAAATATGTTCATTATTCCACTGGAAATCCTTATATTCAAGGGCTGATAATTCTCAGCTGTAAAAATTTGTTCTGAGCAGAAACTCAGCATGGGATATCTCAACAAAAATAGTCACTCAGGTATAAATTGTCTGCTGACTGTAGAAAAGTTAACAGGACTGGAGAAGATATTGTACTGTACTGCAAAGAAGTTTGCTATGTAATAGAAGTGGTATGTTGTCCAGAAAAAAATGGTAATGGTCTGTATCTGACTGGAGTTAAGGTGTTGCCGAGTAGCAGTGGTAGCTTTGAATTACCTTGGAGACATAAGTTTTCTTACATGAAAGTGTCATCTGTAGCGACTATACTGCAGTGTTCCTAGATGAACATAGGAATGTGTGCTCCATCAGCTTAGCAGCTGTGTCCAGGATGCTTCTCCCTTTTGCTGGGCCTACAAGTAAATCTTGGAGGTTTCATTGTTATTTATTGTCATTTGCCACTATAAACAAAACGCATTATTTAAATATGCCTTTTGTGCTGTCTGCTGTGAGAGACTGTGCAGGTAAGGATTTGGATGTGTTCACTCATATGGTGTCGTGGTTTAAGCCCAACTGTAACTCAGAACCACACAGCTGTTCTCTCTCTCCCCCCTCTTCCTCCCCTCAGCTCCTGGAGGGATGGGGAGGAGAATCGGAAGAATGTAACTCCCACGGGCTGAGATAAGAACAGTCCAGTAACTAAGGTGTAACACAAATCACTGCTGCTACCACCAATAATAATAACAATGATAAGGGAAATAACAAGGGAAGAGAATACAACCGCTCACCACCCGCTGACCGATACCCAGCCTGACCAAGCAGTGATCTGACCCTTCCGGGTAACTGCCCCCCGTTTATACACTGGGCATGACGTGCTGTGGTATGGAATACCTCTTTGGTCACTTTGGGTCAGGTGTCCTGTCTCTGCTTCCTCCCGGCTTCCCCTCCTCCCTGGCAGAACATGAGACTCAGAAAAGTCCTCGATCAGAGTAGGCATCACTGAGCAGCAACTAAAAACATCAGTGTTATCAGTGTTGTTCCCAGGCTGAAAGTCAAAAACAGCACTGCACAGCTACTAAGAAAGAGGAAAAATGACTGCTACTGCTGAACGCAGGACATATGGAAGCAAAGTACTGAAAGTCATTGCAGCATATCCTGTCTCTTGTCTCTGGCTGACTGGCCTTTCTGAAGTGCCCATTGGCATCATATCTGTTAAATAGCACTCATGGGTTAACTTAATTTTTTTTTGAAGCATGCCTGTAATGTAAAGGGAAGGAGTGCTCAGGGATAAAAGTATTCCTGTGGACTCTTCATCTCCTGTTTATGGAGAGTTCTCTTTGTTTCGCTCACTGTTTCATGAGTGCAATTGCATTGAGGGATGATCCCACTAAAGTTTAATGAGAAAATGTATAGCTCTGTCAACAGTAGATGAGTCCTGAGGCGATTTCAGAATTATGGGAAAAATGAAATGATTATGGGGTCACAGAACATGATTCTGTGAGGTTTTGCTGATGAATCCCTGACATCTCTCTATCTTGATACACCATTCAAAAGCATAAGTGTTGTCTTACGTTACTTAAAAAGTCTGTGCAAAATTCATTATGTTATTGAAGAATGTAAAAATTCTGGAATGTGTTTTAGTTCTGCAGTAACAGTCAGCAGTTGCTATGTTGTCCTATTTGTCCACCAGTCTGGTTTTGATGAGACAGACTTAGCAAACCCTGCACCTCACTATGCCAGGAGCAGTGGTCTCCATCTCCCCTTCTCCTTCCATTTATACTTCCTTCCATGTGCTGGCTCCAGTACTGATTTGGCTTCTGGGCAAGCAGATTCAGTTCATTAAACTGACTGGAAATTAATTATTTTAAAAAGTCAATTGTAATTTTGCCAATTTGGTGACCTTAGTTCTCCAAAGTATTCAGATGAACATCAGAGGAGATGCACCTCTTATGAACAGGAGTTAGTGAGGTGAATCCGGAGTGGGGAGAGGGGAGGAAAGCTGGTGGTACCACACTTTTCATAGAATTACAAAATGGTTAGAGCTGGAAAGGACCTTAAAGCTCATCATGTTCCAACACCCTGCCATGACCAGGGGTACCTTCCACTAGACCAGGTTGCTCAAAGCCCAATCCAAACCAGCCTTGAGCACTTCCAGGGATAAGGCAGCCACAGCTTCTCTGGGCAACCTGTGCCAGTGCCTCACCACCTTCACAATAAAGAATTTCTTCCTAATGTCTAAGCTGAACCTCCCCTTTCTCATTTCAAAGCCATTCCCCCTTGTCCTATCACTTCACGCCCTTGTAAAATGTCCTTCTCTAGCTTTCTTGTAGGCCTCCATTAAGTACTGGAAGGGTGCTCTAAGGTCTCCTGGTAATCTTTTCTTCCCCAGGCTGTACAGCCCCATTTTTCTCAGCCTGTCTTCTTAAAGGAGGTGCTCCAGTCCTCTGATGATCTCTGTGGCCTTGTCTGGATTAACAGTGCCCTCCATCAGGAGGTGTAACTGCCTTGTCCTAGTAGAGTTGCTGTTCTGCTTTACCACTGAAGGAGCTGGGGCTGGGTGCACAAAGGGTTTCCTAGGTGGTCCAGTGTGAAAAACAAGACTACAGTTGGGAACTACTTGTGATGGATCTGAATTATTTCTTAGAAGGACACTACACTTAATGTGCTTTGATTTTTAACTTCATAAAAAGAAATTAAATATTAGATTAAGTATGCATTCAGGAATGCAAGAAGTAAAATGAATAATTTAACTGAAACCGTAGCTTTTTTTTGACATACAGCTTTTAGATGCATCTCAGTCTATGTCAACAGCTAGAAACTGTTACTGCCACAGTCAAAACCTATTTTTGGAATTGTATGACAGCAGTGATTTTAATAAGGGACTTGGTGCTTGGAGACAGTGAGTAAACCTTTGCTGTGCTCTGAAGCAACTCATGCTTCTGGCTTCAGTGGGTGTCCTGGGCACCTCACATAGTTAAGTCGCATATTTGCATATGGAAAAAGAAAACACTAGGACTGTAGCATTACTAATACCTTATCTTGTAGGATTAGCTACAAATTTATATTAAAAATTTGAGCTAGACCAATGT
Organism: Ara ararauna; assembly: GCA_028858755.1. Taxonomy (NCBI): domain Eukaryota; kingdom Metazoa; phylum Chordata; class Aves; order Psittaciformes; family Psittacidae; genus Ara; species Ara ararauna. The sequence continues at coordinate 90,905,972 of CM054378.1, forward strand.
GGGGTTTTTTTTTTCCTTGCCTCAGTCTATATTTATACAATGTAGTTGTAATCGAAAGTGTCATAAATCTGGGGTTTTAACTCTTTATTTTTCAGTGAAAACTAATATGTAAAACTGTTCTTGACATACTTTTCTTAATACTTGCCAATATAATAATTAACGTAAATCACCTGTGTTTCCCACTTCAAAATCTGTAAGGGTGAAACTGGGTTTGTATTTTTATGAACAACAGCGTAACAGTTAATCTAGATTGTTAAGCCTTCTTAGGCAACATGTATTTATCCTCTTTCCTTACATCCTCCCCTGGAGAATGTGTGTTAAAAGTTAAAACATCTCAGCCTCGTGACTATATTTTAAGAAAGAGGATACTTTGCTTTTGTGGTTGGGTTTTTTTTCTTGGTGTTTGTTCCCCCCTGTCCCAAGCTGTATATTCTCTTTAGCATGTGACTCAATATAATGTGAAATAATATAAGGTTTTTATTTGAAATTACAGTTACAGTGCAAGGATGGTCATGGGAGAGAGCTAGACATTCGGTGTGAACTGTTGGGGTTGTTTTCTTACTATTCATGGAATACCACTGCCCAGCTGCTTGGCTGCTGATTGCTTCCACAAATGCTGAGTGTCCTGGTGTGATACAACACAGAGGAAGGTACAGTTGCTTACTGTCGGGCTTTTCCTGTGGGCACCTGATGGTGTAGTTCATAAAGAGCTGTGCTAGTGAACATCCATTGCTGGAAGTGATGGGGACTCTGGACAGTTGCCCAGAGGTGCCATGTGTCTAGTGAGCTGGACCAAGGCAGAGCTCCCTTGCTCTCTTCCAGATGTTTCCCAAGTATAGATATGTCCCATGACCCAAAACCAAGCATGACCTTCGTGATTTGTGGTTGAAATGTGGGCAAAATTTTCTGCAGGCTCTGGGCAAGGGGTAAGAGCCTCAAGCTGCGCTAAGGGAGGTTTAGACTGGATATTAGGAAAACTTTCTTCGCAGAGAAGGTGCTCAGGCATTGGAACAGGCTGCCCAGGGAAGTGGTCAAATCACCATCCCTGGAACTGTTCGAAAACTGTTCAGATGAGGCCCTCAGTAACATGGTTTAGTGGTGGTCTTGGCAGTCCTGGAGTAATTGGTTGGACCTGATGATCTTAAAAGTCTTTTCCAACCAAGTTGATTCTGTGATTCTGTGACTCGACAGATGTTGCTGAAAAGCATTGTTGTAGGGCAGCATTATTAAGTATTTTGGAACTGAGATGCAACCTGGACATTGTGTTATTTTTCTAGAAGGAGGAGGTAATATCATCTGAGATTGCACCAGTTTTGAAGGGAAAAGGGAACTGAACATGTCCTCTGAGTCCTCAGTACTAAGCACAGTCTTAACTTAAGCATTGAAGTATAATAATAATTGTGGATTCCATATGTAATTCTGCTGATGCAATCTGTGAAGTCCTGAGTGATTAATATCACGTACGCGACCTGGTTCTTCATTCACAGATGATGGGAAACTACAGAAATCTGTTCCTCCTTCTGTTTCATCATGTGATTCGTATTCTTCGTTTGTACATAAAAATCTGAAACTTGAAATTTCCCTTTGGAAAATTCTATCTCAGATGGATTATAACATGCTTACATAAACATACCATGTGTGAATAGGAGAAAAAAAATACTAACACCAACCAACTGGTGGAGTTATTATTACTTTGCTTTTCACCTCTTGAAAGTTTACAAAGTCTTTATCAGAACAGCTGATTCAAGACACAAGTTCCCTGGATGTAGTCTGAAGTATGTGCTAGTGATGGCATGTGATTTGGCACTCCAGTAACACAGGTCTTTCTTTTCAGCTGAAAACATATTGTCACTTTTCTGGTGTGTGTGTAAGCTGTGGCTATAGCTGCTGTTACCCTAGTGGACATAATGTGGGAAGAATAGGAAACCTTTGACACAGGAACTGTGTTTTAAAATACAGTTTGTATTATGGGAAAGCTGGAATATCCCTGAACAGTGAGAATTAACAATGCAAACTGTATTTCCGTGGTAAAGTACGACTGAAGCGGCTGGGTTTTTCACCTCTTCAGAATGCCATGAACAAAAAGGAGGTTTCAAGATGTGTTAGCAAATGCATACAAATACACAATATGTATTTTTACATGCATACATGCGTGCATACTTGTGATTATGCATTCTGCAGAAAAATTGCAATCTTTTTTTAACATCTTAGAAGGAAAATAAGGTTTGAGGTTTTTTTCTGTCTGGTTGTAAGAATGCTAAAATGTGTGTGAAGCTCCCTAGTTCAGATTTTTCCCTGAATTCTGTGTCTTAAAAATATGTGCCGCCTGAATGGGATCTTCCTAGACTCAAAAAACTGCATTGCCGAAGTCTTAATGGTTGAAGAAACCTAATATACACAGGGGAAAACTCAGAATGTTAGGCAGTTTGGTGAGGTTGCTCCCACCCTTGTGTAATCAGGTGTTGAAAGTCCCCAAAGATGGAGATTCTGTGACCTTTCTAGGCACTCTGTTGCAGTGTTTGATGTCCTTTTTCATAAAACCTTTTCCTTTTTGGACTTTCTTAATCAGAATTTCACTTGCTGCAGCTGTGTCCTTTGCCTGCTGTCCTGTGTGTGAACACCTCTGAGAAGAGTAGGGCTCTGTTTTCTTTGCACTGTATTTGGTAGTGGCAGAGAGCAGTCAGTTCCCCCTGCAACCTTCTCTTGCTCAGGCTGAGCAGCCCCTGCTTTCTCGTCCTGTCGACCAGCACCATGTGCTCCCGCCCTTGATGAGCTCATTGGCCTGCTGTGGACTCTGCTCTGCTTACGTCTGTCTTGTCTTGTGCTGGGAAGCCCAGCACTGGACCTAGAACTCCAAATGTCTCACCAATGCTGAGCAGAGAGGAAAGATCACCTCCCTCAACCTGCTGGTGATGCTCTTCCTATTGCAGCCCAGGATGCTGTTAGCATTCTTTGCCATGAGGGCCCATTTTCCCTGCCCATGGCAGGGGGGTTGGAACTAGATGATCTTAAGGTCCTTTCCACCCCCGACTATTCTATGATTCTATGATTCTGGCTCACGGTCACCTTCTTGTCCACCAGGACCTCAACCTCCCTCTCTGCTCAGCTGCTTTCCAGCTGGTTGGTCCCCAGCATCTACTCGTGCATGAAGTTATTCCTCCCCAACTGCAGGACCTGCCATTTGCTTTCGCTGGATGTCACGATGTTCCTTGACAAGCCATTTCTCCGACTTGCTAAGATCCCTCTGAATGGCAGCACTACCTTTGAAGGTGCTCACTGCTTCCCCGAATCTTGTTTCCTAAAAAACTGCTGAAGGTGTGCTCTGTCCTATCATACCATTTTTAATGAAGCTGTTTTACATTACTGGCACCTAGGAATTTGTTACTGATGGGACTTGGAGTAGCTGGTGAATATATTTTGAGGCCAGTGATCCAGCTGGTTTTCCACCTACTTTTTAATCCAGTAATTGGAGGATGAGGACAAACCGTATCCTGGGCTGCATCAAAAGGAGCGTGACCAGCAGGTTGAGGGAGTTGATCCTGCCCCTCTACTCTGCTCTCATGAGACCTCACTTGGAGTATTGTGTGCAGTTCTGGTGTCCTCAACATAAAAAGGACATGGAAGTGTTGGAACAAGTCCAGAGGAGGGCCACAAGGATGATGAGGGGATGGAGCACCTCCTGTATGAAGACAGGCTGAGAAAGTTGTGGCTGTTGAGCCTGGAGAAGAGAAGGCTGCATGGATACCTCATAGCAGCCTTCTAGTATCTGAAGGGGATCTATAGAGATGCTGGGGTGGGACTCTTCATTAGGGACTGTAGTGAGAGGACAAGGGGTCACAGGTTCAAACTCAAACAGGGGAAGTTTAGATTGGATATCAGGAAGAAATTCTTTACTGCAAGGGTGGTGAGGCACTGGAATGGGTTGCCCAGGGAAGTTGTGAATGCTCCATTGCTGGCGGTGTTCAAGGCCAGGTTGGACTGTGCCTTGGGTGGCATGGTTTAGTGGGAGGTGTCCCTGCCCATGGAAGGGGATTTGGAAATAGGTGATCTTAAGGTCCTTTCCATCTGTAGCTATTCTATGATTCTATGATCTGGTGCACGTAATAAATCATAGGGGTTTCTTCGCTTTATTCTAGATACCAGTTTTAACCCTTTCTCATACAGACCTCACATCAATTAAATTACTTTTTTGTTTTACCTTTAAAATATAAATTAATATGAGAATTTCTGCTTTTTTTTTTTGCTTGTTTGTTTTGGTTTTTTTTAATGCTGTTTTCTTGCACCTCTCCCCACGCACCGTTTGCAGCCTTAGTGGCAGGGCTTCCTGTCAGCCTGTGAAAGAAAACCCGGTGCTTGAGCCTGTTCACACAGGAAGGAATTGCTAAAAATGGCAGCGCTGGGGCGCTGAGGTGTGAGCAAGCAAGCAAAAATTCCCAAATACACCTGTTTTAAAGAAAATAGGAGTGCACAATCACAAAATAATAGTCGGTTGCTGGACTTACCTGCTACTTCCCTGAGACAAATTTCACTAAAAAAATACTAGACTTATATAGAGAAATGAACAGAGCAAAATAAGTGTAAAGCATAGTCTTCCATTTGCTGTATTTTTTTAAGAGATACTGTATATAACCCTGGTTTTACACTCTGGGGTTTGATGATTTCTTACATGGTGGCAGTAAGCTAGATGGTCTTCATTATCATTAATAGTCCTCCGTTTCCATTTCTGAGAATCAGAGAAAATTCAAATGCAGTAGAGTGAGTTGCAGTGAATGTGTGTTCATTTCTCTTCTCTCTGTTTCAGTGGCATTTGAGTCTTTCTTCTTTTTCCCTTCCTCCTATTTCCTTTCCATTCCTGTTAATCTGCCCTTGTCTTTCAGAAGCGTGTACTGATGTTTGTTACTGCTTTTAACTGCATTGTTTTCTTATGTGATTGTAACATACAAGGGAAGGTAATTAAAAGTTACATAATTTCTCTGTATAGGGGAATGCTTATGATAATGGATTTATTAATATCGTTTTCAGACAGCGTGTCCCTAAGGCATAGTACAGGAGTGAAGCATTCTGTCTGACCATTACTCATTAGAATACATCTGAATGTCCAGGATCCTTATAGTTAAAATTGTATTAACATTGTGTGATAAAATTCTAATTAAAAAAAGTAGTTTGCAAGATTTTATGTATGCAATAGAAAAATAATTGTGGTATTATTTGTGGTGACTCTCTGGGTGTGACTAATCGGATGTAACCAAATCCCAAGAGATCAGAAGTATTTAGAAGTGTCTGCACATAGTAATAACACCTCCTGCATGTGGTTACCTTGAGGGTGTCTACATTTCCATGTGTTCTTTTACTGTACTAAAAAGATTAATATTTCTTTTAGTGGTGATGATAGTGTTATTTTGAGTGGATTCACTACTGTTCATTGCTAACATATAGCCTACGTATAGATTTACACTTACAGATTTACATTTATGTCTTTATGTACCTTGAGTTGAGATGAATTGAAATAAAAACAAGAACCAAAACCCACATATATACACGTGGACCAAGTACTGACATTTGTATTTCACTAGGGTTCACAACCAATTAGATCATCAGCTCCAAGGACCTTTGTAATGACCTAGATGTGCCAGTATTAGAGTTCAGCAGTGTCCCTAAACTTCGTCTGACTGGGGTTGGCATAGCCTTGCCTCTCTTAAGAAATAAATTTAGCCAGGGGAACCCAGACTTCTGCATGAAGGAGCTGCCTTTTGCCACTCCTGATGCTGTTTTTGAGGGGACAGGAATCATAAAGCTTGTCTACAAATTTTAAGAAACTGGAGGACTGATTACTGTTGTTATGGGTTGTTTTTTCCATGTAAAAGAATGCTGTATTAAATCATACTAAGGAATGAAAGTGTATTATTCTTAACGTTGCCTCTTGTTCTTGACAGCTAAAACTTTTTGATAATAATTCATATTGCTTTTCATCTTTAAAGCATTTTGCAGACAGTATCTGTGATAGTTGATCTGCAAAACAGCCTTAAAAGGCATCAAATTTATTGGAACTAGTTATATTTTGTGGGGGTTTTAATCTTAATTTTCCACTGAAAAAATGTTTACTTTAAAGATGTCTATAGGAACAATTGAAGTAAATATCAGAGCTCTTGGCAAACTCCCAGCTGCATGCACTGTCTATTTTTGTTCTATTTGTTGTCCTGGTGGTAAGTTAAAGCAGATGGTTTGTCTTCAGTGTGAATCAGAATGAATCTTGGTGCTACAGGCAGTTTTTCATTGCAGGTCCAGTGACTCTGCTCTTGAAGCTTGTCTCTAATGGCTATAATAAAGATGTAATGATTTTTGAGGTAATCACAGTGGTGTGAATTGCTGGGGAGAGACTAGGTGATCTCTTGAGGTTTCCTCCATCAGTTCCTACAATTTGTGTGAATTTTCCATTGATGGCTCTTGAGGTGGCAACAGAGAAGGCTGTGAAAGCAGGGGAGGACCGGGTGATGATGATCCTCATCTGCTATACCCCTAGCAGGAGTGGAGGAAGAAGACAGATGCTCTCCTAGCTATGCTGCCTGGTCTTGCTAAGTTCTGTCAGTTTGGGAACAGCTCAGAAAATGACATGGTCTTGTGGGGTCTTGTCTCTAGGGTTATCGTAGCTTAAGCGCAAGCTAATGTTAATCTGCTTGAAGCTTAGTACTAGTTTAATTTCGTGTTAGTGCCCCTCATTTTTATGGAAGAGGTATTTTGTCTTGGTCTAGCTCGGGAGACAGGAGGGAAGGAGAGGGGATGACTTGGGCAGGAAGCTGAGCCTCAGAGAGGCAGCTCAGCTGTGGTCTCCTGCTGAGGTCTGTGGCAAGCCTTCTCCAGCACATGGCCCCATCTTGCTTCCCAAGGCCTTCAGGAGACTTTTATGATTCCCTTTACGGAGGTTTGCGTTGCTCCATCCTCCTTCCTACCACCTACTGCTCCAACCCTGTAGCAGAACTCAACTCAAAGTCTTGTCTTTGTTGCCCTACTCAAGAGGAGGGAGGGCGTGTCATGACTGTTCAGTCTTTTATCTTAAGAGTTTATTGTCCTTTTCTTTCGTGAGCCAAGAAATGGTGCTTGTCTGAGAGTCCTGGGTACAAAGTGTGACGAATCTCAGGCAGAAGACACAGCTGGCACTGTTGTTGCCATTGCTAGTGCATGGGTCTTCAGGAAACTCCTCAAGAGCAGCTTCTGTGGAACTTGTACATCCCTGGTATAGCCTAGAGATGTTTGTCTGTTTTGAAGTAATTTGAATGTCATCCCCCTCTACTTTGCTCTGGTGAGACCCCACCTAGGTATTACATCCAGCTCTGGAGTCCTCAGTACAGGAAAGACATGGACCTGTTGGAGAAGGTCCAGAGGAGGACCACAGAAATGGCCATAGGAATGGAGCGCTTCTCCTGTGGGGAACAGCTGAGAGAATTCGGGTTGTTCAGCCTGGAGAAGGGAAGGTTCCAGGGAGACCTTACTGTGGCCTTTCAGTTCTTAAAATAGGCCTATAAGAAAGATGGGGAGAGACTCTTTAGCGGGATTTGTTGTGACAGGACAAGTGGTGATGGTTTTAAACTGAGAGAGGGAAGATTCAACCTGGATGCGAGGAAGAAATTCTTTACAATGAGATTGGTGAAATCCTGGCACAGGTTGCCCAGAGAGGCAGTGGATGCACCATCCCTGCAGATGTTCGAGGCCAGGCTGGATTTGGTTCTAGGCAACTTGATACGGTTGAAGATGTCCCTGCTCATCGCAAGGGGGTTGAACTAGATGATAATTGAAGGTCCCTTCCAACCCAAACTATTCTATGATTTTGTGATATTAGTACAAAATTCCTCTGTATTTTGATATGCCCCTCTTAAACTCATTCAGTGTAGCGTTTCCTTGTGAGCTGTTTTCAAACTCTATTAAGAAAAGCAACACAGAAAAAAATGCAACATTACTTAATTCAGTGTGTGTTTAAAAGGGCATGCTTTGTATTTGCTGACATACTGCAGGTTAAGATGTTTACTTTTAAGCTTGTGGCTTCTTAGTGAATTTGCTTGTTAGGAAGCCAGATCTCATTGCTCTTTCATTTTGAAGTGGTGCTGGCTTGTTCTAATCCTTCTCCACGTATCAAAGCCTGTTGAACTGCTGGCCCCAGTCCATGAGATTTTTCTGTACAAGAGGATGACTTTACCATATTTGATATGTTAAAGATTATGGGCCTGTCGAGATTTCCTGACTGCTTGACTCTTGTATGTTCACATGCCCGCTGTGAGCAGCGGGACGTGAAAGCAGGTGGGAGGGTGAATCACCAGACCTACCTCATGTTATTGTCGCTTGGTCTGTTGATAAGGGGAAGAGAGATGAGAAAAGTGGTTCCTCTCTGTATGAGATGGGAAAATAATCTGACTGTAATGCATCAGTGGGACTAAGAACAGAAGTGATGCAGCTGGTCAAAGTGGCCCTTAAATGCAAGAAGTTGGTTTGCCTTCCTCAGCTGTAAGCTTTCAGTTGCTTACTGAGGCTTAATGGGCTAGGGAGGGATGGTAATAGCCCTGATGGGAACAGTTGGGATTTTAACCTGTTGATATGTGTTCTCTGTGTGGGTATCTTTTGGTTTTTTATTTTATCTTATTTTAAATGCACACTTCTGGGAGTTTTGTTTTCAGAGATTTCTTTTTTATTATCTATTAAATTGGGTCTGTGTAACCAAAATTTATTATTTTTATTTCTATTGACATAGGTTACTTTCTCCCATATATATTAAAATTGGTTTGGTTTCCTCTTCTCCCCCCTGAAGACTAACATTTGTTTTCTTTTCTAATCCCTAATTCCCTGTTTTATGAAAATCAGCAAGTCATAACCTGCTTCGTATTGTAAGCCTGAATTACAGTTAATTAAAAATAGGTATTTATAATGGGCATTTTAACGGAATCTTAAATGTAGACGTTATCATTAGGAGGATGACACTTGCCACTTGTGGGAGTATTAGTTATTTACAATATTCCTTACATTTATTACAAAGAACAATGGAGCTACCTCTGCTTTTAATAAAACTGTTTGTAGAACATAGAATCATAGAATAGTTAGGGTTGGAAAGGACCTTAAGATCATCTAGTTCCAACCCCCCTGCCATGGGCAGGGACACCTCCCACTAAACCATGTCCCCCAGGGCTCTGTCCAGCCTGGCCTTCAACACCGCCAGTGATGGAGCATTTACAACTTCCCTGGGCAACACGTTCCAGTGCCTCACCACCGTTACAGTAAAGAACTTCCTCCTTATATCCAATCTAAACTTCTCCTATTTAAGTTTGAACCTGTTACCCCTTGTCCTATCACTACAGTCCCTCATGAAGAGTCCATCCCCAGCATCCCTATAGGCATCCTTCAGATACTGGAAGGCTGCTATGAGGTCTCCACACAGCCGTCTCTTCTCCAGGCTGAACAGCCCCAACTTTCTCAGCCTGTCTTCCTACAGGAGGTGCTCCAGTCCCCTCATCATCCTCATGGCTCTCTTCTGGACTTGTTCCAACACTTCCATGTCCTTTTTATGTTGAGGACACCAGAACTGCACACAATACTCCAAGTGAGGTCTCACAAGAGCAGAGTAGAGGGGCAGGATCACCTCCCTCGACCTGCTGGTCATGCTCCTCTTGATGCAGCCCAGGATATGGTTGGCTTTCTGGGCTGCGAGTGCACACTGAAGCCGGCTCATGTTCCTTTTCTCGTTGACCAACACCCTCAAGTCCTTCTCTGCAGGGGTGCTCTGAATCTCTTCTCTGCCCAACCTGGAGCTGTGCCTGGGGTTGCTCCCACCCAGGTGGAGGACCTTGCATTTGGCATGGTTAAACTTCATCAGGTTGTCATCAGCCCACCTCACAAGCGTGTCAAGGTCCCTCTGGATGGCATTCCTTCCCTCCAACGTATCAACCGAACCACACAGCTTGGTGTCATCGGCGAACTTGCTGAGGGCACACTCAATCCCCCTGTCCATGTCACTGACAAAGATGTTGAACAAGACCAGTCCCAACACCGATCCCTGAGGGACACCACTCGTTACCGGTCTTCAGCTGGGCATTGAGCCATTGAGCACAACTCTTTGTGTGCGGCCATCCAGCCAGTTCTTTATCCACCGAGTGGTCCACCTATCAAATTGATGTCTCTCCAACTTAGAGACAAGGATGTCATGTGAGACAGTGTCAAACACTTTGCAGAAGTCCAGGTAGATGACATCAACGGCTCTACCCCTGTCCATCAGTTCCGTAGCTCCATCAAGAAGGCCACCAAATTGGTCAGGCAGGATTTCCCCTTAGTGAAGCCATGCTGGCTGTCACCAAGCACCTTGTTGTTTTTCATGTGCCTTAGCATGCCTTCCAGGAGAATCTGCTCCAAGATTTTGCCAGGCACAGAGGTGAGGCTGACTGGTCTGTAGTTCCCCAGCTCATCCATTTTCCCCTTCTTGAAAATGGGGGTTATATTTCCCTTTTTCCAGTCATCAGGAACTTCACCTGACTGCCATGATTTTTCAAATATGATGGACAGTGGTGATTCGGAGAAAACTCCAGGAACTCGCCAACAAATTTTTAAGTTGACCAGCTGGTATTCTTTATTGCAAGGCCGGGAGACTGGGAGGATAGCTCCTCCAAGAGTGTCTCCCACAAGCATCAACCAGGCTGTGATTATATTGTTGTTAAACATACATATTCATTAGATTACATGCATTGCATCATACTTTTAGAGAATGCCTGCCGTATGCACACAAAAATGTGGTAATGGGCTTTTGGACCTCTAGTAATTATTTCTTCATCACTTTGTTTTAGGATCGTTGTCATATCAGTAACCACCAGGCGGTTCTGGCAAAGCTTATCTTACTAATTTCCTTTTCTGTATAGTTGCTTACAAAGCCTAACATCCTAGAGGTTACTCATTTGCAACCCTATTCTTCAGTGGCTTAGCAACTTCATTTGCTGGCTCCTTCAGGACCCGTGGATGGATTTCATCAGATTCCATGGACTTGTGTCCGTTCAGGTTCCTAAGATGGTCTCGAACCAGGTCCTTTCCTACAGTGGGCCTAAGGTCTTCATTCTCACAGTCCCTGTGTCTGCCTTCCAAGACTTGGATGGCATGGTCAGAGCATTTGCCGGTGAAGGCCAAGGCAAAGAAGTCATTAAGAACCTCAGCCTTCTCCAAATCCAGGGTAGCCAGTTCTCCTGATAGCTTCTGGAGAGGGCCCACATTGTCCCTAGTCTGTCTTTAATTCTTAATATACCTATAGAATCCCTTCGTGTTATCTTTCAGCATCTTGCAATATACAGCGGTAATGTGCTGCTCGCCACTCTACTGCTGTCAGTATTTTGTGTGTGGTGGTGTTAGTAACTCAAGTTTACCAGTGTAATGATGCTTTTATAATTGCTTTGTCTTTGGTAACAAACCCCTTTTCAGTAAGAGAGCATTGTGTGAGACAGGTTCTGTCCCAGTGGTGTCTTGGAGCAGGTAGCACCAGCCACCTGTACTGCGCCAGTGAATTCAGAATATTGAAAGCTCAAAATAACAGAGAATCCTTGTATCTGGTGAATAATCAGGAGCACCACTTAGAATATAGAAGAAATACTTGTGTATAAAAAAAACCCCAAACCCCCAAGTGAGAGGGGTGGATAGGGAGATCCAGTGGTCAAGAGGGGAGTGTTTCCCTGCCTGGGTCAAGTGTCAATGGGAGCAGGGTCTGGTGGTGGCTGTGTGTCAAGGGTGGTCATAGGGATCATGAACCTGAGAGAGGTGAGATTACACTTGAGGCTTGAGATCTGTGCAACTGCAAATGTTTCTGTGTTGGGTAGCGTGGAAAGAAGAACTGGGGTAACTGAAGGGATTAAGTAGTTGGGAGAAAAGGCAGGGAGACCTTTGTGACAATTGATGGTGGATGAGGGACAACTGCTTGAAATCAGTGTGTGACAACAGTAGCTGTGTTTGCCATCTCTTACTTAAATGACAGGATTATTTTTCAATAGGTAATGAAATTATGAGGAAGCTGCTAAATTACTTAATACTAGGTAGATGCATTCCCGGCATTAAACTGAGAACTAAGATCCCAGGGGCATCTTCAGCTAACACATTTCTCATTCTGCCAGTTAGTTTAACCACTTTGTTAAGCAATTGAAGTCATGTACCATGTCCTGTGTTCCTGCAAAACGAGAAAGTAATCAAAGGGGATTGATAGAAAAACAAAAGCTTTGATTGTCATGGAGCTGCTGAGCTTGATCCTCAGGGAAGTGATGAGTATAGTTGTTCATGTAATTCATGTTGTTCTGAGTCTGGATGGTTTGTAGGGGTTACAGATTATGGTGGTCAGCCAGGAATAGTTTTGGATGTCTTGGGTAGAAGTCTTTGAGCCTTGACAGGGGCATGTGACAGGGGCATGTTTCATTCAAAACAGTGTCCATACTGCCACATCTACATCGTTTTTCTGTTCAGCATGGAATATTGGGGGAAAAAAAAACCAAAACAACCCCCAAACAAAAAAGTTTCTCTTCAGTGGTAATCTCCTCTGGTATTTGCATAGTCTATTGTTATTAAATAATTTATTAATGCTGTTTATTAATTTTTTTTACCATCTTCTGTGAGAGATAATTAAATGTGATGAGTCCACTTGCTAGCTTCTAATGGGAAGGGTGAGGACCATTTGGGATCTGCAGAAGAGAAGGCTGCGTGGAGACCTCATAGCAGCCTTCCAATATCTGAAGGGGGCCTATAGGGATGCTGGGGAGGGACTGTTCATTACGGACTGTAGTGACAGGACAAGGGGCAACAGGTTCAAACTTAAACAGGGGAAGTTTAGATTGGATATGAAGAAGAAATTCTTTACTGCAAGGGTGGTGAGGCACTGGAATGGATTGCCCAGGGAAGTTGTGAATGCTCCATCGCTGGAGGTGTTCAAGGCCAAGTTGGACATAGCCTTGGGTGGCATGGTTTAGTGTGAGGTGTCCCTGCCCATGGCAGGGGGGTTGGAACAAGATGATCTTAAGGTCCTTTCCAACCCTAACTATTCTATGATTCTATGATTTATTGGTTTTCCTGAGGTGACACTTAGTACAGGAATAGCAAGTCTGGCTGAGCTCCAGGGCAAAAATCCTTGGTCTTTAAAATTGTGTTTTCCCCCATGCAATACAGGATTGTTTCTGTGGAGTGCTTTCCTTTCTAGGTTAATAAACCAAGCAATGCAACTTCCTTACTATCCTTAGTGATTTTTATAATTCTTTTCTTATGCTGGTGTCCATGTGACTGATGAGCAGTATTAACCTCTGTGTATCACCTTGGTATGCAGGAAGCGTGGTGTTGCCAATTCCTGCTTGACAGTAGTGTTTAACAGTGTCAAGTTACTTTTTCTTTCACTTTATTTTTCTCCAAACTCTTTTAAAAATGGGATGCCTTTCCAAGTCTGCCTGGCTCCATTGAAAATAATGACTTTTGAAGTCTTGAAAATTTGAGGGTTTGATCTGGAGAACAAAGGAACCCAGGACTTGTTTAAAAAAAGCCCAAAGCTCTTAAAACTTGTAGTACCCTTCACTCTGCAGACAACTTAGTACCATTTTATGTAAAATACTTCTTTGGTAAAGAGCAGTTGCTGGACTGCCTGCAATGACAGTAACTCAGGCCCTTGAGCTGCCTGTTTCTCTCCTTTAACTATAGAGCCATGAAGGGCAGCTAGCACAGGTGTAGATATCTGTAGGTAGGTGAGATGAACCCTCCAACTGGAACTTAATGCACTAAAGTTATACTTCAGGTTGTATTTTCTGGGCTGTGAATGTGAATAATTGCTGAGCCATGGTAAGGGGGTTGTTTGTCCATGTTGGTCTGCAGGATGAAATGGCATTGGCTTAGTGCTTGCAGATGGTGAGTCCTGCAGGCTGCTGCAGCGATTTCAGTAGGAGTCTGGAAAGTACAAATTACCTTTGGAAACAGGGCTACTTCTGATCTTTGCTTTTAAATATGTAGTCAGATCTGCAGATTAATTCCACCCCTTGAAATCTGAATAAAATAATGCATTCAATTAGTCCCCAGTGTTCCTCTGCCCCCCAAAACATTTAAGTGATGGGGGAGCTGTCAGGGGAGAAGCAAATATATTTCTATTTAGTTAAGGACAGGACAATAACCAGAGCACCCCAAGGATAGTAATGACAAGAGCTAGGGAGGCTGGTGGAATATGACCAGTTTGATCTCCGAACACATGCACCTTTTCCTAAAGTTAATCGTGGCTTGTGTTGTGCTTTACAGAGGGATGGAGAGTTTCCAGTGGAAATTCTCCAGGAACAGTACTACAGTCAATTCTGCTCCCCCCAAATATACCAAGTGTTCAAGTACGCTTCAGTGACTTTCTGTGGAATTACAATTATTAATGAAAGGCTTGTAGCTACTGAATCTGATAGTGGAGCTGTTTCAAGCTGGTCAATGCCTGATGGAAACGTTGTATAGTTAAATGTGGGATTTCTCCCTTTTCTGAGCTTTTTACTTACAGTATGCTGAGGGATAATTATTAGTAATAATGCTGGTCTGCCCTTTCCACAAAGAGCAGGCTAGGAGAAAAGACATTAAAAATTACTACTGGAAACACTCATGATCAATTGATCAATTTTAGAGAGTGTGCCTTCCAGTTAAAATAGACACTCCTTAGCCACATCTGTAGAATGCCAGCAAAATAGACTCCTTAAACTGATTAACAGCATCAGTGCTGTCATATAGTGCCCCCCAGTTTAGAGCCTGAATATGTACCCAGACCTTCACATACATAGATATCATGCTGTTTTATTGAAAAAGCATTTTATTGGTATACTTGAAATGGAAAGCAAAAGAAGGGGCTCAAATTGTGATGAATTCAGTGCTAAAATTTACTGTGGGTTGAGCAAAGGCAGGGGGGAGTAGGAGCTGAACATTACTACCTACTATGTTAAACAGGGTGCATTCAGCTGTTGACTTCCTTTTTCCTTGGAATTTTCTTGGACTCTTGAGCCCAGAAATGAGGACGGTTGGGTTTCTTTGGTGTATATCACAACTAGGGACAGTGTTTGCTTGGTTTACTTTGCTCTTTTTTCCCACCTTTGGGGTAAACTGTTGACACATGTCCTCTCAAGCTGCTGTGGCTGTGCTAGCTATAGAGGTAAGTGCTGACTTGTGTTTATTGCCACCTCTGTTTTGGAGGAGCAAACCAGGTTTGTTTGATCAGTTTGAAAGTTTTTTTGCTAACTTACCTTGAACTGATTGATGCGTTGAGGTGGGACTCACACGTGTAGCTCAGTGGGCACCTCTGAGGAGGTGACCATCTCCAGGATGGGGCTTGGTGAAACAAGGTGTTGGCTCTTGCTGCCTCTGCCAGCCGTGGGGGCATCAGTGCTGATTTTACAACTGCCCTCTGGTGATGTAAACTTACAGCTTGTTTAGCTTTATCTGCTGCTTGTGGGAATGATTTTGTTTCCTCTTTTACAAAGAAGCTTAATGACCTCAGCTTATTCCGGTTTTGCTTATTCTTTAGCTGGTTTTGCTGTGAAAGTTGGCACAGGGTACTCAACACTGTGGTAAGGGGAAAGCTGTGTGATATTCCATCTGCAGTGGGATGATGGTTAGTGCACAGTGTGAAAGAAGACATGCCAGGGTTTATACAAGCTACTACATGTAAACAGAGCTACATTTTTTTCTTCCTGTTCTGATTTTTCCGTTGTCGTGGTGTTCCTCTGAGGGCAGCTATGAGGAGACTCTCTACAAAGTTTTGAGCTGCATAAGGGTAGTATTTATTCGCCAGCTGGGGCAGAATTGGTCTGTTTCAGACATTCATGTGCTTTGGACTTTCTTGCAGGCTAAATCTCTGGTACCTGTGCTCTGTTACCAAATGATGGGATGCTTACTGCAGCTGGGTTTACGGGGAGCAGATTTTGGCACAAGTCTGCAATGAAGTTATACTTATTCCTTTGGACCTGTAGCATGTGGCCATAGGTGATCAGCTAACAACCTCCCTTAGATAAGTAGTTGTGGGATTGCCATCACCACATGGAACATCAGGTGCGTGGTTCATGCAGAAACTGATGCTCTATCAAGTGTCCTAAAGAAACTGGTGACCTTTAAGCTCTGGCTATTTCATTTGTAACTGCATACAGGTGCAAGGATTATTTGTTCTTCTGATGGACTCGGATTCAGAAGCCTTTGAACAGGAAATAAAGAACATCCTTGGTTTGTTTTTGAAAGGGTTCGAATATAAATGAAGATTGTCTTGCAGCTTTGAGAAAAGAGCATAAGGACTGTTGCCCGTACTGCAAGTAGAGCTGACTTGATTCTGTACTGAGCATAAACATAATTTGAGTAAAAGTATCAGAGCAGAAGAGGGAAAGTGGGTGATAGCATTTGGTAATGCTAATCCTTATTAGCAGGGTGAAATGAAAATAAGATACCTGTATGTTTAGGTCTTTTTCTGTGCAGCCTCTATAGTCAATCTAGTCTCCTGATGAAAGATACACTGGAGAGGCTGATCTTTATCCCTTTCCCCATTTTGATGATATGGAGAAATCACTGTCTAGTTGCTTTGCTCTTACCCTATTTGAAACATGTGTAGCTTTCCTGTAGGGATACCTTTCTTTTGGATTTCACACTTTCATAAAATCATAGAATAGTTAGGGTTGGAAAGGACGTTAAGATCATCTAGTTCCAACCCCCCTGCCAGGGGCAGGGACGCCTTCCACTAAGCCATGTCACCCAAGGCTCGATCCAACCTGGCCTTCAACACTGCCAGGGGTGGAGCATTCACAACTTCCCTGGGCAACCCATTCCAGTGCCTCACCACCCTTACAGTAAAGAATTTCTTCCTTATATCCAGTCTAAACTTACCCTGTTTAAATTTGAACCCATTACCCCTTGTCCTATCACTACAGTCCATAATGAAGAGTCCCTCTCCAGCACCATTATAGCCCTCCTTCAGATACTGGAAGGCTGCTATGAGGTCTCCACGCAGCCTTCTCTCCTTCAGGCTGAACAGACCCAACTTTCTTATCCTGTCTTCATACGGGATGTTCTCCAGTCCCCTCATCATCCTTGTGGCCCTCCTCTGGACTCATTCCAGCAGTTTGACTTTGTTTCTAGTACACTTAATCACTTTTTTTTTTAATTTAAGAAACACGACATAGATGATTCCAACTTGTAATTAGGAATAACAAATACTACTATTCCATAATTTCTTTCAGATACTTATAAGCCTTTATGAGTAGAAATCTTGGATTGGCATTATCTGGAGAGTAATATATACTGTTGTGTTGAAAAAAGTCCGAAAATAGGGAAAAAGAAAGTCTGAAAATAAGAGGAAAATATAACTTTTTTTTTTTTTTTAATTCCTGTTCTTAATGGGTTCAAAAAAACAGTTAAAATTTACAGCTTTGCTGAGCATGCTGTGTTGTTTTCATGGTGTACCAGAAGTATGCTTTTGGCAGCTTCTGTAACGCAGTTATTTACAAAAAATATTTAATCAATTCACCAAAAATTTGTGGGTGTATGCGTGCATGTTTTTATATTCATATGCATATATACGTATATTTGTGTGTATATAAATATATACATGTATGAAGCTGTAATTCTTGTAACAAGAAAAGGCCCACTGTGCCCTTTGACTTTGCGCACAGGCTGGTAAATAAAATTTTAACTCTAATGTGGAGTTTGTACTGTGTTCGAGGATAAGGTGGTGAACTAAGAGACCATGCGCTGAGTGTGTGCACTGTAACGTGAACATTTCCTTATGTCACAGAAGCTGTCCAAAGTGATGTGTGGCTGTGTTTATCAACATTCTCTTTTATTTATGTCTAAGGAAAACCAATGTCATTCTATTTAAACTAGCGTTGTGAAGGGAGCATCAAGGTTTCAGAGCTATCCATTCAAACAACTGAGAGTGTCAAAGGTAGCTACTTCTAGAATGAAACTTCAAGGGGATTTAGTATTTTGCTGCGTTTTTCTCTGTCCCTGCAATTTGTTGCACTCTTATAGATTGACTACTGATTATTACCAAAATCCCGGCTTTTGAGGACCCTATTACTTCTCCAGGTTTTAACTAAATCTTTTTTTACCTTTGCAATATATCAGTGTGCACACTTTCTAATCTTATTTGTATACATTGATACAGTTGAAGGGTTTTTTTTTGTTACTGAAAGGCATCATGTTTTCCAGACTAATAAGTCTCAAAAGCTATGAAATATAGCATATTTGTTTATAACTTTGTCAAACCAGACCCTTAAGTTTTAGAGAGAACAGAGTCCCCGGAATTCATGTTTAAGTCCCAGAAAATCTGGAACTTATCCTTGAAGCTATTCAGTTCAAGATAATTCATTAATGTCAAATAAAAGACCTCTTAAAGAATAGTGGTTTTTACTCTTAAGACTCTACTGAAAGACTGTGTAAGCACTCCTTGAAAGTTTAATAATTGAATAAACTCTTAAAGGGAAGAAGGAGAGGAGCATAGTGTAAAGGTTGTATGTTTGGTTAAATGAATCATTCATCCACATCTGGTTATCTGCTTCCTTTTTTTATGGAAACTTGTTCTTGAAGTATAATGATTTGGGGGAAAAAGACCCAAACAACAGAACAGCATCTATACAATCAGAACATCTATACAATCAGATCAAGCAAGGGATGGATTTTTTTGTTCTGCCAAGAGCCAAATGGCATTGAGGTAATTCTGGTTTGGTGTAAAAGTGTTGAAGGCATCACCCCATGAGGCTCAGCTGAAATAAATCAGGGTAGATGTTCAGGAGGTGCTCTATCACCTTCCCATCCCAGACTGCAGCCTCCTTGGCTTAGGTGCTCCAGGGACCAAGTTGGTGGCAGAGTTGCTACTTCTTACCTTGAATCATGATGTACTTTAGTTAAGTGCATGTGTCCCTTCTTTCTCTATGCTATATGTCATTCTTGGTGGGAGTCTGGATAAATATTTCAGTCTGTAGGAGTTCAAGAGAGCTAGGTATTGCCTAGCAACAAGCATCCCACTCTCTGCCTCCCGCTCCTCTTTACTTTTATTAAAATACCAGGGAGAACCAAAAGTTGAGGCATTAAGTTAATTTTTAGAAATATATTGAGCAGCTTAAGATATTTTTGTTATGACACTACATCAGAGCAACAAAGATGTTGGCGGGGGGCTGGCATCTTAAAGCAAGTAACTCCACTTGCCTTGTTCAAACAGAAATCACAATCAAAAGACTAGCAAAAATTCTGAGGACAGAATAAACTTTATGACTGCAGTTACTTAGTGAGTAACCAAATGCACAGCAAGTGCTCCTTTGGTCTTCTGAGGTCTAGAAAATACATAGCAGTTACACTTATCCTAAACTGGATGCATTTTAAGCTGCATTACCCAGTTCATCTTGGAACTTGTGATGGCTGCTGGTGGGACAGTGGCTTATCTTGGAATTTGAAGTTTTTTAACTCTTTGCAGACAACTTTGTGGCAAAGGATTTTGTCCAGTTTCAGTTACAAGACTTGGCTTACAAAAATCCTTGGGGCTAGACCCAAGCAAGAAAGGTAGACACTCCAAGTGTAATTTTGGTAGATATTTGGGTGTGTTGATTCAGTACAATGCTGCACTGGATTTCAGCCTCTCCTGTTGTTATTGATTTTAAGTGTTGAGAATTGTTGCAAAGCTGTAGTTCATGGTTAATGTCTATTTTACCTATACCTTCTGGAGAATGTTTGCTTTATGGAATTTACAAATTTCCCTGCAAGAACCAGGAAAAAAAAAAAGAAAAAAGATCAAATATGTGGCTGCTATTAATGTTGAGGTGGCCATCCTCAGGATAACTTGGGTTGCTTTGTCTCTGAACCTTGCTGAAACCGTGCTTTCAGTGATCCTGCCTTACCTGATGTTTGGGGGTCCTTTGCGAGTGTGGGAGAAGTCGTGCTCTGTCTTCGGGGAAGTCTGGTGTGACTCAGGGCCTTTGAAAGGTGTTGCAGAAGTGTGAGTGCAGATTAAGAAACGTGGTTGTGCCCAGATATGGGATTTGCTTTGTAAAGGGAGCAGTCAATAAATCCTGATTCAGCAAATGACTTAAGTTTGCAAATGAGTCGGTCTTTTCCAAATGTATGTTCCCCATATCAATCTGAATTAGAAAAGGGGGAGAACAGCATGAGGAATAATGTGTAACTGTATTAATGGGAATTTACTTAACAATTAGCAGTATATAAACAGATGTAAAAGTGATCTCAGCATGAACTGTTTTTTAGTGAATTAACATGGGTTTATATATTCAAAACCATTCTATTTGTGGAGGCAAGGGCACGTCTACACAGAGCAGCCTCTTTTAGTGGCAGAATGGATGTACTGTATCTGTAAGGGCAGACAATCCTATTTTCCTTATGCATTTCAAAGTCTTTTCATCTGAAGCTGAATATTTTCATCTCTTCTGAAAATCAGGGGATGTATTCCTGGAGTTACTATTTAAATGCTTTTCATATGAATGGTTTGCTCTTCATCTTCTCTTCAAAAGCAGCCTGAAATAGTTGCAGCAAAGAGGCCTGTGGCCTGTATGGATGGCATGTGTGGAAGGTGTGCACTGGCCACCATAATCAATGCTGTTGGTCACCCTGGTGGTCAGTGCTAGGGGTAAACACTGTCCTGCCCCCAAACTGTGTGTGTCATGGTGGAGCAGCATTGTGGGTTGGTGGCACTGCTGGATCTTGTAGTGTGCCTGGCTTGTGCTTGGTGAAAAGGACCTTCCATGCAAAAGCCCTTCCATGGAGGGGAGCACCCTAGTGATGCAAGGACATGGGCAATTCAGCAGTTGATAAATAGTGCAGACCTAAAGATAATGAATAAGCAAACCCAGTTATTTGTCATTGCTAATGAAATAGCTTTTTCATAACAAGAGTGGTTGTGTATGATTTAATAACACAAAACCAGCTGCGGCTGTGGCTAGTTGGATAGCAGTGTGTTGGCGTGAAAAACATACCCATGTTTGCTCTTGTCACCATAGCCACAGTAACCTAATAGGACTTAGTGTTCTTGTGTAACTTAAGGCTAAGTTGTGTTGTGGGAGCGCGAATGTCTGTATGCATATAGGGAAGAGTAATAATGAGAAAACCTGGAGAACTGGAAGCAGTGACAGGTCAAATTCTGTCTTCCTCTGACAGAGACCCCTGGAAGCTCTTGAATGCATTACACTTAATTTTAAAGAACTTGATGACTTCGCTGTTTCCTGCCCAGGTTAGATAACTACATCATGTAAGTCCAACATATGGAAAACCTGGTCCACTTGTCCCATTTTTGGACATTAGCACAGAAAAGGAGCAGCTTGAGACTCAAAGATGACTCTTTAAGTGTGTGGTTTAAAGTTAAAAAAAAAAAAAGAAAATCTGCTTCATGAAATGGAAATTTTTAAGCAATCCAAATATTGCCAAGATTAATCAAGAAAAAAGAATCTGCAAGATGCATGAGCGATGGGACAAATGGTCTAGAATAGTTAGTGTGCTCTAAGCTGACAATATTTAATTAACGTTTAGTTAGGTCAGTGTTTGTGGTTGTTTTGCAGCCTTTTATGAATCATAGGAATATTTACTTTTTTCTATTAACCTTGATATTTTGTTAGAAATAAAATTAAGTGCATGGTGTTTAGCCAGTATAATAGTAGCAAAGTACATGAGTATTTATGAATTTTATATGCTGAAGGGAGCTTCTTGTCTTGTTTTCAGTGTAAAAGTTTCTTTAGTGTTTGGAAATCTATTGATCAAGTAATGGTATTTACAGCAGTATTGAAATACTGGGCTGTGGTGTAAAAGCGGGCAGGTGATGCTCCGCTGCTGTTTGAAGGATGACCTTATTTTGAATGATACAAAAATAACAGGAGATTGTTTATAATATCTCTGACAGCAGATTTAGATTCTTGACTTCACACCATTTCCATTATTTAAAGAGACATATGTATGTAACATTTGCTTCCAGATGCATGCACATATTCCGACCAGAGGTTTAAGACATACTGTCTGTTATTTAAATTTTGGACATGTGAAGCTTTTCTTCCCTCTTCTCCCTTCCCTCAGGCTTTAAAAAAGTTAGGCTACAGGATTAGCATATTTTCTTAAACCTGAAGGAGCCTTCCAAAAGTGTAATATAGTATTTAAATCTCATTATACATTTTTTTAAATAGATTCATATGGAAACATAACTAAAATAATCCCGTACCTATAGGAAACCTTTCAGGAAATAACTGTGCAAATTTTGTAATGGTCTTGCACAGTTATTTCCTGTGGCTGGAGTATTGACTGACCTCGCTAATAAAGGTATTCTGGCTTTTAATGCATTGTTGCCCAGATCTTGCGTAGTATTTCTGGGAAACACATTTTGAAATACCAGTAAAGAATATTGGCACTCGGAAACTGCTGGAAAGTTTTTGTCTTTACCTGTACAAATGCAGCGTAGTGATATATGATGGGCCCTGAATATTAATTAAAGCAGTTGGGATTTAGTGCACTCAAGTAGTAGCTCAGAAATTAGAGACACTGGAGAGCATTGACTGAAATTGTAGTTAAGAGGAAACATGAGGTTTTTTCCAGTATACTTTTTGTCATATTTATCCAGTTTTATTTAAAAAGTGCTTATAAATTTCCTGTTCTTCTGACCTCTGTTTTACTATGGAACAGATGTTGGTGGTTAGGGATTAATGAATCTCTAAGAAAATGCATCAATTAAATTATTTAATCTTGTCTTTTTCAGGATTGAAGTGGATCTAGGGACGAATGGATGACTGAATATTCATATGAAGAGGAAAGCCATAAAAGTTGGTTGACATTTTTACAGCCATATGCATTATACATATTACGGCTATTATCAAAAATTTATATTGTGTTACAAAACATAATAGATTAAATTGCTGGTCTGAGCTTCGTATGCCATATTGTCTTTCAGGCAGGGGAATACTATACCTTAACGCAGCTGGAACTTAATGCAACGGTGTCTGACCAAACTTGAATGTTTAAAGGAAAACCCCAGTAGTACGTTGAGGTAACAAGTAATCCCTTTGAAGCCAGGTGTTTGTATGGGCTGATGCATAGTGGTGTTCGTTATTCTGATGTGCCAGGATGAATGGAGAATAAGAGAGGCATTACCTTCCATTACAGCTACTGGTTATGAAGCTTAGTACTTTTGTGGGGTGGCACTCAGATGCCACATTGACAAACACTGTTTAAGAAGTCAGGATGTGATGTCTTTGAAAGTATCTTGGTGCTTTGTTTTCTTTTCACAGAGAGATGGCTGTCTTACAGCATGCGTATTCTGTGCTAGTTAAAAAGGAAGAAGCTGTTAGTGGACCCTTGTGCTTTACTGACTTTATTGTTATGCTTTGTAAGCTGATCAAATTCAGTAGGCCTTGACATCTGTCAATCTGAGTTGTCAGTGGCTGTGAACTGTAGGTTTTGGCTGGGATGCTGTGTTAACTAATTCCTGCCCAGGGTGTTTAAACAGAGCTGACTCTGTGGGCTTGCACTGGAGCAAATGAATTGTAATGACAAACGCAGGGTGTGGTACAGCAGGATACAGGTGAAGGTCCAGTGAGATGCTGCATGGCATAAATAAGGCCTTCTGGAAACTTTTAACTAGTCAAGGAGGGATACGTTATGGTAGAAACCCCCTTTCCTAGAGAGCTTTATTCCTACCCTGGATTGGGATTCAGGGGTTGAGCAACCAGAAAAACCCATCAAACTCCCCAGATTTTTTCAAAAGTACAATATCAGTTCAATACCAGAAATGTAAGTCTATAGTTTTATTAACTTGAGGAAAGTTGTTCAGGAGGACAAAGATTCTTCTCTATCTCAGTGATAATTAGGTTTTATCAATCTTTTAGTGATTCAGAAGTTTTGCAGTTTATCAATGACTGACTTGGATACAGGAGAGTTTAATTCCTTCTTGGGTACTCTTTTTTAATGTTCACAACAGGTAGTGGACATACCGATCTTAGCTACCTCCAGATTCCCAAGCAGCATAAGACTTGAGGGAATTATCTGTATCCTTGAATCCAGTTTCTCACAATAAGCCAGTGAAACAGTCTTTAGATAGAATTATCTATAAAACATTTGATTTATACATCACAGGTCCCAGAATCCTGGGATCCAGAATCCTTGTTTAACCCTAATAGAGACAGTGAGTGGTATTAGTGGCTCTGCAGTACTGTACATGATTTCTCTGTGGGATCAGCGACGCTGTATGCCCAGATGTGAGACAGAGTTGTTGCCTGCTAAAACCAGCGCACAAAGTCTTAAGGAATTTCTCTTTGGTTTGATTGCTGACATGTTGATGGCTGCTGTCCATACAGATGTCTGATAGCTCGGGGTGAGCTCGCATCGTGGCAGAGCAAATACTTCCCTGCTCAGGCCCCTGGCTATGAATAACAGAGTGAAAAACTGATAACATCCAAACCTTGATTGCATCTTCCAGACCCACAGTGATAAGATCCTGTATGTACAGACTCAGGGGGGCTCTTTACTGGCAGAAAGTGAGAGGGTGCAAAGACCAAACTAATTAGCTTTCAACTACCTTTGGATATTATTATGGTACAGTGGACTTTTCATACTATCCAGAAGGCAGCACAGAGCAGGAGTACCATAATGCGGTTATGTTTTGCATTGAATTGAGGATAAACTCGACCAGACTAGAGGACTGTCTAAGGTATTTGTCTTGGGAAGTGGCACCAGAGTAGTTAAGGATTTGTCAGATCCTTGAGAGGGACTGTCATAACCAGAGTCGGCACAACGGAGGGAGGGCTTTGAGATCAGGCGACTCTTGGACTCATCTGGCTTTTCCCCAGGTGTCTTGGAAAAGGCTGTAGTTGCATGAAGGATGCAGCACTGCTAGCTCTGTGCCTTTTTGGTTCAATGCAGAGTGGTGGCAGAAGGAAGAAAGAGCAGGAGAACAGGACGACCTCTTTCTTGTCAAGCCATAGTTACACTCTCTCATGCCCTTCTGATAACATCCCGCAGCAGTCGTGGGGAAGCTGCACAAAATATGTACAGATAAGGAAGGGGATGCTAAGTTATTTCTTTGCATGCTTTCTGTTTGGCAGTTTTTGCAGAAGTAGGGCTCTGAATCCAGCTGTTAATCTTTTATATTAGGAAAGTATCATGTTTAAATCATATTGCTGAATGAGAAAAAAATGTGGCTATGTGGAAGAATTCAAAGTTCGAGGCTAAAAATTCCTTTTCTGGGAAGACTGATTCCAGAAAACTTGAGCAATAGAGGTGGAGGGGACTTCTCTGTGGTCGCTGTTAAGATAAGTTGATAAGGTTCTGGCTTCAATGGGAAAGAGCTTGGATTTCACCCAGCACCCTGCCTCAGCCTTTCACTTTGTCGCTGCTTGGCTAACCAAGTTTTGAAAGTTTTCCTTTGCTAACAAGACTATGTTAGTATATCATCAGAGGTACAAAGAGCTTGGGTTGCATCATCTGTGTGTTATATTGTTATATTTTAGGTTTTTGTTGGTCTCTTTAGGCCGTGTCATAATATATGTGAGTGTGGTTTTATATAAATAACTGATATCTAAGCAGAAATGCAACTAAGGAAGGAAACATGAACATAAATTTTTGTCTCATAAAATGAGGTCAGCTGAATCTTTCCCAGAAAAATGAGAAATATGCAAAATAAACCTGATGGCATACACATATATTATATTATATACAGTGCTTCTATGTTTTCTGTGATAATAGTGACTGAATCCAGAGGTTCAGTTCTTTATTGAATCTGACATTTAAAGTTTATGGTTTTCAGTCTGCAGTGATTGGATGTGAATTCATGGAGGTGAGAGACCAGCTGGTAAGAAATAGGTAACTGACATGGCAGAACTATTGCTCAGAAAGTCCTGCGCAAAATAAAGATAAAGACTTTTAATGAAAAATTAGTGGACAGGACTAAAAGGAGGTCAGAAAGCAAAATCAAGGGGGAGAAGAGGTTGCTCAGATTGGGAAGGCAAGTCTGGGTTGTACTCAACAAGGGGTCTGGGGTGCCATCTTCCACTCACACTGTGGTTTCACAAACAGCTTGAGGAAATACTACTGGGGTAGTTCAGTTGATCAGGCTTAATGATGAGCTAAGTTATTTAGCGCTCAAAAAATGATACACAGCACAGAGTGAATTGAATTCAGTGGTACTAGGAGGTGGTTGCTTATTTTCTAAAGTGGTCTACTCTATAAGCCCCGAGAAATACTGATGTCTTACAAATGTAACCTGTGTGTCATCTCTTTAAAAACTCAAAACCAAACAAAACCAACAACCAACAAAAACCACCAAAACCTGAACACAAGAGCAATCTTTGACTCAGCTGCTTAGAGGGCTAGACTCAATACAAAGGGGTGTTTCCTGAACTCTTTGGAGCTCACCCTATCTCTGCAGTCTCTTGACCTCCGGTGTGCCCTTGTCTCACCTCCTCTGACTCCCTCATCAAGTTTAGCAAAGGGAAAAGTCCTACACATGGGGAGGAATAACCCCGTGTTGTTCCTGCAAGGTGGACAAGCCCAGAGTCATCATCTGACTTCGGAGCTGCACTGGTTTTGGATGGAGTTTGAACTCACTGGACTTTAAATCTTTACTGCTTTTTCAGTGATTTGAAAGTCTGGTCATGTTAAAAATGGTTTGCTGTATTTTTTTTATTTTTTTTTTTAGTGTATATGAGGGTGTTTCAAGGAAGTTTTATGTTTTTGTTTGCATAATCAGCATATTAGTAGCAGTGTGGTGCTATGTTTTAAGTTTTGTTGTCAGCTGTCTCCTCTGTATGTATTGCAAACAAATGCAGTTTTCCTAGAAGGAAAGTGACTGCTCTTAAGAGCTCATTCACATCTAACATTATTCAGTGTATTCTTGGAGTATAATTATGACTAGAAACATCAACAGGATAAAATATATTAATCTCAAGGGAGTTATTTTGCACTGGCTATCAATCTATCCTTTCTGTCATGTGCTTTTCAGCTTAGATTACTCGCAGGCAAAGATGTTTTGTCTCAATTCATTATGATTATAAATATCTTGGATAAAACAATGTAACAAACGACCACTGAAAAATGGCCCCATTCAGCAAGGCAGGGAGACTGTGAAGTTCTTTTGGTTCGTCTAGCATTCATCAAGATGGGTCCCTTAACAGTTGATTGGTGGTTGGTATTTAATGGCTGTTTCACAGTGTAAATAGATAGCAGGCAGTTTGTTGTCTGGAGCCCAGTCATTTTCATAAGAGAGATCTGCTTTTACTTACTGTCACTGAAAAATGTAAAACTTATGCTGAAACTGTAGAGTGGGAGAAAAACTTTCCCCCAAACCTGATATATTCAGGAAAGGGAGGAGCAGCGAATTTTGTTTCTTTTCATGCTCCTTACATTGACTGCCACATATTGTGCTGCCTCCTGCTCCCATCCTTTCCCATCTGGTGCCGGTGGGACTGAGGGGCCATGTGTTGTAGGAGGTGTAACCCCCAGGTTTGCTCAGTGGGGCTCAGCCCAGCTTGATTGGGGTGAGATGGTCTTGAAACTGATCTCCATGAAAAATTGATGGGGGTATTTCCAGCACTTGTCTTTTAGAAGGAGAAAAAGGCTTTTAAGATGCCTGCAATAAGCCCCTTCAGCTCGATGTGTCTGCATTGCATGTGAGCTCGTTCCCCTTCCCTTTGCCTTTCTAAAGTTAATGAATGATTTCTGGGAAGACCTAGGCATTCCTATTAGGCTTTCCTTACGAACAGCGGTAGAAAATGTGTTTTGCACAGATTTCTTTCTTCATTTCTGCTGGGCAATTGCTTTCATATCCTACATGGTTTCTTGTTTATGGGTCCTGGGTCTTGGCTCCATTCCATTCATTTCCCAACTGTTTTGGTGTGTTTACACAGTGCTCTTCAGCAGCTGGCTTGGAGCGAGTATCCAAAGCACACCCACATGCACACACACTCACACAAAATCAGTTCGCCAGAGTTACGGCCAAATCGTATTTAGTGCTTGGCTTGTGAGCTGACCTTGTTTAAATCAAGTTGGATTATGATTTTGAGGGTTTTGGCTTTTATTTCATTCCTGCCAGTATGTATCAGGGGACAGGCATCTATGGTAGATCGTAACCATTTTTAAGTTTCATGTATCAAAAATACAGTATGTTTTAGAAGAGCTAAGTTAGTGGTTGAAGATAGCTGTGGTCTTTCTGTACCCTCACACTTCAGAAATGCAGTGGAAGTAGGATGGGTTAGACTTTCCGTGTCAGAGCCAAGTCTACTGCCAAAGCCTTAGGCTTTGCTTTAAAATCAGTATATACATATATCTTTTGAATATAATAAATAAGGTTGTATTTTCAAGTAGTCAGTGCAGAGCAGCCCAAGAGGTTTTCGTCAGAGTAAGGAGAGATGTCTGGCTCAGCAGCGGTGTGCAGGGTTTGCATCTTGGTCACTGCACAGTTTTCTTCTCTGCTTGGAGCTGCTGTGGACTGTTTCAGGTACATTGATTTTTGCAGTAGTTCTTGAATTGAAGTCCTATTTATTAAGCAGTTTTTTGAAATGGGAATAATGGAGATTTGCATTCAAAAGGATGTCGCAACCTTCATGTGAGGTGGTGTGTGTGGGAGTAAAGTGGCCCACATTGTAGTGCAGCTCACAGGAGAGTACTTGGTCTGGAATTGACAAAATGTGGTAAAAACATGGAACATTTAAAATGC
The DNA here is from genome assembly GCA_028858755.1 of Ara ararauna. Classification (NCBI taxonomy): domain Eukaryota; kingdom Metazoa; phylum Chordata; class Aves; order Psittaciformes; family Psittacidae; genus Ara; species Ara ararauna. The sequence goes on from CM054378.1 coordinate 90,934,632, forward strand.
CAGTGTTCTTTTCACAATTCATGTCATTAAAATTACTAAATGTCATTGTAAAGCAAAGGTAGATCTTGCTGGTGTTGCCTAGATCACTCCTCCATGAAGAGATAGGTGGTGATGATGAGTCTGTAGTTAGTAAACTGTGGATGTAGGTGAAAGCTGTGTTTAAGGACCTGCTTCAGTACATGTTGACATAATGCAGTGCACTAGAGTGCCTGTTAAAACTACTTCCAAAAGTTAAAAGATATCCCTTTAAAATTTTAGTTAGTAAATGTGTCGGCATCTATCATTTGTATTACTTGATGCTGTTGGTTGTAAAGCTTGGTGTGTGATTACTTAACTTTTTATTAATTTATATCATACAGAGCTTTAACTCTTCCTGTGCTGAGCGTCTTCCTGTAATTATTGGTTTGCTTTTTAAAGTTTGGGGATACTGGGGGGGTTGAGGAGATTTTTTTGTTTGTTTTTTGATTCATTGTGGGAGTGAAAAATCCCAAAACTTTGCTTTGAATAGTTTAGCCAGGGCAGAGAACAGATGTAGCAAAAATTAGCCTGTGAGCATAAAATGAGAAATTGCTTTCTAAGAACCCTTGGTTCCCATGTCTGCTATTTGAAGTGAGTGGTGTGTCGGTGTTCCTGTACTGGGAGGGAGGGGTGTTGCATTGTGAGCAGAGTTCTTGCTTTTTGGGAGGAACAGAAACAGATGCTGCTACCTCTTGCAGTCCCCAGATACGCTTTGTAGACTATATGAAATAGTTATGGTAGCAGCCTGAGGGTCTAGGTGATCATTTGATGTGGGCTTTTCCTCAGTGCTGGCTGTGTCTGTGTTTAGTACCTCAGGACTACCAAGCCTTAATGTAGGACGTGCCTTATCTGCCTTGCCAAGTGTATTCACTGCAGGGGGCAAACTGTGTCCATGGTGTGAGTGATGCCAGGTCCCTGCATGCCCCCTGGCCAGGGTTAGCCCCCTCCATCCTAGTGTGCAGATGCCTTTCGAACCTTTGTGGTGCTCCTGTTGCTCATTATTGTTGTAGTTAATTGGAAGCTATCAGTGTTGTGTTTCCATGACATAAAGGTATCCATTGTATGCTCTGGGCTCTTGTGTGAGGGGTTGCACAAGGGTCTGAGGGGGAAGGCTTGGAGGGCTCAGTAGAACCAGTCGGACTGGTAGTGGTTGGTCCACATTGTTACTAGAAAAGCCTGGAAGGATCAGTCCTCCACACTGCAGGCTGGTTTTGGTGTTGGAGGAAGCTGGCTGGAGCAGTCCAGACAAGAGCTGGGAAGTGAGCTGAGTGTATTAGTGGTTTAGCTTAGGTCAGGAAATGCTTCCATGATTGTCCCGGCCCGATGTGCTTTGGTTCACCTCATAGCATGGCCTTGGGCTATGCGTGCTAGGCAGCTTTTGGAAGAAACCAAGCCAGGAGTTGTGCTCCAAAAAGCTTACGTAAATGTGCTCCGATTTCTCATGGACTGTGGGTATCTTCAGCTAAACTGAAGTTGAAACCATACTGCTTGCTGAGGGAGGTGCAGATTCGCAGTTCTGCTAGGTGAATTCTCAGGGTCCTCCCAGTTGAGATTGCATGGTGTCCCTCTTCGTTCAGTGGTTTCCAAACAAGTTTCTGTTTCAGAACAGTGTCTTCAGTTCTTCTTTCAGGTGATACCCTTGGTGAGGATGAGTTGTAAGTGACAGTACATTGTCCACAGGGAGCTAGATGTCAGAGGCCTGGTTCCATTCCTTTCAACTTAGTAATTTTGCTGGATGCTTCTCTCTTCCAGTAATCTTTAGACAGCAGCGAGCATCTCCAAGGGGCAGTTCTTCCCATGGGATTTCTGTGTCCTCCCTGGAAGAACAGAAATCTCCTCTGCCTGTAAGCTATGCTGGTGCAGATGTGGCTTCACTTGACTGGGCTCATTTTCCAGTCTTTGGGTTTTGAAAGCATCCCTGAGCATCTGTGCTTCTGCAGCCTGAGCTCCCTACTGCAGCACGTTCTTATGGGAATGAAAGAGCAGTCACCGAGCTCATTTCACCTTTTATTTCTACGGCACTTAGAGAACAATTATACTAATTCTAATAATGACTAAATTTATACTACTCCAGAGAGGGAAGCACAAGGCATTGAATTTCAAAGCTGTTTGACAAGACCATTTTGATGTGTGTATTTTCAGAAGTATGACACAAGTTTCCAAAGTGCCTAATGGCGAGAAAAATGTTTAAATTCATGCTCTCAGGTTTTTGGTTTCGAAGAAGCTGAACACTATTCGGTTCATTGGCCATGATCCATCAAAAAAACAAAACCACCAAAAAAACAACAAATTTAAACTAGAAATTTATAGGGCTTATTGCTTCTGCTGTTTCATAATAACCTGTTTCTGGTTATTGGTTATCAGGATGTAAGTCTTTGCGTGGGGAAGAAGGGATATTTCTGTTTTAGGAGGTATTAATTCTTAGTATCATGAAGCAGCGCAGCTAACTGCGTTCTGGAGTTAATCTTTACTTCTCAATGAGAAGGGAAAAACCCTGTGGTTCTTGGTCTGCACAGTGATGCTGATTAAGATACATTGAACCGGAAATTGAGATACTGCATAAGCTTTCTTGTTTTCCTTTTTCCACATACCTGACAATAAACATTTAGTGCTAGAAATAAATGCATTGGATTTTATTATTTTTGACATGTAGTGGAGAGAATAATGTCAAACAATGGCAATTTGTCACTTTTCATATGAAGGCATAGAAGAACGTGTCAGAATTCAGTAGCTAGCATATAACGAGAAGGCAGTTTTAATAATACTGATATCCACTGCTAACAGACCTGAATAATGGTTGCAATGGATACGGTATTTCATTTACCCAAGGACATGTGTCTAAAAGAGAAAATAAGCTTCAGATCTTAATCTAAATCCTGACCCACTCTTCCGCTCCCCACATGGCACTTCATGTGTACTCCTGGGGATTCATTAAGTCTTTCTTGTGCAGAGGTTCAGTGATGAGGAAAGGGCAAGTTTTCTGCTTTACGGCTGTCACCTTCTTTTGAACTTCTCTATTTACGTAAGTTTTTTTGTTGTCGTTTCAGTTCAGTTTGATAGCATTCTGCTGGAGCTGTGATTGCTGCAGTCAGCTGTGATGGACACATGGGCATAGCTCAAGTGAAAACAAAAGCCTTCGCTATCAAACATTATAGGTAAATATGTACTGAGTTTCCACCTTAATTTCTAAGTAATATAGAAGTGTTTTAGTATTAGTATTAGCAAAACGAAAAACCAAACCCAACACAAAAGATGTCCAAGAAATAGTGAAATTCAAAACATTATTTTCTCCTGTTTTAAGAGGAGATGGTGCAACCCGAAAACGCAAACATTTGGAGTTGAGTTTCATTTCAAACTGTATGTCTTTGGTTATGAAGAGAGATGAGAGTGAGAATCTGTCTTGCAAACTAAGAAATAAGGAGTTTCTGTTGGTCTTAGGAAGAGGAAAATTAACTTAGATGTATAGGTTGTCTTAAGTGCAGTGGAACTGAGATGCTGTTTGCTGAACTACTCTTTGGAGATTTACATAATGGATGAGATACAGAAGCTCCAGGCGGCATGACAGTGGAGTTTATTTTATCACAGAATGTAAACCAAGCGAATTGCCTTAATAATCTCTGCAGAAAGCAAGGATAATCTGTTTTTATATGCAGAAGGAGAGCCAGAGAATTCATAATACCCTGGCTATTCATGTACAAGGAGCCAAACCTTTCTGGTGAATAATCTGGATCCCTTTAACTGCATACTGTCTTATCCAGGACTTTTAAAGCTTTTCAGGAACAGCAAGCAATGTGTACCTCTCTATGAAAATACAGCTTTTGCACAGTAAAAATTACTATCTGATGATAATTCATGGCTAGATAAAAGAGGCTCATAAGAGGCTGGGTAATTATCCTAACTGCTATGTATTTAAATATATGGAAAGCATTTATGAACCAAGCTCACCTGCTATTTATTTTTATAATGGTAATGATAATAATTTCAGAAGTTTTAGAACCTTCATCATTTCGAAGTGGGTGTATGTTGGAAAGAAGTTTTAATATTAACATTAAGAGGTTTCAGGCTTTAATTCACTCAAACCAGTTCACCCACTTTGGTTGGTGTGGGTGTTTTATTCTATCTTAGCTTGGGATATTTTTGCAGCATGGAAAATGGACAAAGGAACACTGGAAAAGTAAGATAGCTAAAAGTAGATGGTAATAACAACATCCAGCTCCTATTGTGTGCTTCTCAACCATGTATTTGGCTTCCAGTAAGAGTTTGACTGTTGCTTTACTCTGAATATAAATGTGCCATTACTCTTCAATCTGTAGCAACAGTTTGTTATGATCAAGGCTACTTAGTTCGTTTGCCTGAAGGAAGAGGTTTACTGTTTGGCATAGCAGGTTTCCAGAAGACTGACTGATATCCTTAATTGCTGGTTTCTGTGAGCTATATGCAGTTTAAAAATCCTTTTGTATTAACCTGATGTCAATCGCTACTTCTTTTAGAAGAGCCTGGACAAGTAAGTTGTCATCCATGATGAACATAGGCATTTATTTGCCTAATATGAAACCAGGTTGTTGGGAAAAAAAGGGATAATTTCATGAATGCAGCATTCCGTGAGCAAGGGTTAGTTTCTGCTTCTGTTCATGAAAAAACTTAAAATATTTTCAGTTATTTCAGTAGTTATGGACAATACCTAGTCCATCTACTAAATAGGCTGTGCTCCACTCTCAAATCAAGGCTGCAGGCTGGGATCAGTTCTGCCAAATTTACTTTGGGTACTGGATAGTGATTCTTATTTATCAGTTGATGTGCAAAGTTAGATTTTTCTTCTTACCGATTTCTTTTTCTGGTTGGGTTTCTAGTAAATCTTTTTTTTCCTGTTGTTTAGTCCTAAGTCTGTATCAGTTACAGTTACTGCAGTATGCAAGGGAGGGCATCAAAGTGATAACTTCTTTGCTTATATTTGCTGGGGTCTGCCCGCGTTGTAGCCTGGTGGGATCAGAGACCGAGGAATGTTTTATAAGGATAAACAAGAGTTGTTTTCATCAGAAAGTGTTCTAAACCACTGAAATTCTTCCACTGCGGTGGCTCTGAACTCTCTCACATGGGGATCTTTAGAGTAAATAAATAAAAGATCACACCAGGCAAATGTGATTTAAAGTGTCTGTAACTGTTCCCCAAACAGTGCTAAAACCCTAAATAAGATATGAGCAAGGCAAGTGAGGGGGAAAAGTTCACCTCAACCTCCAGAGTCTCCAACACATTACGTAGCTATGTAGCACCAGACTCTAAGGGAACAGAGGAGGATCCTGAAGAATCATGGTGTCTAAAGAAGCCCCCTTGGTGAGGACAGCTTCCTCCCACCCTGCTTCTCCACAGCTTACTCTACTTTGGGATGCGTCTACATTCATCTCAGAGAGAAGTCTCTCTTTTCTCGTCGAAACATAGGCTACCTGTGGGTATTGCCTACATGCCTATCTAGAAAGTCAGGAAAGAAAAAAAGTATTTTTCCATGGGTGACTGAGATAACATTGCATTTGCAAAGGAACCTAAGTGTTGGCTAGCATGGCTGTAGTTGTTTTGTTAAATTGTTGTTTGTTTGGTTAAAAATCTTGATCTCAAGTTACAAAAATTTAATTGTTAAAGGGGAAAAAGAGTAAGCATCTACTGCTTGTGGTGCTATAGTAACATGGAAGTGTCTGCTTCCTTCCCTTCTTTCTGAGATGGCAGCTCAAGAATGCTTATTACACTCAAACTGATGAACCCGTGTGCCTTGCTAATAAGGAGTGAAGTTGTGCATTTCCATCCTGAATCAGCTTTGACTGCTTTGAACCTGAGCATGTAAAGTCCATGTTATCCATGCACATGTTGTGACCTTGCAAATTTCAACAGGAGTTATCCAAGCCAGTCGTAAACCTTTACACCTGACCCTAGAGCAGGTATATAGCAGGTGATAATGGTAAAAATGTGAAGGATTATTTGGTAGCCTATTTTAAAAGGCTTCTTTTCCCTGAGGGGGCCTATAGGAATGCTGGGGCGGGACTCTTCATTAGGGACTGTAGTGAGAGGACAAGGGGTAACGAGTTCAAACTTAAACAGGGGAAGTTTAGATTGGATATGAGGAAGAAATTCTTTACTGTAAGGGTGGTGAGGCACTGGAATGGGTTGCCCAGGGAAGTTGTGAATTTTCCATTGCTGGTGGTGTTCAAGGCCAGGTTGGACTGTGCCTTGGGAGACATGGTTTAGTGTGAGGTGTCCCTGCCCATGGCAGGGGGGTTGGAACTAGATGATCTTAAGGTCCTTTCCAACCCTAACTGTTCTATGATTCTATGAGAAGGGCTCTGCAGGGCTTGATAATTAGAGATAGTCAGAACAGTGTTAACAGTGATCTCTTGAATTAGTCAGTAGTTCCTCCTAGTTGATCAGCAGTATGACTTTCTTTTTTTCCTTGCCAGTTTTAGTGTATTCAGGTTAATACTTAATTTTGTGTCATAGAATAATAAACATAATCCTTTGATCGTGTATGTATTCTTTCAGGTTGAAAATAAATTCAGAGCTCTGCTGATTTTTGGGCAAATGGCCACTCACAGAGAGTTGTCATTACTTAATAAAACCAAACAACCAACCAAACCAACTCCCCCTCCCCCCCCCCCCCCCCCCCCCCCCAAACCAACAATAAAACCAGATCAACAGAAAGCCCAAAACCAAAAACAAACCCCAAAATCCCTCCAGAATGTTTCAGAGGCTATTTTAAACATAAGAATAAATGATGATAGACTTCCACAATTTTTGTGCAAGAGCGGACAATTTGTCATTCCCAGTACCAAACAGGTGATAGAATGACCATGATTTTTTCTGTAATTCTTGAAATTAAGGATTTATTAATGTCTTCAGACTATATAAAGTGTACTTCCACATACATAAGGCATACGCAGGAGCACAGAATTTGCATGGAGGCTCACTGTTGATTGTGCTGAGCCAGGGGATGAACAGCACCAGCAATGACATAGGTTTTGTGTTTTTCATCACAAAACGTGAGCTCGGTACCTGCCATAGATTCTATAAGCTGAAGTCTGTGGTGAGTGATTTTTAAGAAAAGGTGTATTTTCCTGAAAGAATTCTTAGAATTCTTTCTTATTTTACATGTTGAACTGGTGACTTGGCATGAGCTTTCAATGTGAAAAGCATTCTTGTGGATCATCCCCATTGACTGAGGGAATTATTCCCTAGATTTGTGTCCAGCATTATTCAGTGTCTGTTAACCACTGCTCTTGAAACCACTGTGGCTGTGATTTTAGTGGTTAGAAGTTTTTAGTAATGTTTATTGAATTTCAGCATATTTATTATTATTATTAATGTAATATTATTAATGTTAGTGGTCCAGATCTCTTCAGAAAGATGAGTACATATAACACTCTATGCCTGTGCAGAAATTGTTGCTTAAAAATATGAGCAGCTTAACCCATCCGGTTTTTGTGGTGCAAAGTAAATCTAATAAAAGCATTTTATTCTGTGAGACATAGCTAGTGTGGTCAGGAAATCGTTTTCATCATTTCACACAGTGTAACTAAGCCATGTGTTGGGAATGAATACATGATTTATACAGGCACAATTTCTTCTTGGGTCCTAATGAGAAATGTTAAATATATTAATATGACTCAAGGCCTGACACACGCTATAAAGGCTACATATGATGCCAAACAACAAATTATCTCAGTGCATTATTTCTCAGAAGCCTTGACACATGGGTAAGGTCAATATACATTTTTAATGAGGGCGTGATGCTAGGTTATAAAAAGATAATGCAAATAACAATATTTTGTTAGATCTTCCTGCTGTGTCATGTATAATCAGGTGCAGTGACTTAAAGGACACTAATGAGGATTTAAAGACCCAGCAGGGGCTTATTTAGCAGTCACACACAATTCTGTCAAGTGCTTTTGCATAGGGCACCTCTGAGGCAAGGTGGAGTTCAACAGCAGGTAGGAATGTATAGTTTTATTGTATAGCTTGGTGTAATAATTTTTAGTATTTTTCATATATATAGAGAGAGTATATATTTTTCAGTGAGAATAACAATAACCTGCAATGTTCTGGTGCTTTGGCAGGCAGTATTTGTTAGGCTGTGATTTGTACCATTCATGAAATCAGGCAGCAGTGGTGGTAAGCAGGGACCGATGGTATTGCTGCATTTTCAGCGACTGAGTAATGGCTGAGGGAAACAAAGGAAGGGGGTTCTGAAGTTATCATTTGAAGTCCATGCTAAGCTGTAGATGCCGTGTGCTGACCATCTCATTTAAGTCTGGACTAAATCACAGCGAGTTGAATGCTGCAGAAGAATGGACAGTGGCCCACCTCGCTTAAGGTCTGTTTTTGGCAGTGATCTGTGCCAGGTATTTGGCAAAAGAATGTCAGTTCATTCTTGAGTACAAGTCTTGAGACTGGAATCCCGTGTGTTAGAGCTGGTTCAATTTTGTGGTTTTGGCATATATTATACTTAAAGAAAAGACATAGGAATGTAAACATGACTGTTTTCTATCAGAGCAAAGGATTGCCTACCTTATATACTTCCTCTAACAAGAGGCAACAACAAATGGGTGCTTAGGGAAAGGGTGCAGCTAGGTTGTATGTGAGTGATGGTATTGCCCTGGTACATAGACTTACAGAATCATGGAATAGTTAGGGTTGGAAAGGATCATCTAGTTCCAGCTACCCTGCCATGGGCAGAGACACCTCACACTAAACCATGTCTTCCAAGGCTCTGTCCAAACCTGGCCTTGAACACCGCCAGCGATGGAGCATTCACAACTTCTTGGGCAACCCATTCCAGTGCCTCACCGCCCTTACAGTAAAGAATTTCTTCCTTATATGTAGTCTAAGTTTGCAGAAAAATACAGGGCACAAATGCTTCTATAGCCAGAGGTTGTATTTGTATTTTTATGCTTGATAACTCTTGATAAACAAATCTGTAGGAAAGTCCAATTGGTTTTGAACCAATTTCCAGCTCATCAGACAAGTGGGCTTGTCAGGAGACCAGCATCTCTAACTGAGAAAGTCATGGCTTCCAGTGCAAACCCCATGGATTCCAGTGCAAAAAGGCAGCATATAGCAGGAGGTGGTTAAGACCTGACTGGGCATAACCATGAGCAATCTGGTCTGACTTCAGAGCTGCACCTCCTTTGTGCAGGAGGTTGAACTGGAGACCTGAGATGCCTTCACACCTAAATTACCCTTGTATCCTAAGAAAAAACCCTGTTGACTACTGCACTTATTGTCCTCCAAATTTTTCATGTTTCCATGATTTTTCATGCTGTACAATGATGTGTTATAAATTAATTACTTTTCTTTCCCCTGAGCAAGCACTCATGTATTTTGTTCGTAACCTTGAATTTGTGTCCAGTATGATTTGCTGTATATAGCAGATTTGATCTCTGAATTTTAAAGATGCTATAATGAAAGTTCAAAGCATCTGTTAATGTATGCTATATATGCTACTCAGTATCTCTTTTTATGATCTTTTTCTGTCATTTTTATGGCTGTACCCATAGTTACTTAAAATACTCTTAAAATCTTGAAGTCACACAGTTATTTTAATTATTGGCAATATTTTCGTTCATGTGCAGTGCAGTTTGTTTTGTAAATGTGTTTGAGGAATCACAGCTTGGCCGAGAATCTGTGGGAAATGCATGTTGGTGACATTTGAAACTTGTTAATTAGAAAATCTTCACACTTAATTAGAATTGCCTTTAAAGTGGACCCTGGTTCCACAATAATTTATTGCTTGTGGGATCTAATTTGACAGTTTTGTATGTTAGCATTTTGGTCATCCTGTCTTGGGTACAAAAGTACCTCATGTGAGCAGTTGGGTATTGGCTTCTATCTAGAAGCTGATACGAGCAGTTTGAGAGCAATATGTTATTGTAAACAATTTTTTCCATGTATGTGGTGGGTACTTAGAAATTCTCATTCATGAAGTGCTTTGTAATTGTCGCGGCTGAACCCAGGACAGTAATTCATTCACGAAATGAGCAAAAGTCAGTTTTCCCTATTTTTTGAAATGTACTGAGTGCTACTGGCAAGCCTTAATCCCAGGAGTTTGCGTTGAAGCCTGTGGGGAGTGGGAAACCTCCAACTGCTGTTACATAGGACAGAGATGAGGTTGCGACAGGATGTTAAATATTTGCATGGTGGGAGTTTCATCAGAGCATGCACCCTTTCTTTTGAAATGTCAGAATAAGCAATCTGTTTGCTTTGTGGTGAGAAGCACATAAAGCAATTGCCGTTCCTCTGCAAGCATGTAATGCGCTGTGCAAAGGGTGTGGGGAAAGGTGATGGAGTAATGTGCAGCTTTGGACAAAGAGTCTGCTTTTTTCATCTCATCATTCAGCTTTAATTCCTGTGTTATTTTGTCACATGCGTGAATCAGATGATCTTTACATGCAGTTTTGCAAACGCCAGCCCTCTGGCTATGCTGCTGCTCTGGGGGAGCTGCTGGGGCGAAGGTTGCATCTCAGCTCTTCCTAGCAGCTGGAATAGGTCCACTGAAGGAACATTTCTGGTTTCATTGCTTATTGCCTGTCATGCGTATGACTTCACAAGTAAGCCGGGGCAGGCGGTTTCTGAGGTCCTGTGAGAATTGGCTGCGCTCCTTGCAGGTGTGTCCTATGGTATCTAGCATTGAAGGGTGCAGCTGTATGCAGTCGTGTTCTTCTCCTTCTCCTCTTCTTCCTCCTTTCAGGGCTGCACTGAATTTGCTCTGTCGTGTAGCTGGCAGTACAACAACCTAAGCTGGAAACAAGCAACCGACTTCTGGGTACAGGGGGTTCTTATGGGTGCCATATACCGCTCTGTCTTTAATGGCAACCCACCTCCCCCGCAAAAAAAAAAAAAGACCCAGAAAAGCTTTCAGAAATTGCTTGTGAACAAAGTAAATCTGAAATAAATCATAGAATCTTTTAGGTTGAAACAGACCTTTAAGGTCAAATAAGGCTTAACAGAATTTTCTAAATTCTAGCAGTTATATTTTTAACCCAGAGGGGGAAATCTGGTTTCTCCTTGTTGCCTTTTAGTTCTGCCTCTATGTTGGAGCTCTCAGATAAGAGAACACTTCTGCTGGCTAAGAGCAATGTCAGCTGCTTAACATTTCCGTGGCCCAGCTGCTAGAAGACAGCTAGGCATATTTAATGACAGCCTTACTTTATATTGCTCTTATTCAGAGGATACAGTTTGCAATGTCTGTGATTTATAAGTCAGGTTTTGGCTCTGAGATTCAATGTATCGCTATATTTTACCCTAGGGAAGGGAACATGACACCTGGAGGAGCAGCAGTTTTCTCCCCCCTTAAAGGGTTGGGCATGATCTGCTGGCCAGCCATGCCTGCCCAAGGCATATGGTGTTCTTGGTAGCATGTTTGCTTTCCTTTGAACCCAGGATGAAAAGGGCCGTTGTAATTTATGGAGAAAGCAATGGTGTCCAGGCTTAAGCCTCCTATGGAGTTGTTTCACAGATGCCTCTGGAGCTTTGTGATCATGGAGCTGAAGGTGCTATCGCTTTGAGGTGATGATCCCCTTAGGATGCAAGGAGTGATGGAGCTGAGCAGACCCTGTAGATGGATGGCATCTTGGCTTTTTGGCACAAAGTGGCTATGTTGGGTCATTTGGACTGCCGCACAACATCTCGGATCATAATTTTGGACTTAACCATGGCTACTGCTACATGCTAAATGTTCCCTTAATTCTCCAGCACACAAGGCCCATGTTGTATCTGTCTTAATGGAAGCAGACTTTTGGACATTGGCAGGTGGGGAGAAAGCATGCCAACCAGCTCCCCATGCTTTTCAGCAGCTCATTTTCCTACCAGGACAGAATTCAGGATAAAGTTTAATCACTGTATATTTGCTCATAAGCTCCTGGGCAATGCCTTTCATCGCTCATTTGCTCAGCAAACATAAAATACTCACAATTTAGACAACAAATACAGGAAAATTCTGTCAGATGGCAGAATTATTCCCCTGACACTCTACTGATGTCGCATACTGCTTCCAGCACCAGAAGTTAATTAAAATATGTTGTGACCTAAAACTTACTTTTTTATTATCTAAACTTTGATTTTAGTTTTTGGTAAAATCAGAAGACGGGACCTCTTGAATGGAATCCTGAGCTGAAACTGTTCTCACCAGCTGTCCATGTAAATTTCGTCTCAAATTTAATAACCGAGGCAACAAGTTGCCTAATAGTAAAATTAACCTTTAAGTAGTATATGTTTTAAGTAAATTTGATCAATATAATATTTGTAGTACTATGAAAATTCTTTTTTATTTCCCATTGTGTTTTTTTTTTGGGGGGTGGTGAGGTTTGTTTTTAATTTTAAGCCTCATATTCTTCAAACTCTTCTCCAAACTCGAGAACAGTTGAGATAAGAAAGCAGAAAAACACTTTGGAAATTGAGTAGTAGTATTTTAAAATCACTTGAGTTGTAACCGTGGTCAAGGAAAAGTGGCAATCTAGGCCAATTACTGGGGTGGGGTGTGGGTGAGAGTCATGAATTTCCACTTGATAGCAGTCATCACTGTTTTTCTGTGCTTTAAAACCCAAAGGAAACAGTTGAGTTTATCTTACTATTATGCATCATGAAGTGTTATGAAATGTGTCCTTCATTAAATTAATTCTAGTGTAAAGATAAAGGCAGTTCATGCTTTTTCCAAACTTACTCTTTCTTAAGTATATGTGTCTCCTAAATGATGGCTCTTTTGTACCTCTCTCTTTCTGTTGTTTTTGTGGGGCTTGGTTATTTTTTTGCTAAGTAGGACTTCTGAGTTAAAGAAAACCCACAAATACTTACCAAACCATTGATATTCACAAAAAATCTTATCAAATAGTCTGTGAATGTTGTATTAGAAGGAAAACAATGAAGCCATTAATTCTGATAAAAGTTAAATGTGTGGCTGTGGTGTAATCACTGTTACTTTTAACATCTTGTGTCTGAATTAACATACTGTGGGAGTCATTCTTTGTAGAGACAACTACAAGTGACGAGAGCAGAGGTGATGTAAAGAGATTTTAAGCAGTCTTAAGCTGACAGGGTTGCCTGCTGAATCTGAGAAATAGCAGATTTGCCTCTAGTTGCCTGTGCACTTGATGCTTCTCTGTCACCTGGAAGCTGACCACATCTCTTCACTTCTATTTATATTTGCTAAAATCAATTTAAACGCAGACTAAAAGACCTCAGAAGCAAAACATGACATCTTGTTTCTCTTCACTGAATGTTGTCTGGACTTGAACTTTCTCCATGGAGATAGATTTGTAAAAATATATAGCGGATTGAAACATAGCTACATCTGTAGGGATTTGGCTGCTTAACAACTTTCAGAAACCTACTGTCTGCAAAATTAGTATCTTTTTTTCTAAGGAATCTAGGCACTGGAATAGGAATTCAAGAAGCTTATGTTGCACGTGTACATCTTTGTACTGGTGGCAGGAGGATTCAGCTGGACATGATCTGTTACATCAGATGAGGATCTCAGCAGGACAATATGAGTTGAAAGCCAACCGTTGCACATGCTTTTCTGGCACTGGCAGCATGGTGTTGATGGGCTCTGTCTGGCATGCCTGGTTGTAATAAGAGACCCACTCAGAGGCCTTCCTGGAAAGCTTAGAGCTATGATCTCTGTGATCACTGGATGCCATGCAGATGCATGTCTGTGATAGACATATACCTACATCTAGACTGCCCTCCTGCCACAGCTTCCTATGGCACGAGGTGATGTATGGAATTTCATGCATGGCATTTGGGTCCACCCTGAGCTCTGTTCAGGGCTAACAAGCAGACCGGAGAGAGGTATGTTGATCAGTGAGAAATAATCTTGTTAGCTTTAATTAATTATTCTTCACCTTCATTCTGAGCTGCTGTCCTAACATATTTCCAGAATTCCATTGCTGTGGTGTTTCAAACTTCTGGGGTTTTTTAGCTAAGACATAAACTGCAGCTTGTATGTCCATATTGTTCACCCAGGCTTCTGCAAACTCTGCGTTCTCTTCTCACTGAAGAAACTACGTTTTGAATTGAAATGAACTCAAATCAATCCCACCCAGTTTCACATGGAAACAGTATGACGTTTAAGGCTTCAGTCTACTTTTTTTTTTTAAGAAATTATTTTGGTTTTCCTTGAAGCATCAAAAAATCGTAAAAGCATCATAAAAACTATGATTTTATTTTCTAGTGTATTTGATTGGAAATTCAAGTTCGGAGTAAAATGCAGGACTACCAGAGTCTCTGCTTACATTATGAACATTTCACACAGCTATAGACATAATTACATATGATGAAGATCTTATGGCAAGACATGAGCTGTTAACCCTGATTCCCTGGCAGAACTCCCAGCTGAGTGATTATCTTCTAGCCACATAAATTTACTTTTATTTTCTATTAGATAGTTGTTTCCTTCACTTTTGGAATGAACTGCTTTTATACATACTGTGGCAATGTTAACTGCTATGCTTCACCCTGGAGATAACTACATTTAAGTGACTAACAAATCTCATTGTATGGTATATAGAGGTCTTCAGGAGGCTGATGTAGTAGAAAACAGAGTGATTCTTTCCTGTGGGAATTTAGAAAGAAGACATTCTCCTTGGCTTCTTTTCCCTATGGTGATAGTTTTATTTGAGAAGGGGTGGTAGTCTTTCTTTCTTCTATTGCCCTTTGAAACAAAGAGATAAAGCAATTTCAGACTTTGGAAATCCTACCTAGTTGTATCCTTAAAAGGATCTGTCTTATCTTCAAAAGCTTTGCTTTCAGAAGATCACTTCAGATTTTTTTGCCTTGAGATGTTGTGATGTTGCTTTGACTGATGGATGACTTCAGTATAGTAGTGTAAGTAAGTAATGAGAATAACACAGATTTTGGTATTTTGGTATATGCAGGCTACTTTGTGGTTAGTTCAGTGCTGTTTCTCAGATAACCTGTGTGAAAAAGAAAAACTTAAAAATCTGTGTTTCTATTGAAGGCACTTTTCACAGAAGTAATTTTGGAACCATAAAATGAGAATACAATGGTGAATTAAGAAATTAACTAAATGTGTGGGGAATTTGTATAAAAGTAAGTAGAGTATGAGGTAGGGAAAGTTGTTAAGTCATAGCTTTGAGACAGAAAGACTGCTTAAGGGCTGTTCTCAGCTCTTAGCTATTCAAACCTACTTCCCTTAAACTTGAAACTTTTTGCTGTAGCTTGAGTGTTGAGTTTGAGACTGCTCTTCCCCCAGCTGATACTTCATTTCTCAAAATTCGAAGTGTGTCATGTTAGAGGTTAAGTTTGTAAAGAAAACTAAAGGAAGAGTTGGAATGAAGTGGCGCCTGGGAAGAAGGGGGTGTGGGAGAGAGAAGGTGTTACAGTTTTTGTTTTCGTATCTCACCATCCAACTCTTTTTTAATTGGCAGTATATTAAATTAATTTTCCCCAAATCAAGTCTGTTTTGCTTGTGGTGGTACCTCATAAGTGATGTCCCTGTCCTTATCTCAACCCATGGGCGGAGGGACTGTGAGAATGAAGACCTTAGGCCCACTGTAGGAGAGGATCTGGTTCAAGACCATCTTAGGAACCTGAATGTATACAGGTCCATGGGACCTGATGAAATCCATCCACAGGTCCTGAAGGAGCTGGCAAATGAAGTTGCTAAGCCACTGTCTATCATATTTGAAAAACCATGGCAGTCAGGTGAAGTTCCCGATGATTGGAAAAAGGGGAATATAACCCCCATTTTCAAGAAAGAGAAAATGGATGAGCCAGGGAACTACAGACCAGTCAGCCTCACCTCTGTGCCTGTCAAAATCTTGGAGCGGATTCTCCTGGAAGGCATGCTGAGGCACATAAAAACCAATAAGGTGCTTGGTGACAGCCAGCATGGCTTCACTAAGGGGAAGTCCTGCCTGACCAATTTGGTGGCCTTCTATGATGGGGCTTGGGAACTGCTGGACAGGGGTAGAGCAGTTGATGTCATCTACCTGGACTTGTGCAGTGTTTGACACTGTCCCACATGACATCCTTGTCTCTAAGTTGGAGAGACATCAATTTGATAGGTGGACCACTCGGTGGATAAAGAACTGGCTGGATGGCCACATGCGAAGAGTTGTGTTCAATGGCTCAATGTCCAGCTGGAGACCAGTAACGAGTGGTGTCCCTCAGGGATCGGTGTTGGGACCGGTCTTGTTCAACATCTTTATCAGTGACATGGACAGTGGGATTGAGTGCACCCTCAGCAAGTTTGCCGATGACACCAAACTGTGTGGTTTGGTTGATACCCTGGAGGGAAGGAATGCCATCCAGAGGGACCTTGACATGCTTGTGAGGTGGGCTGATGCCAACCTGATGAAGTTTAACCATGCCAAGTGCAAGGTGCTCCACCTGGGTGGGAGCAATCCCCGGCACAGCTACAGGCTGGGCAGAGAAGAGATTGAGAGCAGCCCTGGGGAGAAAGACTTGGGGGTGTTGGTCGATGAAAAAATGAACATGAGCTGGCTTCAGTGTGCGCTTGCAGCCCAGAAAGCCAACCATATCCTGGGCTGCATCAAGAGGAGCATGACCAGGAGGTCGAGGGAGATGATCCTGCCCCTCTCCTCTGCTCTTGTGAGAGCTCACTTGGAGTACTGTGTGCAGTTCTGGTGTCCTCAACATAAAAAGGACATGGAAGTGTTGGAACAAGTCCAGAGGAGGGCCACGAGGATGATCAGGGGACTGGAGCACCTCCCTTATGAAGATAGGCTGAGAAAGTTGTGGCTGTTGAGCGTGGAGAAGAGAAGGCTGCGTGGAGGCCTCATAGCATCCTTCCAGTATCTAAAGGATGCCTATAGGGATGCTGGGGATGGACTCTTCATGAGGGACTGTAGTGATAGGACAAGGGGTAACAGGTTCAAACTTAAACAGGGGAAGTTTGGATTGGATATGAGGAAGAAATTCTTTACTGAGAGGGTGATGAGGCACTGGAATGTGTTGCCCAGGGAAGTTGTGAATGCTCCATCACTGGCGGTGCTCAAGACCAGGCTGGACATAACCTTGGGTGGCATGGTTTAGTGTGAGGTGTCCCTTCCCATGGCAGGGGATTTGGAAATAAATGATCTTAAGGTCCTTTCCAACCTTAGCTATTCTATGATTCTATGAAGTGTGAGAGCAACTGGGTGGGCATCAGGCAGCCAGCTGAGTTCAGCCCACCAGAGTTATGAAGCACTGAATTGTCAGCAGAATGTTTTCAGTCTCATGGAAAAGTTCAGAACCATCAGTGGCTTTGTCTTGCCAGTGTACAGATCTTCAGCATGACTAAGTAAGCCCATTACCTTCGTTAGTGACAGCAGGATCTAGCATAATGAACCTTGCTTCTGTATATCTCCTGTGTTCAGGAGAAGAAACGAGATGACTGTCTTACAGAGGTATGTAAATGTTTGCTGATCCATGCAGAAAATATGAGATCTGGGTTCTGGATGCTGTGAAGCCTAAGCTCACTGCATTCTTTCTAGGGTTGTGCCTGTCACAGTCTGGCCAGGTCCAGAAGAGCATAGTTTCATTTCTGATACTTTAGTACTGACCAGCTAGACAGTAAAATCTTGGAGAATGGGAGAGAGAACTGCGGTGTGGGATGGGGATGTGCAGTTTCTGTCATTTTGCGCTTGGAAGAAATTACTGAGGAGGTTTAGGGGTGTCTTTGATGGTGTTTCAGGCCAGGAGGTTGTGTCACCAGCTTATCTGTTATTGAAAATTTGCAGCATGATTCTCAAACATACAGAATGGTTTGGCTTGGAAGGGACCTTAAAGATCACCTGATCATCTAGTTCCACCCCCCCTGCCATGGGCAGGGACACCTTCCACTAGACCAGGTTGCTCAAACCCTGGCTTTGAACACTGCCAGGGGTGGAGCATTCACATCTTCCTTGGACAACCTGTTCCAGTGCCTTGTCACTCTCACAGTAAAGAGTATCTTCCTTATACCTAACCTAAATCTTCCCTGTTTAAATTTGAAAAGTTTAATTTGGTTTGTAAGTTAAATTTGTCTTAGCCAAATTAGAAACTTGGCTTCAAAACCATAACCCTTCTCATGACTGCAGCCAAATTTCATAATGGTATAATTTGTAATTAAATAAGTACTACAGGATGCTGGGGTGGATTTGTACCAGGATTAGATATGAAGTTTAGTTTTATTTTCTCTTCCTCTGAAGTAGCTGAAGATAACTTGATTAAAACTTGCAATATAAAGACATCCCATTAACAAAATGTCAGTTGTAGTTGCAGGGATGCTGTACTGGAAATGTAGGCCTTTTGGGAGGAGGGAGAGTCTTGTTATTAGACTCATTGCCGTAACTCCTCAGAAGAAGAGCTTGTGCAATGCCTGAGAGTGTATCAGTCTTCTGTAACAACTGCTCTAATAGCAGTTGCCCATACAGACCTGGGTATGAAAAACAGAAATGTGTTTTTAATTAATCTTTCAAGGGAATAAATGCCCAGAAGTGATTAGTGAAAGACCCTAATGGATGGCACCAAGAAAGAGGTGAATTCTTTTAGGGTGAACTAGTTTATTGATCCAAGAGAACAGATGTTTTGGTAAGGTCATGCAGTGTTTGGCTTGATTACATGCCCAGTTTAAGACTTGTATCAGCTATGTGTTTTACCTAGGTGGATGACTGGATTCCCCTAGGTGGGTAGGGGTGGGAGGTAGGAGAACAGAGAAGAAAGAGCTGCCAGGTCACCTCCACCTGGGCTGGAAGTTAGCTGCTACAGTTGATGAAGAGAGTTGAGTGAGCCAGCAGGGGATTGTGGCCTGAAAAACACACTGGTGCAATACATCGTATTGCCAGTGTCTGCTGGTGAGTCTCGTAAGTGTCATCAGTTAACGTGGGACACTGAAGCAGCTTGGCCTCACTCAGCTGCAGATGTTCCAACTGACTAGCTGACTGGAGAGGCTCCTGGTGGAGCTCAGTTCACACCCCCAGCCCCATAAGGATGCTTAAGGTATGCAAACCACAGCTACTACATCCTATTTGCTGAATGGCTTTGGACATACTGCAGGGACGCTGGATATGGCAGGAGAGCACAGTTTGGAAATATGACCTCTCTGGGCAAATATTAGGTTAAACGTCATCCATATGTATAGCACACAAACTGGACCCATCTACTCAGCTATTACCAGGCAGTGGCTCCCCAGGCTGTGTCACACAACGGTCTTCCAGTTACCAATGCAGAAGGGATCAAATAGTTTGGAAACAATCTACTTGTATGATTATTGCTACTCTGAATTATAAGTAACCCAAAAGCCAGAGCTGCTCACTGCATTCACTCTTCAGATGAGCACTCAGAACACAGAGTGCTGCTTTTAAGAAATACGGTTTTAGAGAACAAAAGGGGAAGCCAGTGCTATGAAAATTTAGTTAAATGTAAATGTGTTAAATGGTACATGAACTAGTCAGGTTTTCATGATTTATCAGTTTTAAACTTCAAAGGCTCCGGTTAGCTTGCATTTTTAAAACTAATGAGTTTATCACAGCCAGTGGGGAAAAATGGTTCAAGTATATCAGCTGTAAATTGGTACAAAGCACTAAAAGGAACATTAGCTTCTAATCAGATTCTAACAGTTCATTAAACCTGCCTTTCCTCGGTGGTGCTTTGTCTTCCCCCATCCTTCTGCCTGCGCCTCCTGGACAAGGAAGCCTGGTCCCTTCGTTCAGGCGGGTAAGACCTCCTCAGGGACATGAAGCAGTATCAGCTCATCCTTCTTTGTCTAGGAGCTAAACAGCCTAAGGGATGCTTGATGATGGTGTATTCTGATCTTGCTGTAAAATTCAACTGTGCTGCATTTAAATCAGCAAGGGAGAGGGACCTCTCTGCTTGCAGAATAAGCACTGGGGAAGCCAGGAATGCCAGGCTGGCTCCTGCTCTTGCTCCACCCCAAACCACATCCAAAGTGCTGGAGCTCAGTGACGCCCGAGGAGATCCACTTCTGATAAATAAACAGAGCACCACCCTTGCTGGGAAGAGGGAGGTAAAGCATGGAACAATTTCAGCCAGCTGTTTTGTGGCATTGGAGCCCTTC
Source organism: Ara ararauna (assembly GCA_028858755.1). NCBI lineage: Eukaryota > Metazoa > Chordata > Aves > Psittaciformes > Psittacidae > Ara > Ara ararauna. Next base: position 90,954,706 of record CM054378.1, read on the forward strand.
CTACTCTTTCCCCACCCTCATGCCTTGAACACTGAATAAAAGCCAAGATGCACAAAATAAATCGCAAAGAAGACATAGGAAAAGCTTGTTGCTTTTTTCCCCCCTTTTTTATTTTCCTTCTTCCTGTTGTTAAGCTTAAATCACAGGAGATACACAGTGGTAGCATAGCATGGAGCAGGGCATTTCAACAGCTTGACTCGTCTTCATTCACACATCTTTGAATGTGGAGGCTTTCCACTGAAAGTTACTTATTTGATCTGAAATTTCATAACTTAAGCATTTAGGGCTTTTTTTGAGCTACCTAAATCAACTTTTTAAGGGAAAAAAAAAAGAGATTGCATTTGCTGTTGCATTTCTTATCTGCTTTGGCATGAAGTTCCTGCCCGCCCTGTGGTATCAAACCATGGCTCTGTGTGCTGTAACACATGGGGTTCAAAGTGAGGGTGACGGGGATTTTAAGCAGGTCATTTGCTCTGCGGAGCATGGGCTTATCAGTTTGCCTGCCTTGGCATGTTATTGAAATTACAATAAAGTAAAGGGGTATACAAAAATAAGCAATTGCTGCAATCCTTATAACCGTGAAAATGAAGATCATGGGACGAGGTGCATTAATTGAAAAAAAAAAGAGAATATTTCATGTAATTTAAGTTTTTAAAAAATATTTTGGAAGCTGCATTAGGACAGACCATTTTTCTTAAAACTCCTCTGAAGCAACCATGACAAGAAACGGGGCTATGAACATATTCTTTATGAATAACAGCACCATGCAGCACTCAACAGATCTGCTGCCCATGCAACACAGTGAAAGCGTTTACCCATTACAGTGCAGTTATTGAGTACTATAAGGTAACAGTCAGAGTGGAAGTGGGTTTCCAGGCTTGGGTGCTGCCTTCCAGACAGGGCTGCAGATCAGTAAGTGCTGTGAGTGAGTTGCTTACATGCAGATCGTGCTGTAGTTTTGCTGTTTGAAAAATAGCTGTGGCGTCTTTGCATTTCTGTACTGCTGACCAAGGTGTCTGGATTCATAAGGTCAGACTCTAGCTTGAGGGATAAAATGTCTTTTATTCTCTCTCTGTTGTCCAAACTAGATGGCAGCTGAAGGGGTTAGCTTTCAGTGACCAGCCTTGAGTCTTGGCTGGAATAGAATATTGACTCAGGTTGAGGTAGTGTTTGAACTGAAGGCATAGGAGGTAGTTTTGCATGTCTCCATAAACTGCACCAGCAACAGGGGGATGAGATGTTCATCGCAGAGGTATCGTTTCAGAGCATATAGTTCTAATCTCTCTTCAGATTGAAACTTTTACCTTATACTTCCCATTACTGCAAGGACAATGCATGTTTTTAACATGTTTTTTTTACTTCTTTTGCATCAGAGGTGTTTGTGTAGAGATTTTCACTGACTGATGCTGATAACTTCACAAGACAGTGATATGAGGTCTGAAGAGTTGTAGGTGTATGTTAATTTATGGTATGTCTGTGCAAAGGCCTTCAGTATAACTTCTCTGAATTCAAGCATGTGCTTTCTCTAGGTAATACAGAAGTACAAATATTTTGACTGAAAACAAATATACGCAAGTACGCTGCCAAAACCCTGAAGCTATTTCACAACAGTCCTTTCCTTTCCGGTTCTAAAGCAAGGAATGTATATACATGCACCTGCGTGATTAATTTCAAATTAAAAAATAGTAATTGGAGATGATTTTTCCCTTGTCGCTTGAAAAGATTTAGTTCTCTTTTAAGGATAACTGGAAGTATAATTTGCTATTTTAACAGAAGTAGGCACTTGGCAGTTACTCCTTGAAATAAATATTACGTCTGCGTTAACTTCATTTCTGTTAAAAGAAACTTACGTCTGCAATATTGTAGAACTAAACCAGTGAATTGAACCGAGTGTTTTCATCACTTTTTTGATTAACCTTGTCCTTTTTTGCCTTAGGACATCAGCGCCTTTGAGAACAGAATGTTAATGCTTGATGGGATGCCGGCAGTCAGAGTCAAAACAGAGCTGCTGGAATCTGAGCAAGGGGTAAGCAGAGGTTTCTGTGCGGCCTCACTCTGTAGCATGCTGGTGACTCTTCCTGAGCTTCTCTGTGCTTAGCTGTCCCTCCTGTTGTACTGTCAATTTATTTTCTATGTTTCTCTTCATTTCTACTCTTTTGGAGCACATTTTCTTGAGAGATGTACTGGTGAGCATCCAGTCTCATCTGCTGGGAACACAAACCAAGACTCTGTAGAAGACTTACTGAAATAGTCTAGGATAGCCAAGATGCTGTCGGTGTAATTTACTGATTGTTAAAGAAAGGGGCAGTTTGTAAAAACAGGAAGGAATAATGAATTATTGCAAAGAAGCAAAATTCATGTCTGAGAAGCCCATACATGTCTTTGCTATAACGCCTCCTTGGGATATTTAGTGTGGTTGCTTCAGCCTTTATATGCTTGTCCCACTCCATTCTCTGTTTGTGTAAACCTGCTTTCTTTCTGATGGGATACTCTGGTTTATCATTATGCTAAGAGGGCTAGATGTTTCAGATGGTTAAAGCTGGTGTCACATTGACTGCTGAATACAGTATAGAGATTGTGAACAGGAATTTGAATTGCTTTCAGAACAAGTGTTTGGCATTGGAGTGGTCGATTTCAGAAAAATGGAAGACTGTTTTCAGACACATTAAGGGTATTTTCTTACATCTGTGGTAGTAATTGTACGTTAATATGAGGGCATCTGTAGTTAATGGATTTTGTGTTATCATGAATCTTTATTTCTTTGTGTGCATCTTATGTTATCCCAAAGAATCCAAGCCACCTTACTGTTCTGAAGACAGGTGCCTTCAACAAGCAGAGAGCATACTAGAGGCAGCAGTGCTATCACCATGTAGAGAATGGGCTTTTGCTTTCCTTCTGTTTTGCTTTCCTTCTGTTGTCCTTTTTTTTTTCTTCCTGCTATTTTTCTCAATTATTTAATTGAGAATTTAAATTATATGGAAGAGAGGGAATTAACTTTCCTAATGACTTAATTTGAGACTTGCAAAGAGATACCAGTTATTCAGAATGGTTTTGAGGCTTTAGGTTTGAGGAAGGAAGAAAAAGCATTTAATGGAGTTCTTGCTCATCTTTCTGCCTTCTTGAGAGCAAGTACCCTGAAAAAATGCTCCAGTACAGCGTAATTTAAGGCAACATAAAATGTGGACTGTTGTATGAAACGTGATGATGAAAAGACAGATCCATTAAAGGTAATTTTTAATACCTTAAGGATGCTTTGCATCATGTCCTTTGTATGTAACGTAAACCTTTCCATGTATTGTTTAGAAGACAAATATTTTATTGGTATTTGCCTTTGTCTGATTTAAAATACAATCTATGCATATTGCTGGGTCCTTTATGGAGAATACTTCCTTTAGCAAAGTGTGATTTGATCTGGAAGACCTATTTGGTGTCCGAAGAACTGGAAGGAAATGAGCAATTTATATAGTTTTTAATTTCCTTAGGGTTTTTTAATAAAATTTAATGGACTTCTCTGTAAGCTGAAAATGATGTCATCATTTTCTTTTCCAGTGACTGAGCCATTGGATAATGAGTTTGGTTGGATTTGGGATTTTATGTGCTTTGGTACTAATTAACTAGTGTCTGGTCAAGAGTCTCTGGCACCTTTATGACTCTTCATTAGGGAACTATCAATAAATACAAAATGAATTCTCCAGTTCACTAACAGAGGAGCTAGCCATTAGCATGGCAATTTTCCATCAAACAGCTTAAACTCTGAAGGAAAAGGTGGTTGAAACAGATGTTTAGCGTGTGCTTTGGAGACTGTTTTGAATATCTAGGTATTGGTAGACATAACAGGGACAAGTGTTTGAAGGATGTGATTACCGAAAACAGCATGTGGAGCTGTTTGAGAAGATGAATATCATAGCTGGGAAGCATAGAATGGGAACTAAAGTGCGATCCAAGTAGTATGAATTTGAAATTAAAATGTCTGTTTGTGTTGTTCTGGTGCCCAAAGTCCCTAGCATTGCGCCTCCATCATGGCATATGGGTATACAGGGAGATGTGATTTCTGATTGGAAAATTTGCAAACTAAGAAGGCATTTTGAGTCTTCTGAAGGTAGTGCCCGAAGCTTAATCACTTAAGGCACTGAACACCAGGCAAGACTAGTCAAACTTGTCCAAAACATGTAGGAAGACAGCTGGAATTTTTTGCTGTTCATGCTTGGTATCTGCTATTGGCTCTAAGTTTGCTGTTAGGTCAGAAGTAAGATATGGTTTAAGGGTTATGAAAAGAAAGTTTCTTCTGTGGCTATGGGACCCTGAAGGCTGTGTCAGTTGTGAAGGGGTGAAACCAACAGAGCCTGGAGCACTAGTGACCCTCAACCAGGGTGGTGAGGGCTGAGAGATCAGACCAGAGAGCAGAGTTTCCATGTTCGCTGTGTCAGCTACTCCCGCTGCGAACCAGTTCAGTCTTTAGCTGAGGCCAAAGGAAACTGGAGCTGATACCTGTGTTTCAGCTGTGCCTCATGCACCAGTTCCTTTGAGCCTGTGACTAGAGGAGAGGTGGGCAGGGCTCAGGAGCTACAGCCTGCCTTGATGCAGCGTAGACAAACCTTTACCAACCTGAGTTCAAAAGACACTGAGCTCAAGCTAGGTGACTGTGGGAGAATGAGATTTAGGCAAGCCCATAAGGGAGACATGCCATATGAGGTAGAGGTTACTAGGTGGAGGTTACTAGGCAGATTTGGAACAAAGAAGTATTTAGAAGAGAAATTAATTTTTACTTTGCTTTGGAAAAAGTTAAAAGAGTTCTGCTTTGTTTTATTGTCACCAATTTAGAACAGTTTCATGATTTTTAGAAGGCCATCAGCATTAGGAAGAACAGATGCTTATTTTGCCAGTGAACTACTGTCCTTAATTTTGCACAGGAGATTTAATGCAGACTATTGTTTGAGGCTTCAAGAAGACACAGTGCTACTTTAATGACTTTATCACAAATGAGAAAAAGACATTACATAAAAGATACCGCATTGCCCTTTAAAAAGGCTTCGTTATTATCTCCCCTACTGTGAAACAGGAGCTAGCATTGCTAATAAATTGGTAGAATTACTTTAGAAATGTGAATTTGCTTATCATTTAATATCCTCCAGTGACCTACAGCTTTAGATCTTTTGGTCTGCAGTAAAATCTTGGTATGCCAGTAACCAGCTTCAGGGGACGTGAAGAAGGTGGTCCCTCCCCATGTAGGTGAATGTATACAAGGTTGCATACTTCAGCAGGAAAAAAATATTCATTCCTTGGCAGTGCCAAAAACTATTTTGAAAGTAATACTCCTCATTGTAAAAATACATTGGTGCTGTTTTAAATTAAGTGGTAATCCAGACTGGGCAGTGAATTTGTTAGCTGGTGCTACTATGAAGAAGTTAGGTTGGATAGAACTGACTGGTTTTACTGTGAAGTTTGTAAAAGCCTTACTGGTCATTTCAGGATGTGGCCCAGTTTGAAAAAATGGGTACATGTGTCTGACTTAACACATATGAAGTTACACTTTCTCAAGAATTTGCAGAGTCGGGCCATAAGCTTTTGTTAAAAGGAGATATGAATGTGCGACTTATATCACACAATTAATCTTTAACTACAGAGAATAATGAACCTCTAATTTTCATCAGCCTTTTTGTTTCCAGATCTGCAATCTCATTCATTCCTCTGCCTGCATTATTTCAAATCATTATTTGAAGATTATATATTTTACTCTGAATTCACCTCCTAATTCTGCTTAATCTATCTCCATTCCCATGCCTTATCAGGGCTGAATTATGGCAGGAATGACTAAAATGACAAAACTCTTTAACAAGCCAATATTGTTCTCTGTGTCTTTTGTCTCCAGCCAAATTGTCTCGTCTCATGTCTGAAGAATGCCATCCATGCTTATGTTATTATATATATAAACATGTTCTACCTCAGCCTGGGTAATAGTGACAGAAGTCTGTTCTATTTTTGTACATTCCAAAAGTACCTCTTCAGTGGAGGATAGTCTCAGTATCATAGCTTGCTTATTGACTATATAGGGAACTGTCTTGTGTTGATTCATTCAGCTTATGTACACTGTATTATTAGAAGAAAAAGGACTTCTAGTATTTGCTGTTGTAATTTATGAATCTTTCAAATAATTGTGTTTTTTTCCAAAGTACTTAATGTTTAGCACCACTGATTTGAGGAAACAAATGGCACATGGACTGCTCATGTATCAGTTTCTTCTGTGCAAAAGCTGGCCCTTGTTTCTGTTGGTTTTCTTCATTTTGCAAGTGATACCCGAAGAGTGTTACTGGGGTGTTAGAAACACAGCTGATACGATTCATTAGTTGCTTTACAGTGCATAAATATATGATATTCTTCAGAAGGAGATCAAGATCTGAACCCAAAACCCAGTAAGGCCATAGAGAGGTGGTGGATGCACTGTCCCTGGAGACATTCAAGGCCAGGCTGGATGTGGTTCTGGGCAACTTGGTGCAGTTGAAGGTGTCCCTGCTTATTGCAGGGGGGTTGGACTAGATGACCTTTGAAGGTCCCTTCCAACCCAAAGTATTCTATGATTCCGTAACCTACAGGGCATGATGCAAAGCCATGTAGGATGTACCTAAGGAGATACAGCTGTATTTCCCAAGTACTGCTGGAGGGTATGTTTGCAACCCAGAAGGGTGCAAGACACATCCCGAGGGCTGCTACTCAGCTACATCAGTAGGATTAATTGAAGCCAAGTGGAGCACCACAAGCTTATAAATAACTCTGGATGCTGTGTCATGTTAAGTGGAAGCTCTCATGAAGAATAAAAAGTAGCCAACGCCAGCTCCAGTTCCAACCCTAACAACTTTGCTCATGACCTAGCATTCCTGCTGTATCCATTGCCAGTGACTGAATGACATCAGGGAGCCCACTTGGAGTATTGTGTGCGGTTCTGGTGTCCTCAACATAAGAAGGACATGGAGCTGTTGGAGCAAGTCCAGAGAAGGGCCATGGGGATGGTCATGGGGCCAGAGCACCTCCTGTATGAAGACAGGCTGAGGAAGTTGGGCTGTTCAGCCTGGAGAAGAGAAGGCTGTGTGGAGACCTGATAACAGCCTTCCAATATCTGAAGGGGGCCTACAAGGATGCTGGAGATGGACTCTTCATCAGGGATGGTAGTGATAGAACAAGGGGGAATGGGTTAAAATATAAACAGGGGAGGTTTAGATTAGATATAAGGAAGAAGTTCTTTACTGTAAGGGTGGTGAGGCACTGGAATGGGTTTCCCAGGGAAGTTGTGAATTCTCCATCCCTGGCAGTGTTCAAGGCCAGGTTGGGTGGGGCTTTGAGCAACCTGGTCTAGTGTGAGGTGTCCCTGCCCATGGCAGGCGGGTTGGAACTGGATGATCTTAAGGTCCTTTCCAACACCAACTATTCTATGATTCTGTGATCACTGATCCAAGAAAACCCATTCCAAAAGGAGAAAGAGAATGTCTGTATACATCCTGCAGTCACAGGGTTAGGAAATTGCAGGTATCCTCATATCATATGGAGAGAAAAGGGTGGGAAGAAGATCTTGGGTGCTGCTTTTGAGAAAGGCTTATAGTTAGAGCTGTTTAACTGTATCTGAAACTACATCCTGAGACTGCTTCTGGGACCCAAACTACCTACTATGGGCATGTCTCTGCACTGCTCTTGCTGATTAATGAGTATTTAGTGTTGCTCATGTTCCTTACTTGTTTTGAAGTCAGCCCTTGTACAGAATAGAGAGCTAAGGAGTTTTTGCACCATGGTGTAGGTGTGGTTTATTTACTTGGGATTTTTTTCCCCAGCAGTCAGACACAAAAGTACAATATAAAGGTAATAGATTTAAGACTAATAGGAAATGATAGCTTACTGAGCTCAGTCAGCACACTTACTTGCCAGGCAGTCTTTTTGCCAAGTTAACTTGAGTTTACAGATGGAAAATGCAGGTTGTAAGATGGATTGTAAGATGTATGATGCTGTCTGAAATTCTCACTGAGAGAAGGATCCCAGATCCTCTGAGACTTAATTTACTGATTGCTGTCTGACATTCCTTTCTTTTCCTAGGCAGTTAAGTTGGCTGCTACAGAGCACTGCTGGGAATGTACTCCTTATTCTGTCAGGTATGGTTTGTTGTTTGTATGGTAGGAACGTGGAGATTTTCATTTGTGGGTGCAGATTTCATTTCATGAGGCACTATGCAAATAAATGGCAGTCCCAGCGTATCTTGGTTTAATTAATTGGAAGTTGTGTTTAGACACTGTTTTAATGGGCATCTTCTGATCATAATGATTGTACCTATTAGGAATGCAGTAGCAAGTCTCAAAGGAGTGAAGCAGAGCAAGATCTCTGCTCCAGACAGCTCATGTTTAGTTAACAGTGCCATGCCAGAAGGAGGTTTCCCATCTCTATAATGATAGAAGGGCAGCAAGATGATTTCACTTACTAAAAGGTTAGATTTAATGAGCATGTACTTGGTAGAGGGGAAGGATAATATTTTATCTGCAAGACTGGGAAAAGTTTCAAAGAGAATGTGATACTACACAGAAATTAGCACAACTTAATATTGTTACAGTGCTGTAGAAAATTTATAGTTACACAATATGTTAAATATATGAATTGCTAAGTTTTATGCTCTTATATGGATTGCAAAAATAATGTTGGCTTTGGGAGAAGGAAAGTCAACCCTTTGATTTGATCATAGTGCTGAAGTACATTGTGAGATTATAGTTTGGTTGCCTTCTATCCCCCAGTCAATTATTTTGTGAGCTCACCTTGAAGCCAGTCTGCTTTTTTGATGATGTATGACCTCTCAGCTTGCTCTGCTACCAGAGCTTATGATGGGGGAATCTCATGGAAGATTTATTCAGCTGAGAAACTCTAGCCATAAAGAAAAACAAGCATGGTATATACAGGCTGTATATCTGTCGATTACTGTGAATTTCTAAATCCACCTTTTCAGTTGAAAATTGCTTGGTTTATACACATGTGAAAGGTCAACATTTCTTTCATTGCTATAAAAAATAGTTAAAAATATAAAAAATGACATAAAAAATTTTTTCAGACATCCAAATATATACACATATATCATTCTCCCTGATGACTCCAGTTTCAATGACTGTTCTGTGTGCTCCATATTCTGTTTCTTACGGGAATCCAATATCCACAGCTTAACTGTAATTTTGATGTAGTTTGCAATCCTAATTGAGGAACCAGTGAGGTATGGATTTTTGCTCACTGCATCCTGCCAGAAAGGTATTAATGCTATAATAATGGGAGCACAGAGCATGCCATGTATCAGCTGGTATACAGCTCTGTAGTCTAATATCCTGTTGCACATCTGCAATGAAACTCAACACAGGTCTTTCTTGTTTTGTGCTACAATGCAATGCAATTCTAAGATATATTAATGTGCGTTTTAGGCTTCACGCAGAACAATTACTGGCTTCTCTCTTCTGATCTGGTGATTTGCCTGGTGTGGCATCAGAAGTTTAATTCAGGTTGCAACTGCAGTGAAAGTCAGTAGGTTCCAAGTAGTCCCTCTGTTCCTGTGGAGAAAGTGATAAAGGTGAGCTAGGTAATCCCGCTTTTATTAACAAGAAAGCTACCTTGGATTACCTCACATTTACCCCCATGTGTGATTATGCAGATAGATGGGTAGTGCAGACCTGCTGATGCACAGTAACTTCTTCATGGTGCAGAGTTCGTTATTTAAGATTTTTTCAGTTGAAAAGTCTCAGTAAAATAATTGTGCATCACAAAATCTTTAGATTATTTTGGTAGGAGAAAAGTTAATCATTATGATTCATCTCGTTCTACTTGCAGGGAGTTTAATTGATATTTATTTTTCTTTTTAATGCTCGTTAGAACAGTCACTTCATTGTGACAATCTGTATTTTGTTCAACAGGGCATGTTAGTATGTTCAGAATGGAGGAGAAATGGAAGTGATTGAGCTATCATCCTTTTCCTTTGTATTGGCTCAGGGTGAAGTGAAATCTTTCTGTATTCCTGGTTCTTACGTGGATAATTGCTGTACTTTATTTCTTTAAGGACACTGAGATACTTGAAGTGAGAAGTATTGTATGTTTGTCATTATTATATTTTTCTTATATACTGGCTAGCTTAAGAAAACTAAGCATAAGCCAATATAGCTCAATAATTTACTGTATCACAGAACACTTCAGCAGCATGAGACAAATGCCATGATGCTACAATAGTACCAAAATTATTTCAATCTTTGTTGTTTGTTATGAGAAGGGATTACTCCTAGTTTTCACTTGTTTGCTGATGTTCTCTTAACTTTACTTTCTATTTGAGGTTGCCTTATGAATAGTCTTTTAAATGTATATTTTACTCTTGTTCTGTGTCCTGCTGGGAAGTACTGAAAGAGCTGTGTATTTTTTATCATTATTGGCTTTTTTCCTTATTTCTCCCTGTGGAGATGAGCCCTTACATAAATTACTGTAAGGATTCTGTATTCTTGTTTTATATTTTTTTTTTCCTTTTTATTTTTTATAATTCCCTTTCTTCATCCCTTTCCCTCTCCCCCTTTTGTTTCACGCTGGGTGGACGAGTACTTAATAAACTGTTGTTTAGGGGGCATCTGCTTTCACAGACATCCTTTTACAAATGTTGTTATTGCTTGGCCGCGTCGCTTAAAACCACCAGAAAATCATAGGAATCACAGGCAAAAAAGCCAACAGCAGCAAGAGGCAGTGTTCCTCCTCTCTTGCCTGCCCAGGTCACTACTCATGCTTGCCGCTACACGAGAATGGTGAGCCCTGTAGCAGCTCTGTAGGGCCGCCCTTGTGGTGGAGCTCACTGGGGTGGGCTGGAACCAAGGGGCTGGTGGAGGAGGAGAGGCAGCGGAGATGCAATTGAGGGAGGACAGCATGTCTTCCCAAGCAAGGCTTGTTCACGGGAAGGCTGATGTCAGATCAGTCTCCCAGCCCTGTGTCCTCCAAGTGCTTCCACTCCCCTTGTTCCCTGAGGGAACACTAGCCACGAGGGTGTCACCTGCATCCTCCCTCCTTAGGGTGGTCAGGCAGCATCTGAGGCCCGTTTTCTACTTTCATGGTTTACGCTAGAGATCGATATTGATGCCAAGGCACTGACTTTGGCTTTGATCTTCATCTGTGATGCTGCGTGTGGAGCTTATGTCATTGTGCTAGGTGAGTTACTGGAAATTCCTTTAGCAGTCATGTCAGTTTGTCTTAGGAAGATGGCAGCATCGTATTCTCGTCTGGGTTACAGATATATTTGGTTATGGTTTTAATACTGTAGGTGCCCTTCCACAACATTTGCCACTTTCTTTGACAGCTTTTTGACAGTTGGGTGGTTTGGATATAGCCTGGTCATGTGCTGGGTTGGTAGTTCTCAAGTGCTCGCTGCCTGGTGACTCTGAATGTTTTCTTGTCTCTGGATTTCTCTGGTGTCTTTTTTTTAGTACTGTTTGTGAGCAGGAAGGTGTAAACTGATAAGAGACCAGCTGTGGGCTTCTATTTTGCACTGTGGAACAGGAAGTTGTTGGTGAGGAGGGACAGCTGTTGACTGAGGAAGAAAAGGTAGGATTTGCTACCATTAGGTATACGGAATGCTTCACCCTGGGGGAATCCATGCTGACTGTTCCCAGTTACCTTCTACTCCTTCATGGTTGTCCTGGGTGCAGCTGTAACAGTTTTTTTCTTCTTAGTTAGTGGTTCAGTGCTGTGTTTTCTATTTAATCTGAGAACAATGCTGATAACACCAATGTTTTAATTGTTGCTAAGTAATGTCTACTCTGATCAAGGACTTTTTCAGTTCCGTGCTCTGGCAGCGAGGAGGGGCATGGGAAGCCAGGAGGAAGCAGAGACAGGACACCTGACCTGAACTAGCCAGAGGGGTATTCCATAGTCGGAATTCTGTTCCCCGAGGACTCACTCTGTGATTTTTCCATGAACCAAAGGGGGGCTGGCTGGTCTGTAGTGCCCCAGATCACCCTTCTGGACTGCTCTGAAGAGGAGTACGCCATTTGCTTTCTTGTAAGTCATCAGGGATCTCCCATGGTCTCCAGTGCCTTTCAAGTATGATAGAGAAGGGTGCTGCAAGGACATCAGCCAGTTGTCCCAATGCCCATGCATGCAGGCAGTTGGTTCCATGGGCTTGTTTGGTTTGAGTCTAATTGGGTAATCCCTTGAATTTGACCCTCATTAGTGACTGGTGATTCTTTGCCTTGAGCCCTGTCTCTAAGCATTAAGGCAATGCTAGTGAAGGCTGAGAGACAAAGCAGGGGAGTACCTTGGTTTACTGGTGTTCACTGTCAGTAGCTTACCCATCTCATTCAGCCACTGACCCACATTTTCCTCATCCAGCCTTTTACTGTTTATGTAGTTGTTGCCTTTGATATTCCCTCCAAGTCTGAATCCAGCTAAGCTTTTGGCTTTCTGGACGCCACCCCTGTGTGCCTGTGTGGTATTTCTGTGTTCCTACTTTGTAGCCCTCCCCTGCTTGCTCCTCTTGCTAATACTGCCTTTGTGCGCTGGAGCTCCATCATGTGTTCCACGTCTCCTGATGCTTTTTGCTTTTCTGAGTAGCGGATGCACTAGTCACGCACTTTGTTGTTCTTAAAGATCTTCCAGTTTCTTTTTGTTCTTTGGCCCTTTTAGAGCTGCCTTGCATGGTATCCCACTTAGTTCCCTGAAGACTTCTGCTCTCCTGTAGTCAAGGGTTTAGCTTGATCTGGACTAGGCCTCTGTTACTCTCTGTCTTTCTTCAGCCTCCTTAGCATCTCAGACTTCATTACTTACAGGTCATTACACCAGAGCTACCACTGATTACCACTGCTCTGACCTGTTCTTCCTTCCACACAACCAGTAGTCATTTTGATTTTGTCCATATGGAACTTATGGGATGAGTGACCACAGTGGATCAGATGAAAGATTTTTCTTACCCATATGGTGGCAGCTCATAGTACCTGCCAACAGCAAGCTCAAGCAAAAAGCAAGCATGCAGCAATGCTACCCTGGTACACTGTCCAGCATCCATCAGTGTGACTGGGCACCACGTGAGCTTTACTACAAGCTGATACTGCTCTTTGAGCTCCATGAAGATTTTCCTGATAACCCGAGGTTGTGTTGGTTTTGACCTGTAAAACTTTAAACTGTCTTGCACGTGCCTACTGCCATCCTGAGACTGCAATAAGAACTTAAGATTTAATGATACAGATGGCAGTGACAGAAAGAGTATTTCCTGTGGTAGACTCTTGATTTATTTTCCCATTAGTCATAGCAGAACAGTTGTGGGTTTTTAGGGAGTCCACATGGTGAGGTTTCTGGGAAGGGCAGAAGCTACGGTAAGACATGAAAAAGACTTTTTGTTCTTTTGGCTACTGGGTATCATGGAACAATGCTGTATAATATCTTCACGGGGCTATAAACCTAATGTATAATAGGGTACTTAGGGCTTGAATACTAATGTTGTATTGTTGAATAAAAAGCAGATCAAGTACTCATGTCATTAATGACTTTCAACAACAACAAAAAAAACAACCTGTGGAAGCAGTAGTGGTCTGGACTGTGTTTTTTATGGCAGAACATTGGTTTGGGAAACTCCTGTCCACTGTTAACTCTTCTGAGGTTGTGTCAGTTCACTTGAAACCAGAAAAAGAGGCAAAAAAGCTAAAACACCTTAGAGAGTTTTCTCTCCAATTTCAGGTTATTTCTCAGATCCAGGTTAGAGTTTAGGCGTAAACTGATCTGCAACATTCACAGTTCTGTGTGGTCTGCAAGTTCAAACATGCTGTGCAAACATTGCACAGAAAACATTGCTGATTTGCATGGTATAAAACTTTGAAAATAGGAGATACAATAGAAGCCAAAACTATTGTGGTTGGTTTCTGAATAGTATTAATTTTTACACTAAAAAACTAAAAAATCTTAGAGTGGAAAGGTAAGTATTACTTACCTCTATTGTTGGGATACTATTCATAGTTCATAGTGGCTTGCTGGAGCTTGAGTTTATTTCCTTAGTTGCTATACACGTTAGCTTTCATTAATGGATTTCATTAATGTCTGGAAGATGAAATACACCTTATTTTTTTTGTTTGTTTGTTTCCTGAATAGCCATTCAAAGTGTAGATGGGATAAACTGTCAATTTAAGCCAGCTGTTAGCATAAAATGAATATGCATGTTGTTAGAATTGGATACACAAACATTGAATTATTCCTGATTTAAAATTTCATAAATGCTTTCAGCCTATTCAAGGGTACTCCTTGAATTTTATCCCACTTTCACTGCCTGGATAGGAACCTCATTGTTGTCAGAAAAAGATGAAATATTTATCAAAGGCTGAACAGTAAAATATGGTTTATCTAGAAATTTGATAGATTTAAAGGGATTATGGCAAAACACTTGCAGCTTCCCGTAACTTCATACTTGCAAGTTCTTGACTGCATACTGCAAGTTAAAAAGAAATAAATAGTGCTCAAAATAGAGTAAATCCAAGTCACTTATGCAGAGTGTGAATTATCTGGTCCACAGTGAAAAACGTGCTGTGGGCTTGTTCTTTAAAAGTACTGAATATTCAGCATCCTGCAGAGAATGTAAATACCTGCTTAGTTTTTAAGAACAGAAGGAGTTCTGTTACTCATGGCACCAACTTGGGGCCAGGGAACCATGCAGGAACCTTAAATCTATAGAAACTGCTAATCATAATCTCTAGAACCATTGAGGTGTTTAAAAGTCTTTCAAATACTTGGAAGAAATCAACTAGATAAAATTTCTTTGCTCTTTAAGGCAGGGTAACCTGTCGCATATCAGGAATGATGCTTTATTCTTAATTTTGTTATAATTACTATTAAACTAATGCATTTCAAATGCATTCTACAAGAGAATATGTTTTCGTGAAGAAGGGAATTTTAAATACTCTTTATGGACCAATTTTGTTCAAAGTAAATGGAAGGATGTTGTGAAGTCTGCATGAGATAAGGTTTATTGTTGATTGTGTACCATGATTATTTTTTTTAGTATATTTCTTGATTCCATTCAAACAATTTCTAGAACCGTATAATCTCAAAAAAAGATAATTTTTTTTGTTATCCAGTAGTCAATGGTGAGTGCAAATTGCATCATCAAGTGTTGTTGGAGTGCATGCTATACTAAAATAACTTCGTGATTACATTTTTTTTTTCACGTAATATCATTAGATAGAGTTGCCTTATTCATTTTAAAATAAGGGAAAAATCTTTTTTCTCCCAGACAGTAATTTCTTTCATCTAAAAGATGCGTGTCATAGGTCAGTAACTGAGCCCTGACCACTCCTCCTATATGTTTAGGAGCAGTTGTTCTTTACATTGAGCACGTGTTCCTGAACTGCAGCTCAGTCCCCAGCTCCACTGCAGAATGTGCTTGCCAGAGAACAGGATGACTGTGCACGCCTCTGAATGCCAAATGCAATTAAATTACAAGCCTGTGTGAAGCATAGGCTGTGGACAGTAATGTCACGAAAGAGAGAAGAGGCACCAGTCCTCTGGAGCTGAAAGGAGAGGCACAGGGGTAGAAATTCAGGGTAGGAATATGTTGCCATGCCAACCAAGTAATTTCTGTAGCAGGAATAACTTCTGAGTTGGAATTTTAAGAGAAAAATGTTCCCCCTGAAAAAACAAAAAGTTACATTTTTGATAATCAACCTGGGCCACCCCCCTGTGGAATCCTGTGCTAGCAATCTGCCTGAGAGCTTCCTGCCATTCTGTGCCAGACCTTGCTCTGCCCATCTGCTGACCTGGGAAGTGCTCACCCATGGGGCAGTCATGGGCGCCAGTGGTGAGCCTGCAGCCGCAGGCAGACCTGAGCACTGCCTGGATCATTCCTCAAGCAGCTGCGAAACCCAGATGAGGGTTTCATGAGTCTGTCTCCCTTAGTAGCTGTTTTGAGTCTTTGCTTTAAAGCACTGATAGCATATGTCAGGACAGGACAAGGGAGAATGGCTTTAAACTGAAAGAGGGCAGATTTAGATTAGACAGCAGGAAAAAATTCTTTGCCATGATGGTGGTGAGACACTGGCACAGATTGCCCAGCGAAGCTGTGGCTGCCCCATACTTGGAAGTGTTCAGGTTGGATGGGGCTTTGAGCAACCTGGTCTAGTGGGAGGTGCCCCTGCCCATGGCAGGGGGCTGGAACTAGATCGTCTTTAAAGTACCTTCCAGCCAAAACCATTCTATGATTCTATGATATTTACTTTTTGTCTGCCTTATCTCTTTTAGCTCTATGTGAAAATGCTGAAGAGATGAACTTCTAATACTAGCATTTCTTACAGATGCTTATTTTTAAATCCTGATTAGCCAGGTGTCCTGGAAGTTGGACATGTGCGGTTTGTGTTTGGCCTGGAGCTTTATAAGACCTCTGACTTTAAAAAAGGAGAAAAAAATAAAAGTTAGTGAAGCTTTATCTGAAATGCTGAAATTTTGTCTTGCTCATACATTGGAGAAGGAGTTAGCAGTGCAGGGCAGTTGCATTGCTTTACCTCCACTGCCCTTAAAGCAGTTGTAGTGAAGGTGGGGTGAGGCATGGAAGAGAATGTTCCATTCCTTTTGCTCGTCCCACCCTCTTTCTTCCCCGTCTCCTCAACCACTGTCCCTGAAATGATGCTGGTACCCATGGGATCACTTGGTGAGCCAGTTCAGTTTGCCAGTCTGGCATAAAAGTAGTCTGGGGATAAAAATGGACAATAATTTTGGCTTTCTGAGGAGTCAGGGAAGTGCTAAAGCAGACTTGAAGCAGAAAGGGGCATGCAGGGAGGGGGAAGAGTGACAGTAAACACTTGGGTATGTGTTACCCTAACTCACGGATCATGCTTTTAGTCACACTATGTGAGTGAAACTTGTGGGTTATGCTTCGCCATGCAGTTTGTAGGTGCTAAATGAGTGAACAAGGCAGGCATCTTGACTCCAGCAAAGGATGGCGAGGTGACATTACATGACATAACAGAGCTGCATGACAGCACAGCTTGTCCTGTTTAGGATGATACAGAGATTTCCCTGCAACCCTGGTTTTCTGATGGAACCTGCTGCTAGGTTTTTGGTTTTTTTTTTTTAAAGCTGTTTTTCTGAGCGTGAGGGATCACACATGCAAAAGAATGGCAGTTTTCTGGGACTGTGGAGGGCTACATCTAAGGCTCATAGTGCTAATGTGTAGCTTGCCCTGTTTCTGGTAGTGGATGGAGTACATCAACCTTTTGAGCCGCAAAAGGACTGAGAGGATCAAGGTCTTTTTCTTTATGAGGGCGATGTGTCTGCATGCTAGAAATCTTGGGAGCATGTCATAAAAAAAAGAAGGAAAAAATAAAAAGGTGCAGTGGCACAGATCTGTTAAGATTTATTGCATCATTATCTCACATGAAACAGTAAGATCGCCCTGGCATGACTGAGCAAAAACAATGGTGTGAGGGTATCATTATTTATTTTGACGCCCTGCAGATTGCCCCTAGACATTTCTGGGAGCCAGGGCATCCTCAGCAGCGAGGTCTTTTGTTTTCTGTGGTTTCAAAGATAGCAATTACAAGGAGGGAAGCTTGATCTACATCATGTTTCCTTCTTCAGTATATTCCTTAGATGGAATGTATTCAGCTGTGAGTTAGTGAGACTCTGTAAGTGGGAATGGTTTCTTCTTCTGCCTTCTGTTTGCTCTCTTAAAACCTGACAGAAAAGCACCTGAGCAGATGACTTGCAGGTTTACATTAAAGAAACATAAGGACTGATCCCTTTCCCTACAGACCTGAAGGAAAAACAAATTCCGTACAATATGTTCCCTCTTTTCTGAGCGTAACAAACTCGAACAGGAACAACAGGAGACTGCACAGGTCAAGCTCAAGATACAAACCGTGGCATAATTCTGTTTGGTGTGTAGCCATAGGATTTCTTTTGTGGAGCATTATTAATGAATAATAATACAGTGTTAATGTAATCTTAATATTTATCCTGAGAAAGGAACTTGAAATGAATAAACCCCCTACTTTTGTATGAAGAGCTTCATAACCTGGAACTGGTGCACCAATGTGAAATTTTGATGTTTTAACTTTGGTAGAGCCTGGTGCCTGTGCAGTGGTTTAAAAATGAAGGTCATTGGGTAGTAGCAGGAGGTACTTGATCAGATCAGCTTTTAAAAATCAGTGATCAATATGAATAATACTATTATTGGTTGGACGTTGTTACTGTTTCACACAGCATAAAGGTTATGAAGTGCTTGCAGCATCCAGGGTTTTCAGTATGAGCTTCAGTGTGCATAAGACTGTTCCCATTATGCATTTCTTGTTCCTATTGTTTTGTTTATCTGTAGCACAACGGTGTATTTCTGTAGATATTTCTTAAAATTCAGTTATCAGTTTGCTCTTGGCAAAAAGTGCCTAAAGTGAAGCTTTCAAAAAAACACCCTCTTCCTATGAGATACAGATAAACGTATTCATTATGGTCCAGCTTTAGTTAAAGGCTCAGTCTAATTCTGAATTCAGAGGGTTTCTTCTCCCAGGTAAATCATTTAGTTCACTGCTATCCACCACTTCAAGTCTGACCTTGAGGAAGTAAAAGAACTTCTCATCATTCTCAAAAGCTCAGGGGGGGGAAAGAAGAAAAGATCGGGCTCTCCTGGGCCAAGGCAGGCACTCATGTCGTGGAAGCCCAGAAGTCTTAATCTGGTCAGATGGTAGCTGGAGAACCTTATCTGAGTTCAGTTGTCAGGAAAGAGTGTATGGAGGAGAGTTTATCTATCTGGGCTAACCAGCTTCTAAGTCAGTAAAGAATTCATAGATGGAAACCAACTGCTTCCATTGCACCCTGATAAGAACAAAAAGACTCTGCCTTTTGCAAAACACAAATATTTGTTTTGTTACTCCTTTTTTCTTTTTTTTTTAATAGGTGCTGCACTCGATGGTATTCAAACGAACTTTGTGTCCTTAAGAGGAAAAATTAGCTTTACATAATATTTTCCAAAGCGTATTATTTGTTTTATATGTCTTTGAATGTTCATTTCTTAGATCATCCTTTTAGCCTTTTTTCTACAGTAGGTAGAATAGGTGCATGCATGACTGGCACAGAGTAAGGTGTCAAGTACCTATCTGAAGCTAGAGGAGGCGAGTCCCATGGGGGAGAACCTGAGCTATGTGGTGCATGTTGGATTTCTTCAGCTGTGTGATGGCGTTTTCCATTTTGCTCCTTCCCTGTGTATTGCTCATGTGTGATAACATGCTTGGACATGGTTGAGCTGATATTGTCTGAGAAGTGTTCACAGGTCTCTTGAAACATTTGTGCTAGCATTAATTTTATACATAAGTTACAGATTTACAATGAGTTTTCATGCTTTAGGATGTGGTTGGCTTAAAAGAAAAATGTTCCTTGAACCCCCTTTTTTCAAGTTTATTCTTGAAAGATATGTCGTCTTTACCACTGTGCTCAAGTCCATCTTCCCTGCAGCATTTAAAGAAATGTGTTACACATCTTGCTTCATAGCCTGGCATCTTCTTTAAGGAAATGTCTTGTTTCCCAAGAGAACTACTGTAGTATAACGCATTACCACCAGAACAGCTACATTTACACATGCGCCCAGTTTACAGGGCATCATTGTATACGCACAGTGAGGGTCAGGGTTCCCACGTGCATTATGTGTTACTGCCTTGTCACTCAGTATTGCAAGTTTGTTCTACAGGTCTTTGTAGGTGGAGAGCAGATATAATGAATATAAGAAATGTCTGAAATGTGTCTTAAAAAAACAGAAGTGCCATATGTTGTTTTTTTTAAAGGCCCAAGAATACTGCATATTAAATAGCATGACCTTTTGTGGCAAATCTCTTGATTTAATTAGTGTGAGTCTTCTCATGCAACTGTTGTATGTCAAGTGGCAAGTTTTTTCTCAGCACTGTGCTGCCGAGTGCTAAGCCCTCTTGCCTAGGAAATGGTACTCTCTACTTCCACTTTTTCATCAATTTGGAGTTTGATTGGATGGAAAGTATTTTTTAAAAGACTTAAGTTTCTCTGTCTACTTTGAAATGTTAAAAGATCTCAGAAATCACAGGATTATATGTTTTATCTATGGAAAGCGACCGTGGTATTATTGGTTATTTATTTAAATAGGTTCTTGGCAAATACATTGTTTGCAAAGCCAGTAACACTACCAGAGATCATTTGCTGTACAGCTAAATGCTACTAGATTGGTTGTCATTATCTCATTGTTCTTAATTAGAAGTGTACTGAGCTTAGGATCTGCAGAGATCTTTGTTCTTGTCTTTTAATGAAAAAACAATACTTATTTTAACCTTCTTATTGTGTCTGCTGTTCATCAGGGATTGTTCATATGTAATGCAGCTTAAATTAAGCCTTATGACTGACTTTCCATTGTCATTCAGTCGTTTAACTTCTTCAGCTTCTGAGGTGTAGAGGGCAGGATCTTCAGTGCTGATCTCCATTGTCCTCCTTTTCTTCATCATTGGTCTTACTGCCCCATCTGCTTTGGGTCAGTGTAGTTTTTTGGGCGTGTTTTTCACATCCACGGAGCCTCATCCCTGTGGTACATTTACCTGAGGGAGGATTTCTTGAGAGGAAGGCTGGCAGGACAAGTAGCATAGATCTCCTGTGCCCTGCCGGGTACAGGAGCGGAGGTCATGGAGGCACAGAGTCCTCTATGATGCAGGGTCTCAGCTTCCCACCATGCTGAGGGCTGGCTGGTGGGTCTGTACAGCAGTGGGGAATTCACTGACCTTGAACTCGGATTGTGTCATGAATGAGAAAGCTTTAATATTACTTAGAGTGGCTGAGTGGCATCTTCCAAACGAAACAGAGCATCAAACAGTCATTGATGACAGCAAAATAAAAAGTGCGACTTCTTGTCTCCTTCACCCGTGGCCATTTGTCATAAGCGCTGAACAATGGAGAGCTTTGCACAAATGGTGGTGTGCGATCACATGCATTAAACTCATGGGAAGGCATTTTAGGGGCAGTGGTACAACAGAGTCATCTATGCGTGGTCCTGCTGACCAGTGGGATTGCTGGCAGAAGTCACTGCTGAATGTGACTTGATTATGCAGGACTCCAACCGCTCAAGCAGATGTCAATGTCCCTTTTACTTTGCCCTCAGACCCACTTCATCATCACTGTCCCATGGTGTAAGCCAGTGCTGCTGCTAGGACACAGCATCGTCCCACCTTGTCTTCTTGGCCATGCGTGGTTGACCCCAAGCTCCTTCCCCATCAAAGCCGGAAGTGTTTCTAGTGCATTAGATTGAGGAGCATATATACAATGAAATTAATCGTTTTGGGGGAGGAAGAAGTTATTTTCAACCCACTAGCTCCCTGGTGCTGCTGTGCGAGTCCCTACAGCAGTGTGAGGGATGAGGCAAGTTGATAGCAGAAGGGAGATGGGATTGCTACGTCTCATAATGTCAGGGTTTAATGTCAGTTTATGCTGACCTTCAGATGATGCTGTTGTGCAAATGCTGCTCTTTGTTAGGAGAACCAAGGGGATAGGTTAATTCCTTACCTGTGGTACTGCTTGTTTGGTACTTGTGGTAGCCAGGCCACTTGTTGTTATTATATGCAGAATTTCAGCCTGAAGATCTGTTGTCAAGTATCTGTAATTCTACAGTTTGCATAAAGCCACATCCTTTTGCTTACTAAAAGAGTAATTTTCTTCATTGGACGGAATAAGACCAAGCAGATAAAAATAAAGATTCAAAGAAAGATGTAAGGAAGAAGAGGGAAAGCTCCACTTCTGTTATGAAAATCAATTTTTTTAATTGTTGACTGAACTTAACTTTACTTCTGAGCAACAGTCACAGGTTTTCTGGGGCCTGTGGATGAATTTTCTGTGAACTTTTGACTCAGCAGTTCAAAAATAGATCCTCAATTGCTGTTCACACTGTGGACAGTCTGATAAAAATACTTTTTTCTTCATTTTTTTCTTCAGTTTGCAGTTATAAAGTATGAGAAAAATGCAGAGAAAAACTTCTATAGAAAAATAGTTTTGTTATCATTTTCTTTATCTGAGAAACTCTCTTTACAGCCTTTTCACTAGCAGATGCAATTCATGCTAGGTGAGCACCAGCAGCCTTAGCCTTGCATTTCCTGGTATTCTCTGCAAGAGTATTTTTGTTGGGCTTCAGATTATGTCATTCAGTTCCTACTTTAGAGGCTGTCTTTAGACAGTTTCTTTAGACAGCGATCTTAATGATATCTTCAAAAGACTATTAGCAGATACTTGTTGAAAAAATTAAAGTCACAATTCAGGCCAGTAGGGAAAACTTCTGATTGATTTTCTGTTTAAAAGTTATTGACAGTTTGAATTATTGTCAGAGTAAGAAACATTTTCAGTTATGTCCTATTTAATTTTAGAGAAGCAGTCAAAATGTCATTGTTAATTCTAAAAAATCTCATTTTCAATCTTGGATCCTTCACTCTTCTTGAGACCAACGGTTCATACCTTAGCAGAAGTTAATTTCTTTCTTCTTTTATATGAAATAAGCAAATAGAATGCCATGGACTTGGCTGTGTGGGTGTGTTTTGGATGAGATCTTAAAAACTGGGATCCTGTTTATTCTGGGTGGGTGTTAAAGATCTCACTGTTATGCTATATGCTGTCTACCCTTTGAGATGACTACATTTCAGCAGTGTTATATGTACATAGTCGCAAAATGTTTTGGCGTCCTTCAAAGCCAAAGGTCCTCTATTTGGGAGTCTGTTGTACACATTTGTTGTGCCTGTCGCTATAGTGTTTGAAACCATTTGTTTATTGCATTTGTGATTATTACTGTATTGATCAGTCTCAAAAAGTAATCATCTGTTGAATATTTTGAGCTGGCATGGCTTCAGATTCGTCCAAACTTTTGCAATGATATGAAAAAAGTCTTGCTACCCTCCAGAAGGTGCAGTGGTGGTTCCGCGGCTCAGTTCTTTGCTGGAAGCCCAGAGCTGCCCCACTTACTGATGGAAGCTGAAAATATTCAGGACCTCACAGAATAAAATCCATGCAACATCAGGCAAGTGTTCAGTTTGTTTGAAAGTCCGTGAATTTACCCTTTTCTGTAGCATTTGTGAATCTGTGTTCTTTGGAATCCCTCAAAGTCAGATGTAATATCATTTATAATAATCCGATTGGGATTAATTAGTCCATAATTTGTACTAATAGCCAAAGAAAAGCATAATAACAGGTTAATATGGATGTAATGTGCGGAGCTAAAGACAGCTTGGCCTGCAGATATTTCCATGGCAACAGAAAGGTCCCTACATATGTCTTCCTTCTAAACCTGATGCTGTTTATTAAAGGCTGTCTGTAGTAAAATCTGTAATTATCATTAGGTAAAGAAAGGTTGTAACGTGGGTGGACTGCTTGGCTGATGCTCTCTGGCTGATTTGTTTAGCAGAGCTTTGAAATACAGTTACAAGAGAATATTAAAACCCTGAGATGCTTTAGCAGTTTCTCTCTGCAGGTGAGCTGAGACTTAATTCGAGACTGTTGGCTAATAGGTGTGAAGTATCTGAACAACAGTATGGGAGTGAAAAGGAGAAATGTTTTCAAACTCTTTCTGCACGATGACTGTTACAGATAAAAGAAGATCAAGAGCATGCTGGACAAATTAAAAAATGCAGAGATAATAAGGGAGGTAATGCACAACAAAATAAGGTTTTGTAAATAGCAAAAAGCTTCTGTAAGTAGAGAGAGACAAAGGAAACTATTAGACTGTCATCTAAAGGAGAAGATGAGAAAATGGTGGATGACAGAAGAAGTTGGAATATGGACCAACCTTTCTTACTTCTGTCTTTGTGAAGGTTAAGTGGGATCAGCTGCTTAGCATGGTTGAAGCTCACAGCAAGGTGGAAGGAGCGCAGGGCAAAAAAAGGAAAGAACACTTTAATAAGTTAGATGTGTTCAGGTTTGTAAGCTTAGGGTGGAGTTTATTCTGGTGTACCTGAGCAACTAATGGAAACAATTTTTGGTCCATGAGCAATTACAATGTGAAAACCATAAAGGAGAGGTCTTATCCCATAAGAGGGTACCTAAAGAATATGTTCTTAAAACAAAGAAAGACAGAAGACTTCAGAACTGCAGACCAGTCAACCAAATTTTGTCCCATGTAAGATGCTCTAATATATAACTCTTGCAAAGCAAGTGACTGTGAATGAGTGTGAGCTGGAAGTTTAAAACCAGTTTTGTAGTAGAGCACATAGATTTTTAAGTCTTCCACTTAAAATACTGAGGACAAAACTGAAAGATGGAATATAGTGAGTTTGTGAAATGGATTTTATTAAAAGATTGCTTGAGATAGAGTAATTTGATGGCACTGGAGCACAGCTGGGATGGAGGAGCAGTCCAAGTGTTCCATCTTGACTTCAGTAAGGCTTTGGTTAGAGTCATACACATCTCAGAAACAATCTGGAGATTTATAGTGTATGTGAGATGGTTACTATATGGATGACTGCAAACATACGCAAGCAAATTATGAGGATGACCGCTCGTGTACTGGATAAATGGTGATGGCAGGCTGTTTGGCAGAGGAATATGGGGTTATCAACTTGTGGATGGTAGTATGCCCTTGATCAGAACCACAGGATCACAGAGTGGCTGGGGGAGGCAGGTGCTTCTGGAGATCATCTGGTCCAACCCCCTGGTTAAGCAGGACCACATGACCAGAGCAGGTTGCTCAAGGCTGTATCCAGTCCATGCTTGTGTTTCTCCAAGGATGGAGGCTCCACAACCTCTCTGGGCAACTTGTTCCATTGTTTGACCATCCGCACAGTGCAGAAGTTTTTCTCATATGTTTCAATTTGTGACTCTGGTTCTTGTCTTTTCACTGGGCTCTGCTGGGGATGGTCTGGCTTCATCTTCTCTACTCCCTCCCATCAGGTATTTATTATAAACATAGATAAGATCCCTCAGAGCCCTCTCGTGGCTAAGCAAAGCCTGTAAATGTCAAGCTGGACTGCAAGTACTATGGAAGACCACATTAAAATTGGTAAACTGGAGATGAGATCCAGAACCATTAAGAGGAAGATCAGAACAGAAAAGTGACATAATTTGAGAATGGAAAAACATCTTAATAAATGCATAGCATGAAATGACTGGATGGAAGAAGCATTGATGTATAAACCTTTGTTTAGTCTCAAAATGAGAAAAAAGGCTAGAATACAAATTTTTGAAAAGGTTGTTTATAGGCAGCATAACAAACATTTGTTCTTCATAATCTCTGATGCTATGATGAGATGATTTAGTTTTTTCAAGGAAAAAAGACACGTAACTTTTATGATAGCTAAGCACACTATCGGCCGCCTCCTGAGGTTGTAAACCGCTCGTTCTTAAAGCTTTAACAATAAATTGAACAAACCTTTCTAAATCTATTTGTTTAAATTTTTTGGACAACCAGATTGATTAGGTTCTGCCTTAATATCAAGTGCAGCCTTACATTCCTGTGCCACTATGTTCTTCTACAAAGGGAATTTTCTTTCTTGTGGGTGATGGGGCATCCTTTGAATATATTTTTGGATGTAGTCTGTCATCTTTACTGTACAATATGTTTTTTAATATTTTGTCTGGTTTTCAGTTAAGAATATGAAAACCTGAATCAGCTGCCAGTTAGGGTGATCCTGTAACTCCCTGTAGTGGGTGCATAGGGACTAACTTTGTCATTGCTGGAGGAAAGAACTTAGCAGCAGTCCATTTTACAGTGCTAATAAATTATACCCTCACAAGTTTTGCTCACTTGTTTGCCTGGAACTGACATTTTAAATTGTAGCTCAGTCAGAAGATGTTAGTTGATATTCATGTTAAGGTTCATGTCTACATTTGAAATGTAGTGATTTGAGCAGTTAAGTAAACAGCAAGTAAGAGGGGAGGAGAAATGTAGCAAATAGATTTGTAAAATAATTTTTTGATAATATCTGGCATGAATAATATGGTAAGTGTTAATACTGGTGGTGAAGCATTTTGCATATTAATGTGTGGTACATGATCTCAGCTGAGGCGGAAACAACAATACACCAGACCAATAATAGAAAATCTGGTAAAAACAGAGGGACATCTCAGTCTACCTCAAGACAAGAGTATATCAACCTTTGATTTATTGCTAGCCTGTCTCTGCTCAATTTTGCCAGTCACTAATCAGTGGCTGAAACTTGGCAAAAATTATAAAGCAGCGTTGACTATTGAGCAGGTAACTTTGCTTTCACCTTCCCCTCAAGTCATCATTTTAGCATCTCCCCATGAAGACCTTTTAATGGTTTTTAAAGTTAACCCCTGTTTATATCTGTGTTAGTGTTGGTCGGAAGAAGAGTAAGGCAGTGGCCATGCAATCAGTTGGGGTTGTTCCTCGAGATTTGTGAACCTGAGCGTTTTCTTTCACTTTGTTTGGAGCCTGACAACTCCTTTGTATTTACCCACAGCTTGCCGTCGCTACAGGAAGATCCTGGGAGCTGGGGGTGAGGGGGAGCGGGGAGTGGTGGTGTCTTATTTTACTTGAATTAGACAGTGATGGCTGCTTAGTTCTGGAAGTGAGAAAAGAGAGATCCTGAGGTACTTAGTCAAGGCGAGTCAGTCTCCAAATTGAATGGTAAGCTGAGGTACTTGCTTTTTAACCATGTCTCATGCTGAATACAGTTTTTTAATGCTGTAAGGGCTGAGTCATCTGCTAGATTTTCATAGAAATAAAAAAAAAACCCACCCTCTCTCATATGTATAAATGTATATATAATCGCTTTTCTCTATAAAGTAGATGGAGAAGGAAGGAGGCACCTTCCTCAGTGTAAATGACTGATGCTGCTGTAATCTTTGGCATCTCTAGTTGAGGTGACATCATGCAGTCATCCAGCCCATCTTCCCTTCACTGTGTTTGCGATGGAGTTTAGGTTTGTATTGCATTGGGATGTAGAAAATTGTCTTGCAAGACGGAAGCCCCTGCTTGTAGGAGCTGGGCCTGTTACCAACCCACACTACCCCCTGAAAAAAACCCAAGTCATTTATCCTGTAGACTAATCCATGCAAGACCATGTTCGTATTTGAGACCACGGGGGTGTTTGTGTGTTTATTTTTCTAAGTGTTCTTCAGCAGAAGAATGGCTGAATCCATATTTATTTTAGCTCTCCATACCTTCCTACCATTGGGTGGAGAAGGGTGCAGGAGAGCTTTTTTGAAGGATTTTGATGTCCAGAAGATGCACATGACCAAAGGCGTTTAAACGTAGTGCTATACATTGCATTGCTACATTGCTTACTTGCTTGTACTTAATGGGTGCTAGAAAAATGCATTTGTTTTTCATGCCCTGTTGGTATGTCCCAATTATAATTATAGTCCAAAAAACAAAAGGACAGTGATGTATTTGGTGTGCTTGTTAATGTCAGCATTAATATCAACCTTTCAGTCTTCCTGTGCTTAAAAGGGTCCTGCAAGAAATCTGGAGAGGGACATTTTAAAAGGGCCTGTAATGATAGGATGAGGGATAATGGCTTGAAATTGAGAAAAAAAAAAAAAGATTAGGTATTAAGAAGAAATTCTTTTCTGTGAGTGTGGTGAGGCACTGGCACAGATTGCCTAGAGAAGTTGTGGCTGCACCATCCTTGGCAGTGTTCAAGGCTAGGCTGGACAGGGCTTTGAGCAAGCTGGTCTAGTGGAAGGTGTCCCTGCCCATGGCAGGGGGTTGGAACTGGATGATCGTAAGGTCCCTTCCAACCCAAACCATTCTATGAATCTATGACTTTATGAACATGGAGTTTGTATTGTTACTCTCTAACAGTTATGAACACGTAGCAGCGTTACTATTGGAGTAGTGCTGGAGTAAATAGGGAAGTCTGGGATATGTCTGTGGACACTTAAGTATTTTCTAAAACAGTCTTTGAAAGCAAAAGTGCTGCAATAGGCATCCTGTTTCCCCAAAATCTGATCTGCTGATGTGTTTTAGATGCTGAAAGCAATGTGGTCACTGATGGCAACACAAAAAAACCCCAAAACCATTTTTCTTTCAAGTGCTGTGTCCTGCCCTTTCTGTTTTGCACATTGTGCTGACTTTGCATGCCCAGTTCAGAGAGGTGCTGCTTGGCATTTTCCTCTTCACTGGGTGAGTCAAGGTAACTGCTCAGCTTCAAGTGCTGCAGAAAAAATGAGCTTCATACACTCACATTTAAAAGCTTAAATAGTTTCAAAGTCTGTTGGAGACCAGCCTGATTTTAAGGTACCTTCCGTAGCAGTCATTGTAATAGGTTCTGAACAGAGCGTCAAGCTGTAAGACAGCTGTTACCTGAAATCACTGTGTTTATTACCGCTGGAAAGTAGGAGTGAAAAGTCTTTGAAAGGGAAAAGGATTTGTCTGCAAAGGATCAGTTGAAAGTGCCTGAATGGTGACTGGTGCTCTGGAAAAAACACAGTTTTTAAAGAGATACAGAGAGATAACACATCAGCAGGGTTTCCTGTGCCATGAGTCTGAGTTCACAATTTGATTTTTGCAAGGATGCCAACTTCACAACAAATATGGTCCAAGTGTCAAACTCAGATATATCTGTTTGCAGGATTGTAGCTGTACTTTGATGTAAATTTAGCTTAACAGTAGTAAAAAACCCATGTTGCCTAATAGAAAGTATTAGAAAAATGCTGAACCAGTATGTTTCACTCACAAAGACCCTGTATAAGCTTACTGTATCAGGCAGTCAAAAAAAGGGTGGGAGCCCTAGAAGAAGGAATGTGAGGAGCATGTGTCATGGCACTGCTTTCTTTTTGAAAGAAGCTTGGGGTTTTGTTTGCTTACTTGTTTGTGCTATGAACTGAGGAAAATTCAAGGGAAAAAAAGGGGCTTATAAAAGGTGGAAGCAAGGACAGGCGGCCTGGGAAGAATACAGGGAAGTTGTCCAGAAAGCTTTTCCAGGTTAGGAAAGCTAAGGCCCAGTTAGAATTAAAATTGGCTAGGGATGTTAAGGATAACAGGAAGGGATTCTATAAGTACATTGCAAATAAAGCAGGCTAGGGACAGTGTGGGCCCTCTCCAGAAGCTATCGGGAGAACTGGCTACCCTGGATTTGGAGAAGGCTGAGGTTCTTCATCACTTCTTTGCCTCAGTCTTCACTGGCAAATGCTCAGACCACACCGCCCAAGTCTTGGAAAGCAGACGCAGAGACTGTGAGAATAAAGACCCTGGGGCCACTGTAGGAGAGGATCTGGTTCGAGACTCTCTTAAGAACCTGAACATACACAAGTCCATGGGACCTGATGAAATCCATCCACGGGTCCTGAAGGAGCTGGCAAATGAAGTTGCTAAGCCACTGTCCATCATATTTGAAAAACCATGGCAGTCAGGTGAAGTTCCCGATGATTGGAAAAAGGGAAATATAACCCCGATTTTCAAGAAAGGGAAAATGGATGAGCCAGGGAACTACAGACCAGTCAGCCTCACCTCTGTGCCTGGCAAAATCTTGGAGCGGATTCTCCTGGAAGGCATGCTAAGGCACATGAAAAACAACAAGGGGCTTGGTGACAGCCAGCATGGCTTCACTAGGGGGGAAATCCCGCCTGACCAATTTAGTGGCCTTCTATGATGTGGCTACGGAATTGATGGACAGGGGTAGAGCAGTTGATGTCCTCTACCTGGACTTGTGCAAAGCATTCGACACTGTCCCACATGACATCCTTGTCTCTAAGTTGGAGAGACATCAATTTGATAGGTGGACCACTCAGTGGATAAAGAACTGGCTGGATGGCCGCACGCAAAGAGTTGTGGTCAGTGGTTCAATGTCCAGCTGGAGACCAGTAACGAGTGGTGTCCCTCAGGGATGGGTGTTGGGACCAGTCTTGTTCAACATCTTTATCGGTGACATGGACAGTGGGATTGAGTGTGCCCTCAGCAAGTTTGCCGATGACACCAAGCTGTGTGGTTTGGTTGATATGCTGGAGGGAAGGAATGCCATGCAGAGGGACCTTGACACGCTTGTGAGGTGGACTGATGCCAACCTGATGAAGTTTAACCATGCCAAGTGCAAGGTGCTCCACCTGGGTTGGAGCAATCCCAGGCACAGCTACAGGTTGGGCAGAGAAGAGATTCAGAGCAGCCCTGCGGGGAAGGAGTTTGGGGTGTTGGTCGATGAGAAACTGAACATGAGCTGGCTTCTGTGTGCACTCGCAGCCCAGAAAGCCAACCATATCCTGGGCTGCATCAAGAGGAGCATGACCAGGAGGTCGAGGGAGATGATCCTGCCCCTCTACTCTGCTCTCATGAGACCTTACTTGGAGTATTGTGTGCAGTTCTGGTGTCCTGAACATAAAAAGGACATGGAAGTGTTGGAACAAGTCCAAAGGAGGGCCATGAGGATGATGAGTGGACTGGAGCCCCTCCTGTAGGAAGACAGGCTGAGAAAGTTGGGACTGTTCAGCCTGGAGAAGAGAAGGCTGTGTGGAGACCTCATAGCAGCCTTCCAGTATCTGAAGGGGGCCTATAGAGATGCTGGGGAGGGACTCTTCCTGAGGAACTGTAGTAATAGGACAAGGGGTAACAGGTTCAAACTTAAACAGGGGAAGTTTAGATTGGATATAAGGAGGAAATTCTTTACTGTAAGGGTGGTGAGGCACTGGAATGGGTTGTTCAAGGAAGTTGTGAATGTTCCATCGCTGACGGTGTTGAAGGCCAGGCTGGACAGAGCCCTGGGGGACATGGTTTAGTGGGAGGTGTCCCTGCGCCTGTCAGGGGGGTTGGAACTAGATGATCTTAATGTCCTTTCCAACCCTAACTATTCTATGATTCTGTGATTTTATGAACTTTTTGTCCTGGGTTCAGCAGTAGCAGTCATTTTTCTTCTTCTTAGTAGCCGTGCTGTGTTTTTGACTTTCAGCCTGGGAACAACGCTGATAACACCGATGTTTTCATTTGCTGCTCAGTAATGTTTTGTTCTGACCAAGGACTTTCTGAGCCTCATGCTCTGCCAGGGAGGAGGGGAAGCCGGGAGGAAGCAGAGACAGGACACCTGACCCAAACTGACCAAAGAGGTATTCCATACCACAGCACATCATGCCCACTATATAAACTGGGAGCAGTAACCCAGAAGGGTTAGATCACTGCTTGGGCTGGGTATCAGTCAGTGGGTGGTGAGCGGTTGTATTCTCTTCCCTTGTCATTTCCTTTATCATCATTATTATTGGTGGCAGCAGCAGCGGTTTGTGTTATACCTTAGTTACTGGACTGTTCTTATCTCAACCTGTGGGAGTTACATTCTTTCGGTTCTCCTCCCTATCCCTCTGGAGCGGGGGGCAGGAAAGGGGGGGAGTGAGAGAGCGTCTGAGTGGCTGACTGAGCTTAAACCAGGGCACTTTTCTTCATTCTTCATCATACAGAGAAAGTTCATCCCCTTTTTGTATTTGACACCTTTAACATAAAAAAGTTGTGAGAAACTAAACAATCATAGCCCATGGATTTTTTTTTGTTTTGGATTGCCTTTACATACTAGTGTTTGGATTCTTTTTGTGTAAACTTGGTTGGATCCACTCACCAGGACTCAGAGCATGTCTGAAGATGTTTGATGTTGAATCTTAACTGTTTACATTCTATACTTTCTGAGTTAAATACAGAAGTTTATAATCTTCATCCCCTGTCTGTGACTCTGGTTAGAACGTCTGATTATGCATGAAAAAGTCCATCAGGTATGTTCTCCAATTTTTGTAAAGTTTTCAGTTTTCAGACTAATAGCTCTTCTTCTAGCCAAGATCAGAATAAAACGCTGTTGCACACAGTGTGTTGCTAGTGATTAAAACCAGCTCCTAGTTTAAATAATGGACTTCTCGTTGGCGGAGACGTTCTGGTACCAAATTTAATCTCCCTCCTGCTGTTCCAGTGATCAGACTAGCATGTCTGGGAAGAAAGTCAGAGTAAGTTTTGGGAAGAATTTGCATGACAACATTAATCAGTGATTGTGGAGGAGAAAGTGGTTTCAGGGACAGGGGATGGGGAGTTGCCAAGAAGATGCTTTTATTATGATTTGCTTTGGTATAGAGTGAAAAAAGTAGTTTGTGGAAAGGCTGTGACCCATGATCTCTGTGGGTGGCAGGAGATAATGTTTAGTGTGTGGGAATGGCCTTCAGGGACATCATCTTTATAATGATATCTGATTTAAAACTAAAAATAAGACTAGATGCAGCCCTCTAAGTTATCTTGTAATGCAAGATAATTGCAAGTCTGCTAGAAGAGCCACATGATGATGTTTGATAGAAGAGGATTTAGCTGCTGCTGTAACTGGTAATGACCTATCTGTTACTTATCTCAGGTTCTCTTTCTTCTTTGATCTTTGTGTCATCAAATATCTTTCTGTGGCATCTTCTATGAGTACAGCTCCTGTCCCTCTCTAACTGCAAACCAGAAGTAACTGTCTGTAATTCCCGCTGCTTCTGCCGGCTTCTGATGGGAAGATAGCTATGATGTTCTCTCCAGAAACTTTGTTACATTTCTTGAAAGCAAATTATTTCAAAACAGAGTATTTCGGTTACTTCTGGAACTTTTTCACTTGTCTTTTAATACCAAGTTGGGCAGCATAGAAGAAGTATAAAGCCAGTAAAAATAGGCTATGTCAGGAGAGGAGATACTTAGATCAGATCAAGTTCAGTATGAACAACAAAAAATAAAGACTATGGTTCTTTCAGAAGGACTTCTAGAAAAATTGCACTGAAGTGACTGACAAGTTCAGTAGAGAACTGACAGTGGTCCCAGTGCTCCTCAGGGCCTTGCTGAGGGGTGTATCCTGTTGGACAAAAACACATATGAGCTGACTCCTAGGAGGAAGTGTATGAACCTGCATTAATTGCTGATGCATTCTCTTTGAATAATACTGGAATACCCAAAGGAGCAAACTGATGCAAAATTAATGCTCGAGTTTTCTTTAAATGGATATCCTTTCCTAATAAGACTGTGTATTCTGTGAATTATGAATGTCCTGCATGGGGGAGGTGCATGGATGTGGCACAAAGGGGATACAACCAAGATGAAGGGATGTCCATATCTCTTACAAGCCTCTTTGGTCAGTAACATCAAGAAGCAACACAGGAGTGATTAACTTGTGGTCAAGATTGCCCTGGGATCTCTATCTTTGTTAGTTTGAAAAGTTTTAGGAGTGGTTTGAATTTATTGTCTTGAACTTGCACATTGTAAAAAGAATGATTAATGAAATCTGCAAGTATAAAAAGCTTTTGCAAACCAAGATGGTTTATATCTGAGACCTCCTTACCTCTTTAGCTGCAGCGATTTCAATATCTGTCTGAAGATTAAACTTCTCTACTTTCTCTGGGGGATAAATCAATGACAGGATCAAAATACTGAAAAGCAGGATCAGGAACTGTTTGACCTCTCTTGAAGATTGCGACTGAACAAAGCTTCTTAGATTTCTTCTGTTTGCATACATTTTTCCCATTATTTTTCACGTATCTTTTAATTCTGACTTACTACCCTGTTACCAGAAATTCCTGTGCCTTGAGCCCCAGCTAGCTCTACGAGTTGGGAACTCAGATGTGTCCTATGCATTTTCCCTGGAAATGCAAGGAGTTGGTAACATTGGAAGATTTGTCTAAGGTGGACCTCGTTTCAACACAGAAGCCTTGCAAAAATACATTGAGTTTTTTTTTCAGGTCTTTCAAGTTTTTGAAGAGTCTTGGCTGTGCTGTGCCTCTGAGGTTAGCTGGGTCTGAGATGAGATCATATTTGGGAAGATCTGAAGAATGAGAAATGGGTTTGGTTTCGGGGACAGACTGTTTCAGCTAGCTACAATTTTCCTGAGTGTTAAACACTCATGGAATTTGCTTTGGGTCATACCTGTAGGTTTTGGAAAAGGATGTTTTACCCAAGTCTGTTTATTCACCCAAAGCACAAAACACATGCAGAAGGTTTCCTGGGAAGTATGTGCCTCCGACTCATTCCCCCTCCGGTAATTTATGCTGCAGCATTTGGGAGACTGGAGCAGAATAACCTTCCCTGGTTAACTGACGGAGAAAAAAGAAATGGAAGGAACCATTATTTTCCTGTCAAGATTTCTGTGAAACAAAGAGGTGCAGAATTATGCATGCTGAAGGGTGTCTTTGGTCCTTTGATTAACAGCAGAGGCCCAATTTTGCCATCAAAAGTGTTCTTAATTATAAGCTCCCTTGAAAAGGCTGCCTTGAATGCTGTAGAAATGATATTACAGGAGCACGTCTGTCTTTGCTTAGGTGAGCTGCAGGCATTTTGTGGGATCATTTGCTTAAAATCATCAGAAATACACTAAGAATACAAGAGAAATCTGGAAATTTGTTATTTATTGAAATTTAACTGCAGCAGAAGGCGTTGCATCAGTGGGGAGCTCAAATAGCTGGTCTTGGCTCAAGTGTGGGAAAGCTTCCTGCTTTGCTACCTTAGCAAAGCCTGATATTCTCCCCATGCAGCTGGTGGCATAATGT
The DNA here is from genome assembly GCA_028858755.1 of Ara ararauna. Taxonomy (NCBI): domain Eukaryota; kingdom Metazoa; phylum Chordata; class Aves; order Psittaciformes; family Psittacidae; genus Ara; species Ara ararauna. The sequence goes on from CM054378.1 coordinate 90,989,107, forward strand.
GTATCACAAGGTCTTCCTCAAATAAAAGACATCCGTCTTGGTTATTTTATGAGTCTGCTGATTAAGGACATTTTGTTGCAATTACTTTGACTAAAAGGCTACAGCAGAAGATGGAAATGTTAATTTACAACCTGCTTGCTGACCAGGTGTCATGTGATAATGGATTGGGACAGACTGCGGTTTGAAAATGGACCTGAATTCTCAGAGCCACTAATTTGAAGTGGCAGATAAAGTACCAGCATGTGTGTTTCAAGAGGGGTGTGTTTGATTAACCAGCTACGACGCAGCAGCAGTTGTTTGACAGGTTGGTTGAGAAATGATCACCTTTGGCTTTACACTGGTGGCGGCAACGTACATGGTAGAGGAGGAGAGGGAAGCAGCAGAAAGACAGATGGACAGAGCTGGAAGGTAAATCTTTGCTTTGTAGTAAGCAGACTGTGCTCCAGACCCATGACAACACTTAGGTTCCCAATTTCCAATTAAACAAAGGAGATTTAGGTACCTAACTAGATATGTAGATTAGGTCTTTAATTCTTTCAGTTTCTTAAAGACGTGTATGTAGTCACACATACAGCTAATTAATTTTAAAATAAGTAAATAAGAAGTATTTCTTACCAGCTGTAGCATTGACTCTTCTCTTTTTTCAGAGGCTTAATAGCTCAGAATGCAAGGTGTCAGACATCCTCACTCTGATAGGGTACCCAAGGATTTGAAATGGTTTCATGCATTTGGGCTCAGGTGTTTCAAACAGTGCTAGTGATGGTAGCCTGATAGTATTTCAAAAGGGTTGTAACGTTTCTGGAAATTTTGAGTTCCATAGCACAGGGATAATCCTTTCTGAAATCCCTCATCTTGGTTTACATGTTGTATTAAAAAAAGTTTATCCTAATGTGTAAAGTTACAAAACAATTTCTGCTAATTTTGGTTCTTTATGTATGCTACTGAAATCTCTCCTGTGTAAGTAAATTTGCATAAAACACTGCTGAGTCTTGTTGCAGGCAGTAGAGCCTCTAAATGACAGTACTGAAACTTTAATTAACAGGAAACTAAGAGAATAATGATTAAGTTTTTATTTTGGAAACTGATAAAGGTAGAGTGTCTATGACACATTGCTGTGATATCCTTTATATCATATGTGACTTGCAAGCAATCGATTACAGTTGTGCTCCAGAGGTGACAGTGTAAATGAGGAGTAGAAATAACCGTGTGGCTTTAGGTCTGTTTTGCACACTGAAGGATTGCAAATTGTAAGCAACATGTGTGTGCAGTGTGTATTAGGGATCTGTTTCTGGGCAATAATCGCTGTGATGTATTGTTATATACACTGCAAAAATATTTATCGCTGAATGTCATGAATGGCTGTTGAATTTCTGAAGAAGATGTAAAAAGAAGCCAGAGCTGAAAGAGGCATTTTAGTGCTTGTCCCCCAGTGAGCAGGTTCATAAGCACAGCTGGAAATCTAATAGAATTAGAGCTGATTTTATTAGAATTCACTCTGTTTTCCTTCGATCTTTGATGGAATGATGTTAGGGCTGTGCTGGTGTAAAACCAACTGTCATAAGCAGAAATGAGTTAGAAATTCTCAAACTAAAGTGCTCGTTAAGATATTGAGAGGAATCATAATAAAAACTAACTGTCTAAAAAGGAAGCACTAGTGTTTATTGGGGTATTTCGAAAGAGTTTGCACAGGGGAAAAAAAGAAAAAGAGAAAAAGAGATGCTCAAAGTCAATGTCTTATGCTGATTTTTCAGCTGTTCTGCAGGTCAATGGGTAGGTCAGTGGTGCAAAGAATAGCCCTGGTCTCAAAAAAATATATGTCTTTATAGTTATGTCTTTATAGATAAACTATTTTGTGATATGAATATATACACATATACTATATAACTATACAGATACAGAATTTTATATTTAAATATTTTTATTTATATTTTATACTAATGTGTGTTGTCTATATATAGTTAATTCTTATTATTCCACTGTTCTTGGTGGATCCCAAAATGAATGGATTTTGGGGTGACTGTAGACAGATGCATTCCCAGGTTTGAGCTTGTATGAAAGCCTTGGCACTTGCTGATGTCAATTTAAAGGCAGAATGAGAAGGATGGAATAACGTAGTACTGCAGCTAGTGCTAAAGCAGGTGTCTGAATTATGAGATGCCTGTTTTGGGGTGGCAAAAGGAAATCTTTTGCTGCATTTGATGGGGATTCTGGATTCCACCAAAGTTAATACTAAAGCAAAAGCACTGCTCTGACCCATTCACTACCCTGAAGCATGTGTGATGCTTTCACTGACTTTGTCACATCTCTTTATATTGAGACAAAATGTCAGTAGATCTGTTATAATTTTATTGGGATTCCATTTTGGAAAGAGCTGATATGCCATAGAAAGCAGTTGCTGACATATGTAATTACACTGTGACTGCGAGTGCTGCTGTGGTGTAAATCTGTGTTCAAGAGATCGAGGAACTGCCAAAAGCCGGGTTAAACCTTAAACTAGTCCTGAATTCTGAATGAGAGACATGGGGAGAAGGGTAAATAAATCTTGACAACATACAGCACCACTAAAGAGCACTTGCAGTGTAGTGCCAAATAAAGCTGCTTCCCCTTGCTGTCATCTTGGTGAGCTTTGAAGGTAGCTGGAGTGCCATTTTTAGCCTGCGATGGCATTGGGTAGATCTCATGGCCCTGGTCCCAGGCAGCTTGTGGTGAGGCTGCCAAGGGCTGTGTAGAGAGCGGGATTTCAGAGACGTGCTTCCTCTGTGTGTATCAAAATGTTGATAAGTCAGGTTTTTGATGATTTTGCAATTTTTGAGAATTACTCAAGATTCTGACAGAGCTTGAAGTATTTTGCTGTGTTACATCACTTTAATGTAAGTAAGCTACAAGGAGATGGATCCAGCTTTTGCTCTGGGTGCAGTTGTTGACACTTTGCATGTCTTCATTGCATATTCACTCTTGCTTTCACCGTCTGTGAAAGAAAAGGTGGTCCTTATTGAGTATGAACAAGCTTTTGGAGATGTCCAGACAAGTAGTCTCATATTCCCAGAGCTCCGTGTGTGACTGATGAGTGATGGTGAGCAATACTGCACACAACCACCTTTGACCATAAAATCCTCTGGTTTCTCCAAAGCAGTCTCTTGACATGGCTCTACCAAGAGTGATGCTTGTTGCCCTGCCACCAGCCCCATCCATAAAAGAGGTTATCTGTGCAATGAACATACCAGTACCATGTGGCTGGAACAAAAATGGTGATGTACCACCTGAAAATAAGCTCTGTGTTGATTGCAGCTGCCAAACACTCAGTCATCAATTTCCTCCCCCTTAAGCATTTACCACCTCTCTGTGGTGTAAGAGGATGGTGGGTGGAGAGACTTAACCCTTGATGAAGTTAGTCATTGCTGCAGTGCAGCAGTGTTCTTGTAGCTGCCAAGGCTTTTGGGACATGCGTGGCCATGTCTGTGGTCCTCACATTAATGCTTGTTCTAATATTGGCAGTAATGTTGGTAGTTTAAGCAAGCAAAAGGCTATAGCTCATAGTTCTTGGAGATGGGTTAAATTTAGTTGATATTAATGGAAAATAAAATCTGGTTTTCACGTTTGCAGTCTACTTCATCAGAAATTGTTATTACATCAGGTGATCCAATTCTGTACATCAAACTGACTTCAAACTGAACTTGGTCAGAGGTCATAGGCCATTTAATAACCACGCAAGTGTTTTGTTTGTTCTCTTTCCATTGGTTTTATATATCTAGTAATAGTATGTAAATCACACATTGTATCACGTTGCATTCTGACTTCAGTCAAGCTCAGACTGAATATCTTAATTTTCAGTAGTTGAATGGTGCATGGTAAAACAGAAATGACAGCAGTTCACATATACCCTAGTCATTCTTTCTAATCTCCTATGTATTGTTAATTTTCCTGTACAAAAATCTGTCATGAATGGAAACGATGGATCTTATTCCATTTTATCAAAGACATTCATTACTATATGTATACTTTTATTGTGTTGGTCACTTTAGAGTGACCAACTTCAACCAGCTTCACTAGTTTCTGGTAATAAATATTCTTAATACCTGTGATTCTTTTGATTGCCCTAAAAGTATTAATAACCTTCCTGGGAAAACCAGGCTGGAGTTAAAATTGAGTATTATGGACATCCTTTAAGTCTAGTGCCTTCTAAAAGCTTCTAAATGGTGCCTTGTTTAAGGAAGAAGAAAGAAAAAAGCCTTTCTGGAACACCCTATAGCCAGCTCTGGTTTAGTTTGGAAGAGTAGCATTGTGCTATTTCTGCTTCCTACTGTGCTCTTCATATTTTCACTGCAGCATCATTCTGATTGTTCATACCTTTGGCAGAAGGTTAATTTAGACAGAACAAAGAGGATATTGGCAGGTCAAGAAAGAATTTTTCTGAATGAGCTTATTCCTTTTATTGAGGCACATCGCTTCCCTTTTTTGTTACTTAGCCGTTTTGCAGCTCGGGGTCTACTCTTAGGAATTAGAAGGGGATGAGTAGACAGCTCCCAGCCTGAAATCTTCCTTATCCTTTTGCATGTTGTAATTAGGGCAAGAGTTGCCTTCTTGCATTATAAGGTAGAATATTAGAAAAATCATCAAGTGATGTGTTTTCTTACCTTAGCTTTAGCCCATTTCAGTGTGTGTGTACATAGGCTAGTGATTGGACCTGCTAGAAGGGGGAAGTTTTTTTGCTTTGGAAGCTCTTAGGGTTGATCTCTTCCCTGGGGAGACAGCAGCTCTGCTCAACCCTGGACTCACTGGCCTCTCTTGGCTTTACTGACTATAAATAGCTATAATTTGCATGCCAGCATTTACATTGTAGACATCCAAATGCTGGAGCAGGGAATATTATCCCTGCCTGAAACTTGTTTGCGGTACACCATTAGGATGGTAGGTGTCAGTGCTTTTTTTACAGTATTCAAAGGCCACTCTTCAAATATTCATAAAGGTTACTTAAGTCTAATGCCCATTGTTGTCGTAATAAAAGCAGTTTGACCAACTTCTTTTACCATCAGTAATTTTTTTTTATTTTATTCTGTGTAATGCATGGTGGTTCATTTGCCTTCAGCTGTAGTGTTTTGTCAAGTTTATTTGGTGGTTAAGTTAACTTGGTGTGAACTAAAAACCAGCTGTCAAAACTCACAGCAAGCTTTCAATAGGCTCATTGACCAAAGCAGAATAATATTCGATAACTAAATTACTCTCAAATGTTATAAGATACTTATCTGTTAAGGAAGGGTTTCTGTCTAGATTAATTAATGAACAGAAGTAGCACATCAGAAATACCATGCTATGATATTTTAAACAGATGATATATTCTGGGGTTTAAGCCATTGTATTCTGGTTTGGGAGAACTTTAATTTGCATATACCCTTTCTTTGAGAAAAGACAGCTCAGTGCTGGTATCTTAACCAGTGATATTCTCTTTCTGTTTTGATCCACATATACACCTGTACAGGGGAAATACAAGGCTCCAGTACCTTAAAACAGAGGGCTTGTTTTTCCTAATTTTCTTTCCTAGATATTCTAAATGAATTTACAGGAACCAAATTAATTAATCTATTCAAATTTCTGTTTCATGTAATTTCGGGTATTTTTTTTCTTCTTTAATTTTTACAGCATTCTGTGTCTTTACCAGAAATGTATGTAGAAGGAAAAAGTGTGGCATACTGCTTACTATTTATATACCCAGGATTTGGCCTTTCTGCCAGATCCGAAAGATTCAAAGTGAGACCCAAAGATGTCGGTTCTCCAGGAGGATTTGACTGCTTGTTTAAGAATAGCTGGACTAGTTCCTTTACTGGCAAGAGCCAATCTGTAAGGGGAGTACTGGAAAAAATGTCTCATATCATTCACAGCTTTTAAAGCAGGAGAGGCTTATTAAACTCAACATGAACTTAACAATACCTTTCCAAGAACCACCAGTTACCATATTTGTCTTCTGTTGTACACAGTTGCTATTGCAAGTGCTGCATTATTGTCATAAGACTTATTTCTGTATCTTGAAAGAGTTACAGAGTAAACTAATTTTCCAGAGATAACCAGCTTAGCCTCACAATGATGAACATATCCCTCTATGATAGTTTTCTGTTACTTCAGGATGTAAGGAAGATGTGATTTGAAATGTCGTGATTTCAGTGTGTAAACAGTATTTCTAAGATCAACTGTATCATGCGCTTTTATATTTTTCTGTATATAGAAGTCGTTGGAGACAGATAGGGTGAAGGCAAAGCATGAATTAGCTTTTACTTGGCCAAACTTCCCCTTTTTCTTAGATTTATATCCTATGTAATACTACAGAAAGTTTGCTCTTTTTGTTTTACTAAGGTTCCTTAATCTTTCACATTTAGGTACATCAAGACCAGCATTTTGAAACAGGACTGATGCCTGAAGCAGGGCACAGTCTGCAAATTCTGGCCTAAACAAATGTTTTTTCTCTTTTGAGATGCCGAATATGAATAAATAACCTGAGAATTCCCTCAACAGATTTTCACATTCAGTAATTTTTTTGGCAGCCAGCCTGCCCTACTATTTTAACTGTCAATCAGCCCTGTTGGGATATATTTTTAAAAGTCAGGGTGGGTCAATTGGTTAGGCAGCCTTCTTGGCCGTTTAGAAAGCTGTTCCCTCAGAATAGCAGTCATTAGTAGGTACGGCAACAGTCACTCTAAGCAATACTTGCATCCCACAGGACTGATGTCTGGGCCAATTCACTGTCTAGTGTTATGCAGAACATGTGATACAACATAGAATCGTAGAATGGTTTGTGTTGGAAGGGGCCTTAAAGATCATCTTGTTCCAACTCCCCTGCCATGGACAGGGACACCTTCCACTAGACCAGGTTGCTCAAAGTCCTGTCCAGCCTGACCTTGAACACTGCCAGGGATGGGGCATCCACAGCTTCTCTGGGCAACCCATTCCAGTGCCTCACCACTCTCACGGTGAAGAATTTTTTCCTAATGTCTAATCTAAATGTTTTTTCCTCTGAGTTTGAAGCCATCCCCACTTTCTTATCACTGCGTGCCCTTGTAAGAAGTCCTTCAAATTTCTTATAGGCCCACTTAAGGTATTGAAAGACTACTGTTAGGTAGCTTTCTCTTCTCCAGGCTGAACAAGCCCAACTCAACATCTAGCAGATCATGCAACAAAATAAGCAAATTTTAGAGGATGATACATTCACATACAAAACAAAACCAGAATTTGTCAGCAGAAGCTACTTCCTTTAATCTACAAGTGTATTGGCTTGGTTGTATTCCTTCATACAGCACGGCCAGTGTAGTTACCCTTTGGGCTAATACAGCTGGCTTTGTAAAGTCCAAGTGATGAGCTTTCAGTATGGTTGCTGACTTACTTTAAATTTAATAGAATTGCAATATCTGTAACAGACAGTAAAAGATAACTGTTTTCCTCTCTTTTTTAAAGGGGGATAGGGTAAAAAATGGTGTTAAACCTTGTTACAGTCCGGATAATAAAGCAATAAAGCTATCAATTACACCTTATGCAGGCACTAGATTAGTTAGTAGTTGACTATAAATTGCTATCTAAGCTGCACAGTCAGTGGGTTTGAAGTTAAACAGGATCCTCAGAAATGCTTAGTGCACTTGAAGAATAGGCCCTTGTATGTCAAAGTTGTTGTTACCGTGTAATATGATGAAGTATCTCATCTGTCTGTGAAGACCACTTGTATTAAAATCTTGTAATGGGATTATAAACAGTATTTTCACAGCACTGTTGTCATGTTAAATGATGTCCATGTCAGCAAGTCACTTGGACACCTCGTCATAATCAAGTGGGAATCTTGACTTTCTTTTTTCCTGATTCTTTACACAGGAAAATAAATGGACATTTAGCCTCATCTGTTCCTAATGCGAAACATCAGTAGAGATTTCAGTGCCAGAATTCAAAACTGAAATCTTCTGTTTGACAATAACAAATTGGAGGAATGTAATATATATATATATATATATATATGTATGTATGTATTGATATTGCATTTCTTAGGGCCCAAAATCTTGTTTATGTGTATATGGCCCTTCTAAAAGGCAGAGCACCTCAGTGATGTATGCATCTAACAGGACTAGGAGAGAGGTAATCTCTGTGTCTCCTGTTGAGGGTATCTGACCTGGTGGTTGAGATGTTACAACTTTGCTGCTCTGAATCAGACTTTACTTTAGATACCCTGAAACCTTGTATTTTAAAATACAGAAATAGCAGGTAATGTTCCTGCTCTGTTTTTCACCTAGAAGCATGGATCATTTAATGACTAATGATGTGGAAGACCTGGGTTCAGTTTGCACCAGGGCCTGAAGACATCCAAATCTGTCTCAAGGAGAGCTCAATTTATGAGGCTTTCATGGTTTACGAGGTGCAGTTATGAGGCTGTTCCGAGACAGGGTCCTTCTGATGCATCCTCTTCAAACTGGTCTGCTTTATGGGTTTTATGATTTACAGAACGGGAGAGAGAAAGAATATTTTGATTGTAGGCAAATTTTCAAGAGTGTTGTTCTCAACAGGATTTTTCTCTTAAATGGATGTGTATTCCCAGACAGGTAATTCATTGCATCTTAACTCTATGAGAGACAGTTGATTTTAGCTTCTAATTCCTGCTGCATACTATTTGCAGTCTACCAACAGTGTAACGTTAGGCGCACAGACTAGAGGTTGCTGACAGCTGTGTTAGAGGAAGGCATGCTCATGCCATCTCACAATTTGCTTACAAAATACCCTTAATTGATTTTATCCAGTCATTATCTAAAGTGGCATGAGACCAGAACTCAAGTCTTCCTCCTCACTGTCTCCTCGTTGAGGAATAGTCATTTTATTCCAATAAAATGTGAAACAAAGGTCTGTGTGGGACTCCGGTCCCCCAGCTGCTCCTTCCTTGTTTTCAGGAGGAACTTCAGGACTGTAGAAGAGGACTCCAGTGCTGGAGTCTGGTGGTGGTGGTGGTGAGGTTGCTGGGTGGCTTAGCCCAGCAGCAGCAGGAGAGGCAGTGGGATGTTTGGCTCTGAAAGACCACTTCCTTGCTGGCTAAGTTAGGTGGGTTTCTGTTAAGAGTGATGGGTTTTATTTGCCGGAGACTTTTTTTCCTTACAAAGTTAGTCTGAAGTGCTTAACATTCTGTAGTTAATGAGGGCAGAGGAAACCTTCCTTGTCATCAGAATTTTTCATACCTGCTCATTTTCATTTAATCTTTCTTTGGAAAACTGGCACGTGAACAGGTGTGAGTGGTAGACCCATTGTTCTTTGCTGGTGTGGTGGTTACTGTGAATTCTATTGCTTGGGAAGTACGCACAAGGTGAGCACTTGGCCATGGCTAACATATGTGTGAAGATGAGCAGTGTCTGGCACTTTCCCCAGTGTAATGAATTGAAAGTCATGGACTAGACAAGCTGTTGAAGGGTAATCTCTGTGGCAGAATTCAAGATTAAAGGTACAAAGAAATAAGATAGGGGGGACATTTAGACCTGTTCCAAAGGAGGGCCACAAAAATGATCAGAGGACTGGAACAACTGTTCTCTGAAGAATGAGAGTTGGGGTTGCTCAACCTGCAGAAGAGAAGGCTCTACAGAGAACTTACTGCAGCCTTTCAGCACTTAAACAGGGCATATAAGAAAGATGAAGAAAGACTTTTTACCAATGCCTGTAGTGACAGCACAAGGGACAATGGTATTAAACTGAAGGAGGGTAGATTTAGACTGCACATCAGGAAGAAATTTTTTATGATAATGGTGATGAGACTCTGGAACAGGTTACCCCATCCCGACAGTGTTGAAGGCCAGGTTGAATGGGGCTTTGAGCAACCTGGTAGGAGGGTTGAACTAGGAGATATTTAAGGTCCCTTCTCACCCAAACCGTTCTACAGTTCTATGACACATTCATGTCTCAATGTGAAGGAGAGCAGAGGTGAGCTCAGAATGTGACAAAAGTGGTGAGTGTAATGACGTTCAGAAGGGGGTACCTGAGCTAATCAACACAATTACACTGTGGCTCTGCATCAGGAAGCAGCGGAAAGGTACTATGGCCCTATCTGCCCAGGCGTTACTCTGTGTCAGAAGCTGTCTTCTGTATTGCTTCAATGCAGAAGTCTTGAATTATTGAAGAAGCTGTGCAGCTTTTTGTTTTCTCATGTTAGATTTTCATGGCTGTAACATTCAATTTTGTATATATTAAAGCTAGAGATACTTTCCTTAATTCACTGATAAACCCTTCCCTCCCTAAATCTAAGTGTGAGTTCTCCTATCTAATTTGTAATATATTAAGATTTGTTAGTACTAATTAGTGCTGTAAAATATCTTCAACATAAAACCCATGTGTCAATAGGAGTAATAGTGTCTGTCTCAGGAGAACAAGTATGTCTACTCAGAGAAGTATGTGGCATGCTTATCTTCATTTGATTGTGCACTGTAACACTTGTTAGTGGAAAAATTGAGCAATTCAGTTTATACATCCTTTAAAGTTACTTCACACTACCCTCCTGGAGTAAATTAGCACATCAGTTTTGCATGTAACTCAAGTCTTCCTTTGAGTCAGAGCAGCAAAGCAGCGCACATGCAGGAATCAACTTTTGCACCTTAAACTATGGAATCATAGAATGGTTAGGGTTGGAAGGGACCTTAAAGGCCATCTAGTTCCAACCCCCATGGGCAGGGACACCTTTCACTAGACCTGGTTGCTCAAAGCCCCCTCCAGCCTGGTCTTGAACACTTCAAGAGATGGGGCATCCAAAACTTCCCTAGGAGACTTGTGCCAGTGTCTTACCACCCTCATTGTGAAGAACTTTTAATTCATGGTGCTCCTAGAACAATAAGGATGGGAATGTTCGGTAGATCCTTCATGTAAGCTTTGGCTGTTGAGTAGGGTGAATCCATATGTGCATCTCAAAATTCCACAATAAATTCTCAGAGTTGATGGATACACACAGTTAAGTGTCTTTTTTTCTTTTTTTTTTTGACAGTAATCAGAATTTTGACTCAAAGATGGGGTACTTGTGTGTGTCTTTTGCTGGGGTTTGCATAGGTAATGATTTGCCTGTCTGCCAGAGTCATCACTTTGTGCCCTTGGAGGTGTGCTACTGTACCCCTGCCACTGCTAGCGCCTCTCCATGAGGGTGACAGAGCCTTTCTTCCAGCTCTGTGCTGTCTACTGAACTCCAGGAGGTCTCAGATGGTTCCATGTGCCTGGGCATCAGAACTGAACCCAAATCATTTAGCTTACGGAAAGAGCTGAGGGTAAACTTTGTACAAAATGTGGGTTTGTTAACAAACGAAAGGGGCGGGGAGGAGGCAGGGAAAGGGGATTTAGGTCAACCAAAAACTTTTGGGAATTGATTTCAAACTCACTCACTCGTTATAATCAGTAAAGAAATAACAGACAGAGCAGGAAATAACTGATGTGTGTTCTTTAACTGCCTAAATATTAAATGTGTCAATGTGCATTGTTAATGATGGTTCATTTTAACATTTACCTCTCACCATCCCCCCATTTTCTTTTTAACAGAAACTTCTAAAGAGCTTGAAAAGAAAATAAAAGCTGCTCAGTTGAAAAATAATTTGTAGACCAAAATAGGAGGGCTCTTTTCTCCTTTTCCATTTCTTCCGCTTTTTATCTGGTCAAACAGGAGAAATAGTTTGTGCTTTGTTGCTCCTGTTACTATGGGAAGCATATAAGAAGTTTCCATTAAATTAAAAAATGTGTCTCTTAAGGGGACTCAAGAATTGGTTTACTACAGTTTATCTTTGGGTGTCTAATCTGGTATTTTATATATATTACTTGTTGCCAAAACCCAACAATTTTGCCTCTAACATAATTTCATTTTAGGCGTTACCATATATTTCAGAATTGCTATAAGCTGTTGCAAATACCTTCTTTGAAAATTGAGAAATTGATGGTTTTTTTATTTAAAAACAGTTAATCCTCTGGAGCAAACTTAGAGTGATGTCATACATAACTAATAACATGATGATCATACTAGTTTTGAGTTACTCTGTTCTGAGAAAAACAAGTAAATACCCAGTTTATTCTGCTCTGTAATAAAAAGCCCTGTAATGCTGTTAGCTGTTAAAAAATCAGTTTATTTTAATTCAGTTGTCAAGATATATATTGTTTTTAACATTAAAAGCATAAAGAAATAAGAATATGAGTATGTATAATTGTCTCAGATTTCAGGTGTGATGGTTTAAAATAATGAGAGTTGTAGACAGACACTGTGGGCTTTAATTTAGAGGAGGAAAATTTTTGTGAATAATGATAGGTTTTCTTCTAGGCTATTTGTATTCAGTACCTTTAAAATAAGAAGGAAGAAAATAACATAAATAGGGCTTCATGGTTAGAATGCATTTATTTTTTTATTATTATAAGGTTTCAGCTCTAATACTGTAACTCCAAACTTTTATATATGGTACTGGAAAAACTCTTGAGATTCTCTCCCTACATTTTCCCCTCTATAAAGTGGAAGTAGGCTTTATTATCTCTATCTAAAGGAGGTTTCTGAAGACTAATCAGTTTGCAATAATCAGGAGGTGGTTCTTGTTGCCACAGGGTAAGAATGGAAACAAGGAAGCCTTCACAGTGAGCTACAGAGTATTAGTGTTAAATGATCCGTACCAGAGTGTCTGCTTATGCATGGTGTCAATAGGTTGTCCATCTCATAATCCATCTGCTATCTTATTTAGCCTTTAACTCTAATTTTTCTAACATATATATGAAGACTCAGAAAAGGTGCACAGAGAGGGTTAAGTTTTTATTCTTGGACTTTTCTTCTGTAACAGTAAGTACTCTGACATACCAGGTCAAGGAGTTGAATCAAAATCCATTCTAGAAGCATTAAAAACCAATTTTCCAAATATACATATTCATAGTTTATGTAAGAGCACATTCACTTTTGGGGGAAGAAGTCAGAAATAGACATCCCAATTCTCCGTTCCTGAAAGCTGTGTCAAAAGAACATTGGTAAACCTGAACAATGACGCAGTCTATCTTCAGGCAGGGTTAGGAGGAGGGCTGTCTGTGCTAACTTTAATCAGACCCTGTAGCAGGCAATTACTGCAATGTACACTTTGTGTCTTCATATTTTGTGTATGAGTGTTGCGGAGGGATGGGATATTCCACCAGCAGGTTTCAGGGATATCTGCTGACTGCAGGGGAATGGTGAACCACAGGGCTTCGGGTCCTGTGCCAAGCACTGGCGGGGCATTTTGCTTTACTTGGCACAAACCCTTGTCATTGGGGTATGTGCAGTCCAAGCTTGACCTGTCTCATCTTCTCTGGGCTGGGACACTCCTCCTCACATCCAGCCAAGCACTGCTGCCTTCCCAGCTGACCCCATCACCAGAGGAGATGAGCAGTGTTTACTTCCCGCCCTCATCTTCATCTCATAGTCCTTCCAGTTGCATCTGAGGTGACATTAGTTGACCTAATGGCTTCCTTAGGATTTAAAATGCCTGAATTCCTGAATTCGCAGACTCTACTTCCGTGACCCTTTGAAGCCCTAGTCTCTTTGCTGGTAGTATTCCAGCGTTCCCAGCCAGCACTCGCTATCAGTTTCCTCTCTCAGACAGTGCCAGACCTAATCTTTGCATTTTGCCTGTCCCTGTAGGACTTTTTTTCCAGCCAGTGTTATTCTTCTCCTCCTAGATTTGTCTCTTTTTCCTTCTTCGAGGTCAGCTGATGTTCTCCTGAGCACTGCCTGGTCCCAGAGGAAGAGCAGCAGTGGGAAGCAGGAGTTCAAGAGGGTGAGAGGCAAACTTACTGCACCCGGTTTAATGAGCCTGGGGTAGAGCCACCCCCATCCAGAGGATGAGAGGTTTTGGCTGTACAAATTCAAACCATGGACCCCAAGAACCAGCTAAATGTACTGGACATGTTTGTTTTACTGGTACTATCAGGCAGTGATAGGGTAATCCTGGAAGTCTGTTTGAGAACAGACACTGGGAAGTGCTAGTTTCAGTAAAAGCTCACTTAAACTTCTTAAACTTTTTCTCTCTGAAATGATTTGTTTTTTCTCCCTCCAAACCACTGAATGGCTTACTTTTGGTCAGACCTAACTGTAGTTAGTTCTACTCAACGTATTTATTTTAGTAAAGTGTGTCAAAATTGAGATGCAGTCTCAGTTGAGAGGTCAGAAGAACAAAATGAACTTCAGCCTTAAGGACAGTAAACAGAAGGAAGTTAATTTGGGAAAATGAATCCTTCTGGTGGAAATTAAGATGAACAAAGACAAGCAGAGAGAGACAGAGAAACCCAGTTGTGGTGTGTGGATAATATACTGGATGTGAGTTTCAGGCATGGCATCACCACCACCGCTACTGATGTATTTATTAGGTAGCCATAGAATTGTTAAAGTTGCTCATGGGTAGTGCTGGGGTAAGGGTTGAATTTGATGATCTTAAAGGTCTTTTCCAGCCTGGTTGATTTTATGATTCTGTGGGTATCTTCATATCTCAGACCACACGTGGGCAAGACTGAGACTGAGTTATGAGGAATAACTGAAAAGAAGTAACCACCCAGTCTTTAAAGCCTTTTTTATGTCGGCTGCATTTTGTGGGTGCAGAGTCCTCTTGCAGCCTCTGGCACTGCTTGTCAGTGGAGGAATGATGTGGAAGTGCAAGACCAGATTGTCAGTGCTGGGCTCCAAGGCTGGTGGGGGCATGGCTGAGTTTTGCCTAGAGCTATGCAGCAGCTTGCAGGTAGTTAAAGGATATAAATAATAATTTTGTGCATTATTTGCCATAGTCTTTTTTTTGCTAATACATTTATAAATATTCTGTGATGAAGTGCAGAATGCAAAAACATTTAGCAAATCTCTGTATCAAAATTTTAACTGTGGATCTTCAGCAAATTGTTGGCTGCAAATTATTCTTCAGGCTTTAATTGGTTTTCAGCGCAGTTTGGTTTGCGTGCAAACATTGAATGCTTCCATGTTAGGTATAAATAAACCTCAAAATAGAATTTGAGTATTTTCACCTGGAAATGTCAGTTCTGCTGAGTTCTTTTTTCAAAAATGACTTTCACTACGCCTTGCTGATTTGGTGGAGCTTTTTGTCAGCAAACCAGCTTGGTAGGTACCTGAGTAAGTTCCTGATTTATTTCACATCAGGCTAAGCAATTAGTTTAGATTGACAAAACAGAATCCCAATGTATGTCTGATATTTTTTTTATTATTATTTTTCAATGTAAACATCAAGGATTCAACTTGTTCACACCAGTTTTTGCATAAACTAAATGGAAAAATTCTGATTTACAACTGAATTAAAGAAAATACGGGACTTTGTGAAATCAAAAATGGGAAGAATTACCCCAAACACATGGGGGAAAACTTACGAGAAGAACTGCTAAATGAAAGTGTATGTGTGAAATTCTTGTTGTCTGGGGTTTTATAAAGTAGCATTTCTTTAAATCCCTGGAAGTAATTCTAAACTGGAGGCACTAGGATATTTTTTCATAGTATTTTATCTCCCCTTTAACAATTATTTAGGGATCTTCCATTTGTTCCGAAGTTACTCTCAAACCTAAAATGGATTAGTACAAGGAATACAAACTTATTGTCAATATTTTTTATATATTTGAGCAAATGATGTTGCAAGCAACATCTTACGCTGATGTTGTTCCATGCCTTTGTTAGACGTGTTTCTCTTGAAGAGCTGTGTCATAGCGATAGGCATAAATTGGCTTCTTTCAACAGCTTCTGTCTTTGATAGGGTGTTCTTGTAACACTGCTCACATATAAATAATGCATCTAAGCAGGTTAGATATAAGGAAGAAGTTCTTTACTGTGAAGGTAGTGAGATGCTGGAACAGGTTGCCCGAAGAAGTGGTAAATGCTCCGTCCCTGGCAGTGTTCAAGGCCACGTTTGACAGTCTTGGGTGGCATGGTCTAGGGTGAGGCATCCCATGGCAGGAGGGTTGGAACTAGATGATCTTAAAGTCCTTTCCAATCCTAACCATTCTATAATTCTATGATTCTATAATCTTATCATCTAGTTTTCTTAATGTGTTAATAATTTAGGGATCAAGGGGGTAGGTTTTATTGCTTTTAACAAAAAATCATGCAAGCTCACGTAGAGTTTGAGATCCTGAGAATTTGGCTTCATGTTCGAGAACATACCCATTTTACCTTTAATGTTGCAGTTGGTGCAGGGGCTGATTAGTTTCTTGGGCAGTGGAAGTCAGTAATAACTTGCCCTGTGCCATTGGAGAAATCCTTTGGTAAACCTGTCAGAGAATTAAATGCTAAGTAACCTTAATGCTTGCTCTGTCTTTGCAAATGCATTATTTAAAAATAAGTAATTTCACACTAGATGTATTTGCGTTCATTGTTAAACATGTTTAAAAATTAATGCTGTTTGCATTGGGATCTCCTTTCGTTTTGAAGCATGTTTCCCCTGTCCTAGTTTGAGCTGTTACTAAAGGTTGCAGCACATGGTACGTTTTTACTGTTAAAATAGTTGTAGAATAACCCTGCACTTTGACTGTTCAGGAAACATTAAAAGGTGATTTTTACAGCCCTGAAGCTTGAATTTTGCTTGTTTATTTATGAGTGGTTGGTTTGAATTTGCTCTCCCCAGCTCTTAGTTATTCTCTTTTATTTTGGGGCATCTTCTGTAGAGTCTACACATTTAGAGACACTGCTCACAAAGGCCACCTGTGCCTCATAGTGTGTTTCTTTTGACTCTTCAGACTCACAAAGAGAATAGGAATTTCATCTTTAGGCCTTGAGGGTTGGAAACATCCACTTTGAAATCAAACATCCAAGTGTTGCGCAGAAATGATGATATATTAAGTGAATCACAAGTACTTTAAAGTGAGTATCTGTCTCTCCCGTTGGATGGATTCCAATTTGTTTAAATGCATTTCCATTGAACCTCTTTTTGTTTTAATAATTCTTGGATTCTACTCTCTGTCTTTCTCGGCACCAACTGGTGCTTTTTAGAAAAGCTTCCATGGGAGGAGTTGTAACAGTGTCTGACTCAACCTTACTTGGGAGTGCCGTCTCTTGGGGATCTCTATTCTTCCTTGGAACACAAATTTAACCTTGACCCTGAGCAAACATTTCTTGAAAACTGATAGTAAGCCCCTTTTTAATTTATGCTTCCAGAAAAGAAGCAGAAAGATCCAGCTACCTCGCATTTTGCTCTTTTTCAGTGTGACCTCTTGCGTTTGCCCAGTGCATCCTAGCTTCTGTCAGCCTGGGAAAGCCTGCAGCAGCAGCCTTGAGCAAAAGAGCACAAATTCCTGCTCACTTGCTGCCTTTGCATTTGGAAACAAAATTCTAAGTATTTTGCTCACTTTTAGGCTTTCAGCTGTCTACTTTTTGCTCTTCTGATTTTATACAGCTTCTGTCACTGCTGTATTGGTGCATCCTCCATGTCCAGAATAGTTGAGTCTTGAGTGTTTTTTTCAAAGGGAGAGCAGTGTTTCAAATAGAGGTTGTCATTTCTTTGCAGGCTATATTACTTCTTCCTTTACTTAGAGTATTTTGTTGCTTTGGTTGAAGTGAAGATTTTCAGGCAGAAGCATGTGAGTGTTGTGAATGGAGTATCTCATCACGGAAAGGTGTTTTCAAAAAATCTCTTCTGTAATTTTGAGGAGAGTTCACTCCTAGATTAGCAAGATAACGCAAAAAAGACTGAGCAAAGTGCTGGGTACTTAAGCCATAACTTCCAGGGCTCTTTGAAGTGCCCCGGCTGCTGCTTACCCAAACTATCCCTGCGCCAACCTTTTGTACTCTGTAAGTGTCCAGCTGAGGCATGACAGGACAAAACACATGTGGGCAAATACACTTCATGACAAGCACTGACAGAACTGCACTTTCGGGAATATGGGCTTTCTACTCTTATCTACAGGAAATACTAGGATAATATTCCATTTTAATTTTAAAAGACAAACTGTATGCCAAAGATAAACACACCTAGACCCAATCTACCTGCACTTCTCATGGCATTAGAGTTGTAAGCACATCTGTATGCTATGTAGAAGCAAAATTACTTCTGCTAGAAAAAGCACTTTTTGTCGTTTCAAACCTAGCTTGTGTTTCTTCTACTGTGAACTGTTAGCAAATCTGTAACCTGCAGAATATTCCCGGTTATTTAGATCTCACCCTCCAAGCATGATGATCAGACCTGAAAGGTGCTTTAGCTTAGCAGAGTTCTGCACTGCCTGCTCGGAAGACTTCACTCCTGCATCACTGAGCCTTGGTGTTTTGGTACAGCTGTGGCAATGACGTGGTTAAAATTATGGATAGCTTTTCGTAAGGAGTGTGATTTTTTCTCATCTCAGTATCCTGAGATGATAAAAGCTCTGACAAAACAAAATCATCCTGCCTGAAATTTCTCCTGACAGGAGAGAATGAGGTGGGGCAGCACGGTGACAACCAGGAGGGTTTGTGTGATTTGACTAAGAGTTAAAATGTTTAGCAATTCATTTTTTAACTTCCTGTCCTCAAAGCTAGCTTATTTTATAAATGCTAAATTTAGTCTGTTGGGTTTCCGTCATCAAGGACAGCTTTTTTGGTATGCTTTCTTACAAATTGTTTGACCTTGGGAGATTGCTGCCAGAAAGGAAGAACACTTCAGAAGCTGACAACTGATTGTTGGAGGTTTGTAAACTCTGTTGTGTTGGAGCAATAAAACTCCACAAAGACATAAAGACCCACTGAAGCTTAGTACCCTGTGAAGTTGATGAGCTGCAAGACATCAGGATGAGTTGCTAAAACCAAAATGATCTTTGTTTTTTCACTGGTTTTAACCTCAGCTCTGTGGAAACTATGAGCACTTCATGTTTTGGTTGTGGATGGGGGACAATACTGATAAACAGGAAAGATGATTGCCATGAGCGGAATGAGAGAGTGGAAAGAGGCTGTTGCAAAATTCCCTCCTGAGTAAGTTAAGAGGTGTTGTTCGGGGGGTTGGAAAGATTTAGTAGAACTGTGTAGTAAGGGATGGCTGTCCAGCAGATAAGACATTATCAGCTATAACTTTACCATGCATCGCTCAGGGTCTTGTGGCTGGTTTTGTGGCTGACTGTTTTTCCATAATGGTTGGGGAAAAGGGCAGTAAGGAATGCTTTTTTACACAGCCAAGAAAAGCTTTGTGAATAGGGAAATCACGTGTTATGTTCCTGGCGGTGTTTATTAATGGCAAGCTAATGAAACAGTGCACTGCAGAGAATACTGGTGTACAGCTGTAAGGGGCAGGCACAAAAAACATGAGCCAAGAGCACTGACTAATAGATGCTGCAGGTTTATTAAAAAGCCTTTTCTAGCAGGGAGACATCCTAACCTGCCTTCTAGTTACATTTCAGCCTGGATTTGAGTGGATGGTGAGCAGCATTGTTGGCATGATATGATGCATTGTTGCAGAGAGGAGCATTAATGAGATTTGCCTCTGAGTCCTGGATGGATGGAGGCAAGGCTGAAGCAGTCCCTGTCCTTCGTACCAGTGGTAGGAACAGTACAGATGCTGCTGCATTCTGAGATGAGGGAAGCCACATGGAGCTGTACCCCCCTCATGTTAATATTTCCGTGGTCTGGGCTGGCTTCCAAGGAAGCCCTCTGGGTTACAGGGACCTCAGACTGAACCCTTTCTAACCTACCAAATGCTCTGAAAGCTGCCAGACTCTCAACAACAGTTTAGACTCCTAAAACCAAAGCGGAGTTTGCAAAAGCAACACAGACACTTTTGGTAGCCAGACCAGAAAACCCATTTCAGATTCCCAAATTAGCAATCAGCTGAGCCCACACCACCACAAGAAGCCCAGTTCACTAGATGAGGGTGGGAAGGCAGGAATAGAAAGACAGAATTAAAAAAACAGGCAACCATTTGGGTTTTATCCAGTTGACTTTATGATCTGACAGAATGGCTGGAGGTATACCTCTGAATATCCCAGCTGTTGTGAGCTTCTCAATTAGAAAAGATGCGGTTCCACTAAATAGAACTAACATCAACACTCATCATTTAGGGAAATAAATAGTTAATTGTCAGTTAATAATGTTCTGGGGAGATTCTAAGGAATACTGTGCTGAGAACTGAGCCCTCTCTTTCGGCTTCATTGCTGCTCTTAGTCCTGTAGTTCCTAATTCTGATATAGTCATCGCCATTGGGAAAGGTTTGCTTATGTCACCCATTTTCAGAAAATAATGATCGTTTAATGTTCTAAGTTTTGATTCAGTTAAGAGAACTTTGGCGGTTGAAATAAACCTGAGATCGTGAAGAAACATCCCTGCCACTTGTAGGTCACTGTAAGGGAGCGTGAGTTGTCAGGGCAGATCTTTTTGTTCACAACCACCAGCACAGAATATAACACTTGTTTACAATTTTTATCTGAAGTACAGGATGTACAAACCTATTTTGATAAGGTTCCTGCTGTCTTTTGTAATGTTGACTGACATCAGTCACGGCCTGAATTTGCTAAAGAAAGGGCATTCTTAGTCTTAAGAGTTTTGGCAGGGAAAGGAGGTCATTGAAGGACATACCAGTTTTCATCCTGTTTGGAGAAGTTCATGAAGGGATTTGTAAAGGTTTTGAGTTTAGTTTCACTGCTGAAGAGTGAAATAATACTATCAACTGTAGTACCAAAGTACATAGAGACTG
The DNA here is from genome assembly GCA_028858755.1 of Ara ararauna. Taxonomy (NCBI): domain Eukaryota; kingdom Metazoa; phylum Chordata; class Aves; order Psittaciformes; family Psittacidae; genus Ara; species Ara ararauna. Next base: position 91,009,713 of record CM054378.1, read on the forward strand.
CATAGCCCCTCCAGCGCCTCTTGACAAGAACAGGATACCTACCAAAAGATAGATGCAAGAAATGTAAGAAAGGTACAGTGTAAAAGTAGATGCAGTAGAGCTATTTAAAGAGAAAGTGATTTGTATGATTGACTGCAGTTACATGGTACTTATTTCTCTTTTTTTTTTATTCCCAAAAGACTAGGTGTAATTACTATAGGAAAACAAAGGCCTGTTAGCACAATCAAGAAAAATCTGTAGGTCATGACCTGTGTTTTGTCTCAGAGACAATTGACTCTATCCATGGAACAAGTAATTTGTATGGTGTCAGCTACATGAGGGTTTGGTGTTCTTCCTTACCTTTCCTGTAAAGGACCTGATGCTGCTTGCTGCAAAGGCAGGTGTGGGACTCTGGGGTAGACTGTGCTCTGTTTGGTGATGGATTGCTTTCAATGGCCCTGTGGATCCCTTGTGTCAAGTCTCAGGCATGTCCTGGAAGTCCGAAGAGTCCTGGGGGCAGTCTGATGTGCTTACACTGGGTACAAGTCTCTGGTGCCCTTAGAGCACTTGAGGGTGCTCTGAAAAGCAGTGGGGGCAGCAGCAGGAGGGTACGCCATCCTTCATCACACTGGGTCAGCAGCACTGGGTCAACCTGAAATCTGCCTCTGGCACCCAGGGGAAGCCTGGAAGAATGTCAACATGTAGGATTTCCTCTGTAGCACGTTATCTGCCCTGTGGATGGAGCTGGCAATTCATACTGCTTCTAGGTAACCCTTGCCCAGCCATTTGCACAAAGGTATCCCTCATCTTCCTTGTACGAGAGTTGATCCTGTTTATCCCGCTTTTCTCAGACATTTAAGATAGATGTTGCCTTTAGCCTTACGAAGATTTGGGTGTAGCTTGTGCAGGGTGTCCCTCTCTGCCTTGTCCGCACTGTACCACCAGTCAGTTCAGTTCAGCAGAACCAGTACATTTGCCTGTTGCATATACAACGCTTGTCAAGGGTTGACAAATTATCTGCTTGTGCCATGTGTATTTATGGTTTTGTCTTTGTCATGGTACATACAGTATGCCTAATGCAGAATCTCATTACTGACAATACCCAGGGTAAGGTGTTTCAGAGGAAAGAATAAGGGATCTTCACTGGGCAATTACAAGTTTTGCCTTCTTGAGGAAGAGTTTTTTGTAACCTTGTCACTTGTAGCTGGTTATGCACTTTATAAACCTGTTCTTCACTCTGTGTCCTTCTTTAGCAGGAGGACTTCCCATTGTCTTTATAAAGGAATTTTTTGCTTTTGTTATTCATATTACAGCAGAACAGCAGGGTCCAGGGACTGGATGGATTGGGGTCCCTTTGTTTTAAGTTGATTTGTGTATGAATAGAGGAAGAGACTGGCTGTACCAGAGATGTTCTTGCTTTCAAATGGGTGAAAATGCCAGCTCCGGGAGCCAGTGTAAATCAGCTGAATAGCTGGGTTCTAATAGGATATGTCATCTTTCAGCATACCAGGGATACTACCTGCTTAGGCTGTTATTACAATTTTTAATATTAGTGTTTCTATTTTCCCTTTGCAATAGAATTCTATTCTGTGATGAAATTTGGCTCAGACTCAAAACCAGGAGGGTTCTCCATGAAAATATTTAATATAGTTCATTATAAAAATCCCAAAGTGAATTCATAGCTTGCTTGACTGTTAACTTATTTAGGGTAGATGAACTAAAATATTTGTGGCTTAAATATTTCTGACTTAATATTTTTAGATACCTTCTAAATACTATAATCTAGAGATTGAGAGAATGCATTTAGAGCTGCTTAGGTAACATAAAAAGATTGCTTGTTGGATCTGTACATGGAATAATTGCTTTGGGTCAAGTGAGATTTGAAGTAGCTTGGCAAATGTTCTTAATTGAGGTTGGTTTTCCATACTACAGCACATAATAGTGTGTGTGCGCCTGTAGAGGAGCTCTGCTACCATGCAATGCCGTGGAGGTACTCAGCTGAGGAACTGAGAGCTGGGCTGTGTCTTTCTACCAGGTGATCGATGGGCATTCCCTTCCTTGCTCTGCCTATTGAAATTTACTTGAAAAAACATTTTTAAAGAGTAGTTATTAATGATGTACTGTTGGAAAGGAAAGATACCTCAAATGAGCTTGAGGGATCTATCTTTGGCCTAGCATTATTCAAAAATTCTATTAAACTCTTTGATGATGGAAATAAGGAATAAAACTATAAAAATAGCAGATGGTGCCAGTCTAGAATAGATTTAGAAAAACCAGCTTTGAAAGAGCTATGTATTCTATGCTTTTGTGTAAAGCATAGAATTATTTTGTGAAGTCAGGAAAATTGTTCTTAATTAAAATGGGAAAAATGAAAGAAAATTATAACAAAAATCTAATGTGCTAATTCAGAGTAATGAATTGCTGTAGCCATTGCTGCCTGTAACAGGGCAACCATACAAACATGGGGCTCTGTACTGACCTGAAAGTTCATGATCAGAAAGTACACAGAATGCAAAAAGTCAAATGCTGAACTGAAGGACTGTGGTTAGTGTACGGCACTGCCTTCTAAAAAGTGGTGTGGAAAAACTGCAAAGGTCAGTGTAAAGAGCAAACAAGAGTGCTAAGGCTTGTTCTTTTAAAGCTGACTTATGACGGAAGAAGCAAGGTCTGCCTAATACAGAAGGTAGGCAAGTAGGGAGAAATTGCAGTCTTTGAGCGTTCAGAAAGTTGTTTGAAAAATGCAGGTGACCAGTTTTATTTCATGTCTGTTGGAGATAACACCAGAGAGTAATGCTGTAGCTTGAAGATAGATGTTGGGAAGAAATGTCCTGTCAATATAGATAGTGGTTATCTGTGGAGATACAAAAGTTTTCTTCACTGATGACTTTGTGTAATGCAAAGAAACAGGGTGAATTTGTAGTTTTTAATCCTGCCATCTTCTAAGATTTGGAGTAGAACTTTTTTTTAATATTCTGTTCAAACTGAACATGTCTGTGATTTTTAGTATAATTTAAAATTCATTCTTTAAAACTATGAGTTGACACAAGAAAAGGAAACAAATCCTGTGGCTTTCATGACCAAGTTGTGTGATGCGCCTTAGCAATTGGATATGTAAGTTGTCTTTAGCCACATGTGTAACTGTGTCCTTTTGTCCTTCCTCAACAGTCTCCAAACGTCCACAACTACCCAGATATGGAAGCTGTACCCTTGTTACTAAACAACATGAAGGCAGACCCCACGGAGGATTCATTATCTACAGACCATTTCCAAACACAGACTGAACCAGTGGACTTGTCAATAAACAAAGCCAGGTCGTCCCCTACAGCAGCTTCATCTTCACCAGTTTCCATGACAGCATCAGCCTCCTCCCCTTCTTCCACTTCTACTTCTTCTTCTTCTAGTCGGCCAGCTTCATCACCCACAGTAATAACATCGGTATCCTCAGCGGCATCTGTACCATCAGTATTAACTCCAGGTCCTCTTGTGGCCTCTGCATCTGGTGTTGGAGGCCAGCAGTTTTTGCACATTATCCATCCAGTACCACCTTCTAGCCCCATGAACTTACAGTCCAACAAAATGAGTCACGTGCACCGTATCCCCGTGGTGGTACAGTCAGTACCTGTTGTCTATACAGCTGTGAGATCACCTGGGAATATGAACAACACTATAGTAGTACCACTGTTAGAGGATGGGAGAAGCCACGTCAAAGGTAAGGTGGAACCAGTTTTGTGCGTCTGTGGCATCCTTAAAACTGCTCCTGCATGAGGAAAATATAGCCATGTTATACAGCTGTTGGTTTCCAAACTTACTGTGTTGTTTGCTGAAAAGTCATTCAACTTTCACTATCAATAGGAACCTTTCAATGTCTTATCCCAGATGCTCTTTAAAATAAATAAATATTTTTATAAAGATGGAGGTTAGCAGTCGTGTTAGATGCTCAGACTGATGATGGCAAGTTTTGCCCTGGGAGGAGTAAGTCCTCCCCAGAAACTGAAGGAATAGGACAACTGAATAGTGACAAAACATCACAGATGAACATGGAAAACTCAGGTTATACAGATTTGGCAAGGGAAGGAATGTCAGAGAAGTTCCTTGCGCAGAGAATGTGCACGTTGCCAGGCGCAGAGAAGGCAATCACTGGGCTGTAGGAACTTGTGAAGGAGAGGAATTTGGACCAAAGAGCAGTAGCAGATGCAGAGAGGTAGGTTTTATTAAGCTCAAGGAGTGGCAATGCAGTATTTTGAATTAGGTTTCTTCTTCCAGATTAAACAGCAAAGGGAAGGAAGCCACATGGAGTGTGTATGTTGGGAATGACTTTCACAGACACAGGACCTGAGAGGCACATGGAGGTGTGAAGGGAGGAAGAAAGCACATGCCAAAAGAACAGATACACTCGGAAAGGTGTCCAAAGAACACAGAAAAGCGGGATGGAGAGCAACAGAAAACGAGCACATTACAATTACTGAGGGAGCAATAATCTGTTAGAGATGGTGACATGATGGGTGGAAGGAAGAAAAAGCATATGTGCCCAGATGCTTTGAAAAGCATAGCTTTATAAAGAAGGTATTAGTGACTGAGATGGGAACGTGAGGAGAGAAACAAGAGAGACTCATTTCAGGGTTCATCGCATGTGAGTGAATAAAATATGGCTAATTCTTCCCTGAAACGAGGTGTTGCATGAGGCAGAAAGGGAGGGTACTGACATATAACTTTACTTCAGGGCTAATGGAACTAGAGGGCATTTAGTATTACATCTTATATCATCTCTTGTGTACCTAATCGCATAATGAACAGGTCTCTACAACTAAAAGACCTTTTTTCTTCAACTCTCATGTCTTTTTTCATATACTGGTGACTGTGTATTATTGTACAGGACTATAGTGATGGGTCATTCTGATGTTTAGTAGCATCCTCTTGTCCATAAATCATTGGTTTTCCCATCCCCTCAGTATATAAGTGTAGACTGTGCCCTCTCATCTCAACAGGGTTGGACATAGGAAACAAGCTCATGGCTGATCTGGGTTTTGATTTAAGCCTCAAAATCACAGTTAAGAAGTTTTATTGCACTTCATACACTGACGCAATTTTAGGACATTGTGCCATTGTGTCAAGAAATGATGAGTGAAAGCAAAACTTTTCACCGTGTTGTTTGGGAAAAAAAAAAAGAAAAAAGTTTTAGTCTGTATTTTGATTTTGGAGCTTTGAGCTGCACCTGACCTTGAGCGCATCCAGAATTTTTTCCATTTGTTTGTTTTCAGTTAAAAGGCGCTAGTTGGCTATGGTAGTGGTCTGCTCTATAGGAAGCACCTCCTGATCTTGTAAAACAGGAACTTTGCTACCCCAGTTTCGTCAACAAAATTCCACAATTTAATGTGCCACAGGGATTTCAGCCCACAAGCTCTGGGCCTCCTGACCTGACAATATCGCCTTTGTGCTGTTATTGGCAGAGATCATTAAGCAGCCCTGCAGCACCTAGTAATGTACAGCTAAAGAAAAAGAAGGGGTTGAGCATTCTTAATTTTGTTTTTCTCATCAGTTTTACCCATTTTGCTATCAGTAATTCTTTTGATATAAATGTTCAGGTTAATTTGAAGAAATACAATGGAAGAATAATGGGCAACAGTCCTCTAGGAAGTCGTCTTTTGTCAGCTTTTGCTGGAGTACGTTTTTCTTTCTTTGTATGTGAAACAATATAAATAATAAAATGCAATGACGTTGAACAAATTAATGGATTAAATATATTTCAAATGTGCAGAGATGCTAACAGGATGCTGCTGTCAAGTTGAATTGGTTGCTAAGCCTCTGCCAGCTGAAGGAGAAGTGCCGTTTTGGAATCATCTAGAGTAGCAACTTTCAGCTTCCACGTGACTATTGATCATTTTCAGAAACAAAAAAATACGCACACTGAAACAGAATCGATCCACAGATAGTATCAGCAGCATTTGTCACATAATCCCCATTTTGCTGCTGTTCTGGTGCTAAACCAGATACCATGTTAATGATCCAGGGGTATGGTTGGGAAGCACTTAAAGTTGTATTCTACATTAGCCTGTATCTAAGTCCTTTTCATTCAAATGAGACTTAGGCACTTCCCTGAATAGAAACGCTTCCAATGATAAGATTAATGAAGATTACATCAGACTTAAATTCAGGCCTCTCCTGTTTTTCTAGGTACAGGTACTTAGGGGAAAACTGCAAAGAAACAGGATATAGAGAAAGGTATATTCCTTGTTATTCACAGTTTTATTTTCCTCATGCTGAATTTTCCTCTTCCTTCCAGGTTTGACTAGAAACTATTTCATTTTTACTTTTATTGCAAAACCTTTTCAAGCCACTACCGTCCCTCTAATCCAGGTGTTTTGCTCAGGTGGCTTCTGTTTCCCTGATGCTTCCCAGTCCACCTTTTTCTCTCTCAGACTAAACTGTCCTCCAGATGGCTGCTTTTCTAGGCAGTTCAAGCAAATACTTCTTTTTCTGTGTTCTGTTTGAATTCTCTTTTCCCTCCAGAACAACTAATCGATACCTCTGCTTTTGTTTCCCCCTTTTTCTATCTTTCCATTTTTCCTACTCCTTCCAATTTTGCTGACAGTTCTGTGAGTGTCAGTTTCAGCAGCTCTGCTTCATCTCTCCCTCCCTATCTGTTAATATTTCTAACCCATACTGTCATCTCCTCCTCTGCCGCTGCACATCATTCGCCGTGGCATCATTCATCCTGGCCTCTTGTCACACTTTCCTTCAGGAGAGACTCAGATCTCCTTTTCTGCCTCCCAACGTGCTGCTCATTTCTGCTCTCTCAGTCCTGCCTCTCTCTCCTATTTTTCACTTGCAAGGGTTCCTGTTAAATCAAACCCTTTCTGCAGCATTGCAAACCAAGTGGGTTTGCAGAAAATGTGCCCTTGTATATATGAGCTGCCAGCAGCATCCTGTCAGGTCCTGTGCCACATGCCGCAACCTAAGGGGGGCAATGAGAGCCAGGGTTATCATGCTATGAAAGCAGCCCTCTGTCAGATTGATGCTTTTTGCAGGGTAAAAACCTCTCATTTCTCCTAGTGTAAATCAAAATGGGGATCAAAGCAATTTTAGGAATTTATGAACAACACATAATTAGAAGGCAACCAGTGGACGATATGTTCAGTATCAGTAATACAGCGCTAGCCACTTACAAAAGCTTACTAGGTTTCTACAAATTTAGAAACACTGTTCTGTAATCCCACAACACTCCCATATGTGTGTACACACACAGAGTTACATGCAGACTCCCACACTGACCATGGGACTTTCCTTCCCTGACGTCCCCCAAATGCTGCCGTAGGGGAATGCTTCAGAGAGACCCCTAAAGCGGGGGTCTTAGTGTGCTGCCCCCTCCACTGCCAGCCCAGCTGTGCAGGTAGCCTGCCTACATCCTCATCCTCACGTTATTTCATATGCACAAAGCATAATAATGTGTTGAGGCTGCCTGGGCAAGGAAGGGACGGGAGCCAGGAACAAGTCCCTGTGGGCACTGCTGTTTGGGGCTGCAGCCTCTACCACCCTCTACAATGTGTTGAAGAGATGAAGTCAACTTCTTTCAGTGGTCTCCACTGATGTCTTGTTATCTAGAGCCTTAAAAAGCACTTGGAAGATTTTTTCTACATGGAGTAGGTGGCTAGAATTTATTACACATTAATGTGTTTCAGATCATTAAAATCCAATGATAGACTCCTTCCTCACCTTTTTTTCTCCCTGTTCAGCAATGGTAAGGATTGCTAAAAGGCGTAATTAGAGGCACAGCAGGTAGCAGCACCTATAGATAAGGTTGCCTCATGGTTTCCCTTAAAACCCTGTCTTCAGTTGTTCGGAGTCTGGCTGTGTGTTAACCTTTTAGGCTAACATTTTCCATGCCGCAAATCTGCCTCAGGCTATTTCTTTTTTATTTTTTTCTTTCTTTTTTGAGGAAAGTTTCAAGAAAAAGCTATTCCACTTTTCCTGAGACTGATCATCGAGAAAAAAATGTAACATTTTCAATGTTGAAAAATATATTCCAGCTTGTTTTGGTGAAAAACTCAAGAACCTCTGGTTTTGTGCCATGAACCTCAAGTCTGGTTTGGACCACTGTCCTTTCTTTTCCTTCATAAGCACTTGTGGAAACCAAGTCTGGAGATCTGTAAAAAACATGGGTTCCTTTAAAGGATGAAGTGAGAAAAAATGTGGCTAAGAAAAGGCAAGGAGGAGGTTGGGAGGGGCTGGGTAGTGGGGAGAGAGCAGGATAGAAGGGAGTGGGGGAGAAAAGGAGAGCTAATGAGACAGCTGCGGGTGTGTGAACATGTTCAGAAATAAAAGTGGTAAAGGGTTGGAGACAGAAGAACGGCGAAGAAGCAAAAGGAGGGTAGAAAGGGGATCTGAGCAGGGTGATGGAGAACAAAGAAGAGGCTTGAACAGAGGGGAGTGAGAGGGCCCTCAATGGCAGCAACGCATTCCCCTACAAACTCTGGTACCATTAGCCTGAGTCTTTCGACTGCTTCCGTTTCAAAAGAGTCTTCCAATACCTAAAGGGGGCCTATAAGAAATCTAGAAAGGGACTTTTTACAAGGACAGGTAGTGATAGGATGATGGGAAATGGCTTTCAGCTGACAGAGGGAAGAACTAGATTAGCTATTAAGAAAAAAATCTGTACTAAAAGTGTGGTGAGGCGCTGGCACAGGTTGCCCAAAGAAGGTGTGGCTGCCCCATCCCTGGCAGTGTTCAAGGCCAGGTTGGATGGGGCTTTGAGCAACCTGGTCTAGTGGAAGGTGTCCCTGCCCATGGCAGGGGGTTGGAACTGAGTAAGCTTTAAAGTCCCTTCCAACCCAAACCGTTCTGTGGTTCTGTAGATACTGTTGGCAAATCATGTCCTTCTAGCAGCGGGTTTAGCCAATGGTAATATCCTTAAACATTGTTTTCTGTAGTTCAGAAGAGTTACTCCATTCATTAAAGGGCCTTTCAGAAGCTTTCTCCTGGTGATGGTGCATTAAGAACCTGTGCAACTTTGATATTTCTGGGGGATGGGTTCATGTTTTTGGATTCTCACTCTTACGGGCCTTACAGTCTTCAGAAGACACAATCACTATCAAAATCCAGAGGTCATAAGTTTTAATTTGCTGACTGAACTTCATCCGCTCCCTGTGTGTGTAAACAACTGTAATGACATTGGCCTGGACTATTTTTATGTTACCATGTTTGTATGTAGACCTAGCAGAAATATACAGATTGTGTCTTTTCAAGCCATATTTCTCACTGTGGATACCTTAACATGTAGTAAATGCAGTACCTTTTGCTGGAGATTTTTCTGTCATTTTAAACAGGTAGTAGCACTAGATTACATTATCCACTACCCTTACTGGGGTTCTGTTTTTTTGTTTGGTTGATTGGTTGGTTGGTTTTCTTAAGTACAGCCTGTTATTTCTGCCTGCTGTAAAATCCATTCCACAAAAGTAAATCCAATTTGTAGTACAAAGTTAAGGATTTAGAGAACCATTCCATATGTTTAAAGGTCAGATTATATGGTCTGTTTGTATAAATTACGCTATGGAAGAGACTTAATTAAAACCAGTAGTGTTGCCTTTTTTATTTCGTATGGAGTGATTATCCTTTCTACATTTTAGTAGATGGCTATTTTGGACTTGAGTTACATTGAGGTGGAGAGTTTCTACTTTAACAGTAATTTTTTTGTTAGGCCAAAAATCTTTTGCGCCCTGTATGTATTCCAACCTGTCCACCTCCACCCTCCAGCCCCCAGAATGTTGAATCTCTCTCCCCCTGCTTGCTTGGTTCATCTGGAAGAAATATTAGTGGTTTCGGAAAGGAGGAGCAGGTTGGTAATGGCTAGCCAGGAAGGAGAAGCATCTAGAGGAGAGGCTGGCATTCAGGGTGGAACCTGCATTACTGGAGATGGTACACATATTTAAGAACTTGAGTAAATAGTAATTCTTGCCAGAATGGAGAGTTAAAACACAGGTTACAAAATATACTGTAGTATTTGAAATTGAGAAGGAGGTTGCATGAAGACAAAGCAGCTTGGATTAACTATGGGGAGTCCTATAAACAGTCTTCCATTTAAATCTCAAAAAAAATCATATCTCTGGTGACTCACTAGTGACATACTTTGGGTTTTCCACTACAGAAGCATATGCTCTTCTGAGATTTATCAACAGTGGATTTCAGATCATGTATGTTTTTACATAGGAGCAGGTTTGTGGAAGGGAATGAGGTACATGTTTATTCCAAATTTATTTGAGAAGCCCAGGATAAGGAGGATTATAAAGTCCATTCTGAGGTATCCCAAGTTGCTGCACCTTTTGGAAAGTGTTAATTTCTTGTCTTCCACGCCAAAAATGCCTCTGGTCCTTCAGCTCTGTACTCTCACCAGGGCTGAGCTTTGATCTGATTGCTTTTATCCCACAAGTTTGGATCCAGCAGAAACACAGGCGTAAAACTTCTCATTTATTTTGTTCCTGCCTTGGATTTCATTGTGCCTTGGACCGACTTCCTGGAAACTTTATGGTGTCTAAAATATCTCTAGGCTTTTGCAGTGCATGAGTTGCAGTCTGTTACTGTTTTGTAGTGGCTTTGCAATGCTTTATTTCATATTAAATATATTCTATCCTTATTGTTTTACCTTTTTACTTTTGGTGATGGAGTATTTGTGTACAGGATGCTCAATGAGATATAAATCTCAGAAGTCTCAGTAGTTTGCTTTTGTGTAGATGAGGTCTCACGGCATTCAAATAGCTAGCAAAAAGTCCTTTGCTTAAAAAAATGGTGTGGTATGTTTATGTATACAGGCCAATGACAGAGATGCTTAAGTATGTGCATGTCTTACATCCATGCAGTCACCCTCTCCTCTGTATTCCTCCACATAGCTGTTCTTTTACAGATTTATGGCAAATTATTTGACTGGTGAAATGATTCAAATATTACCTTTGATTGGATCATAGCAATTAATATTCTGTGGTAGATTAGTTACACCGTGCATTCAGTGCCAGTTCCCATCTCTGTGAACCAAAGCTTTGCTGGCTGCACTTAACTGCTGTAGCCAATATAGTCCCATAAAATCTCAATAAAATCTGAAAACTGTGGAGTATGGGTAATCTTGCTATAAATTGTGATAAAAATTACCCCTGTAGACTCTATATTCTGACCATTACGTTCATGGATACTGCTACTTTGTACATAAAGTTTTATGAAATAAATCGACCAATTCTGCTGCCCCTACCAGACACCAGGCTGTTTTGACTGAAAATCTCATAGGTGCGCTCAGAGCGTTTTCCAACACATAAAGCACTTACAGTGAACTTTAAATAGGAATAAAAATGCCATATATGTGCTTCATATAGTATGGGCCCCTCACTACAAGAGAGACATTGAGGTGCTGGAGCGGGTCCAGAAAAGGGCAGCAAAGCTGGTGAAGGGTCTGGAAAGTAAGTCTGATGAGGAACGGCTACGGGAACTGGGGGTGTTTGTCTGGATTCTGGAGAAAAGGAGGCTTAGGGGCAACCTGATTGTTCTCTACAGCTACCTGAAAGTATGTTGTAGTGGGGTGGTGTCATGGGTTCAGCAGCAGCAGTCATTTTTCTCCTTCTTGGTAGCTGGTGCAGCACTGTGTTTTCAACTTTCAGCATGGGAACAGCACTGATAACACCGATGTTTATAGTTATGGTTTAGAATGTTTTGGCCTGACCAAGGACTTTCTGAGTCTCATGCTCTGCCAGGGAGGAGGGGAAGCTGGGAGGAAACAGAGACAGGACACCTGACCCAAACTGACCAAAGAGGTTATTCCATGCCACAGCACGTCATGCCCAGGATGTAAAGACAGCAGAGACCTGGATGAGTGGGGGTGCACTGCGTGGTCGGGCTGGGTATAGGTGGTGTGCGATTGTATACTTTCCTTGTATTTGCCTTGTCATTATTATTATTGGTGGTAGCAGTACTGATTTGTATTATACTTTAGTTACTAAACTGTTCTTATCTCAACCTGTGGGAGTTGCATTCTTTCGATTCTCCTCCCCATCCACCCGGGAGCGGGGCGAAGAAAGAGGGGAGAGTGAGTGAGAGAGCGACTGCGTGAGTTATAGAGGCTTAACCCACGACAGTTCATTGTCCCTGGAAGCACTCAAAACTCGTGTAGATGAGGCCCTCAGTGACATGGTTTAGTGGTGGTCTTGGCAGTCCTGGGGTAATGATTGGACTTCATGATCTTAATGGTCTTTTCCAACCTACTTGATTCTATGATTCTATGACCATCTTAGGAGGAGAAAATGAGTATCGTCATTTCAGTGCATTTGCTAGGTCCATAAAGCCAGGATTTGGTTTCCTAAGACACATTATGTAAACCTGAGTGTAACAGTCTTTGAGGGCATCATTTCAAGCAGCTCATATACATCTGCATCTGGAAGTATTTCTTCCACTGGGAAAAACACACAATGGTATCTGTGGTGTTCTCCTTTGATGTTGTCCTGGAGGTGGGTGGGGTCAGCACATCTGAAGGCACCCATCTCCCTTTGCTGGTAGTATGGGAGGGCTGGGATGATTGCATTTGCAATACAGGTGCCTGAAAACAGCAGACAATAGGCTCTTCCCTCCCCTCCTGTCATCCAGCTCCTGAGGTCCAAGGCTCTGAGAGAGGATGAGGGCTGATGGAAACGTACTGTTAGGTGCTGGTGGGTCATAGAGTCATTGCAAGAGCAGATTAGTATCATTATTAGGTTTCAGCTACCTCTTTCACAGTGTTTCTGATGTTGACAGATTGATAGCATATTGTGCTGAAGCATGAGTGCCATATAATTTTCTTGACCATATTTTCTAATACCATCCTTCTAGGAATTGGCAGCAAATGTTGCTTTGTTATTTGATTCCTTCATGCTCTGCAGACACAGGCACATACGGGTGTAACAGGAGTACTAATGAAATTCTTGTAAATGTTAATTTTGGGGTGTGGAGTAGTACTTGATTTCCATTCCTAAGAGAGGTAAGTGTGAGGCAACCGCTGTTTACAGCTAGAGATAATCTTTTACCTGCTGTATGCCAACATGCACTGGAAGCAATTAGAGAGGAGATTCTAAGTCAGACATTTGGCAACAGCAAACACGTGTCTTTTGGCTGCATTACATTTCTGCGTTGTTTAAATTTCCATTACCATAAAACCCATGGCTATGTTTGTGACAGCAAACGCATCACCCTAGTGTGGATCAGAACTAACAAGGCCAGAGTGGCTTCCCACCATCCAAGCTGACATCTCACCTAGCACAGCTCTTGGTGTTACTCTCCCCACTGCAGACATCTGTAACCCTGTTTGTGGCTGGCAAGTCTAGTGGGTTGATGTCAAGGCTGCTTGGAAATCCCATCACAAGCAATCATTTTGAAGAGCAGGTTAAATATTAGACATCCTTCAGAGGAAGCAGGGTGAGGAACTTAATATATGAAACAAAGGCAAACAGACTCTGAATTTGGAAATCCTTTCAAAAAGCAGTAGATTTTTAATTATTTTAAGAGAGTAACTAAGTGTGATTTAGTTTGTCTTATGATATGGTGTATCAGCAGGCCTACGTTTATGTATGTTTACCAAGTTACTGCAGAGACGTTAATTTAATGCAGAAAACTGAGGTTTTAAGACAAAAGTGAGCCAGAGGCTTCAATGTTTCAGGATGCTGCTTTCACACCAGCAAGCATCATCTTGCAATGAGTCATTTCGGCATTAGTTAATACTATGTGGCTTAGCTATAACAAGAAGCAAAACTTCTGATGATTACTTAGTTTTCTCCTGCTCTTAAATATTTCATATCTTTAACCCAAGGGGCTTGTATGTGCCTTTAAATCAAAAATAGTGTGTAGATGTGAAACTACTTCTAGTGGGTCTTCATGAGCCTACTGATGGGATGAGTTTTCATCCCTTTCACTCACAGGAAATTTGACAGGAGGAAATAAACCAGGTTGTGGCAACTGCAACCTGCCAGTGGTGATAGAAGTTTGTTAGTGTACAGCCCTTTTCATGCTGAGAAGGGCCCAGGTTGGGGCCACCGACAGCCATCCAGCTGCAGGATTTCTGATGGCTCTTGGCCTTGCCTGACCAGGTCAGAGTACTTGAGCTGCATATCCCTAAATAATCACTGGAAGGAAGCAAAGTGATTAGAACATATTCATGTGGAGCCTGAATATGATAGACAGGGGACAGCATTTACCAAACAGCTAGTAACACCAGCATGTGTGTGAGAAGTGAGAGGAGGCGTGCTGAGTTCTTGTCAGTCTGGAGAGATTGAATTCCATAGTCCTCCCTTCCCAAGAGATGCCCTAATGCGGACAGGAGTGCCAGTTTTGAGAGAGAAGGAGAAATATACCCTGGTGGCATGGCCCTGTGCTCAGGTTATTCCCATGGGAATGTGGAGGCTGCATTCTGTTCTGAGGGGTTGGTTTGCCGGCACACTGGATCCTTCCTGGAGATTGTGCTTCCATGATATGGCTAATACCATGCCACAACCAACAGAAAAGCACAAATTCAATCAGTACTTGTTAGAAAGTTGCTGTGCAAGTTTAAATCTGTTCCAGCATTGTAGAAGGGGCTATTTTGTCCTGGGAAACAGGATCAGGTATTGTCTGGCCTCTACAGCCAGCATAAATTTTAAAGCCAAAAACTATTTAGTTCAACAGAAGTAGAAGCAAGCTTATATCTTATCCAGATCTGATTTTTTTTCTACAGGCAACTGACAGTTGGCAGATACAATATTAATGGTGGTAGTTCTGGAGTATTTGCAGGCTAATATGTGCCTTATGTGAGACCGATTTGCACATCTGTTCTTAAAACAAGTGCAGAAAGTGAATTCGCTTCTACTGCCCAAAGGGAAACTCCTTTTTGATAGGGTTTGGCAAATGGGCCATTGAGAAGTGATTGCATGTATGTGCATGCGTCAAGAGCAATTCTCTGTACTTTCTTCAGCAAAAGGGACATTGTTTCTTGAGGCTAACAAGGATGAAGAGCTACGTGGCCGCTTGCAGCCTTCAGCACTTGTAGACATTCTTAAATACTCCCTTGGCTCGCCAGTCCTTTCAGCACTGAGTGCTAACAGCTTGCTTCTGTAGCTCCTGTGGGCTCTTTCAATGACACCTTTGTCCTACAAAAGCAGTCTCTGACTTGTTTGTTTTTGCTTGCCTTGCCTTAGCCTCATTCACACTCCACGAAACCACCAGGTAGCTCTGCTGGATAAGTCTTGCTTTTCAAGAGGAGTAGCAAGGGCAAGAAACCCAGTTCATTTTCAGGGCCTTTACTAATAGAATGTGTCTGCCTGTGATAGGGAGAGCTCAATTCAGTGACCCATTTCCGTGGTCCTAAGTTCAAGGAAAAGTTTGGTTGTTAGAAGAAGGTACAGCATGAAGGGAGATTAGAATGCACTGGCTTATTTTGTGGGCTCTCCTCCAGTTGCATTCACTTACTGACTTGTCCTCCACCTTTTTAATCTCATTTGCTAAATTATCTCTTGCCTGCATCTCTTCATTCTTTACTGTTTGATGTTTGTTAGGCCAGTAATTACTTTTAATTCAGTGTTTATGAACTGTGGCTGGTATTTATAAACCTTGGTGCCACCAGTTCCACAGTTGTTCATAGATGTCCGAAAGTCAAAGCTGTTGGCATAAGTAGGAGTCATGAACTCCGAATGTATAAAAATCCTGTACTGAAGTTTGCACACTGTAGTGACTGTGGGGAAGGCTTTTGGCCAGGTGGTTGTTAACATGTCTCATTTAGAGGAGGAGAATAGCTGTAAACAATGTTTTTCTCTGTGGCACCTGCAACCATGCGGATGAGAAAACAGGGCAGTATACACCAGCTAGCAGTTGTGGAGTTCAGCCTCCTGGTTAGTCATCTTGGCTCATCAGCACCTTGGCCACTCAAGTCTGCAAGCTGAGAAGAGGTTGTAAATGGAGAGGGAGGCACAAGAGTATGCATATGTGGGCCGACATAAAAAAATAAGGGAAATAATCCCTAGATCATTCTGTAATTTAATTGTCACCTTTAGTTAGGTTTACTGCAAAAATACGTCAAAAAATGTCCTTAAATTGCCCACCTTTGAATTTGCCCACATTCCCTTTCCTCACCTTTTGTTCTCACCATGCTTACGTCTCACAATACCTCATGATGTTTTCAAACATTGGTGTCTGGTGTGGCAAACCATGCCCAGTGGGTTGAAATTTGCTGGGCAGGGAGAAAAAGATGGCAGTTGAGAGTTTTCATCCTAGCACATTCTTCTGGTGATGTAAAACCAACACCAAATATTATAGGAGTTTCAATAGGATCTTAAGAGCTGGCAATCTGCAAAAATAATGAATCAACATGTCTTAATAATGAATCAATGTATCTTGCAAGGAACAAAATTATATAAGATTTTTCATATACATTTATACCATCTCCATGTAGATGTATTCATGTTTAAGTGATCAAAATTGATATATAACTGTATTACAGACTAAATTATGTAACAATGTTCATGATTTCAAGTTAGGCTTGGGTTTAAACATGAAAAACATTTCTGAGCTATCTACTTAACGCTTGCACTGTAGTGCAAGTCAGATTAAGCCACAGTTAAGACAAGTATTGCTTACATAGGGTTTTTGTTACCATTCTACTTACGAACATTAGCTTTCACAAAAACATCATGTATAGTAGCATTAAAATAATGGGCAGGTACAAACATGTAACTAATTGTAATGAGATTCACTTTTAAGAAAACTGAAGAAGTAATGAAATAAATAACAATCATCTCGTACTTAAAGTTGCTTTTAAGAAGGAATATTAGGGAACAAGGCAGAAGTAGCACTTTTTTTCTGCATAGCTTTTTGGGGCTAAATCAGCTGACTGGGTGGTTCAGTTGAATTGAATACTAGATTATCCCTAA
This sequence comes from Ara ararauna, assembly GCA_028858755.1. Lineage (NCBI taxonomy): Eukaryota > Metazoa > Chordata > Aves > Psittaciformes > Psittacidae > Ara > Ara ararauna. The sequence goes on from CM054378.1 coordinate 91,026,587, forward strand.
TGCTCAGGTACACGTCGAATACCATTATGTGTAAGCTCTGATTTTAAGAAGCACAGTCAGAATGGTGCTCATTCTGCCTAAAACAGTTAAATGTTTTGAACAATATCTAAGTTGCTGTACGTTTGTCTCATGCAGGTCATTGTTCATTGCCAGTACTCTGCTTTGATAAGCAAAAGTTGTTTTCTTCACTATATATGAAGGAATAATAAGCAGCCCAAATGTAGCCAGTATTACTGAGGCACCTAAGCGGTGTTAGCAGAAAGCAAATAGAAGAACGTACTGTGCATCTGTAAATGCACTGTGCTTCCAGAAGGACCTGTTCCATCAGCTTACTGAACATATTTTAATAGCAATTTCTTTATGAGGTTCTTTCATGTAAAAAAATATAAAATACAGCTGAAGGGCGTTTATAATCACTCACTGTTCTTTTCCTCAGAAGTGGTTCACAGTTTGGACATAAATTAAGGCCAACTTTCCCTTGAGTCATCATGCATTTGGGAGTGCTTTCTTTTCAAGAGCCCAGCTATCCATCAGTGCTACCGTTATGGCTGCGCAGCTCCTGGAGCATCTACAGTCCTCCCATTTTCCAGTGTGACGCCGTCTCTTTTCTAGAGCTAATGAACACAGTAACGTGAAAAACTTGGCAAAACAGGAAACTTCACTGTGACTTTTGGTGCTGCTCTTGAGCTGTAAGCTTGCTGAACTGTTCATGATCTCTGAAGGGAGCCTGAGATACCTTGATAACTGTTATCCAGGGCTGTGGTTAGGCAGAGTTGAGTAGGAATGACAGCTACCTGTCTTGAAAAACATGTTGCAAGACCTAGAAAATGTCCATCTCTGAGACTGCAATACCGGAGAGCACAGCCAACAAACTGAAAGAGTTAGGTCTTTAAATAAACATTCTTGGATTCCCGTTTCACCTGACCAAACAAAATAAGCACATTTTTAAACAGGTCTCCTTGCCTGTCAAACCCCTGCCTGTGCCTCCCTTGCAGGGCCAGGCAGCTCTCCAGTTTTGCTCTCTACTCCAGCTGCTTTCAGTATCTCTCAGCACTTATTAATCCTGTGTGGTATTTCATGAGTAGGGAGGAATGTCTCTTTCTCTGTGTCACCTCTGAAGCTTGTCTCTGTGTCTGTCCCATGACACCAACAACCCTCAGTTCCTCTCAGGACTGCCCCGGGTCACACATGTGTCCCATAGTCCCCACATGCCTGTCTCTCAGTTTCCTTCCCCTGCCCGTATGTAGGTTGTGCTTTCCTCCCGTTGGAGGGCAGCAGCCAGGGTAAGAGGGAAGGCAGGTAGCCTACTTTTCCGCTCTCCTCTCCTTTCCTGTCTCTTTCTGGCACAAAACATCATTCTGATGGGTTGATCTTGACTGGCTGCCAGATGCCCACCCAGATGCTCTCACATTCCCCCTCCTCAACAGGACAGAGGGAGAAAATGAGGTAGAAGAACTCATGGGACTGAGATAAATACCGTGAGATCACTTACCAGTTCCCGTCACAGGCAAAATGGACTCATCATGGGGAAAATTAATTTATTGCTAATTAAAAATAGATTAGGATGGTGAGAACCACAGCCTGCAACCCACTGTTTTCCTGGGCTCAACTTCACTCCTTCACTCCCAGCTCTTCTACCTCCCCCTTCCAGGGCACTGCAGAGAGATGGGGAATGGAGGTTGGGGTCAGTCCAAACAGCTCCTCTTTGCCACTCCTTCCTCCTCATACTTTTTCCATGCTTGAGTGTTGGCCCACATGGGCTGCAGTTCCCATCAGAAAAGCCTGATCCACTGTGGTCTCTCCATGGGCTGTGGGGGAATCTCTGCTCCACTGTGGAGCACCTCCTCCCTCCTTGGTGTCTGCAGGGCTGTTTCTCACTTTCTTCCTCACTCTGGCTGTGTGGCATTTTTTTTGCCCTTTCTTAAATATGTTTTTCCCTGCGGCACTGCCACCGTGTCTGCAGGGCTCAGCCATGCCCTGAAATGGGTGGGTTGGAGCTGGTAGGAGCCGGCTGTGTCCAGCACATGGCAGCCCCGGCTGCTCCTCACAGAGACCGCTGCCAGCAGCACTGCCATGCACTATGGTTACTGTAAGCTGTGGATGGACAAAGCAATCCTGCAGTTCTCTATCTTCAGGTGTTCATAAGACCTGGGTCTGTGTGACTTCTTAAAAACAATCTGTGAAAGCCTAGGTGCCATCAGTCACCTGAAAGTTATTAGTTAGGTGCAGTGGTTTTGCTACCTGTAATTGTGGAGGGAAGGCTCCTTCAGAGGTTGACACTGGTGTTGAATTGAGTCAGAAATCAGGACAAGTGGGGTTTTTTTGAGTTGAGTAGGGTGACATGGGTCCCAGCCTTGAACAGTCAGAATGAAACACTGCTCATGAAGTTTTGATGCAGTTTTTACTCCCAAGTGTCCTGTGTCGTACAAAGCAGATGTAGCCTTTCCCTTCACTTTCTGAAGACAGACAGAGTAAGTAACTTGAGGGTAAACTGAGTTTTTGATGGGTGTTACATGTGCAGTTTTATTTCAGGTCTGCCATGTGCACTGGTGTAGCCTGTTCACATGCCTGCATGCTGCTGGAGATGCTGTGGCACACCAAGGTGACTGCCATTCTGTCACTTGATTTTGGGAAGCTCAGTGCAAGCGGTGCTGCCCGGCCCGAGCAAGCGGATGTGTTGTGCGCCCTGATGTTGTTCTGGGACAAGATTAATTTCAGCACGCTCATATTAATCCATTATATGTCTCTTTCCAGCACAAATGGACCCCCGAGGCCTATCTCCCAGACAAATTAAAAGTGACAGTGATGATGACGACCTGCCAAATGTGACCTTAGATAGCGTTAATGAAACTGGATCTACAGCGCTCTCCATAGCCAGAGCAGTACAAGAGTAAGTATCGCATTCCCAGAGCAAGATGAGTGTTGCCAAGGTGTTCCCAGGCTGAAGGAGGCTCCGGCATGGCAGGGGTGTCCACCCATCTGTGGGTCGGCATAGCTGCCAGCATCTCTTCTGTGTAGCTTTGTTACCTTTAGGAAGAGATGGCTGTATCTCTTGTCTCTCTCTGATTTTCTTTTCCTTTCTTTCTGTGTGCCCTCATTATTAGGTAAAGTTTCATAATGAAATTGTTCCTTCCCCTTTATTTACTTGCAGAGCTTTCAATGTTTTTATATCCTTTTCAAAGGGAGTCCAAGTCAGGCTTTCACTGAAATAAACATGAATTTTTTTCCTGACTGAAAGCAGCATCAAGGAGTTGGTTCTAGTTGCTGTCAATTAGGTACTACCTACATTTCTTCTGAAGGACAGTGTCACTGAAAGGAAATTAGTGAGGGACTTTGAACAGTTTATCAATTGCTGTTATTTTTCTGTGTATTTTTACTCACTGGACAGACAAATTAGTTCTTAATTTAATGTCTGCATTGCTTGTTTGGGGAAAAAAAAGGAACAGTTCATCATGAACATTAGCAATTCTGTAGATGCATGAGCTTGCTCAGTCACTGTAGCAGCTGGAAGGGAACCAACTGTGAGGTAAATAAGTATTAATATCCCCATTTTATAGGTGAGGAAAATGAGGTTATGCATAAAGGTCACTGTGTAGGTCTGAAGCAGAGCTGGAAATAGAACTAGAGCCTCCAGGCACTGAAGCCTGTGCTAGACTCACAAAGCACATTACTTTATCTGAGAGGTTCAAAATAAGGACATTTTGGACATTATTAAATAAGAAGGGATATAGTAAAGGCCATTAGACATTGTTATTATATAATTTATTATAAACAAATTTTAAATTTCTTAATGTGATATCTAAAAGTAATTATATTTTGCTTTGCTTTCCTGGCTGGCCATCAGTAGCCAAAAGTGCTGATGTTTCCAAGCTGTGTTTGAGGAGGAACTACTTTTTTTGTGTTTTCACCAGACTTCTACTAATTCATCTTTTAGTCAAGCACAGTAACTGTGATCCTCAAACCTATATATTCCCCTTAAGCAGAGAAGGAGGTCTCTACGGGCCAAGGCAGGGCATTGGCTTTCATTGCAATTGGCATGCTCCCATTCTGGATGAAGGTGATAAAGGAAGGGAAGGTTTCTTTACTAGTGACGCTATTGCTTGATAGACAGGCCTCACACGTATTTTGAATTTGCTAGTTACAACACAAGGCCCTGAAGTGCTAAGTATTTTTTTCTCAGTTTATAGCACACATAATAAGCCAGAAAAGTAAAACAACCCGTCGTGATTTTGCACAAAATAGTTCTGTCTAATTAATGAAAAAAGGAAGCACGGGGCACTAGAAAATGCTTCTGCTGCACAACTGGCAGGCAGATACTGTTCTCCCTGATTGATATTACTTGAACACTTAGAGAATTGTTCAAACCATGAAAAGCATTTTAGATTTTCCACAATGCATTCCACAGTTTGTGAAGGTAAATGTGTTGGAATATTACTTGGCTGGCTCTGGAGTTTAAGAATTAAATTAAGCAACTTAATAATATAACATCAACTCATCCTTGTTATGGGTTTTATTTAAACAGTAATCTGTTAGTTTATTTCAAAAGCCCCATTAGGAAAATCTAATTTGACTGTGATATGCAATTTGTCTTCTTCTTGACTTCATTCTCAGTCACAGACACCACACATACAGCTGCTGAGCTGAAAAGAGACGTTAGCACATTATACCGACTTCACTCAATCTGTTCCTCTCTCGGTCTACAATACAGTGCGTCGCAGGCAGGCCCTCTTCTGAATTTAGGTTTCTAACACATACCTTAATATTAGACATCTAGCAAAGCAGTCCACTGAAAATAAAAGTCTGCATTCTACGTACCCTTGCTGCAGAGAGGAAAGTGCCTTTGAAGCCTTCCAAAGGGAGATCCTGTGTGCTCAATTTTAGTATCTATACTTAGCAGACAGGAATTTCCTCTGAGGACGTGGAAAGGCACGTACCGTTCTGTACTGGGCAGCGTAGGGGCTTGCATAGAAAGACTGCTTCAGTAGGCAGTAAAGTGTAGGTCTAGGCTAAGTGCTGAAATGAGGCAGGCTGGACCTCAGAGTCCAGAATACTGTCCCACAGAGTGTGTTCTTTCTTAAGAGAGCTTATAAGCTCTTCCTTGTGAACAGTTATGCAGTTACTAACAAAAATAACTTCTTGCATATACTGGCTTGGAAGTAGAGCGTGGTAGTACCTCCAAAGGGTAGCAGCATCCTTCCCTTCCGTTGCTGTTGTGCAATCTTGTCTTTGTTAAACAAAATACCAAGCCGAATTTGCAGATGCTGGCAGTAAGTGCAAGATAGCAGTTGACCTTCTCCTGGTTGCTTTTCAGACATGTTTTAAATTATCCTGAGTAAGGTTTATAAATATGTATTTATGTATGTATATATATTTGTCTATTGTCACCTATTTTCAAAGAGCAGAAGAGGATTTCAAATACCCTGGGGGGGTGATTGCTTTGGTGAGGCTCCTGACTTCCCTGTGTGCTATCTGTAGGGTTCAGGAATCATCTTGCGTAGTTAGACATCTGCAACGTAGTTGTCTCATCCGAGCTAGTTATCTTGCCTCCCTACATATGGACCAGGTAGTAGGTGGCATGCCCAGGCAATAATTCTTTTGACCAATCCTAGCTGTCTGATTTAGAGAGGGAGAGAAGCACTCAACCGCATGAGCTCCCGTTCCTCTCCATTAACTGTGGACAGTGCAGACAGCTGCCTGGGTCACATGTGTCAGCACTGCAGATCTCTGGTGTGAGGTGAGGGTGCAACAATCCATGGCGCCTGGCTGGGGAGTCAGCGTGCCAGAAGTTGGGAGTGACAGGTTGATACTGAATGCTCCACATCTTCCCTTGGATCTGAATCTGCCAGGTGGGGTTAGCGATGCCAAGGTTTTAACCACGAGCTGAGGGAAATTAACTTATTGATGTTTGGGGAGGAACTGTTGTTTTAATACAGCCATTTTTAAGCTTGTTGTCTTGGAAATTACCCTTGTGTGGCTGAGTCACATGGCAGTTTGGAATGCCTGTATGACAGCTTTGCTTTTCACGTCCTCTAAAAGTAGAAGGCATCCCCTATGTTGCTGCTTTGTTTCAGGTCCACTAAAGTCTTACAAGAAAAATATCCTGACCGATAAAAATTGTAACAATCAGGCACTAAGAGCCGCATGTTTGGCATTAGTTCTTATTCGCATAAACAGAATGTAATTGCTTGCATATTTGTAAAATGACCAAGTATGACTATTTTTTCTTAGAGAAATTGCCTTCTTGCTGCTAGCTTTATATTGGCTGAGCTTCCAGACTTCTCAGTAGTTCTTTTGGAGTGACTTCATAGTCCTTCCTCAGCAAACCCAATCAATAATGTAAAGTTATAGATAAACAAAGTCGTTATTTCAAGCAGGGTACTTTGATGAAATTTCTTTATGTGACAGTGCTGTTTTATGGCAGTTGCTGTGCCTTACCATAATACAGACTAAGAATAATTTATTAATCTCAGATAATATGCTCTGGCTGATAATAAATATTGCATCAATATGTAGATTTCAGTGGGCTTTGCATTGTAAACAGCATTTCATCCTTTTTGTAGCATGTTTTACAAACTCGATTTGACACGTAGCTCTGTAACAAAGAGCAGATTTGCCTCTATGCCTGACACTACGAATGCTTATTACACGGCAAGTATAGCATCATATATTCAGGGTCAAATCTCAGACACGCTCTAGAAATCTTTATGAAGCCAAGGGAAGAAAAGGTGTTAGTCAAGCCCTAGAAGACCAGTAAAACTTTTTAAAGGCCTCTCTCAGAGGCAGCATGCTGCTTCCTCAGCCTTGCAGCCATTCCATCCCTAGGCAGCCCTGATACAGTGGGGCCTGGGAGCCGTCTCCATGGTACATAGTAAGGAAAGCCCGAACAGGGCAGTCATCGCTTTCTTTCCCTGCACATTTGTGCAGTAAAGTACATTATTTTACAGCATGCAGCTCTCTCTCCCTGGACACACAAGGTAAGATTTCCTGCTTGCAGAGGCTGAGGGCAGAAGTTGGAGAGGCGGAGTGTGATTTTTAGCGTGAACTCTTGGTCAGTATATTGGTAAAAATCCAAAGAACCAGAAATTCCTCCTTCTTTCTGTAGAATTTTTCCTCCTTAGAGGTTGTAGGCTGAGGGAGCTCCTTTGCCAAAACCACCTTTTTCTTTCAAATAACGTCAAGGAATAGACGGACTGCATATAAACTCTGCATATAAACAAGAAGCTTAAGGTAGCTTCTTGTTTTTCTGGTGCAACAGAGAGAGAGGAAATCCTGAATACTTATAGTTACAGCTGCAGTTAATTCATAGAAATGTGATTTGTCATTTGGATGTGACTGTGGTGACCTTTAGCATGAACTCTTCTTTGCACTGAGCTGGGTGCCGCTGAGTGCTTGCATGAAAATGAGATTAGGGGCTTTGACCCTACCCCCATTCTCTTTGGCTACGCTTTGCAATTGATATATTGATGCTAATGTGATCATGTTACTTTATTTTTAAATTCTGCTGGGTTTTCTAGAATAGAATGGTTTGCGTTATTGCAGTACAGTGGAAGATGGTTTTAGTGAGAAAGAAATTCCTCAGCAGACAGGCAGCATAGGCCCGGTACCAATGTAGTCTTAAATAGGTGTGTATTTTTCAAGTCTCATATTTTCTCCTTAGATCAGTTTTTTTCTCCCTCTTCTTCTTCACTGTAAATCAGCTTTTATGGTTGATTTTTATCTCTTCTGAGGTTTATAACTGCATTCTCATCAACCATTCATTTTCTACACTGATATTTTCTGTTTTCCTGCTTCAGCTGCAATAATTCCAATTAGTTATGATAAATATGATAAATAATTTCCAATTATTATGATAAAGTGTCAAATTACATTCATTTTACTGTTTCCACATCTGTATTCAACATGTTTCTGTGATAGCCTACCCATGGCAGGGGGATTGGAACTAGATGATCTGAAGGTACTTTCCAACCCTGACTATTCTATGATTCTATGATTATTGCCGGTGTGCTGTTCACTATAAGGAACTTTCAACTCATTTTTTTCTTCTACTTGCAGACAAAATACTTTGTCGTGAGTCTCCAAGAAATGTAAGTGAGGATGTTTTGGCAGTGCTTATGTAACTTTGTTCCTCTCTTCTCTGGTACATCTGCCCTCCATGAGCAAGTGCTCATTTTAAAACTGACACACAGTTGGATGGGGATTTTACATGTGGAGAATGGACTAGTGCTGGTCCAGAATTTCCCAGTGAAACATTTTTTTTTCACTGGAGAATTCTAATTGATCTAAAGCAAAATTGTGGGAATACATCAGCTTCAATTTTACTTTTCTTGTGAAGATTTCCCAAGTCTGGGATGCATTTCCCATTGCAGTGAGTCTTTAGAACAGAAGATCGCACAGTTGCTGTAACACTCATGGGGGAAATTGGACTCCACACTCAGAAAGCAGAACTGCCCATGGACTTCCCATCTCCCCACAGGCTGTTACACAGTGGGGTTTCTTAGCTTCCTCCAGAGTTGCTGTACAAACTGAACTGAGTCATTAAACATTAGTAGAGGGAAGGGTGTGTGCAGATACATGGGTGAAAGACACTGGTTATGTAGAGCCCTGTAAGGCAAGCAGTCATCTGTACTGCAGTTGATGCCCCCACTGTCATTATTTCAGGGATATTTGTGTTCTAGTTTTGTGTTATTTTTTGTCAGCAGTCTCAGATACATATGTTGTGGCAGAAAAGGTTTCTGCAGTGAAGAGTGTTGTTGGGTAGGAAGTTGGCTGATGACCCAAAGGCACTATTGAGGTGACGGAGGTGCACTGTGTCTCAGCTACCTCTGTGCAGTACTGGTGTCCTGGGTTTGGCTGTAGCAATTATTTTTCTCCTTCTTAGTCCAGTTTGAACATATCCTTGCAGCAGGGTTCATCTCTCACAATGTAATCTACCTAAAAGGTAGGCTCCAGGGTTCTAGATTCCCTCAGAGGAGAGATGTGCATACTTCTAGGTCCAGTCATCTCATCAGTTGTGATAATCTACCTTTTGGAGGTGCCTGCCTTCTCTAGTGGTTATTTCTAAGGACCCTGGACAAACAGTTTAGGGAGAATGATGATAAAACTTAACACTGTTGAAGTTATATATGAGGAACCCCCCTCTGTGATTTTCTAAGGCCGTGCCAGAAGTCTGTGACTCAGGAAGAAACTTAACCAGTACATTTACACTTTGGGTCTGGCAACTACTATAGGTGTGATTTCTCATACCTACATGCAGTTCAGATAACTTTCTGAAGAAGTAGTAACTTCTTCTACAGTTTGTTTATATGGCACTTCATAAAATTTCTTCAAGCAAAATTTGAAATCTCAAAATTCTGTGAGTGTATATAAAAATGAATGTGCCTAAAGCTGTAGGAAGAACTTCTACTGCAAGAGCTTGAAAGCCCTATGTTCTTTTGGGAATTGCTCTTTAGCACTAAGTCTGAGCCTTTGGTCTTAGTAATCCAAATGAGCCTGCTGTAAAAAAGTTTAATAGCCTGGCAGTTGGGCAGTAAAATCAAAGAATGCCATTCTGTGCATGCACACAGATTCTAGGATTTTTGGTATGGAAATTCAATGATATAAATCCCAGAGCTTTTTGCCAGGATAACTGATTTCCCATCAGTCAGCGATCATTAGGAACAAGGGCCAGGTAGGCAGCAACTGTAAATCAAAAGCAGCTTCTACAAAGAAATTGACATCACTGCCTGCTTTGAAAGGATGGTATTGCTTAAATGACAGTGTATTAGGACATAGAGGTATTGTTAAATTCTTTCCTGAAGAAAGCTAATTTGAAAATAAAAGTGCTTTTAGCTTGGTCTACACAAAATTATATTTTCCTGTCTCCCCTGTAACAGTAAATTACCATGAATGTTGAGTAGATCTAAAGCAAGGACACATTGCCATTAGGATGTCTGGGTTTTTTTCTCTTGAATCTCTCTAAAGTCCTAGGCATTGCTCTTCAATACATACTTTACCACACCATTGCTAGGAGTAACATTGTCCTAAGAGAAATATTTAAAGTATGTGTATAATAAGCTGGAAGAACTAAGGAATGCTGGTTCTGTAAAATCCAGAGGAGTTTTACCCTTCATTTCATTGGGTCTGATGATTAACCCTGAAACTGTAACAGAAGTCTGGATGCTAAAAAACAAAAACAGTAATTTAACACTTAAGAGTATTTTTGGAACCAATATGGTGCAGCAAGAGAGGCATTTGTAACATGTATGGGTTCATAGATACCTTTCTGTATGTCTCTTTCATTACCTTTATCTGTCACAAGCAAACTTCTACAGTTCTTGTTTCCCAGCATCAGTTCAGTGTCTATATTGAATAGTCTCATATAATTACCTTTTCACAAAATAGACAGAATTTGTTAATTAATTTAAATTTTAGTCTACGAAGTGCCAGTCATTTCCAAGTGGTTATCAAACATTGCCATTATTGGGATTTTGCATTACTAAACATGTTTACACAAATGTGCTTTGGAATAAAATGCCCAAAAACAATAGTGTATGATTATAATTCATATAGCACTTTTTGTCTTTGGAGGGCTTTGCGAACATTAATTAATTAAATTGTACAGGTCTCTCCTATGTTCAAGTATTATAATTATCTGCAGGTTAGTGACTTGCTTAAGGCCATACAGCAAAACAGAGGATGAGCTGGGATCAGGGACATTTGCCTTCTAGTCCCATGCTTAATCCACTGCAATGTGTTGCTCCAGAGTGAAGCTCGAGTCATTAATGGTTAGGTACGTGAAATGCATTTTATTGATAGGGAGGCTGGCATTGTGTAGTTGCTCAAAGAGCATGACACTGAAGAATGAATTATAAATAACATTATGCATTACTGCTACCCAGTTAGCAGTTTGTACATCTATTTGGCATCTGTTTCCCCAGCGATTTGTTACTCAGTTTTTTCTGTTGTTTCTTTCTAAATCAGCGCAGAAAGCTGGGGCAGAGCTTTGTGCATTGAGAAATTCAGAGCCGTAGCAAATACTCGTCAGTGTGGATTAGATAGCAGAACAGTACCAGAAAAAGGCACAATAAAACTACCTCAGTGAACTGCTACCTTGACTTCCTGATAAGAAAAAGAAAGAGCATTGTCCTCTGCTGTCACTTGAACCAAAATTACTTTTTCATTATCTAGATCAGATAAGTTTTTATCTTTCCTTTTCCATAAGGCAGTTCCTGAGATTTTCTGACAGACAAGCATGCAGCACAATTAAATCTTAATAGCAGTGCTTATACTGATTTATGGGAAAATGTTCCTGAATGTTTAGATCAGTGCATGCGAAACCACAAAAAAGGTTGTGTAGGTCACAGGTACATAAACTGCGTGCAAAGGAGGGCGCTATGAGGAGGGAAGCACTGTTCAGTAAGGCATAATTAGGTGAGCCTGTTAATACAGGAGTCTAAAAACATAAGCAAATCACATTTTTTCTGCCATTTTCCTTTCTCCAGCACAATGGGAAAAGAGCGTGCTGTGTTTTCCCCTTTCTTAGTTCAGTCCTTTTTCACTAGTAGTAACTCCAACTCAATTTAGTTTCTCACAGCAAGCTCTTTTTAGACGGGAGGTAAAAAGGAGTGAAAGGAAATTCTGGAATGATGGATATGGAAGTGTTTTGTCCTGAGCCTGCGTGCCAAGAAGGTGTTGTTCTCCATGTGTATGTGACTGAGGACAAAAGTGTTACTATTTTGGACACATAGAGAAAAGGATAATTGGTGCTTAAAGTTACCACACATATGTAATTCCTCTAGCCAAAACTAAAGGAATTGAAGGCTGAAACAAGGAGTAAAGCATGCAGTGGCTGAGATAATAGCATCTAATCCTGACATGTGTCAGAAGTGATGATAGTCACAAGTTTCAGAGTCAAGCTGTGCACCTTCATTGTTTTAGCAGTGACGAACCAAAGATGTGTGAAGAATGAACATGCTTTTATTTATTTACCCTTCTGGGATATACTTAATTGCAACAGGACACAGTGGTGCAAGGAAATACAAAAACTGAGGCAGGCAGAAAATAAGGCAGTGCATCCTAGGAGGCGGCAATGTCTGAAGCACTCTTGCCTTGCGTGTACCTCTAAGCTCAGGCAGTTGAAGCAGGCTGGCAGGTATTGAGGTCAAAGGCTGCCCTAGAAAGTGCTCATTCTAAAGCCTGTCTACAGTATCTGTGGCTGGCAGAAGCTCCAGCCTTGCAAACAGAGCCTGAAAACTGAAATAACCTGGAAATGACCAGAAGCTGCCGGCAGGCATGAGAAGAAATACTTGCATTTATGTACTTAAGAGGCAGTGGGAATCTCAGTCTTGTCAAGAGTATCTCCCTCAATTATTTGCTTTAAAAATACAATATTTAGCATAGGGCTGGGATACTGTGTGATAAATCAGAGGCACACAGTGCTGTCAGACAGAGAGATGGCTTCACGTAAAAATCACCAAGATGTTTGTGTTACAACCTGATGGCCATTGCCGTTTCTGTGACTGGTTGCTTATCAGGGCCAAAGAGTCAAACCATTTATAAATAAGTTCACAGGAGGAACTGGAATAATGACCAAAATATCAGTCATAAGTTTTGAAAAGCAGAGTAACAGGATATTTTGTATAATAAACTATTTACTGAAAATTCTTTGCACAGCTCAACAGGCTGAGCATTGGGCTTGTTTAGCCTGGAGAAGAGAAGGCTCGAGACACCTTAGAACAGCCTTTCAAAACCTTAAAGGGGCCCACAAGAAATTTGAAGAGGGACTTTATACAAGGACAGGTAATGATATGACAAGGGGGAATGGCTTTAAGCTAGAAGGAGGGAGATTTAGATTAGATACTAGGAAAAAAATTCATTAATCTGGTCATGGTGGGGCACTGGCACAGGTTGCTCAGAGAAGTCACAGCTGCCCCATCCCTGGCAGTATTAAAGGCCAGGTTGGATGGGGCTTTGAGTAACCTGGTCTAGTGGAAAGTGTCCCCGTCCATGGCAGGGGGATTGGAACTGGATGGTCTTTAAGGCCCCTTCCAACCCAAACCAATATATGATTCTATGATTTCCTTTGCACTCAACATTTCTGCTTCTGAACTACTTGCTGTCTGTATCACCACATCGTTTCTGAGATTCTTAGCCACTACTAAGACATAATCAAAATAAAATGTGTTTTTCCTCTTGCTTGAGAAGAGCTACTAAATATGTGCAATTCTGTAGCAGGTACAGCCTTTTCATCCTTTTCTATGCCATACTGTATGGCATAGAGGTACCGCTATCCCCCTATGCTTGCAACACATGTGAAATACTACATATACCTAGAATCAAGATGAACTGTAACAGCACAGGCACTTGAGATGAATTGCCTGCTTGGGGTGTGGGGGGGGTCTGATGGAGGCATTGTGAGGTTATAAAATAGGTGATTGGCTCCAGGAGTGTTTCAGAGCACCTACACAAGGCATCAATGCTCCCACAGTACAGTCAGCAGAGTTAAATGCTCTGAAGTTCAATGGGCAGAGCAACCAGCTTCCTTTACCTGCCAGCCACTTTACTATGAGTCATCTCTGTTCTCTGGAGCTTGGGCTTCTGACCTGTAGTTGTTCATTAAAGTACAGTTTGAAAAAAGAAAGGCTTAAGTTCCCAACTTTCCGTTGTGGAAAATAAGAGATCAAGTACTTTATTCTGAGCTTACCTATTTCTGCCTGTTCTAAAACCCAGAGCATGCTGTCCTCTTCTTACCAGTCTTCTCTCTGTCTGAAAATGTGATGGCCAGTGGCAGCAGTGGTACAGCCACCCACGTCTGGCATAAAAACATAGTCATTAGAGTACTGACTCAGGAAGCCAGATACCTACGTTTGCCAATAATGGAACACAAGGGTAGGATGCAAAAGATGCAAAAGATACCCAGGAGTGGTGCTACAACATCCTTTCTCTCTTATTTTTTCAACTACACTTGTGGTTTGGATTGGGAAGTGGCTATTACAGGTCTCCTTTATGCTGAATCCATGTTGGCATGTGTGGTTTAGCCATTTTCATAGCACAGATAAGGTTCAAGGCCCAGAGGCAAGGGTTGGCTGCTTCTCCCCATGATTTCTAGATGAGAGCAGAGGCTGGGTAGAAGGCCACCGCCATTTGGCTTTCAGGCCAGATAGAGAAAAACGTAGGAAGTTTCAGGTGTCTATGAGGTTGATTGGAAGATGTCTGTGTGTCTTTCGCTTCAGTGCCTGGATACTGGAGGTTCTAACCAGAGTTTTAGTTGTCCCACTGACAAAAATTTAGCATGCAAGTACTTATCATCCTCACAAACATTATTTCTGCCTGCCCTATTGCTTAGTTGTTAAAAAGGGACCTTTATGAAAAATGTACAAAATTTAGAGTCATGACTTCTCGGTAATGTGTTGCTGTTTGTATCAACTGTAGGAATAAATATATTTCCGAATGAGACACAGAGATGATTATAAATTAATTGACATAGGAGAGAGTGGTCATTGTTATGGTTTCCATTTGTCATTTTTCCAGTGCACATTGATTTCAGTTGAGGGCTGGTGGGGTCTGGGAGTTTTTGTCCCAATGCCCCCTGATTAGGTACAACTGTGAAATAAAATCTGTATCTAGTGATGCCATGGGACAGGTACCTGAGACATTTCTGAAGAAGGAAGAGTCTACACAGAAAGTCGAAAAAGAGGGTGGAAGAAAAGCAGTGTCAAGCTCTGACAGAGCTAATAATTTAGACTTTGAAAATTCTTTACATCATTTTGTCATCTTGATAGCAGATTTCTGTCATTATCAGAAATGTAACATTTACCAAATGGCAAAATCAAACAAGCAGTAAAGAAGACTAATATTTACTGTATATTTGAAGCATGTGAGGAATTTGAAAGATTCAGTGCAAAATCTTGGGAGAAAATTGATTATTTGTAGGTTTCCAAGGGCAAATGAAAAATGCAGTTACATAAATCAAGAGAAATTGCTTTGAAATTTTCCTTTTCACTTTCAACAATTGCTGTGCCAAGCTGGCCATTTTAATTGAGCATTATGAAGGACCCAAAATGTTTCCAGTGCAAGTACATTCAACTGCTGGTGTTCTAGAACGTTTTTGTGATTTGTGGTGTTATTCTTTTTACTAGTTTCTTGGGCATTGGCCTCAGACTAATTTCTTGGTACATTTGGGGTCTAAACCACAGAGAGTAGGACTGAAGAGGGTTGGTTATTCATGGGCTTGGCTTTCTACAGGCTTTACTTTCTTGTTTCCCTAATGTGCTGGTGGAACTGTTTCCAAAGCCAGCTGTGTGATGCCTCTTGTTTGAGCACACACAGAGCATCAGAATTTGTCAGTGAAAAGGAGCAGTCCACGTAGTCCAAATCCCAACGTAGGAGTTTATACAGCTATGACATCGTATATTTGTGTTGTGCAGTATTCCAAATAATATTCTAGAAGATTATCTATTTTCCCCTGGAGTCTCAGTTTTAAGTAAAAGACTTGATTTTTTAGTGATGTGTTGGGAATAATATTCCTTAAGCAGCAGAATTCTGGGAGTAGACATTTGGTCCAGCCTCTATTTTCTCTTTGTGCAGTATCTGCCTGCTCTAGGTTCTCGTTAATGTTTACCTCTTGGTCACTGATAATTTTTTAATAAGAAAATATGATCCACCATGATCCAGAATTACCACTACATGACACCTGAGCCCTTAAGCTTTGGCTTTGCTCCCATGTAAATTAATGGCAGAGCTCCTGATGACTTACTTACCACCAGCTGGGACCTCTGCAGAGCAATTTCAGTTGAAGAAGGAGTTTTAAGTGAATGGGAAAATCTGACAGTCTCCTCCACACTGAGGCTATGTGCTTACTTTGCAGTAAGTGTTCCTCAAGCTTGTCTAAGCCCCCTGCAATTGTTTGGGGTAACTTAAAAATTCCTAATTGTCTGTGTTCAATTTCCAGAGAGAGCATGTGGGGCTGTGCCAGGTCAGCTGTTAACCCTTTTCGTTTTTTCAACTCCAGGTATGAAGCATTTTATTGTGTATTATATAATGTTCTGTTTTATTGACAAAGTCTAATAGCAGTGCTTTTCAGCTTTTTTTCCCTCTTAATGTCACGGCTGGGGGATATGCGGGGCTAGGCAAGGTCTAATGTTGGTTTGTGTTGTTGCTTTTAAAAATTTGGGGCTGGGAGGGTGGTGGTGTGCATCATGGGAAAGCTGCAAATTTTTTTTTTCAAAATCCCAATGACTAGAATACAAAAGCAGAAAAAAAGAAAATATTCTGTTAGGTGCTTGATGATGCAGTTAAAAATGCTCGAATTGTCTACTGAAATTGAGTAACGAAATTAATGTGAATCAACATAGCTGGTTATAATGGGTCGTTGCCAGTTACCATGAAACAGTCGACCAGCAAAGCTGTGAATGTAGAAAGAGGTCTTTGCAAGTGTCTCCTTGCTTGTTTTACAAGGAAGCCAAAATTTTTAAACCTTTCTGCGTAGTGCCTTAGTAGATGCCCTGCTTTAGAGTTTATATACAAATCCAGTGAGGGGGTGACTGAGAGGTTTCAGTGACAGCTGTGATACCATAACGTGCTTTGGGTTCACCTCACTTGCCCAAGCAGAAATATTGTATGACAGAAGGGATGTACCAACTCTGATAGGGTTCCTGGTTTTGTTGGCTTTGTTGCTGCTGGTTTATTGGGTTTTAAAATAGTGTACAATGAAATGTCTGCTCTTAGTGTGCTTGCTTGCTTGTTTGTCCTTCCCGCTTCATTTGTTTATTTTGTGGGCCCCTAAAAAGATTCCTTTGTGGTCGTATTTGTCGTGTGACAAGTGTATACACATCAACTCACTGCCTTATCTACTCTTAGTAATCCATGGGCTCTCCTATGTAGAGTACAGAAGGAAAAACAACTTCACACATTCAGCATAAGCAAATAAATTGCGGAATAAACCTAATTCTTTGTATTTATATAAGTAGAGTTAAACTTCATAATGAAATTAAGAAGACAGCACGTTTAAGAGCAATTACACTTTCAGATTGCTAATGAGTAGTCAAATACAGAAATCATTCTTCAAATCTACTCCAATTTGCAGTTAATTGCATTACAACTGGTATATTTATATTAAAAATGTGCAGGGTCTTATTACTGAAACGTTTTCAAAGCAGCAGCAGGCAGCACCAACTTCTCTGTTAAAGCCAGTACAAAGCTTTTAAAGTTTCTGCGGAAATGACATAGAGGTTATAAGTTTATTTAAAAAAAAAATAAATAAATCCTTAGAATTTTCTTTGATCTGATTGAATTTATCAGTGCAACTTCAGAAATTATTCTGAAGAGCCTATTAGTTTTCCAAAATGTTGGATTTTCAGAATAAATTTGTATTTCAGATACTATTTTGAGTGCAAGGCTACTTAAATGAAAATCAGCAATAATCTATATAATCACCAATTCTATTAGCCTCTGTTCTGTAGGAAGCATTTTCAAGAAGGAGGCTTGAAAATGTCAATTTTTTGCTCTTTTCTTAGCATTGCTCATGAATTTATACATGTAGAGTTTACACATACCACAACAATGAATAAGAGAGCCTACTAATGAGGCCCCCTGAATAACATGCATGGTTAGATGTAGATGAAGATGGCATAAGTTATCCCGTGTACCAGTTCTAAACCACTGAAAGTTTGTTGGCTCTGACTGGAATGAGATGAATCTGAAATATAATATTTTGTTGAGGCAAATAGCTGGTAGTAAAACCAAAACCTTGTAAAAGAGGTATAAGGTCTTCTATGAGTTTTTAAAATAAAGGACCAAATTATTCAAGAAATTCACGTCTGTCAAACCTCATTTAGGCCATGAGGATCCGTCTACAGAGTGAAAGGTGGAAATAAGACCAATAAGATGAGTATTTCAGTTTGTGTATCATTTGAAAGTATAAATTCTTATGGTGCACTTAAAACTGCTTGTTCTGCTAGGAATATTCCTCACAGCTGGTCTTGCTTCTTGGAGTATAGCACTATTGCAGTTTAGGAGCAGTAACTGCTTGTCAGAACTGAATTGTGCTACAATTAAGTACAGCTTAGTGAGTGTCTGTATTTCATTTGAATGAAATTTCATGCCTGTCTAGTTTTGAGTTTTCTTTTTCAATTTGGTGTTACTAAAGTTACTTTTTTCACTAAATTTGAATAAAATTACTCTTCCATAAAACTATGGTCTAAATTATGGTATTTCAGTTATGAAAGTACAGAAACGTTCCTAGATACTTGATTTTTCTTTTTTTTTTTTTTTTTGTGGTGGCGGGGGAACAGAATGGATCATGAAGTCTTGAAGAAACATTACTTGTAGGCTCCTTTTTCTATTGGTCTCATGAAATCTACTAAAAGCTATAAGTTTTACTCAAAACCAGTTCCACATGAATGTTCTGCATCTGCTGACCAGTGTGGATGGCCACAAGCTGGGACTGTTGCTGCAGTTCATACATGTCTAACTGTTCTTTTCCTGCAAAATGTTGAGCATTTTGTCCTTACTGCCTCCCCTGATCCAGAAGTGTCCTGATCTGCCGTTTCACTGGTGTTATCACATGTGAGTTTCAGATGATGGGCACAATGTGCCTCTTCCTTGGTGTCTTGCAAATGGTACTGCTTTTGCTTATGTTTAATTTACCCCTGTTCTTCTTTTTAACACCTTGTTCCACAGGCTCAGCCAGATGGGAGATGTTTGGCAGCTGGAGATGCCAAATTCTGGAATGTAGGTTTCCTGCATTGGCATGTAGGTTCATGGCTGGCTTCTTGGCTTGCACCTCTGCTTGGCAGCTGTGTAGCTGGCAGCTGCAGCACTGCCTCTGGGGCTATGTTGGGGTCAAGCAGCTGTGGAGTTGGATGACTTTCCCCATCTGAGTTACCCTGCTGGACACCATTTTCACCTGAAGTTTGCTTTGACTCTGCTATCCAAAGATGGATGTTAGCACTCTTCTGTTTTATTCCTGCCGTTTGTAAGACTAACTTGAAGCAGTAGTTCTCGATTGTCACCACTTCAAAAAGACAAAAAGCATTGCAGAGTACACTCTTTCACTTGTTAGGATTCCCATTCACTTAGCAGGAATGTAAGGCCCGAGTCTGTACTTGCAATTTATCTCTGGAACCAAACTGTAACTACAGAGCACAGGCTTTAAAAAAATACGTTTCTTAAGTCTAAACTTTGTTTTCTTTCAACCATGAGTGAATCTGGCCTCTGTCGAACAGAAAAATAACACACATTTAGGGAGACAACCCAAATTATTTTTAAAGAAAAAGGATAAAGAATAATGATGATGATAACAAATAGGATGTTACTGGTAATAATTAAAAGCACTGCCAGAAGAAAATGCTTAATCTTCTCTTTACCTGGTGTGGAATGTCCTCATAACATACTGTAGGTTTTTTTTGGTTTATTTTTTAGTTGGGTTGTCTTCTTTTTCTTTCTATAAATGAGGTGGTGAAAAATTAATGCATCTAGAATAGCCAAAGCATTTGAAGTAATTCCCTAATCTGCATCTTTTCCTCAATGCCGCTTGGTGCATAAACATTACTTTCAGTGGAAAAACTGCAAATTCAGGAGGTTATTGAGACTCCAGATACTTACAGTAAAGTACAGATTAGTCATACCTGCTATGACTAATTTTCATTCCCTCACTCAGCTGTAAAGAAAGTAGGTTGTGCTACACTGGAGGCACTGGTATCTCTGTGGCACACTCAGGAAACTTTACTATCGCTTGAGCAGATAGATAGCACTTGTGCCTTACTTAGCATCATAGAATCATAGAATAGTTAGGGTTGGAAAGGACATTAAGATCATCTAGTTCCAACCCCCGTGCCATGGGCAGGGGCACCTCCCACTAAACCATGCCACCCAAGGCTATGTCCAACCCAGCCTTGAACACCACCAGTGATGGAGCATTCACAAGTTCCTTGGGCAACCCATTCCAGTGCCTCACCACCCTCACAGTAAAGAATTTCTTCCTCATATCCAATCTAAACTTCCCCTGTTGAAGTTTGAACCCGTGACCCCTTGTCCTCTCACTACAGTTCCTCATGAAGAGTCCCTCCCCAGCATCCCTATAGGCCCCCTTCAGATACTGGAAGGCTGCTATGAGGTATCCATGCAGCCTTTTCTTCTCCAGGCTGAACAGCCCCAACTTTCTCAGCCTATCTTCATACGGGAGGTGCTCCCGTCCCCTGATCATCCTCGTGACCCTCCTCTGGACTTGTTCCAACACTTCCATGTCCTTTTTATGTTGAGGACACCAGAACTGCACACAATACTCCAAGTGAGGTCTCATAAAACTTGGACACAGTAGGTTTGTGTCCTGTATGTTAAGATTAATCTTTTCAGGGTGAGGAAAAGCGCCTAAATTCCCCCATTGCATGTTTCAAGACCAACCAAAAAGGAGACCCTACCTATCTGGTTTAGGTGTATACTCCACTAATGGCCGAAGGGACATTAGTGCTTCCATAGGAATACAGCCTGGTTACATTACCTAAGTCATTATGGACTATATAGGAATAGGAAATAAGCAATAGGAAATAAAATATAAGCAATAGGAAATAAAAGCATCTGTTTCACTTGGAGGTAGGCCACATAGCTCTTTCTGGACAATAATGGAGCAGAGATGATTCTATTGAAAAGCAGGCTGGCAGCAGCAACAGCAGTATTCCCACCTCTGCAGGAGAGCTTCGTTGACTAGATTGTCAACAGAGCAGGAGACCTGAGGTTTAGGTTCTCAGCCCAGGCATCAGGGGGGTGTTACAGTCATTGGAATCCTTGGCACAGACCTAGTCAGATGAGATACTTGAAGAGCAGTGGAGTCTCTCACCTCACTTTTTGCTGAATATGGGCCCATTGTATAGACAAGAGCACAGAAGTCACGGGATGCAAAGGAAAGTGGGTAAGAAGAGCCTGAATCCTACCTGAGCATGAACAAGACGGGGACTGTAGGCTCCATTCTCTGGAGCAGCATTAGGCCAGAATGAAATAGAGCTATCACCATCCCCCTTTTGGAGATGAGTGTCCAGATTTCTGCCCAACCTTTTAAGTTTGTTGTTCTTACCGTCCTGGTTGCTGAGTAGTTCGCTTACAAGAACACTTAAGCAGAAAACCGCAAGTCCTTATAGCCAGGTTATTCCTGGGGTGATGAAGATGCTGAATCAATCTTCTGAGAAGGACCTACAACAGAAGTCTCTCCTTCCCTGGTTGAATTACCTGACTGCAAGGCTACAATACAATGCTTTGCTGGTGCCACCATGGTTGGTACCTAAAAAAGCTCCAGCTTAACAGTGAAGGACCTCTTGAGTTTAGGGGCATGCTGTGTGGGACTGTTCATGGACAGTGGGTGGGAATGTGGTCATGGACCTAGGAAGGTTTCTGGTGCCTGCCTCCCAAGTCAGGGTTTCAGCATGCTGGTTTTCACACTTCTCCATGTGTATTTCACTTCCTCAACTGTATTTTCTCCTTTGAAATGAGTAACCTTTAAGTAATTTTTAATGTAGTAGAATTCAAGATGTCATTCCATTATCGAGAGTATCCCTTTTCACTGTTTATCTGTTTCTGCCCGTTTACATGGGTCTGGCTGTCCTTAATTTTTGAATCTCAGCCACAATTTCTGCTCCATTATTGCATTTCTTGTCACTTTCTGTATCCATTGTCTTTGGAAATCATATATAAGGTAGAGCAAATTATCTTCTTAAAAAAAAAAGAAAGAAAACAAAAAAAGCAGCTATGATTGTTGTCCCTTATGCATTCTTTTCAAGCACAGAAACAATTTGTGCTGTTAAAAAATGAAAATAAACAACTGCAAAGATGTTTTTCGTTTCCCTTGCACCTCCAGTACATTCTGTAACCCAGTTACTGTAGTTGTTTTTAAACTTTTTTCAAACACACATACTGTAAAGAGGTTGCAGTAAAACAAGTGTTTCTCGTAAGACCAATGTGACTGGTCTTACCAAAGATGGCAGGGCAAACAGAAATTCACGTGTTTTATATATCAACATCTTTTTTTTGCCCAGTGGCAGATACTTGGAGAGAGAATCTGTTTACTTCAGTAAAAGACTAGCTTAGAGTTTTCTGATTCCCAAGGCAAAAAGAAGGCAGAGTTTCCAGCTTGCAAGCTATTCAGTGTGTGTGATGAGCTGAAGTCATTTGTGGATTTGTATGTTGCATTTTGGCGTGATTAAATGTTTTAAGTCTGTTGATTTCATGTTGGGGATTAATGATGCTGAATGAAAGAGAATCAAAGAATAAAATGTGTTTACATGCCTGATTAAAATACCTTAAAAAAGAGACAGAGTACCTATTATTGGATAGAAGTGAGGTAAGAGCTGCATAGGACCAATCGAAAGGATGCTTATTTAAGCATAGAAAGAAGAAAAGTGAAGATTTGTTAAGGATTGACTGTACTTTTCTGAATTCTGAACACTCGTGTTTCACTCGTTATTTTGGAAGAGGGGATTAAAGAGCTTTCATTATCAGTTACTGCAAATCTGTTTTACTGAATCAATCAAAGTATGATGCTTAGCTGCTTGAGATTAATGAGATGATCTTTAACTGGAAGACTTGTTGGTAACAGCATGTTAGTAAAGGACAGCATGTGAAGATATTCAGTGCAGATGTGGACATGAGATACAGTAAAGATGGTGTTTGCTGCTTTGAATTTGCATAATACTTTTAGATCTGTTTGCCTTAGCATATTAACTTATAAGCATACCATTATCTTTAAATGTTCATAGTACTAATTGGTTTGTATCTGCCCTCTGCAAATGTTCCTCATGGCTGTCTAGATTTATGGGTCATATCTGGATTCACAGTTAGGTGTTGCATTCTGTTTACCAAGATAACAGTAGATGAAGATGGAAAAGAACTATTTGCTTGTTAAATCCATCCTGTTGAAAGCACAATATAGGCTCTTCCAATAGTATTAAACTGTTAGTACCCCTGATGTTATCCAGTATGCCAGGGAGAGAACGTATTTGTGCCATATCTGTAGATAAGGATGCCTTAATGATCAAGTTAGCATGTGAAATACTTGATGCATATGAAATACTCCCTACTGAGCTACGGAGAAGTTTAAATGTGCTATCTAATACAGCTGAGTAAATATCTGATGAGACCAGCTCGTGCACACATTCGGTTTTTCCCCTGCTGATGCTCTGATCCAGATTAGCATGTGTGAGGTGAATTCAGCAGTCTGATACACACTGTGATTTGTTTGATGCAAAAGGGGTTGAATGATTACCCTGGGTTTGGGGCAGCAAAGGAGAGGGGTTGACAATGTGAGGTTATTTCCCACCCCCCTTCCACTGCTTAATACAAGACCTGAAGCCCTTAGTTACCAAACAGTGTCTGAGCAGTAACCAAGCTTGTGCAAACCCCAGAGAAGAGTAATGACTGTTCCTTGCAAGCTTCCTGCCTCCATGCAGGTGCAGGAATCAGGAGGACCTGAATAATTCATAAGGTGCGAATTAGTCCCAGCTTGCTCCCACTGCTCGAATTCTGCTTCAGCTTACCTACCTAGTTACTAGAAAGAACAGAAATAAAGGAGGCTTGGGAAACTGAAGAGGGCAAGGCAAAAAGTGTTATGGTTTAAAGGCCAAAGTCACAGAGACTGCTGAACGCTGGGTGTGTTTGAAGGCTTGGTGCTTATTGAGGAATTGGACTGTGCATTGACTATTCATGAAGTGTTTTCTCAGGAAGAAGTAAGCTCTGGGGACCCATTCCATTGCTTTTGGAGAAGGAAAAGACTTCCTTTTAAGAATTAGGCTTTTCCCATTTTTATTGTTATTGTTTTTAAAAATTACTGGGTTTAAAAATGAGTAATCTTAAAAGGTCATTTAAAGCCTATTAAGCTATTTGAGATGGATTTATGGTGTCACTGAACTCCAGGGTCCAGATAAATTGGCTGGGAAATTTTGGATGTTAGGATGGTTACTCCAAGTGAACATGGATTCAAACAGCTTGTATGAAACTGGTTATATCTGGAAATGCAGTGTGCGATTAAGCTTGTATTTTCATAATTTAAAAGGCAGCATTCCTGTCTTCTAAATACTGCTTTGATGGTTACCTTTTCTGTGGGTTACTTAACTGGTTTTCTGCCCAGAAGAATGAAATGAGAGGCGAGAGGTGCTTAATCCTTCTGCAGCACATCACTGCAGCTCACCCAAAAACCAAGTAAAAGGTTTTGCTGAGCACTGTTGTTATGGGAGAATGGGATTCCTGACACAGATCTATAAACAGTTGGTGTGTAGCCATGCGGTACCAAGAGGAGTCGGTCTGAAAAAGGCACATTGTTTCTGCCGCGTACCTGAATATCCCTTTGACATCTCTCATGTGGGAGATGGAAACATCCGACATCCTCAGCAGGAGCAGGAGCAAGGTAGGTAGTTCTCCCTATTGGCAGGTGTTCGTGTGGAGAAAAACTCTCTTAATGTTTTTACAGTGCTCAATATGAAAAGAGAACAGCAGGAGAAACGATCTTTTTAGTGGCTTGGGGGGAGGGGGGTGTTCTGGTTTTTTTTTTTTTTTGGTTTTTTCAACATACATCCCCTCTTTCTCCATTCCCTTCTACCCCACCCCCTCTTGGCTCCCGCGTGCAGCAGCAAGATCACATTGCCATCATCTGTTTTTGCGTTTCCCTCATTTGGGTGGCTGGAATAGGAGCTAGCTCTCATTTCTAGCTGATTCTGTCATTTCCGCTAGGCCCCAGCTTGGGGGAATGCCAAGACCAACAGGTGATCCCTGTAGCTGCAGAACAGCAGGAAGGAGGCTGTGCATGTAGGAGACACTGCACCAGAGGGGCTCCCTGGCCCTGATCCATCTTTCTGTATAATTAACGCCCCCCTTCCCCAGCTCCCCCATAGCGAGCAGAAATCTGTGCAGAACAGCTCAGCTGCAGCAGCCCTTGTAGGGAAAATGTTAATAGAGAGCCCTGGAAAAACATCAGCTGTGTCTTAGAGTCTTAGAGAGAGAAACTGGTTGGCCCTTTATATGAACAGGGGCAAAATTGTATTAGCTGCTGAAAAGTAATATGCACCCTGTCGATTTAAAGTAGATATTAGGAAGAAATTATTCACTATGAGGGCGGTGAGACACTGCAACAGGTTGCCCAGAGAAGCTGTGGCTGCCCCGTCCTTGGAAGTGTTCACAGCCAGGCTGGATGGACCTTTGAGAAACCTGGTCTAGCGGGAGGTGTCCCTGCCTATGGCAGGGGATTGGAACTACATGAGCTTTAAGGTCCCTTCCAACCCAAACCATTCTGTCATTCTATGAGCCATTGTAGGAAAATAAGCATTTCAATAAATTTCAGTGTTATGATCTCAGGCTTTCTTATTGCATAAGAATCAGTTTGCAAGGAGGTGATGATCCAGTTTAGCTTTTCTCTGCAAGAAGTAGCTTGTGGAGTCAGGTGGAAATACTTGGGAAGCTAGTTAGCTCTGGGCAGGAAGGGGCTGGGGGCAGCCGGTGCAGGAGCTGCACAGGCTTTGCACTCTCTGGGTGTCTGCGCCAGGGAGGCAGTACAGTGCGGGGCTTCACAGGGGGAATTGCTAGAATGCATGGAAAAATTTCAGGAATTCTCCAGACAGCCTCAAAAAAAATTTTTTTTTTGTTTTGTTTGTTTGTTTGTTTGTTTTTTTTTTTGTTTGGTGCTGGAATTTTTTTTCAGAGGAAACTCGTAAAGGTTTTTGTTTTTTTTTAAATGAAAACAAGGTTATATTTAGGAGATGACAGTGGCTTAACAAAACCAGTTTCCAAACATATCTCCGAGGCTTAGGTTAACCCCTTGGCATATACCATAATGTGAAATAATGTGTCCTTGGAAACCCTAACTGCGTGTTTGTATTTGTGAGGCAGGCTCATAGTTCAAGATAGACACTTGGTAGCCTTAATCCTCTGCTAAATAGATGATATCTCAAATTCTCTCTGGGTGGTACACATGGAAGCCAAATTGCTTCTCCTGTCGGGTCACTGCTAGTGGTTTGAAAGCTGAAGGCTGTGTATAGACCAGGTATATACATTTTCCGTATGAACATCAGTGGGGAGCTGGGCTCTCTCAGTGCACACCACAGCACATCTCCACAGCAAGGGTAGGCTGCTGGGAGAGATGAACTGGGAAGCCTGGATCAGCTCCACCGGTGGAAATGAGGTATTGCAGCAGATCTGCACAACAGTAAGCATTTGCCCTGCCTGACCGCTCCTGCTATACACAAACCAGAAACACAAACAGCAATGAGAGTAAACTCGGTTATGAAACATCAACATATTTAGTAATGCTTCTAGCAGCTAGCCATCTGCAATCTTTTTAACCAAGCAAGCAGTCGTTCTCTGTGCATGGTTCCACAGCTTGTCAGCTATCTGAAGGTGGAGGAAGCACCCTCACAGGGACATGCTGCATGTCGGGGGTACGATGTGTGTGGAAACTTACAGGTGATCCAGGAGCTGAACTGATATACAGTTGTTTTCTTTGTTCATAAATACACGCTTTACTTCTCTTGGACATGTCTCCCCATGCTAAATGGTGCACTGATAGGCACTAGTATCTCTATTATTTTTCCCTTGTGCCCCTTCCTTTCTCAGTGCTGGTTTACTGCCTTTACCCCCTTCTGAAACATCTGGTATAGGAGGCTATTAGCAGGGAGTGAAGTGTTCCTATCAAAACATTATGAGTTTTTCTCTTCTCTCTTCTCTGTCTTGTGAGACTGTCCTAATCTCTACAATTGTAGTGCGTCCTGGACAAACCTAAACAGTCCCTTTGGCAGACTCTGCTGTCCCTCTTGTTTCCCTTTGGTTAAGGGGCAAGTGGGAATGATTTCTTCCTCAGATGCTCACCTGTGGCTGCAGCGACCTCTATAAACCCACACACACATGCCAGGATGAAGCAGAAGTTTGTAGGGTGGTCAGGGAGCCCAGTGACTCCATTTCATCAGGAGGCAGCAGTACCAGTTTGGAGAGGCTGGAGAGCAAGCACAGGAATACTTTCCTCCTGCACTTAGCTCAGTGCAGCCTGGTCTGGGCAAAAGCCCTCCAAAGAGTAATGCAGGCAGGAGAGAAGCATCCTTGGGCGGCCCCCGAAAAGTCAAGTTTTCCAGTGCTTTTGGCAGGCAGCCGGGAGCAGATCCATTCCTTATGCCAGCCCCGTGGAGCGCTGCCCCTCGTGGTTCTCCCTCCTGCTGCAGCACATACCTTACTATTATTAATAGTCTGGAGGCACCAGCAGCTTGCTTTGTTCTGGTCGGTATGCAGTTGCCCAGAGAGCAGGGAGCTGTGTGGCAGTTGGTTTTGTAGGGGTAGATGGATTTGGGAATAAGGGCTGCAGTTTGTCCTGGTCTTTTTTATGCCTCTTCACTCCGGGCTGTCCCCAGTGCACTCAGCAGATGAAGAACGTTGTAATCCCCCTGGGAAGTGCTGTCAGGACACAGAGGTGCATGGGAACAGCAGGGTCTTCAGAGGAAGCAGATCAGCCACACCAAGTGGTTCCCTAAATAGTGAGCCCTAAAAATCAGATGCAGAGTGAGAAAAATAAGCAAGTCAGTCACAAGTTTTTCTTAACTTCTGCTGTGAGCATGCAGAATCCCACAGTGTGGTTTATTGGTGCATCTTAAAACTTCAGCGGGGAGATGTAGGTTAGATATAAGGAAGAAGTTCTTTACTGTAAGGTTGTGAGACACTGGAGCAGGTTGCCCCAGGAAGCTGTGAATGCTTCATCCCTGGCAGTGTTCAAGGCCAGGCTGGACAGGGCCTTGAGCAGCCTGGTCTAGTGGAGGGTGTCCTTGCCCGTGGCAGGGGTGTTGGAACTGGATGATGTTAAGGTCCTTTCCAACCCTATGATTCTATGATCTTAAAGGTCTTTTCCAAAATAGTTGATTCTATGATTCAGTGGTTATGTAGCATGCAGGGAAGCAAGCTGCTCCTGCGCATTTGGCCTGGTTTGTCCTGGCCCAAAGTAATGGATTTTATTGTGCCGTCACTGTGAAATCAGTGAAAGCTCCAGAATCTCTGACTGCTGTTTGTTGAATCGTAAATCCTTAATAGTTATATTTAGTTTGGAACTGACAGAACTTTCAAACGTATCTGCTTTCAGGCTGCAAAACCTAAGCGAAAAGAGACGTGGATTATTAGTGTGCAAGCAAAGGGCACTTTTGATAAAAGCAGTGGATTTGGAAAGTGACCTAACAAAACGTCCAGTCATGGGGATTCCTCTGACCTCAGTGTGGAATAATAGACAGCTTGCACTGCACCTCATGTCCCTCAGATTAGTAACTGTTTAATGTTATTCCTGTAACCCGTATACTTCCTCTTGTTACACCACCTCCTCCTGTTTTTCCACCCTGTGTAGTTCTACTGTTTCTCTGAGTATTAGCTCACTGCAGCAAACAGTTTGTCTTTTTAGCTACTTTGTGAAATACCTAGTGCTCTTTTGGGTGCCATAGAAGTAATAATAATAATAATAGTAATAATTTTTCAGGTGTACTGTGTAAAGTTGCTCTTGTATTGTTTGTTGCGCAGACACAAAGAAAGGGTGACTGCAGAATGCTGATAACTCGGCTGTAAGGTAAACCTCTATCACAGGAAGGGAAATGGTCTGGTTTATTTATGAGTACACTCAGAAACAATGCCTGTCTTCCACTATACCCACCCTTTTTTAGAGTAGCACGTTTTACTTGGATGCAGTATCACCAAAGGTCGATAATAATCAGGGCTAAATTGCTTACAATGCAAAGGTAATGAAATGCTCTCATTACACCGGTCATCATTTTCATTGTTAATTCAATGTTGTTTAACTTTTCACTGGTTTCTCCCATCACAAATGTGGCAGTGAGGCAGCGAGGCCGAGCTGGCTGCTGCTGGTACTTGAAAGGTACAAAAAGGCACTGAAAAGAAGATTGATTGACTGCAGTTGACTGTATTAGAGAGAGGCCTTACTTGAACCAGCAGTAACTGGAGGGAAGTGTAAACTGGCCTTAATTCTCTAGCAGACCTCTGAATATTAAGGATGGTCACAGCAGTTGGGAGGACACATTCAGAGTCTGGTCATGTTCAGGATCACATCCCCTCAGCTTTCTCGTTGTTGCTGCAGTTATTTGCAACCAAGGGGAATTCTCTAGCTTTTGGACTTCGTGTTAGGTATATAATTGGGTGGAGAATTAATGTAAACTTAAAATAATTCCATTTCACAGTCATTATACTCCTTAGTTTTAAATTATTCAGCTTCGTGTCTCCAGTATCTCCCAAAAGCCCTGCCGTTATCGATTGTCTGAGTCTCTTTATTAGCTTATATTTTTCCCTAAAAGCAAGGCCTCATGTACAGTGTAATTATCCAGCAGTGACGATTAACTGCATAATTCTCTTTTCTGTAAAACTGCTGCGTAAATTACTTTTCATTTCACAAAAATGACTTGTCAGGCAATTTTGTCGAGGGTTTTTTGATAGGTTTCTTTTCTTTAGGTTCCCCTTTCCCAGACATCATCTCCATCACTATGTTGTGGTAATATTGTTAAATACTGTTGTGTATGATCTTGGTGCAAGCACTGAGCCCTACAATGGAGGAAATTAAAGTGGCTTACATGGTATTGTTTCTTCTGCCAGCGGACATGATGGGCAAAAGTTGCTAAGATATCCTGCTGTAAGGGCAAGGATGTTTTTAGAGAAAAATGTCTTAACAATGAGGTCAAGGAGACTTAAAATCTTCACACATCTGAACTTTTCAGACTTCCTATTGCCGCTTTCAGTACAGTTCAGCCACCTCAGCAGCCTCCATATCCTATCCATCGTTGTCCCTTCCCCATTTGCCTTGGCAATCGCTCCTCACCCTTCTTCCTGCCTTTCACCCCAAGACCAAGAAGCCTACCCACCACCTTCCCATGCCCTTAGGTATTCATGCTCCCTACACCTGCTCCCTGGGCTAGATGATACTGAGAAGCTGGCATGTCCTTATGGGACTATACTCTTGAATAAGAAATGGTACTGTGCTCGTCAGCTTTTCATCTGGATTTGTCCTGAACAAAACAGTGAACAATGTACATCAGAGAGCCCTTTCTTGGACTGAAGGATAGCCTGGATATTCCAAATTGGACTTTTTCCTTTCTCGTGAGCATGAGTCCTTGGGTCTGCCATTTTTAAACCTGTATAATTTGTTGCACATCATGTCCCAATGCCCCAAGCAGTATGGAGGTACAGGTCATCCTAGTCCTGCTGGCATAAGAACTAGCCTGCCTGCTTCTCTGAGAATCCTTTACTAGTTGGCATTTGGTTTCAAAAGGGCATGTTTCACTAGTGTGTGTGTAGAAACAACTGACCAAAGTCTAAAATCCTTACTGAGTCAGTCCAAGTGGGCCCAGTAACCTGGCTAGTGTTTATGAAAAGAGCAGAAAAGCAGTGTTGGTATACAGTGATACTTCCTCTGGAATACATCCATCCCCTCCCTCTATCCATCTTCTACATTACATCTTAAAAAAAAAAAACCACAGTGGTTTATGCACTTTCAGTCTCTGAGGCTATTTCTTGACCTCAGTGTTCAATACCTATATATGGCCCTGCCCTTTGTGAACTCAGCTAATCCTCCTTTGAGCCCATTTATTCTCTTGGCCTCTGCAGTATGCAGTGGCAATGAGTTCTAAGTATGTGTTACATGAAAAATAAAAAAAGTTCTTCCCTCTGTTCAGTTTAAGCCTCCAGTTCTTAGAAAAAATAGTGAATAATCACTTTGTATTGTTACATTCTTAAGGGCATGCGGAACTCTACCCTCTCCCCTAGGTTATCTCTCGGATTTGGCATTCTCAGGATAACATGATTGTGGGCCAGCTGTCAAAGATGTGGCTGAAATAATTTTCACTCTGTTTTCTTCTTGAGACCAAATTAATCCTAGATCTGCCATCATTTGCATCTGTTGCTAAGAATAAGATAAATTAAAGAAACATGCTTCCCATGAACTATTCTATCACTCTTTACATTCAGAACATCACTACAAATAATTCTTGGTGGCACAAATAGTTGCAAAGCATAGAATTGTTGAAATGCCAGTTATTCAGCTGCTCTCACAATTTGCTTCTGATGAGTCAGGAGCTTGTTCAACCCTTTTTTTAAGTGTGACAAAATGATGCTTGTTGTCCTGCTGCTTGAGCTACTGGCGTATCCCTGTAGAGCTCCTAATTTCTGCAGTGTCAGGAAGAACTAGGATTACTGTACCAATTGTTCTAATTATTTCCAAATTTTTCTCCTTAGCTTGTATTTCTGGAGCTAATTTGTTGTTTTTCTAAGTTGTTTTATGTCTCTGTGTTAGTTTGTTTAATCCCACACACCTGTGCTTTTAGACAATGTGTCCTTCTGCTAATGTTCTGTGTGCTGCTGTGAGTTACAGCAATGAGCAGATGGAGTCAGACCTATGAGTATCTTCTAGGATTAAAGAAAAAGTGGTTTTCCTGTGCCTAAAAATGCACATTTATATTTTGCATTATGTATTTTCCTGAGTGCTAGACTTTAACTACTTGTGTTAAAAATGATCCTGGTACAATTATTTCCCTGGTTCTTCTGGTCTCAGTGACCTTTAACAACCAGTATTTTTGTTGACACATGGCTTGGCAAATAAAGGCTGAAATAGTAAACAGACTATCCTCTTTGATGTGTTTCCTAACTGTTTTCCATCAGGCATTTGCAATACTGTTTTTAAAGGTTTAATTATACTCAGAGTCATTAGAAATCTATTACATATGTCTGACTCTGAAGGGAGAGAAGTAACCATTTCAATACTCTCCTCTCCCCTGCCCCCAATTCCAGTGCAACATTATGTCTGATAATATTTTCTTTTATTAATCGGTTTTATTATCACAGCATAGAGTTCACAGCATAGACATCACTGCCTTCAAATCTCCACAGGCCTTTGGCTAAAGTGACTGTCAATACTGAAAACAGATTTTTGAGGGACTTTAGAGGACATTATTGTTCAGAGCACCATAAACTCCGCCGTGTTTCAGAACACCTCTGTACTGCAGAAGGGATTTGCATCAGTGTATGTACTAAAAAGTTGCTGTATGTTAGCAGTCCTTTCCCTTATAATTGGGGGAAAAACATGTTGCTTTTGCAGCAGAGATCTCCTTCATTGTAACAGAGGTAGGGCTGTAAACCATGCTAAGTCGTAAAGGTCACAGCTTCTGTAAGAAGTTTCTCTATTAATAGTCTATAAGTATTTTGTTTCTGCCAAGCCAGTGCTTAGAACCAAATTAGCCCCTCATTATAAGTCTGATACATTAAAGTCAAGGGTGTATCAGCATGCCCTGTGTTGCTTCCAGACACCCTCCATGATCCTTTGCTCAGGCTGCATTTTCATAAATGTACACATACGGCAGATGTGACCAAGAAATCTGTTGGTCAGTCAAACAACTGGTAAGACAAATGAGTCTCTTTTTCTTTCCTTTTTTCTGCTCTTAAAAAAAGCATCAGTTTGTGAAATGTATTTATCAGCGGTGAGGAAATAGTTGCTTTAATTTCTCAGTGTCACCTGTTGCCTTCCATGTAACAGCTAAAGATACTTCCATGGATACGTAAATGTTCAGTTTTTCTTTTGATATGACTCCTTTCACCAGCACAGAAGATAGGTAGAGTTCATTCTGAGTTTAATTGGGAGGTGGACACCTCCATCCCATTTTACAACGTATGTCTAAGATGCACAAGGTGAATTATTCCAAGAATTGCCAGTTTGTCCCTATGCCTGTCTTTCCTTTTCTGTCAAAAGAGTCTAAGCAAACCATTAGCTAAGAACAGAAAAAGGAGTTTTGAAGAGGACATAATAAATGTAGAGGAGATGTAAAGTAAAAATACCATCCTGGAGAGAGAAATCCTTCTTTGAAAATTAGTGTGTGAGTTCTAATCCTAAATGCTGTGATACGAGTGCCCAGTGAAAGCCAGAAAAGTGGAGTTTGAAGGATGAATTACCTGAAATCACATATACCTTTGCATTTAGTAGGTATATGGGACTGTGGGTCGAGATTTTTTTTATCTGCCGTATGCCATCCCTGTTATCTTAGATTTCTTATGCCCTGATATTTAAGGATACCCAATCCTCCCACATTTTCTATTCCAGGTCATGCTTACTGTAAAAAAAGAAAAGAAGAAAAGAAATGGGGCAGTTAGTTACTCTGTCATTCCTTTGTCTGAAAAATGATGGTAGCATTGTCCATCAGCCTCACTTGGGTATTGAGGGAATAAATTCATTAATCTGAACTGTGTTCAGGTTTTATGTCAGTTCTCATAGTAAAACCTATGAATTATAGATAAACCTTATAATAATTGAGAAGAAAGGGAAAAAGAAGGTTTACTTCTTTGTTTGCTCTCTTTTTGCTCCCTCTAGTAGCACAGAAATGAATTGTTCATTACTGCAGTCATAAGGGTGAGAGCACCGATGACTTCTGATGCTCTCATAAATTGTGTTGTGCTCTCGAGATACAATTTTTAAAGTGGCTGTGATTCACATGTAATTTACGAGTCCTAATTGTATTAGACCCAAAAGTAAAGATTTCCATTCCAGTGGTACAAGTGTACTCATGCAGGCAACCCTTTGTACCCCTCAGGGAGCATCCTTAACTTCTGTGGGGTCCCAAGAGGACAGAGGTTCAGCCATCTCAATCCAGTTGTAGGATTTAACATTTAGATCCACCAATTTCAGCTTTTTACTCACAAACACAGCACAGAACTATGTATGTCAGTGTTCGGTAGTTGGGACTTTCTCCCTAAAAAGCACTGGGGTGGTGTTAGTGTGGTCTTCTAGAAGATACTTTATGTCTGGGATGCTTCAGTTGCAATGTGACAAGGAAGTTAAGTTTTGGAGTATATGTGGGTAGATGTCTTCATTGGTTGGCTCAGTGTTCAAGTCCTTCAGCCATGATGTGACTTGGTGATATGAGTTCTTTTCCAAAAGTAGCAGGGATAACTTGATTGCACAGATGGGCAAATCTAATGAGTGGAGTCCTGTGCTCATTCCTAGCAGTGGGTTTTGGTCACCTCTGTTGTATGGCTACCGAAGTTCAGCCAAGTGCCAGTGAATCACACCGAGGAGGATAGTAGCACACATTAGCTCTCTAACTTGATTCTTTGTAGGGTTAGAGGTGCCTATGGCTTGTGGTGAAGGGGAAGAAAGCAAAACCACTGCCTTTATTGCTTGTGGTTGCATCATTTCAGGTGTACAGTAAAAGAGCACCGTGAGAAGTGTCATGTGATACTATGTAATTAGTAATGGTGGTCAAGTAGAATCTAGTAACAGACCTGGTCTGTATTCAGACTTCTTAAAATCATCTGATCTTGCAGTAGAGTGAGTCAGAGGTAAATTCAGAAGTTGAACTTGATATTTTTTGTTTCTTATCCATTTATGTTTCTTACGGTATTTTCTGTCAGTCTGCTAGTCATGAATCCTTGGTTCTCAAAATCCTTGTTTCTCTTGTTTCTATGCTTCTCATAGAAAAATCCATTTTCTGACTGCATCTGGAGAATGGTGAAGATACCTGTTCAAGTTTTCAGTGTATTTATAGCCTTTATCATTCCATCAGAGCATGCATAAGTCCCATTTTAACTTCAGCTTCACCAGCCTTTGGGGGCCTCAAATTGTCATGTAGGGGACTGAACTCTGTGGGTTTTATACAGAAAAAAATAAGTCTGTGAGTTGTGAAGGAAGTACAGTCATAACCTTAGGATGCAGTGCTAACACTGTGATGTGTTAGAGCACAGCATTAAGTACCCCATAGCAGTAACTATTCCAAAAGGCAATTTCCTGAGTGCTCTCTGATGCCCCTATGTGTTCTTAGCAATAGAAATAAGACCATGACAACATGTGTATGTGGGAATTCTCAAAATGCAAACCATAAATGTGAACTTGAAGTCTAATAGCTTGGTTTTTAAAACACATTCATAGGAAACTGCACAGAGGGGACTGATCCAGATGAACTGAAATTGTTTGCCCCAGTAAAATTTCTTGTGTGCTTGAGGACTCACAGAATCAGTTTCTAATTCCAACAGCTTACACATGTTAAGGAATTACGAATGCATGAGCTTTTAGAAATCTCTGAGATGTTTCTGTATTTGATTCACATGAATGCCAGAGGTATGATCATGTCAAAGACACGGTGTGAGAAGCGCTAGAGCTGGAGGAGTTACGGTACCCTACCTGATACCCATTACAGGGAAGGCACTAGCAACAGGGTGGGGAGAGTGTAGAGAAATACAGAACCTTACCAGACTGGTGGCTGAGTGGCAAAACTGGATGCTAATACTGGGGAAGGGAAAAGGGAAAGGGGTTCAGACAAGGTTTTTAGCGTGAGCAATAGCTATCCTTACGTGTTAAGTTTTACGATACATAAAGTAGCCTTTGCTCATCTGATAAACTCCACCAGCATATATACTGTGCCCAAAGAGAGAGATTTGTAAAATTGTTCAGTGCTTTACAGCCGTGCTCTTTAGGTAGACTTTTTCCCTGTTCAAAATCATTATGAAATGGTACCTTTTTGTTCTGTTTCTTCTGTGTCTCTTTCTTTTCTCTGTCCTTTGCCTGCTCCTTTTTTGTCTGAGGGGCTGCTGTTAGACAAAAAGAAGCACTGTTTTTCTAACATTTCTCCAGGTGACTGATAGGGGAAGGGGGAGGGGAAAATCTTCCTTTCTTTTTCCCCACTTCAGGCCTCGATTATTCTGTAGGCTTTGAAGAACCTTGTAGCTTGACTGCAGGACTGGCCTGATTTCTTTAGTGAAAATACCTTCCAGACATCTTCCCCAGACTATGCAGCTTGGACCACTGAAGTCTTTATTTTGGGGGAAGAGAAGGAAGTATACAATTGTTTGGAGGGTTAAGGAACAAAGGCTAGGAAAGGAAGGATAAAACGAAAAACTAAAGGAAGCTGCTGCCATCTAGAGTCGAGACTTCATGTTGATTGTGTTTTCTAGAGTGGCATTCAATTAATGTGTATGTGAAAACATAGAGGAAAGCCCCTCAGAGCAATAGAATTGCTTTCTTTGCTTTTCGTTTCATTGGGATTAATGGGAGTTTCTACAAGAAGTTTGGATTTTTAGCAAGTGCTTTTTTTGTGTACAGGTAATCTAGGTATATTAATTCTGATTAAAATTTTCTAATCACAAAAAAATACTAAGTTATAAGAAAGAAAGTGATAAAAGGTGGGCAACAATTTACATGTAAGTATATGTTTACAGGAGGCAGTAAAAAGTCGCAACCAAACTGGGTACAGGTGACTAAGATGGAAAACATTCCCTCAGTGTTGTACTCAACACAATGCAATTTTCATTCCTATCTATGATACTGCAAGGATATGTTTTAATATTCAGCAGCAAAACATAAGTTTTCCTTTTTTTAATATTTTTTTTACATTAACTTCATAATGTAATGTTATTAAATCTCCAAATTCACCTGGTGGTCAAGTTGTAGAGGGATTTTGAGCTTTCTTTCAAATATTGATTTGGAGCACAAATTGTGTAACACAAAGATCAGCATGAAAAAGTACGCATATAGAAGCTAAGCAAGCTGGTTAGAAGGTAAGCTTTCTCTCCAGAAGAAAACAAAACCAATTACTTAGTTCTTGGAAGTTCAAACCCTGGAGATATTTAGAAAGACAACAAATTACTGATTGAATAAAAATACATTTCATTTTTTTAATTCTCTATTTTTATAGCATAAACAGGTGATACCTTTTAAGATAGCTTCCAAATGTGAAACAAGTCACTCTGGCATCCTTCTTTGGTTATAGACTTTAAAAATTAATCCCATTTTTGGAATGATACAGCCTCTCCTTAACTTTATAAACAACCTTTGAGCTGAATTTTAAACCCTTCTGTGCCATTTTGTGGCTGTATTTCTGCAAGTAGTTGCACTGAAAGCAAATTGGATTTGGAGGAGTACATGTAAAGATGCTATCATCTGGTCTGTATTAGGACTTGTTAACTGACAAGCATCTTTTTGTTTGGTTTTGCTTGATTTTATTAAAAACTTGCTCAGCATTTTCTAAGTTGATTGCATTCTTATTTGCAAGGGTTTGCAAAGTATCCTGGGAGTACTGGACGGAAAAGCAGCCTGTGTATAGCAGGGCATAGAGAGTGGGGCTATTCCACTGCAGTATCACAAGGCTTTTATTACGTCTCATCTTCTTTAGCTCAGATGTTTCTTCAGCTCTAGCCTCTCAGTCCTTGTGTAACAAACACCATACTGGGGCACTCAGACTGGGTGGTAGTATACCGGGAGAACTGGGAGCCGGCCACGTGTGTGAATAATATCCAGTGCAGGATTGATTGGAGTAAGGCTGTGACTTTTGACTTAAAAATCACAAATAACTGCTGTTTGTTTGTTTGTTTTACATTTACTCCCCTTCTAATTACAGTTAGAATTCAGAATTAGGGCCTTGGTCTGGATGACTGGAAGACTTGCAGCACCTTGAACTGGGACAGTGGCAGATGCCTTTTGTCCTGTGCCACATTTGGTCCATCACTTGTTTGGTCCTCCTGTACTGCTTCCTGTGTTCCTGGTTGTCCAGTAGCATAGTCCCAAGGGAAGATGTAGCGATGGTTCTTTCTGGACCATCTTACAGAAGGCTCTCCCAGCAAGGTGGCACCCCACCAAAGTCTGAGTTTGCAGGAACAAACACTGTTGGTGAGTTCAGGTTGCTCTGATCTCCTGCTCTGGGGCAAACAGAAAGCTCCCGTTCTCATGTTTCACTAGGACTGTGAAGCAGACTGCCTCACAACACTGCCTCTGCATAGAGCTGCATGTCCCAGTCAGTTCCTGAAGGCGTTAGATGTCCCACTGCATACTTGAAGGAGTAGAGGTATGGCATTTCATGCAAAATGTGTAGCAGACTATCCCAGTTTGAATCTGTGAGAATGTCCCATCCATAATACATGGGTTGCAGAGTGTTGGAATGGCCTCATTCCTCTTGACGGGCTGCAGATAGGGACAGGGAAAGGAGGACATCCATCTGGTGGAGCAGAGCAGGGCTAGGGTCAGCATGACATACACAAGCTCAAAATACTGTGCCCTAATATTTGGTGCTGGTTGTGCTTTCAGAATAGATACCTGTTGCCATTAGAGCATCCTTACATCTTTTCATCACTGGTGCATCCTATTTCTAGAGCCTTGATATAACTGTCAATTAGCAAAAACAGTTTGAGTAAGTTTAAGTATTTCGATTCTTTATATAGAAGATTATATTCCAATTAACTTCCTCTTCACTTGTGTCATTTGATACTGTTTAAATTTTCAGCTATTCAGATTTTATCTCTTGGTTTTAGTCAACTAAACACACTTTATGTTTGGTAACTGCCTTTTAGCTACGTATGCACATCAGTGGCTGTACATGCAGCACTTCCTAATTCAAAATTAGAAAGTGCTCTTTGTCCTTTTCTTTGGCTCTTGCAGCATTTCTCTGACCTCTGAACAGAAAGGAATACGATTCTGTTTTCATGGAAGTTCAGGTTAGGATCAAACATTTCACACACTTTGATAGATCTGCTCAGCCACTTTTTAAAAAGAAGGCTGTCAAAAAGCGCTTTTTAGTTTTACTCTTCTTTTTTGTTCTCAGTTCTTTGAATTGTCCTATTCCAAGTCTTGAAAATAGCTTCACATTCGTTAGTATTGTCTTTTTTCCATTGTCCCCAGTATGCTGTTGTTATTGCAGCCTAGACACAACTATTAAAAAGAAATTAAATTCACAAAGTACATTAATTCCTTTTTCCTTTGTCTCCTTTGAGCTCTGTATTTAATTCTGAATTCTAAAATGAAACACTGGCACCATGTCTTTCTCTCTACCTTTCTCAATTCTCCACAGCTCTGAGAGGAGAATAAGATTTATGACATATTACTCGTACTATTTTTCTTTGTACTTACTGCAATTAAGAAGATTCACCAAAAACATTTTGAGGGTTTTGGGGGAGATTAAAACTCTCCACTTTTGGGTCTAACGTGATTACCTTCTCCAGTCTTCTTTTCACTCTTCTGGTTTAACCATTTTAAACTAACACAGTGCTTCTGTTTACTTTCTTACTTGGGCATAAGCATCTCAGAATTTATGAGCAGGATCTGGGTTAAATGAAATAAGGTAGGTTAGTTTGCATGTGTATCTGACAAATAGGGCATTTAATCATTAGTAAATTCACTGCATTATTCAAACTAGACTTTAGCAAGGAAGAAAATGTGGATGGAAAGAATATTCTGCACAGGGATTTTTTTACCTGGTTTTTAGATTTCTGCATGCTTGCTTCATTCCTTATGCTGGCAGTTCTACCCCTTATTTACAATGGCTTTTCGTATGTGACATCCACACAGCGTATCATCACAAGATTACACATACAGTATTTGGGTCTCATCCTTCAAATGCTATTGTGATACTTCTTCACTGAGAACACAGCATTATTTCAGAGAACTGTGCTGCATTCAGTGTATTTACAAATCTGAGCAAGATCTGAGAGGAGCAGCAAACCCCTCAGATTGCTGGAGGGGATAATTAAGAGGACAGAGTAAGAGTTAAATATGTTTGGCTTGGCTAAACAGCAGTTCAGGAGAGTGTAGCATCATGTCTCGAAAATGTAGACAATAAAAGATGGAAACAGAAAGAATCAGTTAAGGCTTTACATGAAAGTATTAGACACGCAATAGCAGCAGATTAATTTAATCTATTTAACCTTCATTTCAAAAACTTCCTGCCAGCACCTCTCTTTGCATCACAACATATGGTGGAAAACCAACTTCAGAATATTTAAATAAAGTAAAAAAGCCCAAGGATCCTTTATGAGTGGGAACCAGAAGAAAGCATGACAGTGGGCTCTCTATTAGGTGTTAAGTTTGAGGGAATCTCCTATTCGTGCTGTAAGGAGTCGTTTTTGTGTGGCTGCTGCTTCTTTGGTGGTTTGTACTCCCCTTTCTCCTGTCAATACATCCTGCAGGACCTCTTTTATTACTGGTGATGTCCCCATGCAGTTGTCACGAAGAGAGAAAACAAGATATCAGGTGAAGCATATGTAATTCAAAATTCTGCTACATTGCAATTTGTCTTGTCTTAGTAGGGAAAAAGAGCGTGACCCATGCTGTGTGTATGCCTCCCTATACTCCCATCGCATTAATCCATACTTCTGTATCAGTTGTCATGGCACTAATCTGGGCAGTGTTAGTTGTAGACCTAAGTCCAGGCAGAGTTGCAAAGGGAGTAAGGGGGGATGGGTGAAATTATGGCTCCATGGAAATCAGTAAGAGGTTGCTAGCTAGTGTGACCAGAATTTCCCCCTGAGATAGTGATGTTGAGTTATCTTCTTGTAAGTTGGCTCCTCTGCATTTCATAATTTGAAACATTAGGGATTTTAGTCTTTTAAAATAACTCTTTCATGCCCCCCCCCCCCCCCCCCCCCCCCCCAGTACTTACTCAACAACTCTTCACCAAGATGCTCTGTTAGATTTTGGTTGGCTCAAGTAAAAAAAAAAAACCTGCTTATATTACACTGCCTCCATTTAAATAGGCACCACTGTCCTTGAAATGTCAAATGTAATATGACATGTCAATTATTGTATGTCAAGCACATGATGTATTTTCAGCCCCTGTTGATTTAGATGTTTTTTGGCATATGCTTGACATATTCTAACGGTACTTCTTCAGTTCACTGAATGTCTTGAAAACAACATTGAATGGCACATAAATCACAGCACCACCTTTTGCAGGGATGCTTGCCAGAACATGAAGTAGCAGCTTCATGTTCCTGCAAACGTTTGGTGAATAATGGCTCTTTTGTTCCAGAGCTGGGTGTCTGCAGTTTCTGGCAGGTTTGCCAGCAGCGCAGAAGCAGTCCTGTTTTACTCAAAGATTTTTTT
The DNA here is from genome assembly GCA_028858755.1 of Ara ararauna. Lineage (NCBI taxonomy): Eukaryota > Metazoa > Chordata > Aves > Psittaciformes > Psittacidae > Ara > Ara ararauna. The sequence continues at coordinate 91,067,406 of CM054378.1, forward strand.
AATCATTACTTTAGAAAATCTAACGTTTTCTTAAGAGAGCTTTTAAAAGTCCCATACCTGTATTTGACTCACATTTTGTCTGGGATGCATATGTGAGATCAAAGAATGAAGTAGGACTATAGGCCTGATCACCATACAGCATTAGTAGGGATTTCTTCCTAACCATATTCGCCTAAAATACACACCTACAGTAAGGAGGAGATAATTCTCCAACCACAGTTTCAGAAAGTAGTATTTACTGACTGTTAGCAGGGTCAGATAATGTGAGGAAAGATTATGTTTGATCTTGTGTACTATATACTTTCGGAATTTCTTAATTGTGTTTAGTGCATTTAGTTTAGCATTTGCTCTTCTGCCTGGAAGATGTGTGTGTTCATACAAGGGTGTGATTCAGCCACTACCCAAAAAGATTATATGCTTAAGGTGGTGGGAGGAAGAAGAAGAGAAGGAGGAAAGGTGTATCCCCATACTTTTCAAGTCAGGAAGTAAACCACAAAAAGAATAAGTGGTGGGACTAAAGATGTCCAGGAAATTAGTTGCAGCACTCTGGAGCCCCAAGCCATGTTACCCTCCTTTTTCAATCTTTGCTGCTGTTTGAATGTAACACATTGCTTTAATGAGAAGCTGTGCATTTAACTTGGGTATACTTTCAAATGTTTCAATGTTGAGTAAGACTGCTGTTACAGCTAATACAAAATTCATAATAGACCTCTACTTACCAAGAAAGGGGAAAGAGGTGGGCTTAGAAACTGGAGTTTCCAGGGGATTCAGGGGTGTAGTTAAAGTGAATGGTCTCCTTGTAGCAATATTTCTGGGGGGGGAAAAAAATGGATAGAGGCATGTCAGTTTCTGGTTGGTGTGTCAAACTCAGTTTCAGCCTGCAATTACAGCCCTGCTTCCACCATCCTTCCCATGTGGGATAAAAGTATGTAACAGGGGCAGCAAAATGAGAACTGCAGTGGAAGGGAAGAGCCCTGCCTTCTCTTCCCCTCCTGAAATGCGTTTCTTCACCTCTTAGTGAAGGCGAAGTGCCTTGAGCAGTGTCACTCACATCCCAGGCAGCATTGGCAGAGATGCATGCCAGAGCAGTGCATGGCTCTGTGGTGCTTGTGGGGCACAGAACACCATTTCCAGGGTGAGATGTGTTAACTTGTCTTATTCAGGCTGTCACTCGCTATGATCATGGTTGTCTCATCTGACGATGGACTGAGTGCTGTCCTAATGCCTCCCTCCATCTGCCTGTCAGTTTTTCTTACTTACTGTAGTTACAGGGAAGTCATTCTGTTGTGTTGGGAGTTTTAGATTTGAATTTGTGTTGGGAGTTTTTTTCTGTGCCTCTTCCAAATGAACAATTGTGACAGCAAAATGGTTTGATAATTATCCCTTTTTGCTGCATGTGAAGGCTCCAAATGTTTTAGGAAATTATGGGCGGTTTTTGATCTTTAAAGTTCTGGTATGTTCCATCCCATTTAACAAAACAAAACAACATATGTGCAGGGTTGAGTTTTGCTTGATTTTAACAGACTGATTTCTCCAGTAAAAGCTTGAGTGTAAGCACGCCAGTTGTTCTTAATTACTATATTGGCAGTACTACTTGGTGCTTTATTTGGTGACTGATGCTGTTTGTAAGAACTCAAATAGTAAGCAAGCAGAGATTTTAATAGATTATGAAGGGAAATATATCCAGAAGTGGATATGGGGTGTTTTTTTTTCTTTCCAAAACTGAAATTTAAAAAGTACAACTATAGAAGTCGTTATGTGGATTTTAATTATTAAGCCAAACATCCTGTTGGTGAAGATTTGGGAGGATGGTGTTTTCAGGGAAGTAATAGAAATTCCAGAGATGAATGAACTATACCCTGGGGCAGCACAACTGGCTTTAGGCTGACATATGCAGGAAACCTTAGGCAAAGCAAGGGACCACTGGGTCCTAGACCAGTGCTCCTGGCTGCAAATTTAAGCTTGAAATTCAGGGCACTCAGTTCTAGCCACTCACATCTGTGGACCTACCTTTGGGACTTAAAAACTACACTTGGCAGAGTGCTAATGAGGAGTGTGCATAAATTAGCAAGGTGAATGTAGTGGCCCATTATTATCATCCCTTGATTCTTAGTGTTATAGGAGACACAGTCAGGAGGGATGCACCAGCTTCAGAGAGAGCAGCTACACAGATCCGCTCTGCTTCTTTACGAGGTTTGCTTTGTAACCTGAGTGTGCTTCCAAGTGACAAAAGAAATTATAGGGATGATAGTGTAAAAAATAAATACAGTAGATAATAACAAGGCCATAGAAATGTTCTTTAGCACTAAATAGGACAAGGAATATCATGTGGATGAAGGAGGTCTGCTGTGTGTTTCTATGGCATCTGCAAGAAATCCCTCTGGTGGCTGGGTGATGTTTCTGTGTGAATGGAAATTAAGTTCCTTCCCTCCTCCCTGAGACATTTTTGAGTCAAAGGAAAAAGTGTGCTAATCTGAAAATGCCTATTTAATCCCCTGTGAAAAAGGGTTCATTTAACTGCAGTACTATACGACAATGAATTGGCTTTCTCCCATTGGGCAGCGTTGTTTCTAAATATTTAAGTTATTCTTGTGAATGAAGCTAAATAAAATTTATTTTATAACACCTGCAAACATGAAATCTTGCCTGTTGCTAGAGTTTAGGGAATAGTTGGTTCAAAATCTGACAGTTGCAAAGCTTCTTCATCTTCGTATGTTTTTATCCTTTTCTGAACAAAACATTCAATGTCAGATGGAAATACCAGAAAAAATTCCCTCAAATAACTAAATACTTGACATCCCAAAGGGAAACATCCGCCCTTTAGCCAGTGGGAAAACATTTCTTATCATTAGAATGCATTGTGTTATGTTATTAAAAATCTGAAGAGGCAACTTTATTTAAGTCTTACCCAGTTTAAATCCTCACATGAGAACTTTCTTATGAAGTGATAGTTAATATAATCAGCCAAGTCCTCAGTCTGATTTTGCCTTTACGGGGCAGGATCATGCGTAGGGTGAAATTTTGACCCTTTATTTTGTCAGCAAGAAGTCATCATGATTTTGTTCTTTTAAGAAGAAGAGTACTGTCATCCTAAAGGCATCTGTGGATTTTTCTGACCAGAGAATAGCCACAGTGAGGACCACATGTTTGTTCAAGTGAAGGAGGATGAGAGCAAGCTCACACAGCCACCTTGAGGCAGTGAAGCCCAGAAGAGTGGTGTTGTTTGACCACCAGCCTAATCAATGCTCTTGAAATAGTGTTATGGGGTATTTATTGTGAAGAATAGAGACTCTGTACTCTGAGTGCAAATGGAACAATTTCTGATGTGACAAACAAATCTGTTAAAGATATATTTCATAAGATTTCTTAGCACAAAATGTACCTTATTGCTGCATGCAGTCTGCCTGCAGAAGAGATTTGCACTTAGTCAGACCTTGCTCTGTCCATGAGCACCTGAAAGCATGAATGCAGTGCTTTGTTGGTGAGAAAATGTTCAGAGGACCAATTCGCGAAAACCGTGATACTCTGGTTTCTTCTTTCTGTTGGGAGATCGTATGTCTGACTCCACTGAAGACAATGGCAGCTTTGCCGGACTTTTCCAAGGGCCAGGTCCAAGTAGGTTATCCTCCTGACTGATGAGCTGGTGTAATGATAAACAAGAAATTGTTGAAATTTGCCTTTTTGGTATGTGTAAGAAGAAGGTAAATGATCTGTTGCCTAATTAATTACAAGTAGAAAGACTCTACCTACCTGCAGTTACTCAGAGTGCAGAGTGAGAATTCGCTGGATGGAAATCAAGCTGATTTCAGTTATGGAGAGAAGAGATGTTTGTCCACATGGGCTAACCAATCTGTACAAGGCCAGTAAAAAGTTATAGTAACTCTTCTAGCTTGTAGGTAGTAGTCATGGTTTCTATTCCTCAGAAGTTATATAGCCAAGTGATTTCTACAACTTTCAGGGATGCTTTCTATCGCAGTGTACAGATTAAGCCACTAGAAATCTTTCAGGTACTAGCAAATACAGTGAAACTGCAGCTGCATAGATTTCTTCATACGTAGATACCTTACTCAGTGACAAAACCTGACCCTGTGGTTCTCTAGAAAGGCAGTTCCAAGTTGGGGTAGCAGGTCGGGGGGAAGAGGGAGGGAAAATAAAGGGCAGGAGAAGGAAAGAAATGGCAGTCTCTGGGAAGGAAGGCCAAGGAGCTGGAGCTGGTGAAGCCTAGAACATTGCTTGGTTTTCAGGAGAGACTATATTATAAATAGGTGTGGAAAACCAGAGATGCAAGGAGAGATAGTGGGGTTTCATCGATTCTCATATTGCAGTAGTGCATTAGTACTCTTTTCATGGATTTGGACCTCACTGTACTTATTTTGCTTTACAATAATAGCACAGCAAAAAAGGTGTAGTAAGGATCTTGTAATGTAAATGAAGAGATACTTCATTGACATGCATGACTGTAAAGCCAGGTACAAGTTAGCATATTGAATAGAAAAGCTAGTTTTTTGCATAACATAAATACATGAGGATTCCTTGTTGTTAACACAAATGCTGGGTAACACAATCTGTATGGCCTCTGGGTTGTAGTGACAATGTTGGTTTATTCTCATATTTTCTCAGGTTCTGTTATAAAAGGTTCCTTTCAATAGGAGAGGGTGCTCTTAAAGGAAAACAAAACTAAACAAAAACATAAATCTCAAACTTTATTGATTAGAAAGTAGTTTTAGGAAAAGAAACCCAAATCCCAGAAGTATGATCTTGTGCTGAGGAGCTATTTTTGTCCCAAATTAAAGTTATTTAGCTCCTTTTCTCCTATCCAGATCAATCTTGTTTTATCTCTGCAATAGATTAATTCTTTACAATATATGTTCTCAGACAGGAGCTTGTAGATAGAGGGTTGTGGGACATACAAAATGCCCCATGGTTTTTGAGATGACATTCTGTTGGGAGCAACAGTTTATCTTTACATATCTGTATGCTCCAAAGTGTACACTTCGTTGAAGAACAGAATCATAAAATGGTTTTGGTTGGAAGGGTTCTTAAAGCTCATCCAGTGCCAACCCCCCTGCCATGGGCTAGGACACCTTCCTCTGTAGCATCTTGCTCCAAGGCCCATCCAGCCTGGCCTTGAACACTTCCAGGGATGAGGCAGACATAGCTTCTCTGGGCAGCTTTTGCGATGGCTTCGCCACCCTCTCAGTGAGGAATTTCTTCCTAATATCTAATCTAAATCAACACTCTTTCAGTTTAAAGCCTTTTGTTCTAATCCCTTGTAAAAAGTCCCTCTCCAGATTTCTTGCAGGCCCCCTTTAGGTACTGGAAGCTTATGGAATCAATGGAGTCAACTCTTTAGTAGTTACTGGAATCTGCTTGGTGACACAGAGTATGACAGATGATCACCCATAATTACATTATACATGGGTATCCAGGGTAATCAAATATTTAGCTTACCAATGATAAGCCTTCTGAACAGGAAGGAAGAAAAGGTTATTCACACAAGCTTCAGTCCCAGTGGACACCTTGTCCTCATTTAATGTCACTGACCTGGCAAGACATTGTGCAACAAATTTGTCAGCTAAGGATACAGAAAAGAGCATTTTTAATCACTGCGGTGATCAGTTTCACATTTGTTAGTCAGACCAACAAGAGGAGGTGGATGTGCAGGTGAAAATCATCATTGTACTAACTGCTACTGGGACTGACTACTGTGCTGCACAGGTATGAGAAATGAGAATTAGAGATATGAGAGGCAAGTGAAATCCGGAGAGCAGGGTACAGTGTGCTGGGAGTCCTGCACTAGAACACGGAGTGTCTGTGCTGTTTCTGCAGGTAACCAGAACAAAGGTGAAAGATGTGAATATGCACATGCTCATCTAATTTCCATACTGGAAATTTCAGCTCAGCCCATGTCTCCAATAAAGTAGTCTTTTATTCCCTTTTTTAATTTCTTCTGCTGAGAATACCAGTATTGCTGTAGCTTGTTTGCATATGTGTTGCCAGAAAAACGTGAAGGAAAAGCATGAATTGGAAAGGTAAAAAGCATGGTCCTGTGCTCCCAAAGCTGCATTAGAGGTGTTCAGTTACCCAATTTTCTGCTCTGTTTAGGAGGGAACAAAAAAGAAAGAACAGACTTGGCATTGGTGCAGCCTCCGTCTGGAAGGAGTGTTAGGATGGCTGGTGCGTTAGAGAGCCTGTGAATGATCACTGCTGTTCTGCCAGCTCTGAAAGGAGTGAACGAAGTAAGATGCTCTTTCTCTGCTAGACCAGGTTCAGCTCCCAGGCTTGAACTAGTACGTATCAAATATGTTTGGCATACAGGATTTCAGGAACTATTCCTGGTTTTGGGAGGACATACGGTGCTTTCTCTTCAGATCCAAAGAAGCTTAGCTTGTGCTCTTCATTCCACCTGCAAATTCATTGTGAGGATGCATTTTCCCCACTGCTTGAGGTTTCTTTATTTTCCTGGATTTTATCTTCAGCTTGGAAGATCATTGAGCTAAAGCACAGTAAGCTAATTTTCTCTTTTACAGAAAGAAACTCAAGCTTAGCTCATGATCTTTCATTATAATGTGCATATAAGTGTATTTATGAATGTAAACATTCATGTATGAACTATTTAGAAAAAGCAAACATTCGTTAGAAACTCCTTCTAGAACATGAGTGTGGCTGAGCCCTGGAACATGTTGCCCAGAGAGGTGATGTTTTTGCATCCTTGAATATTTTCAGACTTCAGAAGAATGAGGCCATGAGCAGCCTGATAATGCTCTGAAGTTAAACCTGCTGAGCAGAAAGTGGATAGGTCCCTTCCCAGCTGAGTTTTTATGTTACTCTTTATTCCGTTTAATGCAGCATGTTACAAAAAGAGGTATTGACGTGGACTTCAGCACCCAGAGCAGTCTGCACTGTGTTCAGCCGTCCCAGTGAGCTATACTTGTTGATGATGCAGCCCTGCATCTTCTGTGTGTTGCACTCATTAGAAAAAAAATATCTCCTAAGCAGATTTAAACAACTGCTGTCATTTGTCACCTCAAAATCTATGGCAAACTCTTAAGGACAAGTGTCTCACCTTTTGAGAGTCCATATCTCCAAACCAAGGAAAAGACAGAACGCAGTGAAGCAGAGCTGTGTTTCATGTTACCGAAAGTATTTTGTCCATGTGTAAAACATCATAGCTTTCGTAGACTTTCATAGACTATCAAATGTTTCTAAAACTTTTGCAGGCAGAAACAAGCTCTGTGTGTCCTGCTCTTTAGAAGTGTGAAATTCAACTTCGTTAAGCAGCAGCCTAGTAACTCAGTGGGGTGTCACTGGTCCAGGAGCTGCTGTTGCCCATGCCTGGCTACAGCTGGATGTAGTTGTGCAGGAATAAGGCTGGTCCAGGTTGTGGTTCTTACAGCATGCTCTGTGGGTGCTGCAGGTTTTCATACAGCCAAAAACTTCCCCAAAACCAGGAATAAGCGTTTCAATTATGTAGGCAATATAATTAACACATGCAAGATACTTAACATATACTTCCTTTGGGCTTTTTACACAATAACTCTCCAGGGTAAAAGTTCCTTGGGTAAAAATACATGGAAAGTTCTGGTGTGGGGTTTTTTTAAGCATCATCTCAGCATTTATCATAGGGTTGATTTATCGGTTTTCACTATCAGAAGTGTGCTTTGCAGTCCCAGTTCTCCAGATCTGGGTGCATGCTGGAGCATGCTGTAGGATTTTCTGGTGCAGCTTCCTTTACTTGTCAACCCAGCCCAGGAATAACATGAAAGAGAAGAATGGGACATGTTCTTGAGTCTGATTTCGGTGTGGAGCTTGGATACACCCCAGAATAGGTTTACCCTAGAATCTGGAAAGTGCTCCAGGATCCCACAGCACAAACATGGATCAGGAGGATCAGGCAACTGTCTCTTTCTCATGTCTCAGCTGAGCACAGCTGATAACAGAGGTGATGGATAATTTTGGTAAGGTGTGCCGTGGTTGACAAGGCTTTTTGTAGTGGACCCCAAGGCTCTTTCCCTCTGCCAGAGATTTGTTTCATGTGTAGTCATGCTTTCAGTTTCACCACAGCCAGAGAGATCTTGTAACACACTCGGGTATCGCAAGGCAGTTCAACAGTTCAAGTAACTTCAGCATGTCTGAGTGGGAATAAATGCTGTGGGTAAAGTCATAGTCAGAGATGTGCAGGGTATTTAATTTGCTGACTGCTCAGGGCTGGGACGTTAAGAGCACAAGATCTGCTGTACAGAGCCAGAGCAGAGGACCCTCTTGCCCACGGCTCTGCCTTCAGCAGCAGACACCAGCAGACACCTAGGGCAGAGCACAGGGCAAACTTATTGTGCTCCTATTCCCATCTGCTCCCAGTGCAATGTTCCACCATTTCCAGCTGAGGCACTTTCTGAATGAAATGTATGCAAATCATCTCTTATCTCTGTCTTGTTTACCCATGTGATTTTCTCACTTAATGTGTGTACTGTTCGTGTGAGCTGCCAAATTCCTCCTTTCTTTCTCGACAAAAATGTATAATTTCCAGTATAACATCACCTTAAAACACACTGATTGAAGTAATTACTGCTATTAAAAAAGTAGTACATATTTTCTTTTTATGATCACCCTAAGTGCTGCTTGATATGTTTTAATGTCTTAACATTCCTAAGGCAGATGTTTGCTTTTCATGAAACATTAATTAGAATCTAAGAATCAAAGAGGAGAAAAAATACATAGGTATGTGTGCGTGTGCATCTGTTTGTCTGTGAACTGGAGACAGTACAAACTTTGTATTAAAAAAAGGCAGTAAGTAAATATTTGAGAGGAAGACTCTATCAGGAGATTACACTGATATTTAAGCATATTAAAGAAAAAAAAACCCTACTATGTTTTTGTATGGTATGATTTTGGCATCCGACTGCTAGGTGGAGTTTTATAAATGGTAATGAAAAATAATCCATATCCTATTTCTTCACAGTTTAATATGTAGTGTATGATACATTCACCAATATCCTGAGTGGGAGGGGAACGTTATACCAACTGTCAGAAAATGAAATTACATTTTGTGAAAAGTTACTACAAAATAAAGTAATTGAAAGCTGGAAACTGGGAAATGCGGTTCAATTTCCCTTCTCAAAAACACATGGAGTACCCACGTCATGCCTGTTAGTGTCTGAAACTTGAAGGTCTAACAGAAAGAGGATATCTTAAGTGAGATGAGCTCCCTGAATGAGAGGTATGCTGCTATGCCAGAGGAGCCAGGCAAAGGCATTGGGACAGCGGAGCTGCTCTGTGAGCCTCACCCAGAGGAGAACTGACAGCTGCCCTGGGTTTGCATGAGCATGCTGCTTGATGTAAGTATGCTGCTTGATGTGCTTGGGGGGCGCTGTCCCGCCACTGCATCCAAAAGCCAAGGTGTAAAAAATAATGCAGAAAGCTCAACTTGTCCCCATAGCTATATATTTAAGAGCTTTAGTTTCTGGAAATGCAAAGCAGCCAAAACCCCACAATGTTTCTTTCTGCAGCCCGTGTTCCCTTTGAATGCCTACCAAATGCGAGAGTTCCAAGGATTTTCTTCCACTTCTCATTACCATCTGAATGCAGACATGTTATATTCTAATTTTCTGCTTTTATTTCATTTGCCTGCAGTTTTAGTTACTATGACTGACAAGGTTGGCCCAGAAGCTGTGAATGTCTCATAAACTAAAGATTCGTATTGCTAAATTTACACACTGTTTATGTATTTGAATCTTGTATATTTATATATTCTTTTCCTTTCAAAACAAAACCTGTGTGTATCTGGATGTCCAAAATTGGCCTGAGAGTGAGACATGAATGTTGGATCTATTCTGTATTGCCAGGGCACATTGTCGCCTCCTAAGTATTTAGCATGATAATATCTCCCAATTTTTGTTTTCAGCCTATATATTCATGTGTTTATTTTTTGTGTGTTACATACACAAGCATCATTTCATTGTGGAGTGAAAGGTGGATTTTCCAGTTGTTCCTTGTGTTGCTTGCTTATGCCTGTGTTCTTGATTTCTTCATACAAATACTTTATTTCTGTGGAAGTTGCGGCATTGGTGATAATCACAGCTAGTTGACACTGAAAGTTGTTGTGACACTTCCCTAACCTCTTGACCACAGTTTCCCATCCTCTCCCATGTGTCAGTAGGTACTTGGCAGACTTCACTATTTAGGGAATGAAACCAGCAAAAGGAAACAAGCTGCTTGAGTTTGGGTTTTTTGGGGGCAGAATTGAGTTTTTGTCAGTGTGGGTCCCTGAACTGGCTTGCTGCAGGATCAGACAAATGCTAGTGCCTACACAAGGGAAAGCAACTGGAGCAGCACTGTCCTGGTATGCCATCTTAGCCATCACATCCTTCAACAGCCCAGAGCCTGAGAAACTCAAGGGGGATGCATCTTATGTTATGCCCACCTTGGGGGCCACACTCTGGCCCAGCTGAGCAGATGCTGCATGGGGCTGAGCCAGGTCTGGTTCTGCTTCTCCTGGTAGCCAGAGTGAAGAGGATGCTGCTGATGTGTGCCTGCATCTCACCCCAAAATAAAATCAGCTTCTGTTTTCAGCAGACATGGCCTATGATTAAGGCACAGCCATGTATCTCTTGTTTAACTACAGGGCTCAACTAGGGAGGAAGGTAATGCGGTGTGAATGCTGTAGGGATGTATGGTATGGTGAAGGGGCCTTGGGACACATGCTGATCTATACCTGTTGGCTATGTGTCAGTGTGTTTTCCATGAGGTCTTTTGCAAGGCAGGCGGGAGACATAGCCACACAGTCTGAGCTCATAGCTGAGGGACCAAGGAAGAGTAAAGGTGGCAATCACAAAGATGAAAATGCGAGATCAGCTAGCCCTTCTCTGGCTTGGTGGGAGGCCATCAGCAGCAGGAAGCTCATACTTTGGTGGACGAAGGTAACACTACTTGTTTGCCACAGGGTGAAAGCACATGAGCAAGCTGTTTATGGAGAGAAGCCAGTGTGCAGTGATTTGTCACCGCATACATGGCATGTTGTTGGTGTGTTGTAGCACTGAAGACAGTTCAAGGCTTTAGTAAACACATTGTCCTCCCCAGGCAGTTCTGCTCTGTATATCGCTCGGAAAACACAGGACTGGTATAAAAATACCTGCTACATGTGTTTTTCGCAGTGTTACTGGGTATGCCAGGGGCCTTTCACAGGCTGTATGCACAACAGAGGAGAAACTTGTAGGAGGCTGTGGGCAGCATTCATAGAAAGAAAAAATAACCCTGCATTACCAGGGTTATAATCCCTGTTGCATGCAGCACAGATCACGTTCAGCAGAACTTGATGGCCATCTACTGGTGAAGCCCCAGTCTTTGTTTTACTTTGCAGACTTTTTGGTCAGAGAGACAAGTGCCTGGCAATGTGTGAGTTGCAAAGATGCATGTTTTCACTTGTAGCTGGAAATAGCACAGCTGACGTTCTGTAAGTCACCCTAAGTGCCCACATTGGTTTCATTCATTTCACCCTATGAGCAATACGACAGATGTTGCAGCTGCTTCTGGAAGCAAACAGTAGTCTCCTATGATTTCTGTTAGTGTAACAGCTTCTGCCCTAACATAGAAATTACACTGGTTTTAGAAATAATGAACTGCAAATAAATAAAGATAAAGCTGACAGTCCAGAACCGTTTTCTTCTTTGTTAATCTCTCAAACTTGATGTGTCAGCAGTAATTTGATACATCCTGCAGTTTCTCTGGGGTGTTACATGTAGTATCAGTCCTCTTGCTAAACCCCACCTTAAGCCTTAAGGGCTCCCTGAGTTCTTGGCTGTTAACAGGAGCACTGGCAGCTCCTTATCTGGGCATTGTGGCAGCTCTCAGCTGCTGATATGTTTCCAGGTCTTCACTCTGGGTAGACAGTGAGGGCCACTTGGGGTAAAGGGAGGCTGCTATGGTATGGTTTGTGTGGTTGTCTGGGTTTTTTTCAGTTACTTATTTTACAGGGTTTTAAACCACATATGAGTCTCTTCTGCTGGCTCATTTGTCATGTAGCCTGCACTGCTGTGAAGGGAAGGCATGCGGTTACATTTTCTGGTTCCAGCTCACAGTACTCCCCTCCTCAGCTTACTGAGCAAGTGATACCTGTGAAGCAGTCAGGGTTGGTGGCAATGCACATCACCTTCTGTGGCTTATTCAGTTGATTTCCGTGGCATGGAATAGATAGGATGCTTTTAGAAAGAGGGAGCAATCCAGATAAAAAGCAGCAGCACTGATCATGCGCCACCTGCTTGGCACTGCTTTATGCCACCCTCTCCTCTATAAATTCCTGGGAAAGCACAGAGCAGTTCCCAGCAATGAGGTCACCTTCTTGTACGTGACAAAGAGCTTTTTGCAAGGTGCTGACTTTTCTCAAGCTTCATTTTGTCTCAGGGCTGGGAATTACAGCAGCATTACAAGCTTGATCCTCCTCCCATGTAAACGAGCTGTACTATCCAGGATCTGAACACACTGTTACAAAATAGGCTTTTAAGACAGCTCATAAATCACATGCAAGAAAAATTATGCACAAATATTTATTTTTAAAGATAAAGATTTTTTCTGGTCTAGAGCCCTGGATTTTGTGCCTTCAATATTGAGCTTTAAGATTTTATTTCAATGTTTGCTTTTTATTTTAGATGTTTAAAGAAAAGACTAGAGTAGCAAGACCATTCTCAGTGAATCATCTAACCCAAGACGGTTATTTACCCAGATGATTAAATGCAATTACTAAGCCATTTCTGTGACAGCTAAACATATCTGTATTCCTGTCACATAGTTAAAGTGCTGATGTGTCTTACTCTCCTGGGGACTACTTTTTGCTAGTTAATGTTAATATTATGTCACTCTGTCCATTTCCTTCTCCACTTCAGAAATTCCTCTCACTCCCGTTAACACACATCGTTATTAGAGACAAAAATAATTAATCTGGAAAATCTCTTTGCCTGAAGGTGAAATAAGAATATACATTAAGTGCTGAGAGAGAGAGGGCTGTCAGAAAAAGGGTACTCCATTTTTCTAAAATAATGCTTTAAATTAGGGTTGTACTCTAAAACTATTTGAACAAAATGAAAAATGCATGATTTCAAGTGCCATTAGTGCAAGGCTTAAAGATTTGTATGCAGAGAATTAGAACATCGGTCAAATCATATGCAAGTCAGATGGTGCAAGATGCTTTATGCAAAGTTTTAACCCAGTAGAAATAGTCCTCAGCAAATTCTGGAGATGTCTATAAGTTTTATTATGCCAGAACAGCTATAGCTATAGCAGCAGTGATTATTGTAACAGAAGCAGATTGGCGTTGACACAGGAGCTTCTCAGCAGATGCATTGACAGTGGTGCTTCTTTCAAATGCCTTTCTTAGTATCTCGGCTTTCCCCAAGCTTTGTGCTTACTTCTTTCTGTGATCACTTTCTTTTCCTCGCATTCATTTTCATTTGACAGTCACAAATTCTTTCAGGAGAACTGGGAACTTTCATCTTAAGAGTTTAAAAGAGCTAGCTGACTGATGAATCTCTAGATCATTTACCTTGAATGTCAATAAAACCGAGAATGAGGGGGAAGCCCCAGAAACTTGAAGGCCAATGTTGTTCCAGCACTTACAGTAGCTAAGCAGACTAGTATAACTGTAGGTGAACGTGACTGCAGTGCAGTGTAACCATGATGGGGTTGACAAGGAGATCGATTAGTAATGTTTTATAGCTGGGTAAGATAATTCGTGGAAGTCAGTGAGGGTTTGGGTCTTGGCATATGTCCTGGGCTCAGCAGTAGCAGTCACTTTTCTCCTCCTTAGTAGCTGGTGCAGTGCTGTGTTTTTGACTTTCGGCCTGGGAACAGCGCTGATAACACCAGTGTTTTTAGTTGCTGCTCAGTAATGTTTAGTCTGACCAAGGACTTTCTGAGTCTCTGCTCTGCCAGGGAAGAGGGGAAGCTGTGAGGAAGCAGAGACAGGACACCTGACCCAAACTGACCAAAGAGGTATTCCATACCACAGCACGTCATGCCCAGGATGTAAAAACTGGGGGCAGGGACCCGGAAGGGTTAGATCACTGCTTGGTCGGGCTGGGTATCGGTTGGCGGGTAGTGAGCGGTTGTATTCTCTTCCCTTGTTATTTCCCTTGTCATTATTATTATTATTGGTGGTAGCAGCAGTGATTTGTGTTATACCTTAGCTACTGGACTGTTCTTATCTCAACCTGTGGGAGTTACATTCTTTCGATTCTCCTCCCCATCCCTCCAGGAGCGGGGGGGGTGGGGGGGGTTGGTGAGAAAGGTGGGGGAATGAGCGAGCAAACTGTGTGGCTGATTTACGGCTGGTCTTAAACCATGACAGCATACCAGCTTGGTAACAGTTTATGACACAAGTTTATCTAACCAAGGCAAGTACACTGTTGTAACAGGCTTCCTTCAGGTATCAGAATTGGTACTCACAGTAGTTAGAAACTTAAGCAACATGACTTCAACATGATATTTTTAAATGCTTAAAATTGTGATTACTGATAGACCTTAGGACATTGCTGTAAATGGAGTATCTTTGATGAGCATTCACGTTTCTATGGAGATTGTCCTTTGGCCCTGTGCTAATAAACTTTTTATGTATCAGTTGTCTGAAAGGAAATAAAATTCATTGACTTGCAGATGATAGATTGAGAATTGTTAAGTAAAGAAATGGAATGAGGGGTGATCTAGTTCTGTTGGCAATCTGTATGCAAGCAAATAACAGGTGTTTGGCCAAATGTGAGGATCCATGGTCCACAGCTGGGTACTGGAAGCACTTTTTCATAAAAGGTTTCTGGATTTTTATCTATTTAAACCTGTCAAAGAGGAATTATGGAGGCTATAGATAAAGATGTTTAGAAAGCGTGGTTCAGTGAGCTTGGATCTGGACACATATGATATAGAAAACAAGTTCAAGATAAAGTCAGGCTACTTCACTATTGGGGCAGTATTTCAAGCATCGTGGTGTTTTCTCAGCAATAAGCACATCTAAATCAAGACTTGAATTATTGAATATGCTCTACTTCAAGCACAAATTGTTTCAAATATGTGCTGTGGACTACATGGTAGAAAAGGAAAAAGTTAATTATGAAGGTCACTTCTGGCACAGTGATATGTTACAGCTGATCTTGTGGGACACAAGATATACACCACACTCTTGCTTCATTGTTTTGTTTCTGTTCTGGTTTTTAGTTCAATTTCACCGTTCAGTATTGAGAGCACAAGGCGTCAGAGGAGGTCTGAGTCTCCAGACTCCAGGAAGCGGCGCATCCATCGGTGTGACTTTGAGGGGTGCAACAAAGTATACACAAAAAGTTCCCACCTGAAGGCTCACCGGAGGACGCACACAGGTAAGACTTCGCTGTCACTATGTGCCATGGTTAAGACAAGCAGATTCCTTTCTGACTAATTTAGGACCTATTGTACTCGTCATCCTACACTGAGAGCCAAAGGCGTGTACCTGAATAACAGAGATGCCCATTCTGGTGCAGATCAAGAGAGTGCTTTTGAACTGAACTTCCCTGTCATCCCCGCTTGTCAGGACAAGAGCAGTGTCATTGCAAACCAGACTCCTTTCAGATGAAACTAAACAGAAAAGTGGCCTTCAGTGACACACCTACTGTGCTTCAACAAACAATGGGTGGTGATTGCTAGGGACCAACCAGAGCTAGTCCAAAGAAAACCCTCAAGAAGAGCATACAGTATGGACATAGTTCTTCAGTGCCATTGTTTTTTTTTCACTCTAAAGACCTACTCCTATTGAGCTACTACTTGCTTTCATAGCTGTAGCCCTTGAGTGCTAAGTGCCACTAAATACCTTCAGTTCAATTCAGATGTAAACTTGAATACCTCAGTATTTTTTTTTTTGGAGGCTGCAGAGGCACCTACCACATACTGCAGAATGAAGTCAGACACTTTATGAGAATAGGTTGCACTAGGTCCCTACAACAGAGATGCAGGAGAGGTGCCTACATGAGCTTGGTCCCATTCAGTGATGGCAATACTTAACGCTGAATCAATACCTGGTGTCCTTATTAAGGGTTGTTACTAGTCTTCATGACAGGCATGTAAGGGTAGCTGAAGCAATGATGTGTAATTGTTGTAATTTTATTGTGTATGAATTCAGGAGCAGTGATTTGAAGTCATCAAGAACAATTTAAGAGAGCATTGCTCAGATGGCTAGAAAGGCAGTAGACAGAACACTCCGAGCTTCAGTGCTGTTCCTTACTCTGCTGCTGATTTGCTTAAATTAAGCTTATTGATCTCTCTACTCCTAGTGTTCTTCAGCATTCTAGTAGTTCCTTGGAGAAGAAATTGTATTTATCCAGCATGTAGCCCAGTGTTGTTCTCTGCTGAGAATCTGCTGGCACTTGCTGTGGTGTGATGTACTCTAAAGAGTATGAGATATTGTTTTAAAAAACTAAAGTGATGGCTTCTCCATTTCAAATGAGGCCATTTCTCCATCATTTTTTCCAATATGTCTTTTGGTTGGTAAGACTTTTGTTGGGAGGAATACTGAACAAGGCTCATCTTAATACCCCCTGCTAAATCAATTTCTGTAAGGTAAGAGTTCCTTCCTTAAACAGCAGAAATGTTCTGGTGATCTGGGAATTTCATTACATTTCCCTTCAGGCCAGTTATACTAGTCTCTTCATGCCTTCCTGTTAATGCTTGTACCTTCTCCTCTCTCCTGATTTATCATGTCTTGTCTTAATTCTTTTTCCTTCTTCCTTTCTTTTCCCAGTCCTCAGTGTGATCTTCAATCCCCTACCCTTCCAATGTATTTTATATACCTTACCCTTTTACCTCATTCTGTCATTCCTGTTTTACTTCTTTTATACCAATCTAACCCTGCTCTGTCCCTTTCCTTCCTCCTGCCCTGATTTCTAAGTGATTTTCCTATTCTTGCCTGTGTCATCCGTTGAGCATTATAGGGCTGTAGCAGATTAGAAGGCAGAAAGCCCAGCAAAGGCATGAAAACAGTAGACTGTTTGGTTTGAACCAGAAATACTACTACGTATTTATATCACAGGGAGGACACTATTTTCTGGCCTGCAAAACTGGTGACCAGCCCAGGACTATAAGCAAGCATCGTGTTAAGGAGCTGAATTACAAAACTCGATGTGAACAATCTCAAAAACGTCGCACCCAAGTTAGCCCAGAAATACAGAAGGCTCTTCTCTGCTGTGACTTTTTAAAACACCAAGTATCTCATTTGTTAATTTATTAGTGATCTTATGGCAGACCAGAACTTGCAAGTAATGCGCCCAAATCAGTGTTAGATCATCTGCACCTCTGAATCTCAGGCTGTGTGCTTAGGGTGTTCAAAACTAGGCACTGAAGGCTTGAAATGGTGTTGATAATTACAGTTTTTGCAGCTGTAACTCTCCAGCAGCATGAAGAGAGTTTCTGTACCTGCCATAATCATAGGATCCATCTCCCCAACCTTGGTTCTCTGGCAGCTGGGTGTCTAGGCTATGCTATCTGTCTGGGATCTCCGGGTAGTCAGAGAAGAAGGATTGGCACCTCTGGGGCACGTTATTCCCTCTTCAGGTAGGCCTAGGGATTGGCTTGCAAAGGTACTTCTCTTTCACTGCTGAATATAGAGGAAGACCAGATACCTACCGGGCTGTTAGCTGGATGAAACAAATCCCCACCGCAAAAGGCATCTGCCTGAAATATTTTGCAGTCATTTTGGATGTTGGTTTATTCCTTCAGGGAGAAAAGAAAAATAACATTAAATAAAAAAACTTAATTAAATAGTCATTTGTTAACTGCTTTATATTGTCATGTCTTCATTCCTGCAACAAGTATAGTCTAGAGAGAAGGTGAGCACTGAATTTAGCCGATGGAACCAGTGAGAAAATCTGTATCATGCGGTTAAAATGAAATGTATTTTACAGAACACTTCTCAGGTCTTGGTAAGAAGTTGGTGGATTCAGACTTACGTTTAGCATTGGCCGTGAACATACTCTTACGTATTAATCTCATAGTACTTTTTTTATCTTGCCCTTTACTTTTGCTTCAGGCAAAAGAAGTTAATTATTCACTTATGACCCACAGTAATTAGTACCATTTTGGATAAGTATAAACGAAGTATGACAGCTATGCACGCAAGGGTGAGCAAGTTTCAGTAGGAAGCTTTCTGAGAAAAGATCACAGAAACTCGGCATTGCGTAATATAGACTTTTTTTATTTTAGGCAGGCTGATCTTGCAGGCAATTGTTTACCGAAGCAAAATGTGCTTGAGAACTTTTCTTCTTACTATTTACTATACATGCATAGCCACTAAAACATTCACAGTTGTTTGGATAGAGGAGGAAAAATAATCTTGGAATCACAGAACGCTTAGAGTTGAAAGGGGCTTAAAGCTCATCTAGTTCCAACCCCCTGCCATGGGCGGGGACACCTTCCACTAGACCAGGTTGCTCAAAGCCCCATCCAGCACTGAACACTCCCAGGGATGGGGCAGCCATGGCTTCTCTAGGCAGCTGATGCCAGTGTCTCACCACCGTCACAATGAAGAATTTCTTCCTAATGTGTAATCTATATCTGTCCTCTTTCAGTTCAAAGACATTCCCTCTTGTTGCTACATGTCCTTGTAAAAAGTCCCTCTCCAGATTTCTTGTAGGCCCCGTTTTGGCACTATAAGACTGCTATAAGGTCTCCCTGGAGCCTTCTCTTCTCTAGGCTGAACAATCCGAACTCTTTCAGCCTGCCTCCATAGGAGAGGTGCTTCAGCCCTCTGATCATCTTTGTCTTATGAGGGCAGAGTAGATGGGGAGAATCATCTTGACCTGGTGGTCACGCTTCTTCTGATGCAGCCCAGGATACGGTTGGCTTTCTGGGCTGTGAACACACACTGCCAGCTCATACTGAGCTTCTCATCAACGGACACTCCCAAGTCCTCCTCATGGGTGCTCTCAATCCCATCTCCCCCAGCTTTGTATTCTGCTTTTTATTTTTTAAACAAGTAGTATTTTGACAGGATGAATAACTTGGTTGGTTGGAAGGTATATACTTCTTTTATTCTTAATTAAAAATGGAAACAAAATATTATAGGTTAACTTTTAATTCTCTTTGAGTAACTCCTGGGTTTTTTTAAGTATACCGTGCCCTGGCTTCGCAATACTTCTCACTGGTGTCCTTGAAACTTAGTGTACTGGTGTGGGCATGGAGTCCACTGGGGGGCGAGCTTGAATTACGTATAGCTTCTCCAGCTGGAACTGCAAATGAAACCTGTACTTTGAGCAGTTCATAAATCACAAGCATTGGTATTAAATTTCTCTTTCTAGTATCAGCTTCTTGTTGTTGTTTTGCCAAATCATCAGATAAAGCTATCGGGAGGTATCGGGTGTGATGGAGAGCCTTCGGGGCTTGCATGCAATCTCACTGCTCAGGTTTATCTACCCTTTCCGCAAGGAGAAACTGTGAGAAATTGGCTCATTGGAGTTGTGTTGAGTTAGTTTCTGCTTCAGTGAACTTAAAGAAAATTACTAATGTGTGACTACAGATGAGTAATCTTGAAACATGGGAAAACCAGCAACCCTGGGTTGCATTGTTGATCTCTATATGTCTGCGTTGTGCTCAGCATAGGTGCTTGGTGTCAGCCCCAGGACTGGGGAGAGCTGTAGCTGATGTTCCCTGTGAAGTCTGTGCCCCTGCAGTCCTGGTGGGACTCACCTTCTTCAGTTTGCTGCTTTCACTTTGAAGACGGAGAGGGAAACAAGCATAGTGTTATTTTATAACATGTAATGGCTATTTCAGGCCTTTTAGGTAGTATTGAAGTTGCCATTGACACTTTCAGTAGAAGAGCTGTGCGTTGCAGACTAATACTGGTTCCTTGCACTGTGTTTCATTTTTTTTCCCCATAAAAATTTCATTCTAAAAATACTTAACCTTGCATTAATGAATCACTGTTTCCTGTTCTGTTAGCCCTGATTTGTGAAAGATCTAAAGATCCCTGTTCCATCTGAAGAGAAATGATGAAAACTGATATATTTTATATGAATCAGAAAGTCAGATCATGCCTTCTCTTGAGAGGCTGATACGGGTTATAAAAAATAGACTTTAATAATTGATCTGTGAAGTTAGTGAAACTGGAAATCGTGGGTCTGTAAAAACTGTAAAATGCATTTAATCTATTATTTTGGCAAAGAGCAGGCAGATATTTTCATGCCATAAAATTAAGGACATACATCTTGGCCTCCTCTCTAGTTGGCTGGACATTCCTGAAATGTCAATGTAAAGCTGCAAAGCAGTCAAAAATGTTCGCAGTTTCCCTGCAGAATTTCACTTGACTTGTCATTATTTTTCATTATAATGGATATAGGTTTGTAAGCTAGACAGTAGGACAAAGCTTTACAGTCATACCATTTATCAAGTTGAATGCAAAGCATTTAAGTCTCTGGTGAAATAATACATTTCATTATAACCTCAGTCAGCATAATAGTTGTAGATAAAGAGTGTGTATGGAAAGAAGAGAGGACACAGTGAGAGAAGAGGGAAAAAGAGAACAAGCATCCAGAACCCTTTGGGCTACTTTCTGTAACAGCACAAAGGAGACATTAGGAAGTGAAAACACCTTTGGGATAGGTAACAGTGATCATATGAAAACCAGACAAACCTTTTTTTATTAATACTGATTTCAGGTGCCTTGTTTTAATGCATTAAAAAAATAAAAGCGTCATTGTCAAAAGATGGCAGGTTCTGGCTGCCAACAGAGACACTGCAGAGACCCAGTGGCTGCTGGCAGTGGGTGATATTCCTGGACACACATCTTATGGTGCAACTGGCCATGGACAAACTGTGCCACTGCATGAACATGTGGCTAAAAGCTGCTTTCACTTTTCATCCGCAGGCTGCTTAGTCTGCAAATCTGAGTGTGCAATATTCTGTTTTAAGCTGAGTGGTGATCCTATTGGTACCAAAGCTAACCTTTGCATACCACGATCAGGTTTTCATAGACATCATCTGTCTCCTCGTCAGCAGGGAGAGCATGTAAATTTGAGGCGTATGATGTAAATTGAAGAGGCAAATTATGCTGTCTGTTAGGAGCCCTGGTAAAGAACACAGAGACTTGAAATGTACAATAGTACGCATGGAGGAGGTTTAAAGATCTTTTTGCTAAGTATGCAGAGTATTTTGGGTAGTGTGAATGTGTCCCATGGGGGTGCTGAGCATGGGGACTGTGACCTGAGAAATATAACTAACTGCAGGGGCATTTAAAGGGAAATCTGAGTCGTCTTGGATTTCACATCTGAAGTTCCTCACAGCTAAATCCATTTCTAGCTCATTGTGGTTAGCAATATCATATGCAGAATCCTAGGGAGTTTAAAACACTGCATGAATCATCCTGAAGAAGTCCACAAAGAAAGAGGTGCCTGCTTTAAGTTTATGTGGGACATAATTTTTTTTGTCATCTGTTTTTTTTTGCAGCATCTGGTACAGAAGAGATTGCTTCCCATCTCGCACTTCTATAGGATTTTCTTTTACTGTAGGAGTAATCAGCTTCCTGTATTTCTGTGCAACTTTATTTCAGTAATTAGTTACAAATCTCTGGAACATGGCAGAGTGGCTTTCTGGGGTCAATGTCAACAAAAGCCTGGACTTTCCAGTTGGTGTGAACTGGGAGTTGATTTATTCCACGAGTGTTGGCGTCATAAAGCCACTGCCATGGTTTTGTTTCTGCCTTGGAGGAGTGGAAGAGGGCAAGGGCTATAACCAGAGCACCTTCTGTGGGACTCAGATACTGGACTGCAACTTCTGGTTTCCATCCGTGGGCCCCAGCCAGCACCGGGTCTGAATCACTCTTCTCAGTGCCACTGCTTCAGATGATGCGACTGCTTTGTTAGGCATTTGGAGGCAGGCGAATATAGCCCCCAGGCCAAATGAATATTCTTGTGTTTGGTGCTTTGTCCTTGATCAACACCTATATCATTCCTGAGAGATGAGAGCAAATACCTTTGCCACAGATGTAATGAAGCCTATTTGTCAGTGTCAGGTGGTCTTCAGCAGCCTTATATGGAGGCAGTAAACATCTCAGAAGTACAGTTTTGTATCTGAGAAAATGGCAGCATTTCCTCCACTAAATATTCCTTTATAGCTGGGTTGAGACACCACCGTAGAAGAACGAGGGCTAGTGGGTACATGGGTGTTTTATTTAGTCTGTGCTTTTTCAAACATTGCATTCCTCTCACTCACTGTTGCTCCCTATATTATTTTAATACGAAAGGGCCCCTGTCATTACTCTTTGTTCACATTTTCCTTTGAGCAAGTTCAGAGCAGACTTAAAAAGTCAGAACCACCAAAAAAGTAATTTTTGCTCTGTAGGTTTTAAAACTCCATTAATTACCTGTTGTTTTCTTAAGGTCTGTTAGTGCGTTTTGCTACCTATAAGTTCCAGAGAGATATTTACAGGTTTGTAATCCCTTCTTTAGGTAAATATTGGGAGGAAGCAACATTTTTTAAATAACCCTTCTGAATTTGACTTGAACTGTGTAGATTCTTGGCCTACTTTAAAATGAATGCCTCTTTGTCACCTGCCCTACACACTCGCTCTTCAAAAGCCCAGCTTTTCTTTCTCAGGTCCTACGTGCTTCCTAGGTCCTTATCCCAGAGCTCTCCCCCTCCTCCACATAAATCTGTCAGCTGAAAAAAGCTGCAATAGCAGGTTCACATGCTGTTCCAGAAATGGGGAATTTAAATAAACAAAGCCACTTTTAAAATTAATTTGCTTTAAGTAAAATAGGAGGTTCTATTTGTATTGGGTGATGCTTTTATTTTTTAAGAAATACTTTCTTTTAGTGTTTAAAGTTTACTGCCAGTTTCAATAAATAGTAGAGCTTTCCTATGTAGAAACCATACATTTCATGGAAGTTTTCACTTCTGGCTTTCCTGCTCTTTCTTTATGAAGTTTCTATTTAGAAGATAAACAGATCATTTCAGAAATGGGGCTGCTGAAGCCTCCGCTGAAGCCTCAGCCTATTCCCATTGATGTGGCGGGATTCACATTTCAAGACAGAAGTATATTTAAAAGCAGAAGTCTGATTAAAAAAGCAGTATGTACCAGGGTACAGCAGGGTTACCAATGCCACCACAGCCTAGTAAAGAGATGTAGAAATGGGAAGCTCTGGGTGTAGTGAGATAGTTGTCTGAGTCCAGCTACTTTCAGGCAGGTGTCCATACCACAAGGAGCTTGTACATCCAGTTCTCTTCCAATAGCTGCTCTGTGGAAAGTTAAATGATTTAATTTCTGGCGCATTTTGTGAGCTCTGAATTCACCTTATACACACGGGGAGTCATTCCTCTGCATTGTAGGTCTGATGCTGTGCCGATATGGAAGACTGCCCATGTGGTTATTCCAGGGAACTTTGATGGGAAAGCAAGTCTAACTGCATCTGTGATTACTTTCAGTCTCCAGGTTATGAAAAATATTTTCAGCAGTGCCCCTTGACTTTGTAAATATGGGGTGCATATGTGTTTTGTCTGTGTGTGGCACAAGGGAATAATGATAATTTCATTATGCAGAATAGAGTTTTCTCTAAGCAAACCATTCAGTGCTTAATACTCTACCTCCAAAGAACTGCAGTTCATCTAAGGTCTCCAGCGTGGTTGTGGTCCACCATGTGTAGCCCTGCAGTGGCATGAAGGCGAGAAAGACCTCTCTACTGTTCCGTCCAAAATGCTTTCCCAGATGTTGCACCCAGAGCTGGAGGAGTAAATACACAGTGCAGGGTTTCCAAGGATATTAACTCTTGCAGCCTGCTCAGTCCCTGGCAGAGGGAACAGGATAGCAACTTGCTACTGAAATGCCCATTACTGATGATACCACTTTTGGTAAGTGTTTCTGGAGTCACTTGTGCCCATCCTGTCCTTTTCAGTGCAGCCTCTGACTGGAAACACAGTTGTTGAGAGTGGAGTGTGCTCAGAAATGCAAGTAAGCTTCACAAAAGCATTTGTTTTAATGTTTTGTTGCAGTTTTCTTTTTTTTATGCTTTCTTTTCTACATGGCTAAAAGGAAACTGGGTAGAACCTGAAAGCTAGTGTTTTCAATCTTCCCTTTGTAAGTAGAAAGCTGGGAAGATGCTACAAAACCTTCTTAGTTTGTGGGAAAGTAAAAAAGATGAAACCTTTAGGTAGGTGTAGGATGAGGGGTTATATTCTGGACTTCAGTGTTTTTTGTTCACATAGGAAATGAAACGTAGTGGGATCTTGGTCACATTATCTCTCTGCTTGAGAACGACTTCTAGCACATTGCAAACAACAAATAATCGGTTGTATAAAACTGAGTGAGACAGAGCACATACCTTGGAGCCTTTTTGTTGTTTCTCTTAGGTTTTATTTATTTAATTGTTTGGGAGTTAGTTTGTTGCTTTGGTTTTTTACAGGTAGTGGAAGGTTTAACTTTAGTGCTGGGAAACATCAGTACTGCTCTTGGTGAGCATGATGGTGCAATCCCTGGAGCATCCAGGAGTGGCGGTAGCAGAATCCTAGGCAGATGGAGTGGGAAGTGTCACTTGTTTGGTGTCTCCCTTCAGTTCACAGTGATGGAAGGGAGTTTTATTTGGGGGGGCCAGACTGAAACCGAGGCCTGCAGCACCCCAGTGAAAGAGATCAAATAGTGTGCAGGGCTGGTAGCGCCCTCTGTGCAGTTGCTTGCTGATGGAAGTATGGATCTGTTGCATCACCTATCTCAGATACCGAAGTGAGTGCAGGCTGCCATAAAAGGCAAAATCTCAGCCTTCCTCGCATCACTGGAAATTTGGTAGACCCATGTGTTTGCTGTGGCTGGAGAGAAGGAGAAAACTTCATGCCATTTTCCACTACATATATATGTAAAAAAATATATCTGTTAAGTGTATATATATGCACTTAATGTATACCTAAATATTTATATGGGTACCACATCATGCAGGAAAAACTTATAAGGAAGGGTAATAAAATGCCATCTACTGTTGGGATGCGGTCTGGCTTCTGCATTCAGGTGCACAAAAGGAGACCTTTGACGTTTCCAAAAAAATTATTATTTCTGGTTTTATAGGAATTAAAAATTTCACATCAGCAATGCTCTTGGAAATGCGTGTAACTAATCTTTGTCATAGAATCGTAGAATGGTTTAGGTTGGAAGGGACCTTAAAGATTGTTCTAACTCCCCTGCCATGGGCAGGGATACCTTTCACTGGACCAGGTTGCTGAAAGCCCCATCCATCCTGGCCTTGAACACTTTCGGGGTTGGGACATCCCCAACTTCTCTGGGCAACCCGCTCCAGTATCTTACCACCCTCATAGTAGTAAAGAATCCTGTTCTAATACCTAATCTTAATCTCCCCTCTTTCAGTTTAAAGGCATTCCCCCTTGTCTCATCACTACATGCCCTTGTAAAAAGGTTCTCTCCAGATTCCTTGTAGGCCTCCTTTAGGTATTGTCATAGAGCATTTATTCGTTTCTGTGTCACATAGTACTAGGTATGTCCCATTGTGGGGCAGAGTATCTGTGCAGAAGCCCAGTAAATAGAAAACATGGAAGAGAAGTTTCTTGCATTCCCCCGTTTCTTTCTTGTGTGTGTGGTGACAGAACAGGGCTGTCACCACACACATGATGTACTGCATTTGCCTTATTAAATGATGGAGAATTTAATTTTCTGAGTCTGGTCACAAAGGCTTGTTTGCTGGTGTTTGTATTAAAATAGTGGCAAACTGAGGCAGTTATATACCTAGAGGGGCATGTGGAACAATATCGGAAGGAAAGAGATAAGTTTGCTGGACTTGTACTGGTCTTGTAGAGTGAGGGAGAAGAAGGGCCAGGATGGCAAACAGGACCCAAGCTCAGCAATGCAGTGAAATGAAAAGATAATTCTTTTGGTGTGATGGAGCAAAAGGATTCACACCTGAATTATTCAGAACCTGAACTTGTAAATAATCAGTTCAAGAGACTCCAAAAGGGTAATCAAGTTCTGTTTCTTGTTTTAGAGTGGTGGGTGTCACTGTATTTTTGAACTGAATAAATTGTTTTATTCCCAGTTTTCACATGAAGAAACCATGTCCATGTGCTTTGCCTAACTCAGACTAAGAACAAGGAAAAAACCTGTATTTCAAGACATGTCACAGGCAGCACAATATGTTCCTGTTCTGCTCGTAGAAATTGTTTTGCCAGACTTGCTCAACTGATACGAAACTTTAATCTCTTCCCAGAAAGATACTTAATTTGCATATTTTGACAATGCTGAAACACAAAAATCAAATTCATTATGTTCACCAAAGAGACACAGGGAATCAGTAACTTGGAAACAGAGATCCCAAATGACATTTAAATAATTAAATGGATTTTTGTATCAAAATTATTGAAAATATTTCAGACTTTTAAAGGGGTGGAACTGAGATCTAGCAGTTTCATGGCAGAAAGTAAGGTGTTCCTAATATGTAAGTCACAGCTACTTTTTCTGCAGTTTTGGGAAGGTTGCTGATGCTTGCTGTGATGGTTTTCCTACCTGCAGAATGGACACAATATTTGTTACACGGTGCTATTATGAAGACAGTCTTTTATGAAGAATTACATTTAAGCTGTGCAAGTTTGATTCAAACGCATTGAATTTTGTGAATGGAGTGAGGGACAGCATCTCCTCTATGCTCTCACCTTCCCAGTGGAAACACTATACAAACTTATAAACCAAGTTTCATTTCCAAGCGCTTTTCTAACTTTGTCCTTCTCAAAGCAGAATTTCAGGATGTGGCTCTTCTATGGGGTGATGAGAGTTTAAATTTGACTAGGTGGCTAAGCCTGTACCTCTGAACAGTTCCTCATGTTTGTTTTCTAATTGACTCTTATTTGGAATAAAAATGTTATCAGTGTTTCAAAAGGCTGAGTACTATTGCAGGAAGGGGCTACAGAGAAGTAATGTAGTAACAATTCCATGTTGTAGAAAAACTGGATAGATGGGGATGTCTGAAGAGGACACAAATAAAAAGGGACATGGCACTCGCCTGTAAGAGCAGAGAGAGTGGTGAGTTTATACCAGAGAAAGAAATCAGTTTACAGCTTGATCACTGGGGTGTTTTCTGTGCTGGTAGTAGATGGCGCTACCTCATTGTTGCTTAATGACATGGTTGCTGAGAGCCTGCTAAACTGATGAATAAATGAAGCTTAAGTAACACACAAATAAAAAGAGCTGCAAGTGCACAGGGAGTACATATACAGCATCTGCACTTACAGTAAATAAAGTTCCTTGCCTAGGGAGCACAAACCAAGTTCTGTTTCCTGGAGCTCCAGAGCAGTTTCCCTTCTGGCAGAATAACCCATAACTATTTACATGGTTTTTTTTTGTGGTGCCTGTCTTCGAAGCATCTGGTGTCAAATACCATGATACCAGCTAATTGATGGGCAAAGAATAACTGCTGAGGAACCTACCACATGGGAAATTCTGCCTAGAGGTAGAGCAGACCCCTTCATCTGCTGATGGAGATGGTCTCCTGCTGGTACCTACACAGGGCTTGGTTTTAGGGAATATGTGAATGTCATCAGGGTGACTGATCTTCAAGACGTCAGAGTACATGAATAAGGGGAAGATGGGCTGTAGGGGGGGTGAAAAATTTTGGAAGGATTGACTGAACAGTGATCATTATTTAGCATTATTAGTTCATTATTTGCTTGAATTCGGAGAGATTTAATGAGTAACAGTTGTAAGTATGTTCTTAAGTGCTTAAGAGAGAGGAGCCATGATAGGGTAAGAAAAATAATGGTAAAAGTAATTATACTAATTTGTATTGTGGCATCTGGACTACAAAAGGCAAGGTTTTGGAAGGCTCTGTTAATAGAAGATGTAAAAAATCACTAGTTTTATTTGGGGTGTTGAGTCATACCTTTAAAACTTCATAAATAACTTCCCCAAACAATAGAAAGTATTCATTTTCTGCAGGGAACTGTGCAAGAAATTTTTCATGCTCCAGAGTCCCACCTGATCCATGTAAATGCTTGTCATGGCATACTTTTCACTGTCCATGCATTGCAAGGCAAAGCTGCAGAATAGCATCAGAATACAATTTCTCTGTGTTTTGGGATCTTTTTGTCAGGTTTCAGGACAAACAATAGGGCTCTTAAAGACAGGTGCAAAAGTAGAGGAGGGTAAGCTCCTGTGAAAATGCTCACAGCTGCAGGCATTTATTTTTAAATGGGTAGTTTCAAGACTAAAACTGTACAGGTTCAGAAGATTGAACTAACGGGGGTTTATCTTTCTGCAGTTTTATTTTTCTCCTCTTGTGAATTGCTGCAGGTTCTGAAGTCTTTTTCTACAGCTCTCTTTCAAAAGCTGTCCGCTGTTTTGTCTTCTTCATTCCCATGTTTCCTGTACCCTGGGCAAGACTCACACCACCTGCTTTTGCTCCCGAGAGCTGAATGAGAATTCAAGTGTCTGGTTGCGTGACAGTAACTCTGCACCCTTGCTCCGATGGCTGCCAAGCCATCGAAGCAGCCGAAATGTGCCCACACTTTGAACCCGAGAGTTTCTTGGGCACTTGAGCTCAAGTGCTCGCAGAGAGGCAGAAGTGTCTGAAGTGTCAAAATGGTTGAGTATTTGAGTTCAACTGCACTCCAGTCCAGCCTTGAAATGGAGATAGATATATAGAGATATATAAGCACTGATACTAGTTTCTTCCAGTTAACAAACTAATTTTTCCACCTCCTCAGTGCTTTCTGGGGTGCCCTGCTAAGGTCTAGCTTCTCTCTTGGTTGTGCTGAGAACTTCAGTTCACATTCATCAGCCAAATCTGGTGTGCAATACCTGACACCAGCTTCCCATCCTCTAAGCAGTTCTGCTCCTCATGGTCCTTTCTCCATCCTTTCAACTCCTGGATCTTCTGGTCTTTACAAACTCAGTGGTCAGTCTTCATGACCTAGCAAAAGGTTAAGAGTTAGTTTAATGTTGCCTATGAAGAATACTTTCTTCCTAGCACTTGTCCATCCACAGGTAACATAGGTGTTTAACAAAGAATTAATATTATTCTTCCCCTAAAAATTAGGTCTGTGTAAAATGTTAAATAATCTTAATGAAAAGTCCTATCTTTCACAGTTTTCTTTACAGTGGCTTTTTTAAGATACATATGAGTGAAAGTCTCCAGAGTAATGCTACTTTGCCTGGTTTTTACCTTCTTATGCTATATGCATATTTAATTGAAAATAATGAAAGCTCTTCTTAGGTTGAGCTTGTAAGAGTGATATTCTTTCAGTGGTGTAAATAGCTTGAGAGGAATGTGGTTAGTCCTGTCTCTTTCACGTAGCTCTATAGGGGCTGGGTAAGCAGGACTCATTGAGAAAGGAGGCTAGAAACAACGCCTGGGAACTCCAGTCAAGTGACCCTCACTCATGCTCTTCTGTCCTCTAACTTTTTTTCTTACCTGAAGTGATAATAATTTAATGGACAAACAATTTCTGGTATTTCTTTCACCAACCATCCCTTCCTGCACTGGGTTCTCCATTTGTCTTCTATGAAGGGAAAGGAGACCTGGCATTTTGTGTACC
This sequence comes from Ara ararauna, assembly GCA_028858755.1. Taxonomy (NCBI): domain Eukaryota; kingdom Metazoa; phylum Chordata; class Aves; order Psittaciformes; family Psittacidae; genus Ara; species Ara ararauna. Next base: position 91,096,917 of record CM054378.1, read on the forward strand.
AAAGGGGCTATTGAAGAGGAAGGATTTTGTGGATGTTTTTAATATCTTTAATAACTTTATCGATGATCTGGATAAGGGGATCAAGTGTACCCTGAGTAAGTTTGCAGACAGCACCAAATTGGGTGGGACTGTTGATCTGCATGAGGTAAGGAAGGCTCTGTAGAGGGATCTGGACAGGTTGGATCAATGGGCTCAGGCCAATGGTTTGAGGTTCAACAGTGCTAAGTCCTGGGTCCTGCACTTGGGCCACAACAACCCCATGCAACACTACAGGCTTGGGGAAGAGAGGCTGGAAAGCTGCTCTTGAAAAAGGACCTGGGGATGCTGATTGATGGCTGCTGAACATGATCCAGCTTGTGCCCAGGCAGTCAAGGAGGCCAACAGCATCCTGGCCACTATCAGAGGTAGCATAGCCAGCAGGGCCAGGGTAGTGATCATCCCCCTGTACTCGGCACTGGTGAGGCTGCACCTCGAATCCTGTGTTCAGTTCTGGGCTCCTCACTACAAGAGAGACATTGAGGTGCTGGAGTGAGTCCAGAGAAGGTCAGCAAAGCTGGTGAAGTGTCTGGAGAATAGGTCTGATGAGGAATCGCTGAGAGGACTGGGGGTGTTTAGTCTGGAGAAGCCTCAGGGAGGATCTTACTGCACTCTCTAACTACCTGAAAGGAGGTCTCAGTGAGGTGGGGTGTGTCTTTTCTCCCATGTAAGAGGAGATAAGACAAGAAGAAATGGCCTGAAGTTGCACCAGCGGAGGTTTAGATTGGATATTAGGAAAAATTTCTTCCCTTGAAGGGTTGTCAAGCATTGGAATAGGCTTCCCAGGGAAGTGGTTGAGTTCCCATCCCCAGAGGGATTTAAAAGACTTGTAGATGTGGTGCTTAGGTTTTCGTGGTGGACTTGGCAGTGCTGGGTTAACAGTTGATCTTTTCCAACCTAAACGAATCTGTGATTCTATGTGGTAGAAGAGACTTAGAATTTCAGATGCTTTTAAATGAGAATCCAGAGGTTAAGAAATACCCCCTGCTTTGCTCTGGAAGTCTCTGATTAAAGAAACCAACCGGGGCAGTAGCAAGGAGTTTAAACAAAAAGAGTTTAAAAGTACATTGAGGACAGACGCTCCACTTGGTTGATGTGGTGTGATGAGACCGTCAGGATAGATCTGCCAAATTGGATGGGGGCACTGCTATATTTGTACAGTGCCCTGCACCAACTGTTTGTGGCAAGGAGATGTATGTAAGGCAGTTTGGTGGTGAATCTGAGCACATTTTGTAGCGCTGTGTCATTGGCAAGAGCATGCAACCTGCCATCTGCCAAGTATCTTGTGCCTGTCCAGGTCACAGCAGCTGCCAGATTCCAGGCACCCAGCGCTGTGGCCACCCAGGGGCAGTGAACACTACTTGGTGCTTTGTGCTTGGACAAGTACTATAAAATTACCTGGGCTAAGTTGCTGCTGGTACAGCTATGGGCTGTGGTCACCTCGGAGCCTTGATTGCTGGGTTCAACTCGCAGCAACTGTTTCCCACCCCCGTCTGACATCAAAACTGCAGCACAGCCCAGATGGTGCACAGAAGGTACCAACCCAAGGAGCTCAAATGTTGCTGACAAACCTGCTGACATGCCTGTACAGCATCCGATTTCCTTACAGAGGCACCCGTGGCCATTTTAGCTGGACTTCTCAGGGCTGTTTGAACTTCATGATGATACTCTTACTTGGGAATTTCCTTTTGAAACCGAGGGCTCTCAGCAAAACGTTTATTGACTTTTGAAGAGACACATGGAGGGAGGTGCTGCCTACAACAAAGCAAGTGTTGCATCACTGGTTCATGTAATTGAAGTAGTTTCTTGCAAGCTGCTCGTGATTCATGAGAGATAATAAATAACTGAAGAATGATTGTGCCTGATGAAGGAAACAGTTGTTGCAGAGATGCTGTTTTGTTGTCCTGGTTGTGATTAGCTGGTTTCAGAAGGGGAGGTAAAAAGTCATTTTTAACACACCAGAAGATACATAGGGACCTCACACAGTTTCCTCATTTTTGATGCATGCTCGACTGTGGGATCAAGGTAACTGCCAAGAGCATTTAGCATACAGATATTGAAGGATGGTGATAGAAATCACAAATAAGTAAAGCCTACAAACATGGCCAAAATGTTTTTTTTATAACAGTTTGCTTTGTGAAAGCACCAAATCCATTTTTTCTGTATTAATCTTCTCTGACGTGATACGACACAGAATGTGGGCATGCATCAAGGTTACCTTTAAATAAAAAGCAGAGGGTGGGATTTTCCAAAAATCTACACTTAACCCAAGTCTGATCACATTGAAGTAAATGGGCATTTATGAACAGTGTTGTGCAAGTCTCATGGCTAACTGCATTTGAAAATTGTACACTGTTCCTGGAAACATCTTACATGCAAAATTTATTTTACTGAAAATAAATGCAATAAATAGAGGATGTTTTACAGATTGAATTTTTATGTTTAACCCTGAAATTGTAGTTCATTTTTACCAGCTTACTAAGAAATGTCCTGCAGTGTTGTTTACACATGCAATCAGAAACCTTCATAAACTTCATACAAATAATTGGAAGTCTGTGGCAGCCTATGTTAAGTTGATGAAATATTGGGTAATCTGGACATTTTGGGAGAAAGTGTAGCCTGACAAGGTGGGGGTAGCAAACTTGTATGGTAATCATGAGAGTAATTATACATCCCTTTGTCCTGATGTTAATCCCCACATCACCCCTGCAAGGTAGGATCTATATTGTTGCCTTAATCCTGTTGATTTTCTTAGTCATGTGAATGCCACAGGAATGATAAATGTCAAGGCCCTTTCCTTGCATTCAGCAGATTTGGTACCTCGTAATTGTGTAATTTGGCCTGAAGCAACCCCTAGGCAGTGGGTGTTCATGGGAAGCGTGCAGAGGGGGTTGCGGGGATTAAGAACAACAAGGGGAAGTCACCACCTGTTTTCCCCCCTCCCCCCCCCTCTTTCTTTTGTCTCTTCCCAGGAGAAAAACCCTACAAATGTACCTGGGAAGGCTGCACCTGGAAGTTTGCTCGCTCCGACGAACTGACGAGGCATTACCGCAAGCACACAGGAGTGAAGCCCTTCAAGTGTGCAGACTGTGACCGCAGCTTTTCCCGCTCAGATCACTTGGCGCTCCACCGCCGTAGGCACATGCTGGTTTGAGAAACGCTACCTGTTCCAGCCGAGTTTAAGAGCTGGGTCTCTTAACTACCCGGAGTGAATTCAGCAGGGCTGAATCCCCCTCGACAGTGTTAACAGGCAGGGCTTCCCCTGATGTCCGTAACATAACATAGCAACAGAAATTACTAAAAAAAGGCAGGAAAAGAAGTGCCACTCTTCTCCTCACCATCTGATGTTAACCCCGCCTGCCCCTCAGCATGGCTACCCCCTGAAAGTGTTATCACAATCACCTGGGAAATAGCAGCCGAAATGCTACGGGAATGGGCATTATTTTACATGCTGCATCCTTTGAGAAAAAGATGTTTATAGCTTGTATGGTTTCTCAGCTGTCAGACATTCTGTTCCTGAAAAATCACTGCTGATTGGAGGGTTAGACACCACAAATTGATGATGGTGTTGAAGATGAAAGCAAAACCGCTAGACCTTTATTATCCCATCTTTTTCCCTTATTTTGAATACCATCTGGCTGGTGGTCAGCATTACACCTGAGCTGTGCTACAGACAAGCTGCGTGTGAGTAGGCAAGAAGATTCTGCTGGAGAGGTCCCACTGTCAGGGCTGAAGGGTCGCTTGAGCAGACTTACGCAATAATGATGGTGGCATTTCAGTATTGTACCACAATTGTCATTATGCCCTAGAGGACATCAGCCATTTAACCTTTTTCTTTTATCTTTTTTTTCCCTTTCTTTTCTTTTGTTGTTGTTGTTGAAGTCTGTAAAACAAACAAGGGGCAGCAGCATCTCTGCTGAAAGTACAATATTAAGTATCTGTATTTTACCATGGACTTATTTAGAACCATTTCTGATTTGTATAGAAAGTGCACATCTGAAAACTACTACTCCATTCTCAACATGCAGTTTTCTTTCATGCAGGTATTCTCTTCCCCATGACTATTATTTGAACACAAGGAAATAGTCAGATCTCACACTCACTGGTACCAAGGTTAGTGGTGTAGCCATTCATGAAATGGAATTGAATGTACCAACAAAACAAAACAGAGAAGAAACGGCTGCATCTCTTGCAGAGAAAAAGCAATAAGGAGTAAAATAGCTCTCAAGACAATAATTTACTCCACACCAACAGAAACAGGGGGTATGCAGAAATAGCACGTAAGCTTGTTTAAGTTAATCTTTCTGATGGTTTCACTGACCTGCTAGCTGCCACAATTAAGTACATTCATTTCCTTCACATAGTATTTGTGTCTGGAAAGCAAGAAAGATAAAGGAAAGAGCTTATTATTCAGCACTCAGAGGATGAACCGTAAGTAGGAAGGAGAAATGTTTCTGCAGTGGTGATCTGCAAGACATTAGGTTTCTCACTGGGAGTTAGGGAATAACAAGATTTTGCCAGCTGTCTGGTATGCTATAAATGGTCCTTTATATGGGTACCAGTGGCTGCCTCTGCTGGGATCTTCAATCCAAGCCTTTTCAGATTAAATAAAAGGAAATTCTTGATCATTCCCATACAGCCCTGTAATTGCAAACCAATTTGTATTAATTGAATTGTGTAGGAAAGAGAGTAACTCTTAAGTCATCAGTTGTTCATGCAAACAGAATACTGTTTTTCTGTTTTCTTTCCTCACAAGGATCTGCCTATTCAGCTGAATTTGACAACGAGGAGGCTTGGCAAGATTTTTTAAGTGTTGAGATTTTTATAGCTTAGAGCTGAAAGATGTATACATAAAGGTCTTTTGCAATGTGTTTAATTATGAATATTTGGTTCCAGGAATTGCACAGATTAAACTTGTGATGCTACTTGTTCATTTTTAAATGTTTGACCAGTCTGAATTAATTTCTGATTCCTGAAGTACCTGTAGTAATGTTGGGGGGATTCCAAAATCGAGATAATCTTTAAGCACAGAGTACCCATGCATATACTGAAAGCAATTACAGTTAATTGAGGATTAATATGACTGGGATAATACTTTATAACAGCATTCACAGGACCCAGAGTTTAATTGTCTTTAAATACGTTCTTAATATTCACCAGCACTGGGTAGATTATCAGCTCTCTGAAAGAACTCCAATACTGTTCTAGCCCAGGTTCCTCTCTGCTGAGTGGTCAGCAGAGAAACCCAAGACAAGTTATTCACAGCCACTGTGGGAAAAAATGTGTCTATCAATTCCCATTGACTGGGTTGGTAATCGAATTCCACCAAATTCGGCAACGCTTAGTATCTGGCTCCAAATCAGGAACGAAGCAGAGGCACTAAGTGTCCGTGCAAAGCGTGAAAAGGCTGTGTTGGATCAGGGCTTCTGGATAGGCCATGAGGCATTGTGGGACTGCAGACCTGGGTCTTTACCAGCAGCATTCCTGTTGTTGGTTTAAAAAACTAGCTGTCAGTGTTGTGCATGCGATGGTTCTTGGGTTACGTCTGAGGTCTGTGTTTTATGTACATTTATATCGTCCCCTTAAATGGATCTGTCATTCTCACCGTTTAGGAAAAGAAGTCAGGTCAGGTAAAAGTCACTTGATAAAACTATTTTCCTGCCCAAGAACATTTTACCGACTGATAACTTGGGTAGCAGCAATTCAGTAGAAGAACCAATGGCGTACAGAATTCCTTTCAGAATCTGATTTATTTTCTCACTTAGAAAATTAAGTTTATTTGACCAGAAACTCTTACGGCCATTCTGTTAGCATACAAGCGGAGCAGTGAGACAGATCATCTCTGATGTTATTCACAAAGGGAGGATTCACAACCGGGAGAGACCAGGCTCCTCTTTAGGTTTCCCCTGTAGTCAGTAAAGAGAGAAAAAGCTCTGAGAGAAATTGTGAGGCCTTAAATTTATTTCAGCATTGGCTCCAAACTGCCCCAAGGAGAAGCATATGTATCACAGACACTGGGGAGGCTCTCCCATGGCTGAGGGTGGTGTGTGTGAATCCCTTGTCTTTCAGCTGGTTGTCCGTTACTTTATGCATCGGAAGCACTGCAGCAGAAAGAGGGTGTGGTCTTATTCAAAGAATTCCAAAGTGATGCAGGATTAAAGCAGCACTGGCATCAAGGGACACAGTTACAAAGTGCATCAGTGGTAATAGAATGAAGCCAAAAGGTTAAGTAGTGTACACTGAATTTTCTTTCTTTCACAGGCAGGAGGTATATCCTCAACCTTTCCAGCACACTTGTAAGGGCTTTTTGTGCTGCTGTTACCTCTAGACAACTTGCATAACCAGCAGTAGTCCACCATTGGGTTGCATGTGCCCAGTATGGTTCTTAGTGAGTTTCTCATTCATACCAGCACCCACAGGCTTTGAGCCCAAATACTCTGCAAGGTTGTCTTCTGTTTTGTTTTCCCCTTCAGAAGTGTTTTAAGAGAAGTTTACTGCGTAGGAGAGGGGTGTTTGGATGTGAATCTGATGTCCGCAGATTCTCAGGATGTCCTTCTCTCAGTGGCTGTGGTTCAGACCTGCCAAACTTCTGTGCTTGTGCAAAGAGCAAGGGCGATTGCTAAAGGGTAGTTTCCTCAAAAATCCTGGTATCTCACTGCAGGTCCATGGCATTTCATAACCATGGTGAAGGCTTACGTCACATGTAGGATGCAGAAATATCAGATTTCATCTTGATGCAACATAGTAGGTCCGTCTTAATTGAGCATTTGGGAGAGGCAAATATAGAGTGTCCCCTTCTTTCAGAAAGACATTTATACTTCTGAGTGTAAGGATGGGAAGCATCCACCATGCCCATTACAGCTTAAAAGAGAAACTATGCCACAAAGTGTCAGATTTTGTATGTTTTCAAAAGGACTATTTTCAACTGGCGCAGGTTGCCCAGAGAAGCTATGTCTGCCCCATCCCTGGCAGTGTTCAAGGCCAGGTTGGATGGGGCTTTGAGTAACCTGCTGTAGTGGAAGGTGTCCCTGCCCATAACGGGGGGCTGGAACTAAATGATCTGTAAGATCACTTCCAACCCAAGCCATTTGATAATTCAATGATGTGTCAGGAAATCTCAGAAGCCAGCATTCTAGGAAAATGTAAGTAGCAAGCAGTTTTTGAATTTTAAGTTGTCATTATTTTTTGAGGACCTGTTTTATTCAGCACTGTAAAATTGGCTCATCGCAACAGCAGTTTATACATGGAGATGAAGATGCAGTATTCCTTATTCTCTATCGTGCTTGCACAGTTAATTAAATAGATTTAGGCTGACTTATATATATGTTTATTTGCTGGAGTAATGTATAACAAAATTAACAGTGTTGAAAATTACATAAGTGGCATTGGTGTTTGGGGTAAACTCACAGTGCAGAGCATGGACAAATAGTTGGACAACCTTTCTCCCCTTTAATAATTGGAATGACAGTGATCATAAGTCTCATTTTCCATTAGCCACATTGAAAATGTATTGTAGTTGCCATTTATGAATTTATCTTCTGGTAATAAATGCTGTTTAATGGAACAAATCTCTTTCTCCTTTATTGAAGGTGGGTACTTCAAAATCAGAGTAAGTTTCATTATTCATATCCAGCTTATTTTTTAGTTTGAACTTTGGAAAGGTCAGTGTGTGAAACTGCATCATCCACAGCAGCAAATCTTAGGATGGTTCCATAAATGCACCCTACTCCTGCATGCTCATCCATACTGCTGTGCATATGAACTTCAGCTCTTCCACGTGCCTCCACCTATGTGCAGGTGAAAAAACAAGTTTATTTTAAACAATGAATCAGAAAAGTTCAAATTGGAAATAAGCACTATGAAGGAAATTCCTACCTTCTTAAGAAACCAGGTCATGTTGTTGTATTATGCCTTTGCCTGTGATTTGTAACTGGAGAAGTGCACACAGAAATTTAAAGATAGTTGTATTTTCCCAGTTCTGCTATAGCATAACAGTTGCTCTTTAATGTATGCTTCTGCAGTCATGCTCGTTGGTACTGTGAAAAGGCTTCAATTCTGATCAATTTCTGCAGTAAATCAGGTTTTAGTACAAAAATGTAGCTATAAGGATACTGCATCTTTAGAAATCAAAAAAGTATTTTACTATACTTGTAACAGTCTACATATTCTGTAATATACGAGATAGTGGAAAAGTATTTTTGAGCTCACAATTTTACCTGGGATGTAAATAAGTTAAATGAAGTACGTTTTAAAAAATCCTTTTATTTTCATCAGGAAAACTGGTTAGAAAATGCCTAACAAAGCTTAAACAGAAAATGTAAGAAGTAAATTGTTCGGTTTTATCTGAGCATGTTTTCTCTGCAAAATGGAGTGGCCACTTCTTTGCTGTTTCTCAGATAGCATGTGATATAGCGAAGTCATACTGAGTCCTTCAGTGTCAAATAAGTCAGCACTCAGAATGTCTTTGAATAAAAATAAGAAACAATCAAAATGAAAACCATATGAAAGGTTTGGGGGTTTTTGTGTTAGATTTTTTTTTTTTCTTTCTTGCATTTTATGGTGAATTGCAGATGTAGTAATGGCAAACTCTCATTTGGTTTTATTTCTCCTTATATTTCCCCTGACTACAGTGCACCTTGAATAAAGGTTGCAGAGCTGAAATGGACAGCTGCTCTTTGCTGATTCCAGGGGAGTTTAGTCTTGTAGGTGCGGTAACATGTCAACCAAATCAATTGTAGCAGGACAGTTGAGACATTTAAAATGCACATACACTTCAGCAGGATAGCCTAAAATCTATTTTAAAAGATGAAACAGAAAATGAAAGTGCCTGTAATTAAAACTGATGGGATGTTCCTATACTTTTACACAGCAATAACTTGCAGGATTATGTTAACAGTAAGGTGGAAATGAAATTTTACTCTGTGAACAATAATGCAGCACAGAAACACAAAGTGCCATTTGTATTTTCACATGTTGAGATATTGTGTTAGAGGTTTTAATTATTTTCTCAGATAACATCTGTCATATACTTGTAAGAAGAGAATGAATCTTAGTTTACAAGTGACTCATATCCATATTGATTCTCAGTAGGTGTGAATGGAGGTCATTGTGAAGCAGTGTTTTAGTGTTTTTTCCCCTAACGTATGTCTGATGTGCCCATGTATCCAGGGTATTCTCTAGTGAAATAATCCAAAAACCAGCAATAAACCCAATGGAGCTTTTTTAGGGTATATGGTAGAATGGGGATTCTCTTGCATAATCCCCTGCATTGAGCTCTGGAAATGCTGAGTTCACCTCATGTCTCTTTTCTATTTGTCATGTAGTGCTCATGGTATTTAATATCATCTTAGAATTGATTAACTTCAGGAGTGGACAAAATATATCACTTTTTGGGGGGACAAATGCATGAAAAATCGGGGACTGTCAGTCTAGAAACTATTTTAGTAGCAAACAATAAATCGCTGTTCCTAAAATGGAGTAAGGAGGTTTATTCTATCAAGTGGCCTAGACATTTGCATCAACAGACTAATTGATCCTACAAGAAAATGGCCAGCTGTGACTCTTCTAATCTTTTTTCTCAATTATGTTTTGTTTTTGTTTTTTTTTTTAATCTGGTAAGTTTCTGTAAAAATAAAAGATATTAACTGCTGCTAATGGATTCTTAAAATAGCAGTGTAATGCCATCCCTCATGCTTCTTCTTTTTCTAAAAATGTAACTGTTAGTCCTAATACCTTTGCCAAGGAAGACTGCTTTCTATCCTTTAAATTTGTACCTGGTATTTATCCAGGCAGAACTTTGTATTTGAAAATATCCTGCATTTTGCCTAGACTTCTGCTGCCATTGGTGGGTTGCTGCTGGAACGGGATGGTTGTTAGGGTTTTATTCACGAAGGCAGGATTGGATGTGCACAATAATGCTCATATACAAAAGAAAGTGCAGGTGAAGAAAAAAAGCACATAAACTCACACGTAAAAACTAGACATTTATGCACCTTGTTTCATCCTGTGACAAGACCGCTAGTTTAGTAACAACTTAGTTTTAAATGTTAGCCATCCGTGGAAATAATCCCATCAGAACATGCATGTACTTATTCTGTCATCCTGAGCTTAATCTCCAGGTATTAAGCACATAAAAGAACACAATTCATGCAGGGGATTTTAGGAGGGCACCAGGGAATGTGTCATCAGAGGGACAAAGGAAGCAATAGTTTCTTAGCTAGAACCTGAGCCATTGTTGGAGAGGAGGGTTTGGTTCTTTGTTCTGGAGCAGCAACACTACAAGGAGGCTTCCTTAGAAACTTGCAGTGTTAGGAGGTTTGGCTGACTGCAGCATTATGGGTGTTAGTTCTTGCATAGGAAAGAGCACCTTGTCTTCACTGTCCCAAAATGAGCCATTTTTATTTTTTTTCCTTCATTCTGAAAAACAAATACTGAGTTGTTTTTTTTCCTCAGTTTTATTGATTTGCCAGCATAATTCTACCATAGCTTCTGCTTACTGACTTCAAAGTATGAAATAAATGGAATCGCCCATGTAGTAGTTTTTAGATTATTCAGTACACAATTGTTCAGTCCTGCAGACAAGCAAAACTGGGCGTGTGAATTTTAGCTATTAGGAAAATAGGAATAGAATAATTATTTGAGGTTCTACTGTCTATGTGTATGTGACCTGCAACAGCTTCCCCAGTTCACTCTCAAAAGTTTCAGGAGCCAAGATGCTGCCAGTTATAAAAGAAGAGGTGAATGGTGGTTCAGAAATTAATTTGATAAACCTTGCTCCATATTGTGACCTTTGCATTTCTTAAATAGTTCAGTAACGGGTAGGGGACCACAGATAGTGGCTTTGATGGCTTGTCATAAGCATGAACCATGAAATACAGATACAGGTTCAGATACTGTTTTTTTCTCTGTCCCTGCCTTTCTAGGTGTAAAGAACTTCTTTGGAAAGACAACTTGAGCCATAATCCACACGGCTGAACTAGTCTTTTCCACAATTCAGAGTTCATGTTGTCATTTCTGGTTTCAAACTCTATTTTCACTGCTACATTTGCATCTTATTTTTCATTTAAAAATCCCCCATAGTTAATTTCTTTCCTTATTGTTCTATACATTGCTTTGTTGGTAATATAAGTTATGCGCTGAACACCTACACAATATGCTCTCTTGACCTGCTGTCTGTCCCTAAAAGGTTACATCTCCCATTTGCCCTTGCAATAGAATATACACAGAGATAGTAATGAATTACTTCAGTTTCATGCACCATCAGCCTTAAGACCTCCAACCCACACACACAGACACACGCATTCATACACTTGAAGTGATTTGGATACTGCTATCAACATGTGGGGTCAAAATTACCATTAAATTGGAAAGTTCTTTCAGCTGTGTTTAGGAAGAAACAATAATAATGAAAAATACCATTCTTGGCCAAGTCACTTATGGAAGAAGCAAATTCCCCTATGGCATTAGTTGAATGAAATCCTAAGGATGGGGTTGCATTTGGCCCCAGATTGTTCCTTCTAATCAGGTCGTTAATCGTTGTATGTACCAATGAGTGTTCATTTGATCCTCCTGTGTAAAAATACAAAAACATCCCTTGGTTTACAAAGCGATTAATTTGGGACTGAAGCTTCACAGCAATGGAATTAGTATGTAGGCCACCTCAATCTTTTTCCTAGATAAGATGCAAAGGGGAGGGTCATTATCGGTAACCCCATAGAGATAATAGTGTCAATAGAGGTCCTACACTTAAAAGGAATAAAAATACCAGTGCTAGCAAGCAAACATTTTAGTTTCTTAAGTCTTTCTTTTGCCTTCTTTTCGAAAGCTTTTAAATGCAAGAATTACTTTTCTTCAAAAATAAAAGTAAACATCTGAAGATCTAATTTCCCAATAGTTTTGTCTGCATTTATATAGTATGTAGTGTTTAGGCAACGCCTACGTTATAAGTTTATTAATATTATGTAAGTGTTGTTCTTGTATTTATGTATAGTGTATGTATTGTAAATATACTCAGAGCTTTTTTTCCTCTTACTGTAAAATGGTGATTTTTTTGCCCTATGATAATGTAAAGGGAGTCCCCTAATAAAATTCTGTCAGAGGATGATTATTCCACTCTATTCTCAAAGATTTAAATGAACAAGTGTTATCGTTTTTAATGGTGTCTCAGACATATTTTGTTGGTGCATTGCTTTTCTGTATTCAACTTTCCTATGAATTGAGCTGTGAATTGAAATAGAGTTTAAACCTTTAAATGTATGCATTTATATAATTATCTGAATGGAGGCATGAAGGTTAAATAAAGCATTTTGTATGGAACAAACCCTCTAATTACTACTGTGGATGACTCAAACCTTCTGGAATACCCAGCTATTAACTTTTTTAAATTAAACCTTTGTTAAAAAATCTTTTTTATAAACATATAGTGATTTTTTTAATGGAATGTTTGCTTAAGAAACGGATTTTATTTTACTTTTTTGATTTTTTAAAGCCATCATAGAGAGTAGACATTCTCCTTTCGCAGTGTTTGTGCATCTGTGGCTAAGCTGGAACAAATAAAATAGCACTCAGCAGTATATACAAAAATGTCCTGGGATTATATAAAAATATTTTGCATTACTATATAACCTGAGTTCCCCAAGTACTTTAAAATGGAGCTCCGTGTCTGTCTCTCTCTGCTTCTTTCCCTGTGTGTGAGGAAGCTTCACTCTGTGCCTGTGTAGTAAAGGGCCGGCTACTGAAGGAGGGCAATGGCACACTGGAAACATCAGCTTCATACTTAGCTGAAGAGGGTTGTGCTTTCACACAATAAGTTGTTTGTTCTTCCTCAGTGTCCTGCGTGTGTTTACTATCAGTTTTTCTCCCAGCAGTGCCATCAGTATAAAACACATCACTGCCTGTTTAGTCTGACTTCTCCAGCGAACGCCCACGCCGTCCACTGCCCTAACCTATGGTCCGTTCCTGAAAAGTTGTTTCTTCCACTTGCACAAGCAACAGCTCAATTGTCATCTCTTCTCTCTCTTCCCCCCCCCCCCCCTTTTTTTTTTCCTTTGTTATTGAGTGGTCAGTTTGGAGTGAAAAGGTGGTGTTCCATACACCATACGGGGCACATCTGGCTCTGTGAGCATGACAAGGAGCAGCTGCTGATAACCACCTTCAACTTCATACACTGAGTTGCTGGGTCAGGTATGCACAGTCTCCTCTCTACGTGCAGAAAGCAATTGCGTCAGCATCGTCCTTGAACCAGGGGACTCTGCTCTCCTCCCAGACAGCTCTGGCAGTGCAGACTTTTCACCCGTGGGTTTATGATGCTATGGCTCCTTGCCGGCCTACAATAGGGAAGCACAACCATATGGGAGGTTTGGCTGGAAGGCCTGCTTGCTGTACTCCAGCCTGCTGCTTGAGGTTTCAGTTGCTAGTGGAAAGGGCAGGGCTAGAAATGCTGAATTTTAGTGGTTGCTGAGTACTGTCCTTTCCAAAGAGCCCCTCCGTGGGGCAGGCTGTTCCTGGGCATAATCAGTCTCTTCAGCAATGCCTGTGGTGCACACTTTGGAAATATGTCCCTTACCAACCCTCCCATTCTTGCAATTCTTGCAAATTAGGCAACTTAATACCCTTGTAATAGACAAAGAGCCAAAGTCAGTCGACTGGAGCTGGAGTGACTCAGTAATTGAGCAAGAAATGACAGAATCACAGAATGGTTGAGGCTGGAAGAGACCTCTGCTGGTCACCTGGTCCAACCCCCCTGCTCAAGCAAGGAAGAGCTACGGCCAGTTGCCTGGATGGTGTCCAGGTGGCTTTTGAATATAAGGATAGAGGCTGTCCAGCCTCACTGGGCAGCCTGTGCCAGGGCTCAGTCACCCTCACAGTGAAGAAGTGTTTCCTTGTGTTCAGAATGGTACCAAACCACTTCAGTTCTTTACCTTCCCGCTTTAGCCATTAGGCAGAATGGTCTCCCCAGTTACGGTTTCAACCCAGTCTGTAACAGGACATGTTTTTTTACCCGTGGATATTTTCCCTGAGAGGCCCCAAATAGCAGCAGTAGCCACTACCCTTCCTGTCGAAGCATACTAACAAAGGCATTTACTACCTCACAGATTTGTCTTACCAAAAATATATAGCCCATAATAACTAGTACTGCCACTTATGGAGGAATGAATAACCAGATTTAGCCAGTAAGCTCAAACATGTCAATATATTTTATCCTTCATGTTTTTGTTTGTATCCTTGCACAAGCTCGCTCACAGGTGTACTGCGCCCTTTCCTGGTTATCTTTCTCATTTGCTGGGGATATCAATCTATAAAATCTCCTTTTAAAGTATTTCAAATGAATCCTTTATTTTTTTTTTCCTGCGGTGACTTCTCTCCACCTGTACTTTTGGGCCTGTACAGAACATTAACAGACAGAAACTAACAATAAAGTCCAGAAATGACGACAAAAGCAAACAGTGAAACCAAGACACTTGCAAAGCTCTATAAATCTCTCTGAGCTCAGGTTGCTGTTTAATCTTTATATACAGGTACGTCTCAAGGTTATCTGCTCCTGGAGGCTTTTGTGATTTGTCATCCGCTCAGCTTCTTATCAGTCAAAGGTATTTCCCCTTGTAACATTTATTATGGGCTCCCCTCTGTGTTTCTTACTAATTCGATGCCGTGAAGAGACTTTGGTATGCAGCCCATAAAGAGCTGTTAAATTTCCCTCCCCTGTGATCAACAGGATCGTAAATGTGACACATGTGGCGTAGTAGCGTATGCAGCACTGCGGGTGGCTGAATGCCGGCGCTGGGTGCTGAACGGAAACAAGGAACCCCACAGCTCTGGAAAGGAGCTTTCGTCTCCATCCAGCAATCTCTGCCTGGAAAAGTATAGGTAAATATGATTCATTAAATACATCGTGTATGTAGAAAGAGAAACTACTGCAAATGGCATAAATAAAATACCCCTTGTAGTACCTTAGCTAACACACTGGGTCTGATTTTGGGGTGGGAAAATCTCGACCCTTTCCAGCAGGGTGGTTATGACCATTTCATTTCAGCAGAGGCAAATCCAGCTCTTGCTGATACAACCACATGTCCAAGCAACTGGCAGACCTGGGAGAGGAGCACTCTGAAACTGCTTTGTTGCCAGGATGGCAGAGATCCCATCTGCATGTGGCCAAGAATGGGACGGCAGGGGATATCCTGGGAAACAGCTTCCTCTCCTGCCTCTACAGCCTAGTGGAAACATGTCAGAGACCGAAAGAGAGGACTGGCTGCTGCAGGAAGCGGATGCAACTGCTCCCCAGCTATCACTTTATCCAGCAGATAAAGCTGCTTTAATTCCTCATTTGTTCTTAAATACTGGCTGTTCCTACACTGATGTTGGAGCTTTGGTAGCACATATAGGCATGCAAGTACATATACATATACATATCTGCTTAGTACATACGTATATATATATATATATATATGTATGTGCATATGCATGTATGTACTGAATAGCTCCTTCTAAATGTGGTTGGTGTACCTCTACAAATTCATGCGTTACTGGGAATATCTTGGGAGCCAGGTGTCCATGTATCTGCATAGCACTTTTGAAGCCCTTTATTTTAAGATAGTAGAACCAAAAGGCCAAGGCAAGGAAATGAATGCTCAGACTTCTGTGCCTGTCTCCCACACCTGAGCTGGTGCTTCAAGGGGCTCCCCAAAGCTCCAGGTGCCCACCAGACCTGTTCTCATATCCCCCACAGGCAGCATGGGCTCAGCCCCAGCTCAAAGTGCAAAGTGTATGTGGTAGAGAATGTTGTGGCTGCTAAAGGAGCCCATGGCCACCCAGATAGCCCAGGGTCCTGCATTACGACACTCAGGTGGGGACAGAAGCAGGATGTGAAGATGCAGAGCCCCACAGGACAGTAGGGGGACAGAGCTGAGGTTTTAGCCTCGGCCATACAAGGGACTCATTTCACATTCAAGCCTGTGGATGAACTGGCAGGTACTTGATGTGAGTGGGAAACCAGGGGCTGCTCCACAGATGCCTCCTCTGTCCTCCAACAAGTGACGGTCTGGTACAACCCTACTTTCAGGGGGAGTCGCAGCACGGGGGACTGGGATTAGCTGGAATGAAACCAATCTCTGTAGGTGCGAATTGGTAACGTGGCTGTTTCAGTCGGCTGGTGAAGTATGCAATCTGTTTCTGAGGCGTTCTGTAAAGAATTAGGAAAGGCTGGTAGAGGGTTTCTACAGAGCTTTTTGGTTCTGATTATTCATTTATTTACAAATGATCATTTGTACCATCTGGGGCTTTTCAGTGTAACTGAGAGAAAACTCTCAGCTTCCCAGAACTGTATGAGTGTTCCAAGAAGGGAAGACTGCAAAGGCTTTACAGCTAATAAAACAAAGGCAGAAAACCAGCTCGTTGTGACAAGGCGGGGGAAGGAGAATGTGGGGACAGGGCCCTTTTCCTTCCTCAGCCATACTTTGTTTCCTGTTTCGTTTGACATTTGTAATCAAAGCCTCAGCGCCTTTGCTTTAGTTATAATAACTGTGCTGTAGTTATTACATGAGCCTCCGCAGATGTACACACAACCCAAGTTTCTAGCCTCTGGCACTGACCACTCCCCAGACAAGATGCTTGTTCCTGTACCACAGTACGTGTGATTCTGCAAGTTTCATTTATCACAAAGCAGCAGTACAGACACAAGAAAGTACAGCGGGAGCCAGAGGCTCAAGATGAGGTTTGGCACACAGTACACCAGCAGCAGTAAAGGCTTATTCCTTGAGCTTTCATCACTAGCAACATCTGGGAAGATGAATGTAACTCAGTCATGGTTACTGCAAATTAAAATAAATGAATAACCTGCCAAGTGTGGGACAGAAGTGCTACATTCATGGCTTTTTGTGGGAAAACTAATGTGGCCCTTTGGGACTGTCAGCTTTGGTTTGACATGTAGTTCGCATTGACGGCCATGTACCATAAACTTTAAGACGGTTTCAGGCCCCAGAATATTCTCCTTGACTATCCTACCAGGATAGTTATTGGTAGGAAGAAGGGATGGCATAGCCAGCAAATTTAGCTCAGAGCAGTAGTGACCTAACTTTGGTTCACTGGCCATACCTTGCAGGAGTAATGGTGGTATGCAATAGATCAAGACTTGTCATGGTTTAAATAACTCTATCATGGCTGAAACCAGGACAAGAGTTACTTATCAAAGACACAGTGGAAGGTTGCACCTTGCTTTAGGAGGCAGGAAGGGCTCAATAAATATAATAAATATATGAAACTAAGTGCTTTTTCTCTTTGCTATCCTTTTATGTTTCTGATTTGGGCTTCTGGTGGTTGACTGAAAGACTGCAAACTCCGGTCCTGAAGACACGAGGTGAAGGCTGGCCCCAATCCACATTGCTTGGTGCCAGTGCCTATTAAACGCTGGTCATGTCCATGCTGCCTACCACACAGAGCCCATTTGTGCCCCACATGGGGGTACCCGTGTGCCATAGATTATTTCCTGTTCATTTTCCTATGTTCAGAGTGTCTGCAGCAGAGGCCAGGCTCTGCTGCTGTTCACCGCAGTCCTGGGTTTATAGCTGCAAGAGGAGGAAGGCTGTGCACGCTCCAAGGTGTGGTGACAGGGTGCAGACCCTTCAGGGATGGCATAGAGGGCAGCAAAAATGGCTGAGCTTCATGTTCTGTGGTGCCTGCTCCTCTGTGTAAGGAGTAACCCCTATTACTCATGGTGAAGTCCTTGTCCCACATCTGCCTCAGAATGTGATATGTTTTTCTACCAATTTATATGAAGGAGCAGAATTGCAGCCATTTGGGTCACTTCATGCCAAAGCCACAGGCCATCAAACACATCTTGTTCCCTGTGAAAAATGTCTGTGTCTCTTAAGAGTAAATGTACTGTGCTCACTGCAGTGGCTTCTGCATGGGACACTGTAAGCTTAATTAAAATTAACAAAGGACACAGATAGGAAGTGTTTAATAACTACCATGTAATATGCTTATGTATGATGATAATAATATAGTAGCTAGACTCTGAGTTTGTGCCTTTATATGTGGGAGGAGCGCAGGATGCAGAACTAAGAAAGGTTTCTCAGCATCCTTTTGCAAACAGCTGCATTGCTCACAACCATAAAAGATACCACCAGGTAATACAAGATACTGTTTTCTGCCTGGGATGGCAAGTCTCACACCATGCTTGTTAGCCCAAGTAAACATGTTTAATAGAATCATAAAATCATAGACTATCTCAAGTTGGAAGGGACCCATAAGGATCATTGCGTCCAACTCCCTGCTCCTCGTGAGAGTAGCTTACTATTTTTCTGGCCTTTGTGTATGCCTGAGATTCACCTGTGTCTGTCTGAGGTAGTCATCTTTAATTCCTACCTAGCAGAGGGTGGTGGGTCTAGGGAGAGAGGAAAGAGGTAACAAAAGTGTGAAGAGGCAGTAAGACACCTGTAGCACAAACCAAGGGTGAAGACAGAAGTGGGATATGAAGTCAGGAAAAGGGATGAAAGGACACAGGACAATACAACAACCTTTGGGCTGAGATGAGCATGAAGTATGATTATACGGTGATCCTAGGGGTGGGTAAAGGATGGGGGAAGAGAATGGTGGCAGCACTAATATTTGGTCTATGCCCCAAAGGTTCAAACTAAACAAATACAGAAAGAACTACTTCAAAAACTTGTACAATCTTATCTGAGGTGTTAACTGTATCAGATTTATCTCCAGCTTTACTAGTGAAAGAGCATTTTGTATCCATGTGAAAATCTAGTTTTAGTTCAAACCATGAATTTTGCACATTTATAGTGAACTTTAAGGAAGTTTCCTCTGCATCTGCCTGGAGATAATGTGCTTTTCTTCTTTTCATTGCTAGCAGAAAATGGTGAAAGTCAAAAAGAGTGTGTATTCACTAAGAAGCTGCCAAGGATTCATAAGGTCCAAATAACTGATATCCATTAGGGATCTGAAAACCTACATGGGCTCATTAAGTAGGTACTAAAATGTCTTGGCTGGATCAGTGGAGCTCAGTGAACAAACACATTTTCAAAAGAAATTCTCTTGTGGTGAAAAGCTGTTGACCGATGCTCATCTTAATGTGAATGAGAAGATCATACATTCAAAGACTCGCAAAACACGAGCAATTAGGTTCAGCCTAATTGTACGACTTTCTGTTCCTTTCCCAGGCATCCTGTCTTCATAAGGGACAAAGATGCCACAGACTGAACCCATGGGACTGCGAAGTGCATGTGTCATGCTTTTGTTCTGTGTAGAGGTACACTATACTTTAAATGTGCAGCAGCAGTAAAGCTTGCAGCAAAAAAAGAAAAGCGGTGTCCCCCGTGCTTGACTGCAGCATGAACTTGAACTCTGTTGGACTTACCATGTATTCATAACCGCAACACCAGTGACATCTCAGCGGTTTTATGGACTGGAAAACAAAGCCATTAAGTTCTTTTGGCATTGTGTTTCTCACAACAAAAGAAGGTCTGAAGAAAGGGAGTTACAAAAATGTGGTTTACACTGGAGGCCCATTAGCTCTATTGGTTGGAGAAACTGCTTTGCAGCGTCCACCTGCAGTATTGTGTGTGAGGGATTTATTTTATGCTCTGTTCATCACAACAAACAGACCTCCCGAGTAGCAGTGTGTGTTCTTATATAAAAGATAATTTGGGGGCTCTGAAGACTTGCAACTCAAATTTGGTCATAATTATTAGAAGGTCACCTAGGAATTCTGGAGCAGTTTGTTTATCCTGATTCCAGCCTGCTAGGTCCAAGAAAATACACTTAATTCAATCCAGGTGACTCTCCATTAAATATAATCTAGTCTTAATTGGTGCCACCTTGACCTCCACTTGTGAAGTCTGTTTTGTGGCCTACAAGCACACATTTTTCCATCTGATTCCCCGTGATTTCATTATGACAACCACACACTTCGTACCAGGCAGTCCGTGTGTGTGAAATGCAAGGAAAGTTTAGTAACAAGGCACGTCCAAGTGGGATGGTGGCTGATTGCTTGGGCTGCCAGCCGTGATGGGCTTTGTTTCTCATGCCCAGGTTAGTTATCACAAACTATAAGATGTCCAAGATCAAGAGATCAGTGAGTGATTCAAAGGCACTGCTGTCTGGGGCTACCAGATGCTGTCTGCTTCTACAACCCATGGCACTCACTCTCCCCAACAAAGATGTCACAAAATCCAATTTATGTGCCCACCGAATAGCCTGCATGTGTCCCATAAGTTTCAGTTTATGTCTCCCTCTTAGCTTGGCAGCCCACAGCAGGCTTGAATTCACCCTAGCAGGTCTATTTCCAGAAGACCTCAGCCTCTGTTAATGATTTGACACTTCAGCACTGCTCTAATGAGGGGAGTAACAGTAAGGTTGAGGTGCGCCTACAAAGTGGTGGACCAAAAGCATTAAGAACCGCAGTTCAAAGCAGTGCGTCAGATGGCCTCCTTTTGGCATCGGGGCTTTTAATCTGATCTGGCATTTCAAGCTGATGAAAAGATTGCACTGAATTTCCATTTCTGACAGTGGCAGAAAAACAGAAGCTCCTTTATTTCACCAAAAGCCGCAGTTTCCATTCTGGGAAGGAATAGAGGAGCTAAGTAGCCCATATCACGGGTGATAGCCAAGAGGGAGCTTGTCATGTTTGATCAATTGCTGGTGGTAGGAGATTTTCTGTGAACTGTGGCAAAGAAAAAATGGACTCAACCACTGACATAAATTAATGCACTAATGATATTAAACCTTGGCTCCAGTGCTGGCTGCTGCTTCAGAGGGCTTGAAAAACTGAAGTCCTGAATTATGTACCAAACCCAGGCCACCAATTCATCTGGCAACGTTTACACATGTCATATCAATGCTTTGCCAGTGAAGAACAAAGTAGAAACACTGACAGGTCCCAGCAAGCTTGGAACAGATAGAAATTGGATAGAAATTCATGTGGAGTGCTTGAAACAGGTACGATCTGGATTGAGCTGTAGGTAAAAGCTTTCAGGTAAATTAGAAGAAAATCAGTACTATTAATAAAACTGCACCACATGGCATCAGGAAGCCAAGCACTGCTTCATACAATGCACAAACATATTCATTGTCAAGGTAAAATAAAGTGTATTTTATATGCAGTGTTAGAATAGCATCTACTTTTTGTACAGCAGGAGGCAGATGTTTTGGCTTTCTTTCAAAGCCACAGCTTCTGGAATCACGTGGCATTGCAATGTGCAGCTCCCTTTTGAGCTGGGGGCAGGAAATGGTCATATTTTGGGCACCAGAAAATATTTTAAAGTTGAAATTGTTCAGGAATGGAGAAGGCAAACAGAAGGAGCAGATTTCTACAGCGTTCTTGTTTTAAGCTAATTTCAAAGTTTGAACCCTAACATGAAGATCTTTAGAATGGTATTGATAATGCTACCTGACATCTTAGACTAACCTGAGTAATTGATATCCTAATGTACTATATTACAGAAAAGATTTTCATATTGCTGCCCAAGAGCACGTGCATTTCCTGAAGCAACATCTGGGGTCTTCGGTTTCCCACTGTGTTGTGGGATTCAGCATGTGCCACCTTAAGGCACCGAGGAGGGATATTATTAGAAGAAAAGGAGGCCTGAGTGTCAGAGATGGGTAGGGAGAAACGTGAGACCTGTTAAATCTGTCTTAAAGGAGTTTAAGAGAGGTTGCAATGTCCTGAGCAATGGTGGTGCAGGGAGGCAGCACAGGGGACCCTGTTTTTTAGGGTACATTTAAAGAAATCAGTGTAGAGGACAGTCAGTGCTCTATGAATGTGTGCTGTGACTTAAATTTCTTTTTGGAAAGCTTAGGCAGGACGAAGGGGTGATGGGAAAGGGTGGATCAGTACTACCATCCATCATGTTGACAAGACATGGACAAACCTCCTCTGTGGTCTGCAGATTGTGCCAGGCTGGTATTTTGGTGCATTACACAGATACCCAGAAACTCATCTGTGCCAGTGGATCTCAATACAAGCCAGACTTCAGTCACACTGTGACTGTCTCTGTTGTTTTAGGAGGAATAGGTCACCATTGTACCTGAGAGTGCTCCCAAATTTTGCCCCAAAGCCCATGTGTGCATGCTGACCTCAGTGGATTGCAACTATGGAGCGTGGCAGCAGTATGAAACCAGGATCTGGGGCCAGAGGAGGCCAGGCATGACACCCCACTGGAGAAAGGGTAGGACAGAAGCTCATTCAGGCAACTAGTTCATCAGCATCCTATTTTGTGCTGGATCTAATCCAGCCACATGCTTATGCCATGGTGACCCCCAAGCTTCTCCAGAACTGCTTTAGCTAAGCTGAAACAATTCACAAACTATTGCCAGATCCTTCAAATGCATTTTTGTTTCTTTTTATATTCAATTGAAC
Organism: Ara ararauna; assembly: GCA_028858755.1. Classification (NCBI taxonomy): domain Eukaryota; kingdom Metazoa; phylum Chordata; class Aves; order Psittaciformes; family Psittacidae; genus Ara; species Ara ararauna. The sequence goes on from CM054378.1 coordinate 91,119,313, forward strand.
ATGGTTTTAAAGCATGTTATGGGCACAGGAAAGCAGCATTCGTCATGTAGGTGTATTGTTCCCAGTTTAACAGATGTATTTCCAAAGGAGTTGAAATTCACCTGGCTGGTGTTTCCTTTCACAGTAGCTTTGGCTTCCCTGGTACTATGCCAAGAAAGGCATCTTTATTTGTGCCCTCAACTATCAGTGGTGTCAGCCAATTATTGGCAACAGCGCATGTTAGTGTCTTCATCAGAGTGAGGATTTATGATGTCACCACTAAATCCATCAGGGACGTTGCATCCTTGTAATTCATAGCTGACTCTTGAACACATGAAAGAAATGACGATGTGCCAGCTAACAAAGAATAATTGTGTTAGTTACCTCAGTCACGATAATTTGCTTAAAGAATAAAAATACGCTGGTGCAACAAGGAAAAATTAATGCACTGATAAACACTAAGGGGAAAAACAGGGAAGTACAGAGCACTATATTAAATACTCATCTTTTTGGCAGCACCGTTTTCATTTTCTGATATTTTAAGCTGATGGAAGCTTTGATCAATATTTACACTTCATTCAGTCAAGGGGAACATGGCAACATTACTTAAAATTCATTTTATAACCTAAAGGATGGTTGTACTGTATGGCAGGAAAAAATTGTACGGGCAGCAAGTTGCAATCCTTCCATATTTTTAATGTAAAATTGATTGACTGTGCCTGAGAAAGGATATTAAGTGGGTATTCCAGAAGCCTAATTTCATCTGGAAAGGAAGCTGAGCTCACTGATGAAAGGAATTGCTAAAAACAGGTCCTCAGTGTAGATTTCTTGATTCTTCACCGCTCAAGTCAAGCTCACCTTTTCTTTGAACTTCTTCTCGATGAGAAAAGATTCACACAGGAATAGTAGAGTTAAGCAGAAAATGGGATCTCCCATAAGCTTATTATTGTTGTTGTTGTCATTATTGTTATTATCATCGTCATCATTGCTGTTATAAGGGCATTGCAAAAGCAGAGTTTTGTTTCAAAACTACAAAACGTTGACTGGAAAGTACCCACTTCTATACAGAGAAGGTGTCAAAGTGCCTTATGGGAACCATAACCAAAGTGTTTCTAATGAGCTGAACACTGTGGAAAGCATCTCTCATGCAATGCTGTTTCTTTCTTGGTGACCTGCCTCATGGCTCTCCAGGTTATTACAAGTGATGGGAAATGTAGTCGAAGCAGCACATTCAGCTCACAGAGGAGAATTAGGGCACAGATATCTGTGGGACACCTAAGCAGTTATATTGGGAGCTACAAGCAAATTAAACATTCTTAATTTGTAAAATATCCATTGCTGAATAAATACCTTTGCTTTTTAGCACCAAAGAAAGTGCCTTTCCCCCTCTTTCTCTACTCTCCACTCTGAAAACTCCCTTTAAAAACCCCTTTTCATTAAAAGCCAGCCTCAATGGAACACTTTCAGTCAATTCAAATGAACGTCGTTTTTGTTTAACAGGCTTTGGTAAAGCAAACTGAAAAGGGGGAGCATACACCAGAGGCATTTGCCATATTAACCCATACCTAATTTATTAATTGCTGGAAAGGACTTTGTAGTCAAATAGCTTCGCTTTTCAAAACATCACACTGAAACTCGGACGGGGGAGAGAGGGAGAAAGGAAGGGGAAGCCTGGTGTAAGAAATCATCTCTGCAAGCTATAAAGGCTGCCAGGCAAAATATTAGTCTTCTATTAAATTATACAGTGTGATACAGAAACACTTGCATTCCTCTCTTAGTTTCTGAAAGGCAATGAAAGAGAAATACTGACAAAGAAACTGAACCTTAAAAGCCAAAGTCAGGGTTGGTATTCTCCACTCTATGGTAATCCCCAGCTTACGCAAGTGCTCAGTTTGGTCCCCAGTGCCAAGGGACAGTAAGCTCCAGTGATTTCACCACCACTATCCTGCAGCATATGAATCAGAGACATTGTATTACCGCCAGGAAAAAGGAACCTGTTAAAAGAGATGTGCTCTGTAACCATGGCACTCATCAAGAGCGTTACAAATTTTAACCACATTAGTGAGTAAAGTAAGGCAAAGCAAACTGTCAGCATAAGCATGTAAAGGGGAAAAATCCAGAGGGAGGCAAACTACTGCAGTGATGATATTTCTGTGATTATGTGAGACTGGGGAACAGTGCATACCTTGTTGTACAACTCATGAAAGCAGTTATAATTTGTGCTTCTTACATTTGGGAAGATGTTTATTAGCATATACCATGTCACTAATGGTAAGAAAAGTTGTCTGTACTTACTGCAGTAAGATTAATGCACAGCCAGCCCAGACGTTTCTGGTTTATTATCCGAAACTCTTGAAGTGCAGTTTCTTCTGCAGCTTCCATTAGCCAGCCAGAAATATTAGTGTAATTACTCTACAATATGTCATGGGTTACCCAGAATACCTGAATCAGTTTGTGTTCTACATGCCTCTAGTCCTTTTAGTGTTCAGTCTGAATGTTATCATGCTAAGATGGGATTTATTGTTATAAATATTTTTCTTATGACTCTTTCCCAGTGCTTGTTTGACAGTGATAGAAAACAAACTGACATATGTCCATTGTGTGGTAATGCACTTAATCCACACCTTGTCTCTTGAGTCTTATAATCTGTTGGCTGCATTGCATAAAAGAATGGCTTTTACAGTACTTCAGTCTTTATAAAGCAACCATTTGTGGATTAAGGGTGCATTTCCCTACTGATACATGTTGGCACACCTACTTCTAATTTCCATTGTACAAGCCGAGAGAGAATTCTGCTTGGTAAGAACATGTAGGTGTATTAATGCAGGTGCACTGCATCTCAAGGGTTACCTGAGGCCATGTGAAAGCCAAATCTGCTCTTGACCGTCTGGGAGGACACATGGTTGGTGCAATGAGAGACTTCTCTTTGGAGCCTTTTAGTGCTTTATGCGTTCAGGCATGTCCAGCATGTTCATAAGCTGCCATCGTGCCATAAGAGGGTCATGGTGCGCATAAGGAGGTCAGGCCAAGCAGACCAGTGGAGATTTTTTTGCAGGTTGCATATGAGGACCTCAGGTGGGTGGGAAGTAGGATTGTGTATTCACAGCTAGAGATACAGCTGTAGCATGACTTGGCCAAAGAATGCTGAGCATATGTACATATGGCTAACTCGGGGCGGGGGAGGGGGGAACAAAATCTATGGCACCTTTATTTAAATAAAAATGGCCAGTGGAATTGGAACTAAATAAGAAGCATGAATGCATTTGCTCAAGCAACTGAAGAAAATACTCTACCAAGGAATCATCTCCATCACAGCCCAGTGCTTCGGAGTGCTGAGGTATGCCATATTACTCGCTTGACCTGCTGTGTCAAAATGAACGTGTTTGTGAATAACCCTCCCTAAAAATGTGGTCTGTGTCAATCAATCTGTCCTTAAGATGGTTTTGGATTCAAAACTGTCATGATTCAGATTTTTGGATTTGATTCAGATGTGGTCAGCAATATAAGTGAATGATTTCTATATTTGGAAGTAAAATTTCTAAAGGTCCTTGTATCTACACTGTTACATTCAACTGAGGTCCCTCTGTTTGTGTGTACATTTTGAATCCTGAAACAAACAGCCTACACCCTTTCCCATGTCTCAAAGGTAACACGTTCATACTTAAAGTGCTCCTTTGTTGTAAGACTTGTGAGAAGCCCCACAATTTATGTACGACATTAAACACATTTATGCTGTTTAACAGGTCAGCTTAAGCAACAAATGAAAAAGCCAGCAACTTCCTCATAACCCACTGTGAGTAAAGAGGGTGGAGTCCATTTGAAAGGTGGAGGTGCTTTTGAGAGCCTTTCAGCAGCCTATTTTGGAATCATCCAGAGGCAAGATCAAACCTGTTGATTTACAGACCAAACGGTTCATACCTGTGACACATGCTGTAAGTGGGAGATTATTGCAGCAGAACATCTATGATCTCATGACTGCTGACTACATGTAGATCTCATTTCTATCATCCTAAATCCTATATGGACTAGAGAGGGTGCACACTGTATAGGGCTATGAGTCAAGGGCACTGCAAGACTTTTGAGTAAAATAGAATGATGAGAGAATATCACACTTCATCTCTAGATGAAGTATCATGTGGTGATTGTGACATGAGCCAAAGACTAGGTGATGAGGACTGTCTTTTCTCTGCCACCAATGCTCTTTCAGCAAGCTGCAGTGACAGGGGTAGAAGGAAATCTGGGTGTGGCGTTACAGAGGACAGATAATTGCTACCTTAGCACTCCTTTCTTCTGTTATTAAAACATCTAAACCTGAGCTTCCCCACGTTCCGGTGAAGCAGAACTACTGGGCAGCTTCATGGAAAACTGGCAAATGTTTATAAATGTTTTTCTATCAAAGCTGAAGTGCTTCAGTTCACGAGATGTTCGTTTCTCAAATCAAGGAGTGGCACTTCTTTTTAATTGAAGATTTATGAGTACCTTAGATACTTGGAATGCATAAAAAATAAAAAAAGAAGTAAGAATAATGCCACTCTGTGTTGAGGAGTGCCATAGATGCCCTAGACTGCTTTCTGGTGATGTCTATCTGCCTGTTGCTGTACTCCTCTCAACACAGCTGTACCTGATTCTGCAGCAAGTCTATGGTGCGCTGAGAGCTTCCCAGAGAACGTGAAGAGTTTCTGTATCAATCTTGTCTTTGTTCTTACATGCAGATAAATTAGTTGTGCTATTTTCTTGCAAGAACTCGATTGTCAGTCAAAATGGTGACACTCGTGTCTGTCTGGGACTTACGCTTTCCTCAGCAGGAAGTCATATGGAAGGAGGGGAGAGGAAGGAACACCTTTTGAGTTTTCTTCATTTTAATGAAATAACAAACTCTGGAGAAAGGTTTATATGCATGTTCCCACACCTCCACACATGTTTGGCTTATGTATACAGCATGTTGTAATCAATATCTTTTCTACTCCTCCTCCCCTATCCTTTCTCTGAAAAGTGACCAGAGGAGTACCTGCATTTCTAATTCTTCCGTATCAGGTTTCATTCACAAAACCATTGTTTCTTTTGTGCGGGGAGGCTGGTTTGGAGATACTTGTGCAGCCTGTTTGCACTGGGCCGGATGTTCAGCACACTGTAAGTTTCAAGTTTGGCAATAAAATACTACTTCAGATAAGGAGTTGCAGCTCACAATGACCAGAAATGCAATTGCACCTCTGTACTAAAAGGCCTCTCTTTCTTGGAAACCTTCCATGTAATTGAAAATGAGGTATATCTTTCTTTATGAGGGGGACTCTGTACTGTATGAAAGTAATCTCCTTGAAATCTTTTCCAATATCTGCTTGATTATAATGTTCTATTTAAACAAACTAGCAGGCCTGTCAGAAATGGTACTTATGGCAGGGCAAGAGGCTTTTGACCTTCTCTGTAATTATTCCCAGCTCACCCTTGGAAGTCTGCATTACTCTGAACTGAATTTGTGGCATTGCATAGTGCAAAAAGGAACTGAGTTGTATCCATTAGTAAATTTGAACTGGAACACACAGTAAATGTCAAGATTCTTAATTGTGCTTTCTATAATGGCTTCCAAGCTTACAAAGGAACAATCACAAGCTATTAGTTATGAGTAGGTAAACATTTTAAGGACTTTTTTTTTTTCCAGAAGACTCTTTGCTTCTATTTGATGCGTCTGTGTACATGGCTTAATGTAAAGTTATGAAACAGTAGATGTGTTTGTGATAAAAGTAATGTGGGGACTTCTATGAGAACATTCAGGGCTAAATACTCATGGTTTCAAAGTTTTAAATGTAAATCTTCCTACATTAATCTGCATTATAGCAAAGTCTTTTTTTACACTCAAGTACCTGTCATGTATTCTTATCTATCAGCCTACCTTCTGTGTCAGACTTTGTCCTGTTAGGTGTTATCTCTTCCCTGCTCAGCTGTACAAAGCTGACCATGGAAGTGATCTTCCTTTTCATGTGAAACCAGTGATAGACAATCTGCTGTTCTCTTTTCTAGAGTAAGAATTTTCTCCAAATATCTACAGCAGTCATGCAAAAGATCAGGTCAAGAACAACATAAAGAAAATGTCTTCCTTTGGAAATCTCTTACCCGACATTTGACTGAAAGCTAGGCAGAGGGCAAAGACTGTAGCTGCTTGCAACAGCTCCTCAAAAGCCAGTGTTATCTGACCGACAGTAACACATCGTTATCCAAGACTAAGAATCTCTTTAGAGATGAAGATAAAGTAGTTGGCTGCTGCAGCAAGATTGGTTAATATACAATGCTTCTGTAGCCAACAGCACGAAAGGGAACAATGTGTTTAGCATCAGATCTAGGTCAGATCTCAGCTCACATAACCACATATGCATTTAAATTGCACAGAGTGGAAGCAGCTTTCAGCAGGAGAAAGAGTTGAAGTAAGTCCAGAGCAAGACTTGAAATCTTATCAGTGAAGCCCTAGTTCTGCCACCATTACCCACAGTCTCACTTAGATACCCAGAGCAAGTGTATATTTGGCTATGTCCCATGGCACTTTCCAAACTCTAATATATAACAATAAGCATCAGGAAAACCCCAAAAAAAAAATAAAATAACCAAAGCCTGGAGTAAGTCATGAAGCACCAGTAAGAAAATTTGTAAGTCACTCGCTGACAAGTAGCTAAATAACTTGAGAAGCACTGGTCACTGTTACATCTGGACACCAAAGTACAGGTTCAGTCAGAGAAAACTTGACCTATAAGTCCCTAGGCTTTGTGTGCCCTGTGTTCCTGAAGACATAGAGACAACCAAAAGATGACACAAGTAATAGGGAAGTAGATGGAATTTCGACTCTCTTGATCTAGGATCAAGAGCTTTAAAGCCCACCATCCTAAAAATATCTTCATTCACTATTCTTAACAGCTGCCTCTTATTAGCAATGAAGTGAATTTATGCGGATTAACCTTTACAAAATTATGCAGATTTTGGTAGCTAAGTGCAACATCATTAAGAAAGAGTTGCTTGCAACTGGCTCCTTTTTTTTCCCAAATGCAAAAATCTGTTAAAGCTATATGGTTCATCTACACAGGGACTGCAAATCAGAGACATTGTTTACAGTGACTACGGGTGAGAACAAGGATGCTCTTAAGAATGCAGTGAAAGAGATATTAGAAACTTTCTGGGAAGAAATCCAGACAGCAAGTTCTTCACAAGCAGCCTTCAAAAAGATTACCTGAGATAAAATGTCAAAAGCAGCTGACAATCAACAAGAAACTTATTTTTTACATCTTGATTTTTATATAGACTCAAATATAAGTGTCATAGGAAACCAGAAAAAGCTTCAAGAGGAAGGAATTATAAGAAATATTAATAAAATAGATGCTATCACTTCTCATTGTCACGTGGTTTCCTCACAAAATTAATTCAGATTGTGGGTTTGTTGCGGTAGACTCTAAGTAGAGAGGAGGAAGGATGAGAGATAACTGCAGTAAAGGAGAAGGGATAACTACCTCTATGCCACTAGAAAAGTGAGAAGACAGATAAACAAAAGAATGTGAGATGATGTCAGTGATGACCTATTTCTTTTTCCAAAGACCAACATTGCCCCATTAATTCTTCTTCCAGTGCCCTATCTACATGTAACCAAACTGCCACAGTGCTATGCAACACAGCTTGCTTATCTCTTATGAGGATGTGAGATTCACCTGCCCTATCTCAGGTAGCCAGGATGCCTTAGGCACCCAAATGTTTGTTGCTGGGCTATCTCATCCCCATGCTACCATTACGCTCCTGGATTTACATCCAGTAAATTACTGAATTCAGGTGCTCAAAAATCCTCACGCAACCATGGCAGCATTTGCAGCAAAGACATCCATGACAACATACGTCCCTAAACCATGGAAAACCATATTACTAACTGGAAGCTATTATACTATCAACGAGCAAATGAGGTCTAGAAAGCAGCCTGAAAATGAAGCAGCGTGACAGTGTGAAAAGCATCAAGGACACATAGAGTGTCCTTGACCTTTAGGCAGCTGCGGAGGAGTGGGACGGCAGATGAACTGAGAGCAGTATCCTTCAGGTGAGTTCTTGAGTCTTCATGAGCACAGACTAGCCAGTGGGAGAGGAGAGTGGTTTTAGCTTTAGGTCAATGTCTGGTGTAACCCAGGTCTCAAAGCCATAGTCAGAATGAATGTGATAAAGCATAAGGGGCTTTTTGGTAAGTGTTCAACATCTTTGCCAGTGACATGGACAGTGGGATTGAGTGCGCCCTCAGCAAGTTTGTCGATGACACCAAGATGTGTGGTTCGGTTGATACGTTGGAGGGAAGGAAGGCCATCCAGAGGGACCTTGACACGCTTGTGAGGTGGGCTGATGCCAACCTGATGAAGTTTAACCATGCCAAGTGCAAGGTCCTACGGCTGGGTCGGAGCAACCCCAGGCACAGCTACAGGTTGGGCAGAGAAGAGATTCAGAGCACCCCTGCGAAGAAGGACTTTGGGGTGTTGGTCGATGAGAAAATGAACATGAGCAGGCTTCAGTGTGCGCTTGCAGCCCAGAAAGCCAACCGTATCCTGGGCTGCATCAAAAGGAGCGTGACCAACAGGTCGAGGGAGGTGATCCTGCCCCTCTACTCTGCTCTTGTGAGACCTCACTTGGAGTATTGTGTGCAGTTCTGGTGTCCTCAACATAAAAAGGACATGGAACTGCTGGAACAAGTCCAAAGGAGGGCCACGAGGATGATGAGGGGACTGGAGCACCACCTGTATGAAGATAGGCTGAGAAAGTTGGGGCTGTTGAGCCTGGAGAAGAGAAGGTTGCATGGAGACCTCAGAGCAGCCTTCCAGTATCTGAAGGGGCCTATAGGGATGCTGGGGAGGGACTCTTCATGAGGAACTGTAGTGATAGGAGAAGGGGTAACGGGCTCAAACTTAAACAGGGGAAGTTTAGATTGGATATGAGGAATAAATTCTTTACTGCAAGGGTGGTGAGGCACTGGAATGCGTTGCCCAGGGAAGTTGTGAATGCTCCATTGCTGGCGGTGTTCAAGGCTGGATTGGACATAGTCTGGGGTGGCATGGTTTAGTGGGAAGTGTCCCTGCCCATGGCAGGGGGGTTGGAACTAGGTGATCTTAAGGTCCTTTCCAACCCTAACTATTCTATGATTCTATGATTCTACATAACACTGGGACCCTACTGCTCTTCGGGTATCTGTCTCACCTGGTGCTTGGCTTGATCTCAGCTACTACAGTGTGTGTTGAACATTACCTCAAAACTATCCATTGTTTGGGGGTTTTGTACTTTCTCCGTAGAAGCTAGTGCCTGTCTCCCTTGTCTCTGATGCCAGACCTACTTGGAGCACACCTAAACCCATTCTGAGAAGCAATGTGACTGCTCCCATGGTAATAGACAAAACCTTTGGAACATGCCTGACGCAAGATGACACCATCACCTCTAGGCTGGGAGTGCACTTTATTATATGCTGTATAGAGGTAAAGTGTTACACGGCTTGCCCCTCTACATCTAGAAGCTATGGCAAAGAGAAGCTCAGGTGGGAGTGGTGGGTAAAGAAAGGCTTTGTGGAATCCTGAAGGGCTTGAGAAAGAGAAACTCCAGCAGCCTGAAAAGGAAAGTAGGAAGGTTGCAGCACCCAGTGCCTGAATTGTTCCTGGATATTCTGTGCCAAATAGCCATATCTTTAACCAGCTATGGCTGATTCTAAAAGGAAAGACATGTGCCTGCAGTATGTTGTATTTATGAAAACCCCACAGGATTTATTAAGACAGAAAATGTAGAAAATACAAGGGAAGGATGGAGTGAATATATAATAAAACCAAAATGGACTTTTGTTGCCTAATGTGTGCCCACTGACACACTGAGCAGCATGCGTCTTTGAATATAGCTCTCCCACCTGCTCAGGACAGTCATTTGATTTGGGATGTTTCCTCTGAGCTGCAACCAAGGGACTAATCACCTTTCCATAGAATCACAGACTCATAGAATGGTTTGGGTTGGAAGGGACCTTAAAGATCATCCAGTTCCAACCCCCCTGCTGTGTAGGTTGGACACACACTGCTTATAGACTCAGACAGCTGCTGTGGCCTCCCTTCTTTGTGCATGGTCTGTCAGGAGCTCACTCTGTTAGGTGACTGAGGTTTACAAGAACCGAGGGGGTCACGTGCCCGACAGTGTTCATGAGACATGAGTACGGCTTGCAAGAACAGACAAAAAAGCAGGTTGGAAATCAAGCCCAAGAGGAACTTGTGGTTTATTTACTAAGTTTGTCCTCCTTGCAAAGGGAAGAATCATGCCCATGGACCTGATGACTGAGCAGGGCTGGTTGCTCTGGCTACAGTTATATCTGTAAATTAAATGGTGGTGGGAAGCATCCACGAGCACTGCAATGCAACCTCTTGTACTGCTATATCATTAAGCTGGCATTCTTCTAGACAACACCCAAGCACCCTTAAGCAGTTAGTATGGCCCAGAGACTCTTCCTAACAGGCAGCTGAATGCTGCTATCCTATTTCAGAGACTGAGTTGTACAGTGTAGACAAGAAGTGTCCCATGCCAGCTAGCATCAGTGACAGAAAACTGTTTCAGGGTGGGTATTTTTAATGTACTAATGTGCCATGAGGTAGCAGGGCAATTACTTTGTTCTTGCAGCTTGGTGGCTTTCAGCACCAATTCATGCATATGTCTTTAAAGAACTTGAAGCAATTTCTATTTTATCCCAATTTACTGAAATCTAGGGGCCCGCTAAGGACTTGGAGTCAGTGATTTAAGATATATTAAGACATGCATGAAATATCTTACACAGCTATGAAGGGAGACCATAGACCTGAGAGGTTTTGCTTTCTTTTCCAGTGCAATTTGGAATTAAACCCATTGGCTACTTGTGGTGGGCAGAGAGCTGTTCACAGCTACCCACAGGCTGGGTGAGCAAGTGGTTGTGGGCAGAAGTGGTAAGACATTTAAATCTCAACTCATTTTTCTAGACACATGTATCTAGTATAATCAGAGATGCCCTAGAGTATTGTGCCTGGCCTCAACTGCCTTTCCCTGAGGATCAGGCTCACCCACAGGCCAGGCTTCATGGCTGCCAATTCCATGTGGGCCATCTACTTGCCTGCGTTTGAAGTACTGACTTGAATCTGGCAGCTGTCTTTATCTGGAGTAGATGGAAAATCTGCCATTGTAACTGAGAAAGCCACTGAGGGTGAAGACCTTGACATCTCTGTGATTGAAAGTAGGTGTATGGAAGAATTAACTGTCTCCTGCAGTCAACTGTATTGCAGCTAAGTGCAAACACCTCACCGGGAGAGATGTCTACCTCTACTTTGGATGCATAGCTTAGGGCAGACAAATTGCAGTGAAGGAGTCTAATAAATTGCTTTGTCACAAGTGTAACCAAAACAGTAATGTTCTCTTGTTCAGTGGAGGCAACAAAGTTCTATGGAAACCAGCCAGTATGATTTAGCACTGGCTTTAGAAGTTCCTTAATGTTATTCACTAATGGTGAAATTGTACTTTTGGAAGGCCTTTACAGGGAGGAGCAATCACACTGTCTTGCAAAGAGGCTGAAAACCAAACAGATTTATAAAGTGAAGAACTCAGAAATGGCCAGACTAAACAGCCCTCATGACCATCTGCTTTCCATCCCAGCATAAGTGTAGGAGGATAGATAAGGCAGGCAGTGATATTTCCTTCAGAGTTTAAAAGCCTGGGCTAACGCTTCTCGCTGTTTTCCCTATGCTAATATTTAAAATTAATTTAGGGGACTCTCATAAAGTCCATATCTAACTTCAAGCACACAGACTGTTCAGCATAGCAGTGGGTTGGTGTCAAGGAACTGCAGTGATGCTTGAGGCAAGGATTTCCTGGGACAGAGTGCTTGAGCACCCAAAGTCACTGACAAGTCATGGAGAAATTGCTGCAGTCCCTGTGACTTTTACTAGCTGCTATGGAGGCAGTGAATGCTTCAGGTGGGGAAAACTTTCCTCTTTAAAAAACTACCACTCTGTTGATTGAAAGTGGCATTTCCAGAAGCCCTCAGCAGAGCCCAAACTGCTTTCATTAGAGCCAGCTGGTGTTTCACCACCAACATCTGTAAGATCAGTGTTAGTCCAGTTTTTTCTAAACCAAATTGAAGTAATGTAGTATTATATAGCAAAACCAGAAGGTCTTCAACTGTGTCAGAGTTGGTTTTTTTTTCCTGTAAACAGTTGGAATAGAAAGTGACTGATAATTAGTGGGGCACTGTGTCACTGGTTTTGAATTCATGCTACTGCCAGGGTGAGCATACAAATAAGAGAAGTATAAAAAATAATCGGTCTTATTCACGTACACAGGCCAATTGCAGAAGTTACTGCTAAATGAAACAGAGAGCTAAATAATGTAAAAAGATGGATTTTATTTATTTGGGCAGAGCAGGATAAACAAGGTAGAGAATGCCTTGTGCTGATTCTCAAAACTGCATCACAGGAGCAATAATCAACCTTTCAATTACTTTCCTCTGTAGTCAACTTAGATCAATATCAGCTTCTCTGCTTGTTTTATTTGAATCCTATTATTTTTTCTTCTTTTTTTTTTTTCTTTTGAGGGAGGACATTGCGTGACTGTGCAGGTACTGGAACAGAGAAAGGATCTTAAGGGTTTGGCAGGTGAAAGCTGAATGCCTGTTGGAAGTGACATGTATGAGCTTCCCCCCCAGTGTTTCTGAAATAAAGACGAGATTTGTGGTGTATATATTTTTGACAGAACAACAAAAAATAAGGCCTGAATAAATGAATCTGTGACTTGTTTCCACCTGCAAAAGGGGCCTCCCCAGACTGAGCAAACTGGAAGTGACTCAGAATCACAATCAGGGAATAATAAGGTTCTTATAAGAATTGCCTATCTAATCATCAGGGATCTGGACTTGACAATCCAGGCCTGCATTCCTAAAATAGGTTTTATATGCCAGTATCAGGTGTGTAAAACAGGAAAAAGAGAACCACCTAAAAGATATTTTAGTGTAGGCCTTCTCTTTCTCCTCATTAGCTAATTCTACCTTCCAATCTGGTGGCAGTATGCAATAGATCAGGAATTTCTGCTGTATGCCTCATTTCCCTAAATACTATGGGCATTTAACTGAAAGACCAGGTTCTCCTCCCAGGGATCTGCTTAGCATCCCATTCATGTGAGTGACTGATTAATCTCCACAAATTAAAAACAAGAGGACAGGGAAGTCTAAGACAGGAAAAGGATGAACTTTAGGTGTATCTGATCCAAAAGCCAAGCAAACAGAAAGCTCATGCTTGCTCAGCATGACCTTATTGAGCTTACTAGACTTGCTCAGCTGACTTGCTGCTTGACCTGAGAGTTGCCTTGGTGCCCACACGCCTGAGCATGCCCCATAACACTGGTCTGAGTAGTTTTGGGGCTTAGCTCCAGTCTGCAACATGCTGAGATTCAGAGTTTGACTGAGCAGAATGGCTGGATCCAGAGGTTTAAAAGAGCACTGCCACATGCACATCTAAGACGTGAGTTGAAGACAGGAGGCACTCATTTTCACGCCTCCTAGTGAATGCTCCTAGTGAGTATTTACAAGCCTGGTGAAATGAATCCTAGACATTGGTGCCTACAACTGAAACATTCAAGAGCTAAGCTTGTAAGCATCATCTAAGACCTCAGCTGGATCTGTCCCATTGTGCCACTATAAAGTAATTATTTTATTTACAATAGGAATATGCATATAGAAAATGTAAATTTTAAGCAGCTGGGACATACTGGTAATTTATTCAGACAGCTGCAAGCAAATGAAAATAACGTCAAGATTTATTTTCTGCTCTATTAAAATAAGTTAGTTGTACTGTATGGAGATGTCCCATTTTGCAACATAGTATGCAAAATGTTCTTTCTTATATAGGACTTCTGGCTGAAGAACAAGTGCAACAGGAAAAACAGCAATATAAACAATTCCGTTTAACTATATTTACCTGGGCAAGCACACAGAAAAGTCTGGACAAGCATTTGGTTCTTGTAGAGATTCTCAAGCTGAGGGCCAGACTGCCAAGGTTTCATTACTCTTATGCTGAAAGAGTTGTTGCTATGCTGAAAAAAAGTTGGAAACCTGCATCCAAATGCTGGAGATGAATTTGTACTTAATACTTCAGTCCTCCATTGGTAAAGAGAAAATAAACTGGGTGAAGTAATAATTAATTTCCATCTCAAAGTTTTACTAGGCTGTATATTTTCTTTGATAATTATTGTGATCTTTTTTAACAACTTGAAGAGTGCCTCAAGCTTTGGCAGAGAAGTGCCTTTTATTAATAGCAGTAATATTAATTACAATAATTGCATATTTCAACAATTTTTTTTGCTATGGCATATTTTACTGTCCCTCCATGAAATTTCGTCCAACTCCCCTTTTAAATTTGTTGAGAAATTGCTTGAGACTGTGTCACATTCTGTGAAGACCTGAATGGGCAGTAAGACACAAAATGGAAGTCAAAATTTGTTTCGAAACTTGACTTCAAAATCTTCTCAAAATGCAGGGAGTCTGTTACTCAGGAAGTTCCGTTTTTTTTGTTTTCAAAATAGAGTTTTGAATCAGATCTACCTTCAATTCCAGTTTTTTTAAATTTCCTGCAAACTGGAAATTCCAAGAGAATAATTAAATCAATACGCAGTAACTAATTAAATAAAAAAGCTGGCAAGAAGTTTGAGATTTTGCTTACTGCACTTTTTCTTCCTCAGGGTATCAAGCATGGACAAATTCGGAAGTGTTGATATAGCCTTCTCAAATAGGTCAGACACAGCTTTAGTGACTGAGTCTTTTTAGACCGAGCTGAAGCACAAAAACATAACAGTCTGAAAACACCCAAAGGATCTCCAGTATCTGCAATGACAGATGAGTGAGCAGGAAGGACTGTTGTAACTACTGCAGTAGAGAGGGGATGTCCCATGCAAGGTCCAAAATCTAGTGGCAGTGCAACTGGCTTTGTACAGCTCTAGTAGTATCATTTGGAGCTTTTGGTGGGTAGGTATTTGCCATACTATTAAGCACAAAGTGCAAATTTAATAGCTCCTTTCTTCTGTTTCATTATGTGAAATAGAAGGAAGCAGAAACTGTGCCATGATTCCACATTTTCCTTATAGTTAAGCATAAGAAACACAAAATAACAAAGCAATAATAATCCTGTAATACAGGATTCAATGGAACTTATGCCTTATATGCTCTTTATGGGAAGACTTGTAAAAAAGCTCGTAAAACCCATAGAAAAAAATACCATTCTGAGGGTAAAGTGTTCTGTTCTAAGACAGTAGATTCAAACACTAGAAAATAAATGTTTGTAAAAAGAAGAATCCCTATGTTAGGTATGATAGCTATATGCAGATAACGAAGCTGTAATTTAGGGATGAAAGAGGTTGGATATGGCCAACAGCTGTTTTTCTCCTGTATTTGAAAAGAGGCTGGAAGTTGTGTCCGTTACATACCATTTTGTGAATAGAATAGAAAAATTGCCATCTGTAACTGCAGAGGAGGGAAGGCAACATGTGTTGGAGAACTTGCATCTAGCAGTCCTAAGGAAATTAGCCAAGATTTGAAGGCCCACATTAAATTTTTAGCAAAGCTTGGAAAACAGAAGGAATTCCTGAGGATTTAAAAGCTCTTAGTACTTGTCCAGTGTTTGAAAATGATGAAAGGAATGACACAGGTAGCTATCAGATAATTATCCTGACAGTGTTGATTAGAAAATAGAGGGCCATGGGTTTTGGACTGCAGAACAAAGTGTTAGAGGCTGTAAGTATTTTGGTTGGAAGGTAGGTTTTGTTTGTTGCCTTTTGTTCTGAAGCTGGCAGACAACGAGCTATACTGATGTCACATACTTGGATTTCTCCAAGGCATTTGACTTTCTATCAATTACGTTTTGACTAAGAAACATGAATTATGTAAAATTAACGCAGTGTAACACATAACAAGTATGTCATAAAGTAGCTGCTGGAGAGATCTCAAGCAGTTGCTACAAAAGAAGAGCAAATCTGTTTCCAGCACTGACTCTAAAGCTGATACTGTTCAGTATTTTCATTAACAACATCATTGACCATACCAAGTGTTTTCAGGTAGGGTTCTTAGGCAACACGAAGTCTGTTGGATTAAAAAATGTAGATATATAAATATAATATAAAAAATATAAAATTAATTACTTCAGCTAGAAGGGACCTATGAGGATCATCTCATTCAACTGCCTGACCAGTTCTGGCCTGAGCAAAAGTTAAAGCATACCATTAAGGGCCTGTTAAACACTGACAGGTCTGGGACATCGACCACCTCTCCAGGAAGCCTGTTCCAGTGTTTGACCACACTCCCAGTAAATCTACCTAGATTCCTCTACAAGGCCTCTTGTTCCTCAGGAGAGACAGCACCACATCCCATGTGGTGGGGAGTTACATGCTTGTTGACTTACACATTTTGACAGAGACTTGTAGTGTATGTCCTGTCACATCTTTAGTAGGTAGCTGGAGAGGATTTCCCATTCTTTTATTGTGTTGAATGTCCAGATATATTTGTTTGCTTTTGTGCTTTTTCTCTCCCTCTGAATCACTGCAGGTTTGTCCCAGCTGGAGGAAGAGCTGCATGTCAGTGTTCTCCGGGAGAGCAGATGTAAGCTTGGTCTCTCCTGCTTGCATGCTCAGGAATCAACTGATCACCAGGTTTGGGTCACTGCAGGCATCAGTAGAGCTTCCTGTTTTCTGTACCTGTACCTGTGGCATTTATAACCCTGCTTGATTCAACCCTAGCAGATTTTTTTTGTTATTCCCTCATTTGGACAGGACATGAGACTGAGGGTGTTTAATAAAAACAACTTGACCAAAATTGCCAACAAATTAATACCATCATTCTGTAATCACCTGCCATGTTGTCTGCCAGCTACTTCCAATTAAGAATATTTCATAGTCAACAAATTATGATGAACTATGGTGTTCAGCTACACTCTGTCTCTAATATAGGCCTGTTCCGCTAAGCTGCTTCTGCCATGCAAAGCTGAGTAAAGAAGAGAGACCCACAGTGGTGGTGGAAATAACTGAACTAATTCATGTCATAATTTAGTGGGAAAATCTTCAATGTACTAGTGGTGGAGTTCTCTGAATGTCACTTTAGTAAACATATATTGTCATTCTGAGTGATTTTTGGCTTGCCAGTGTTCTATGAGGTAGTGGTCTGCGTAATGGTTACACATGAGCAATCATGAGGAAGGAAAACACTTAATACGTCATCTTACGTTGCCCACAGCCGATGGCTGAATATGAGCTCATCTCATCCAGTCTGATGCACCTGGGACTTCACATGATTAATGGAATGAGCTTGAGTGAGTATTTTGGAAGCCCCAAAAGATCTGCTTTCTGAACTCATCCTATACTCTGAATTATCTCATCCTGGGTATCCACTGCATTGTCCAAACCTGATACTCTTTAGCTGTTACTAGCAAGTGGAACAGATCTTAAATTGTACAAAGTGAAAATCAACAGGTTTAATACAGGTGTCCTGGCTAACACAAAATATTTGTTTCAATTTAGGTAATATTGGGCAAGAAGCTGGCAGCAGTGAAAAGGCCAGCAAGGCCAGCTCTACTTGACTGAATTTCTGAAGTAATGGATTTATGTATGTCTGTGTGTATGCATGTATGTATGCATGTATGTATATATTTCATATATGGGCTTGGGATGTGAAAGAGAGCCACCAGCTGCTGCTCAGGTAAGTCACCCTTCTGCTGAGAGGTGCTCTGAGGATGACAGCAAAGCAGGGACCGGCTCTGTGTTAAAGCTGGCATGTTCCATACAAGTGTGGAGCATTTTTATGTAATGGTAGCTTGTTAAGTTTTATTTTTCATAACCTATATTGACTTACTTCAATTGCATCCCTTTTTTTTAATTATTTATTAATTGAGTCATGTCCACCTGCTGGACTGTTTTGCCTGGTATTGACATCAGGATGACATGTCTATAATTACTCAAGTCACTTCAATTACCCTTTTGACATGTTGGCAGAATGCTTGGGCAGGTGGGGGAAAGTGTTGTTGATTCTGTTGCTGTTAAAATGTGGCAGATATTTCAGATTGCTTCTCAACTTTTTTGTTTTACTACTCTACTGTTCAGGAGGTCTATGGCTGTAAATTAAGAAATGCCATTTGTTAGGTTTCTTAATCACTGATACGGTAGAAAGCATTTCATCCTCAGAAGGTGGTATGATGATATAATGGAAGAAGGGGATTTAATGACTTAGTCTGTTTTTCCATGCATTATGAATAAGTCAAACTAAGGTATTCAGACACTTCAATAAGGAATAGTTGTTTCAGATCTATTGGAAAGGCAGAGATCTCAAAAAAGTACTTCCCTTCTATATTTATTCTGTATTCTCAGCAGTTATCCAAGGTGTGGGGCTATCAGCAGTCCAAGAGGCAATATGTCAGCTTTAGATGTTGAGCGAGGATGTACAAAGAGTACCCTGGAGTGAGGGTGGACCATTCCAGGGTATTTTTAGAGGGCATTAATATTAATTTGTATTTCAACTTCAGTCTTCCAAAATGGCTGTGTTATAGCTACAATATTAAGATCTCTTATGTATCATTACCAGTCATTAGCAAATGTCACCTGTCATGTTTTCCAGTTCCCGCATTACAACGTGCATTTCTGCTTCTCAGTGACTGCGAATTGCCCGTTTGATCCTGAGTTGTTGAGACAGCTGGTGGGAACATCCAAGATGTCAATTATCTTCTATGTTTGGCAGATGGACAAGACTTCTTCCAGAAGACCTTTCTGACAGACTCTTACTGAAGCTGTCATATCCCACACCTGGCCCTCATCCTTACTACATTTGCTTCTGTCAGAGGACTGCTATGTATTTTTGTAATTACTTTCCACAACTTATCATGTAACTCATATTCTTAGCGATGAACTGTGAAATGTAACAGATGGGATTGCAAACCCCCAAAATACCAGGAAGTAGACATTTTCCATGGTTGCTATATAATCTTGCAGCGATGTTACTGACATGTGATATTGTTTGAGACTTGTAAATCTTTTAAGAACACCTGCAAATGGGGTGCTGATTTTTTGTTTTAAAAGTAGCATGAATCTCTACAACTGTTACTCATATTGGGCTGTAAATTCAATCCTTTGATTTTCAAAAATGACCTCAGGGAGAACGGACCACCAGCAAATGTCTGAGCCATGCAAAGCATAAACTTGAAACAAAAAAACCCATAAAAAAAATCACTGCTGGTTCTGTTTTGGCTTTCACACCCAGTGAGAAGAAACAATCTAGTCCTACCACTCTTAATTATTACACTTGTGCTTGCAGAAGTGCCAGTTCTGTACCTTTCCTTTGGGCATGTCCCAGTAATGATGAGTGTGACTAATGCCACAGAAATTTCACCTTTTTCAAGAGCCTTGAGGTCACCCCAAGCTCTCCTTTGCACCAAATATTATTGGTGTGCATAGCATGTATCCTGCACTTGACTGTATGTGAAATATTTTTGGCATTTAGAGAGAGTACATAGATTCAAGACTAGTTTTAAAAACTCATTACAACAATATCCAATTCGTATTTTTGAAAGGAATGTTTACCTGAGGCTTCTGGCCAAGTTCCAAACCCACTAATTGTGTTTTACTGAAAGAAGTTATCACCTGCAGTTTTACTTGGACAGAATATAGCTTTTTTGTTTCTTGCTCCATTTGGGTAAGTATTGTTGCTTTGAGGTGTTAGCCCTTGCTACCTTTTGCTGATAAGTATAAATTAGGGACGATTTTGCAAGGAAATACAGACCAGAATGAACAGACCTTGGTCACATCTGGATGAGATATTCTGGCTGTTTTGAAGGTGAGCAGGTGGAACACATCCCTCAGGGACTGACTCTGGCCACAGTGATTGGTGTGTTCAGCAGGTAAGGTCCCAGTCCCAAACCATGTTCTGAAGATTGTTAGCCATATATAATTCCTGCTTAGGACCTGGTCCTGATGGTAGTTATGTGTGTTATCAATTTTATCTACATGCTTTCTCCTATTGACTAAATAGAATCAAGCTCATGAATGAAGTTACATCTGGGTTAGAAGTATGGGCTTCTGTATTTCTAAAGCGACTTGGGATGCATTTTTCATACTTCTGTTTTTTAGCTCAAGTAGTGTAAAAATCATGTTTCTTCAGCAATACTTAAATGCCTCTTAGAAGTCGTCTGTTCTGTTTTTTTCCATTGCAGAAAACAGTTTTTATTATGATTTCTGATGACCGGACTTAAACATATATTTAGTTTCACTTACAAGTTCCCAAATACTATAAAACTGTAGAAAACTCACTAAGAAAATATTTATATTCACATACTGGCTGTAAAACAGAAATATTTTGTCACCATTAACATTCCATGGCAGCTTAAAAATGAAAATGTGTACAATATATTTATTTCCAAAGTGCTGAATATATTCCTTTTCACAACATTTTCAAAGACATTATAATTATTAGGATGAATCACAGAATCTCTTTGCCTTTTGGGTTAGCCAGAACCACTATATTTATCCTCTCTTGCTTATACCAGTAATCAAATTTTTGGCTGTCCTCCAGAAACGTTCACTAGCCTGAAGAGAGAGCTGTGAACAGGACAGCAGAAAACTGGCATCTTGGAGTATTTCTATTTGAGGGATTGTTAAACACCATCATTCAGCTTATAGCTAGATACAGCTGCGAGCCAGTCCAGAAGCCCTACAAGCCTCTCAGCAACCTCAGCACAGCTCTGGGCATCACCTAATGCAGCCTATACTAACTATGACTCAGTGTAGTGCTAATATAGCCCCTACAATGTGTGAACTTGGAGGCTGTTTCTCACCAGCTTAGAGCAGAGTACAGCCATTCTTTCTGCACACACCTGGAGAGAAAAGTCTCCAGACCTCCCATAGCCAAAAGGGAGCGTGTACTCATTTCTCCCAAAATGTCTTCTTTGCTATAACTTTCAAATGCAATGATAATATGCAAATGCTTGCACCAAAGCAGTTGTAAACTCAGGTTTGTCACGTGAACTAGGTGTCAGGACATGTGGATTTTGCCACTGCCCTCCTGGTGGTTCCAGGCAAGCTGTGCCTCATTTTGTGTCTTGGTTTCTTCGGCTTTGCATTGAGCCTAATTACACTTCATGTTGTTTCTCATCTGTGAGATCTACAGTCTTCTGCCAACAAGTCATACAGTGCAGTGGTGAACGGGAGGAAGTCCTTGTACAGCCATGGAACACTTCCTGTTCCTTGTCTTGTGCCTGCGAAGGATCTCTTTTCTATGTCACAGCTGTATCCTTGCACCCTTCAGAGAGCTGTGTTTGATTGACTGTTGCCCATAACAAATCCAAGCTACCTCCTGAGGACTGGTTATTTTCCATAATCTTCAGCCTGACAGTAAGAATTTAGTTACTGCTAGGGATAGGATAAAAGCATCCTAAACTCTGTCCAGCTTAGCTCATTATTGCCCAAACCCTGGTTTGATCCAAGAAGAAGGTTCAGCTTGTCTGTTTTCCAGAACTATCTAATAGTGTATGTGCTTAAGTTTGCTGGATTCCTCCCTAATTAACCTGAAAAGTCCCCAGGCATTTAGGTTTAGCCACCCACATGTGGTCATAATTCTGGTGAATTACTTCTACCTGTAGGTAAACAGACGTCTGAATGCTGTTGGTATTCCCTGGAAATATCTCCAGGCTCACTTATGGTAAAAAGTGCAGTCAGTATCATCAGTAAGGGTCATTCTTGTTATTTTTGTAAGTGCAAAGTAGTTTCACCTCTTTGCATGACAACTTCCTCCTCCTTACAAGGGGGGTGATATTTCAGTTTTAAACATAAAAGGATTTAAGCTTATCAAGTAATTTCCCAAGGCTGGCAGGCAATGAGATATTCTTGCTCAGCCCAGTATCTGTTTTTCCACTTCTGCACTGAAGACAGGCCAAAGCAGCATCAGGCAGCCAAGAGTCTGGGATCTGTGAAAGCAGTTATGTCAGAACCAACTTCTAGTTCAGAAACTCAGTTGCTCAGCTGAAGCTGCTAGAAATTTGTTCTTGAATTTTTAAGAGTTATTGCTCCTTTCCAAGCAAGACTTTGTTCTTCGTCCAATATCTTATGTGGCAAGCATACACAGCCAATGGACTTGGAGTGGAGCTCCAGCTCTGCAGCACATATGTTGCTTGTAAACATACAGAGAGCCATTCTTACCAAAAGTGTCTGTACAAACACTCTGAGCAGGGCTAGCAGGTTTCACTACGGGTGATGCCATCAGTGTGCTGCTGCTAATATGGTCCTCTTTCTTCCTGGAGTTTTAGGAATAAAAGCAGAGCAACAAGAGACTGTCATAATCAAGATGGCAGAGAACATGTGAAGGTTACAAGTAAAAGAGAAATGAATTTCAGGCAACTCTCAGTTATCAGCACGTGTTGTATCCAGATTGAGGATCTTATAGGTCAGGACCACAGGGTCATATAAGTTGATTCAAGGTGGAGTCTGCATTAGTAGCTCAGTATCAACAATCCCTGAACACAAATCTGCTGCTTCTTAGGGATAGCTCATATTCAGAAGCATTCTAGCCACTTCAGTTTGTTGTGCAGTCCAAACTAACAAAACTTGCTAAATGTGTACCAATTCAGGGTAGAACCAGTTCAGCTGCCCCTGCTTCATACCCTTGTGATCCAAACAAGTCCAAATATAACACATGATATACAATGAGCTCAGACCTAACAGGGTTTATTAGCCTTGTCTGACCTGAGTTACCTTTATATACTCATGTTATTCTGTAGCCAGTTTAAGAACCTCTCCTGGTCCTCAAGATGCTGGAAAATGTGGCTACAGAGGCACCAGAGACACAGAGAGGTTCTCCAGCAGCTTTCTTGGGTTGTGTTAGTACTTTGGCTAGTGCTTATATATCGTGATGGATCCAAGCCAATTCAGTTTGGCTGGACATTAGTAACATGCATTCAATAACTCAAACACTGGGTTATCCGAGTTCTTCTTTCATCCTCAGTAGCCCGGATAATGAAGAGCTGCTGGTGCAATCCTTACAAAATCACGTTTGAGGTAATCTCCAGATTGATGAACCTATGGCTGTTATACATCATGTTAAAAGCACAAACTGTAACTTAAAGAGCAACTGTTCCCAGGGCAGGCTGAGACTTGCAGCTTCACACCAGAGGGAGCCATTTGTGGAGGGTCTTTGGAGCGCACCCTAACTCTTTATTTCTGACAGAAAGAAAGATTGCTGGGTCCTCAGAGCCATTTAAAAGCAGACTGAAAAAAAAGTCTTAATTTGCACAGTCTCACAGTTGGAAAGCCCTCGGCTGACTTCTTCAGGGTAATTTTCTTTCTTTTTTTCATGTACATTTCTTTGAAGTGTTTTGCATGAAAGTGTTACTGCATATTTTGGGAAGTGTTATTGTCCCTGTATGTTTTCTTCCAATGTAACTATAAATTTCTATCCAAATATGCTCAGAAGCTGTTCGCTGTCAGAACATGAAATCAACTAGTAGATAAGCATACATAAAGGTGGTTATTTCCCTAGAGAAATCAAAGGCACAAAACAAATTAACAACATTCCTTGAGTTTTAAACACAGGCAGCTATATGGGTGGCAGGATAGGTGGTTTTGTTTTGTAAAGTGTATCTCCTTAAGTTTGAGCTTGAGTTTAAATGTCCCCAACATGAATTTGCATTTGACTATTGATGTTATCTTTTTTTTTAATTACAGTTTACCCATAAAACCCTACCTCACATCTCAAATTGTGATAGATTATTAATTTTAACTCCCTAAAAGTTAGACAGGTAGTATAAAGTAGGTTATTTATCAGCCTTG
The DNA here is from genome assembly GCA_028858755.1 of Ara ararauna. Classification (NCBI taxonomy): domain Eukaryota; kingdom Metazoa; phylum Chordata; class Aves; order Psittaciformes; family Psittacidae; genus Ara; species Ara ararauna. The sequence goes on from CM054378.1 coordinate 91,143,118, forward strand.
ATAGCCCATGGAGAAAGAGAAGCAGCTCCCAAAGTTCATAATCCCATATCTTAAATATGCAATATCCTATATCCCAGATCAGTCTTCAGATAGAAAAAATCAAAAGCCCTGACCTAGTGACTACAGTGAGTAGAGACCAACTAGCTTGGATAAAGTACATGTCTTTTAGATGACTAAAATTAATTACATTAAGTCCTCTCCATAGAAGATGTCTGACTGAAACTAGTTTTACACTAACAAGTAATTCACCACAACGGGAGCACATCAGTGCTTTGCAGCAAAGGCCTTACAACCATTCTTGCTCCAGGCTTGCTTCGTGTTCTGGACCAAAAAACCCCACAATTCCTGGGTTTCAAAGCATGGTGTTTTTAACCTTTATGACCCACCTTGGGGTCAGAGAGCACTGGTGTGCAGCTGGAGCAGAGCTTCTGGCTTAGTTTCCTTTGGAAGAAATCTAGTTTACCTTCCTCCCCAAACTGCCTTGCAGCTGAACCAAGATATGGGACGCCTGGGCAACTAGGCTACCACTCCAGTCCAAGATGCTCAAGTACAGCCTCAGATTTTTATTGATGCCGGCTAACAGAGGCTGCTGTTGGTCATTAAATCTCAATGAAATCAATGAGAAAAGTTTCCATGGTCAGATCTCTGTCCCAGTTACAAACCTTTATAAACATATCTATTGGATTTTTATGCCAAACTGGGTCCTTAGGCAAGACTGTGATCTGCAAGAGAACTTGCAAGCAAATCACAGGATAGGAAATTCATCAAACAAGTTCAGTAGACAGAATAAGGACAGGCCAAAATCTCCTCCTATCTCTTCTAATTTATTTTTCGCTGCTCATTTCATGTATACTCATTTATATTTAAAAAGCAGGTATCGATAAGGTACCACTATGATAGTTGTTCTATGCAGCAATTTAAAATATATTTTCTCTTCTTGTGCCTTACACAGTCATACCTTTAATCCTTCCACCCCATGATTTTTGACAGACTTTGAAAGATGTTGAGGTATTTTTTAAGAACTGTAGCAAGAAAGAAGACCATAAGAAATTGTTGACCTCATTTAAAATAAAAAGATGAGAACATTTGGGTCCAATTCATCTGCCTGAGCTCTGCATTTCCTTTTGGTCATGACACTGTTCAATATCAGGATTTTAATGAGTGGTAGTTGTAGTTACCATCTGTTATCAGTTTTTCTTATGCACATCTGATCCATGTGATAAGTGATTTACTTTTTAGTCCTTGTCTATATTACATGAATAGGGTCCTGCAAGTACGTTGATTTGGAATACCAGTAGTTAACAGACTGAATAAAAAGGATAAACACTAAATGAATCAGATACTGAGAAGGCAGCATAGAAGTATTTACCTCCTGCTAGCAGCAAAAGAGTTCAGCTGTGAGGAGCTCAGAGTGGTATGGTAGAGACAAGAGCAATATATAAAGGAAAGTCGATAGAAAAATTTATTATGGCAAATTTGCTAGTTTGGAACTGACTATGCTGGTAGAGTAAGTGGGGAATGCACATTGAATAATATTCAATGAGCTTTTGACCCATGCTATGGTTTTTAAGCTATCCTTGAGCTATTAGAAAATTTAAAGATACATGATTTAATCTCAAGTATTTCAGTCATATTTGAGAAGATAATTGGGAGATGTGGGGAAACACTGACACATGCTAGCTCCAGGCAGAGTGTGAGATCTCTGAAAGCTTTCTAAACAAGGTGTATATAGCTCATCTCATAGTAGTATATGTGTAAAAACACATTGCCTAGTTCCCCTTAAGAATACAGGCATAATAGATTTCTGACTATCGATCACGTAGCCATGAAAGATTTCCACAATTAATTTTGGATTTCTAAATTCATTTTTGATTAACATTCAAAACATGTACAGTTTCATTAGCCTTCCTGTACTGAAATAATTCACTGGCAGTTTTTTTGTCACAGGCAAAACTTAAACTTACATTTTGGTTTGCATGCTGGTAGGCTTTGCTGGCAAAACATCCTCAGGGCTAATTACCTAATTATTAAATTATTAAAAGAACATTATATAAAGACAGACGGAACATATCAGTCGTAACTGAACTGAGGTCAATATTTTGGATCACTATGTTCTCAGCTGCTCTAAGGCACGTGGGATACACAAGTGTATCTCCGTTTACATCACTGAGCCTGGACCTTTGTATTTTTTATCAACTCTGAGTCACCAGACACAAACCCCTCTTCTTTCTGCAGCACTGTGCTCCACACTATCAGATATGTCTTGGGCATTGGAATACATGAAATAAGTGAAAGTTCTGCTGAGTGAGTGGTCTGATAACAGTAATGAATGTTTTAAGAAGAAAAAGCTCATAGCTGGAATTGCAGTCATTGCAGTCACTGTGAGCTCGTCTTAAAGCAGATAGATTGAACTTTAATCAATCAGTATGGTTTTCCAGATGGCCATAAGTATGTGTTTTAGAATCTGCACTTTGAGGAGTGTTTGTTTCTTGACTCCTGAGGTAAGAGTAAATTAAAACGTAACCCTGAAATCAGTTTAAAGAATACCACAAGCAGTAAAGTCTATTTTTCTTTCCAATATACAAATAAGATATTGCTAAGAGACAGTGATAGCCTGCTTTTCTCTGTTTCTCTCACACGCACATGTATGGGTGACTGTGAATACTGTGCTGCCAGCACCTTCATTACTTATTCATAAGCAGAAAAGCCACTAGGCTCTCAGGTCTAAAGTTAATCAGCATTGCTCCAGACTTTTGCCTCTCTGTGCTGGATGAAAAGAAAACCAATGATTATCAGAGCGCTGGCAGAGGCATTAGACTCTAAGGATCTCTGCTGGCCATCACTCTACCGGTAACCCAACTTCCAGTAAATCCTCTCTGTGCCCTGGGTGGATTTCTGTGTATTTCCCACTTGGTCAACCTAGAGAGTCCTAGTCAGCACATTTCCATGTAGTCCTTCTGTCTCTAAATTTTGGTGATGCTATGTTGGCCACAGAGCGCCTTTGGTAGCTCAGTCTGCCTACCCAGTCACCCATGCAGCAGATTGCTCCAGAGGGTGGATCTCTGCTGCAAACCTCAGGATCAGTCCCTGGCAGCTGTAGTCAGACCCTGCAAAACACATGTCCCTCTGAGCAATTTCTATTATTCATCCTTAGGAAGAAGCAGATCTGGAAAGACCCTCAATTGTGTAATGCCAGTATTAGCAGTGGGATCAGAAATGCCCTAATTCCTAGAGTAATTTGGGGTTGTGTAACACCGTGAATGAGCTTTGGTCCAGCACATGCTTTGGAGCAGGAAGGAGGCACTTGGGGGAATGGGATGAAATACACTGCGACTTGGATGGAGGCAGTGGATTAAGTGGGATTTTAAAACAACACAAGAATTAGTTGTAGTAGCAGCTGAGCGTACCAGAAGATGCCGCTTCTCTGTCTCTGCAGGAAAAATAAACAGAGCAAAATTCCACCACAAAGATGCAGAGCAGTGGGAAGCTTCAGGGCACCAAGAACATACAAAGAAAAGACTAAAAAAAGCATTTTTCCCAACATGAATTTAGGACAACTAGTGGAGTGCCCTTCAAAAACTTTATAATTGACAGCAGCAAGAAAAAAACAAAACAAGCTTATCCTCACTGTGCCAGTCTACGGAGATTTTAGGTGAAAGATATATGCCCGTGTTGAGCAAGATTCAGACTTTGGTTTAAGTCATCTGAAAAACCTTCCCTCTCCACTAGCTGTACAGAGAGGGTAAGGTAAGTCTGCTCCTAACACCCGCTTTTGTTTAGGGACCTAGAGCAAGGTGGGATGAATCTGCAGCTGGATGATTATGTGTTCGCCTGGGTGAACCCTATGTAATTAGCCTCCGAGGACCATAAACCAAAAAGCAGCATAGCAGGTCAAGACGTAGCTGCAACTGTAGCTACAACTCTCCAGAGAGCTCTTTATGTTTCTCTTATTTGGCAATAAATGTGTGGGAACAACTTGCTTCACTTCGCCCACTACGGTTACACCTTTTGATTTTATTTTCTTCAAAGCAGTCAAAAGACATTCCTTCAGGACAGATCTACACCGCAAGCACCACTAGGGGTGGAAAAATGAGATCTAGATGAAAATTGAAATACGATTTCAAAACAGCCTACCAGACATACATTTCAAACTCAACTCACTGGACTCTTGCAATATACATCTTGGGAGTTTCAATGTATAAACTGAAAGGCTCAGTGCTTTTTTGGGGTTTTTTTAAGATCCAAAAGAAATGTATAAAAAATTAAATTATGGACTGGGCTGCCAGTACACAAAATATGCATATAGAGTACTTAGGATGGAAACATCCATGTAACATTCATGCAGTATGACTGGTATTGTTTCCTTTCTCTAAGTCTCTACGAAAAATCTTCAGTGAGCGAATTCTTCCTCAGACCACCACATTCTGAAACCCAATATTAGAGAAATTCAAAGGCTGTGAATGCAAACAAGACTTGTTTGCTGTACTTAATGTCCTGCATCATGTGGCTACTAGCGCACATTTGTGCAAGAATATTTGTGCGCACAGAAATAGCACCACAAGGAATCTTGGCAGTGCTTTTGAAGGTTTTTTAAACACATATATGCACATACATGCACATACATATATCTGTTTCTTGCTTCTTTAAATTACTACTGAGTTGAACTAAGAATGACTTTTGTCCACTTTTCTTCTCAACTCTTTCTGGGTATATTATTACCTCATCTGGCTTATTATTGTACTTTATGTTCTTTTCCTTCTTCATTACAGTTCTGTAAAAAGCTTTTGGGCTCATTGTTAATTTTCTCTCTCTTTTTTTCTTTTCTTTCCCCAGCCTTAATTGTATATCTGTGAAAATGTGTTTCTGAGGTTTTTGCTTTGGCTGGGAGTGCAGTAGTTATATTTATGAGTCTACCATCAGTTTGCTACAGTTCAAGTGGTTTTCTGCTTTTTGCTTGTTATGTTTTTGCCTGGACTTGATATACTTTATGAGTTTTTCTGTGATATTGGCTTGTATATCTGGCATAGATAATATTTTGCCTTTCTGCTAATATCCTATCAGAGGCCCAAAGAGTAATAATTTCTTCTTCCTGTGTAGTGTTGGGACATTATTTTTTTTAAATGAGCTGGAAAGCTTTATTAGTTTACCAGAAATGAAAGCTTGTAATGAATCCACATGGAATTCTTTAATCATATCTTTGCTATTTTATAACTGTACCTTCAAGTGGAATGTGTTTTTATTTGCTAAGGAAAAAAAAGGTTCTCTTGTTTAGCATTTTGGCATTATGCAGGAATTTTCAGTTCATGGGGGTGCTCATCATTTTTTCAAGAGTACAAAGAATACTCAGAAGGGAGAGAGGAGAAAGGTGAGAGGTGCTTTTCCAGCCTGAGAAAGGTGAAACAGCAGCTCCTCTTTGCCATCAGAGATGAAACTTCTGGCAAGCTGTCATGTAGAGCTGGGTTGTGGTACTACAAATGGCACAAACAGCTTAATATTGTACTGAGGGTTTTGGTAAATAGTTCTGGTTTATTAAACTTTCTCTCTGTGGTAGTATTCCAAGAGAACTTTGAGGCTGAGAAGGCTTTTACTTCCGAAATTCATAGAATCATAGAATAGTTAGGGTTGGAAAGGACCTTAAGATCATCTAGTTCCAACCCCCCTGCCATGGGCAGGGACATGTCCCACTAAACCATGCCACCCAAGGCTCTGTCCAACCTGGCCTTGAACACCGCCAGCGATGGAGCATATTCATTAGATATCCACACTTTTAGAGGGTGTTTTGACATGCACAGCATTTCAAATAAATGAACATAATAGAAAAACACATTTATCCATATTTTTTTTTTATCTGAGAGATCTCTCATGGGGATTTTATTAAGTCAAATGTAAACTGGGTTCGGCCATGTTTGGAGCTGCAACCTTGGACTCATCTGACTAGCCCAGGGTGCTCTGGATAGTGTGTACAAGGTCATAAGGTCTTCTGGGTAAATCTGTTCCCTAAAGGCTTCCCCTACAATCCTGAGATGGACTGTAAGCACTCTCAGGGCAGGGCGCTCATCACCAGGTGTGTGCCCTTGACTGAAGCTTACTGACTGCGTAGTCTTCGCTAGGGGCAGGTGTTTTTGAAGACTATAAAGATTCCTAGTGCAGTATGAAGGAAGAAATGTCTTCTAGATTTTGTAGCAAAAACCGCTTCAAGTGCCACAATAAAATGGTGAGGATAAAATTCCTCTGAGGAGGCGCAGAGAATTTCAGTTCTAAATGTTAGACATCACTTTTTAAATACTGGAACCTAACTGACTTCAGATCCTGGTTACGGGAAGGTGAGCGATAGGCCTGGAGTTTTTCAGCTGATAGCTGCCTTTCATAACAAAGCATTAAAGACTTAGCAAAAGATCTAGGGGCTGTCTGGTTAAGAAACCTAGGATAAACAACCTGAATTCTGCCACTTTCTGATGTGCAGAAGAGGTTCCCCACTCCCACATTTCTTTCAGCTGCCTTACAATTGTCTAGCACAGGGAGTAGCATTTGAGCATCATATTGTTATGAATTTCTTGCTTACTGTCACAAATAAGATACATCTCGTTTTGAAAGCCTCACAATACCTTCTTTCAAGAGTCCTACTGATCTCCAGTTTGCCTGAATTGCTTTCCTGTACTATGGAGAAATTAAGCTCTCTGGGATCTTTTAAAAATTGCCGTGTCTCTTGATAATGTCAACTGTTTTTTCCCCAGTCGTTGTATAGCACTCTCATCATTGCCTTGCAATTATTCTGAATTATATTCTCCCTTCCTAATGCAGTCATACCTACACTGCTTCTTTTGACAATTGAAATGGAATAGTTTTGCTGGTGTTCTCTTTGTTTCTGAAAAACATTTATAAAATTCTGAAATTAAGTTTCAAAAAATGAAAAGAGAAAAGACCAAAGCAGGATCAAATCACAAAGAGAGAAGAAGCAGGAGGTCCCCAAAAACTCTTACGTATTCCTCTGTTTACTCACTCTTCAGACGTCTTGCCAGGAAGGCTCAGTGTAGAAGGCGTGCAACTGGTAGTAAAGGGAAAGGAGAGAGGGTGGTGTTACACTGAAACAGCGGATACGCTGTGGAGAGTAAGCCAAGTGCCAAGGGCACCCCTGCAACTGAACGGTGGCCAGAAGTTGATGCCTGCAGTTCACAGAGGTTTTGACATTCTGCGGTTTGCTTCTAGCGGAGAACAAAAATGAAAGCCTGGGTATTTTTTTGTGTGTGGGAGGAAACAAACAATAAACAAAACCATTAGAGAGCACCCGCAGCATGAGTGAAGGCATCTTATGATAAAATTAAGTTGTGAGGCTCTGCTCCACTCTGATCAGAGTGCAGACTTGAAGCCCACAGCCCAGCCAAGTGCCGTAAGCTTTAGCAGAGTCTGTCTTTCTCCTTAAGCTCCTGAATATGCACCTCTTCCTACAAGCTGTACAGATACAGCAGGAGGCAACAGCCATAAGATTTTACTTCAGATAATAGGGATGTGGTTGGTCTGGATATAAGCTTTCTTGTCCTCAAAAAAGGTGCAGAAAGCCTTTAATTTGAGTTCTGTCACATTTCCACATTACCACATCAGGGAAAGTCCCTCCTGTGTCTATACCTTGAGCTAGAGTAATTGTGCTGAAAACAGGGTTTGACAGAAGGAAAATGCTTCAAGCAGCTCAACTGAGCTCCTAATTTGGTGTAATACATACCCTAGGGCCTATTCTCTGTGTATTAAACACATATGTAGATATATTTGCATTTTTCTGACTTATATGTCACATTGCACAAGCTGTCTCGAGAAAAAAATGAGAGACACAAGTGTTTAGCAGGAGCTGCTGACACACTTCAGAATTCCAAATAGAGTGTTTCTTCAGAGAAGTGTGACAAGTGCGACTTCTGCCCTCCACAATGTCTCAGCACTCGGTAAGAGACAGTTTTATAGGACCTCGATTTTCAGGAAGTGCTTTTAGCACCAAGTTCTTTTATGACAGCAACTTGAGCCACCTGAAAAAGTAAAAAATCCCTATATGTATTTGAAAATTTAAATCAGGAATTTATTTTTTGATGCCTCTTCATAGTCAAAAGGAGTTTGTTATTTCATCTACTTATAGGAGATTGATGGTGCATTACGTCTAAATTTTGTATGGCTTTTTAGACCAACCCCCCTGTGGACATGGTTTTTTACTCATTTTGAAAGATTTCATTTCTTGTGTAATTTGAGATACCAAGCTCTTTGCACCACTCTAGTCAGGAAGCATTGAGTTTTTTAGTACAAATGGCACACTATGTCTGAGGCTTCTCCATCTGAAAAAAAAGAAAACCCAAACCCCTAGGGGATACCAGAATAAAATGAAGGTTCACTTTTCAGAGGAAATGTAAAAAAATCTGTAACTTTTAAAAGGTGTAACTTCTAGTGCTGTTATCACATATTGAAAGGAGAAGAGAGACAGGTCAAGTCATAACTCTGTTTCAGAAAGAGAAGGGAATTTTCTGATCACTTTTGGAAGTTCATTCAGACCACACTAAGATTTCCTTGTTCTCCAGGCTCTCAGCTGTTTCCCTGTATACGTTAATACTTGATTAAAAATGAAGAAACGAACATGTGCTGGAGGGATACAAACACTATGCTATGCAAATGAGTGAAAGCCAAGGTGAGACTAACAGACGGCCAGGCACAAGGTCCTGTCTTAAGACGCATACCATCACATTAAGCTACTGTCCTTCTAGAAATGAAAATGCACTCAGAGAAAGAATAATGCTCCCCTGTTTATTTTTCTTCACTCTGTACAAGCAAGTCTTTTTATTTTCATTTCCACTTAATTTTTATTTCCATTATAAAATAGGTATGGAAGATAGTTGTTTGAACTGACCTCTGGAGATGCCAATGGATTTCTGTTGTTTCTGTTCACCAACATAGTCTAGGAAAATCCTGGAAACTCATTTCTCTGTGTGTCAGCACGACAGAGGGAAAGAGAAAAGGGAGAGTTGTGGCATCAATTTGGTGACACGATTCTCACACCTAACTTTTCTTTCTTCCTCAGCTTTCAGGCTGCATGGTTTCCCTCTCAGTTGTCCTGTCCGAGTGGTCTTAAACTTTTCCCCAGAATTTCTCTCTGTTTTTAATTTTCTCCTTTTTTTGCCCACAACCTTCAATCCATTTCTGTGTTCATTTCATTCATTTGTGCTCAGTGATCTCCAGCTTCCCAACCTTCCTCTTCTCCAGAACCAGCGCTTTTCTTGCTTTTCTCCAAGAATAGAAAACAGAGCTTTCCTGGTGAGAGAAGAGGAGCTATTCTTTAATCTGAACAAAAATATAGGGCCCCACCTTGTCCCCTCCACCTGCATATGGTGGGGGTGTGTCTATACTAATGAAGTTTCCAGATCAAACCTTGGCCACGTGCCATGGATTGATTTCTCTGAGTGCTGCTTAATCATATTATCATAGAATGGTTTCGGTAGGAAAGAACCTTAACAATCATCTAGTTCCACCCACCTGCCATGGTCAGGGACACCTTCCACTAGACCATGTTCCCCAAGGTTCTGTCCAACCTAGATAGAGCGTTCACAGCTTCCTTGGGCAGCCTGTTCCAGTGCCTCACCACCCCCACAGTAAAACTCCTGGCCTCTAAGAGCAAATTGCCTTGGGAGGAACTAGCTGGAGAGCTCTGGACCAAACCCAGGGAATAAGCTACTCTTGCAAGGTGGTTGAATATCAGGAGACCCTTGCTGGAGCTCACTCTCTGGCATCCTTGTTTTTAACAGTGTCAACGTGCCATAAAAACTCAGTCATTTTTGTAAGAGCCACTTAGCCCAGAGGGCATCACAGACAGTGTATTCTAGGCAGCCCAATGCACCACGGTCCCAAACTATCTCCCCAGCACTGGTACTCTGCAGAATCAAATCCCCCACTGCTTCACAATTCTGAAATCATTTTCAGTCTGGTGGTCAACACTTTTTTTTCAGAGATTTCTTTTCAAATGCACCTCTAATGGTTCTGCACATATTTGTTTCTTCATGATTGTGGGTTTCTATAAAGCTTAATGTCCCCTCTCTAATTTTTCAGCTGAAATATGTGGAGAGAATCTGACATGGGTAGGGCTGGTAATTTTATAAACTCAGCCTCTAATTTTCACACAGGAATCTGTGAGGTAAGCAGTGTCTATTTAAAATAATTAAAAAAAAAAAAAAAAGAAAGAAAAAGAAAACCCGAGTCTCTACTGTTCTTTTAAAAATTGTTCTCTATCTTTGTAGCTATCATACTGTCATCATTAAATCCTCCTTTCACAGCAATTTTAGGCAGAATTTGATGGGTTTCAAATGGTCAAAGATGTTGCTTTGTCATTAATAAGTATAAAAGGAAATGTCCTGGGTTCAGTAGTAGCAGTCATTTTTCTCCTTCTTGGTAGCTGATGCAGCACTGTGTTTTTGACTTTCGGCCTGGGAACAGCGCTGATAACACTGGTGTTTTCAGTTACTGCTTGGTAATGTTTTGGTCTGACCAAGGACTTTCTGAGCCTCATGCTCTGCCAGGGAGGAGGGGAAGCCGGGAGGAAGCAGAAACAGAGCACCTGACCCAAACTAGCCAAAGAGGTATTCCATGCCACAGCACGTCATGCTCAGGATGAAAAAAAAAAAGGAGGGCAGAGACCCGGAAGTTTGGGGGAGCACTGCGTGGTCGGGCTGGGTATAGGTGGTGAGCAATTGTATTCTTTCCTTGTATTTGCCTTGTCATTATTATTATTGGTGGTAGCAGCAGTGATTTGTGTTATACTTTAGTTACTAAACTGTTCTTATCTCAACCTGTGGGAGTTGCATTCTTTCAATTCTCCTTCCCATCCCTCCAGGAGCGGGGGAAGAAAGAGAGGGGACTGAGTGAGCAAAACTGCGTGGCTGAGAGGTTTAAACCACGACAGGAAAAAAAGTTCATACATACTTGAAAGGAATTGAATCTTGGAGTTAAGTGCAGAGTTGGTTCAAAGTTTACCTTAGGTTGGATGATTCATGAATTTGCTTGCTTTTTTGTACTATCTGTGATAGTGAGATGTTTACTCTAATAATAACTAGGTACAGTCAGCCAAAAAGGGATGTTTCTTGGACACAATGTAATGAAAGAAGGTAAATTTGCAATACGTAAACCAATTCTTTTCCCTCCTTATAATTTTTCTTATTTTTATCAGAATTTCCTCATACCAGGATTTCTAAGACATACATTTCCTATTCAGAATTATAAAAGCTGATTTTCTGTTGTAGTTCTTCTTGGAAGGGCATTTTAGTATAATATCCCTCTGATGTGTTCAAGTATCAACAAACTCTAAAATGGTTCTGACTGATTACACATTTCATTGATAGGAAATCTACAAATTGTCAAAGTGGACACTATATTTAAGAACCTGATTGTATTAGAGACACCATATAGTACAGACATCTCATGCATTTACGAGGACCAGAAAAATCAAGTCCCCAGGTACAGTATTTGAAACATCCTCCAGTAAAACAGAGAGTACAGAAAAATAACTGCAAATTCTAGAGAAAAATGCAGGGTTTACAAGGCAGGTGTCAGAAATTCTGAATTATTTAGAGTATGGTAAGCTGAAGGAAGAAGTAATGGAGAGCTATAATACATATGAGACTGTCTGCAGTAATACTGCAGTAAAAATGCAATACCGATGAAGATCTGACCACCTCTGATAGACCCCTTAAGCAGACCAAGTAGATGCTATTTAAAGAGGCATTTTTTCAGTGCTAGCAATGGCAAGAGATGAAGCAAACCAAAAGTATAGTCTGTACTAAAAAAACAGCTGAAATGGCACCATTTCTACAGAAAATAAGAGACCTGGCAAAATGAGACTGTGGTGGGAATGACTGCTGTCATCTGCCTTCTGCTTAATGGTTATGGTGAGAAAGGAGGGAGGAGGTTAAGGTTTAGCAGTGTTTTTATCCAAGTCCATATGCCTAACACAGAGTATAATGAAACATTAATATCACAGGACTAATACCTGTGAACTGTAAGTACTATTTTTCATCCTGTCAAAACTGCACAGGTATTTTTCTAGGTATAATATAGTGTTAAAATTTGAGGTAACCTGGTAAATTGTAAAATTCACTACAGAGTTACACGGATTTCTCACACTTGCTTCTCATACAGAAACTTTGATAGAATGTCAGGTGCAGATTCAGAACCATGTTGTAGAATATAGATAGTACCTGCTTATAGAGTCAGGTTCTGAATAACCCGTCCTCCACTCCCCCTACTGTTTCACTGCTGAAAAGGGGTATCTCCTACTGCAAACCCATTACAATTTTAAGCCCCTAACCACATATTTTAGTAAACATGATATGAAGATAGGAAAATAAGTCTTTCTAACTGACTTTTATTTTCTACACAGGAATTAGGAAAAATTCCCCTGAAATCAATGTGCGATTTGTCCTGTTTCGCAAACTATAAGTAAATATTAAGCAATCAGCAACTCCTTTTTGTTTCTATAAGCTTTGCATTGAGTAATGCTTAGTACTCCATTGGATCACATTAGCAGACATGACATGATGTACTGTATGTGTCAGATGTATTCAATTTTGCCGCACATTCTGTGGGTGGCTGAGGAACAAGCACATTCCAAGACCTTGAAAATGCTTCTTGTTCTGCACAAAGGGAGGCTTTTTTTTTTTTTTTTTTTTTAACAAAACCATTTTCTAGTTATCTTATAGTATTCACCCTGAAGGAGAAGAAGAATTTTAAAGGGACCAGACAGTAAATCGGCCAAATGCTCAGAAAGCAAGAAAATACACCAGCTCCACCCGTTGTTTGAATGATAAGCTCCTCCCATGAGATATATAGAACAGGTTAAGACTTTTTCAGAAAGTAGTTGTGTTGGCACATGCACGTTATAGGCATTACACTTCTGCTAGCAAAATATCATATAATTTTATAGCTGAAGCTTCACATTCAGCGTAATCCACAATATTTTTTTTTAGCTACAGAATCAGCTGCCTTGGTCACACAAGGTTAGGACTATATGTAACTCCAAAGAACTCTGGAATGTATTTTCCAGTAACAACATCTGGCTATTGAAAACCCCACTGACAGCTGCATTGGTGGCTATGAGAGGCTATCTTCAGGTCAAACTGCTGTAGGGCTGGCTGAGCACTCCTTTTCACCAATGAGATTTACTTTTTCCATCCTTTCCTTTTGAATCTGGATGATATCAAGTTTTCAACCTTTCCTTGGACTCATGAAAAACACTCATCATGTTGAGCTATGAAGTGATGTAAGAATATAGTTGAGCAATGATATAGGTGAGCTTGAACAGTTGAATTTAGTTAAGTTCACAAAAAAAGATTTTTTGCAAGCTTTGCCTTGCAATAATGAGTTCAATAGCCAGATCTATACTATCTTATGAATCGAGTAAAGTGGCGTGCCCTGCTATCCCATCAGCACATCCTGTAATAATGCTGCCTCCTCTGAGAATTACAACTCTTTCCTTTTTTCTCCCTCTTCCAGGATGAAATATGTTTTTTCAGTGCCTTGTGAAGTGAGGTTTGGCCTCGACATGTATGTCCCCAGAACATAAGGAGGAGCTAAGCCACATCTTCTCTGAGCTTCTCACATTCCTCCTCTAACCTGCTACCATTTACTTGTGATAAGATGCCAGCCCTTTTCTAAGAAATTGATTTGCTCTGACTTTGGCAAAAAGTCAACCAAGAAAGAGATTTCACATCTTTCTGTTTATTTGGTTGTTTATTTCTGAATTTTTGTTTAGTTACTCTGAGGTAATCGTCTCATTGGAGATGATTTCCGCAGAATACAAACTGAACCGGTAAGTGCCACAATAAAAGCTCTTTCCAACAAGAATTAGGAAAGATCACTGGAAGTGTTAGCAGTTGTGGTTCTAGGAGAGACTGAAACTTAGACAACTTTTTCCAGTTCCCTTTAAGGTATGATTAAATTGTTTTGCATAGCTGAGAACTGCAGGAAGGCTGCTGCTTGTGAATACTTTACTAGGAAATTGCTTTAGCTAGAACACTATTTCTGAAAATGTTCATTTTGTTCATTTGCCATTAATTTTGGAAATGCTCACGCCCAGCCCTCAGTGGATTTTACTGTTTGCAAAGAGCTCAATCAAACTCCTACTGAAATTAGTGGAAAAATCTGAGTAGTGGAAAAGTCTCTAAATATAATCAAGTGCATCTTCTGCTTGCTCAGAGGACTAAACAGTCATGATTCTTAAATGAACCACAGACAAAAAGAACAACAGATAAAATCTTCTTCTATCTGAAATCAATGACAGCTTTGCCTTTGACTATAACAAGATCAGGCTATCGGCTAAAAGGCAGAAATGACATCGACAATGTAGCTTTTACTTGCTTCTCTTTATTATTCTTTACTGTCATCCTTCCCAAAACTAATGTGCATTGCAAATTAGATTTTAACTCTGAATAATAAGTCAGCATTAGCAAGGCCTAATTATAATCTCACTTTGTATTTGCTATTGATTATGTGTAATCTTGTTATACAGAGAAATAAGAATTAGATAATTTCAACCCAGTTAGATATCTTAATGTTGAAATCAGTGGGAGTGAGTGTTGGCCATAATCCAAACCTTATTGAAGGAAAGTGGGATCTTTTTGTTCATCTGGATGAGTTTCATTTCAGATTCTCATTGAGGATCAAAGGGAAATTGTTGCTTAAGTACAGATACTTTCCCCCCACCATTTCTGAATTAACATTAAAACCCTGAGTAGAGGTTTACATTTTCTTTCTTTCAAACTCAACAAAGTCTTTCAAAAATATAATTGCAGCTTAATATTTACAATTATCTTTCATACAAATAAAAATATTTGTGTTGTATAAATGACCTTGGATTACTAAGGAAAGATGGCTGAAAAAAGGAAAAAAAAATCCATTTGCAATACTGAGCATAGGCTGCATTTGTATCTGGCAAAAATGTTTTGTATACTGCTATGTTGGCTTTGAACTTATTTCCCATGGGAGTAGATGTTGCTCAAGAAAACAGGTGTTACAGTAGAATACCTGGAGGGCATTATTTAAGTGAGTTTAATATTATTTGTTTAAGGAATCCACTTAAGGTATCTCACACTTTGTTTTGATACAGTTCGGCAGAAGATATTTCTTAGGATTTAAATAGACCATGGTTCCTAATTGTAAATGCCCATGACTGCTACATAAATGTTTAGACTTGCTATCAATTTAAAACTGTACCAGGACATCACATGGTACAAGGTCTAGTTTTTGTATATCCCATGTCTCAAACTCTGAAAACAAAGACATTAACCACTTGGTTGATCCTGTCTGGAACACCAGACAGAGGTAGCTGCAGTCATATTAGTCAATGTGCTACTGCTGATTCCCAAAGGCTATGCCCACTCTGTGGAAGTTGCTCGTAACCTTACCCTTGGGGGATCAGATTGCTCTTACCTAATTCAATATCTCAAAGTTAGACAGAAGTCTAAGATAAGCACTGCAGTTCCTTAGAGAATGAAAAAGGAGGGTGTTTTCAAAGAGACATTCATCACCCTATTTTCTGGTGTGATGAGTTGCCACTTGAGCTGCTCACATCTCCATTGCTGACAGAGAGAGCCTCTACACCTAGCAGGCTTTCCAAAGCCAGTTTTTATGTGGATAGTGTTAGGGGAGTTAATCCCGTGGCTGTGACTAATGATTTATGGAGCATGCCTGCACAGGTGGGTACAGACAGCCCTGAGTTCATCCTGTCCGCACTCTTGCTCAGTCAGCTAGCTCTGAGGAAAGGCAAAATCAGCTCAGGTCTGCCTGCACCTGCCTAAGTAAATCATGCACTTGCAAGAAGAGGTGTAAGTGGCCAGTTACTGCTTTCAGCTGTACCCATGCAGATCTGCTGAGCCATCCTTGGAGGAAAAAAAAAAAAAGAAAAAAAATCAATAGGAAGAGATGTCTGAACGATGTCAAAAAATGCCACTTCTGACCCTGAGTGTGAAGAGAAAAGATGGAGAAGAAAGAAGCTGTGTCCCAGGAGATATAGTTGATAAATACGTGGGACTAGGATTTCTTTTTAAAGGCCATTAGGCTCTAATAGCTCTGAAATAAGCAAAGTTCCATAAAATCAGCTCTTCTTCCCTTGCACAGACCACTGTGCTCTGAGTGTAAAGCAGATTCAGAGGTGTCTATGACATGAGTTAAATACTTATTTTTGAAACCCTCTTCATCTTCTCTGAGTGCTGGGAGTTCTATTTTTATGGTGAAAGTAAGCACAGTAAGGAGTGCTACTTTTTAAATAGCATACTTGATGCTCTTTAACGAATGAAACGTATTGAAAGTGGCTGGTAGTGAAATTTGCAAAGAAAAATACAAACAATTTTTTTGTTTGTGCTTAAACATGGTTTTGAAGCTGGAATGTATGCATTTAAAAAAAGGTTATGCTTTTTTTCTGGGTATAAATCTTTTCCTTTTTTCCATTGGAGATCAGGTGAAGGTTAATCAAATCTGGAGGCAGATCTCTAGTCATAAGGGTGTCTACCATTAGACTTTTGGGTGTCCTAACAGAAAAAATCACTCACTATGGTAAGTAAATCTTGATAACGCTATACTTCTTTGTGTCCTACTTCTTTCAATGTTGTCACTTAGTTGGATGGGTAACAATAATGATGTCTTAGATGCATGAGGTTCAGTTATCTGTTGTAAAACTATTTAGAAATATGAAAGTTGATTCTAAGTATCTGTTGATAAATAGAACTTTGCATTTTTACTCCAAATATGCATTCTGAAAACAATTCATTTTTGACATAAAGTTGTCAGTCAAGAACTACAGTGCTGTGTGATACCTCCAGTGGGCTGTGAGGCATGAAATTCCTCTAGGAGAAATGGCCAATTGTGTAGTTATTACATACTGCTTGCTCACAACAACACTCAGCTGCGGCAGTAACCCCATTTTAAGCCCACAAGTAGTAAAGCATAATCACCACAATCTGTGTGACTTGGTAAAGAAGAAAGTGGACATGGAAACATTGGTGAGGAAGCAGGCTAATTGCAGAACCTTTCTGCCATAACTGTACCACTCCAGACTAGCACACAGGTTCCACTGCACTGCTTTGCAGGCAGATATCAAATTTAGTACCATTGATATCTATGCTGTTATGAAGCATCAGCTGGGTTTGAATTGTTCTTTTCAGCTGGAGAAGTCTTTCTGAGAACCTATTTGCTTTCTGGAGACAGAACACTTCTGTTGATATTTTACTCACGTACATTTAGACAGGTAAGAGAGCAAAAGAGTCCTAATGAACAAAACCTCGCACAATGAAAAATCACTTTGGTAAAAAATGGTTTTGTTTTAAACTTTTCGCCTTGTTCTTTACCTACATATTTTTGGAGTGTCTGGATCTTGGTATGACATCTATCTTCCTCTCCCTTTTCTTTGTATATCTACAGATTTATGTACCTGTGTCTACAACAGACCTTACTGTAGTATGTAGACAGAAATCAGTATGTGATTAATTTTGTCCAAGATAAGTTCTCTTCAGTCATTCTTTCCTTCCACTGTGTAAATCTTGTGTCATCATCAGACAAAGATGTCATTGCAAAGAGTAGTTCATCAGACAGAGATGTCATTGCAAAGGGTAGTTCTACTTGTCTAGCTTACATATCTAACTTGCTTTCAATTTTAGGTTATTATTGAACTTATTCTATAAAAGTAGGTGTTTATAAAGTCAAATT
Organism: Ara ararauna; assembly: GCA_028858755.1. Classification (NCBI taxonomy): domain Eukaryota; kingdom Metazoa; phylum Chordata; class Aves; order Psittaciformes; family Psittacidae; genus Ara; species Ara ararauna. Next base: position 91,160,830 of record CM054378.1, read on the forward strand.
AAAGATGTAAGTGCTTCCAAAGACATCCAAAAAGAATTACTGCCCATTAAGTTTTAGGTCTGTAAGCTAGGCACCTACTTTTCCTTATTTGCTATCCAGAGAACTCTGGTGCTTACAGTAATGTTTCCCTATATTCCTAAATATGAGGTCCCTAAGCTAGGCAGATGCAATCCCTATTAGCGGAATTGATGTGACCTGTGTTAATTATCTGCAATACAAATATCTACATTTGGACTAGTTATATTTTTAAACATATGATCTTATTCAGAAATCTTCCTCAAGAAACTGGGAATTGAATGAGTGTCTATTTCTTTTTACTGATTAAAATAAAGGATGATTATCTCAGAAGCAGGTACTAACAGAGTGTGGGCATTGAAATTTGGAAAGATTAATTCCTCTGTTTGTTGTCTCAGTGGGAAAGACTTCAGAAAAAGACAGACTCTCTATTAAATTAGGAATCTCCCTGATGATGAAATGAAGCTTAAAAGATACTAGAGTATTTGAAATACACATACCAAATCCAGAAAACTGCTTCATTTTTTTCCACCATCATTCATATCCTTGCTAGTTACAGCTGTCTTGTAAAATTTTCTTGTTTTTATTATACACTGCATCTTTAACTTACTGTTACCTGAAAGGATATGGTTTTGTAAAGTAAGGAAAACATCTGAAAAACTGTTTAATATCCTCTATTCTTCAGTTTTACTGGACGATAAAGGTACTCCAAGCAGCTTAAGAATCTTACCAGATAAAATCCACATGGGGAATGAGAAGCACTTGTGTCTTTATCATAAATGTCAAGAAATACTTCAAAATAAGATAGGACATCCTCAGCTTCATGTGACTTCAAATTCTGTATTATTAATTAACATTACTGAGTATGAAGACCAAGTGAGGAGCAGGTCACATCATCGTGTATGGTTATTTATCATCATGGGCAAATGGACTACAGAATGTCTTTTGCAAACTGATTGAAGCCATTTTAAAATGTCTAAATCTTACTTGTCTTGTAAGGTAAGATTCACAACTTTATTTCATAGCATCATAGAGTCTTAGAATCACAAAATGTTTTGGGTTGGAAGTGATCTTAACAATCATCTAGCTCCACACATTCCACTAGATCAGGTTGCTCAGAGGCCCTTGCAGCCTGGCTTTGAACACTGCCAGGGAGGGGGCGTTTATTTCTTGGCGTGCTTCTTTAATTTTCTACTCTTAACTGTGTCACTAATTTTTAACAATCTATTCCAACACAATACTTTAGCTTAAAATAGGGGTTTTGCCTTCTTATGTTTAGCCCCTGACTTTAAAGAGAGATCAGCCATTTCTGCTCTTAGCTTTCAGTTTGTCCAGTTAAAGAACCAAAGACCAGTTCCACACTGGGGCACTTAACACAGTGAGACCACACAAATTTCTGGTCTTTGGATGCAAGAATGGAAATCACAATCCCAAGTAATACATTTAAATTCTTTGTCTGAGGATTTGGTACAGCTGATGCTTATGAATGGAATTCACTCACAAGAGCCATCAATGCCAATATGCCAACACCATAGGAAATGCCAGAGAGTGGAATGCCTGAGATTCTCACCATGGCCTCTACCATACTTCTGGTTTTTTTTTTCTGCTTGAAATACCTTATCTGATGCATCCTAAAAATAACAAACTAGCCTGTTTTCTCTGGAGATCTGGGTTTCTACTTTAATACAGAACCCAGCTAGGGTATACTGGAGCATTTATGCATTTATTAGTTCAGACTTGAAATAGCAAATATGAATTGATGTGCTTTGTAGAGCTATCCTTGAAACTGTTCACAACGGCTGTGGATTATTCTGAGATATGCTGGTGTATTAGTGTAGTCTAAAATCTAGAACTTAAAATAAAAAAAGCAAAAATTAACCGAGTTAACACCGTCAATGTGCCATCGTTTTAACAGTACTGCGTTACTGCATTTAGTTGGTTAGGAAAAAGGATTTTCAATGTCTTTATTTAAAAAGTAAAAGTAGGGAGAATTGTCACCTGCATAAATTTTATGTTGCAAAAACATCAAGAGACCATTAAGAAAGAAATCATACAAAAATAAAATTGACCAAAAGTGAAATAAAATAAGTTAAAAACAGACATCCTATTACTAGTGAAGTTTAGTTTTGTACAGAGAAGGTCTTCTCAAGAAGTCTATTTGTTAATCTGCTATAACAGTAAATCTTTCAGCTTCTCTTAAATGTTTCGCTTCCAGTTGAGTCACATTTCTATAAGCTACTATGAGAATATACCTAGCTTTTTGTACAAAACATGAAGGCTGTTGTCATCCCGATTTTGAAACTCCATGAAATCATAATTGTAATCATAAGACCAAATATAACCTTGTTATTAAGTAAATAACTAGTTCAAGCCTCCCTGAAATCTTCTCCACCCATTAGTGTAGGATATATAAAGTTTTTCACATTCTTTGTCAGATTTATTTGCTTGTCAGTTCAGTTACTGATGCAATTAAAAGGCTCTATGTAAGCATTACATCTATGACAGAAAAAAACCTATTTGTGTACTTCACTCATTCATCACTGTTTTAAAGACACTTTTTGGAGTTTGGTTACATAGCAACATTCCATTCAAACATCCCCATTGGCAATTTTACTGTAGTTGCCAGAAATGTATCATTCAGCAGGTGATGGTGTCAGTTAGATTAGGTGTTCTGGTGAGATAATCTTGTTTCAGTGAGCTAAACATTTATACATACACAAAACCGAAATTTAAGACCTTAAATTACTGGCAAGTTAATATAACATGCCTTTATCAGTATGTTTATTTAAAAAATAATAAAATGTTTCTTTAAAAAGAAAATACTGGTTTTCCTCATTGCAAAGATCTGTTTTGTATCTATGCCTGTCCAAGCAATATTAGTATGGATTTGCAGAGATTGCATTTAATTGGGTTAAATGATTGCATAGGAATGTTGAAAATAGAATGAATCCATCAATAATTAGCTAAGACATCTTTATTTTTTCTTTTGAAATTCATGTACAAGCAGGGTCAGTTTATCTCACCTGTCTTCAGGGCATCAGTTCAGTATATGAGTCTAGTGACATCTTAGATTGCTTAGGTTAGTCCACCATGCCTTCCTTCCACCACCTGCCCCAGAAAAGTGCAAGAAGTTTGAACCCTGTCTAATGTGGGTCAACACAGACTTTTTTTTTACCATCTAGGATATTATGAGTGATGCTGGATGCCTACGTTTAGGCAACTGACTTGAGCCCTCAGATGCTTAAATTGTCCTTGGGGGTGAGATTCATGCATCATCATGGAAGTGTCTACACGTGAGTAAAGTCCCTAACCTATGAAAGTAATTTGAACTCTAGTCAATACAATGAACGGATTATGGAGTATTCAGCTGGCCAAATGTAGGCATCTACTGTGGACAGAGTTGCATAGCTCTCCAGATTTTATTGACTCTACTAAGAGTCAGCTCAGCTGTGTAAATCATAGAATCACTGAATGGTTTGGGTTGGAAGGGATCTTAAAGATCATTTAGTTCCAACCATGGGCAGGGACACCTTCCATTAGACCAGCTTGCTCAAAGTCCTGTCCAACCTGATCTTGAACACTTCCAAGGATGGGGCAGTCACAACTTCTCTGGGCAACCTGTGCCAGTGCCTCATCACCATCATAGTGAAGATTTTTTTCCCTAATATCTAATTTCCTAATACCCTCTAAATTTAACTTGTAAATGTAGAAATTTGGTTCTGTATAATCTGTTCATGGATATTTTGACTGGCTGCCAACCAAGAAGGGGTTGGGTTTCCCATCTATGTGTCCTATCTGCCAGCCTCGAACAAGTCCTAGGTACCCAGAATCATCTCCTCACCATCCCGGTGAACATATATGAATCAAACCCTGAATCACCATTTACCGTAATGAGAACTTAGACACCTATCTCACATGTAGACACATCCACTTGTACACATTAAATGCCTACAACCTGGATTGATTCCTTACATAATTAGACAAGCCTAACCTAGTTGCCTAGCATGTTTCTAGAACCAGCAACAGCAACAGGCACTTCCAATGGGAAATTCAGATCTTTTTAAGATCAGAGAGAGCTACAATGAGATTCCTATTTCTTTTCCTGGACAGTACTTCAAAGTTAATGTTATTTTGCATAGGTTATGGGCACTGTAAGTGAACAAAGGTGATGCAGAGGCAAGGACCGGTGAGAAATCTATGGACAGCAGAACATGCCCAGAACTGTCTTTAAGATTCTGGAGAGAAAGGAGCAATAGTACATGCCACTAAGGGTAAGTGACAATTGTTTAAAAATGGGGATTTGGATGAAAGTCACAGAAAAACCATTATTTTGGGGTGAAATTCATGAGGTTTTGTACCTTAGATATTACCAGTATTGAGGGAGGTGCACTGGTATTTGATTTCATGCCTGTGTTGTAAGTTCAAAGATGAAGCTTTTGTCAGATATTTTATTTCTTTTGTTTTCAGTTATTCAATGAATAAAGCACACTTACAAAAGAACACATAATCCTAGCATAGAACTGTCTTTTGTTGTATGTTTTGCAAAGAAATAAGAAAGACACTGGGAATTCACAATTTGAGAGCTTCCTTCTGTGTGGGCTGAACAATATAAAACAGATAGTTTCCTTTCATTACTGTGTGGGACTGTCATTTAAGGCACAATCTGAATGGGTACAGAGCAGCTGTTCTTTAGTTCTCTGGCATTTAGTCTGACAGCTAAATTCAGTAAATCAAGAGCTCCAACAAAGTTAGGAAAAGGCTTCTGTGCTTGCTGCTTTTAGTCAGCTTAGCAGTTCATAATAAGGTACACTGCCCAATGTATAAGGAGATGCAGAGGCAAAGCTTTGATTTAAGGTGATGGTTTCATGGGCTTTGGTCTGTCTCCTTAAAAAGATTAGGAATTCTTAACCCACTATCTGTAATCTTGTCAGAATCAATCTAAGGTTAACAACATGGTACAATTTAAGTAGGTTCTTATGTTCTTTTATCAAAAATGGAGAGACAATGGTAATATAAGGCTCTTCTGCTGGACATCAGCAGTCACTTTGTATTGTAGAGATAGTGGTAGCTAGGACAGGTCAGGAAATAAAAGCTGTAGAATTAGAATACCTATTATCCACATCTCTGATTCCTTTGGCTCCCTTAGCATAGCCCTGTATAAGAAATGTTTTTGTTTCCTCCTGCAGATCTGAAGCCATTCTTTAGATCTCATCTGAAAGCGAAAGTGAAATTAGTAAAAGGACATCTCTAGATTTTGCTGTGCTTAGACTAGCACACATGCATCATCCAGATACATTTGACCTCTAAAGCCTGTCACTGCTGCTCTAGCAGTAATAAATGGGAGTTATGACTATTATATGTACATGCATACACATGCACATGTCTTTGCCCTTTGAAGATATGCTGGCTGCTTTACATTCCAATTTGTTTTTACAACTGCACTGAGCAGTGTATCCAACTTTCTTTCCAATGCAAAGTCCTTCCTTCACACATAACTATAATATTTAGCAGATGGAAAAGCTCTCTGTAATCTTTGCGCTGGAGCACTTGTAATGCAGCCTTCATCCTACAGCACCTCAAAGGCATGTAGACAAAAATTATGCAGATACATCCATTGCCGTGAAATCAATGCTTGATGGACAGTGGTTACCTGGCCAATGCAGTAATGGAAGGAAAGTGTCTGTTGTTATGACAGACCTGTATGTTGACTGTTAAAATCCTATGAAAAATATTGCAAAGGTCTTTTGTTATCTGATCTTGAAGGTTGGATTCTTCCTGAAGAAAAAAGGATCTGAAGATATTCAGATGTAAATTATAGCAAATGTGACTTTTTAGATCCCTGAAAGAGTTGCAAAACTTCCTCCTGGGATACATTTTGAAGTACATGTAATATTTGTATTTACAAAACAGAAGAAGAACTTCTATCCAAATTCTCCTGCCTATGCCATTTTATCTAATGCCTCTAAACTGTACTTGATGCAGCTGTAGAGGAACATGGGTGACACTTTTTCCCGAGTACAGTGGACCGTTCCTGCTTCTTTCGTTGTAACACCTTACAGCATTGACACAAAACATCAGAGCCAGGATACACCATCCAGTATGCATCATCCACAGTCTTCTTTCCTCTAGCAGCAGATAAAGCATTTTGGTTTAAGGAGAAGTCATAGGTTGGACTGACGAAAAAGCACCTATTCTAGGCACTATTTTAATGAAGCTTTGTACATTATTGAATGAGCAGGAAAGGAACTTCGGGATCAAAAATGTCACCTGTTGGATAAGTGAGAGTGAACTGGTCTTAAATTCTATGCATAATCTGCTGAAAACATGGAAATGAGCTTAGTTTTTTCTGTGTAGGTCTATTCAATAAGGAAAGTAGATGCCTATATTCACATGGGCACATAAGCATATCTGGACAGGCTTTTTAATTAATAGCTATTTAATTTGCAAAGAATGTTGCCATTATTAAAGACATGTTAATACCAATGGATAAGTTAGCTAATCTCCTTTTATAAACTGCCAACATGTAGTGACATTTTCTGGTGGTTTTTTATGAGTTTCATCACAGTGAAGTGCTGGTTCTGCTGTATAATTCAATCCATTTTACTGACTCACAAAGGGTGGAGTAAAACGACAAAGTCTTTCTGTCCTTCATTTTGAACTTTTCATAATGCTTAGTGATTATACATTTATCTGCTTATTAACATCAAGTACAACACTATGTGAACTCTTGATCCATAATTATCTTTGTAAAACTAACTTTAAAGTACAGCAGAACCACCCTGACATGTAAAGAGATAGAGAAGTATGCTGGATCCGAAGACATACAAATAAAACTTGAGACTGTCATTAAGAAGTGTGTGTGTGGGGAGCCCCAACCGCCGTGTCATGAAGACAGGAATCTTGGTCAGAGGTAAGGGCTCTGGGTAGCAGGTAGTACAAAGAAGCCAAATAATTATGAAATAATGATTGTCTGACACAATACAGGACTACCTGTATTAAGTCCTTTGGGATAAAGACGAAGGGATCACCTGTGTGTGCAAGTCTGCTTTCTCCCATGATCATTCATGGATGTGAGGAACTAAGTTAAAACAGTAAAAATGGATTAGTTGCATTTATAACCTACCTTGCTTTATTTGCTGGAAAAAAACACCCAGTCAACCAAAACAGCAAACTGCTGTATTCCATGTGTTTTTGAAATTCATGTCGTGTAGGGCGGAGTCAAAGGTTTTGTGAAAGAGTCTGTAGGACTCACGGGAATCTGTGCTATGTGCCTAAGCCCTGTGAACTGCAAGAAAACCCCAAAGTTCCTCTACACAGCTTTCCTGAGATTTAAGAAAGTGTTCTTATTTTGTGTAGGAATGAAACTGAAGATTTTCACAGTTAAAAAAAAAACAGAAAGTCCTTTTTTCAATGAGGTTTGTTGTTATATCACTTAGTTTTGGAATGCTGTCCTGTCCTGCCATTTCACACATCTCTCTAAGGCAAGGACCCTTACCACCAACATACTACTCACTATTTTATGACGAACCTTTTTTATCACTCCTTAGGCAATTGTTAGTAGTACTTATGTTAACATCAAAATATTAATTGGAGAAGAGACCTTAACGAGGGACTTACTTATCTGAGGTAACTGTACTGAACATTGGACTAAAACTACTGTAATATTGTATTTGATTATTCTCACTGGACATAGTGCATTAGCAATCTCAATTACAGAAGGGTAGGGAGGCAAAGAAGATAAGGAGAAAGGAGACCACAGAATTTCAGACTTGATCTTGTGGTATTTTAATTTTGGTAAGCAAAAACTGTCATAAAAATTTCAAAGTGACTTATGAACCTAGACCTTGTATTTTAAAGAGACAGATTTGTAAAGCCAGCTAGACAGCTGAAGATTTAGATACAGTCATCAGGGGAAGTTTTTTTTAAGTCACTGAGCAGCCAGCAGATTATAATTATTTGGAACTAGATGATCTTAAGGTCCTTTCCAACCCTAACTATTCTATGATTCTATGAAATAATAGGAGTTTGTTCTAGGAATGATGCATTGTTTAGAAATCAATCAGAGCTGAGATGTCTAAGTTCACAGAGTTTTTTCATTGTCCATGTTGTGACTGGTTACATAGCAACAAGCTTGAATAACCTGTGTCCAACCATTTTCGAGGTGCAATCCTTGTTTTTAGGGTTATTGTTTTCCTACATTCCATGATTTTTTAATTATTCAAGAGAAACCAAAAGAGCTTAAATGGGAAATAATGAAAGACCTATTCTGTTAGAACAGCTGTTAGCTTGGCACTAAAATACTTTTGGGAGCTCAACATGAATCAAATACCAGTGGTGAGACCCAAACCTAAGTCTTTCTAAGTGGTCAGGTAATTTAACCACTCTGCTGTGGACTAAAACTACAAAATCTTTCTGGCCTTTTCAGACTTCTTAGACTTCTTTTTTTCTTATTTATGGGGCTAGATTTTGTGAAAAGGCCTTGTGAAGCCTTTTGAACCTCAAGCCACCAGATTTAGGGAAGGATTTAGGTCATCATAGATTTTGTTGCCTAATGTGTATATGAGCAAGCTATGTATTTAAGTTTCTAATTAAAATAGTTAAGCTGACCAGATGTAGGTGTCTTCTTGAGAGTGACCTGAACTGACTAGGTCTCAGATGACTTCAGCAAGACTGTAGAATCACTCATGTAGATTCCTACACTCTTTTAGGCCATGTGTTTTGAGAAGCTCAGTACTGTCCTGTCTCAAATAAATACAAAGCCACATTACATTCAACTAATCTAAGGTGTTTCTGAGTGTGCAACACTTTGAATACCTTGGCCTTCCTTCAGTGAAAAGAGGCAAGCATTGTCAGAGGACAACTTAATTCTGGAGTAATCCAAATCACCCTCCAGAGCTATATGTCTCCTTTGACAAAGATGAAGGTTATGGTGAATAGGCGCCTTACTTAAGTAGTATGAAACCAGCCGTTCCAGTTTGGAACTGCTGTGTTGTTGCATGCTTTGGACAAACTCTTCTTAATGGTTATGTTTGGGTCAAGTGATCTGTGTCTATGTTTCTGTATTGCTGTATATGCAGAGTATGTACGCATGTGTATACAGGTATAAGATACAAATGTGCTGTTAGTTAATCTATTGGCTTCAGAAAGCATACCTATCAAGAAAAATGAAACTCATTCTATGTATTGCATAGTTTTTTAAAAAACTGAAACAAAAACTGGGACTGAAACAATTCCAGCCATTCTCATAAGTGACTATGAAAGCCTAGGTTTATTATATGATGTACCAATTGTGAAAGGAACATAATCTGTGCTTCAGAAGTGGGTGCATCTCATTGTCACAATTGATAATTCAACATCAACTCCAACATCTGATTTCTAATTGCTCTGTTATCTAGACTTCCAGAACAAACTTTGTAGCACATTTCACCCAAGCCCTTAGACCAGCAAACAAACCCAATGACTTCATATAGTCACCACAGAAACAAAGGTAAGCAGTTTAAATTCTTCAAGACTGTTAGAATACAGAACGAAACCCTTAATGAGGAGGTCAAAACTTCTAACAGCACCAGCTCAAAGAGGACACAGTGCATACATACATACTGTACATAATAATTAAGACCAGTCTTGAAAAGCCAGGATCCGAGATCTTTCCATTTATATTATTCCCTCCAGGACTGGCTGAACTGGCCCTGCCTGAATTCCTTATGTGGAGGAAGCTGGGTGAGAGGAGAGAGAAGTAAACATGCCAGGCATGGGGAGGCATGCTTGCCCTGGCAGATCTGGGAGGTCATGGTTTGTCCAAGCCTCAGGCTACTACTTACATGCTTGCAAAATGAACAGAAGATGAGTCTGGTCTTTAGGGTGACTGTGTAGACACCTTGTTGTAAACAAATTTAAAGAAGTTTCTTGGAAGACTTTAAAACCAGGGTTAAGACCTAATATTAGGATCACAGAACTGCTATCTCACATGACAATGTTTCATTGAAGTCCAAGTTCCTGAGACAAATGGTTGTCTAAAGCTCTCGGACTGTTTGGGTTTTTTTTTAATGAGAATTTAAGTCTGAGGGAGACATATTGGCCTTTCTGTATGTAGTAGACATAGAGAAGGAGACACCTCCAGAAGGTGATTCATCTCAGCCTAAGATAGGTATCTAAGATAGGTCATACAATTTGCCTCTGGTGGTGTTTATGTTCTCCTACACTAACTATAAAAGAAGCCTTAGTGACTAGCTCACACTTAGAAGGCTGATTTTTAGACATCTGTAAGCCATCTGAAGGCAGTGTTTGAGAGCTTTAGTAACAAGGCCGGTTAGCCTGGGCTTCACATTGTATTAGTGGGATGCACATGGCTTTCGGCTTTCTTAGATACTGGGCAGAGCTCAGTGCCTGCAAAAAACTGTATTGACACACCCTGTAAGACATTATCTGAGGGAATTCCCTGAAGAGAGAATTTTTTATCCTACCCGTAGCAACCTTGAGCAATAGTGACAAAAATGTCGTAAAGCACTGTGGAGAAGTAGTGAATACATGAAGGAAACTAGAAAGATAGCTCTCAAGGAATGGAATTTCTTTATCTTTCCTGACCTCAGCATGGGGAATAGCCATGGGCAATGGGAATTCCTCCATACATCTACCACCCTGAAAAATGCGAAACAAATGACAATGAAATATCTACAATTTCCAGGCACATTTAGCCTAGGGGTTCAAGTGGTCACAGCAGGTTTCCTTCATCACGCCAGTTTTTACAACATGCAAACCAGACCTTTATTCTTCCACTTCAGTTTATGGCTTCTTGTACATAACAATGGATACTAATTGTTAGCTGTGTTTATGACAGTAGTGTCCCCGGCAATTCAAACGATGAATGGACTACCATCTCAGACTTCACAAGCCACTTCTATATTTCTTGATTTTTACAGCTAAGATATATGACTTTCAGGATTAACTGGAAGATGCACCTGTTTTCCCAGGCCTTAACTGACAAGAAAAAGAGTGGATGGACTGAATGACTGAAGGCTTTTGAACAGACTCATACAGAGATGGTTAAAGATTTGCTAGGGGAGGCTGTGCAACAAAACTGGATAGCTTATTGCTCATCGTGCTATGCAGAAAGAGTTGTTATGGATAATCCAGTGCACTTTAATTCACTGTTTTCATATTTTAGTCCATAAATTTTTTAATATGTGCAGGCTAAGAGAGAGCCACAATAGAAAACTAGACAAGTAATGTGAAATAAACTTGTAATATCAGTATGGAAAAGGTGGTCTTCCTCAACTGGTCAAACTTGAACAGGATAAATGGTCAAATATTTCTGTTTAGCTGTACATTCAGGAGCTTGAAACCCAACTCGATAGTGCTGTCATATGAAATAATAATTGCTGGAAAGATGCAGACCACATAATTAGCTAAACTATTGAACCTGGGTGCAGCAGAAGATAATGAATGCCTCACATCTCTCAAGTTCAAGGAAAGCATGCACTGCTTATAGTCATTCAGCTCAGTTTTGTTCAGCTATTCATTTAATGCAGACCAGAAATGCTGGATTCTGCACACACCGCACAGTGTATCTGGATGCACATCATGCATGGTCACTCTGGTAGGTCTGATAAATTGCATTTATTTTTTCATAACCAAGTGTGTGCTTAGTGCCGGGATGTCCAGAACCCTTCAAATAGTCCCATCTAACCTTAGCTGGAGTTATCATGAGACTTTCTTCACAATGTTCTTTGACTAATTGTAGCCCAAATTAACCCTGAGTAATTTTAAAAGTATCTGAGACAGCTCCATTAGATGTGAAGGTGACCCAAATGCTGCCAGCAGTCAACAGGGAGATGCAGACACTGGATGCTGCATCAGCTTCCAGATATGTCTTTCTTTCTGTGTTGATTCCACAGGAGTCTGTATCAGTAAAGCTTCTGGCTTGCATGCTTCCACTAAAGGTATTTCTGGGAGGAATTCAAGTCTACATGATCCCTGGCAGAAGAGCAACAGAACAAGCCAGACTGCATTCCTTTTCTTATAGAGCCCCATGGGGACCTGGCTATGTGGTCTCTACCAACAAACAGAAGAGGTCTGGGACCTGGTCCTGAGGCAAGTGATGCTAATTGCCTCTCATTCCCGCTGCTTCAGGCTTGCTGCCTCTACGGCAGATTTCCTCTGGGCAGCAGCAACTGAAGTAGCCCAAGCAGAGACTAGTAGCAATTAAACAGTGTGGGCCATCAATGCTCAAACTAGGTTCATGGCCACAGCTGACTTTTCCAGTCTTATTATTGCACTGTACAGTAGTATTTAGATTTCTGAGAAATACCAAAAATAGCAATCCATTACATATGCAGTCTCTGCCAATATTAGTCAAAGATGGATTTACACCAGCAAGGATTTGATCTTCAGGGTCGGGTTTTTTTAGCAAAAGAGCCTTCCCATCCACTCCTCAGTCAGTAGCTACAGATAATTACTCTAATTTGGAAAATAATTGGGTTTTTGGATAATGTGCTTTTACATGCTGTCTGCAGCTGTACATCTTAACCACTCTAGTGTGAGAAGCTGCTTAACTCCCCCCAACCATTATTTGTCTGTTTTAATTAATATTTCAGTTGTGTATGTCTCTGTTTTAATTGTAATTTTTTTAGAATATTTTTAGAATTATTTAGAAAAATGCAAGTTTAGCATAAAAAAGTGACTAAGAGGTCATTTTGAGAAATCCTGCTCTTATGCTCTAGACCAGTGTTACTCATTCTGCAGACGCTGGCAGATGGCTCATGAAGTATTTATTGAGAAATTAAAAACAACAACATTGAAAACAACAGCTTATATATAAACATTTTCCCACAAGCTATTGAATGAAAACCTTTTCCCCTGTGAGGACAGTCAGACAGAGTGCAGGCTGTCCAGAGAATTTGTGCAGTGTCTATCCTTGGAGGTTTTCAAAACCCAACTGGCCACAGGCCTGTGCAGCCTCCTGCTCAAAGCAGGAGGTTGGGCTGGAGGGGTCTTCCAATCCTGTGATCCCACAATCCTATGAAACTGGTGTGAGTGAGAATATAAATCAAAGAATGAGTCTGACATTTAGTCCAATATAGATTCGGTTATATATGGAAATTGCTGGAGTAACACAGCACAAGATGACTCTTGGATTTAATTAGAGTTCAAGTGGTTAATGAAAAAATAAAGTTTTTGTTGAAAATCCAAACTTACTATTTAAACCTAGTGGGTTTTTTTTTCCAGTCTAACACATGATTTTGCATACTTTAAGTGCTGCTTGTGAATTTGTAAGAATTCTTGTCAGAATCTTCCAAAAAATTAGCGCAGCTTCATACAGATACATAAGTTTGTTTTGGGTTTCAGTAAGTCCAGTAGAGCAAGGTTCAGCCAAGTTCAGTTTATTTCCATGTCAGATGTGTTATTTATATTCCTTTATTTTTCAAGACAAGAACATGGCCTGTATCCTATGAATGTTTGGGTTTTATGTTTCCTTACAGACTCACTGCATTGAAGTGGTTCTGTGTTTTGTTCCATGGTTCAGTGCTTGAGTCATTAGAAATGATCCATTTGTTTCAAATTTTTTAGCCAATTGTTTAACTGGAAATTACTCTTTGACACCTTTTCCTATAGTTTTTCAGGGAATGGAAAATATTTAAAAGGGAATAATCACAGGACTGTTGTGTACTCATCTGCTTAATCTTTACACATAGATAAGAATCACACATTCAGAATGCTACAGATAGTGAACATGACTGTTATAGTTAAACATGATGTTTTGAGATCAAAGGTGAAGTATATATATGTCACTTGGAAGATACTGGTTTATAATTGTGGATAAAGACTCTTAAAAGAATTCCTGCTTATACTGGTATACTGTTATTGATCTCTTTTATTGTAAATGAGTCCTATGGGGATAGGCAAATTGCACAGGAACATGGGGGAAGAAATGCGTTCCCTTTTTTGCTTGTCTTTATCTATCTCTTTTACTCAAGCAACTGATAAAAATTAATCCCTGATCCGTGAAGACAGATGAATCAGGAAACCTACAACAAGAGCAAAGTCAGCTCTGCTCAGCCCCAAGAGAACAGCACAGGGAGGTATTCTGAATGCCAAGATTTTGTAAACAGCAGAAAAAATTAAAAGTTGTGTAACCACATGCTGCTCGCTTATATTCACTGATGTAGGTGACAGAAATCGCTGTCCTTTCTGTTTCTGTCCTGGACTGCTACTTGATACACATACCAATTTTTTTTCAACCGGGAGATGGTTTGACAGCAGAAACAGAAAGTCTGAAAGTCACACACTTTTTGACCATTGTGTTCAGCAGGAAATCTGGGGTTACTATCAATTATTTTACCATGCTGGCACAGACCATCAAGATCACAGAAGCTAAAAACAGAGCAGGAACTCTCAGTATCCCACTACATCTGTACAATGCCCCACATCTGGAGCCTGATTTTCAGTGGCCCTTCAGTGTACTAGCCATGCAGGATTAGCATCACAGAAAATCATACCACAGTAATACAGATGTTTCCATATTGTTTCAAGTGTTTTCCAACACATATCAGATTCAGAAAAATCTGGAATTAAGAATGACGCTGGCATCAAAGCGGTCCAGTCAGCATTTTCTACTAACTTCTCAATTTGATAAAAATCATCATGGTTCAGTCTGAGCAAAGAGTGAGTAAGAAGTCCTGAGTCATCCCCTGCAGTGTTACCTGTCAAACCATCAATGAAATATTTCAGTCTGTGCCTCTGGTGCTTAAATGCTTTAAGAACTAACAGTTCAAATACTTCTTTAATTTTTCATGGGCTAATTCTCCTCATCACTTACCTATGGTCTAGTTGGAAAAAGGTAGTGAAAATGAGTTTGAACTTGCATAATCAAGCTCTTTATGCATTATGAGTAGGCCAAAGTGACTTTTGCTTTTAACAGTGAGAAGTGTAATAAATAATCAGTTTGCTGGTGTGCAATTCAGAAATGACTTGGCAAATACCGCTTCAAATTCTTCTAAAACAAAGCAACAAACTTTCCAAAGTCAAGGAAAAAATGTTCATTCATTTTCTGTCTCTAAAACAAAGATAAAGATGAAAAGGCAAGAATGTAGAAAGTGCTGAATAGAAAATACCTCATATCGCAGAAGCCTGGTTGTGACCTCAGTGTGTGGTTCTCTTTTAAAAAAGGATTCTCTAAAGTTTTTCGTGTTATCATCCTGCACTCCAGGTTCTGTCCTTCTCTTTGCTCATTATTCCCAGTTTTACAGATTGTGTGGGCTAACTTAAAAAATTGAAGAAATCTTTTGAAAGTGAACTTTTCCTTTTTCCTGACCATAGTCCAATGGAAAACATCTATAGGCCTCCCCAGTCTGTTTCCCAGCTCCAGAAACATCTTTGCCAAATTGCAGTTTGTGTAATTTGCACTTCAAAATGTGGGCACATAACCTCAGCGCTCTCTGAGTTGTGGGAATAAACAGAATTTCTCCACAAATCTTCGGGGGAACTTTTAATCAAAAGTCTGCCTGGGGCCGGATGTTATCATACAACATGAAGAAGCAAGACTGTGATAGATCTACTCCCAGAAAGGTTTAATCAAATCTGTTCAGTCAGAGCACTCTGCTTTTGAGTCACTGATGGGCATAGGCAATGCAGGAATGATGCAAGAAGCAAGAATGTCCTTAAAGAAGCACAGCATTCTCTTGTCCCTTGCATTTAATGTGGACAGCATAGCGCACTGAGCCCTGCTTCTTGCTCCTTGGGTTTCGGGTGATGTGTGTTTACTCTAATTTCTGTTACTTTCCATTTCTAACACTAGAATAAATACAGTGGAGTGATTTCAATATTCTTTAAAATCACATGCATTTGCATATGCCTCTGGATGGTGTTTTCAAAACTCAGTAACCCATAAATGAAGAATAGCAAAAATATTTATTACCATCAAAAGAACAAACCTGAGGAAAAATCGGGTAGAAATAATGCACTCACAGTACAATTTATTTATTTGTAAGTTTATGTGGAACTGCTTATGAATTTCATATTTTGTGTATTAACTAATCATCTATTAATACTACAGAGACCTAATTTGCATCTCAATTTTGCTGGTGTTATTCTAAAATAACTCCACCAAGTTAATGCTTTTGAATCCAGCAATCCATTAACACCTTCAGTCTGGAATTTCCCCAAGTTTACCCTATTTTATCTGAGATTGTGGAATGAAGACTCATGTCTGGAAGAGAGGCTAAAACAACCATTAGCAAATTGCTTAGGATGCCAAGGCATCAGAAAGAGATCATCAGTGAAAAGTAGCTTAAGGATTTACTCCTCAGAGCAAAGAGAGTGGAGGAGATTACCCACTGTACTGAAAACACAGGTATCAGGGTTTTATTCAGATGTTTGGGTTCAGCAGGCAGAAATGAAGGGGCATTTTAAATGAGGCTCAAACTGATACAGTGAGGCCTAAAATCTCTGTCACCAGCTTCACCAGGAGCTGGATTCACCCTGAGCTGTAGGACTCAAAGTATTGATCATACCATGCCCTTTCTCAGCAGGGCCAAATAGCTCTAAAATTAAGAGGAAGTTCATTTTCACCACCTGGTTGTAAAATCAATTAAGTGCACAGGTTGGGCAATGATTGGAACAATATTTATTTTAACATTTTCTACTATTTCTTAAACCAAAACATCTTTTGCTTAAAATACATGGGACATTGAACTTATAATAAATATGAATGTGTTGGAATGTGGTTACACTACTTCATGTGTATAAGGCGGGAGATTATTTTGAAGAAATAAGAGTACTCAGGGTATTACAAATGATTTCTCAGTTCAGTAAAAGAAAACATTACATTTAGAAAAATGATTCCCAGGAACTCAGGTTTTGGTTTTCCTCCTACAGGAAAAGTACAAGGTAAGTAGGGGTAGAGTTGAGTAGGAATTTTCAACAATTCAGACTTTCAGCTGAAAATAGCGATTCAGTCAAGGGAAACCTTTGCTTGGAAAAGATTTAATTTTCACAGGTTTTTTCCTACCTCCATGCTTTTAGGAGTTATTTTCAAAACTTGTTTTTCTATTGCTAATAATATTGGAATCAGTAGTAAAGATGCATTTCTTTTTAAAAGAAGGAAAAAGAATTCACAGCAATTTCTGGAAGACAGATGCTCTATAGAAAAGTTGCTTAGAATTGAATAGGTTCCTGTTGATCCTATCTGTATTTCTTTTTAAAGTGATATTCAGATATATGCAAGTATTTTTCAAGAGCCATTTGGAATACCAAGTACAATCTGCACTGCCCTCTTAGCACAAAAGCCCTGCTAATAGTAGGAAGCACTTGACACAGGAAGAATGCAGCTATCTCAAGCCATACAGTGTATCCATGAGGCATTCCCATTTGGTTCTTGTCTTTACCTCTGTTCTCAGGCATCAAGCCCCCACAGAGAGCCTGGGAGAAGGCAAAGAGGAGGCAGTTTCACCTGTAGAATTTTAAATCATTCTGAGAGGGGTAGATTTACAGTACCCCTTCAGGCCAGTGTAAAGGAGATGTACAATCCTGCAAACAGAGACTGGGGATGTTTTACAAATTGTAAAGACATGGAGACAAAGACGGAGCAAAGCTAGGAATGAAATCTAGCCAATCTTGCAAACTACTTGATTATTCAGACTCCGAGTAGGAGCTGAGACTTTATCCCCCCAAGTGAGCAACCTTTGAACTGCTCTTATGCTAAATTTTAGATTGTGTTGATGACTGCGTTCCTAAGGAGTACAGGTTCCATCAAAGGTCTGAAAGCGCACATGAAAGCACAGCAATTGCTGAGGACAGGAATGAAGGGAAAAGCATTGACTTGCTGTGTGAATGTGCAACAGATCTTGTATCTTTTATAAATATTTACAAAGTAATTTGAAAAAAGGAAAGAAAATACACATCAACAAATGAGGCACATCAAAACACTGTCACTAAAGCTTGCATTTTAAAAAAGGGAGGAAGAGAAGCGCAGCTGTAGTCTATAGAAAACTTCATTAATGTTTTGAAATCACTCATAGGATTTAGGTGCTGAAAGGCATGCTAAATTGGGATTTATACATAATCAGATCATTGAAAAACATACAAATGGCTGCCAGAGTGAAGTACAATGTTCACTTTTGAAATTACAAAAAATCCTTTGTTTCAGAGAGTGAATTGACTAAAGTTTAGTTTCAGCGAAGCATGTTTTTGCTTTGGGTGTCATTATTTAGTTTGGCCTCCTTGCCAGAGAAACCTTTTTACTGAGTGCAGTTCCTTCAACTGTTGTTTTCATTCTTCAGCAACTGGGGGGAAAAAAAAAAGAGGAGAGAGAAAGAAAAATCAAGGCTGTATCAGATGCTTCGTATTTAAATGAGAAGTGCTCAGTGTTTACCTTTAATTTTGAGATGGCAGTGGAAGAGAATTGCAGGGGGCTTGATTGCTTGCCAGGATTTCTCAAACAGATGGATTTGAGCCTCCTCACTTAAATAATCTGGAAAATCAGGTTGGACTGGTTGAATCAAAATGCTGATGAGTTCGTAAAGAAAACATCCATCCATCCATCCATCTATCCGTCTAGGCACCTATATCACTCCCATCGCCATGGTGTCTGTACACCTTCAACAGCAATGTCATGTAGCAGCCCCAGAATCCACGCACCGCCAAACATGCCCTTGGCAAAACCCTAGCAGCTTTGCCAGAGATAAAGGATTATCTGTGTTATGCCTGTGCATACTTAAGAAAGGCTTTTTGCACTTTAAGAGTAGTTTCTGAGGTTTCTATGGCTAAGATGTTCAAGCACACACGTATGCTAAATCTGAAGACTTAGTGATGATGAGTAGCTCTGAATGTACTCTTACAGCATGTTCACCGAAACCTTGTGATTAGAGAAGGAATAAATGACATATTTCCTTTTATAGTTAAATGGAGACAGGAGGTAGTGTTTCCAAATGGTTACTAGGTAAACTCGTTTGTCATCATTTTGTTTTCGTTTTTTTCTTCACTCTGTTTTTTGGGTTTTTTTTTTGTTGTTGTTTTTCTTTCTTTTTTTTTTTTTTCATGCGAGAACTGCTTGTCTCAACACCTGTAGAGACAGGAATGATTTAGATAGGAATCCGTCCAGAAGAGGAGGGAGGAAGTGGAGGAAGAACTGAACCGTCTGTTTGGACATCCACCCTTGCTGAAGGTAGTTCCCATGGATACAATAGAAAAATACATTTCTCCACAAGTGAAGAACAAAGTTCCACTAGATAAGGGGCATAACGTGTCCTGTACAGCGAGAACAAATTTGATCCTCCTGAGCTGCACAGTCCATAAAGTATGTTTGAGAATGATAGAGAGGGTAACCACAGCCTGTGTCCAGGAGTAGTGTGGTATGGAAAGGTCTTAATAAGGACCTTGAACCATTTCTTCCCCTCCCTGGCCCAAACTTGGCAGATTGCACTGGCATCAAGCTGGTTTACAGGTACAGAAACAAGCAGATATATTAAATGGACTGCATACTTCATGGGATTATGTATTGCACATACTTTGTAATGATTTAAGAATTGATTTGTTGCCAAGAATCAGAGTAGGAAAAAAGAAGATGTATCAAGCTTTTCTGTATTATGTGTTTATAGAGATGTACACAGTCTAAAGGGTTAGTCCTTTGTATCAGTGCACTGTTTCCTTAGCAACCTCTATTTGTACCACAGTTCCCGTCTTCCTTAGTGTTCTACCAGGACAAGAGACTCCCTCCCTTTTCTTCCAATTGAACTACCCTATACAGTTAAGTTGTGGAAGTTCTTCCCACAAGATATTGCAGATGTGGGATCTTAAATTTGTTCACACAGGATTGATTGCACACATAATATACAAACACTCTGAGGGCTATTAAACATAAAGCTACCACCTCTAGCTCAGAAAATACCTCCTGCCTGCACAAGGTGGGCAGGACCTGTCTTTGCTCCACTAGTGGAGATAAGATATGAAGAGAAAGACTTTGGTCTGACCACTACAGAAGTTCCTACCTTCTGCTCTGTTTCATGACTTCACAGAGCCATAAATGCACAATGGTTCTCACTTAACAGATTCTTCTGTTAAGAAATGACATGAACCAAGGTGACTGACTCACAGCCCCTGGAGAGGGCATGAGGAAGAGGCACCCACTGCGTCCACCTAACACTTGCATTGCCCTCTAGAGATACTTCTCTCGCCACTGCATAGAGACTGTTATCAATCCCCTGAGTGCCTAATTGCTTAAATTTAGGTAGGATATATCTAGGCCTGTGCTTTCATATGAGCATTTATGCAAGAAATGATCACCACAAAATTGCTGAGAATGGACTTTTAGGAGTTATCTAGAAAAATAAATGTAAATGTGTATCATAAAGGAACCAGCTTATTTTCAAACTGCAGAACCCAATCCTGCAAATCTAGCTGGAAGACTGATTTCTGAGCATTTTGGTTTAATGTTTTTAATAATTTTTTATTTATTTGTTTCTTCAAGGAACTTTCAAAGCTGAAAACTTTTTCAAAAAAATCATTTAAAGAGAAAAAAATAGCTTGTTTTCTTCTGAAAGTCCCCAAAGGTCACCAGGGAAAAGTTTTAGTTTGCAGATTTCCCATTAAAAAGAAAAAAAAAAAAGAAAGAAAAAAAAAGAGAATAGAAAATGTCAGGCAGAACAGGCCGTCTGAAAATTGTTATTGTGGTCAAAAGCCACTTTTCAATTAAAAACGTACCAATGACACAATGTCTCTGAGTTCTAATCTCCAGTTTAGAAGTGCTTACTGATATAAGTGGTATCACTGAGTTCATTAAAACTACTTCTAAACAAAAACAATTGTTAAAGGCATGTATAATATACCCTAAAATTATGGTTTGGAAAATGATACTGTGTATTTCATTTAAGTCAATGCAGTTTGAAATCTCTCAGCATCTTGCAAAACTCAGATCCCTTAGCTGTTATTGGCAGCGATGTTTCATATATCATTGTTATAATGTTATTGTTTTATATTGAAATATCATCTAGACCCCAAGCCTAGACAGGCCATTACTGTAATGCGTACAGGTACAAGGAAAAGACAGTTTGTAAAAGGTTTTAGAAAAATCACCATAACATGCTGCAATGCAAACATAAACAGTTCTCATTTTGGCTGAGTATTAATGCAGCTATGTGGCCAAAGTTGAGGGAGCTTTGTGCACACTTATATTATTTGGGCTGGATTTTGTTAGCTTTATTTATATGGAGTAGCAGTGATTCAATAAAATATTTATGGAGCATGAGTCTGACCATGGCTAAGGACATGTTCACAACCAGAATGAACTGTGGTGCAAAGAGCTCAAAGCCAGTTATGGGACTGGTATTATCTCTGAAAAACACTACAATGAAGTCAGACCAGTGTGACACTGTGACTACAGCAGCGTAGTGCAGTAGAACTGGAGATTCACAATCCTTGAAAAATGCAGAGAGCTTGTCCTAGCTGGAGCAGCCAGAGCCCACAATACGAAGTACATAGCTCCAGCTCTCTTCTAAGCTGCCTCTGTCTCTACCATAGAACTGCGTCTTTTTCAGCTGCACAGCATATTTTGAAGGCTGTGTTGTAGCCCACCAAAGGACTCAAAAAGCTTAAACTGTATTTCACACACTCCTTGGTGTGCACTGATGGGAGGTGGATGGTGTTTAAAGACACAGAGGACAGTGGAGGCAGCCAAGCCCAGTGCTATTTAATGTAGCTATACTGCTTCTGGAGCAAATTATCCCAGAGCAGTGCCCAGGTCTTACTTCAGCGGACAACCAGGTTACGTGCCCAAGAATTCACTGGAAAAGGTAAGCTGTTTGGTAGGAGAGCTATAGCCGCTGCTGAGCCCTGCTCCTTGCCAGATGCAAAAAGCCTGTCTGGGAGGATTATCTGCCTGGCTCCAGCCTCATCCCCCATCCAGCAAGCCCTAAAGGCACCTGACATGAGACAGCATCCGGCTGTCAGGCTCTTTGGGACACAAAGCAGAGAGCTCAGCATGCTGCCCTCCATTGTGGAGGATACATGGTGGAGCCTAACTCACACATTTCAGTCCCTAAAGGGTTAATCAACCTCCTTTGCCTCCACTTTTTTCCTGTCTCCTAGAAAATGTCTCCATTTTGTCCCTTAACCCATCTGGGTTTGAGGGTCTCTTCTTCATCTCACTCTTCATGTGAAAGATCTGTACCTGCAAGAGTAACAATCCCATGAAGTCAGGACAGATGATTTTACTCAGTGTCAGATGTGATCCAGTCACTAGAAGGTTTCTTATGCTCAGTGCAGTAGAATAAGTAATGGACAAGATGTTCTTCATCTCATCCTGCTGTATATGTGAAAAAGGCTAGATGAATAGGCTCCCTGCAAGTGTTTGTTTCTCTACCCTGACAATAAAGGGAGCATAGAGCAATGCAGATGTGTATATTATAGGTGTTTGAAGTTAGGTGTAAACAAAATATTTACTTCTGGACTAGGATGTCTTAGTGCCATAAATGCTCAAAACTCTTCTTTCATACCTTCTAATAATCATGAACTTGGCCTTAATATCAAAGATATTTAGAGATGAAACATATTTTAGACTTTTTTTTTATTTACCTTCTATGTTGTGGGGGGAGGTTCAGCCTTCAAGGCACATTTTGGTCACGTATTTAAGCTCTCCCTCATAATGAAGGCTGTAGCTGAAGTCTAAAAGGCTCATGTAATCAAATGACTCTGGAAAGTGGGGTTTCAATATTCCTTTGCTAGGAGTTAGAAATAATGACTGTTTATAATGTAAGAATTTTAAAGATGTTTTCTAGAAAAATGTAAGTGGCTTCTCTTAAAGGATTCGAAGTCATGTCTTCCTTTTTCGTAGTGCTGTGAGATGAATTACCTCAGGAAAAAAAATGAAAGGTTGTTGCACAGCTACAAACACTTACACAACATAATGCCTTTGAATGACAAGTAGTCATTGTGGAACCTGTATGAAGAAAATGTTGCTAGGCGGTTGATAAATATAAACAAAGTGGGTTGGATGCATAGCTGAGTCTGAACATGAATCTTCAGATCTAGCAAATGAATATGACATTAACAAAGGAGTCAGCAAGGAAACAAGAAAGAGTTTCAGAGTAATACTGGATTTACTTGCATTTTGTTCCAGGGGTAATTAGACACAGTCAGGTGCAGCAGCCGCCACTGTTATGTGGCTGGAAAAATTCAGGCAATAAAGACAAAAGCAAGTTAACTTTAAGGTGGAACTAACAGCTTTCTAGCACAGAGCTACAAATTCAGATGGTGTAAATGGTGGCCGCTGAACAGGCAAAAGAGTTAACTTAGGTAAGGGGTGAAATGATGTACAAGCCAACCAAACAAGATACACAGTAATAAATAACATTTGAAATTATTTACTCTGAGAATTGCTTAAGTGTGGCCTAATTCTCTACTACCGTGTGGCACAAATAATATATAAATATTATTTTAAAGTGATAACCTGCAAAATTCTGTGAATTTGGGAGACTTCACAGATGTAAAACTTGAACTGACAAGTTCAGCAAATTGAGGAAAGTTTTGGGTTTTTTCATAGAAAATAATTAGAAGTTGGTAAGCATCACCTCAAAGCTATTATTTTGTTACTATAACCACAGCTCCATATTATTTTCCCATAACCTACTAAAAATGGGATCAGGCCATGCCTTCTATATCATTATTATAATTCATTTGTATTGAGAATTTTCCGTATTTTTTTATCATAGTTTTGCGCAATATATCCAGAGACCTCAAGATGAAAACACGGACAGATTTTCCCTCTAAAAATGGTGCATACAACTTCCTGATTTTATAATTTTACTAATCTAACACTACAGCAGTATGCATTTTAAAGAAAGTGAGAAACCTTTCCGTCTTTCGTTCAAAATTGGAATTTCCCCTTGACGCGATGGCAGAGCAAAAGGAAGGTTCAGAATAGGTGATATTCAGCCATATGGAGTGGTGAATTTAAAAGACACTTTATGCAAAACACATGTTCAATAACTATTTTTAAAAAATATTCAACACTGCAGAGCTAGAAACAAGAACTTCATACTATTGCTTCTACCTGAAAAGGTCCTACAATAAATATTAGCCCTCAGAACTGTGACATTTTTATGCTTTGGAAAGAGATTTTTGAAGATCTTTATGGTTGTCCTTGACCCCTGAAAGGCTGGATTCCTGGTAAGTAGGGCATGTGGCTTTTCAGGGCTACATAGTATAGTCTCAGTAAAAACAGGCAAAACTGCCTCACTGCTCTGATGGTTACAAACCTCTTTCTAATTTCCAGCTTCAATTTATTCATGGTAAGTTTGCACCATTTGTTCTCTTGCCAACATTATCCTTTATTTTTAATAGCTTTCAACCTCCCTGTATATACTTCCCTAATGTATTTATAGAGAATGATCATATGTCCGCTCAGAACTTCATGCTCTTTTTCAGTGTCCTCTGGTAAAATACATTTAAAAGATTCTGCTCTAATATATGCAGAATATGTAGAATATGTATTATGCTATAAATTTTTCTACCATTTAGATGGAATGATCTCCATAATTTACCCACATTTTTCTACAGCTGAATACAGCAGTCATCCCAAGCTTTGGTGTATATTTCCTTCTAAATATCGTCTCCTTTACATCCATATACATGTATGCTATGTATCATATTCTTGAAGAAATTGCATTTTGATCAGGCTGTAGATAAATGAGTATGTGACTATATGGTTTATTTTTTTTAATTAATCATCCACACTGCTGTTGACCTGAAAGTAACGCACATTTCAAGAGCTCAGCACAAAGTAAACTGATGTAACACAGTCATCTCATGAAAACAGGCAGCATGTTGATGAGGCAGTATAAGCATTCAAAAATTGTGAGCTAGAATCCCAAATTAGAGAGACAGCCATAAACCCCATGAAACTAAAAATATTTCTTCAGCTTTTCATGTAGCTTTTGACTTTTTAAATTTTCACAGCCCAGACCTTTCTCTGCAACTGTTAGGATTACGTATCAACGTCATAAAAAATGAGATAGGATTTTCTTATAATTACCTTACTTCGGTGGAGCTTTAGATAAAAAATACAAAATATTATGAGACTTGTGATAAAATCTTTAGAGTCAGCAGTGCTGAGTTATAGAAACAGAAAGCTGTAGGTGGTAGGAGCCAAGGGAGCAAAACAGGCATCACTCAGCTGTTGATGGATTACTTGGAGGTCCAGAGAAGAACACAACTTTAGAAAACACAGGGAATTTTGAAGGAAAAATTTGAAGTCTTAATGGTGTTCACATTGAAGTTTTGAGAATTGCTGTGAAGGAGATCCTTTCTCATGAAAAATTGCTTCACAGAGCACCGTCGTAGCTCTGCATCATCTCTTGCTTTAAAGTGTGCTAGTTATCAGCCTCTCTCAAATGGGAATTGTGCAGCAGAGATCACTAGAGAACAGCTTGCCCTGGTCGCAACCCCTCCAGCTGGGAGGGTGGTCAGCTGCATGCTTCAGGCAGTTTTCCAGCCTCTGTGTAACCAGGAGTGGACCTAGCCCAGGATGTATGAAGTACAATAGGTTGGAGTAAATGCCTGAAAAGCTGAAAAACCAGGGGACTTACTTTGAACTTGATCTTGAAATCAAAAAGAAACTATTACAGTTGCCTCAATGTGGGGGTGATGTGTCTGCACCTCTTTGTACTTGTGAAGAGGCGCCGGCAGCGCTCTGCACCAGTTCTAGTCTGGAGGTCTGGGACTTCTGGAGGCTAAAAAGAAGCAATTGCATTGATGCCAATGAAAGGTATATGGTATGCTGAATTTTAGTTCAAAAGCAACATGACTAGCACACCTTCCAAGGGAACAAATAACCACAAAAAAGAAAATCAAGCCATGAAAATTGTTTAAAGAAGAAAACTCACATTTAATTGAGAATTGCTTCATGTGAGGCAAGGGAGCCAAACCCACTGAGTGTTTCAGCTATGCTTGATTTATTGAGCACAGTGGGCTTGTCTCTATCACCTGACATAGTAATTTTAAACTATCTTTAAATTATCTTTTTTTAATTAAATTTCTAAGGGGTGATTGGATTTTCTATTTGAGTGATTATTTGCTTAGAAAATACACTACAGACATCTTGCTGTTTGACTTTTCTGTTACTTCAGATGAGGGCTTAGAAGCTGAATAGCTGGCCACTCTGGCAACAGTCAGTCAACTGTAGCTCCAAAACTGGTACATCCTTCCCTAGTAGGAATCACTCCACCTCACAAGAGTTATCTGGAAGCACAGACCTTGGGTAGCAGCCCCCATGTTTCCCACCAGCTTTTGCTGCTGACATACAATATTTCATGTCCGTCTGTTCCATCAGCCATACTGAACATCCCTGTAGTCCTTTCAGTGGCTATAGCTTGGCCACAGCTGAGAATACCAGGGAAGGTGTTGAAGAAATCTTAACATGTTAGGTGTACATGTGAGAGCTGAAGAAAAGAAGACAAGGGATAAGGACCTAGAAATAAACAGATATTAACTTTCTACAAATCAAAGAAGAGTATGGCCAGAAATGTGCATTTCACTGTAATTTCAGTAGTAGTAGAGTTAAGCAAAGCTGAACACTTATGACCTGTCTCATCCCATAACTCGTATCACAGAATCAAAGGCACAATATCACCAGTGTTTTTTTGACTGGTAAAAACTAAAGAGAGGATTAAGCTACTTGGCTACATTAACACTAGAAAAGCTCTTGCTAACAGAGACTGAAGAGGCACCAATCATTCTAATGAGAATGCTGGAATTAGCCTAGAAATAAATTTTAAAACAATGACCTTTTCAGCCACCCATAGCCACACTTAACCCTGGGGTTTAGGCACAGCTCAGATTAACACTGGTCTATGGGGTCCTTAGATTTTATCCCAAACAATGCATGAATTATCAGACCGGTGGCTATTGCACTGGTGGGGTCTTTTTCTTCCTCTGAGGAAAAGGTAAGCATTACTATTAGGAATTTTAATAAAAAGGATCACAGACAGACCTGGCTCCTCTGACTGTCTGCCATACTAATGTCCCTTTCTAATTAGTAGCTCCTAAGCAAATTTTATAGAGTTGACTAGAGATCTAGTAAGCTGTTTGGGGAAGGAGCCTTCTCACCTAATTTTGCACTTGTACCACATAGACATCTACATCTGATCTAGTCATGCTAGTGATAGTTGAAAGGAATAAGCACACAGGACACATTTTATGTGAGCTGGCTTAGATCTTTCTGTTACGATAGCGATGCCTCACACACTATGAACATCTTTTCCTCTCCAGTGACTATTAAGGAGGACCACATTGATTAACTCAGATGTAAACATCTATTCTGTAGACAATGTGTAGGCATCAGCATATAGTTAATATACTCCACCCTTTCTTACTTTTATGACATTACACATTATCCTAACTCTTTCTGTTTTGCCCACTTTTTTTTTTGTTGTTTATAATGCATAGAATATTTGTTCATTATCACCTTTGCACATATTGTAACTTTTTTATACAGGAATATCAAATTTCTCACCACACAAGGTCTGAACCATTCATTTTGGCACATCCAAACATGCAAGTGTTTGCTCATGCCCAAATAGAAAGCATAATATGCCAGTTGATCTCTAAATACCAACAAAAAATAGTGATTGTTCTGTGACCTCAGTCATGACCTGCAGATTATCTGCAGGTGATCTCTCTTATGTGACTCCCTGACTGTTTCTCAGGCTGTTCTGTTTCACAGTTATGCCTGGCTGTGATGGACTGAGCCAAATGACTCAATTTCTTAGTATCTCTGATTAAAATGTTATGCTTTCAAAATCACTTAAACAGTTTTCATTTAATTCTAAAATTGGGCCTTGTTTCTGATGAAAAAAAAAAAAAACTGAGAAAAAGATTTATTTTTGCTTTATTTAGAATTTCCCATATAAATGTTTTTGTCTTACGCTGATATTTTGGGGGTGGGTTTTTATGCTCTTGTTTCACTGGAAAATATCATTGGAGATTTCTTTTTCATGGTTGGAAAATATATTTCTCAACTTCTGAATCTTTTTAAACTATATATTAGAAAACTTCTTGGTACAAGAACACTATTTGTTCTGTTTAGTCCCTTTTTTCCTTGCAGCCTCCATGTTTCTAATGGGAGAAAATGAAGGGAAAGAGGAAAAGACAGCGGGTGAAAGCTAATGCATTATTGAAGGAATGTGTTCATGTATTTTGTTTCAACATCCTTTGAAAAATCAAACATTCGACCAAAAGATTTTTTTTTTGTTTTACAATTTCTTGTGTCAATTCATTGCTGAAGAAAAATTACAATGAATTATAATCAGTAACTCAGAGTCTTTAAAGATAGACTTGTTTTCTTACAGTGCGTAGGACAAATAACTCAGATCACCCCTGCTTTAAAAATGGCTTATTTCTTGAAGATCTTTGGCTAGCTTACATAGACATCTCATCAAGCTCTCGTGTTTACTTTCTGTTTACAAGCAAGCTAAATTTGCATTTACACTATAAATTTTTTGCCATTACTACTGTTACCAGGAGGGGTGATTAAAAACTATGACACCAAACCAGCCAGACAATACTCTTTCAGAGGGAAGGCAGGCATTTATATACTCCACCGGACTTCCTAAGCCCTTCAGACATGAAGTTTTAACTAGATTTATATGGAAAGCACCCTTCCCTCCTATCCCTCATTCCAAATGTTGGCTTACTTCTATAGCATTGCATCTGAAATCACTGAGGACACAGACACAAAAGAGCCCATGTAGGCTTCTGGAAAGCTTCTGAAAATTTCAGCCAGCTCCTGAATTCCTTGGTCACCCCCAACAGATTTACATGATCACGTAATGAGTGTGAATGGTGAACTGCTCTTTGTCATGAGCCACCTTATGGGTCTCTCTGCAGAGAAAGAGTTTAGCAACAGATAACCTTCTGCATTGTCAGTTCTGCTCCAAACAGGCAGATGAGAAGAAAATAGCTCTCAGTAGATGTAAAGCAAGAGATAGCCAAAGAGAAAAGAAAGGAAGTAGAGCTCTGTAAAATCTCTGCAGGCATAGTGGGGAGTTTGGGACATTCATGCAGGAAGGAAAGGCAAATAGTGTTGTGAATAATTTGTCTGCATGATTCGACTTCTGAGACTGAATTTCATGTGAATATAACATGATTGTGAAATGGTTTTTCTCAGCATTTTACTCCATTCTGCCATGACATGGAGAACAGGGCACCAACCAAAAAATTTAGCTAGCACAGCAATGTCAGCTCAAGTGCTGAAACCCAAGTATTTACCAAGCTACAGGCTTTTACATGTACACACAAGCTGTGATACATACACACCATTTCAGAGTTTAGCCTGAGACACAGTTTAGGTATATAGCGTCTAGTGAAGACAATAGAGGTGGGAGAATAGAGTCAAGTTTTTTTTCTAGTATTCACTGAATAAAAGTAACACATCCATTTTGAGCCTTATTTTTAAAAATTTCTCACAGAAATTACAACAAGCACTTGTTTTTTTTTCTTAATTCTTACTATCAAAATAGTATTAATTTGCCATTCTTTATGACAAGTGTAACAAGGGTAACAAGTGTATTGCTGAGAAACAGAAGTCCCAAGCCAATGTGAATAGGACCCAGATTTCTAAAGATGCTAAAAGGCATGAATTAATGGGTATTTCAAAGGTAAGTATTTAAGTGCTTACCCATTTAAGAGCTTACTTATCTTTTTTCCCCATTAAAGAAGTATTTGCATCTAACTCTTATTCCACATGGTTTTAAAAACTGACCCTCTGTTTTAAAGAAAGTTTTTGGACAGTCATCATGAAATCACTTGCATTCCTCTTGTTTTATAAAAATGTCAGTTATTCTAAGAGGTAGCAGATATTGTGAGGTAGCACCACACAATTGGTCAAACACCATAAATAGTTTGTAGCAAATACTTCGGGACATGTACAGCTTAAGTAGCTTATGGATAACCTATATGCTCGACTGACTTACGTGAAAGCTTTCTCAGAAATATTTTAGAAATATTATAGAAATATTTCACAGAAAGAGAAAATGAGACATTTGGGGCACTGTTTTCTGGGAACTGGTCTACCAGCTTTCCAAGACATTAATTAGAGTTCCCAAAATTGGAGTGGTTTGTTTTGTTTTGTTTTTGTTTTATTTTGTTTTGGGTCTGTTTTTTGTTGTTGTTTTTTTTTTAACATAAGTTGTGCTCTCCACTCCCCAAGGTTACCTTCTGTATTTTACAGAAGTAAAACCTGTAAATGCCTACTTCAGAAACTGGAACAGCGAATTAAAATGATATTCAAAAGGAGCTGAATTCATCTAAAAACTAAAACACATTGTCAACCACCTCCACTTGCTCCAGGCACTGATGCCATGATTAGCTATACAAGAAGCTACCTGCTGGTTTAGAATTGTATGAAGTCACCTCAGGGTATCCACAAGCTTCTCACGCACAAGATACTGACAGTTTTTTTAGTTGGCTTGAAACACAGTCGTTGCTACATCCAAGTACTATATCATAGATTGTTATTTCACAAGCTGTCATTAAGGTAGCTTGCCTTATTCTCACCAAACAATTAGTCTGCAAACAGTAATGGTTTGTTCCAAATAGCCTCAAAGAGTACAAGACCTCTAGCAATTTTCAGGTAACAACTTCTCATCTGAAGTATGAACGTGCACTGTTTTTTAATAATAGAGAATTAGGAAAAATAAGGTATTATAAGCTTCCTTTACAAAGCAACTTAAACTGGGGAGTGGTAGCAAAAAAGAGAAGACTTATCATGGTACAAAGATGCCTGGTAACAAAGATACCTGAAAATCTGAACAGTCATATGTATGCACAGGAGTCTGGAGCTGAAAGTGTTTTTACCTGAACTGGCCAGCTTTCTTTGGATCACTGGTATTTTGTTTTAGTTGTTTATTGTCAGTTACTATTTACATGAAAAGCAAATCCTGGCAGCACTGTGGATTAGATATAAGAACAAATATAGTTAAACTCGCTCAAGATGAGCAGCATAAATGCTGTTTATTTTGTTTAAAATCACTGAAAATACATCAGTCAGAAGGCACTTGACCTACATTTGTTGGTTTTTCTGCACACTCTTCCTGAATGTTCCTGGTTATCACCAGCTCACAGTGCACAATAAAAGGATGAGCAGTTCCAATTAGATCAGATGTTTTGTACCCATCCTTATGCAAATGCATCTATAAAACTCAATGTGGACAATCAGCCCTTTGCCCTTCCATGTTAAGGTTTCTTCTAGGCTGAAGTCAATAAACTGCATTTTGCAGCTCTTCTCTGACAGAAACAAATATTTCCTTAAAAAGGTGCTTCAGCAATTGCACACTTCATTATTCAAGATTTAGTTTGGATCAAGTGACTCATTTTTACTTGTAGTCTAACCAGATCTTCATTGCCATAAAAAAAATCAAGCGCAACAATCTGTCTTCACTCTGATCTTCCCAGCTTCCGTGCTTACTTACTCATTCTCCCTGAAGTGCGTCCATACAACCTTCCTCATCCTGGTCCTTTTACGTGTGCAGATGGCACTCATGATATTTACATGTGTTTGCATGTCAGGAATCCTTGCTTGGCACAACATACATAAAGGTGCCAGTTAATAATTCTAGCAGGGGAGATGGGAATAGGTGCTGTCAGCTCCAGTCCAGAGTAATCTGCACCTTTGAAAATGAAACTGTTTATGTTTAGATACAGAAACATAGACTGAAGAATCTAAATATAATTCTTAGGTTGAAAACGTTGACCTCAATGAAAAGACCCCTCTGGCAAAAGCTTCAGAGGAATGGTATTATTAAACAGTTGAAGAGGATGATCTAAACTCTTCACTGAATTTATCTCCTGGTACAACTCGTGGTCCTTAAGCAAACATTTCCTTGAAAATCACCTTGATCTTAGCTAGCACATCATTGGATTTTAATGTAACAGGCATTAAACCATACAGCCCATGAGTAACAAAAAAAGCTGGTTTAATAACTGAGGAACTGTAAGATAAACTGCCACCAGGACCATATTGCTCTGCCTTGGGAGATTCATGCACTAGAGTGTGCAAGGGGCTCAAAACAGATGAGATGCTGCATACAGAAACACAAGCACACATACATATATTAATGTGTATATATATATATGACTATACATATGCATATATATATGCATATGCATATACAGTCTTCCTGTCTCAAAGAGTTTATACTGTAATCACAGACAAGACGTAACACCAGAAAACCACAAGAATAGGAAGTAGAGGGAAGGAGGAAGAAAGGAAAACAGCCTCCCTAATGCCAATGTATTTACTGCTTCAGCTGAGATTTCACACTATAAGCTATTCAAAAACAAACTCATTAGTGACTTCAAAGCACACAGGAGTCAACATAAAGGCTCCCATTTGTCTGCCCTAGACATTGAAGCAGGCCTTTGAAAATACACAGCTACCTGCTTTGTGTCAGATGGTGCTAACCAGTGCAAAACGTAACTCACCGAAACAAACAATCAGCGTGAATTGGTTTTCTGTTTCTTCCATATTTTGCTGTTCACTTGTCATACACGTATTGCTTCTCAATAATAAACAGACCATAGCAAATTTGATTAATATCAGTTTCTATTATAGGAGTTGTTAACATTACATATCTGCCCAACTAATGATGAGATGTGATGAGGTTCTTATCTAATGGCCAAGGCTACCAAGTTCATTAAAGTTCATCAAATATAAAACTAAAAAATACCAGATGCTGCAACTTTTTTAGAAGTCTTATAAGAGCAAAATTATCCAGCATACACATTCACATGACTTTTTTTTTTTCTTGCTGTGGTACAAAACTCAAGCTGCATTAAACAAGAAGAGCAAATGAAAATTAGTTGGAAGATTATTTCAAGTTGCTCCCATCTTAAAATTATTTGTTCTTCCCAAAAAAATATTTAGTAGCTTCCTTAGTGGGTGTTTTCTGTTATGATTTAAAATTATATCTCATAAATCCCTTGAAGAATTATCCTAAAAATACAGGGTGAAACACAGGCTTATTGAAGTCAATGCCAAAACTCCCATTGACTGCAGCAGAGCCAGGATTCCACCCACGTTAAGATTCAAAACAAGAAATTACAAAATGTCCTTTTTAGTAAATGTTTAATACCATTGTTCAATGCCCAGTTCTTCAGTGGTTTTAGTCTTCACTTTTACCTTGTCTTTGAATGAGGTTTTAAATCCAGACTCAGCTTACAACAAGCCTATAAGTGTGCTTTTCATGCATTTATGAGTTCATATTTATAAAAAAATACACCTTGTGCTTACACAGTATCTAGAAAGAAATACAGCATGTGCACTTATTTCTTGCTTTTGTGTACCCAAACATTTTGCTGCTACAATTTGCATGTATATTAAATAGCTTGATTAAGGCAACTGAAAAAATCTACTTGAAAATTACTTCAGCGATAACTGTTTGCCTCAGAGAAAAAGCACCATTTCTTTAACACAAGATAAGAGTCTTTCTTAAACACCTACATCTTGAATTTTAAGTGCTTGGCATCCAGATGACATTTTAAGAATTTGATGTTAATATCCAGGAAATAATAAAGTTGCTATAATTAATACACCGAAATCTTGCTTGTCAAGCTCATGGGGCTGCTACATATGCAGTGTATCCAAATCAAGGCTAAAAAGCAAGGAAATGAAACCATAAGCTACATGAAAGCGTGCAGATTCTAATTTTCCTTTCAGAACTTATTTATTACTGTCAGAACACCAGATGTTACACTCCTCATGGAGCTTCCTTAAGAGCACCAAACTCCTGCTACCGATTTAACCACTTTTCCCAAATAATAATTTAACCAGACTTTGATTTCAAAATGTAAAAACCACTGCATGAATAGGGGGAGTCACCCATGTTGACAGACAGTCACGTGTCTCCCAAAACCAGACAAGGAAGGAGGAGAAATCTTGCACAAACAGTGGATGTGTGAGCATGGCAGGGCGTGTACATCCGTTTCCAGCACTGCCCCATGCAGAGCAGCCCAGGTAGCCTGAGCCGGTTGGTGCCTCCCCCCAGAGAGGTTCCTATTCAAGGGTCTGATCTCCATTAATGAGAAATAAATAATCAAGGCTGTCATACAATTCCATTCTGTCTGCAAAATTTTAATGAGATTAAGAATTGCAATGAAAACGTATAATTAATTCTCCATTTTCATTCTAGCTCTTCGTATTTGCTTGCCAGATGAAAATGATAATTGGCTGATATGGTCTCTCAAGCAAGAATCTAACTGCCTTTAGCTTCAGGGTATTAGATGACTTCTCACAAAAGGAGATATTAATAGTACTCATTAGCAGCAGACTGACTTTCTACCAGCTTATAATAACTCAGACAGGCAAAAGTCAGTTTTACTGGGGCCTGAGCAGTGCTTACTCAGCACAGTCAGAACATGCTTCATTGAGTTTTTTGGGGAGAAAAAGGAACATGTTTCCCTGAAGACCTCTGATGTGGTCCTGGGTGGCTGAGAAAGCACTACAGACAAGTGAAGCAGCTCATCAGGATGCTCATTAAAGTGAAAATGATTTGATGACAGCCAGGAGTGGGTATTCTGCCGCTGGTCTAAATCTCACAAGAAAAGAAGGCAGGATAACTGCTTTCAGTTCTAGGTGGCTCTGTGTTCTGAGTTAACACCTGAATTCTGCATCTGACCAGCCCTCTCTCTTGCAGTGAAGGAGGTGGTGACTTTCTAGACAGAGAGCTGTTAAAGCTCTCTACGCCTTGTGGATGTCTCACCCACAATGTCCCATACTGCCTTTCTCTGGTCAGTTATGAGAATCACCATTTCTCTGTGTCCTCAAGGTGAGAAGAAAGCAGCAGCACATTCCCCACAGAAGCTTCACAGGACTAGAAATAACTTGTTCCTGTGACCTCTCAGAGCCAACCTGTTGATTTTTTTCAAGGTGGAGCAGACTCTTTATTAATTCTGGCATTTCCTCCATATAGACCTGTAATCACAACTTCCTTGTTTCAGACTGACAGTGCTGTTTCTGACCTATAAACTCCAGAAAGGCTTGACAAGTGTTTACCCCAAGGATTACCTCTTACCCTGCTCTGTGCTGCTGCAGCTGAGAAAAGGCAGCTGAAATAATACTCCCAAAAGACAAGAAGCTGTTGGTGTACCATGGAGACGAAACAACTTTGGCTGGATATCTCAAGGATAAAGGTTATTACTATTTGCTGTTAATGTGAACTGGGCTGCACTTTTAAGGATCTGTACAGGGTAGCTGGATACCATTACAATGAAGTGACACATTTATGATACCACTGTTTTAATCATTAATCCCTATGCAATGCAGAATGAGAAGCACAGAAAAGAAGCAGCAAAATGGTATATAGCTTGTGCTCTTAACTCCTCAGGAGAGTATTATGGAGCCTTCTAGTAGGATTCACACAATACTTGGTCCCTGCTGCTGTTCTCTCCCAGGAGTAAAGTACCACCCTTTCTTACACAACTAGGCATTTCCGGCTCTGTGCCTACCGGCTTGGAGTCACTTACAGCAAGTTTCTTGTTTTGAGGGCCCTTAATACCTGTAGCAGATGGACAACCCTGGCTCAGCTGTGCCCAGAAGAAAGCATCACCAAGACTGTCTCTGTTCCTTCTTCCCGTTTGAAATGCTTCCCTTTTCTTCTCCAGATACCTGGTCACATGAAACCATGGTAGCTAGCATGAAGGCAGCTACATGTATCATAGGTTCAGCCTTTCTCTCTGCAGGAGACAATTTAATTTGCTCTTGTCTGCTGGGGATCGTCTAGATTCTTTCCCCAGAAATACTTGAAACAGGTGTTGTGGAGCTTGCACTGTCACTTCCATTAGTGTGTGGAGAATCTTACGGGTATTTAAAGCATCCCTGCACTCACTGTTCTGTAGGCATGTAAGATCACGGTGAGATAGTGCCTTCTCTTATTTAGACATAGGATAGCCATAACTTTGCTTACGTAGCCATTTGAAATTCTTTAAAGGATTAACTGATAAGAATATGCTTTCACATCAAAGATGTGATCACTCCTTCTCAGTACATGCAATGTGACTGTCCATAGAAACAGGGTGTAGTAAAGAATTGTTCCAGGTAAAGCTATGAGGACTGGATGGTATCTAGTGACAGGACTTCTGTACAGGTGTGCAAAAGCAGTACACAGATAGGCTAACTTTAGTCTAATGAGGCTCACCACTTTTCCAGAGCAGGTTCAGGGCACTAAAAAGTAGGCTTCTGCCCTGTTTTATCTACGGCGCTAGACTGTTGAGGCTGTTCTGCCCATCCTGAAGTCCACCTTTGGAAGCACAAACCAGAAATCAGTCTGGACTTGAGTGACTTTTCAGAGCAAGTGCTCACAGCAACCGTAGTCCCACCGAGAAGGCTATTGCCCTTCCTTCTTCTGTCACCACTTAGCTATGCTGCCTGCCTGCCTGCCGGGGACTCTGCACAATACACATAAAGTGAGGAAGGGATACACAGAGGGTAACTTTCAGGGGCTAAAGCTCGGGTAAACATACCAGAGCTGCTCATTAGCTCAGGCAAAGCTGGGAATGTAGCTGTGGTAACAGAGAACTTGGGGCAAGGTGCAAAGGCTGATCAAAAGGCTGACAAAATACTTGGGTTGTTAGCTCAAGCTGTATTATGTGCTATAAGGGCATGGGTGCTATCAGTACCTAGGGAAGGAAGCACAGATTGAAGCTGACAGAGGGACAGCTGCAGAAGCTGAAGTCATTGCATGAAGCTACGCAAGGCAACAAGCTCCAAGTCAGAGATACATCATAGGGATGGAGTAGCTCAGTTACCAGATGTTACTTTTACCTTATACACTAAACACACAGAAGCCCTCCATACTCAGCAGAAGAATATCTAAGAGATAGCAATATTGTACAAGTGCTTGTTAGACCTATTTGTGTCCTTCCAGTAGGGACTTTGTTCCACTAGACTTTTCTGATTGGTTTTCTGGAATGTCAGAAAAGGTAAGAGTACTTCCCAGTCCTCATTTTGTCTGCCAGTATTACCCTCAGGGGGTCAGAAACCCACTTACATCATCCTAAGCACTTGTTGCCTTCAGGGGAATGCTCCTGTGTCTAAGGAAAACTCAGCTGTGTAGACCATGACCAGACTGATTGTGTTTCACAACACAGAGTTCAAGTTGGAGGGGGAACAAAGCGAAGTACTTTGCTCCCATCTTGCCCGCTGCATCTGGCAGAGGTGGTATTTTAGAAACTGTAAAAACATTTTCAAACAGTCATAAGTGCTGTTGGACCTTAAACCTGTACCCTGGCACCCATAGTGCATAATTAAGTTTAATATTGGAGCTGGTAAGGAGTCACAGCGGCTGCTAAGAGACAGGCAGTAAGACTGTTCCGGAAGCCGGGGCTATCTGTGAATTGGGAAAGTGCCCCTAGGCCTACCTTTGAAACAGAAGAGTTCCATTTTTACAGCACCAAAGCCCAGATCCTCAAAGACATTCAGATGCTGAATTCACATGACCTATCTTTAAGGTTTCAGGCTTCAGATTTCAGCATTTTGGAACCAAGTACATGAACATATTCCTCAAGTCTCTCTAAAATCAACATTAACCTACCATTTGTTTCCAGCTTATAACTTACATCAAACAGTGATGACAGAATTCAAGGCAGAATATTTGACAAGTAGTAGTAACATTGCGTTCGCTTTGTGTTTCTGGGGGAAAAAATCCCACAATAACAACTATTATCAAATTCTTTTGCTGTACTGTAGTCTTTGGTCATACTCCTATAATTGTTAAAACAAATTGCACCTACAGTTGCTAAAGCCATACGTGGACTACATGAAACAAGCAAATTTAAATTGAAATTGCATTTACAGAAATACATTGGTAGAAAAATAGCCATAGGAGCCACAGAACGAAGAAAGCATTCAACTCTATCTGAATTTCTAGTTTCCAATTTGAATAGGATTTTATCAGTCCTCATTTTCCTCAATATGCTGGATCCGGGATACCTTAAGAATCACACTTCCAAAACATGGAAATGTTGAAAAGTCCAAAAAGCTTAAAAAAGAATTTATTTTGATGACTTGTAAAAATCAATAATAAATAAACATTATTAAAAAAACCTTTAAAAATAAACCGTAAAAAATTAAATACAAACCAAAAGTGGTGAAATGCTTTGAACAATTTTGTATGTGTTTAATGTTTTAAATAATTTATAATTTGTTCTTAAAAGGCATTTCAAAATCCATGGGGACATTTAATTTTAGAAGTCTGTAGAGACATAATGGTGAAGAGTACCTCAGAACTTAAAATGTCTTGTTATGCTGATCTTGTCAGCTCATATACACTGATCATGTGGATAGGTATAATATTACATGTAATGGAGAATGAGAAATTTGCTGAAATCCATGCTTGAGGCAGGAGAGAATACCAATTTTCAAGAAGCACCTGCTAAATATTGACTATGAATGCCTGAAATACTGTTTTTAAAGGAAGAAGTGTTCTTAAATAATTTAAAAAAGAATCGTAATTCCTGACTGAACCAAAACTACAGACTTTAAATGGAAGATCCCCAGAAACTTTTGGCTTGCCCACTGACCAGTAACTTACCCATGAATATTTTTGGCCTTAAGTAATTTAAATTAAAACCATAGTGCTCTATTTCATCACAAATTTTTTTTTGATACCGAATATCAGACACTGTAAGGTTTGAATGACAGAGCCACGTCGCAGTTTTTAATTCCAAGTGTAACCTGCGGAGAGGCGCGAGCATTCCAACTGTGTCTAGAGTATCTGGATTGCCAGACTTCAAATCCGTGGTAAACAGCCTGTTGCAAATCTAAAAATAGCTGGACATGTGCAGGACCTGATGCAGCAGCTTTTAGAAGGATGATTTCCAAGCAGGGCAGTAGAAGTCCAATGAGTTATTATAGCTGATTTTCATTTTAAGTTTTTCTTTATTGATGCCTACCTCATTGCAATACTATAAATACTACTCTGAGTCAGGACATCATTCAGATACTTTGAAAACTCAGGAATATTTTTTTTTCAGCCTTTTCCAGCCATATGATGAAATTTAGTTTTAATTTTTTTTTCCCCTCCTAAATACTAGCAAACTACATCTGGACCTTGCTCTTTGACAACCAAACTGCAGATATCACAAGAATAGAAAGACTTCCAGAGAACTTTCAGGAATAGTCTTTTTCACCCTTACTTTTGTGAACTGGTCTCTTGGCATCTAAGAATATCTGTTTCAGGATCTCCAGAACTTGTTCCCCAAATTTTTAAAAATTCTGTTGGTATATATTGAATTAATTTATGCTATTGACATGTTTGGGGTTGCATGAAAGTCTTCCAGAAAAAAAGCAAGTTACCACAGGACATTTTAGGTATTCCTTTGCAACAGCTGGCCTAACAGTATGGCATATGTGGCTTCCTTCACGCATGGAAATGAAATGAGTATTCTTTAGTTATGATCTGGCACACAAAAGAAACATTGAGAGCACTGCTAGCAGAATCTGCAGAGGGTGTACACCTTTAAGCACCTGTCAATGAAACCTCAGAGGCCTCCTCAAGAAATGCTTCTCCATAGCACTACACTTCCTCAGTAAAGGTCTCAGTATCAGTATGTCTTTCTCCTCAGTGCCGCAACATAGTGTGGTAACTACCACAAAGTGATAAGAAGTGGGATAGTAAAATACTCACTCATTGGCCCAGGAGGCAAGTGCAAACAATTCGAGTTCTGTTGAACTTACATGCAGGTATGGTTTATCAAACAAATGCATTTGAAATATGATTAATGTATAAAGTTCATCATGTTCTTTTCTGACTATTACTTCGCTGCAATTACAGTGTAAACATGTTATAGAAAATGTTTTGAAGTCTCAAAATATAAAAGGCCTGGCACTTGTTATGTATGTCAAGGATTTATATTGCAAATATACATGCGTGCTGAAATAGTAATTTTTCAGCATCTTATAGTGCCTCACATATGCAGTTCATCCTTTCCAAAGAATTCCATTGCACGGATGTTTTGAGCACTGCTCTATTTATATTCATCCTGCAGCAAGTACTTTCAGAAACTACTTCCACGACTTAAGCACCAATTTTGAAAGAACTCTGTTCTAGTGCATTTATGTCTTACATACGCACTTAAATCCAACATAACAACTGTGGGTAGTTACTGTAAGGGTGTATATACCAGAGACATTATACACAGCATAGAATCATAGAATCAACTAGGTTGGAAAAGAGCTTTAAGTTCAACAAATCCAACCATTACCCCAGGACTTCCAAAACCACCACTAAACCAGATCACTGATGGCCTCATCTACATAGTTTTTGACCACTTCCAGGGACAGTGATTCCACCACTTCCCTGGACAGCCTGTTCCGATGTCTGATCACCCCCTCGGTGAAGAAATTGTTCCTAATATCCAATCTAAACCTTCCCTGGTGCAGCTTGAGGCTGTTACCTCATGTCCTACCACTTGTTACTTGGGAGAAGAGGCAAACCCCCACCTCGCTACAACCACATTTCAGGCAGTTGTAGAGAGAGATAAGGTCACCCCTGAGCCTTCTCCAGACTAAACAGCCCCAGTTTCCTCAGCGATTCTTCATCAGACTTATTCTCCAGACCCTTCACCAACTTTGTTGCCCTTTTCTGGACCTGCTCCAACACCTCAATGTCTTTCTTGTAGTGAGGAGCCCAGAACTGAATACAGAATTTGAGGTGCAGCCTCAAATGGACTCCATCAGTCATTTCACTCCACACAAAGCCAGAGCTGCTTTACTCTAACTGTATGATACAAACACTGTTAAAAGATCATCTGTCAATGCATGTCATAGAAATTTTGGTATGATCAGATATAAATAACAAATATAAAAGTTCACACTGAATTTTCAAACATGTAAAATCTCAAACCAAAGCAGAAACAATATTATTTCTTGCAGGAGAGAGTAAACCAGTAGTTCCTCTTTACACTGAAGGAAATCGATGTGCTAAAACCAGCATAACCTACTTTTTCACAATGGCTCATTCCTACATGATAATCCAATTTTTAACATTCACATATGGGAATATTATTTTTCATTAAGTTTATGTAACTGTATAGACAATGGACAAATTTCAGTACCCTTTGATACCACCATTTCCTCTTTGTAATTCACAAATATTCCATTTTTCTATTTTGAATTGAAATGTGGCCTGAAGCATGAAATCAGTATCACTGCTCAGGGTGGGTCAAATGTGAAGATTCAAAAAAATTCAAAAAAGCTCATTTGAAATCTGCAGGAACTCCAATGGGGTTGAAAGCCAACCTCCCATTCAGATGGGTATCAAATCTCATCAAAACAATGGATATCTCCTAACTTCTATTTAGCATTTCCTTGTTGCCTGTACTAGAAACTTCACCATAATTGGGTTAAGAACCTAATCTATCCCATATGATTTGAGGATAATGTTGTGGCTTGTTTTGTGTTTTTTTCCACTCATCTGCTTTACTGAGGGAAAGTACAGGAAAGAAGCACACTATGAAGTTACCGTGTGGTAAAGCTTAGGATGTGATTCAAGGAAATCACCATGAAAGTAAACCCAGGGAAGTTGTGAAATATGGCACAGAACTGTGGTATTAATAAGCAAATAGTACTTTCTTCAGCAACTACAAAAATAATGAGCAAATGGAATGTCTTCTCCCTTTTTTCTCCACATATAGGTCTCTGCCTTCTAGCAAACTACCGTCTGACATTCAAGCCATTCTGCGCCTGAAATTACATAGTGGCCATACTGAACATATATTCCATGACACAGTGGAGTGACACAGGAGCCACAGCACACGCAGGGACAGAGGAGTCCAGGAGGAGGGGGAAGCAGACCTTCCCTTGAGTGTCTCTGGACAGACTGAAAACCAAGCATCCGTAGGCATTCACCTAGGAGGCTGCTCTAGCAGGATTCTGAGTACTGCCTAGGTACCTGGCACACAGTGAAAGCTTGTCACCTAGGCCCTCTCCCAGTCAAGGCACCTACATATTCTTGAGGACTTCTGCCAGGAACCACAATGCAGAATAATTTTGGACCCAGGTCTTGCAAAAGCTTTGGCTAGCACCCTAACCACCAGAAAATCTTTCCTCTTGTTGTTCTTCACCACTGAAATGCTAAAGAATGGTCTTGCAGTTTAGCCCAAGTCAGGATTGAAAAACATGGAGCCAAGTACCCCAGGAGCAGGCAGGCGCAACACGAATTGTAATCAGTTGAAGACCCACTCATCTTAAATCAAAGGTACATTTGCTTCCTGGCTCCTGTTCCTCGCTTGGACCCTGCGTAAGTCACTTGAACTGTTGGTGCTTCTGTTTCCTCACCTGTGATTTTACAATAACAAAACTGGCCTACCTCCCAAGGCTACTGTGAATTTCCACCAACTCAGACTCCTAAAGGACAGTGAGATCACTGGTCAGGAATCTGTATATAAATGCACTATACAGTTATCATTAACGTTACTCGCAGAGGACTCAGATGTGTAAATACACACGCAATATCATTTAGTTTTATTGGTTCGTTATGTGCCAGTGAACCAATTGCAGATCACTGTGTCATTAGTCTTAATACTCTTTTCAGAGTTACTGAATTGCTCAGTCAAACGTCAAAACCTGGATGAATATCTTTAAATAATTTGGGTCATTTTCTACTTCATATAAATGAGTGGCTGCGGTTTAATGCAGCTGAGAATCTGACTTCCGAATTTGTGTTAGGTAAGGTTTCAATCATTTCTGCCAGCCAGTACAAAATGTTCTAGACTGGTTGAAAAATTAATGAAAATTAATAACCTGGACTGTTAGCTGTATCTTTTCTTCCGCTCTGGAGCTGCCCATGTGGCATTCCTGGAGGGAGGCTGGGCAGCAGGAAGGGTAATCGTACTGTGGTTAATTGGTAGGGCTGGCTACAGTCTGGCTCCCTTCCCACTGGCAGCTCTCAGGCATTCTCAGTGCAGCCCCAACTGCCGCTGCATCACTGGTGGCATCAGCCCAGCTTTAGATGGGGGTGGGTAGTTTGCTCTTGCTTTTCTGTGCATCCAATATATTCCTGAGGAGCTCATTCAGGAGGAAACCAGGAAATGTTAGTAGCTTATAAGCCAACCAGTTCTCCAGAAAAGGCATTTCTTTCCCTTGCCAAAAGTCAAAGTCTACTGTATACAAAGGAGGCATTATAGTTTCTCATAAAAAGGTCACAAAAATCTTTTGTAATGGAATGTGGTGTACAGCCTAAATATAGGATCTCTCCCAGAATTCCTATAGCATGTAGATTAAATTCTGTTTGTTAGTAATGCATGTGTGGCTGCTGTGCTGTGCCATTAGAAACTTGGCAATCAAAAGACGAGAAACCAATCTATTCTGTTTCTAGCTCTGTAACTAGAAGGAGATATCGTTGTACTTATTTTAAAGCAGAGGAATTTTAATTCATCTGCACGATATTCCAAGATGAGTCACTGACTTCTCAGCCTGTTATGGAAAATGTGCGTGTTTTGTTTGTCTTCCTTCCTTTATTAGAAGCATAACCTGTGGTGTGTGCATTTGCTCAAGTGGAAAGCTCACAGTGTATGTGAGCTTTTAAGGTATATCATGAAAATCCACATTGCATGGAGTTCCTGGACAACACATGCCATCATGTAAGAATTCCTGAGTGCAGAATTACATCACAAGCTATTACTGTGTCAAAATACGTAAAGATTAGCTCTTAATGGCCCCCTGGATCAATAATGAACATTTGAAATATCATAAGATACAGATTTGCAGGCTTGACAGAGTTTTTACCTAAAAATGATGAAAGCTGATTAATTGCAATTAACTATAATCCTGTTTAAAAAGCAGCAGTTGTTCAATAATACATCATGTGCTGCCCAGGGAAATGGGAGTGGGGATTTCTTTCCAATCTATCTTTGTTGTAATGTTCCTGAAAGCTTCTAAAATCCCAGTCCTACGTGGTTACCACTAAGAAAATCTCATGCTAGAAAAGTACCCTCAAGTCAACTTATCCACTTAGCCAGTGGTTAAAAAGAAAAAGAAGTAAGTATATGAATAAAATAATGGAATTGCCAAACATTATATTGGCCCTGCTTAATCTAAAAACCTTGTTTGGCCTTTTAAGCATTGTTGAAAACCTGGCAGGCATCACAAAGAGCAGAGAAATATATATCAACTGTGCTGTTAGACATTCACTTCTAGGAAGCTCTGTTCTTTTGACATTACGGATCTTGAAATAGGGAATTACCGGCAATTTTAACATCAGAAAACTGAGCCGGCATTTCCCATGGAATAGGTTTTCTCCTTTCTGGCTATATTTCCAACTACTCTGACACAAAACAGTCCTTATCTACTGGTACCTTTTCTACTCTGCTCTCAATTGTTATTCCAGCAACACCCACACTCAAAGAGTCTACAGGTTATTATTAATAAAGATCATTAGAAGAAAAGCAGATTTCGCTTTCTGATTTTTTTTGTAACAAAGAAACAATCATTAACCTTCAGAGTTTCAGCTTATATTACTGCTTGAGTAAGATGAGGCAGCAATTAATTCTAGTGTGAAAATGACAAAGTATTTAGAGAAGACACGTTTTTATTCTTGATATATATATACACACACGCATATATGCACATGCACCTTTGAGTTATATCAGACCTGTGAGGGAAAAACCTAACAAAAAAAAAAATCGAAATTGGTTTTCAAAGCATATATTTGTAAATTGCTGTGTATGTAGTCACGCTACTCAAAGACTATAGAGAAGCCTTACTGATAAATATATTAGTACCAAGATGTTATTAGTACCAATGTTCTGGATGCCAACCATGAAACCACACTGAATGTTCATCCTGCATTGCTTGAAGCAG
Source organism: Ara ararauna (assembly GCA_028858755.1). Lineage (NCBI taxonomy): Eukaryota > Metazoa > Chordata > Aves > Psittaciformes > Psittacidae > Ara > Ara ararauna. The sequence continues at coordinate 91,205,684 of CM054378.1, forward strand.
TGCACAGTTGGGATAGCAGTGTTTCTGACATTATCTGACTTACACCAGAAAAAGAAACAAATAACGTCACTGACAATTGAAGAGGCATTTTTTAGAAAAATATATGGTTGCTGGAGGCCATAATTCTGGTGGGGTGAGATTCCTCTCCTTATTTTTGCCATCTAAAAACGAATCGCCTTATCTAAACTTGTCACCTTGATTCTCTCTTGGGAAGTCAATGGGGAAGTGGCAATTCATCTTATTCTAGTATAATTGTCTCAGATAGGTAGATGAGCTGCCCTTTAGGTAGATGAGATGCATCTCATTCTTTCCACTGACTGCAGAGAGCCAAGATTAATTATTGAGATTTAGTCTTTAATTTTAAGGTGATTAATGGTCAGCGAGACAAATACCACCTGGCTCCCATGGGAGAAGAGAGAAATCTCACATTGCAAGACCAGTGGAAGGAACAAGCAATCCAGCACCTGGATGTTGCAGTCCCGAATTTGACTTCCTTGCACTGAATCATTTGGTTTGGAGGGAAGAAAAATCTCTCAAATGAAGGTTATGGTTTTATTCAGTAATTAAGGAGAAAGATTTGAATTTCAAATGCTGCCACTGCCTTTGAATCTCTCTTAGATAATGACAAAGACTGGCTTTTCAAAGAAAAGTATTAGACTTCAATTTTTAATAGATCTAACAGTTGGTCTTAGGGCGCTGCGAAGTCATAGGAGCTAGAGATCTGTTTCCAAAAGCATTTTCTGCAAGAGACACTGGTCTTTTGGAGAGTATAACAGGTAGGTCTCGTGGAGGGGAAGTAATTGCTAATGTTCAATAATTTATTAATTATTTAGGTCCCCTATGTAAATGGTCTCTTTGGTCCTGTACCCTTTGAACTGCCAGTTGATGCTGACCAAGAGCAACTTGTGCAGAGGTGAGGGAGCACTTGGTGGACATAGCTGATATTTTCACAGGTAGACACAGCAGTGGGAGATCATTTGCTCTCTCTGACCACTCCATCACACCTCAGGAGGAGGATCCAGCATGGCTCTGGCACCACTTGTAACTCCAGCTAACCCAAACTGAACTATTTGGGCTACTTAGGCATCCATGTGAAACTCACCCAACTCCCTAAGGCTTCCCTATGACACACGACCACACTATTGTCTGGAGAGAAGCATGGCATTGCAGACTTCACGCAGGCTTAAAGGAGGAATGCATGCATGTTAATTTGTTTTACAGCAAGATTAATTAACAGAACAACACAGTGTGCAGGGCGGAACATTGATCTAAGCAGCTTGGCATGCATGTTTTATTCTACTACCCTCCCTTGAATTAGTTCTTTGTAAAACAGATGTCAAAAAGAATAACTGAAATGGGTAACTCCATTGTGATGGTTACCTAAAAGATTTAAATAATGTGAATAATAATCTGGTCAGGTATCACTGGTGACATTATCTTTGGCAAAATTCTCAAAAATATGGCAAGAAAGAAACAGCATAAACTGAACTAATACACTGTTTTCTCTTTATGGCACCATCCCAGCTCCATTTCAATATGTTGACCCTGTTGATGAGACCGCTGTGGAAATTTCACCACTTTGTTCCAGTTAGCTTAATGAAGAATTGATGGTGGGCACAACCTACATTTTTACACACTCCTGGTTCACTCCTGTTCATGGCAAATGTTCAGGCTGATGTTTCCTACACTCAGGAGGGCTTAGACAAGGGAGAGCAGGTCTGCATCCTGTCTTGAGCCTCTTTTGTCAGTCATCTCCCAGAGCTGCTTCTGGCAGCTTCTCTGGTTTTCTCTATCTATCTCTTCTGTCTTCCTGTGGTATTTCTCACACTCTTACGCGCAGATGCAATACGCTAATCCCTTTGCCCCTGAGGCACATCTTCATGATACAAGACAGCAAAGGCCAGCCATACCCCATGACTGCCATGAACTACAGAGAGCAACAGGATACTGGTGTGGCTGCACTGCTTAAAACCTGGGTAAGTATCAGCATTGTGCAGTATGTTGTACACTACAGAAATACTCAGCTAAGCTTTCTGTCACACACCAGCGACATGGTAATGGACTTGTTTTGGCTGAAGAGCTTCACTGTTTCAGTTATGCCTTCCACAAAGGAGCTCAACTGCATCTTAAAATTAATTATCCTGAATCAAAGAGAACTGTGATAATAAATAATGTCAGTAAGGGTTAGCTTACTATATAAAAATTTATTGTAGTACATTGATAGTGACCCAATCGAGGTATCACAAATCTCTAGTCTTCAAAGCAATTAAAAAAATAAATACTCTAAAAATCTGCTGTAATCAACTACAACTTGTACCAAATACTTGACTATCTTTGTTTATGAAGAAAAAAAAAAAGTAGAAGGAATTGTTTTTGATGTCTTAATCTCTGGTTTGTATCAGCTGTTTCTGGAATGTAAAGCAAAGATACTAAGTGTCCCATAAATCTATAAGCAAGCTACTGGGAAAGAATCCATGAAAAGCAAATGCCACAAGAAATACAAAAGCTGGTTTCTTTGTCTAGTTAAGAAATTTCTTGTCACATCAAAATAGTTTGTCTTAAACAAAGCAGAATTTTCTTGCCATTGATCAATTGTATGTTAAAAGTTTAGATTTTTGCCTCAGAAACGTACAATTGTGGCATGCAAAGCTTCAAACCTTTTTCAGTTGTTTTTCCTTTCAAATAAGACATTTATGTAATGGAACAGGAAAAATGCATATAACAGTGAATTATTTAAATAATATATAAAGCATAGGCTAATAAAAAAATGCTGAGAAAAACTGGGCCCTCCAAGAACTCTTGAAATGTTTTGAATAACTGTGAAAAACTTCAGCTATTAGTAATTCAGGCCCAGCCTATCTCATTGACTTCAACAGTAATTGATTTTGGTTCATGAAGAGGTTATACGTTGTCCTGGGTTCAGCAGTAGCAGTTGTTTTTCTCCTTCTTAGTAGCTGGTGCAGTGCTGTGGTTTTGACTTTCGGCCTGGGAACAGTGCTGATAACACCGATGTTTTTAGTTGTTGCTCAGTAATGTTTCATCTGACCAAGGACTTTCTGAGTCTCATGCTCTGCCAGGGAGGAGAGGAAGCCAGGAGGAAGCAGAGACAGGACACCTGACCCAAACTAGCCAATGGTGTATTCCATACCACAGTATGTTGTGCCCACTATACAAATTAAGGGTAGTTGCCTGGAAGGGTTAGATCACTGCTTGGGTCAAGCTGGGTATCAGTCGGCGGGTGGTGAGTGGTTGTGTTCTCTTCCCTTGTTATTTCCCTTGTCATTATTATTATTGGTGGTAGCAGTAGTAATTTGTGTTATACCTTAGTTACTGGACTGTTCTTATCTCAACCCATGGGAGTTACATTCTTTTGATTCTCCTCCCCATCCCTCCAGGAGCTGGGGCGAGGAATGAGGGGGAGTGAGCGATCAACTGCGTGGCTGAATTACCAGCTGGGTTTAAACCACGACATATGTACATGTAGAAATACTGATATGATACAGCTTATAAATCCAAAGAAAAAAGCACAAACAAGCATTAGTCTGTACCCTTTACACAGTCTCCTCTTGCAAAGAAGAGTTTGACCATTATGCAGTGTTGCAAGAATGCATGCTAACTGAAGAAGAGTTCAAGTGAGGGAAATCATTTTCAGAAAGGGAATGGGATTCACCAAAATGATCCACGTTCAGACTTCGCTTTGCCCTGTTGGGACAAACGTAGTATTTCCCAAGTACAATACTTACAATGAATAGAGTATTTCTCTTTGTTTTTTTGTTCTGTTTAATTTTTGCTACCTTCTTCCCCTGTGAATTACACAATGGCTGTACTTACCAAATGAAAAAGCATGGTACTTTCCAACAGCATACAAAGGACTTTTCTCCTATCTCTCATCATGAATAGTTACTCTGATCTTTAGAATTTTCTTCTAGAATATCTTTTTTTTTTATTATTGGCCACTGTCTGTGACAGGTTACTGTGCTAGAAGGACCTATGGTCATATTCACTGTGGTTGCCCTTATACTATGTTCTTGGAAGAGATGTACAGAGATTTTATACATTGATCTTGTGCATGAGTAAGGCTGTATCCCACAAGTATGGAAATGACAAACTGGCCATGTCCTAATCCATGCTGTTGAAACTGTTGGGTATTTTAATGAAGTGGGTGGTGGCCAAGTTCTAAAGCTGGGCTTTCAATAGAAAATTCATTGTAGCCTTTACTATAAATAAGTTAATTGTGTTTGCAAGCTATTGACAAACACATTCCAGAGTTCAGAACATGACAATCAGAAATTGGCAGCAATTTCATTTGAGCAGAATAAATAAGGATGAAAAGTATATAGCCATTGTTTGAGATAAATTAATGAAAATTCTAGGTAATATAAAAGGTTGCAAGTTCCTCTTTTTAAGTGGTAATTGATAATTATACAAAGATGGAAATATATGTGTAAGGATAATATTAAGTGGAAAATTATTCTGAATACAGGGAAGGGGCAGTCCAGACAAAAATTGCCTGTTAGACAGAATTCAGAAGGTAATCTATTGTCCTGAAAAGAACAAGGCCTTGAGACTTGTGACTTCAGATTTGGTCCTGTCTTTGAGCAGATGATTGGACCAGAGGACTTCCAGCAGCCGAGTCTCACTGAAATTATCCTGTAATTTTATGTTCCTATGTCTTTGTCTCCAAAAATAGGAGGAGGCAGGAAACTGTGAATAGGGAGAGTGAAATTTCTGTCTTCTCCATTAGGGACTGAGAAGAGAGCAGCAGCCCATATAGTATCCATCCATAAGAGGACATTATGCTACCCTGATAAGCATTTGAGGCTGTGTATTGGTTGAGGTTTGACTGTGTTCTGGGCAAAAGAATGAACAAGCAGCAAGCTGCTCTATTCCATCAAGTCTTAGGTATTTTATATGTTTGTACATAGCTGCAGAACTTTGAAGGAAGCAGAAATTTTAAGGTCCTGACCAAAGGGATTTGTGAAGTTTTGGTACACCTGTAAAATGGGAAGATGCTGGGTGTGGGCTGTTAAATGGTAATTTTCAGGATTCAAGTACAAGGATCATGCTTTCTCTTGAAACATGGCAGCAGCTGATGGTAGTGATGGTGGTGGTGCAATTGCTCTTTTATATAGGAACATGATTATTATAGCTCCTACACAAGTTCTAGGAAAACTGCTCTAACACCTGAGCTATAGGATTAAAGAGAATCTGTGGTTTTGTCATGAGCTATATAACCACCACCTTGGTAGTTGGTAAAGAGTTTGTTCAGTGGCCGAAATTAGGAGTTTTGTGAACAGTGTTCTCTAGTGCCTTGGGAATTCAGAGGCAGATACAAGCAAATAAGTGATCCAGGATGATCCAATAAACCAAGCCACAGCTGCAAAATTTTCTTCACAGACCACATCGGATGTTACACATGAGGATTGATTTGACAGTAATATTTGTTTTGATAGAAGAGGAAAATGCGACAAGAAAATATAATTAAACAAGACCATATTTCAGAGTGGAATGATGGAAAGCTGCAGGGATTGAGTTTTGGAGGAAACTTGGGCTGGTTTTTTAGTTGGTTTTTTTATTGGGTTGTTTTTGTTTGTTTGTTTGTTTTTTCTCATTGAAATGTAAATAACTATGAAATTTACCTTACAGAAAACCTTGTAACTTACTTTTTAAAATACAGTGTCTATATATTTTTATTTTTTGGCAGAAACTGTATTTGCTGGTGCAGCTCTCAGTTTTGCATAATGTCTTAATAACTGTAATGAGTTATGAAAATTAGACTAATACCATGAACTTTGTCTTGCTAATTTTTTTTATTTTTTGCTAATCAAAACAAATCTTGATTGTGTTTCCTCAGCTCCAAGACACACAACTTAAGAGGAGGGGGTTGTTTTTTCAAGAATATTTTCCCTTCCTTATCCCTTACATAAACTCTTCATGGATCAAAACAATAGTCTTTCATTCCTGAAGTGAACTGTATATGGAATCTTCAGGACACTCCCCTTAGCATTGGAAAGAAAAATAGAAAATAAAAAAATAGCCAAACTTTTTCCCTTGGTGGAAAGTTACTTATAAGATCGGGTCAAATAGAAATACGTGACAAATGGGGTAGGCTGAAGAATAGACCACCTTGGCTTTCAACCTTTTATAGGGCACCAGCATCACTTTGTGATTGAAATGGGTAATGAAGACAATGGGTGTATGGGCCCTTGATAAGGAGTTTGTGGAACCCTTAAAGGGAGTGAAGCAATTGCAGACACTCATGCCTGATAAAAAAAAGGACTTCAGGAGACTTCACCTCCAGATGCTCTCTTTGTCTCCCAAGTTACAAGAATCTATCCACAGCCTGTGCCTCATTGTATTAAGTATAAGGAACACATCCTGAATAGCACTGTCACCTAAGTATCTGAAGGAACTGCTATCAAATACAAAAAAAAGCATGAGAACTTAATCCTAAATGTGGCAATCCACTTACTTATCTGAATATGTTTGTTTCTACAGAAAAAAAAAAAAAAAAGTGGTTTATGTTGTTTGGATCTTGAAAGTCAGGTGAGCTCCTGGAAGACCATGTCCTCTAGATGGGTTTTTCAGTAAAACTTTGGGGCTATATAGCATAGATCTGCATTGCCCACCGCAATATGGCAAACAGCACCAACAAGAACATGTATGTCCAGTGACCTGGTGAACCACTCAGGGGCAGCAATGGGTCAGCACCTGAAAACAGCACAGCTCTGTCAGTGCAGTATAGTTAATAAGATTTATAGTTAAGGCTTGACATGGTTGCTTATTTTATCCATATAGGTGAAAACAAAATTATTTTAATGGAAATTACATTTAAGGGCTTGAGAATCTCAGACTTTCAGATTTAAATGCTTGTGTGAATGTGTGGGAAAAATATTTTTGAAGAGATCATAAACAATAAAAATATAGTTTTATTTGTTTATTGTAAAAGCAAGCAAGCAAGAAAGACAGCCTTTTGTGCTTCATGTACCTTGTTTATTTTCTGCTTGGTATTTTCATAAACTCCCAAAGGTGTTTGGAACCCCCTTGCCACATTATAGCTACAATAAAATCAACCTACACATCCCAAATATTCTCCAAAGATATTTCTTTCCTCTGTGTCAGGAAGGAGTAGGAAGAAGGGGAGTTAACCAGATTAATGTTTGTCTAGCTAGCAGAATGCTTGTCATCGTTGATCAGGACTCTAATTTATGTGACCACATGAGAGATAGAGACTCTCAGTCATAAACTCTCTCTCTCACTACTGGAGGAAGACTTTGGCCAAAATTCAAACCTGTTATTTATTTTTGAAAATACAAATACACGTTCCACTGGGATTTCCCTGATGCATAACAGTGTAGCCAGAGAGGGAGGTAAGACCAAATTAACATAGCTAGAAAGCCACATACAGGGAGAGTTACTGTAACCAGTGAAACATCATATGAAAACTCAAAATGCAAAACAACAACAACAAAACCTCAATTGTTTCTTATTAATCATGATTTAATATTATAGAATTTTGAAATTCTATAAGATTTTATAATACTAAGTGAAGAAGATGGTTTTCTTTCTTTGTATTGAAGGTGAGTTAACAAAAAGAACTTGCCTCAAGAAGCAAGCATGAAAAGACAAAAATAAAATTTGATACCAGGTCTGAAGTCCTGGTTGACAATAGACAAGGAAAGACAGATAATGGGGTCATTAAGTGTTCAGGGAAAAGAAGATTGCCAGAGTTGGAGGGTGTCTTCCCAGGTGGGAAGAATTGAAATGAAAGCTGATGATTGGGTTTCACAGGAGAGAGATGTGAAATGGAATTAAGCTCTGTGAAACATCTGGATGCAAATACAGTGAGAATATCTGTTCAAGGAGCAGAAGGGTCAGGAAGACGTTGTGCCAGAAGATACAAAATGTGCAGAATGAATTTCACCTCACCTCACTTTAAAAATCGCTTTAGAAATGTTTGAGTTAGTCACTCAGATTCCCTTTATAGTCAATAAGTACTTCCAGGGAGTGAGTCACCTGACCTAAATTAGATGTCTATCTTGAGATGGGATGAATCACACACCCTGAGTGTCTATTGATATCTATTGACTATAAAAGGAACAAGGACTTGCTTAGATGCAAACATCTACATTGCAGTTGAATCCCATCCTTAGGCATTTTACAGACTACTTGCTAAACACCAAGAAAACCCATTATTTTGATCAAGCTTTGAGCACAGAAAGGGGGCACAAGGAATCTGTTACTTCCCTCCCTTCATCCCCACCATGACTGGAAAGTGTGTTATTAGACTGGGGTTTTGCATAAATCCTTTATTCAGTTGAGAATGAGAGGCCATAGAAAGGAACGTTGATCCACAGAAAACTGTGGAGCAGCAATAATTACGCTGAATCAGAGGCTCTGCTTAAAAGACACGAGGAAGATACGTGTTAGGCAGAGAAGAGAAGGAGCAAATTGCCTCTCTTCACTTAGGAATGCGGGATGCTGCACCTAATCAGAGACTGAAATCAAAGTGTTAAAACTTTATTAAAAGCAGAATCTAAACAAATGCCTTCCTCACCTACTCACACTCCCAAATTCCTTAATGGAGAGTTTAAATGAAAATAAAAGTTCAAAATAAGTTCAGTCACTCTTGAGAAGCTTTTATACCTGAACATTTATGCAATGAGCATAATTTGTTATACATTAACTGGAATCCTTAAGAAGCGAAATTTTAGAAAGGTGTTGATCATGCTTGCAAAAAATTACCACATATTTCTAATATCTCATGCTTTAAATATCATACATTATGATTACACTCACAAGCTATCAAATATAATCTGTGGTTTAAAATCTTCAATTGTTCTCTGCTCTGTGTTGTCACCTATGCACAGTGTCCTTGACTGAAGCAGATCAGAATTTTGATGCTGATTTTCATGGTGCAGGATTTCACCCAGTACTTGGACAATGCCAAATCTGCTGCATCTACAAGCTTGAGACTCCCGCCTTCAGTAAGATTGTACTCTGTGTGCAAAAGATCAAGTAGAGGTATTGATTTCGGCTGCTTTGTGTGGGGACTGTCAATTTGGGAGTCCGAAAGGAGCCTCAGGTGCTTCAATACATTTCAATAGTTGAAATAGTAAAATAATCCACTTTTACTTTTTGTTTAACATTTTCTCAGGTAGATACTTCATGTCGATACACAGCTTCCCTACTTCACAATCAGGCTGTTGAAGTATTCCTTGCCTGGGATTCCCTCTCTTCTTTGCAGAGGTAACAGTTTTCACAAATAGTGCAGCTCATTGTCTGTAGGTTTTACTATAAGAATCAGTTGGTTGATCTATGCAAGGTAAACAGAGAACCAATGCATTTGTTGAAGGTATCCATGATACAAGTTAAAATATAGATGTCTGAGTCAAATACTGTCATAAAGCAGATATTGTACTCATAAAAATATATATTGTGCCTACGATACAATAAGGCTACGTCACTGATGACAGTAACTGTTGTCCCTAATACTGTAAGGGAATTTTTTGAACAGGATTGTGACTACATTATTGCTGCATTAGCATTACAAACCCAGCCAACATGCAATAGGTTAAATGAGGTATATGGTAAAAATCACCCTTTAAAACTCCAGGGAAGCTAAACCATGGAAAGGTCTACATAAAACCTTCCTGCATAATTCATGGCAAGGTTTAGTATCATCTCCATTAAAGCCAATATAAGGAATACAAAGACAATTTTAAAACAACCTGTGAAACATTCAAATGTGCTCTGCATTCAGACTTAGTGTGGAGATTCCACTGAAGCTCAGAGTGCATTTCTTAGTTTAACATTTGTTTTGCTAATTCCTCCATGTCTCCATGGATTGTATTTACTGTTCTGTTGCTAATGCATTTTAAAGCTTTAAAGCTTTTAACCTTTAATCTCCACTTATTCAAGTGAGGTTAAGTAATCTTTTTCCTTACCTTGTGTCCAAAAACAGGTCTTCAATCAAGCATTCTTCTGAAAAGACCACACTCACACTTACCTGTATTGTCAGAAGCATCCTTTTAAATGCGGAATCATTTCTTGATGGTAATTCATAAGAAACATATTAAACAGCCAGTGCAGAATTCAAGGGCAAAACAAACACTGGGCCATTTTTCCCCTTGTTCTTTCACATTTAAAGAGGGAGATAGGAAGCACTCTTGATGGAGACACATGAATAGGGCTCTTCACAGCAAAAATGATATTACATTCATTTGAAGTAGTAGCGCAATACTGCTACTGTAATGTAATACATAGCTTTTATGGAGATAAAAGCAGAGCATCAGGGGAAACCCAGGAAATCGGACATGCTGTATCGAAGTAGATATGCTCGTAAATAAATCAACTTCAGAATTAGTTTTGTCAGTGTAAGAACTGACTTATGATTAACTACACTAAGACCTCAGGAAATAACACTGGTTTTAAACATTTAGTCTGTTTTTCCTTTAGCATTTCTCCATGTTTCAACCCTCAACTCACTAGTTGTACTTTCTGGAGGTGCCTTCATCTTTCTTTTGATGGAGAGGTAGCCTGGGAGGCGAGCTCAGAGAAAATGCCCATGCTTCAGACAAAGCAAGTTAGGAGCTTATGCTCAGCTGCCTCATGGTACAAAGAGAGGCACCCAGGTACTTGGAAATTCTGGGTCTAATATGCTCCCCTTCAAAAATGGTAGTTTTGCACCTTTGTTCTTGCTGTGCATGGGTAAGATAGGAATCTGACAACAGCAGAAGCGAAAGGCCTGCAGAAGAGGAAGCGTGTAGGCAGGAGGCTACACAGCTCCACTGATGAGTCTCTTAACGGAAAAAAAATACCACTCATAGAAATGAGATTCTCAGTGTAACTAAATCCTATTCTCAATTACTCTTTGGCCTCTAGGTTGGAATTCCCAACCAAGTCCCCAGTTAGCTATTCTGAGATTTGCTAATCGGATCTAAATACATGATTTTACCATGAAATCTCTCTTCTAAAATTTTCCACATCCTCCAACATTTGGCATTAAAACTGTATTTGAAAACTGAGATGACATGGAAGTACCAGTTTAGAGAGATGCTAACATACTGTTTCATCCTATGTGGGTTACCAAACACAGAGAGTACCAGGCTTAAAATGAGGGCAAATAAATGAGAAATCTAAACATAAGAGGCTACAAAACCTTGGACTTTCGATTGTCAGAGACAGATCCAGAGCTGGTCGTTGTCAGTGGGACTTCTGCTTAAGCTGCAATCTGTCAGTTAGTCTCAGCTCAAATCATACAGCAAAATATCCTTTTGGTATCATAGCTCAGGGTAGCTTGCCTATTCAGTTCACAGATAAAAAGCTGGGGAAATTGGAAAATGAATGAGTTCAGTAACTTGTGGAAAGTGGAAATAAAGTTCTATCTCAGATGATGTAACAACGTAAATATCATGCTCAGTGACATTGCATAGCAGCAAACACCTTTTTTTTAGTGATCAGCAGTATAAAAAAAGCCTTTAAAGGAATCTTGCGGCGAGTTTGTTCAAAGGCAGTATTCTAGGCTGTTTCTTTTTTCATTTTGGTTTTAATTATAGCAGTTGCTGCAATAAAAGGTTCTGAGGTAAGGACTTGTGCATTCCATTCACTCACTGCTGTGTTTAATTCCTATCACTGTTCAATCACTTGTTACTTTATTTTTAGGGGCAAATTTATAGCAAGCTGCTGGATCACATGTACCCAAGTATTTGAAGTATCTGCAGCTGCTTACATTGCAAGAGAGCCAAGCTGCATTCCTGTCATGAATCATAGATTTGTGAGGGCAGAGCCACAAATATATATTAAAAAAATGCAGCTTACACAGCTTGCAATCAGATTTTAAACCTTCCTAAAGGATTCATAGTGTCAGGGGAGCTGAGGCACTGATTCACACAGGTAATGATCTCTTTCCTGATACGTGGCATCTTTATGAACTCATGAAGAACTTCTGGGATGTTTACTGGTGACAAAAAATAGTTATAGTATGACTGTAGAAAAGATAAATAACAAGTAATTAACAGACAACCATTCAAGACCCACTTCCCAGGGGATTTCTGCTTGCAAAAGCTGAGGCACATTGCTTTTTTGCATTGTCATTGATGTAAATACTTTTCTGCAAGAATTGTTTGTGCAAACAGGACTTGGACTTTCAGCTTACATATAAGAACATCATCACATTGCACTTGTAAATTACTGGTAGAGAAATAGTTGAAGCAGGCAAGCTATAATTTGAAAAATTGGTCTGTGGCAAATAGATCTACATATCTGTGAATATCTGTGTCTGTGAACGGATACGGCCAGTGTAATTCATTCTTAATCACATTCTTTGTTCTGAGAATATAGTCAATTACCAGGTTACTCTGAAAATATTTGGAACTAAAAAGTTTCTCAGCTGCTTTTCTGAATAGCTAATATAAATGTGAGTGATTGCTGTTAGTCACTAGTAATTGTTTTGTGATTCAGCTTTAGCTTCCAATCATGAAGAAAAATATTGCCATGTGACACAGATATCAACCCAACCAATACAAATAGAGTTAAACAAACAGTTCATGAACAACATGTAGTCTGAAATTAAAGTTTTCCACCACTCCCTGTGTTTTTCTTTCGTTTACAGATTGGAATAATTCTGAAAGGAAAGAGGATAAGTTCATACATGAGTCACTAACAAGAGAGGGCTCAACTGCTTGCATAGTTTGAAAAGTTTTTTTGTATAAGATTAAAATAACAATATAAGCATGTTCATGCAATGAGTAATAGCAGTAATAATTATAATATGAAAATGAGAATTGGTTAGAATCCCTTGTGCTGTATAAAAAACTCCATTACTTTATTCTGTAATGCAAGAAGTGTCAAATACTACACACACAAGGAGATAGAACTGTTAGATCGTAGAAAAATCCAACCTAAGCAAAAGTTGTGTTTGTGAATCATTATTTGATCCTCAAGATGCATGCATTTAACTTCAAAAATGGCCACAAAAGATTTTGTCCTTGATTTCTTTCACATTTTCCACCTCTGATATCTCTCCCCGGTTTTCTTTCCTAATCTACAGTTTAATGATTCAATTTTTTTTTTAAATAATTGAACATTTATTTAACAAAAAATGAATGTTCAGTTCCCTGTTAGTTTATAACCAAACTGTGGTCATCTCATCACTTGCATTCAAGTGGAAGTATTTATAATTTCTTGAAACAGGGACAACATCCAAACATTTGTCTTAGTTAGAGAAGACCGAAGAATAATAAAGAGTATTTTCACAAAGCAGTTTCTTGGGAAGATGAGAGTAATGTTGTTTTCACTGTTTAAAAGTCTCTGATGTGCTTGCCCATGTGCACTGCTGAAAATACACCACTTTCGACATGTTTATAGATAACAAAATAAATACATGTCAGCGCTTTTCTAGGATCATGCATTTGAACAAATAGTTGCCAGATAGACACAACAGTAGTAAAACTGATATCAAGAGTACAGTACATGATCACATAAATAAAGGGCACCTGAGAGTTAACAGTGGACTTGGAAGGAACCTATGCCTTTTTTTTGTGGATGCCTTATCTATATGACAGAAGGATGGATAGTTGTGAGTTCAAGCAAACACCATTTCTGAGCCTCTTCATGCAACTTGTCATCTGACATAACTTCCCTCTAAATCAGCTTTGTATGTGACCTCTTAATGTTGGATTTGAAGATAAGAACAAAATGTAGAATGACTTTTGTTTAAGAATGCTTTTTATTTCTGAATATTATTATAATGTTTTATACAGGGTTTTAAAGGCACACACATCTGTTCAATGTCCATAAAATGCTATCAGATAATAACAATGAAACATTATTTGAAAGTATTGTAAAAGTGTACCTGCAAAAGGGTTTTCTGAGAGCAACAATATATTACTGTCCAATCCTTGCTGACCATCAGTTCTCACACAATTTCCCACATTTGGTACGTGTGTGTGCATTTACATAGACACACGCAAAAACCCTGAGATTCTTTGTCAATACCAAGAACAAGCTGCATGCAAACCAGCTCTGACTGGAAACTTTATGGCCCTGCTAGCGTGGAGCACTCCTGAGCTAAAATGCCATCCCTTGCACAACACTCTTTGCCATGGAGATCAGTTCTGTTGTGGAAGAACAATATATGATTCTACAAAATTTCCTAAGGTTATTGTTTCGTATTGATGGCAGTGCCTAAAGAAACACATGATATAATTTCCTTCAAGTTCCATAGAAATGTTTATTTAAATATTTGTTAAAGAACTGCAGGGCAAGCATTTTCACAGCTAATTTGAATTCTCTTTGATTTCTTTTTTCTTCAAAAAATGTTGCAGTTAATCAAGCAGCAGAAACAGCACCATATGTTTAATCTCAATAAAATTAGAGAATAATTTTGTAGAGAACAAAGAAAACAAGATGTAGGCAATGCAACTATCATAATTTAGACTCCAGTGTTACCAGAACAAGAACCTCTTTTCCAATAAGGCTGTAACATACCTATGACACGTTTTCCCCTAGTCTGGCTCAGGCTTCTGGCTGCTGCTACAATATAAGCTATGTTTGTCAGAAAAAAAAAATAACAAAAGTCAGAACATGTCCCCATCCAATTCCTTCAAAAAATATTAATTAAAAACTATTTTCTTACTACTACTATTTTGAAATATTTGCAACAAGTGATAAGAAAAGAATAAATTAAACTAATTATATGAAGTCACAAATTATTATTTTGCTGTATATGATATCTAGTCAGACTAAAGAACTATGTATGCATTTGCATATCCTTGTTTCAGCCATTGTATTTAAAGTAAATGATCAATCAATGCAGAAGAGACTAAAAATCAATAAAGCAAATATATTTTCCTTGTAACTTGTCCAAAGGTTACGATTTAGTTACAGTGCAACTTTAGTTGTTGGTTCAGTTGCAGCATGTACAGCAGTATAATTTCTTTTTATTGAGCACGAACCATGTGGTTCACAAAACAAAGAGAAGGGAGTTTAAAAATGCCAAGTCCAAAAAACATTTCTGTGCTAATGGAATTTAGTACACCCATTTCCCATTGAGACATGCCTTGATCTGAAATCCACAGGACTAAAAAACTGTCTTTCCATTGACTGCAGTGAGCATCGAAACAGGTTTTTGAAATTTTATATCATTAAAAAATAGTAAAAAAAACAACATATGAGAAGCATTCATTTGCCAGATGCATTCCTCATATGGTGCTTCTGATGATGACAATGACTTTTTGCCATGCAGAATGCAAGCAGAAGAACTATATAAAGCAGGAATAACTCACTGTGAAGAGGTAAAATCCAGATTTTCCTCGGTTTGTAATGCAAACTTACTCTTTCAGTTTTTTAAAAAATCATCTTTTCATAGAGGGGACATTTCCATCCATTCCCTAAATGGAGGACTTTGAAAACCAAGTCCACTTGGTAATAACCACTGTGCTGTATATAGATTTATGTATGTGTATACACAAGTGTATATACACGAAGTGTAAAATGCCCCCTCCTAAAAATGAGTTGTAACTCCTGGCCAGGAAAGGCTGGCTAAGGGCAAAGGGAGAGGGAGAGAGATTTTGTTACAACAGGCATAAAA
This sequence comes from Ara ararauna, assembly GCA_028858755.1. Taxonomy (NCBI): domain Eukaryota; kingdom Metazoa; phylum Chordata; class Aves; order Psittaciformes; family Psittacidae; genus Ara; species Ara ararauna. The sequence goes on from CM054378.1 coordinate 91,221,276, forward strand.
AAATTCTGGCACCAGTGCTTGCAACCACAGAACAGAACAGAGTAATGATAGTTTACATTTTTTAAATTTCCAGGAGGACATATTTAGCATCCTATGGGCTTATCACTTAAAAATATATGCCATCCATTCCTCAAATAAAATTCTTACTTTTAATAACTTCTGCTTTGACCTTGCAGAACAGAAAATGCCATAATCAATTATCCCCAAAGCTTTCCTTAAATCTCCTCTCAAATGTTGCTTACTCCAGTGAAAAAATATAGGATCAGGATTATAAAAAAGTCCTGAGTGAAGCAGTAAGTGGCGGGCACTCATCAAAATCAGAATGGCTTGGACATTAATTTCCATGCACCCCTCCCTAATGTCAGCCTCTACAAATGAGACCATTAAATATACCTTCATTACAGCCTGAAGGGACCTAGAAGGTCCAGACGAAGCCACAGCGAAGAAATGGAGAGGTGTATATGTTTCTGGAATCTGTTTTTAATCTGTAATTCCTTAATACATAATAGGTTTCTTCTAGTTAACCTATCAACCAAAAGACAGTGATTCTGAAAAATATTTCTAATTGAAGTCACTTAGTGCCTGCTTAAAGCCCTAAAAGAAACTGTTTTTCTAAGTAACCTGTGAGAGAATTTACCTAAGTCATGGGATATCCCAGTACAAATCCCCACTTCAAAATACTTTTATACCAGATAAGATAACTGTATCAAGAGAAGCTGAAAACAAGGAACTCAGGAGAAAACGGGCTTTTGCTAGACATGTAGGTGGCCTGTATCCAGCTTCTGCCCTCCATCAGGAGAGAGCCCATGTCATGCTCACCTAGCAGAGTAGTTTCATTAATAGTGCACAGTACAAAAGCATACCTTGGCTCTACGTTTTGCTGTACTTTGACCATGTTTAGAGGGTCAGGCCTATGATACCCCTAATTTGAGAATCCTGCTTTGGCTTGAACTTAAACAGCTTCTGTGTCTGTGAGGATTTGGACTTTAAATAGCTTTTCGAGCTGATCACTAGTAAATCTTTGGTAGGATTACTTATTAATCTCCATTTGCACATAGTTCTTACAGTGTTCATTCTTGTCATTAAGGACTTGATAGCTCATCAGGGAGAACTGATTACTAGTATGAGCTGGGGAAAAGAGAATAGGATATGTGTGCCAAGGTAAGTGAAGCAGCTGCTATGGAACTTATATTCTATCTCTCGCTTTGGCCTTTGCAGACTATGTAATGTTACAGTAAAATGAGAGCTCATGGTACATTCTCCAAGCGTCTTATTATGGGCCAGCCAAGTGTCAAAACAGAGAACAGAGCAGCAAAACCATTACTGGTAGGGAAGTGTTAAGATTTTGAGTAAAAATTATGCCAGTGCTGTAAAAACTGGAGTCTGGGCTTCAGTTGTATGATAACTTCTTCCCTTCCTCAATGTTTCCCTCTCTCCCTCCCTCTCCCCTCCCCTCCCCACTTTATTCCTGTATTTGCAATCCGTAAAAAATGCTGTTTGCTATATCACAATGTAGCACTGAATTTGGAAAAATGTATTAAAGATTTTAAAATTACATGTACCACAGATTCTGTGATGAAAAGACTTGGCATTCCTGGCAGATCATCTGCCAAATCAGTTAATGACACTTTGGATGTGGAGGTTGAGCCACTGACAGCATTTCTTCCCAGAAGATGGTATGAAGGACCATGAACCTTTTAGAGCAAGGCCAAAAGAGGGTCATGAAGATGATCAGAGAGCAGGAGCACCTCTTCTATGAAGACAGGCTGAGAGAGTTGGACTTGTTTAGCCTGGAGAAGAGAAGGCTCAGGGGAGACCTTAGAGCAGCCTTCCAGTGCCTAAAGGGGGCTTACAAGAAATCTGGAGAGGGACTGGTTACAGGAGCATGTAGTGACAGGACAAGGGGAATGGCTTTAAACTGAAAGAGGACAGATATATATTAGACATTAGGAAGTAATTCTTTACTGTGAAGGTGGTGAGACACGGGAACATGTGCAGAGAAGTTGTGGCTGCCCTGTCCCTGGAAGTGTTCAAGGACAGGTTGGACAGGGCTTTGAGCAGCCTGGTCTAGTGGAAGGTATCCCTTCCCATGGCAGAAGGGTTGGAACTGGGTGATCTTAGAGGTTCCTTCCAACCCAAACCATTCTGTGATTCTATGAAAGAGACATTCATCATCTTTGCTGTGAATTTAGTGCTCTGCTCTGCCTGGGGCAGGGAGAGAATTTGAAAGGGTGTGTCCCATATATTTAAAGTGTACAGTAAGAATCTTAACCAAAAAAAAAAAAAAAAAAAAAAAAAAAAAAAAAAGCAAACTAGGAAAATTTAATAACAAATAAAGATGAAATAAAAGAATATGTCTTGCATGAACTTTGCAGAGGTAAGAGAAAATGGTTATCTGCTCAGGAATGAAAATATAAGAGACGAGACTGAAAATGCATCTAGAAGACTTTGAAAATACATCTCTGGTTTGTTTGGCTGCTTCATAATATTATTTTTGTCACATTAGGTTTTTTAGTATAAATAGATTTTGGGAAGGGTTCTGTTGCTTTAAAAGGCTTTGATCATGAACTGAGCTGCTAGAACAGTACAAATCTCCTCTCTTTCACATTATCCTGAACTGGATAAGTAGTAATAATTTTCCTTTGAAAAATCACTATTACTCCTCTATTTCAACAGTCAACTCACTTTTCCTATTGCAATCCATTCTTAGCTATTCTGATGAGTCACAGGGTTGTGCTGCCAGGAGGTTCTGTTGTATAGCCAATGTATTATTCCACAACATTTCACTAAATTTTCTTTGTGCTAGAACTTTGCCTACAATAACTTTGGCGCACATAGTCTTAGACGGGTCCCATCCAGGCTTCAAGCACATAACTGACATAAGAGCTTCCTGAATATGCAATTGGTACCTTCAGGCATTAAAAATTCATCTTGATTTACCATAATGCTTCCTGTTGTCACTTCACCCAATGCTGAGAAAGCCTCAAGTGACTTAATATAGGCACTTCAGTTTGGTGAGATTAATTCAGGCCCTGAGGTCTTTAAATTGTTACTAAACACCTATTTTTTTAAAGATGCACTATCTTTCACACAGATACAATGCCTCTGATACAAAATCTATTGGTGAGACTGTTACACATTGAACAGACTTGCTGTTCTGAATGACACCTATGACCTTACTGATGGAAAGTGTCTACACTTAGCCTGGCTACAGAAATTTTTCATAGGTGGAAAGTATATGAAATGTGTATCTATGGGATATGCAGCCCTGCAATCACCAAATCATGCTAGTATATGAACTGGTAGGTTGCAAAATAAAACAAAGTTTGAACAAACAACATCAGTTTGCAAAGTTCTGCATAATTTGGAACAAGATATGCCAAAATCCTTGTTTTCCGTAAGATAAATTTGGGTTGCAAAGGTTTTTTTCTTTCCCTGTATAACTGCATTTCACTCTGCTATGGAGGCTTGCTTCCTGACAAACTGACAGATGATATTCAGCATATAGCAGCACTCTGTTACAGTGTAAAAGAGCCTACAACATTACAGTTGCTGAGATTGTTGCAAAAACTCTTTTGTTTTCTTCATCAAAGTGGGTTTTTTACATTCAAAATTGATGGGAACATTCTCTGAACCTTCGGTACTTCCGTTGTCCTTTCCTTTGTGCTTGTTTGTTTGCTCTTACTCAGTCTCACCATCTTCTGGCATTGTTCTTGACTAATTGTAATGGTCTGATTCCTAACATGTGTTCTCAATGGATTGTTTGCTGGCATATCTGACAATATTACCATCTACTTCAGTCTCATATAAATTCTGGTGTTTTTATACTGTGAAATTTAATAAACAGACTGGTAATTTAGAAAAAGAAATGTCAGCAAGATGTGTGGGATAGGACAAGGCCTACTCTATATCCCATATTCTTCAAATGCAATTGTTTCTTTTGAAAGAAACACAGCTGTTCAGCAATCAAGGACTATCTGAATCCCATATGCTAAAGCCAGATGTCAATATTGCTGTGTGCGAATTTGAAAGGCACTGTTCAGAGCAGTCAGACCATATTTCAGGGGAAGACATTGTCCAGGGAACTGAAGCGGGAGTTTCCAGCATAGCTCCACGCCAAAGTAGTAATAAATCTTTTCTTTAGGGATTAGGCAAAAGCTTTGCATTATGTGGAAAACTAAATCTTCTTTCTTAACTAATAAAGCCGCAAAAACACACACTATTTTAAAAAACACTCACCTCTCTCCACTGCCTGTGAAAGCCAGAGAGTGTGAGCAGCTTGGATGAAAACATCTACTTTTTGTCAAATGAATCCCACCCATAGTGTAGAGTCACATGTGATTATGAAAGCATAGATTTACTATCCTCCTCCCCTACAGTGCATACTGTATCTTCCCACTCATTCCACCCCCTTCCATGAGATGTGTTCATCGCATGTGTCTCACCCACTTTGCTCAGCCAGCACTGTTGTGTTTGGTGGAAACCTACCACCACTCCAGGAGTGGCAGCACTGAAGAAGCATTGCTTTCTTGGCCTCTTTCTTTCCAGTCTTCTAGTAGGGGCTCAGTTGTCTCCTTGCGCCTTGTCTGAGTACTACCACTGCAGACCACTTGGATGTATTCAGGATGCCATCAACTGCTCCTCTGCCCCTGGGATCACATCTATGTCAGGGTAAGAGGGGCTGGAGGTTGGAGAAGAGCCCTCTCACATATCAGGATGATTATTAAAAAAAAGATAAAAAAGTTTGAGACTATAATGAAGATCCTTACAGAGATCTACAATTGTGATGCCATGAAACAAATTCTTTTGCGGGTAAACCAAATATTGGTAATGAGGCATAGAAGTTCCAGACAAAATTAATGAGAAAAGAGAAGTGATGTGATGTTCAGACTTCTGAAAGGCAATTCTTAGGCAAAGAGAATGGGCAAAAATTTAAAATATATGCTGGATAAAAGGAAATACATTCTTGGATTTCCTTTTTTATTGACTAAAACTCTAGGGTCCCATCACATACTGAATTCTCTACAGCTCATTATTATATAAATCCCACCCATGCTCCATACACAGTGCACCTATTCATCATCAATGAATAACTACCCTTACTCCATTAATTTTTGTACATTTACATCTGGGACTATTGCTGGTATAGAAGCCATAAGACCCCCCAAGATGTGATAGGAGTTTTAGTAGAAAATCGTACATTGAATCATGAGCACTAGAAGTTGCACAAACACAATTGAATAACCTCACATTTCAAATAGTTTGATCCAGAATGGTCTTTTTAAGTAAGAAAGACTGCAGGTTTGCTTGTGTGTGTGTGAATCAGTGGAATGCACAGAAATGAATTGCATAAAAGAATAATTCAAAGAGAACTTTTGCTGTGTATACCATAATGGTTAAGAAATACAAAGCTTTCACCAATGTTGAAATGAGTCTCTTCTTTTTTTGATATGAATACAGCTTCCTTTTAATTTTTTATTCTTTATTTTTTTTTTTTTCCTTGTACCATGTAAAGGACAGATGTAAATTACACTTTTCCTTTCCTGGAAGACACCAGATGGTTAACACAGAGCTGCAGGAGCTGAATTCAGAGGAAAAGATATAGATCCTGTTTCCAAGAACTGTGTAAGCTTCCGAATTTTCATTTGAAGGTTTTTACAGAACTTTGTTCCCAACATTTTATGGTATCCTGACTATAAAGCAGTTTTGTTATAAGATTCCTTTAGGATAGCTGTGACGTGATATGTGGTAAAACTACTTCAAACCTTTGCTACCTGACTGAAAATGTTAACATCTCAGGTGTTATCTTTAGAACAAAAAACAATACACATTTGGGAACATCCAGAAGAGTGACATCAAAATATCACCCCCAAAAGAAAATCTCTTACTGCACAGTAAGACACATTTGAATCTTTGAAAGACTATATCTGAAAGAAAAATGCTATAAACATGTGAGCAGTTTGACAGGTCCCAATTTCAAGGATATATTTGTATATTTCTTATCCTACCTACAACTTTAAGCACCTTAGTACCTCAACAGTTCAAGTATCCATGAATGGTAACTCTGAGCCTAAGAGGTGCTTGGACACACTCGAGGTATGAAAACAACAATTCCCAAGGGATTTAGAGATGCCTGTTGGGCTTCAGAGTTGACTAATGCAGCCAGTGGATAAAATGAGGTGTTGCGCTGCATGAACGAGTCCTCCTTCTGACAAGAAAATGATTGGGATCCAGCCAGCAGAGTCAGCATTGATCTGTCCCTTCTCCAGAGTTTAGGCAGCTAACCCAGTATTCTGGGAGAGACACTCCTAATCACATGGGTTTCAGGCTGCTGTACCCAGTCTGAGATTAGGATTCACAAAGGCAGGGCTTGCTTTTCTAAATATAACCTTCCTGCAGCAAAACAGTTTATTGGTTTAAACACTCACGCAGGGTGCAGAAAATTTGGATTCCTTAGCGTTTTTAGCATGAAGGAAGTCAAATCATATTTGCCTGTTCTAGAGCTATGCCCCAAACCTCATGCTGTAGACTAGGTTCAGCTAGGCACTCTGCTTTCTTCCCATTAATGGTTAGTTTTTTAAGCGAGATCCAGATTTAAGACAGATCATTCCCTTACTGCTAGGAGAACAACAAACAATTCAGGGACTTGCTGGTTTTAGGTCACTCATCCGGGAGATGGAGACATGGTTCAGGTCCTGAACCTTGAATCTCTTGTCTTTTCTAAATCCAATGTCTATTACATGCAAACTGCATAAATACCTCTGGAGGGGAACCATGCCTATCCTTGCAAAGTGTCCTACCTGTGAGGCCTCAGAGCTCCTGGCATGTTACTGCTCAGCATGTGAGACACTGAATCACCCTCTCAAGTGCCTAACTTTCTTACTTGTCCACCTAGGCTGCCCGAACACGTGATTGAGGTACTTTGATATATTCCCTAAGCAATAGGCAGAAGCTCTGTAGGCACTGCTAACGTAATGTTCAAATAAGTTCTAAATCACTTTTCAAAGGTTTTGCAGAAGTTCTAAGTCCACCAAATGCACATGAAGAAAATCACCCTGAGTAGTTTCTATTTTTACATATTTGGTTTGCCTCAGTCATTCTTGCATGCATGTAATTGCTGGCAAACTGCACTAGTGCAGTCATTTCCTAACTGGGCATGCTTTCTCTAAGTGCAGACACTTGTGTTGGCCAGGGAGCTAGAAGCAAACATCATCATCATCATTGCCATGATGGTGCACAGATGATGTGGCAAGGCAGATGACCGATTGACATTGCATATGGCAGCATGCCTGGCAGAAGGTGCCAATGTCTAACCACAAAGGTTGCCCTCAGATTCTTCTCCTAAGGAGAAAACAAGAGAAATCAAACTACTCATATGGAAAAAATATTGAAGAGTACAAAGAGCAAGCCTAAAGAGGATAGCAGAGTGTAGTATAGCACTGCAAGTAATATAGTATTCACTCTCTGCTCTTGCCACCCAGTGATTTTGTTGCCCTGCCCTCTGTACTTCACATTCTTTAGCTATTAAAGGAATTAAAAAATCAATAATGAACATTAAAAATTGCATCCTTGACCTGAAGAAATTGAAATAACTGCTGAGACTCTCTAAACTTTCTTAGAGAAAGCACACAGAAACATTCACAATCCTGCAACTCATCCAAAAGCAGCAAATTGTATCCTATGGTCCATGAGAAAATGAACATGAGCCGGCTTCAGTGTGCGCTTGCAGCCCAGAAAGCCAACCATATCCTGGGCTGCATCAAAAGGAACGTGACCAGCAGGTTGAGGGAGGTGATCCTGCTCCTCTACTCTGCTCTCCTGAGACCTCACTTGGAGTGTTGTGTGCAATTGTGGTGTTCTCAACATAAAAAGGACATGGAACTGCAGAGGAGGGCCACAAGGATGATCAGGGGACTGGAGCACCTCCCTTATGAAGATAGGCCGAGAAAGTTGGGGCTGTTCAGCCTGGAGAAGAGAAGGCTGCGTGCAGACCTCATAGCAGCATTCTAGTATCTGAAGGGGGCCTATAGGGATGCTGGGGAGGGACTCATCATGAGGGACTGGAGTGAGAGGACAAGGGGTAATGGGTTCAAACTTAAACAGGGGAAGTTTAGAATGGATATGAGGAAGAAATTCTTTACTGTAAGGGTTGTGAGGCACTGGAATGGGTTGCCCAGGGAAGTTGTGAATGCTCCATCACTGGCGGTGTTCAAGGCCGGGTTAGACATAGCCTTGGGTGACATGGTTTAGTGTGAGGTGCCCCTGCCCCTGGCAGGGGGGTTGGAACTAGATGATCTTAAGGTCCTTTCCAACCCTAACTATTCTATGATTCTATGATTCTTTAACGCTGTGTTAGTTTTATACAAAACTAATTCCACATGTAATTCAACATAGCAAGTGAAGATGCATTGTGGCTTCATGTGGTCATATAGATTTTCTAGGCTAGTTTTTAAAGACAACAAATTACTCAATTTTTAAAGTATTTGTAATAAAACAAATAAGCGTCTCATCATGTTCCTTCCTGTGGCACATTAAAGCTGTGGCTGTCAGTCTTTTACTACTATATCTTAAATCTGTGACAGCATATTGGAAGCGTTTTGTGGCATGTGGTTTGAGGGGGTGTTTGGGGTAGATGTTCTGTGAATCCTTCGGGACTATCCTGTCTTTTGCATGCAGTTGAAAAGGACTGGGCTTGGTAATCTAAGTGGTCCCTTCTGTCCTATGATCTTATTTTTGGTTTTTCAAACTCTTCACCATATACTCCACAATATATGTCTTTTGCAGTCTTGAAATAGATTACTACTCTTAAACCACTGATGGAGAAAATGTAACTGTTTATTAGAGAAAAAATGTTTGAAGGATCAAGGACTTGGACAGTATTTACTTCAAAGAGTAGGTTATTAATTGGAAATAATACATTGCACCATAGGTTAAAGAAACATCTTTCTCAGTTCTGCGACTTCAGCTCTATTTTGTTTCTACTGAAGCAAAGATATTTTTCCATGTAAGGCAAGTAGTCACTACTGTATCTGGCATCTGCTTGAAACTCTATCAGGCCATTCAGATTCATCTTTGTCAAATAGTAAACCCTTTGGTTACAGCCTTATTTTCCCCACAGGTGTAAAAAAATGCAAAATTGTAATTTATAAAACAGAAGATGACAGAATCCCATTTGTACAGTACATGTAGATGCCAGAAGGTAATCTTATTACAAATAACACAATCTTCTCACAGGACTTACTATATTATTTTCCGGGTGGTCTAAAAAGTTGATTCACAGAATAATGCCACAACAGCAACTTGTAGTTCCTAAGGCCAAATAGCCAGATGTGTCAATAATCAGTGTAAACTGGAAACAGATGTAGGTCCTTGTTGAATAATAAATGTAATGAAAATACTTCCTTAGCTCTCTCCTGCTTTCACACACACAAGAATTTATGTCTTCCATATTTTTTTAATTGAATTTATTTGCTGCTTCATTTTTATGTCACCAAGACCTTTTTAAAAATTTTAATCACTCCACCATGAACTAATAAAGATTAGTATATCTACAGTAATTGCTTAATATCTGGTCAAATTGTTTCCACCTGATCATTTTATCTGGGAAGTTCCTTATCATTGAGATAAGATGAAAACTGTTGAAGGCAGATGAGAAGGCCAAGTCTGGGTAGTCTTCTGTAACTGCATAGTTTCTGCGTATATATGAAAGTAGACAGTCTATAGAGTTGATAACACAGTTCAGACCACTGGCAAAATCCCTGACATGACTAAGTAGTCTTAAGTGATGAGTGAAAGTCAAAACAATCTTTCAGGAATATTTCATGCTATCAGAATCTTTGTAAGACCTTGTATAAAGCCACATGTCCAGACTTGATCTGTAACTTCAGTCCTTGCTTGCAAGTGATGACAGCTCAGTTATGTGAAAAGTTACTTTAAAACAGAGTACCAACTTCAAAACCAAAAACAAATGCTTTGTGAACTATTTTGTCACAGGTATTATTTGCTTAGATTGTGGTATTCAGCACCCATCAAACCCCCCCCAACCTCAACTTCTTAAAATGGGAGAAATCACATTTTTCTTACCTAAAGTAGTTTGAAGATTTTTGAACCACATTGGACCCCAGATTAAGACAACTGTTTTCATTATACAGAAAATACAGCATTAATGTCAGAACTATAGAGCCTTTATACAAAGCTTGTATTACACCTTTACAAATTAACTGGCACTATGACCTTACAAAATTAAATAGAAAACCAGGAGAAAAAAGTTATCATCTGTCTTGTTCCCCATGTGCCAGTATGCACATCAGCATCTATTCTGACTTTACCTGTCATAACAGTCATGTCTACATACAAAAAAGACAAAGAGTAGTGAGGAAGAGCTCAGGAGCTTGAGTCATGGCCACAGGCTGGGACCATGAACCAGGGAAAATGCTTCACATGCAAAACCCCAGGAAGGTGTTAGAGTACTCATCGCTATTCGTAAAAATGAATACGTGAGGGCAAACAACACTGAGAAAGAAAGGTTGTAAACCAGTTACACTACTCTTTTCCAAGGAACTTTCAGCCTTCAGGCTCTGGTTGTTTTCTGCAAGTGGACAGATTCAGTGGCACTGCCAGTTTCAGGAATTCCCACTCCACCAGGCTCCAGCTATTCACTCCCCTTCCTCCTCTTTCTCCTCCTTCCTCCCAGGGCGGCAGTGCCAGGTCCCCTCCACTTTACCAGGTTGATTGTTCAAAAGCCTGGGCTCTGAACCTCATTTTATCAGAGCTTTTCCTTAACACACACCATTTGAGCAATTCAGTGCATGCTGTAGCTCTGAGAACGGTTGAGTCAGCACAAGTGATGGGACCTCTGCTCTGAGATGCAAGCTGGGCAGGAAGGCAGGGAGCAGAAGAGCCAAACTTCTTACAGTGGTATTGCACCATAGCTACTGTATCCTGAAACTGCAGCTTCAGTAGCAGTGTTTTGCTCTTCTGAGTTTATTGTTGATGAAATCCCAAGCGGGTCAAATAAACCATGTGAAGGGTGTACAAATATTTATACATATACAATTTTATTACCTTTCTGTAAGAATGTGACTTGCAAGCAATAGCTGTACATCACCTCCCATTTGTCTCCTTGGATGCTGATAATGTGATAGAGAAAGAAAATGTGAGCCGGTTTAGGCAAACGGGAACACAGCTGTGCTTTGATTCTTGTTAAATTTCTAGTCATTAAGAAACCATATTCATGCGCAATTAATGACGTGCCTAATTTAAAAACATATCTCTTACCCTAGTTTCAAAATCTTTGAAGACAAAATCAAGTGCAACAGACGGCTAGATTTGATTTAACAACATGAATTGTCATATAGTCGTAGGGAAACAAAAATAAAATAGATTAGTCATGTTTACCAGATGACTGCAATTCAGAAAGCAGTGACACTAAAAGAGGACACAGAGGTCAATGTCCAGAACCTCCTGAATATTATTCCAAATACGTGTTTTTGAAAAGCAAACTAAAGCATTACTCAGATATACAAGTAGGTTTATTTTAAGCTGGAGTTGGCCAGTGACACCATTGGTGCTTGTGACATTAAAAGTCATGTCTCCTGCATCTACTTTTACTCCCCTTGCTGAAATGGATGTTGAAAACCTGATGAGGATTCATGCAACAGCGATCTGTGGTTTAGAAAACATGCCTTGCAAAAGCATCAGAAAGCCATGCCCACTCATAGCGCTGCTCAGTTTTTGCTGCTCAGCTGTCAGGGCTGCTCTATAGCACAGTAACACTCAAACACCTGATATGGGCTTCCATTAGGTCTCTAATTAAAGTACAGGAGTTCATTTTGAGCTACTGTAGAAGCAGCTGACTGAAAAATTTAGGTCCCTTTCAAAAACAATTCAGGTGTGGGGTTGTTTAGGCCTTTTGGTGTGTGGCTCCCAGATCCTCACTGGCTTTCCAAGATCCTTGCTCAGGAATGACAGAGCAGGTTCAGCTCTTTTCCAGCAGGGAAGAATACTTCACTCTCCCACAATCTGGGTACACCTCATATTTAGTGGATGCTTTGTGAGAAACTTATACATCTCACTAGATGTGTTAACTTGGCCAAGAGCTCCTGCATCTCTCTGGAGTAAAGACATGCCACTGGTAAGGGAAACGTGATGTTGAATCTGAGTAAATCCTAAGTATATCTTAAAGACAAGCCATAGCTGTTTGTTGCCTCAGCTGTGAAATGGGTGCAATACCTCTCTGTTTCACAAGGTTGTTAGTGAGGATAAGCACCTCAAAGTTGCCAGATATAAAGACAGGACCGTATAGGTAGCTTTATAGAAACAGGTAGGTAATAGCAGTCATGTGATAGAGAAATTAAATTACGTAGATTCTGAAGCTCAGAAACCATCACAGTTAGTCATGGGGGCCTCTTCGTTACATAGGCCCCAAAATGCACTAGAAAAATATTTTTTAATATATTATTGAAGTAGAAACATCCTTTTAAAGGACTTCCTACTTTGCTTCAGACTTCAGGCTCTGGAGAATTTGCCCTATGCATGTATAGTCTGCTACTTACAAGGGTTAATTACCCTTCTGAAAAACTTCATCTTATTTTCTGCTTAAACTGTGTTGACTTAACTTAGAGCTATTAGTTCATGTAACAGCTTTGATAGATTACAGAATCATTGCAACACTGATTGGAGCAATGCCTAAATACCTTTGAAAAACTGGCCTAAGCTATGTGCCTAAAGAAGCATGCTGGAAAAGGAACCTTGACTTTTCAAGTTCTGTACTGGGACTGAAGCAATTTGCCTACTTTTGTCTATGAACATAGAACACTTACCTGCCTTTAGGTACAAATAAATAAATAATATTCATAATAACATAGAATAATAAATAATACAGTATTTCTATATACAAACAAGATCTAAAATCAACCCTCAGTAACCTGAATGCCCTTTAAACATAAGATTTTCTTTCACTGTTATCTTGTGATAAATGATGAAGAGGAAGTCTTTTCCAAGAAAAGATGACTCATACAGATGATTCTTAGGAACTCACAACATTCAATACAGCTGTCAGTGAATAAAAATGCTCTTTTTATAATTATTTTTTTAGATCTTTCTTGTTCTAATAGTCACAAAGCACATCACAATAGTTATTTCCACAGCATAATTCACCACATTATTATTTCCAGCAGGCTATGCTGATTTGCAAGTTCAGATTATTACTGCTAGCAATCAAAAATCTAATTTCATAGGATAAATTAATATTTGCATCGAATTCCACTTTATTGTAGTTAGACTGCTTCCAGTATTTGAGATAGCTTAGATGTACATTGCAATGTAGATGTATCAGCATTTATATCAGTTAACTTGGGGCATTTCAAGCTGAGCTGGTCATCCTCAGCTTTTCTTAGCATCAGTAAAGAAAAGTAAGGCAATATAAGTAAAAGGATAATCTCATACCTTTGTAGATATGTGAAATGGGTCAAAAGAATCATACAAAAGAATCATATTCCTTAGAAGGTTCTGTTTGTCTCCACTGACTAGAAAGTGGTGACTAACTCAGATATTGCTTTAACCTTCCTTGTCTAAGGACAAAGGTGAAGCAAAGTTTGGAGGTAGAGGTAATAACTCCTTTTTAGACAACTATTAGTAAATGGTAAAAGTAGCAAAAAATTCTGGACTTTTCAGTCTTTCTGATTTGAAATAGACCTTGTAGATCTGAAGCCTTGTCTTCTTTTCCTAGCTATAACAACTGGTCTATTTCAAACTCCACTTATAAGTCTGACCTGTAAGTCTGGCCTTAGTTCAGATGGAAACACCTACATCAGAAACATCTTGACAAATTAATCCACCTTGACACTGATGGATGCATTTGTCAAAATTAATCTTTCTCAGTATCCAGATGAGAAACAATTACTATTTCAGTTGCAAATTTGACCTCTGAATTAAATATAGGCCATGAGGAACGCCGATTCTTGTTTATACTTCTCTTACAGTCCGGTACCTAACTACCTAATAAATAACTTGCGCCCATGAAAGTTAGATATTCAACACTGACACAACCCTTTATGGGTAGGGAAGCATTATCCAAAAAAATAACAAAAAGAAATAAAAATCAGAAAAAAGAGTAGAACAGTGCCAGGAAGACAGATTGACTCACTGCTTCTGAAAGTATAGTCTTCTGAGACAAATTACTCAGTCCAGAGAGGCATGGCATCACCCAATGTGTACTCTGGGCAAGGTATCAAAATGCAACCCTTCCCACGTGCAGGCAATTATTCCTAAATCAGTAGGTATAATAATATGTATAGGCACAAATTTGATCTACATTTTTCACTCTTAGTACATAATGTTCTTAAATTTGTCTCTTCCCTTATTTAACATGGTAGTTGTTAACCTTTTTTTTTTCAAATATCAGGCCTTTTCCTTTGTGTAGGATTATGCAAATATTAGTGAAATAGTTTTGCTATGGAAAAATTGAAATACTCTACAGTTGTTACTATGGCTCTGATTAATTAGTGGACTTCTTATTGCAAGCTGTACGCTCCTCACCTGTATCTCCCACTGTGCTTTGCTAGCCATGTTAAGGAAAACATTGCAGGGGAGATAGTAGTTGGAATATATGATGGGAAGATAAAAAAAGAAAAATAAGAAAGCATGATCTTCTCTCTTTCATTTTTCATACTTTTCAGAATGAAATGTTAGAACATTTTTTACTGAACAGCTAAGTGAAGAAACCATTAATTCCTCTGATATCACCTCACTCTTCTGTCAAACCAGCATTTATTAAGGGCTAGCTGAGGTATTTCTGCAAAGCACTGCATAGTAAGACACAGACACATTCACTGCAGAGGCTGATGACAGGATCCTCAGCCAAGTGATGCAGAATTACTGAATCCACACTACTCAAGTGCAGCTCTTTCAGAGAAAGCCCAGCACTTCTGATCTGGTGTAGCAGTCTTGTGGTGTTTCCTTAGCCCTTAAATACAGACACCACTTTATATATATACATATACATGTGTGTGTGTGTATACATGTAAAAGTATCCAATTTAAATTGAGATCTGCTTGGTAATCCACTAAGTTTTTTCTTTTAGCATGAGATTGAAAATAAGTGTCGTATATCCTGAGATCAGAGGAACTACTTGCCTCACTACAGAGAATGGCCTGGCAACAAATGAAGATTTATGCAACATGAACTGTAAAGGAATGACCCAGGAATGAACTGAGGACCTAATTTTTTTGATAGTGTAAATGTACCCAGGGAAACCATAGACATGATTGATGTAGGTTTGACTAATAAAAGTATATGACCTTACATGGCAAGCATCTCCTTTTTCTACTTGTCCTGATCTTGATAATAATGTATATAAAAACCACAGTGATGGGTAATATAGGATCTCTAGAGCTAGATTTCAAATACTGCTTAAGTCTCAGTCTTTATTTGAGCCAACATAGGTTTCTGCAGCAGATAATGCTATTTGGTCTAGCATTTTTGCATTGTGGAGATGAGGATTTTAATAGAAACATTAAATGTAATTTTTTCAAGACATAAATTATTCTAAAGGTTTCCAGAGAGGAATTCATTCCAATGTTGTGAGTACCAATACTCTGTTCAGCTAAAGCAAAGGTTGGAGTTGGCACTAACATAACTTTACAATCTTGTTGTCCTACTTGAGAAAATTCCAGGCATCATTTTTCCTCATTCAAAATTTCTCAGCCAAGTCAGATGAATAATTGGTTTATTTTTCATGGTTACTTGATAGCATGTCTTTTACAGTACACATCACCCCAAACATTCTCAGCATTCACATGAAATCTGTTGACTCTGCTTTTCAGGGCTCAAGTCATAGCAGTCTTTTTCCCCAATCCTACCAAGTTTCTGAATCTCAGACTTACAACTAGTCAGGAGGTTAAAGCACTTCTCTTTGCTTTTTTACATTCTAAAATAGGAGATTAGGTTGAAACAACTTGCTGAATATAACATAGATACTTTAAAAGACCTGATCCAAAGGCAGTTGCTGAATTCCCCTGGATTTCTCAGGTTTTATATCACACAAAGAGAAGTTTGTAAGCCTGTATATAAAGGTTGTAATGTGACTTCTGCAATAAATTAATACTTCCTTTCGTTTCTTCATATCACGTAGATATCTGATAAATAGTAGGTTTTGAATATGCCCTGGAAAATGTCAAAAGTCCATAGACACGATATGCAGTGCAGTTGCATGACATTAGCCCACATTATGAAAATGTTGGCAAAATAACTCCTCCATGTTGTTATAACAAACAAAGAACTAGCTGGCTGATTTCGTGTGCTACAGATAATTGTGCTGGCTTCATACCACTTGAATAGATTATTCAATGGAGATACAAATTGATTTTCATAGAAAATCCAAACCTTCGCATAATTCTTTAGTGCAGTAAGTAATTACACACTGGAATAGATTAGAGAATTGACAAATATTGTAACTAAACTTCAACTTCTCTTTTTAAAGACCAGACTGCAAATCATGTTAATTCTGATAAGTCATGGGTCAAGAATGTATATGTAGACAGTCAATGAGGTTTGTCCAACTAACAGTAAGTCAATCATGTATCTGAACATTTAATATCCTCTAAAGTTTGAATTTCAAATTCATTCAGTACAAATGCATATCTCTAAGCCTCTCTGCAATACGATCAGTTCATCTTAGTGTAGTGATCCATGCGGGTGCTACTGATATAGATAGCAGTAGCCTGGGGAACATAAAGAAGGACTATAGAGCTCTGGGAGAGGTGGTTAGGGGCTCTGGAGCTCAGATTGTCTTTTCCTCAATTCCCCAGGATACAGGGCAGGACCTTAAAAAGGCTAGGAGGATTGGCCAGGTTAATAAATGGTTAGAAGGGTGGTGCTGTAGTCAGGGGTTTGGGTACCTTGAACACGGGACTCAATTCAGTACACCAGGTCTACTAGGGGCTGGTGGAGCTGGTCTGACAAAGAAAGGGAAGAGTGGATTTGGTAGGAGCCTTGCCAGACTGGTCAAGGATGCTTTAAAATAGATGTGTTGGGGGAGGGGGGCATCATTCCATCCCAACACACCCAGTCACTTCCCAGCACCTACAATAAACATTCAGAGCAATGTAGAGATATTCCAGCTGCTCCAGCCAATGAGCCAGCTTCAATTGGAGCTCGGCTCAGATGTCTCTATACAAATGCCTGTATCATGGGGAACAAAGAAGAGGAATTAGAGATGTGTGCACGTCTACGGGCGTAAGATATCATAGGCATCACAGAAACATGGTGAATGGCTCCTATGACTGGTGTGATAGAATGGAAGGTTACAGGCTCTTTAGGGGAAAGACAGGCTTGGTAGGCAGGAAGGGAAACTTGCTGTTTATGTTAGGGATAGGCTGGAGAGCATGGAACTCTGTCTAGGGACAGGTAAGCAGTCAACAGAGAGTTTGTGGGTCAGGGTTAAAGGGAGAACAGTGATGGGAGACATTATTGTGGGGATATGTTACAGACCGCATGATCAAGAGGACTCTGTGGATGAAGCACTCTATAGACAGATAGGAACAGCCTCACACGCGCAGGCCCTTGTTCTCATGGAGGACTTCAACCACCCTGATATCTGTTGGAGGGATGGTATGGCCCAGCGCAAGCAATCCAGGAAGTTCCTCGATTGTGTGGAAGACAACTTCCTTTTGCAAGTAATAGCAGAGCCGAAAAGGAGAGGTGCCATGCTTGACCTCGTCCTCACCAACAGGGAAGGGCTGGTTGGAAATGTGATGCTCCAGGGCAGCCTTGATTGCAGCGATCATGAGATGGTTGAATTCCAGTTCCTCAGGACAGTGAGAAGAGCATGCAGCAAGCTCACTGCCCTGGACTTCAAGAGAGCAGAATTTGGCCTTTTCAGGAACCTGCTCAGTAAGGTTCCGTGGGATATAGCCCTAGAGGGTAGGGGGGCCCAAGACTCTTGGTTGATATTCAAGGATCACCTGCTGCCAGCTCAGGAGCGATACATCCCTACTAGAAGGAAGTGCTGCAGGAGGGCCAGGAGACCTCCTTGGATGGATAAGGAGCTGCTGAGGATACTTAGAGGGGAAAAAAGAGGCTTATAAAAGGTGGAAAAAAGGACAGGCGGCCTGGGAAGAATACAGGGATGTTGTCTGGGAAGCTAGGGATCAGGTCAGGAAAGCTAAGGCCCACTTAGAATTAAACTTGGCTAAGGATGTTAAAGATAACAGGAAGGGATTCTATAGGTACATTGCAAATAAAAGGCAGACTAGGAACAACGTGGGCCCCCTCTGGAAGCTATTGGGAGAACTTGTTACCCTGGATTTGGAGTAGGTTGAGGTTCTTAATGACTTCT
This sequence comes from Ara ararauna, assembly GCA_028858755.1. Lineage (NCBI taxonomy): Eukaryota > Metazoa > Chordata > Aves > Psittaciformes > Psittacidae > Ara > Ara ararauna. The sequence continues at coordinate 91,239,613 of CM054378.1, forward strand.
TTGCCCCAGTCTTCAATGGCAAATGCTCTGACCACACCATCCAAGTCATGGAAGGCAGACGCAGTGACTGTGAGAATGAAGACCCTGGGCCCACTGTAGGAGAGGACCTGGTTTGAGACCATCTTAGGAACCTGAACGTATCCAAGTCCATGGGACCTGATGGAATCCATCCACGGGTCTTGAAGAAGCTGGCAAATGAAGTTGCTAAGCCACTGTCCATCATATTTGAAAAATCATGGCAGTCAGGAGAAGTGCCCAACGACTGGAAAAAGGGAAATACAACCCCCATTTTCAAGAAGGGGAAAATGGATGAGCCAGGGAACTACAGACCAGTCAGCCTCACCTCTGTGCCTGGCAAAATCTTGGAGCGGATTCTCCTGGAAGGCATGCTAAGGCACATGAAAAACAACAAGGGGCTTGGTGACAGCCAGCATGGCTTCACTAAGGGGAAATCCTGCCTGATCAATCTGGTGGCCTTCTATGATGGGGCTACGGAACTGATGGACAGGGGTAGAGCAGTTGATGTCATCTGCCTGGACTTCTGCAAAGTGTTCGACACTGTCCCATACAACATCCTTGTCTCTAAATTGGAGAGACATCAATTTGATAGATGGACCACATGGTGGATAAAGAACTGGCTGGATGGCCACAGGCAAAGAGTTGTGGTCAACAGCTCAATGTCCAGCTGGAGACCAGAAATGAGTGGTGTCCCTCAGGGATCGGTGTTGGGACCGGTCTTGTTCAACATCTTTGTCGGTGACACGGACAGTGGGATTGAGTGCACCCTCAGCAAGTTTGCCGATGACACCAAGCTGTATGGTTCGATTGATATGCTGGAGGGAAGGAACGCCATCCAGAGGAACCTTGGCACGCTTGCGAGGTGGGCTGATGCCAACCTGATGAAGTTTAACCATGCCAAGTGCAAAGTCCTACACCTGGGTCAGAGCAATCCCAGGCACAGCTACAGGTTGGGCAGAGAAGAGATTCAGAGCACCCCTGCGGAGAAGGATTTGGGGGTGTTGGTTGATGAAAAAATGAACATCAGCTGTCAGTGTGCGCTTGCAACCCAGAAAGCCAACCGTATCCTGGGCTGCATCAAAAGGAGAGTGACCAGCAGGTAGAGGGAGATGATCCTGCTCCTCTACTCTGCTCTCCTGAGACCTCACTTGGAGTATTGTGTGCAGTTCTGGTGTCCTCAAAATCAAAAGGACATGGAACTGTTGGAACAAGTCCAGAGGAGGGCCACGAGGATGATCAGGGGACTGGAGCACCTCCCGTATGAAGACAGGCTGAGAAAGTTGGGGCTGTTCGGGCTGGAGAAGAGAAGGCTGCGTGGAGACCTCATAGCATCCTTCCAATATCTGAAGGGTGCCTATAGGGACACTAGGTAGGGACTCATCATTCGGGACTGGAGTGATAGGAAAAGTGGTAATGAGTTCAAACTTAAACAGGGGAAGTTTAGATTGGATATGAGGAAGAAATTCTTTACTGTTAGGGAGGTGAGGCACTGGAATGGGTTGCCCAGGGAAGTTGTGAATGCTCCATCACTGGCGGTGTTCAAGGCTGGATTGGACATAGCCTTGGGTGACATGGTTTAGTGTGAAGTGTCCCTGCCCATGGCAGGGGGGTTGGAACTAGATCATCTTAGGGTCCTTCCCAACCTATTCCATGATTCTATGATTCTATGATTATTTGTAACTCAAAGGTTTGGTACTAGGAGTTAAAACATCATGGAAATCATTTTTGATTATTGCAATTCCTTCTCAGTTCCATTGGACTTCTTTTTCCCTTTTCTTTCTCTTTTTCGTTTTTTCCTGCGGTTCTCAGATGACCATGATGTTCATGCAAATTAAGGCTTGTTGCAAAAAAAATAAATCTGTACTTTTTTTTTGTCAATCCTTTAGTAATTTTTTAATGAACTTCTATGACTCAAGAGTGTATCTCATTTAAGTTTCATCAGGTATGTCTTAAATCTGTTTATTAATGTATTTCCTTAAAGAATGTGAATTCTTCTACAACAACAGAGCACTCCTCAGTTATCACTTTATACTGTTAAGGTATTTCAGACAACATTTAGTCACAATAACAAGAAGAATTTATTCTGTAATGCTGCGAGAAGACTGGAAAGCCTGTTCATCAAAATCACACTTAACAGCTGAATGTTAAGACACATTAGTATCCTGTAACACAGAGCTGATCCAAGTTATCTATGCTTCCCTCCTCTGGTGACAGAAAATATGTTAGCTGGAGGGTTTAGTAGGGTTGGGGAGAGACAAATAATTTGGTGTTATTTTTTTGTTAATGTCACCTGTTTAGCAAAACAGCAATGGTTACTGTTGAGAACGCTCTGTCTCATTTCAATGGGCTTAACTAAGTACAAAGGAAATTACAGCTGGCATTATCACAAGGCATGAATTTGCTCCATAGTCATTTTGCTACTGAAGGTCTGAACAAAGAAGAGTTCTTCACAAACTAGTTTCTTCACAAATTGAAATTTTCTTCATACTTTAAAAAAACCCATTAAGGATGAGGATGGAAACCTCCAATTTCACAAAATTTTTGAAAGAAAATGGAAGAAAAATTAATTGAAACACTTTGATATTTTCAGTTTGATAATAGGTAAACATTTTCTTTAAAATCCTATGTAAACAACATTATTTTTATTGTGGTTAATATTTCTAAACCAAAAAATTGAAGAGAATTGTAAAAGCAGAGATTTTTTTGTACATTTCAACAATTCCAAACCTTTCTTTCCAAATAATTTTCAACACTCTGAACATATCAAAATCAGCTATTTCTCATGAAAAGTTTTGGCTTTAAAGAACTAGCTTTTTTTTTTTTTTAAATTAAAACCATTTCATGACAATTTAGTTCTATTCCAAAATACGTTGAAATAATTACAAACTTCCTTTGATTTCAGAAGATTTTGGGTCAGGGTAGATCACAGATGCCATTTTTGTGTGTAGGGTAAAAATAAAAACAACTATTCCACTGGTGCAGATTTTAAGCTCAGATCTACACACACAGTTTCTCTTGACTACAGAGACAAATGCAAGTAAGGGCAACATTTGGCCCTGAGATGTATTTTCAAAAGTAAATTAAATAGAACCTGAGAGTTGCAGCTGAAAAAACAGCTGATTCATTTTTGTTATTATTATTTTTTATAACTTATGCATTAATGATTACCTGTATTATTACATGAAAAGAAATTAAGTCTATAGAGCAGATAAGCTTTTATTAAAGTACAGATTTAAATCTAAATGATAGAGAAGAGATTCAGAGCAGCCCTGTGGAGAAGGACTTGGGGGTGCTGGTCAATGGAAAAATGAACATGAGCCGGCTTCAGTGTGCGCTTGCAGCCCAGAAAGCCAACCGTATCCCGTGCTGCATCAAAAGGAGCATGACCAACAGGCCGAGGGAGGTGATCCTGCCCCTCTACTCTGCTCTCCTGAGACCTCACTTGGAGTATTGTGTGCAGTTCTGGTGTCCTCAACATAAAAAGGACATGGAACTCTTGGAACAAGTCCAAAGGATGGCCACGAGGATGATCAGGGAATTGGAGCACCTCCTGTATGAAGACAAGCTGAGAAAGCTGAGGCTGTTCAGCCTGAAGGAGAGAAGGCTGTGTGGAGACCTCATAGCAGCCTTCCAATATCTGAAGGGGGCTTATAGGGATGCTGGGGAGGGACTATTCATTAGGGACCGTAGTGAGAGGACAAGGGGTAGCTGGTTCAAACTTAAACAGGGGAAGTCTAGATTGGATATGAGGAAGAAATTCTTTACTGTAAGGGTGGTGAGGCACTGGAATGCGTTGCCCAGGGAAGTTGTGAATGCTCCATCACTGGCGGTGTTCAAGGCTGGATTGGACATAGCCTTGGGTGGCATGGTTTAGTGTGAGGTGTCCCTGCCCCTGGCAAGGGGGTTGGAACTAGATGATCTTGAAGTCCTTTCCAACCCTAACTATTCTATGATTCTATGAGTCTATGATTTTTTGTTCCTGACAGCAGCTCATTAGTCACAACACAATCAGTTTCTGCATAAAATAAATATAATAGGAAGGAATGTTAAAAATCTACAAGATTTGGGTACATATTCCAAATTAATTATTTCATGACTAACACGCTGTAATTTTTACTTATTTTTCCCACATTGATGAGGCACAATCCTCCACTGTGCTTGGTTCAAAGAGGTGTCACTGTTCTGGTCCTGGAATGGGACAACCCTGAAGGCGGTCGATCTCACTATGAGCACCTGGGCTGTTTTTAAACTCATGTCTCAACAGGGTTTGGCAGCATGCTCTTCGGCAGTGTAATAGAGCAGCACGAGATCTCTCTTGTCTTCTTGCAAACACCGTTGGCAAAGGGAATAGGTTTAGAACTCATTACGGTGTCTCTCACCATCTTACTTCAAGATACCTGCAGTGAAATCTTCAAGGCTGTTTTCTAGTTGCAAAGTAACATGAAAAAGCAATGAAGGATGGGGCAAGTCTTACAGGTTTGACATAGCAGGAATTATGTTGCATACAGGTATATGGAACAATTGACCATAAGTGTACATAAGTGTACATTTATATATTCACCTCTGCCATGTCATATAGACAATATTTCAAACTAAACTTAAATTGGAACTACTATTACATGTACTGTAGTATATGTATGTTATATATGTGTACTGGTATGCAATTGCATAAAAGGGAGAGTTTTGAGTGGACTGCAGGTCATGTGTTTGCATATCATTGAAGAGCACCAAATGTGTACTAGGACTTTAGATTACACTGTCACACACAAATAGGTTTCCATGTTTCCATTTTGATCCCCTTCTATGCGTATATGCATATATAAACAAAACTAAAAGGAATGTTTGAGTGCTTGAAACTTTGTCACATGTATTCAGCTACAACAGCTAGTTGTTTTCACTAACACATCTTAATTTTTTTTTTGCGTACATGAACATATGCACAGGTATACATACGAAGCTTTTCTTCATTGTTAATAGTAAGATACATTGCATACACATGACTTCAAAATATGAAAGCAATTTTATCTTATACCTGAATTTTATTTCTTCCAATAATACTTTTTCTACTTTATAATTGATAGTCAAATAGTTCACAAGTAGGCACCTAGGGATGGATTGATCTCATTTAACATTAAACCTCTAACAGTTCAGAAGTTAGCTTCTCAGGCTTTCTCTTCAGTGAATGGTGGGAGACAGGCAAATTGTCCCTAAGACAGTAATCTAAAGTACATGAACCATCAGCTAAACATGCCTATTTCTTCCCACTAAAGGACAAAACAAGTTGGTTACATTTAGGCAATTTAATGTTAGACAACTAATGACAGCAGTGCTGAATCACATGCCAGGAGGTAGGCATGGAGAAGCATAGAAAAGTAGATTAGTACATGAAACTGAATGGCATTAACACTTTGGTCTACTTGCAGGCACCTGCAGTTTAGGCAGTCTGGTCTTGCACTCGTGGGTGGTGGGGGAAGTGACGTCTGCAAGGTTTTGAGCGTAGCTAATGTATTTGTTCAGATGATCTGAATGTTAGCTCTGGCCTTTCAGCAAAATAGGGTACATGCGGGATATCATGCTGCCAGGAGACAGAGGAGACCTGCTCCAAGGGCTAAGCTGTGCTTTGCGAGAGCTCCCAACATAGAGCAGGGCTTGGCTGAGTAGCCTCAGGCATATGGAACTGCTTGATGAGGGATGACCCACAAGATCAAAACATGCTCCCCTTCAGTACCCTTGTTGTGGGTGATGATGATGATTAACCTTGCAGTGACCCAGTACCCAGAGCAATGTATGTTTCCTGGTTAGAGGTTCTGTCTCCTTTTCTTTCCCACTCACTCCTCACCTGCAAGAAGAAAGACAGGGAGTGGGATTTCTGTGTGTTTTGAGCTGTCATGCTGTCCCCAGCAATTTACTGTTGATCCCCAAGCTCCTTCACTGAAAAGTATATGGAATGATATTCATGAGCATGGCACATTTTATTCTTTTTGCAGAGTTCTAGACAATATAGAGGTAAGGTACATAGAAATGAGTAAGGTACATAGAAATGAACTGAAAGATTGAAATTGCAGTACAAGTAATATAAAATTGCTCACCCTATGATGTCCTCATATGATGCTGCTCCCTAGGAACCCACCTTCATTCCTCCCTGTTATGGAAACTGATTTCTCTGAAACGATTGAAGTTCAGTTTCAAAGTTCTGCTTTTTCTGGAAAAAAACCCCACTTTTTGTAGTTTTGCTTTTTTTCTGAAATTGTACTTGTAATATGATACTACAAATGCTTCTCATTTATATAACTGTAAAACTTTCATGTACAGTAAAAAGCTGTTATTCACTCTTTTTGATGGAGGAATACCATAAATCTCCAGGGTTGAGTTAACCTAATTAAACACCAGAGCCACAAACTCATTTCTTTGTATAATCGTGATCCTTGTCTGCTGTTTTATCATACACATTTAAAACATTTCTACCTTGAGAAGCTCTTTAAGACATGTTGTCAGAGTGTTGTCAGCATTTATTTAATGTCAGTGAAAATTTGTGCTTTCTCTCAAAACTGAACAGTCGTCATGGGGCTGGAGTGAAAATTAGCATGACATTATAAACTATGGGTGAAATGGCGCTCCTAGATATTCAGGAATCAATCACCTGACACCACACTTCCAGGTTACCACATCAGATATCCCTCTCTGTTTCTATTCCTACCTGTTTGCAGTAATGCATCTCATCTCCAAAGATAAGTGCATGTGCGATAGGGCATTATTTACCAACAAGTAAAAAAAAAAATATGCACTACATAGCTTGATCTCATCTGATACTAGTAAATAGAACATGTAGGTTAAGAATATGCTTTCTCCTTCACAAGACCATAGAAAGAAAGAAGGTGGCTTTTTTTTTTTAAGGTAATTAATCCATGTAATTGCTTTTAGCAAATGCTTCTCAGTCTTGATATCCAGTCCCTCATGAATTAGGCCCTAATACAACTCACTCAACTGAACTTTTCAATAGCTTTGCCGCTCTTCAGGTAGAGATGATATCATTCAGGCATTTTGTTAAGAGGCTGGGAAAGAACCAGCTCAGGTGAGCCAGGTAGGAGCCTCTTGGTCTCCAGGAGGGACTATTGACTGATTTTCTCTGTGAAGGAGCATGGCAACGCAGCTTGCTGCATTTATCCAAAATATTGCTGTCGTGGTTTACAGCTGTAAACTCTGTTTCTCTCTCAGCTGTGGGCAGGCAGGATAACTCTGTCTCCTGCTTGCAGCTGCGAGCTGCCTCCAACCCAAACTGTGCCAAGAGGCACCAGGAGAGTAAGCTGCTTTTGCCCTCAACTCCTACTTCTCTCACAGAGGGTTGGGCATCATCTGGCCATAATAAAGACTTCAACTAACTTGTCTTTGAAGTGGGAAGTTGAGTCACACTGTCTGTGAAATACTCATTTTTCATTGTTGTGAAAATGCATCCCAGTGCCAGGGTATCCTGTTGTTTTTTCTCTGTTCTGGCATAGCCATGCAGGGGGGTGGATGCCAATCACAGAGCAATCTGCAAGAGGCAGATAAACACAGTAGGTGAGACTGATTAGGAGGTATAGACTAGACAACTCCCTTGGAGAGGGCCAGTGTGCTGCCAGTATGACTAGGAGGCCTCGGAGTCTTCAGAAATATGCCCTTCAGTATCTTGGCTTCCAAGTCAGTTATACGGGAAAAAAATACACAGTTTTACTATACCCAGCAGCACAGCTCCTGCCTTGAGCAGAATTAGGTGGACTTTCTTTTTGAAAATAATGGGGGGACACTTTGAAATAAGAGACTGCTTAATGCATTTACAGTTACAGGTACATGCTTTTGCCACAGTATCTCATTATGCAGCCACTGTTTTAGCATGCCAATGTGATGAAGATGTCAGTTAACCACATAATTATGAAAAGGGTGCAAATAGGACTGTCCCTTGTACCCTCTTCTTCTTTTAGATGAGAAAGTAAAATGCCACCTCTACCATGGTATGTGTAACTTTTGGCATTAAATCAGGATTTCATGCGTAACTTCTTGCAGCTACTGTTAGTGAACAATTCTGTTAATGAACTATTTCCTTGGCTGGCAATAAGTCATTGTATATGTCAATTATTAATGATTCTCTATCTGAAATTCAGATTTCAGTAGCTTGTTAATGTGGATAACTCCATAGATTTATTACATTGTCAAAATCTTTTACACTGAAAAAAGTCTTCCTTTCTCTCTTTTTATGAGAACTACACAAGGCTGTTGAAAAAGTGAATGGTGGTTAAAAGTTAATGGTGGTGAAAGTTCCCTTTTACCTAGATTAGCTACACTTGAGTCATGCAGAGTTCACATTTTTAAGCATTTCTGCAGCCCCACTTGATTTGAAACAAGAGCTGAGATTCTTCTGTAAGTACAGTACTTCAGGAAGGTGAAGTTTGAAGAAAAATATTAGCTATCATGAGGGTTTATACTAAAATGTTGAGATACAGCAACAAAGAGTTATTTTCAGAAAAGAGGGGAGTAAACAGTCTTTAATTTAAGAGAATCTTGACCTGAATCTTCTCTTAGTTACACTATTTTCATATGATGAAATCCCAAGTTAATCCCAATTTAAATTTATAACTGACGCTAAAGGTCTATCTGTATGATGCAGTGGAGTACTGTGCAAAGACCCTCTGATCCTTTCCAAGCTCACTATAGAAGTGGAAAATATATACTAATATAATAGTAGTAATATAATAATGCAGCCCTGATCATAAACTAATAATATTTATTTAGAGACAGGCTGAATTGGAATGGATGCCTGTTCCTATTCTCTATCCTAGTTCTCTTACGTATCTAATAGGTCTTAAGGATACATGTTCTCAGGATCTCAAGACATTTGGTGGGAACTACACCTCTGAAATGCAGTCACTGAGCATTGAGCATCAGTAAAAAGTAACTAGAATAGATTCTTGATTAACTTGCAATATTATATTTTTATGTATAGAAAGAAAAATATGTAAACACACTATGATTTGAAGGCTGGAAACACATAAATTGTATTATTTATAAAATTATATTTATAAATTGTTATCAATAAGGGTTACGTGGTGTTCCTTGTGTTTTGAGGTGCTAAAGTGTTTTGAGGTGCTAAAGAAATAATCATAGCTATATTTATATGACAATTCTTCCGCATATATACAAAGTGATGAGCTTTCCTAAAGCTTTTGAGTAGAGAAAATGTCAAACCTGAAAATTAAATACATTAGACATTAAAACGTTGGACTTTTAAAGTAGAATAAATTTTATACTTTTCTCAGAAGGATGGAAGACAATGGATTTGCTTGAAACAACGTTCTTGTTATGTCCCAGAGGTTCAGAAGTGGTCCAAGTATGGACTCCATTTCAGTCCTGTGAGCATCTGCGTTGTTTTATGTTTTAAAATACACCCTAATCTGGTTTCAGTCCAGACTAGTAATCTGCCAGAAGAAGCCTGGACATGGTTTAGAGGATAACATGGGCCAAGGACTGTTCCTTTAAGGAAACTGTGGATGCAGTTACACTGATTTGGGATGAGGGAGCTATAAGCTGTGTGCTTGTGAGCCATATCTTACCACTTGCCCTCAGCACTGCAGAGCAGTCCTGTCTCATCCACCTGTACACTTACATAGCCATTGGGCCTCTAACCATATGAGACGTCTTAGGGGGATCAGGATATCTGTATGTAACTATAAATGACCCATCTGTGAGCAGCCACACTGAGCTACATTACTATAATGGGAACCTAACCAATAGGCTCCCATGTAAACACCTGTGTGAAGACATCTGCCTTCAGTAATCTGTGACAAGAATCCTGTCCATGGGACTCACATTAACTGCTTAAACATTGATATTTAGCACTGTTCAAACACCGTATGTTACCCTGCCTGATCAACAGCTGCTACTGCAGAATAGCAAAGACATCCCATATCTGCTGGTGCCATGCAGGTTTCTTGGATATCCAAATGCCTTAGGTGGCTGAGTCTACCTCAGATAGCACTAGGTGGCTATGTCGAAGCAACTGAATCCTATGTATGTTAATCATATTCTGAGTCAACTTCTAAAAGAAATCACCATCATATGATTGTTGGCTCAAGGTGTAGAGTAAAACATTTCAGCTCCAGATCTGCAGAGACTGACTCATGATGCACAGAGGTCTTTAAATCATGAGTATGTCAGCTTCCAACACAGTCAAGTTTTGTACTATAAATGACACTGCTATCTGCCCATGGAATGATGGTTGCATTGAGGTTGAAGAAAAACTTTTCATTGGTTCCCCTAAGTGATAAACCCCATATTGACTATGGTTTACAAGAACTAAAAGGCCTAGTCTAGGCTTACTATCTGTGTGACTCAAGCTGTTTAAATACAATCGCAATATTGATATTGCTCTAACCTCTGTTGTGCCTCTCTCTGCCATCTGCAGAGCTGGAAGAACAGGTTTTTTTTATATCCACCATGACAAACTCTGTAATAGATTGAAGGAAATCATGTTTATATGAATACATAGCATGTATACAATACATATAATGTAACTTGAACAACTTGCCTGAACACCAAGTATTCAGGAAAAGACAGTAAGTCACCTCCGTTATCAAAATGCAAACACAATTTTTTCCAGCCAGAACCTTTCTGGAACAGGTGGCATGCAATGACATGTTTGAAGGTTATGAGTTTATGTCAAACTTAGGTACAATAACTGGTAAGAATAGAAAAGTCTATGTAGTCTATGTCGTTGAAAAGTCCAGGTAATAATATTGAACTTCATTATTGATACAGTAAGAAATTGTCAAGGAAAGGAGAGATATTAATTTTATGAATGGTGATGAAATGGAGAATTAATATTGTCTATGTGTTACCACAAAATATGCTTTTATGTGTAGAATGGTAGTGAAGGAGTTCATGCATTCACTTCAGCAACTATCAAACATATAAACACATAGGGAGACAGAAATAAAAGAGAGCACCTCACTGGAAAGTGTGTCTCAGAAAGAGATGCTGAGAAAAGCTAATCAGTGTCTAAATACAAGCCATGTGTCAGCAGGGCTGCATGGAATATCAGGGGCAGTCTTTTGTCTAAGTAACATCATTTTGGAGTTAAAGTGTTATTTTAAGGTACTTGCTGGTGATTTGGTTTTTGTTCTCATAGATGGCACTGGAGGGTGAAGAAGGCATCTGCGAACTAAAATGTCTTCCTTTGTCTTTTGGCAAAATACTTCACATCTACGCCACAAACTGCTGGGATCATTACAGACTGAGTTGACTCCAACAGTCTCTGAATCAGAGATGTCATGTAAGAACAGTGAGAAAGAGGGCAATTCATGCAAGGCACTGGGTGATGTGACATGATAAAAGAGGAGGGGAAACTAGGAGACAAACAATGTTCATTTCAAACTGCAGGAGAACTTTAAGAAAGACAGGCTACATGTAATCCTCAAACTGGGAGTTCACAAAAGCCATAACTCTGACAAGCAATATGGGGTTGACTGTTCACCCAAAAAGTGGCAATTCAACAGCAAATGCACCCTCAGAAGCCTGCCAAACACCAGCCTGCTTCTGACTCAGAATAAGAAATACATCCTACTGAGTCATCAGCACCACTTCCTTCTGAGCAATTCATTTCCTGAAGAGTTTCCCATCTACTCTTGCTTTCCTGTAAGATCTAGCAATGGCATGGCTGAAGATCAACGTATGAAATTTCACACTGACAGAATAGTAAGAGGAAGAATGATTCTTCTCAGAGCATGTACAACACATTCTATTCACCTGTATTTTATGGGAGTGGCAGCAGAAAAAGCAAGTCAATTTACAAACTAGGCCTGTTTTCCCAGTGTTGCTTTTCAGGTGAATCATCACATTGAGCTGATCGCATTTTCTAATTTAAAAAGTTTAAACATGCAGAAAAATGTACTTTTTTCTCTCTTTATCTTATCATGTACATCATCAGCACACTACCACCCTCTTCCATGAAAAATACTCTCCATCATGCCAACTATGAACATGCCCCGGGCTTATTTCTTAAGAAACATGAAGCATTACCTCATACAGTGCACTGAAAATACGTCCAATAACAACACAACATCTAAGAAAAATGCAGAAACCATTATTTGCTGTCAGTGAAGTTAGCAAGTAATTTTCATCTTAGTCTGGAAAAAAAAAAAAAAGTGGTTTTTGTTTTACTATTTGATTTCCTAAAGCAGATTGCACCATTTAAACTTCATGTTTCTTTCAGCAGGCTTACAAGGGAGACTAGACAGGTCAAGTCAGTCAATTTTATTGTTTGTCATTGTCAGCGCCTAGATTTCAAATTCTTGTGGCAAACAACAGATAATAAAATCGAAGGTTCACTATGCAATTCTTATTCATTAGAGCTGACAGCTTTCATGAAGTCAAGAAATGACGAAGACTATGCAAAACTCCAATGAGTAGGATTTACCTTTGGCAAGCTAAAATCAGCACTTACTCTGCAGTAACCACGGCTGTTTCAGATGCATTGTCCATTTGCACTTCACTCTTGGCATGCCTGAATCTCACATACTTATGCTTGAATTATTTTGGCCAGCTGCATCCACTAAGCCTGCAGCTGCACCCTGAAGCTTCTCCACCTATTGCACCAAGACTGAATGGGGTTTCTTGCCATTACAGAATTCAGGTTTTATAAAGCTCCACGGCAGTAGAAGAGCTGGAGCTGGTTGGGCAACATCTCAGAGAATCCTCACAGTTACTGCAACCATTTTATTCTGCCAAAGGGAAATTCTAATAATGGAAATTTTCATAGCTGATGTCCTTTCTTGACATCATTATGCTTTCTGACTTGACTTTCAAACAATGACCTTATGTGTAGGATGTAAGGGTACTTGGAGACTACCTTCAAGAATGGCTGTGGAACATCTCTACGAACTCAAGCTTCAGATTTAAATTTTTCAGCCAAAGAATAATGTGTAAATCTATGGCCTGATGCTGAGTCTCCTCCAGATTTCACAGATAGACACACTTCTCAGGGAAGCCACAGAGGCTGCCGGCATTCTGGTGGTGGCATGATCTCTAGCCTGAATTGGTAGATCTAATCTGGTTAGCTCATAACAAACTTAATACAATTAGACACCCACTTAAATAGCCACGGGCTAACTGTCTGGCTTTCTGTCCTATCTGTGAAATTGGCAAACAACATTGGGGAAACTGAAAACACTGGCTCTATCCTGATTTTAAAAAGAGCTCTATGTATATCCAGAATATGCAATCTGGCTTCATTGTGTCAGGGTCAGGTTCTCAAAAAAAGAATAATCAAATAAGTAATCTGGTGCAAAAGTAAAGATCAGACCATGGTATCTAAAAGCTCTAACATGAGACATAAACATGACTCTGTGCCTATGGAATTCAGTGTCCTTACTCTGCCAGCATTTCCTTATTTCATGGGCAAAGTAAAAGAAAAAAATGTACAAGTTTCATAAGTTTCTTGTCAGTATCTGTTTTAGAGGTTACTATTACATTTGTGAGCATCCAACACGTTTCTCACCAGCTTAAATAATCGTTTGCTAACCAGCTTTGCCAGGTGAACTAACTGTAATATGTGAGGATATCCAAGGCTATATGAGACAGGGTTCTCTCTGTGCTGTCTCTAGGACTTGCTTAGTATCTCTAGCTGAAGAATAGAGTCCTAATATATTTGCTACTTGTCTTGCCAAAATGAGGGTTTCAGGAATTTGAACTACTTTTGAAGCTAATGGAATGATGGCTTAGGGGTTCACTGGACACATCTGCCAAAGGCAGTCTCTCAAAAAAGAGATCTGTGGCCCACAAAGCTAAGTCCTGCAGGATGCCTTATGGCCATGCTGGCTTGGACCTGCTTTGCATGAAGTAGGAACGCCACAGCTCCCTTGGAGGCATATTGTCATTGTTTAGCCCCATCTGGCAACTAAGCTCCACAAAACAGCTTGCTCACTCCTCCACTGTGGGATGGAAGGAGAGAAGTGGAAGGGTAAAAATGAGAACATCTGTGGATTGAGATAAAGACAGCTTAATAGCTAAAGCAAAAGCAGTGCATGATTTGTAAAACAAAACTACGAATTCATTCATCACTTACCATTGGCAGACAAGGATTCAGTCATCTCCAGGAAAGCAGGGGTCCATCATACGTAACAGTTACTTGGGAAGATGAATGCCATCACTCTGAATGTCCCTCCTTCCTTCTCCTTCCCCCAGCTTTATATGCTGAGTACGACACCATATGATATGAAATATCCCTTGGGTCAGTTGTGGTCAGCTGTCCCAGATGTGTCACCTCCCAGTTTCATGGGCACCACCAGCCTATTCACTGGTGCAGTAGTGCAAGAAACAGAAAAGTCCTTGGCTCTCTGTAAGCACTCCTCAGTAGTAATGAAACATCCCTGTGTTATCAACATTGTTCTTAGTACAAATCCAAAACATAGCTCCATACCAGCTACTATGAAGAAAATGAACTCTATCCCAGCCAAAATCAGTGCACATAGTAATCATTTTTGTGTGCATTTTTTTTCAGTTCAACATGTCTGATACGAGCCCTGCATTACAGCCAGTGAAACAGCGCTTTCTGGGGGTATGTGTTAACATGTTTTGCAATATGGCACATACTCACTTGGGGATACTTGGGGCATAGTTTTGGAGAACTGTGGAGTACCAAAGGAAGCAAATTTGGTGAAGATACATCCATACTGACATCGGTGAACTATCCCCAGAGCTGGTTATCATCTCAGAAGAAGTAAGTTTGTTCAGTCCACAAGAGATACTGAAAGTGAATTAACAAATACATGACATGACCAATTTGGGAAAAAAAAAATAGAAGGCGAGTTACTTGACAATGTAGGCATACCAGTAGGGCCTCCATTCTGCAGATCCTCCTTGCCATTTCTTTCTTCACTGGAGCTGCAGCTCACCACGAAAAAGCTTCCTTTCTAAACTTCATGACCACTGCAGTGTTGATGGCCTAGCTCTGAATTTTTTATTGCAGGGCCACAGCAGCACTTCTTCATCCTTTTCTGAGGTCTACAAGTATTGCCATCAAAAGCAGGAATTAGTTGAGTGAACTGGGAATATTTCACTGTCATGTTTACTAGATGATGAATGTTTCTTTCACAGAGAAGATAACCTCAGCAGGCTGAATTAGGTACTCCTTTCAGCACTAAGAAAAGACTCATTACTGCAGCTGTATACCACAGGCTGTGCATGTTGGAAGAGGCAAGTGCAGCTCAAGTACAGCTATATGACCCAGCGCTGCAGAGGATGCAAGTGTGAAAGTTTGCCTGAGGGTCAATGTCTTCTGTTAGAAGTCCTAAGCTATGTGTTATCAATGTTCCTCTACCTAAAAACCTGTTCTAGGGGAAGGCTGACACTGCTGCTGAGACTATTTTTGCCTACAGCTGTCCTTCCAAGTACAAGCCATGAGCTACCTTCAGAGAATTACATGAAGCCTCTCCCTTCCAGAGGCCAAGGAATGCAATCCACCCTTTCAGTCCCTTGAGGAAAAATTCTTTTTCCAACCACGGTCAGGACATTGTGTGAAGGAGGACTTGGCTGCTTTTCTGGTGCCCTCAAACCTTCTTAATATAAGG
This sequence comes from Ara ararauna, assembly GCA_028858755.1. NCBI lineage: Eukaryota > Metazoa > Chordata > Aves > Psittaciformes > Psittacidae > Ara > Ara ararauna. The sequence goes on from CM054378.1 coordinate 91,255,227, forward strand.
CACACAGGAGCCTGGTCTAAGCCAAAGCTTACATCAAGACTCCTAAAAAGGACTGGGTCTGTGGCAAGCTTTGAAGTCGAACATGGACTACAGCACTTCTAAACAGAAAGAAAATGTTTGCAGCAATATTTTTCAGCTTCCTATGATCTTTTGGGGAAGGAATGGGAGATGGAATATTCTTCTGGAACATGCTTCTCCTGAAGGACAAAAAGTGGTTCTGTGGACCATCGTTTTAGCAACACTGAAGGCCTAGAAAGGTAGCTCTTAAAATCAGAATACTTATAGAACAATCCTCAGTACTGGAAAAAACATTTCCTTAACCTAACATTACAAAAACTGCTTTTGCTGATTTTGAAGTGATGAACAGAATGCTACACACTAACACTCTCTTTAACTAAACAAACACATAACTAAATATTTACTAAAAAAATTTACGGTTTGCTGCTGCTTAGAGAAGGGGATTCTGCCAAGGGCTTCTATCTGGCAGTCACAGAGTCATAAGCAAGACTCAAGGGAAAGTTGTTCTGTTTTGGGGGACAGGCCTAACAGAATTAGAACATATATGGATCAGTGGCCATCTCCCCTATTAGCACTAAGGTTTATAGAATGCTTATAAGTTAACATGTTCTAAAAAAACATGTTCTAAAAAAAAAGTATACCATGTAGTTGTGTCACTGGGGAAAAAAGTATCCCAGGAATGTAAATGCAATTAAATATGAACATTTAACTTTACAGTGAATTAGCTCCTGATGAACCTAACGGCACAGACTTCCTATTGGAGTACTAATTCTTCTTTTAAAATAAAATTAGATGAAAACAAAAAGAAAAAAACCCTGATATTCAAGACACCTAAATTCATAGTTTACTGCTTCTGGTTCTTGGAGCAGAAGCTATAAAGTTCTTTATTTCTTGCATGATGTGTGCAGAACTTAGGCACCTTGTAATTGAATATACAGCAGCCACCAGTATGACAAACAGTATCTCAAACATTAAAAAAAGCATGGAGACAAGACTATTCTAAGCAGTTTGGATGTCCCTTTGAAATTCCTCCATAGCCATAGAATCCATAGGCATCTGACTGTAGAAGAAACTAAAGCTCTTGCTTTGGATTTAGGTCCAGAGTTTGAGTTTAGATGGACAGGACCATAACACAGAAGCCTTGTATCGCCTTCTCTGAATCTGGCTTTCCTATGAAAAAGACAGGACTAAGGCATCTAATTTATCTATTTGGGATAAAGAATTAGCATTTTTTCTTGAAGTGGATGACTAATAGTAGCAATACACACAACATTTAAAGTATTCATCGTACTTCCAGTTCATGTATCTGTATTTATTATATAATCTTCATGTTCCTTACTCCTTTCTGTAACTACAGAACAAAGGATTCTTTCCACTGAAGAACATTTAGTGAAGAACAAAAATTATACAGAATTCTATAACTGTGAGCTAGGGAAACACTATTCCCACAGAATTCACTAAATGGAGGCCACCTAATGAAGCTACTAGTAGAGGGGTCATAAAACTTTTTCATAAAAGGACTGACTACATATTCCGTGTATATAATGCAGATCAACAAAAGCATGAATGGGTTCAAAGTAGAGTTAGACAAATATGGTAGAAGAGTTCATCAGTGACTGTTTAGTACAATGATTTGAATTCAACTCCCAACTCATTTGATCATAAAAATACAGAAAGCTGTTTTACAAACAGATACCTTACTCCTTTGCAGAAACTAATTCTAAGTAACTGCTCCTGAGTGGTATCAAAGACAGAGTTATGGGGATATTTGTCTTATTTGGCCTAGTATTTCTGAAGGTCTTCGCCCCCTGAGGAGACCGACAAAGGTGGATGTGGAAGGAAGGCTGTTTATATCATAGTCATACCACTGCATAAACAAATCATTTAGGAAGGTTCCTTGTGTTACATCTTCTCTGCACTCTTTTAACAGCTTCTTGTACCCTACATACCTCCTTAATAACCTACAGAACTTTGACCTACTAAATGCTAGTGACTGGGACTCCAGGGCTTTTTAGCAGTCAAACTGTCTCAGCTGTGTCACTTGGTCACAATTAATTTGCCTTGTCACTACCTATTCCTGGGATGCTATCATGTCGGTGGTGTGTACATGCTAGCATAGTCTCTTTCCCATAGAAGTTGTTGTCTGCTGTCCCTATTTTGGTTATTTCTACAACTACGTCAACTAGCTGGAGCTTCTGGTTGATATATTTCTTTTGTTTTCCAGCAAGTTTTCTACCAAGGAACGCACTGCAAAATGAAAGAACTATGATATTAGCTTAGGAAAGGGATAATCTTCTAAGGGCAGAGGTATAGCCAAGGCACTTCTTAAGAAAACTCTGGATTCTAGCTTTAGGCTCCTTTTATGAGAATAATGGATGGTAAAATTTGATGTAGCTCATTCAGACATAGGTAAATACGAACAATTTCTCTCACTGTTCATCTGCTTACTGATTCTGGGATAGATGTGAAAAGTCGAACCTTACATTTTATCTTTGAGTAGGATAGGGACCGCCAAGCTCTGAGAGAAATTGTGTGTGGGCTTTTGAGAAGGATTGCTTTTTAATGGACATGTAAAACCTCATCTATTGCCAAATATGTTACAAACACAGAAGAGCAAATTAAAATTTCTGAAAGAAAACAGTATGAAATTTCTAACAAGTAGAATTAAAATGATGAGAAAGTCATGTGGGAATTTCCTGAGGGAATGTGGAGACACTGCTTCTGAGGGAGAAATGTTGCTCATAGTCAATGACGACAGACGCAGCTGATTACAGTACTAGGCTGGAGGTACAATTCTATTTACTGCTTGTGTAACTACAGACAGTATGCTCTATCTATACATATGCTTTCTTGTCTTCATTCCCCAATCTTGTATTGATTGAATACAGCAGACAGAAAAGGTTGCTTGGTAGAAATACTGTGATTAATTATTTTCTTTAGCCTTTGTATTTCTTAGACATTGTTTAAATGTTATTTGAATATATATTGCTAAAATGTGCTTCCTTTTCTTATAAAAAATTGTTGATAGAAAACACATTTTTTCTAGCTTTATGTGACATGAAAAAAAAGAGCGAAAAAAGCTGTATTATATATTATAGTGGATATATATAGGCTGTGCACAGCTTAAAACTTTCATTTCTAGTGAATACAACTGGCACCCTAACCCAACCATGGTTTTTAAAGTGAGCTCATGTTCACAGAATTATAAAGCAAATAATAAATAGCCAATGTTAAAACAAATTAAAATATATAAGTGAATGTATAGGCCTAAATCCATCAGAGCTGAGCAGAGCTTGCTGTATATCAGTTATGGAGACAAGGATGGAGTTCAAGAGTTTGTTGTTAAATTTCTCCCTCCCCTTCACAACCACTCATTCATTCAATTGTTAGAGATAGCATATGGAGACGTCATGTGCTACCAGAGCAAATTTCTCTGATGTCAATAAAAATTGCAGTGTAATGTAAATATACCTTATCTGTGTTACTAATTGAGGGCCAAATTGAGACTGGAGAGATAGCAAATGGATTGGGAAATAAAGGACTGTTCAAGGACAGCAAGAGCGACAGAATTTGGACCTTGGAGCAAGATTTCTCAAGTAAAGACCTTGAGGACAAATGCAGCTCATGATGCCCAGCCAAAGCCCCAGACAAATGAGTCTGCCTGGGGAACAGCCTCAAATCCAGACCGGGTGAGTGATAAGAGGATAAGAGCCCTGGGATCTTACTCACATATATGCATGGGGCAGGGGAAGTAGCTGCAAGAAGCAGCTACAAGTGCACATCCCACTTCTCCCATTCATGTGCTTCTGAGCATAGTCCTACTTGGGTTTTGATCTGTCTCTGTTATTTTTTGTCTCCTTTAAAAAGGAGCTTTTTGAGGTTTTTTTTTTGTTCCCAACTCCTCTGTTCTCAGTGGAATCTTGAAAGGAAATTCCTTGAAGATGTTCCAAAATCCTTCACCATAATTTTTTTACAGAAACCAGAATTTGGCCCCTAAAGTACACGAGTGAAGTAAATTCTCTATGCATCTAGTTGTTATGCTTCTTCTTTTCTTAAGCTGGTCCATCCAAAGAACTACTTTGGCTTGAACTCTAAAATTATCATAAAATTTTGCACACAAATAAATTCTTTAGACACAGTTCCATGTTTGTCAGTCAGTGAATATTTTTTAATGATTGTTATAAAAAGTAGAAACACAGGACTAGAACAGTTGATAGGGTAAGAGTACATGGTACACTTACATAATGTACCTTTTAATGACTTGAATAAGATTATCTGCAATGCCTCTTTACCTATGATAAGTCACAATGGCACATTTACACAAACAATCTGCTAGTGAAATTATTCACCAGACTTCTCATGGTCACACTGCTTGAATCTTAGCTCACTCCTTTTCCATGTCCTTAAGAGTGTTCCTTCATGCAGTCTCTGCGATTAGTCTGCTGTAAAAAAGACTGGCACTAGGCAGCACTGGTGCAAGCCAGCCAGTGTCACTTGGCCTCCAGGTGAGGGGATGATCCCTGTCTTTCTTTTAGACAGCATCATTTCATACACACAACACAGATGCTTACACATGAGATTAACACATTTATTTTTCACCTGGCACTGCACACATCTTTATTTCAACCTGGTAATTATGGCATTAGGTTGATAGGCAGACAGATGGATGACAGCACAGCAGTCAAATCCTGTGGGCCTTTCCCTGAAGTTGTCCCTTAAGTGTTGAGACAAAAGAAGCATAAAGCCAAAGAGAAACCTGACCACCTGGCAACATCTGCTGGGTTAACCCGTGCATCATGATTTTGGCACTTATCAATATAGAAGATGAAGTGAAAGAAATAAAGTTGTATCCTGTAATATGACCCTTAATATGTCCCTTAGAACATGTATGGCAGGGGAGTTCCCTGAGAGAACACCTTGGGTGATAAGACTCCTAACTTTAATATCTTAGTTAAGCGCCTAAGCTTGCGAATAAAGGCCAAAGCCCTACTGCTGTCCTTGCAGTCAAAGCCCATCCTGCATAATGCACAATCCAGTATTATTCCAGTAACAAGTTATGTCGCATATTCTTGCATGGCCCAAAGCTTTATTATTCTAGCTGTCATCTTCTTAAAAAAAATATAGAGAGAGATCTTCTAGTATATTTTTTATGCTACAGTTCCATGATTCATTCCAACTTGGCTTCAGCACAACATTTTTCCACCCACATAGAAAAGCGTGCCAAGCCTCCGAGGTTTTGCAATATTCTTTTGTAGTATTACTTTTATCAGGCAATCAAGTAAATATTAATATAACTTTTTTTTTGAAGGAAAAGCAACTTTTGCTGCCAATTGCACAACTTTCCATATGATACTATGAGGTATCAATGTGTATCTTCTTTGAAAAATTCAACTTATATAACATTTGTATCTTTAGATTGCTCATGGGTATGAACTTAATATCACGGTTATTTTTACTTTTTTTTCAATATAGTTTGTGTTGATCAGGACTTAAAGTCTGTTCATTTTATTCATGTGAGTATTTTCATTTGACTCAGAGTAGGTAAAACCAAGCAGCTTTATGAGAACAGTTATGTGCTCTGGTGTAAACACAGTTATGCTGGCATGTAAGTTCTAATGTTATTGAAGCTTGTTCTGGATCCTGAATAGGCATAACCTGCAGCAGTTTCAGTACTTCCAAAACTGTGATAGCACATTTAGATTGACATATTTACCAGTTTAACAACATAATTAAACCAGACAAACTTTCAGGCCTAAATCTGATGTCAGAGCGTAAGAATCTGCCTCATATACCCTTCAAATGCTGGGGTTTGGATGGTTATTTTGAAGATGGGTGAACACATAGATACATAAGAGATACTGCCCAGTTTCACAATATTTGGTATGATTAATCACTTTTGCCTGCTCACGTAGGTGAGCAAGTATTGTGGCACTTCAGTGAATGCAATCCAAAGTAAAAGTTGCAGAGCAGAACCTATAAAATACGTAATATAGAAGATAAGCTTTCCAGTCATGCTATGAAATAAGATTGTTTATTATTTCATGTCATATTGCGCATGGTAATTTTCAGTTCATGATCCAGTGGTTCCTGCCCGGCATCCTTTCTAAGCTTTTTAATCCACAGCTACAGGAATATAGCTACCACACTTAACCCATGGCTACAGGCTACACAGAAATCTAGTTCCCAGTCATTAACAAACCAGATGAGACACATGTTCCTTATATTAGTTAACAAACACACACATACACATACACACAAAAAAAAAAAAGCTATTTCAGGTTAGCTGGAAGGAATTTATTGTAAAACTTTCAGTTCCACCACCAAACCCCAAAATCCATTATTTGCACATTTCTATTTCCAGCATACGTAAATATGCCATTCCTGTTCATTAATAGCACCACAACCTACCTCTGTCCTTTCTTTCCTGTGAATAGGGCTATTCTTCACACTGCCAGCACTTGTTTACCACTTCCATTGCATTCATTATGAGATACTGGGGAGAATTCAGCTTGCCTGAACTTAAACTATGCAGTGCAGGTGTCTATATCTGAGCTTGTCCAAGTTCCCATCAGGGTCAAGGAAAAGCTCAGATGCAGTTCAGTTTCCTAAACATAGATGTCTTATTGATGTGTTAGATGCTGTGTGTTGCCACCGTTAGGCTGCTCCAGAAAAGCACAAGTCATCTCTAGGTCTTGTGTCTTATCTACAAGTTTCCTACAGTTATCTCATATTCTTGATGGTCTCCAAAGGCACTAGAAGACTGTGCTTAGGCAATCTTCAAACTCTCTATTAACTTTAATCGGAACTTAACACCTAATTGAGGTGTGGATATCTACACTGCAGACACCATAAATTAGCCTGAGCTGAATCCTGCGCGCTCACACTTGAGGGGAACAGACACTTGTCTGTTTTGGGGCTTGAGGAGGCTACTCTGGCTAGCCTATTCTGACTATTTAGAACTATTAGGAATTCAGACATTCTTCTCATGCTTTTTTCTTTGCAGTTATACTTCAAATCCTTACACATAGATTCAAGAATCCCCCATCATTTGTAGACAGAAAGTAATTCACATCTTTTGTACAGCCGTTTACATCAATGCAATCCATTACTGGGTGGCATAACAAAACAACCAACAAAACACAAAGTCAGAAGGACCATCTGCACACACAATGCTAACTCTGCCTCAAAGAAATAAGCCCCAAGGAAATAAGCTCATGTGTCTATAGGAAGCTTCTCTAAAAAGAAACATACTTTTTTTCAGGACCCTTCAATATTCTTCCCGCATTTTTAATTCTGAACACCAGCAAGAGCAAACCAAGGCATAAAGAAAAAAAGGAAATTAGGTGCTATAGAGAAAACCACAATCAGCACCATCTGTAGCCTAATTATGTTCAACAGCACATAGGAGAAAACTCACCTACAAGTGACCAAAACAAATGGACATTCCTAAAGGCTCTCAGGGCTCCCACAACAAAACATCTTTCTAAGACAGCAGGCAAAATTTTAAAGGGCACTATCCCACTCATATCACACAAATTAAATAGCTGTAAATTGCAGTGAGGTGGTTCTGGACCATTTATTGACTCCCCTGACAGCTCTGCAGTAAGCCTCTCAAAACCTGAGGTATCCAAGGCTACATCTGCATTAGCAAATACAGAGCAATGTAAATAGCTGCTGAAGAAATGATGTGCATAATGCACGCATTTCAGGGGTTTGACATCAGACTAGTTCTAGTTTGGTCCTGTTGACTAAATTTCCATTAGCAAGTGTTAGGTAGTCTTCTGGAGCCTTAGTGTCATCCAAAAGGAATCCAGCTTGCATGCTTTTAGAAGCTTCATGATGCAAATCAAAGCTTCACCACCCAGCAGGTCAAGGAAGGTTACGCTGTGACTCTATTCACTCTGGTGAGACCCATCTGGCGTACTGTGTCCAGCTCTGGAGTCCTCAGTACAGGAAAGACATGGACCTATTGGAGAGGGTCCAGAGGAGGGCCACAAAAATGATCAGAGGAGGGAACATGTCTTCTATGAGAAAAGGCTGAGAGAGATGGGGTTGTTCAGTCTGGGGAAGTGAAGGCTCCAGGGACCTTTTGCAGACGTTCAGTTCTTAAAGAGGGCTTGTAAGAAAGATGGGGACAGACCTTTTAGTAGGGCCTGTTGCAATAGGACAAGGGGTAATGGTTTAAAAGAGAGGGGATTCAGACTAGATATAAGGAAGAAATTTTTTATGATGAAGGTGGTGAAACATTAGAACGGGTTGCCCAGAGATGTTGCAGAGGCCTCATCTCTGGTACCATTCAAGGTCAGAGGCTTTGAGCAACATGATCTAGTTGAAGATGTCCCTGATCATTTCAGAAGGATTGAGATAGGTGAGTTTTAAGGTCACTTCCAACCCATGCCATTCTCTGATTTTATGACTCTGTACTTGGTAAGGGCAGTCAGGACATTTCCTTCAAAGTCACACTCCCAAACTGACTAAAACACTAATAAAGACCTGTTCTTAAACATTTTCTTCTCCTGTCTTCTGACTGTAGTTCCTGGGACACCATTGTACACTGTATACATCTATTAATTTCCAGAGGTATTTCTGTCCTTTTACAGGAGTATTCATTGAGATGAAAAAAAAAATAGAGGTCTGGGCAGATGCAGGTAGCAGTGTCTTTATATGATATGACTGTAGTTGCCCAAGTCTGCTTTCCAAATTACAGATGTACATCAAAGAAGTTATCATAATTAACATTCTTCATGAGAAGTTCAGCACAGTCTCCAGAAAATGAATTGTCAGTGATGTAAATATTAACTAAATAAGGTTATGACAAGATTTTTGCACTGCACTTGTTTTGTGGCTGTTCTTGCAGCTTCTTGTGCTAGGTTTGGTTACCTGCCACCTTGTGCCTGTTCTCTGTATAAAGGAACGTACATGTGTTTTACCAGTTCTGTAGTCACTATCCTCTTAGCACACTTAATTTATAGCTTCTTTGCATCTTTACATTTCGTGATGTAGTAAATGGAGGACAAAGGGTTAACTAGTTTCCAAAGGGTGCTGTTTAACAATGGTTGGCTTTCTGAATCATGGATTAGCAAATAATCATTTGTTCTGATGATGTAATATTTGCAATTTACAGTAATGTTACTAAAGGGAGGAGCTGTGAAAATTGGTTTGAACTGGTCTCTCTGGTTTATGATCCTTCCTGTTCCCCTGCTCATGCACTGACTTAATCTTACTCAGTGAACACATTTGTTTCCTAATTCTCCTTCAGACCCTAACTAGCAAATAACTCGGAGGAATCCTGCTTTCAAAGCAAAAGAAAGCATCTTAGCGTTGGAAAATTATTTACTTCCAGTCACTGCATTCTAACTCAGCATAAAATGAACTCCCTGGGGACCACTGATAAATACATTAATCTTTCTAAGCTTTCATTTGGCAAAGAATGTGGAGTTTATCAAGGGTTTCTTTCCAAGGCAGTTTCTGCAAGACAATACTAAATGTTACTTACTGTTATTAAAGGTAAAAAAATAAATAAAATTAGATTATATTAATGTATTTGCTACCATATAATGTTTAAAGCACTTTTAGATATCCAGGTGGAATCTTTCTTATAGGTGCAAAAAATTGATACTTTATCAGGGCTGCAGACTTTCTCAGGAATATCTTAAATCCTTACTGATAAATCCTGAAATAGAATTCTGCCCTTTTTTTCCCCCTATTTACATCCCTTTCCTGCCACAGACAAGTGAGTGCAGGAGGTGGGAGGAGTAAGGATTATCTCATCACCTTGTACTCATTCACCCCATCAGTGACCACTGTTGAAAAATCAACAGTCATCATCTGTTGTCACACCACAGTGTATACCATATATACATGTAAAATAAATGGTTACTTTCAAGTATCATATGCTTGTACAGGGAGTATTTCTGTTAGTAAAGACTAATAAATATTTACTTTCTAATGATACCATAATGTGTGTCTGATTGTATACAATAAAACAAAACACATGTGAAAGACTGGATGCATTCAAGATGGAAAATCAAGCTTAGATCGTGGAGAGAACAGGGAGGAGGAAGCCATTATTCTGCATGACAGATTGTGGTTGTGGATTTGACAGTTGCAGGATGGAGATTCCTGCCAAATGCCAAGCCACCTCCTCTGCATGTGGCTGCAGTGTTTCTCAACTTACAAACCACCTTGATTACATAGTCCTGAGCACAGTCCACTGCTGACTCGAATCTGTTATCTGTAGTAGAACCAAAACATCTCTTCTTATGACAGATTTCTAGCTGCTCAGATAAAGTGGACTTTAACAATAAATCCAGTGATTTCTGCACCAGCCCTCTTCCAACAAGAAGCTGCAGAGCTGCTTTTTGCTGAGAATCACTGTTTATAAATTGTTTTCCTAGCTGAGCACTGAAGATTACATGAACCATCCAAAAGAAGGGCAAGTTAACTCAAAAAAAAAAAAAAAAAAAAAAAAAAAAAATGCAGTGAGCATACATATAGGATTACGTGAGAACATTCCCAAACTGTGAAGTAACTCAAATATATTAGCACACACTGATGATCAAGTCACAGCATACTTTTGTTTTATATAATTTTTTATATTTATATATAATTTATTCAATAGTAGATACTCTGCAAACAATAATAACATTTTTATCTGCACACTGTATAGTCAAACTATCATAAATTTATTTTTTGTTTGCATTCTTCAGCTTATATTCTACTAAAACCAATGTCACGTTTTTCTTTTTTATTTTTTCTTTTCTTAAGTTTGAATAAGTTTCTGGCTACTTTCTTAATATTGTTAGAAAATGCTTTTGTAAATATCTATACTTATTATCCAATTATAATATGCTGACCTAGAACTTTTCTGAAGAGTATTCATCATATCCTTAAGCAGTTAGCTTACTTTTGCATCTTAAGGTCAAATGATTTAGGTAATATCCAGCAGTTTAGTGGTGATGCAGTCATTGACCCACTACCAACAAAGACCATTGGAATTTTTCATTACCTTCCAACCCTTCACCCAGTCTTAAGGAATAGATCTCTTGTCACTGGGACAGAAAGGCTGGTTAAAACTGTGAACACAGTTCATGTTAAATATAATTTCAAAGTTTGTTTTGGTGCTGAGTCACAACTAAACCAAACATTTTAAAAATTGCCATAGAATAAAAGGGGTTTCATTTTTACTTTTAAAATTAACTTGGAGGAAAATTCTGATTTCAATTCAACCCAACATTTTTAGCAATATAATTTATACAACTACAGTTACAGGTATTTACTAACTTTTATGGCTTGATTGTGGAAGTCCATAATGTAACACATGCCGTAACATAATATTCGAAACAGGATTGCAGGATAATGGAAAGATAAAATAAACAGCTGGCTTCTTTAATTAGTATGTTCAATGATTATGTGCTTCTCTTGTTAAGTACCAAACTGTTTCATCAGAACAAAAACATGAGATACTTTGATCTGGAAAATAAGGTAAGATGTTTCAATGATGCACTGCAGCCACAATTCATCCTTCCTACCTTTAACCACCTATGTGAGGAATGTAAATTAGGGGGTTAGTCACCTCAGACTCCCTCTAATGTCGCAGGAGGAAGATGGGCACTTTCTCAGGGTGTCAGGAACACTTAGCTCCACAAGAACGGAGAGAGCCACAATGGCTTGTTTATAATGCCAGTGCCTCAGTGGTGTGGGTGGCTGAAGCTGAAGAGACCAAGTGCAGGTTCAAGCACTGTGTCATACCTTCTAGTTTCCAAAACAAAATCAATGAAACAGTGTAATTGTTCCTACTTTGGCATTCAGTTTGAAGATTACATTTTTTTGAAGAAGACATAAGAAAAATCTGCCTGACTCCACAAAAGCTTCTGTGTCATTAGAAAGTAAAGTACGTTTGGTCTGAATCATCCCACCAGCTTCAGCTTTATTACCAGTTCATACAGGAAAAGGTGTGCTTTTATTCATCAGCAAGCTATATCTATGACCTCAGAAATGGCCTTTTACAGGACCTGGAAAGAAGTCATGTTAACTTGCGCTTTGATCTACAGGCACGTCAAGGAAAAGAGATGATTCTGAAGGGCAAAGTGGGGAGATTAGAAGGACTCCTGAACTTCAAGATTAATTCAGCAACAGGCACATGAATCCCTTGGGTGGGTTTGGTTTTGTTTTGGTTTTGTTTTAGTTTTTTTTTTTTTGTACTCGGAATTATATTGTTTCCTGTTACAGAAATGTGAACTCTGAATACATTATTGCAAGCCTATGAGGACATCAACATTATGGGATAATACAGACACACCTGTCTGTCATCTTGAGCAAAAAAATAAGGAAAATGGAATGAGGTTTATATGACGCAGAAGTGACTACTGCAAATACTGGAACAGCTCAGCCAAGGTCTTTTGCAGCTGAGAGTTAGAGTCCTTCAGGGAAGGAGATGCCACAACTGCTCTAGTTTTTGTACAAGTCACCTAAAGACTTCAAATGTTACCCACATGGTCAGTACTTTCAGTCAGCTATTGTCCTTTCAAAATCAAAGACTGATGCAAGATGGAGGAATAGGTTATTGTCCTTTGTATGCGTTGCTGCTCCCATGCAGAAATTTTGAGGACCCTAGAGGTGGAAGCAGTAAGAAGGGGAAGGTGAGAGACTGCCTCCATCCCCTTAGTTCCAGGCAGTCTGATCTCAGAGGCTCTTACTCTCCAAAGCATATAGCTCCTAGTCACTGGATTTCCTTAGAGGCCTCCATCAACTCCCAATACATCTGATGTCCTTTTCCTGAGGGAAAACTTCCTCCTTGGCACAATTTGCAGATGTTATACTTTGCTCTCTTAGGTGTCAGCTATGTCCTGACTTCTCCTAACCCTCTCTCCACTCTTCTGCAGAGAAATTCCTCCCACTTGAACTTCCCACATACCCCTTCTCATCCTTCAAGGTTAACACTCAAATTCCTAGCAACTCAAAGCCCCAGTTTTTCCTGTCCATCCAACCTCACCTCTCACCTGTTGTCCCTCACCTGAACTCTCTTGATCCAAGCTTCCCGGCTTCTGCCAGCCCTTCCTTTCCCTACACAGACGTGCTGTTGCCACTTTCTGCTGTCACCATTACATCAGAGGCAGAGCTGGAAGCTTGCCTTGATATCTAAACCAGGGTACTCTCTGCCTAGCCCTTAGGGTTTCCTTTAGATCACTTGGGAAGGATCTAAAGACCTCACATTCTCTACCAAGAATCCACTTTGGTGTTCGCTTAGTGGGCAAGAAAAAAAAAGTACATACATGAAAAAGAGAAAAGACAGAAGACATAGACACAGCAGAAATAGCCTTCTTGCCATTGTGAATGGTTTGAAATCAATGTCTACAAGACAGATAAAATGTAATTGAGATTAAGTGAGAAATACAGGGGTCCAGAAAGGTAAGTAGAACTAGAAACAGTAAAATTCTTTTGCTAAATGAAAGAATTGCTGGTCTCTTGGTTAAGGTGGAAAGGAACTCAAATTGGCATTATTAAGTCTTCCTGAGAATAACGAAAACTACGTACAGTTGTAGTCTGTGTGGATGTCATGTCTTACTTTGAATTCACAGTCTAGATCCTGTAAGTAGGTGCCTACCATCTCTTTTCAAAAACATACTTCTGAAATGTGCTGGTGATGCGTTAATGCCTATTTACTACAAGCAAAGCTGTGGAGGACAAAGTAGGAGACCAGGATTTAATTTCTTCCTGTTTTTCAAGCGTCAAATCTCCTACTTATCTAAGTTGAACTGAAAGGGTGTTGACCAAAGGGTTTATAAACAGGCCTTGAAGTAGGGAGCTCTCTCCAAACCTGCTTTGCGCAGGTTACAGAATAATGTACAATTGTGGAGGTGTCTGTCAAGTGACTTCCAAATTTTCAGCTACATAGTAAAACAACTTCGAAAGGAAGAGTAGAGAGTGTGCCTGAAACCCCTCTCTGAAACCCTCCCTCTCTAAACAACGTCACCCCTAGGGAGGACATTTTCCTTGTAGAAACACTGGCTTCAGCCCCTTCAGTCAGAGAAAAGCGTTGAGTCTGAGTCTAACTTCCTAAGCAAATGGCTTAACCACAGAATATTGCATGAAAGGTGGGTGGCAGATCCTCCTCCACTGTCTGTTCTAAAAAATCACCCACAAAGCACTTTCCAAGGAGCCTTCTGGGTGTGCGCTTGGTGTTTTTTGAGAATGTCTGCAGGTTTGAGCCCCCCAGGAGACTTCAGCAGAGGAATGCCTAGCTTCTTAGGTGGGAGATAGCTATCAGGCTGCTCAGACTGCTTAAACTATTCTGGGCATGTGCCGAGGCAGAGCTCTGGACACCCAGAAGAGCTGAAGCTCAGACAGTCAGGTGCCTACAGCAAGACTCAAACAAAGCACCTAAGCATTTATGGTGCAACTGAGGAGAATTTCATCAAAGAAATAGAAAAGTGATTTTCCCAGTAAAGTTTGCCCCACTAAAATACCCAAAATTTTCATTACAAAATATACTTTGATGCTGAAAATTACACCACTGACACCTTGACTAAACTAAATATATAGACCGCCATTTTCCTGGAGTGCATTTGGGATTTACAAAGCAGGTATTCTATTGCCTGAGGCCCCCAAAGATCACAGTCTTCTAGGCATGCTTCGATTACGTGTAACGCATATCAACAGCACTGGGTTCCGTACAGGGCAGAGCTGCCACGGTCACTTTAATTCAAAAAAAGTGGTATGGGAGAAGCAGTGGTGGTTGTGGAGGTGGTATCCACTTTTTGCATACTAGCCTACAGGACCAGTAGCCTACACAGCCATGGATGACCCAGGTTCATTGAATATTGGCATCAGACTGCAAGAGCAGATAAATCCTTCCTGGTGAAGCCGTGGTATTATCTGGCAAGACTTTTATGATAAGGTAATTGGTGTTTTTTTCGTGGTATTCATAATGAAGTGCATTTGGAAAAACTTACAGAATATTTTCTTGTCCCAGCTGATGTTTTGCATGGACCAGTTTGGTCCACAGTTAAATTAATCTTTTCTGTTCAATAAGGTTCCCTACTCTGTAAAAGAATAACTCAGCCTAACATGCCATATTCCAGATGGATGGGGACTGCATCACAGCCACCTACCCCTGCCTGTGACAAGGATGAGTTTAGCCCACTTACACTGAAAAGGGCAAACAGTGACAGCAACTGTCTGTTGGGACAAGATGATAATGAAGTGTGAATAACAAGTCTCCCTTTCAGATAGATATTATGTAGATTATTCTTATTTGGTAACACCCGGAGTTACTGAGAAACTTAAACACATGCTGTTTGGTTAAGTAAACTATGAAAGAATATGGGAACCCAAAGGCACTGTAAAAACTAAAAGCTCAACCTCATTGCCAGATGGAATTCAAAATTCTGCAAAGCTGGTGAACGTAGGCTGGAGAAAACAAAAGACAGCAATGTTATCTGTGACAGAAGAAGAAAAATAGGAAACTCAGCAGAGGGTTTAAAGATGTCTGTGGAGGTGGATGAGTCACTGTTGCTCACACTTTGAAGTGAGTGAGACAAGCCTGTGCGTCATATATTATTTCCTCTTAATCTGCAGAGAACAGGCCATCCCAAGCCATTGATGGAAGCCAAACACTTCAAGCACAAACGAAACGTGACTGGACATGGGTTCTCTTAGTCAAGCATCCTGGGAGCCTAGAACCGCAAGTCAGACTCCGTCAGCAGTTGAAATACCTTTGGTTACAGGTTAACAACGTGGTGATAAAAATGAACTGTGGCTGAAACTAAGCCTACGTGGGCCTAATGGAATTAGGAGCCAAGTTTCATACCGCTATAGGGCTGATACTACACCCACTGAAGTCAATGATAATCTTTCCATGAATAACAGAGGCAGATCCTTTCATCTTTCTATGCCCATAGTTATAAAACAGGGATAACGGTACTTTCTTTCTCTTATGTTTACAGCCTCAAAAATATTTTGCGGCAAGGACTGTCTCTTTCTAGGCACTCTACGTGTCATTTAACACCTCAGGATTTCTCTTTTGTTTGGAATTTGAACCTAGACAAAAAACATGAGGACTGGCCTGGCATTTCAAGTAGATAGAATGGTTGTTGTATACAGAATACCACAGACTTGTGTAGATCTGAAGACATAAATCTATAGCTACCATTAGAAACTGTGTGAGTACTACTGGCAGTTTTTGAAATCCCTGTCTAAAAACTCTGGGGATTTTATTTCTTCTTCTTTGAACTACTACAGTAGTATAAAGCATATGAAGGCAACATAGCTGTTGAATGCCTAAAAATTTCATAGGAGTCTACAGATGCAAGGCTAACACCATCAGTGAAGATAACTGTGAAGTTGAATAAGTTGGATATTTATGTATCTATTAGTCATACAGTACTGCTTCAATGTATAGCTCAATATATTACACTAAGAACAGTCTCTAGCACCTACGGGACATAAAATCCCATACAAATACCATATAAGCATATACACTCCATGGAAGGACATTAATCTTCATTTAAGGTTAAGTAAACAGAGTAGACCCTTTTTAGGCTCTAAGCACCTGATTAAGGAATATGATCAAGTAAAATGGGGTTAACACTCAAGATGAATCTTTCCTCAAAGTCCTCAGATGTCTTCAGTTAGATCTCCAGATCCTGTCAAACTGCTGCCACGTCACAGCATACCTGAAAGATCACAGATTCAGGAGAAAAGCCAGAAGTAACAGCCCACCAGTCTTTCATAGTTTGCAGAGCCCTTCCATCTTGAAAACCTGATGTCTGAACTAGTTAAAACTGACCGTTCTAAGGCTAGAAAAATCTCCCCAAATTATAGACTCTTTCAAAACTTTTGTAAGCCAAATATTTTGTTGTTGCTCTTGGAAGAAAACAAATCCTTGGGCAACTGAGCATAGAAAATAGGGCTGAACAACCTGTTTAGAAATCCCAACCTGCCTAAACATAGCAAGTTTCAGCTTGACGAAGACTGATTGTGCTGAGGATGGCCTGAAGCCCACAAAACGCAGCTAACTTCCGTGTTAGTTAGGAGCTTCGGTGAGCTGGGAGAGACTTCCATTTAAAAAGAAGGCTCCATGCAGCTATTTTAACTGGATTTAGTTTTGCTCACAAAATATAAACAAGAAAAAATAAATTAAAAAAAAACTCAAACAACAAACTATTGAAATAATCTAGATGTCATTCTTTCAGTATTATAGCAACAATCTCTGAGATGTTTGTCAGGGTTTTATGGATGCCAATATCTTCCACTACTTATTCAGAAAGGTCCCAGATGTGGAAAATTTCCCTGAATCGCTCATGGTGTTGGTGGAAAAATGTAGAAGAAAGGAGCAAAGGGGACTGATTCACTACAGTGTTTTATTCCAAAATGACACATGGATGTAATACTGCTGGGATTGATTGAGTCATGTAAACATATTTTGGCTCAAAATATCTATTAACGTTTTGAGGAAGGGGACGCTGTCTCCTACTACTTCAAAATAGCATGAAATGTTTTTTATGTAAAACAGTAGGGGTTGCCAATAATTCTCCAGGCTGGTTGAAAACACTTTCACATGACTTCAGGTAACCATATGTTATAAACTAGCTGAGACCTGGGAAAACACTCTAGGCAGTGGAAGGCAGACAGGTAAACTTAGCTTCATGCTTTGCTTTTAGAAGTTCCAGTACATACTGCCACAACCAGTTTTTGTTTTGTTTTTTTTCCCAGAGAACCAGTCTGTAACCACAGACGAATGTTTTTCTCTGTTGAAACTCATCCTTATGGCACGACAGCCTGCCTAATTCTTGGTTATACTGCATATGTAATAAGAATGCTCAAACATAAAAAGGATGAAAGACCAAAGTGGGAGAAATATTCCCTCAATTTCATTTTCCAGAAAAGCAAAATCTGGCATACGCACATCTTTTTGTTGGTTCCCAATGCTGAAACAGTGGAAGTGTACAGCAACCACTGATGACATTTAGGCTTCTTTGTTAATTTTTTCTACATATTCTTTGTCTTATACTCTGGATTGAACTCAATGTGTTCCATAGCCTGAGATATACAGACCCTTCCTTCTAGTTTCTGTTGTCTAGAATCTGTCATCTAGTATCTGCTTCATTCACCTTTTGTGTCTAACCTTGTAAATCATTCCTTATCTCACTTGGGTGATTGTGCCAATAAAAATTTCAATAAAATAATGTTACGAGGCCTTAAGTTCATGTCCTACAACTCCGTCAAAAGAGCAGTTCAGGGTGAAAACCAAGATTTTCTTCACTGCTTGGCCTAAAAATTCATCCTTGACATCTGAAAGTCAAACTGTTCTTTCTCCATATATTTGAGCAGCTACAAAAACTGATCTATGGAAATCTAGGCCCAAGTTCAGCAAAACACAGCAATTTGCTTAATAATGGATAAGACAAAACCAATCCAGCTCCTTTTTCTGTGTATGGTCTGTGCAAGGCCACCCAGAGCTAAGGAAGTAAGAAAATTGTTTTCATAAGCAGCACAGGTGGGCACAACTGAAGGAAAACATTGTAATTTCATATTTATGTGCATTTGTGCTCCCACTTTCCATCTGATCAGGGATCCTCTGTCCTGCACAGGTTCTCACTGCATCCTTGAGCAGGGATGGAGCTGCCATTACAGACCGAGCTGGGCATCACCAACAGGATCACACTCACACAGAACTGTTGTTCAGCTACACAGCTGCACTGAAGAAACTAATGTTCTCTTGTTTAGTCGTACTCCAACTGTCTTCGCTCATGGTGAGCAATCCTTTTGAAGTCAGTTTGTCTACGCAAGTGAGTAATGGCCTCGGGATCCAGCCCTTCAACAGTGTATGACGTGTTATGTTTCAAGTGCTTCTGCACTGTTGTTTTTAATACTGCATTGCAATTTACCTACTGGAATTATCTTCTGAATAGCTTCTTTCCATGGATTCCATTATGTATATTATTTTATTTATTACATTTTCACTTTGATCTGCATGCCAATCAAGATAAGCTCAATAAAGATAGAATTTTAATGAACACAAGGAACTATGTGTAGCTGCAACAGCCAGTTTTACTAGTTTTAGGGGTGTGTGCATTTATTTTTACTTGTGTAATATCCAGATTGTAAGGTAGCAGTGTACAAAGCATTTCATATTCATTTGGCTGTTGTAAAGGATGAGATATCTCTATTACTTTCACAACTATCGTAAGTACCTCATTTTATCTGTTTCATGTTTTTTGTTCTATTAGACAGAATTAAAGGAGGCTGGTAGAAAATCCAAATACTAAATAAAATCATGACAAAGATTAATATCTTCCTAAGAGCATACCTAGGAGCCTCTAAGAGAAGAGACTGTTAACAGTAAAATGTGTACCACCTGGCTCTAGATTAGTTATCAGAGAATCATTGAATACCAGATTGTAAGGGACCTCAAGGATCATTAGGTCCCTTTTCTTGACAAAAGCATAGCCTAAACAAGATGGCCCGACACTCTGTCCAGCAGAAACTCAAAAGTATCCAACACTGGGGAATCCAGCACTTCCCTGGGGAGATTATGCCAATGGCTGATTGCGAGCATCCTGAAAAATTTTCCAACTGGAATGTTCCCAGGATTAACTTGAGCCCATTACCCTTTGTGTTTTCCATGTGACTCCTTGTAAAAAAGGGAGTGTCCACCTTCCCTGTAGCCACCCTTTAAATAGTGGAACACGGTGATAATGTTTTCCCTAACCCTTCTTTCCTCAGGGCTGAACAAATTCAATTTCCTCAGCCTTTCCTCAAATCGCAGATTTCCCAGTCCTTTGGAACTTTGGAATCAGTCCTTTGAAACTTTTGAATCACTCCTTTGATTATCTCTTTGGCCCTTCTTTGGACCCTCTTCAGCCTGTCCACATCTTTTTTGTATAGTGGAGACCAAGACTGAACACATCATTTTAGGTGTAACCTGACAGGTGCAGGGTAGAGTGGGATAATGACTCCTTTATCCCTCATGGTGATGCCCCTGTTGATCCAACCCAGAATCCTGTGGGCCTTCTTTGCCCCAGCTGCACACTGTTCACCCACACTAAGCATGTTGTCCGTCGTGTTCCCAGGCCCCTTTCCACAGAGCTTCTCCCCAGCCAGGTAGATCTCAGCCTGTGCTGCACTCCTGGATTATATTTACCCAGGTGCAAGATCTTACAGTTGTCTTTGTTGAATTTCCTAAGGTTCTTGTTAGCCCATACTTCTAGCGTATCCAGATCATCCTGCAGGGTGGCTCTCCCTTCCGAAGTGTGCCTTTCCCCACTCAGTTTGGGAGTTTGCCAGCTGGTCAGGGTACCCTTAATCACATTATCTAAATCATTTATGAAGGTATTAAACAGTGTGGGCCCAATATTGATCTCTGGGGGACCCTCTAGATGGATGTTTCCAAGGTCAGGATCAAAGAAACTTAAACCTGTTCAAGCCCTTTGCCTGGAGGAGAAAGGGTGGAAAACAAACAGCAGCTTTGGCTTTCTGTTGCTTCTAGTAAGAGAAAAGTGGTACAGAACTGAGTGGAATACATGGAAAACACACAAGGAAGGACTAAGGCTTAGAGATGTGCACAACTTTTAACATCTTTCTTTACTGTAATGTATCTTTTGATACATAATACATGGATTACCCAAGTACAGCAATCAACACAAGCTCTTGGAGAGATGCAATGTTGGATTTACCAGGTCAGCCTGGGCTTGGTCAGTGCTCTGCATTTCTGCTGGGACAGATTTGCTGCTACATGTGGGATTTCCAGGTTTTGACAAATATGGACATACCAGCAAGAGGCCTGTCTATATTGACCATAGCCCTGGAAAAAGACCACTCTTACACCAGACAGCTTCAAGCAGAGTACATACTTCTCTGTATTTTGTTCAGATGTGATGATAGTCTTCTGCCTCGTTTCAGGGAAAGTATTACTTTAATTCGAAAGTAGTTGAAGAATCTCTGTTAATTTTCAAACAGAAATGATAAAGTACAAATCACTTCTTTCCCTTTACTCAACCCTGCAGTACAGCAAGGTTTGACCTCAAGTCATTAGCAGAAACCTATTGCTAAACAATTGGGATGAACAACTGAATTAAAATCCATACAATAATTAAAAAAAAATAAATCTTGCTCACTTTAGGAGTGAGTTAATATCTTATTTGGTCCTGATGTGCCCTTTTGTATAACCTGCACAGTTAAGGCCCAACACAATATGAATATGGGTTGGATTGCAACCTCTGCACTTCAAGAGCCAGTCCTGCTCCATTGGCTTCAAAGAAAGATGAAAAATGAAACCACAATACAGTGCCCTACAGGTTGGGTAAACACATAGGAAAGTTGTGCAGCATTACAGGTTCCATCAAGAAAACCCAAGAGCAAGAAGAAGGCATTCGCCCATTAGCACAAGGAAAATGAACTATATATACCAGGCAAACAATTTCACCTCCCTTGCCTCAAAGGGAAAATAACCACAGGAGGTGTATTCTTGGTGTACACACACCTTCCCAGTGAGTAGGCTGGAATAGTGAGCAGCTCTCCAGAGATCCCTGCAGGTGTGTGAACTCTTCCCAAGAAAGAGTCAAGTTAAGGTTGGTGGAAAGGCAATTTAAGTGGAATCCCTGGTAAAATCTCACTGGCCAGAGGAAGCATTCCATGCAGGCCTGCTGACAGCATGAAGTTGAAAGGGGAGGCAGCTCTCATACATGATCTATCAGTAGCTTTGACATGTGCAGGGTGGCTTCACTGAGATGCCTCAGAGACCTGCAAAGCCATGCTGCCGAACAGCCTGCCTTGTTCATCCCCCAGGGCTACAACATTTTCTCTGCTGCCACATCCCTCTGGGAACAGACTTCCTTTATGGGTCTGGCTGGGAATCCGTGGCCTATGGGCTGGGCGGGGCTGGGTCTAGAGCTCAGTTCCAGAGGACCTGCAGCCACCCTAGCAGGAGGAAGGCAGATACAGATGTCTCGCTACTGCATGGAAGGTGAATGCTAATTGTGTTTCTAGTTATCACAGAAGAAGCCTATTGCGTGCATCGATATGAAGCCTACAAAGAAAAACCTCAACTAAACCATAGGTTTAAGAAACAATTCCCATCCTGTGGATTGCAGAACCTCCTCGTCCATGAATCTGTAGCAAATGATACAACAGAGTCGCATCAGGTGCAACAACATTTGATCCTTCACAAGCCATAAAGCAGACGGTTTATCACCTAACTCCACAAAACAGGGCCCACATTATTATTATGATGAGCACAGCCTTGTACTCTGTCAGAGATTAATTTATGTGCTAACAAATGGATTTCGTACTGAGTGCTAGTGACAGGACTGAAGTACTTTTGCTGAAAGAAATGTGGGTTTAAGTCATAACATTCTTAAAATTATGGTCACATCCAAAACTTTTTTCTAAAGCAAAACTGTCTTTCGATTTCCTGTGTTACAAAAATAAATGAAGTATTTTGGGTTTCTTTTGAGTAAAATGTTAAATTTTATTTGACATCTTCACAGTACATTTTCTTTTCAATCAATTCAAGATGATTACTTGAATGACAAAATGTTATCAAGATACCAAGGAAGTCAATTATTCTCACAATCTTGTCTCAGTGATTATAAGTTAAGTATATTTTTAAAAGGCAAGTGCTCTGAAACAAAAAAACATTGCAAAGTAATGTAAAGGAAACAAATGTGATGTAAATGAATCTCCCTAGTGCCAGTAAAAAAAGTACTTTGAGATATGTCTTGGAAACTAAAGAAACAGGATAAATAAAAAGTATTCAGAATCTTGTATTTTTCAACTAAATATCAATATGTACATTAAATACAAATGTTACAATTGTTCTGATAGAGACTGAAACTTTACCCTGTGTGACTAGCTATCTGTGAGGAAACAGATTAAAGGGGTATTTGCCATCTAACAAACACCTACAACATTACAGAGAAACCCTCTGAAACATAATTCTGATTTAGAAAAGGCCTCCTAAAGCTTCAGTGTGAATATTCAAGAAAATCATCAAGTACTAAGAAAACACTGACATCAGAATTACAAAATCATCTGTCTGGGGACAAAAAATAGGGTGCCATGCTAAAAATACATCACATAAAAAACTCTCTTGATAATCTATTTAAAAATAGGTGCTTGATTTCAGATGCAGTTTTACGGAGTGGGTCAGTGAATCAAAGCAATATAAGGCTGGAAATTACTTTAAGAGGTTGCAGTGTTCCCACAGGCATTTTTCTAGCCCACCCTTAAAAGCCTCCAAAACCAGGAGATTTTCAATTCCCTCAAGTGAATCTATCTTTTTATGGTAATCTTACTGTAGTAGACTTTTACATTGCCTCCTCACTCTTTCCCCTTTTATACCAAACAGTTTTGTCTTACGGTTCTTCCTTTATATGTCATGTTTTCTAAACCTCTTACCCTGCTTGTTACCTTCACCTGGAGTTTGCCTAAGTACTTGTACAAGTGCAGTGGCAAAAATGGGCACAGTCTTCCAACTGAAAATTCACAAACAACGCATAAAGCTAAGCAGTCACTTCTGTCTCTTACAGGTGATGGTTTTGATCACATCATGCTGAATTGGTCTTGTTCACAACAGCTTCAGATTGCCGTCTTGGGTTGAGCTTCACGGTAATCTCCAACTCCTTACCTGCCATGCTGCTATATTTCATTACTCTCCATGTTATTTGTGTGTTTGATTTCTGCCTCTGATCTGCAGTTCTCTGCACTTCTCCCTGCTTAGTTTCATTCTGTGGATTTCAGGCCACCCCTCCACTTTGCCCATTTGATTCCTGAAGCTCTCCTTCAAAGTGTTTGGAGCATCATTCCATTCTATTTTCACTCAGAGAACGAAAAAGGTACATTAAGGCTTTCACCTTGAATCATGCAACAATCCATATGTTTTAAAATAAATAAATTTCTAATATAAATACCTGAACTTTCCAAACAGTGATTTAATAAACCTCCCATGTTTAAAAAAGAAAATAATTAAAGGCACTCATACTACAGGTATGAATAAATACTTCTGATTAGACAGCAAAAGAGCAAAACTTATGCTTCACTTGTAAACTGTTTGCTTTGGCATTTGCTATGTAATGTGTCTGTACAAAGAGAAGGCTAGTCATGCAACATAATTATTTTCCCACCTATTCTTGTCACAAAGTTTCCTGAAAGTGCAGTTTCTTTTTTCAGTCCTTGTACATAACTTCAAAATAGTATCTCCTGGTCACAAAACTCCTATGTTGTGTAAATATCTTTTAGGGCATTTGATCTTTCCCTCTTCTTTCCTCCTCTTCCATTAGCAGTTTTTATTGCAGCTGCCTGAATACAAGGTAATGAAAGCTCATGTTTCTGTTTACACTCGGTCCGTACTGGTGCACAGAACAAGGAAGGAAACAAAAAGTCTGGGCATCGTTATAGAGATTGTCATCAAACAACCACTATTTTCTAGTTTGTACTTTAATCAGTGTCTGGAATGACACTTCAGGACCTGGCAGTTAATGCATTAAAGGGACTTCTTCAGGGATTATTTGCAAAATACTCTTTTGTTTCTGTGCACAGAGAAAGGCAGAATATTTTAACCTGATAATAATTTAAATCAGATAATAACTTATAATTGTGTATGACGCACAATTATTGAGTGATTTGTGATTATGTAATGATTTCTGTTCTTCCAACAGGGTATGCAACTCTGCTCAGTGTTACACGGGGATGAGAGGTGAATCAGATTGTTATCTATATACCCTAGTTGTCCTTTGGACTTTTCCAGGAGAACAATGGAAAGTCTCCAACAGTGAGAATGATGCTGTTATTTCACATGAGGGACAAGGACGATAAGAAAAGCCAGGCAGAGTGCATCCGTCTTGAAGCTGTGGGGAGCTGCACCTCTCTACATTACTGTACTAAGGCACATGGCAAGAGAAAAAAATGGGCCAACAACAGATCTCCCATAAGCCCTCCATTTCTTGCTGAATTCCATCTGCACAATGACACAGGAGGTACTGACGTCCAGTGGCTATTTCATCCGCTCGTCCTGCAAGTTCTGCAGACAGCTTTTCTGATACTCTCTGCACTAGAGAACAACCTTTCTTCTTCTTCCCTTCATCTGATCCATTCCTGGTTTTCCATTCAGAGGATGGTCGAGGGGCTATACAAAATCACTGAGATTCAGGCCTAAAATGTATTTTCTCTGGTTTTGTTATTATTCTTATTAAACACACTGCAGCCAGGCTCATTTGAAAACAAGCAAGTCATCTTGTGTCACTGATCCTTTGAATCAGTGTATTCGCAACAGCAATATGATCATCTTTTGGTATATTTATTGCAATCAACACAATATCAACATTTCAAGAAGAGAGTATACCTAATTCTAAATATAGTGGTTTAATCATCCAAGCCGGTCAGAGCCAGCCCCTCAGTTCTGGGCTATCAGTTGCTTACCAAAGTAGCTCTCCATGCTCATTGATTAACTTCCAGCTTGGACAGCTTTCTTAGGCAACAGACAACGATATGACTCACAGGCAGGACAGAGCTGACTGTAAACCACTGAAACCAAATAAAAGCAATGTAAGTTTAGTACAGGCTTCATGTACATCTCAGCTGAGTAAATATTTGTGTGATCGGCCCAAGCAGAGCCCTGTACTGCTGCAGTTATGCTATTAGCTAATTCACTGATAGCGTGATGATATTAACACTGGCTATAGTGATACCCTTGATGGCAGCACAGATACACCTTAAAAAGGAAGAGATTTACTAAGCTTGTTTTATAATAATTTCCAATTACAACCAACAAAGACTTCCGATCCTTATTTGTTCTTCTAACTCACATTTTGCAATGTTCAGTAAAAAAAAGCAAACACCCCAGTAGCAACACCTATGTGCCTTCAAATATCTACACAGGAACTGAACTGGTCTCATTCAAAATATGTGAATCCAGCTAAAAACTATATACATTAAAAATAGGAATTTAGAAAACTAGAAAACTTACCTATTTGCAAGGAAAAATAGTCACACTGAATTGCAGTTTCAGTTGTGTCAAACCTGAAAGATCAAACAGATTATCAGTGCATTATTTGTATGCAAACTGGTCAACGAGAGACGTGTAGAAAAAAATATTATTGACACAATGCAGGCAATATGAATTAAGAATTGAATATGGCACAGTCGGATAGATAGATAGAGGGACAGATCTGGAATGAGGAACTGTCTACTCTGTACAAAGATAAGTGGTAGGGGAAACATTCTATTTGTATTCGATTAGTACATAAATATTACAGTTTCCATGGTGTTGGTATTTGTCAATCTACTTTCTAAGGAGAAGTTCAAATACTGAATAGTTAAATGACTAAGAATGTCATTTGAATGTTAGTTCAAAAACTTAGTATGTAACAATATCCACCCAACGCATTCACAAATTCCAAACCACCACAATTACTTTTGAAATTATAACCCCTCCCATGAAATATGTATAAACAGAACTCTCCCTAGCGAGCCCTTGAAAATCTGGCCCTTTGGCCCCAATCTTTGGTTCCTCATTTAGTTAATTAATAAGTTTTTCCCAGAAAATAAATTTCATACAAATCTGAACAATGGATAAATTCATGGAAAACATGAAGAGCTCATAGGCAAATCATGAACAGCAGAAACATTTGGAGTTCTTCAAACAACTTCATAGATCATAAGACCTCTTATTTTGCATAGTGCCAGAAAGAGTGGGGTTCTACTGCATCTAAGAGGCAGTGTGGCAACAAATCCGTAGATGGGTAATGCCATTCTAGAGAGGAAATGACAGTTATGTGTTGCAATTATTTAGTTTCTCTCTATTCCTGGCATTATTGTTAAATTTAACCTGTTTTTCCTAACTCTCTATACTACAAAAAACTGCAGTCTGTTGAAATATATTACTGTTCAAGTGGGCTCTGCAATTGCTATTCTCTAATTACTACATGGAGTACTAAAGAAACTGTTACAAAGGGAGTGAGGAACATGTTTAAGCAGCTTTAAAAATCCCAATGAACTGCATCTGTATTTTTAGACACCTAAGTGCTTATGAAAAGCTAGCTCTTTGCAGATACATAATTTCAAGCCCATGATAGCTTGTCACAGAGGACACCATTCACACACTTGGAGTTA
Organism: Ara ararauna; assembly: GCA_028858755.1. NCBI lineage: Eukaryota > Metazoa > Chordata > Aves > Psittaciformes > Psittacidae > Ara > Ara ararauna. The sequence goes on from CM054378.1 coordinate 91,282,356, forward strand.
CACGTTACTGAGTGCTTTGCAGAATTAGGGTCTGCTTTATCTGTCGACTGGAAGTACAAACAGCTGGAAACTTTTTATTAACCAGCCGGAAGGGAGGGAAATAAAATGAGAATTTAATAAATCATTAAAATGTTCCAATGACTGGTTTTGCATGAAAAATTCAAGCAAACTCCAAACCTTTTCGGATAGAAGTCTCAAAGGCACATCAATGTTTTCTGAGTAATAAAAACCCACCCTTGTGCTCACTTATTTCATTTACCCACTTGCTGGCTTCATCCTGCACTTTTGAATAAGACAGCTCTCATTAAAACTAATGGCAGCTTTGCCTAAACATGCACCTGCAGGATCAGGCTTCAATTGCTGAAACTCACATTTACTCCCTGAAACTACCAGCAGATCAGCATGTTGATAAGCCCTGAATACATTACCGCAGGAGAACATACAAAGCTGCGTTTGAACAGGTGACATTTCCTTTTCAAGGCAGACCTGTTCAGAAGTTTAGCATTAATCATTTCCAAGCAGGCATAACAGAATTATCTACTATATCTGTCAACTTTCTGTTTCTTATAAAGGTAAACTTCTTCAACCTGTAGAAAATGATGTCAAAAACAATAAAATAGGGCCACTGATTAACTACCTAGTGCAATTTAACAGCAGCATCAGAACTTGCTCCATCAACAGTTGCTACATGTCAGCAATATATATGTGAATACACATATGCATATTTATATACTGCTTGAAGTAAAAGACAATATTTGGTTTGCTTACCTCAGGCTCAGTTCTACAGAACACTAATGTCACAATTGACTTTTCACTGAACACACTGAACACACCAAACTGGAGTAGTGATCAGTATCTCTGTATGCTACAACAGGGTGCAACAGATGCACCTGGATCCTATTCTAAGGAGACTCGACAGGCTTTGTTTCAACTGCTTGAACTGCTACAACCCAGTTTTTGCAACAAACAAAAGGGAAAAGCACTTGTGTACTTCTAACAATACCTGTAGCACTCTAGAAGCACCTACTACCAACCATGGCACTGCCCATGTGGCTGAGAAAGAGGGCTGGAAAGAGCCCTCAAGTTTCTGTTTGCCTTAGTGTGCCTGGCAAAGCTACCTGGTGAGCTGTGGGGTGCAGAGCAGGATTGTGAACTAAGGGGGAGTCTCCTGGACTCTGCAAAGTAGCTTTCAGCCACAGCTGGGGCTGCGCTTGCAAATTTTACTACTTATGTAGCCCAGCTGCATGTCACACTAATGAATGACACTTGTACGAAGCCGTTCTCCAGCCTCAAAGCTGGCCAACTCACAGTGTACCATGCCATTCTTATTAAACTCTTTTACTCCCCAAAACAGGGTGGCCACACTCACATGGACACCTGGAAACAGTCCCTGGCCTCTGCTGAGTCCCCAGTTGTGCCACAGAATTATTTCAGGGAGTGCTTGATGGCTGGGGCCAAAAGCATGTCAGCAACCGCTCTGATGGCTTAAGTTCCACTGCTCTGGCACCATTTAATTTACTAGTGGAAAGGCAAACTCAGTGCATGTGGTCTTGGGAGCAGCATCACGGAGGATCTCAGAGTGAATGTAGAAATAGCCCCTGAGGCTATTGATGGGACAAGTAACTCCTCAATCTGATCAAGATTATCAACATCTGGCCTATAATTAACACCACTGTCCAAGCTGGCAATACACTGATAATACTTAGTAATACTTAGCATTGCTGTAGCTTGCTTTGTTTTGATTAATGACTGTGCATTTAACTAACAGTATACATTAACTGTTATTAACAGGACATTAATTGTTAACTACACATTGCCTAAATATTAGATAATATTAATATATTAATCAATATACCTATAGATTAAATTATTTGGAAAAAATCTCATTTGTATATCAGAAATATATTTCTTAAATTAATACCCATGGAGGATACTGATTAAAAAATTCTGAGCTTTTTTATTCCTTTCTTACTGGGATATTTTTACTGATCTAGCTGTGGAAATAACCACTCTACCTGTATGATCACCAAACAACTACCACATTCCTATAACCTCAGATCTTATCATCATCTCTACTACCTTTGCAGCACCAATTATCAAAGTTTACTCATCAAGAAGCAACCATTCCACAATAAAAATTAATTTCCATGCCAGAGTAATAACCTGAATACAGCTTCTTGACAACCCCAAATCCAGGAGCTTTTATTTGAAATTGGACTCTTAGGTTTCTATCTCTATTTTTCTCCACCAGGAGGCTAAGCAAAACAGAGTATGTACCCAGATGCTACTGCCATAGGCACTAACTTGAAAGACTGAGCTAGACTATGGATGGAGAAGGCTTCGTGTTTGAGGGTGCAGTGCTGAATGTGCTGAACTCTCTGCAATAAATACCTTGCACCAGGACTAGGAGAAGCCTGCAACATGGGGCTTAACCAGCCTGTGAGCACTTACATCCAAGCTTGCTTTCTTGCAATGTCCCAGTACCACCGCACACATCTCACTTTCACAAACTCTTGCTTTTTTGACTCAGGAAGTTCCACACACACCTAGATTTGTGCCTCAGGCATATTTCCCCTGTGATGAGCTGAGGAGCTTGGCCCCTGCTCAAGCCTTAGCCTCAGTAGGATTCACAGCCTGAGGAGCCTCAGTAGGATCCACAGCCTGAGGAGCTTTGATCCATTAGTCTTTCCTAAGGCGTCCTACACGCAGTCTGGATCCATTTGTCTCCATACAACAGTGCGGCTCATACCGCTTTTTGTAAAACATAGCCAAAGGAACAGCTGCCAACAACCGCTTTGTATACAAGAATTTAGTGGCTAGGGTGTTCGTGAATGATGGGTGATATGGAGTTTATGGTAGTTTCCCATCTGCAAAGTTTCAACTACCCATCTTCCAGGCATCTTCAAGCTGCCGGACTGCATGAAAAACAAACACAGGCACCTAGAAAAAGAGAGAGAAAGCAAGAAAGGATATGATTCTGCATCCATTGCCAAGGAGAAGAGTCCTAGGTGTTGGTCCTTGTTCCAAGAGTTGTTTGTATATTTTATTTAATGATTACTTCATGTAAACAATCCTAATATGAGGGACAGGAATCTCTGGTGCCAATCCAAAGCCTGTTGAAGTCAAAGGAAATCAAAGCCAACTAAAGTCAATAGAAAGTTTTCCACAGATTTCAGTAGGCTTTGGATCACTTCAGGGATACTTCTTGGGTGGTAAAGGCTCCATGCCAATGCACTGAAGGCATGCACCAATTGCATACTAACACACACGTTGTTGTGGCTTATTGCTATATTGGAACCAGCCTTTGAAAACTATCATAATATCCTGAGGCAAACTAGAGAGTCAATTATTCAAAATGTTGGTCTTGAATGTTTAAAGGCCCAGTCATGGGCTCCTTAGGCTGTTCCCACTGCCTGCAATGAGAACTCTCTCTGAGGAGGCCAGAGTCAAGCTCTGAGACTCGTATTTGCAGGGTATTTTGATGCCCTGGGCACAGCCATGACTGCAGTTTAATGCAGAGATAGCTAACCTGACTTGAAACTATGTAATGTGGATAATGAACACAATTTAGCTGCATTAGCATAGCACTTCACATGGGTTAATTAGCCCTGCCAAGAGGCAGAGTTCACTAGCCTGAGGAGAAAGCTGAACGAAGATAGACTACTTCCGACTTGTTTAGAGGTAGCTTTGCAAAGCAGTGGTTTCTGCCATGTAGACATGCTAACTATTCTCCTATTCCAAACAGTGCACAGCTTCAGATTCTGAGGCATCTGTGGCAGCTTCTGTGGACCCATCTGCCCACTCCATGGAAGGGTCTGTTGTGCATTTCAGGCACCAGCGCGCACGCACTGCTGACTTCCCTCTGACCAGGCAAATCAGTCCCAGGTTAAAGTTTGGCATGCAAAACTTTAGCAAAGAGATTTTAATTACTTTCTTTTTCCAGAAAACAAAATCTATCAAACAAACAACCCACAATCTGTTGTTTTAGTGATTTCAGTAGTGCAAGGCTTAGATTCCCGGAGGCTATTTCCAGCACAAATCAACATAGTCTCATCACTGTGCCTTGACCTTGTCCTTCATTCCTGCCTGCAGTGGCCATTTCTCTAAGGTTGGATGGGTAGCCTTTTCACACACAAGGATTCCATTTCAGATTCCTTTTTCTAAAGACACACCTTCCATTAAAACTGTTTTCCTGGCAACTCTGCAAGTCTAATTCGCCCAATGCAGTTTTAAGCTTTGTTTATTAATTTGCACAAGGTTTCAGTTAACATACAAGCCATTTCAGTATCTTCACAGTAAAAATACCTAAAGCTACTCCAGGATTAAATTCAGATAGAGTTTATGATTCTGCAATCCACTTTATGCACTATTTATACTTCAGTGTCTTGATGAATATTGCACTGGATCTGTCCCTGTCTTTGACTTAGGACCTCCTCATGGCAAGTATGATAGTCTCAGTCCCAGAAGATGTATAATCTGTGAGAGACCTAAATGAGAACTGAAGTTGCTCAACTGAGAACCCCACAGGATTTTACCCATAAATAAAGATCAGATCTTTACCCCACAGAGTTAGAGATAAATTAAACACAAGCAGACAGATAGACCAGATACCTGCCATGTTTCTCAAGTGAGTTGCCACATTGTGGGCATTCATATAACCAGCTGGCGAGGTGCAAGAAAAAGGAGGAGCAGCATTTGATTTGGTGTGATCCACCTTGGTTCTAGGAGCATCTCTATGGCAATCAATTTCATACTAATTTCCTGTGCTAGGCATGTGACACCACACATCTGTATTCAGTAGGCAGTGCAAAATTCATTTCTGTACAGCCACCCCAGACTGTTTTGTGGTTGCTGGCAGAGTCATGTGCTTGTGAAGAGTGTTTTCCTTCCCTGTCCAGCACATAGGGAAGATGTGCTTTCCTTGTTTTGGAGGTACCTCACACAAACACTGCCAGTGGAGTTCTCTCACATGTGTGCTACATGACTCAGATTACAGACAAAGGGCAAACCTGCACCTCAACAGTAACTTCTCCAGGGCGCTAAGTAGTTAAAGTAGATAGATAGGCACACAGAGTGCAGCAAGCAACTCCTTACATAAGACCACCAGAAGCTACCAAGGAGGCAACTGCAAGGACACATTAAGCCCCTTGCAGGTTCTGGCTGTAAATTAGATTTCTTGTCATGGTAATGAGAGAGTCATCTGGGGCTATGGTGAGATCCCAATGCAAAGTCAGTTCTTGACTACTCCTGCCCAAAGTGGTGTTTCAAAATCCACCCAGCCATTTGCATTAAGAAAAATAACTTCTCAAAAGTAACCTCTCAGAACAAAAAAGTGGTGTTCAGACTAGAGAAGGGGTAAAGAATGGAGCTATTTCCATAATGTAGATGTAGCTCTGTACTCAGGAAGGGATTGTGCCTTAGTTTTTGTGGAAAATCTGGATATTTAGAACTCTGAGAGCAAACAAGGATTTCAACCAGCATTTACAGGCGCATGGAATTTTTGTCATTTAAAACTTTACAAGAGTCCTCAATGGGTGAACATACTGTGTGCTTGTTGTACATTCATATGCCCAATAGGCTAAATAACTTCAAATAAATTTACTCTGCTGCTTGCTGAAAAGCCTTTTTAACATTATACACCTTCAGAAATGTTACGGTACCTGGTGCCAAGAGTTTGTATTTTTAAAATTCCTAGCTTCAGCCTGAGTTCTGAACTGATTAAACTCAGTGAGAGTTCTGACATTGACTTTAAAGAGTGAAAGATCAAACAATTATCTGACAGATTGTAACAAGACCTAGAAATAATTAGGGAGTCTTGAAGCCTGTACATACAGGGGATTTTTTTTTGCTTTTAAATAAGAAATGTATTAATGAATGTATTTTGGAAATATTAGTTTAAATTTAGAAGTGGGAAGATTTAGCATTAAGACAGATATTTGACTCAAGTTTATGTACTTGTTTCATATATTTTGCACATTTTTGACATCTCTTCTTATCTAAATAAGACTAGACTAAGCCAGGGTGACAGTTAGGTTGGAACTAATGTAATGTTCTACAGATACAAGTAGATTAGTTAGTCAGATACAAGTAGATTCCAATTTTCCTTTCATATCCTTTCTTCCTGTCTCCAACATTAATTCTGATTCACAGAAGACATCATGAGAACAACATTTCACTGAACTGTGTGGGCTGCACTTAAGACTTTTGGTATCTATCTCTGCAGTTACAGCTTGAGACCTCTTCAGTGAACAAGCAATTGCAAATTGTTTCCAAAACGTTGCAGCCTCCTGAGCAACCAGTTGCCTAAACACAGTCTTCCCCAGGTCACGCAAATGTGGGAGACTGGGTGTCTCTGTCACTCAGGAACAATATAACCAGGAAGTACAGAAACATGTTAGTGAGAGAACTTTGTGGCTGTGCAGATGTACACACATAATCACTTTACTTTAAATGAGAGGATGTTAGCACCTCTTTAAGAAAACAAGAAACTCTTGGGCACTCCTTGAGCATCTCCAGTATTCCTCATGTGGGCTGAAACCTTTTAAAGTGTCAGTACTCTCTCACAACAACATAGAATGCCTGAGCTTTTCTAAAATGCGCTGTTATTCTTGTTAAATCTACATACAAGTCTTATCTTTTTTACATTTAATTTGTTTAGTTTCTAGATAACGACACAAGCCCTTTTCCTACCACAATGTGCAGCCACAAAACCTAGAATAAATATGAAGACAGTAAGAAAATGCTGGATTGTGTTTCATAGTTTGTAAAAGACAAACTGATATGTCTCATTCTTGTAACAGGACAAATAATATTTCCATAGAATCACCAAACAGTCTGGGCTAGAAATGACCTTCAGGATCATCTAGTTCCAACCCTCCTAGCACGGTCAGGGACACCTTCCATTAGACCAGGTTGCTCAGAGCCCTGTCCAATCTGGCCTTAAACTTACAAATTGTAGATATTTTCAGGAGCCCATCACAACAATACCACATTGTTGTTTAAGAGTATTCTACTCCTTAAAAGTGAAATCAAAACATGGAATTGGTCAAGGTGTCACATTTCACATACTTATTTCTGGAAAAGGTTCAGACACAACTTCATTAAGCACATACTTATAAAAGACTACTCATGTCAGTTTTCTAACATTTGAAGTAACAGGAAAACTTGGTGTTCAACAGCTCCCCCAGATTTGTGCTCTGTAGATGTAGTGCATAGCAGAATCATTTAAATATTTTATTAAATTTTATCTTTTAATAAATTCACTGATCGGTGTTTTCTTCCGGTTTTGACTGGGAATCGTCATCTGATGGCTAACCTTGAGGATATCTCTGCCATGACTGCTTAAAGGTGTCCAATAGAAGGACACAAGTAAACCTAACCCTGTGCAAAGGTTGAGCAGGAAGCAATTTGGAAACCCAGATAACAGAGACACAACCCAAGCATTCATCAGTAAACCCATGAGAAATTAATGATCTGGAAGTCTGCTTCTGGTTTCTTCTTGTCATGACTGAGTTGGCAAAGTAAGAAGAAAACCAAGAAGTCTAAATAAAGTAATAACATGGTTTTGAAGTTTTCCTTCTATTTTTTTATTCTTTTCCAAAGATAAAGTTTCTAATTTTTGTTAACAAAATGAAAATTCTATTAACTACATTGCCTCCTGCACAGGGGGACTGACTTTTGGCAGGGGCAAAAGCATCAGTGAGTAATGCCCGAGATTTTGCAGCCATAATTTAAAGGCATTAATTTATTTTTTCATTTATTCATCTGTCAGACCAACTCATTGCCTGGTAACCCCAACTATGTCCTTTCATGTAAGGAAAAGGACCAGTAAGAAGATGTGGCTTTGTGTCCCACAGAAAACTTGGAGAAGTAGCAGGGAAGCTGAAGACGAAGACTTTGACATTTCTTTCCCTCCCCAGTAAATCAGTGCTACTGTTCAGGACTGAGAACTTACGCTGCATGCACCTGTGCATCAGGTGGAAAGAAACAGGGGGATGTAATTCAATCTGCTGTTCAGGCCTTTGGGGAGGGCAAACCATTGCAAGCAGCATGGGCCTCTACGATGAGTAACCAGGTAAAAAACAACAAATGGAAAGACTTTCTTGAGGTGCCATCCACATTCTACGAAAACATTAAATTAATAGTTCAGTTTCAGGTCATTTAAAAACCAAAACCTGCTTTGAGTTTAGCTCAGTTCCCTGCAATGATAATTGTAGATAATCCCAGTTTTTGTTGGTTTTTTTTTTGGGGGGGGGGGAGTTTGGCTTTTTTTTCCCAATATTCAGTGTAATCCTACGCAGTTCATTCAAACATCTGTATAACCACTTGTCTATAAAAACTGAAATATGCAGTCAGTTTAGTGAGGTCTAGAAAGCTATTCAGCTCATACCGAGACTGGCCTACCTACCACACAGGAAGACTTATCACGTACCTCTCCAGACCTCTCCAGACCCTACTAACTATGCTGGCTAAAACTACACTGACCTTGCTGCTTTCTCAGACACTTGGTTCCCACATTTTGCCTGCAGGGACACCTGAATTTAGGTATCTACAACCTGGAGCTGAATCCCACCTTTGCAAAATATCATTTAGGGCTCAATTCAGTTGCCTGGAATTGAGGGATTTCCAAGGTGGTCTGAGGTGTTTCAAGTGACTTCCAAAACGCTCCAGCACTTCTGTGCCCTATCAGCCAGCCACATGCTATTACCCTGGCTGCCCTGAGAAGCCCAGTAGCACCACACATCTACGGCTTATCATATGGAACTAGACACCTAAGCTCAGGTACATGACTCAAGCCCTTAGTTTGCATAGACATAGCCTACATCAATGATGCCCTTCTCTCAGCTAGAGGATGTGTTTGAAAGGGGAAATATCCAGCCAGATTGCATAGTCTCACTTGTTCACTGATACTTAGAGAATCATAGAATAGTAGAATGGTTTGGATTGGAAGGGACTTTAAAGATCGTCTAGTTCCAAACCCTGACAGGGGCAGAGACATCTTCCACTAGACCAGGTTGCCCAAAGTCCTCTCCAAACTGGCCTTCAACACTTCCTAGGATGGGGCATCCGTAACTTCTCTAGGCAACCTGTGCCAGTGTCGCACCACCCTCACAGTAAAGAATTTTTTTCCTAATACCTAATCTAAATCTATGCTCTTTCAGCTTAAAGCCATCATCCCTTGTCCTATCACTACATGCCCTTCTAAAAAGTCCCCTCCAGATTTCCTGTAGGCCGCATTTGGGTACTGGACGGTTGCTCTAAAGTCTTCCCACAGACTTCTCCAGGTTGAAGAAACCAAACTCTCTCAGCCTGTCATCACAGGTGAAGTGCTCCAGCCCTCTGATCATCTTCATGGTTGTCCTCTGGAATTGCTCCAACAGGTTGTCATGGGTTCAGCAGTAGCAGTCATTTTTCTCTGTCTTGGTAGCTGGTGCAGCATTGTGTTTTCGACTTTCGGCCTGGGAACAGCGCTGATAACACCAACGTTTATAGTTACGGCTTAGAATGTTTGGTCTGACCAAGGACTTTCTGAGTCTCATGCTCTATCAGGGAGGAGGGGAAACCGGGAGGAAGCAGAGACAGGACACCTGACCCAAACTGACCAAAGAGGTATTCCATACCACAGCATGTCATGTCCAGGATGTAAAAACTGAGGGCAGAGACCCGGAAGGGTGGGGGTTCACTGCGGGGTTGGGCTGGGTACAGGTGGTGAGCAGTTGTATTCTCTTTCCTTGTATTTGCCTTGTCATTATTATTATTGGTGGTAACAGTAGTGGTTTGTGTTATACCTTAGTTACTAAACTGTTCTTATCTCAACCTGTGGGAGTTGCATTCTTTCGATTTTCCTTCACATCCCTCTGGGAGAGGGGGAAGAAAGAGGTGGGAGTGAGTGAGCAAACTGCACGGCTGAGAGGCTTAAACCATGACACAGGTCCATGTCCTTCTCGTGTTGAGTCCCCAGAGATGGACACAGTACTGCAGGTGGGGTCTCATAAGAGCAGAGGAGAAGAGCAAGATCACCTCCATCAACCTGCTGGTCATACTTCTTTTGATGCAGCCCACCTTAAGTTCCCTTTCAGGGGTATGAGTGCACACTACCTGCTCATATTGAGCTTTTTGTCAGCTGACACCTCCAATTCCTTCTCCTCAGGGCTGCTCTCAATCCGGTCTCTGCTCAGCCTGTAGTTGGGATTTCCTTGACTCAGGTGCAGGACCTTGCACTTTGCCTTGTTGGACTTCACGAGGTTCACCTGGGCCTACATCTCAAGTTTGTCAAGGTCCCTCTGGATGGTTTATATTTCTTTATGGCCATCATTTATGGGAAAGCTTTAAACTTTAGAACTTGCAACTCATATGATTTCAAACATCACGGATGCTTGGCTATTACACTGAAATAAGAATTCTTACTCTGCAGCTGTTGCTGGAAACAACCCCTTACTGCAATCTCAAAAGCAAATTAAAACGTTTTTATTAAGTCAGAACAATGCAATATTTTGCATTAGGCCATTCACAATTTTAAAATTAGTCAAGTACCTGAAGTTTATTTACTTGAGGGAAAGACAGTTTTTAGAACTCTGTTACTGGGGACCTAAGTGGCTTTATATGAATCCTGATAAGCTTACTTAGCAGGTTTTCTAAAGGTCTAATTATTTGAAGCCAATGATTAATATTTATGAGTGTCCCCAGTGGCATATTCACAATTTCTAGCTTAATTTACTTACAGGTCTTATTAAGTTTATGAAACAAAAAACAAGTCTACAGTGACAGACTTGGGTTTAAATCAAACACACATATGCACACTCCCACAAATGAGATCTAAGCAATAACTTGGAAAATTAATTTTAAAATCTTTTTTGATCCCTTTGAATGAGCACATTCGCACTAACTGCTGTGTTCAGAGAATAGACACACCTTTTATTCTTTTTTCAGCTATCAGAGTAACAAATGAGTGGAACATTCTACTGTGGGATCAAGAGGATTCTCCACCTGAGACTCCCAAATAAAAAATGGATGTCTCTTTGAAAAGACACATTCCAGCTAAGCTGCCTGCAATTCTGGAGATTTGTTCATCAATTTATTATGTTCTGTTTTCTTTAATCAACTCCTGACGAAGCTACTATTGCTGTATTCCTATGTTGTGTTCAAATTAAAAGACATGAGTCAAAATAGATCAAAGTGACTGATGGATAAGTAGTCACAGCATCTCATTTAGAACATCACTTTTCCTTAAACAAAACTGATTCAGATCTTGCGTGGTAAATAGAGTTCCACGCAATCTGCTGCTCTGAGGGGTTTGGGGTTTTTATCAGGATGACTTCATGGTATTTGAAGTCCTGTCTCCTCCCCCTAGACATCAATGAATCTCATCCTTTCCACGGATGGTGTTTAAGCAAATTTTTCTCTATCATGCTCCTTTACAGTTCCTGCTCTGCAGACTGGTTTATCTCTTTGCATACTGAAATACCAAATAATCAACACCCTTCTTGTATTTAACAGAGGGCTGGCTGCTGGGAGGTGTTAGACACACAGAAGTTGCAAGTGTTCATTGCTTTGCAGGATCAGGCCAAACTTTATATGCTACTTCATGATGAACTGGGCACTCTCCTCTTCAGGGAGAAGAGGCTGACATGAATTAACCATCTAATATCCCAGTGAGTTGTCAAGTGCTGTCTGTCACTCCTCTCATGACTGAATTGGTAACCAACCAATAGGGCAACTATGCTGTGGTTTCTTGCCAGCACGGGGGTATCCATCAGCAATTTAATTCCAGTTGGAGCACTTGTACTGTGAGGAGAGGATGAGGGAGTGGGTTGTTCAGCCTGGAGGAGAGACGGCTGGAATGCACCCAACAGAAGCCCCCATTACCTACAGGGAGGCCAGCAAGGAGATGGAACTAGGTCCTCCACAGTAGTACACGGCAGGGAAATGATGCAGTGGCCTTAAACTGAAAAAAAAAGGGAAGTTCAGAATAGTGGAAATCACTGGGGAGATAACCACCCCTTAGAAGTTTTCAAGACCTGACCAGATAGAGCCCTAACAACCTGGTGTGAGTTTCTGTCTCACTCTGCCTTGGGCAGGAGACCTCCTGAGGTCTCTTCACTCCTGAGTGATTCTGTGAGTCTGTACCTTTCAAGAGCACGTTTCCAGGTTTTATGTGTATGTGAGTATAGTATATGAGCTACAATATTACCTTTGTCTGAAATCACTGCACTGACTATCACATGGCATAGAGGAAGACCTCATATTTTTGTATAGACAATGTGAGGACAGAAGAAAGCTGTATTCACATCATCCACGTTTACTATTTTAGATGCATAGCCCAGGTGCAACTTGAAATACCTGAAGTGAGTGGCTTGTGTTCTTTATATAATCTTGACAAAGATAGGTGCCTCCAGAAGGTGATCAGAGCATCTATTTTGGATTCATAAAGCCAGAGTCAATGTCTCCTCAGTCTTCAGGTTGTGGATGTCATTGATTTGGATAAATACAGATACAGATACAGTTCTCTTACTCCTTTCACGCATCTAGTAGCTATATGTGGACACTGTTATTTTGATCAGCAACTGGTGCTTAGATGTAATATGTTCCTGTTGGCTGCTATATTTTCAGCTGGATCAGAGAGATGTGAGTAATACGTTTATTTTGTATGTCAGTAATTTGTAGTTTGCATTCCACAGTACTTTCCACACGTTATTAGATTTCTTTTTTTTATCCTGGATGCTTTGTAGAGAGGCCTGTTGAGATTTAACCTTAGAATGAAGATACTTTTTAAAATAAGAAACAAAAAGCTTTACATGCACAGATAGCTTTAGAAAGTAACTAGTATGTGCATGAGTTTGTTTAACCCCCTAATGTAAATATATACATTCTGAAATGTATTTTAGTCCTCTAAGAAGCTAAGAGCAGCTCTCAAGATCACATGACAAGCAAAACATTTGTTAAGCAGAAAAATTACAGCCTATTCATACTTGCTGTTTGATTATTTCCACTCTGACCTCAAAGATCCCATTGTTGATTGAACTAGTTATAGTAACTTCTATTTATTTTTACAACTAGCTATTATGAGTGCAAACTATCCTTATCTCCAAGTGATTGATAGGCACATTAAGAAGCTGTTCAACAGGTTGCTAGGTCTGAAGAAATGCTTAAATCATGATTAGTTATTCCTTATCAGCCATGAGTGAGAGCTAAGCTCAGATAAATACATGGTGACGAAAATGAAATTTTCAACATCAAGTGCTCTCTCGCTGTTTTCTGTTTGCTATTGTTAAGCAGAGGTGCTACAGCTTCCTTTCAGTTTTATTTAAGGAGCATTTGGGCTTTCTTAGCAAACTCAGTTGTCATGTTAGTGTGCTTAGGAGAGCTGAAAATCTTGTTCAATGATAACTTTCATCAGGCCTTTATGTAGCTTTAGTCAGTGGAGAACTGTGAGTTGTACAAATACATATTCATACTTTCTTCTATTAAAAATTTGAAATAAATTACTTCCATGGGTGAACATTTTTAAGTGTGGCATCGTTAGACTTATTAAAATTCTCACATGGGGATTTAAAACTTCATTTGTGCTATACACAACAGTGCTTCTATCAGCTCAGGCCAGCTGTGCAACCTGAGGACAAAAAAAACCCAGCAGGGCAGCAATAGGTTTTACTAATATAGGGACGTCTCCTATATTAACAGTCTGCAGATAGCTCACACATTTCAGGTGCATTTCTACCTTTATTCTCCAACTGTGGTTACTCCAAGTAGCATACAGTGTGATTTGATATAGTTTGTAAAGTCAGTGTATGGAAAGAAGCACAACTTCAATGACAAGCAAATAGAAAACTTAGCTCATGAGTTCTTGGTCTTGGAAAAGGGAGCTGGAAAATTCAAAGTCAGCTGTCTCAAGGGAGTGCTGCTTTAACATATTTGTCAAAACACACTCTACTCAGTTTCTGCTCCTTGAGCTGTATTTGTAAATAAAGTCACAAAGCATGAACTAACAACCATGTTGCAGGAGATTTTCTGCATGCAAGGTTTGCCAAAGCAGAATATTCACTCCTCCAGTTTTAAACCACAACTACTCCAAACAAACCTTTGACACAATTAAAAAGCAGATGAGAGCAGGGATGGAGAATTAAGGTGAAGATATCAATCTAAAAGCTAAAAATGTTTCTGTTTTTTCTATAAACATCCTACAAAGGGTGAAAGGGCTGAGCTTTCACTCCAGTGTACACTCAGAGTATGTGAAAGGGGGAAGGGAAAGATGGTTTTCAGGTGGTGCTAAAACTTTGAGATGCTCCATCAAGCCCTCTATTAAAAAAGAAAAGAGAAGAAAGAAAAGAAAAGGAACAAGAGCGACAAACACTGAAGGAAACGTGTTTGCAACCAAGGTGTTGAGAGCCTCTGGTAGGACTGGGTGAAGCAGCTTGTCAGCAAAGCCGTCACAGGAGACACACACACTGGCCATGCCTCTCTGCTTTACCTAAAGGGCTCAGGACACACAGAGCAGGTACGACAACAAACACTAAGCCTGACTGAGAAGGGACATGGCAGCAAATTCTTCTGTACTCAGTACCTCATGGTCAAAGCGCTTACTCAAGATATGAGAGTCTGCTTTTTGTGCCTGAGGAGGTGGAGAGAGGACACACATAGAATCACAGAATCACAGAATGGTTTGGGTTGGAAAGGACTTTAAGATTACCTAGTTCTAACCCCCGTGTCATGGGCACAGACAACTCCCACAACACCAGGTTGCTCCAGGTCCAACCTGGCCTTCTCCCAGAAACCCCTGCCATCACCTGGGGGTACCCAAGGTATGTGGATGGGCTGTCTGAACCTTCCCTCAGAAATGGCCCCATGTTGAACAGAGTAAATAAATATTCATTAAGCCAGGGAGATAAAGACAAAAAGAAACAAAAGAAAACATGGTGCTGCTGCAAGCAAGAGCTGCCAGGCAAGAGAGAATACCAAATGCCCTAAAAGGTCCCGCATCAGCAAATCTGTCATTAAAAAGTGGTGACAAATTCATTAGAAGTTATGATCACCTCCAGTTTTCACATAAACATAATTTCTAGGGCCCCCAGATTTCCCCATGAAGACTTATAGCAGCTGTATGTATGCATACTGTATGCACCGTTCACTAAGTCACCAGAGAGATGCGGTACCACAAAACTAACATTTACACCCAGGTTAGAGATGTCTCCGTGTGTGGCTGGTCTGTGAGGCTTATACCATGTTAGTATTTTGGTAGGCAGCCCCCATTGTCTGACTTTACATCCCAAATAGCTGGATGTCCATACACAGGTGACTCTGAACTGCTGTCTGAATCCAGTTTACACTCATATCTCTGGCCCCTCAGGAGGATGCCAAAGCCACACTTACATTTAACTGGTAAAAACCAAATTACGCTAATAAAATTTCAAATTATCATCTCTATAGTGTTGGGTGTTTGTCTTATGCTTCTCCTTGTTTACAAATGTCAAGTCAAGCACATGTGGGATTGCAGGATCAAGGCAACACTACATTCTCCCATTGCATCCTCAGTTTGCAGTTGCTTCCAGCATTAGCACCGGATTAATGCTCTCTGTGACACAGTTTGTGCACTTTCCATTCCTCCATGTGGCAGAAGAAAAATATTTGACCCCTGGATTGTAAAAGACTTTTCTATGCTGTCAGTCTGCCCACCTTGAAGATGAACTACCTTAAAGGAAGGAAGATTCATAGGAAAATCACAGATGCAAAATGTGCCTTAAGGAAATAAGTGGTGGCAGCATGTAATTAACAGAAGAAACCCTCCAGAAAATACTTGCTACAGAATCAGTCTTTGCAGGAGACAGCTGTGACAAAACCCAAACTGTAATCTAATTTTTGTGGTATGCGCATCTGAAAATAAATAAACAAAAGCAGTCTTAAGAATACCTCTGCCATTCAAGTCAGACTAGAACCTGATATAGACACACAACAAAGAGACTGGGAACTGCTTCGTTTTGATTTGACAGATCAAGCTGAAAGTCCCAGCTCTTCTCAGCTGTATAAGGGACTGAGGGTTGTCAGGTTTAGGCTGACTTGGACATGGTATGTGACCTGGGCTGTCTTATGAAAAAATATGGACCTGTTGGAGAGGGTTCAGAGAAGGGCCACAAAAAATGATCAGAGGGATGGGGCACCTCTCCTATGAAGACAAGGCTGATAGAGTTGGGGTTGTTCTGCCTTGAGAAGGGAAGACTTCAGGGAGACCTTACTGCAGCCTTTCTGTTCTTAAAATGGGACTGTACGGCAGATGGGGAGAGATGCAGGGCCTGTTGTGACAGGACGAGGGGTGATGATTTTAAACTAAAAGAGAGGAGATTCAGGCTGGATGTGAGGAAGAAATTTTTTACAGTGAGTGTGATAAAATACAGTCACAGGTTGCCCAGAGAGGTGGAGGATGCACCATCCCTGCAGATGTTCAAGGCCAGGCTGGATGCGGTTCTGGGCAACCTGGTCTAGTTGAAGATGTCCCTGCTCTTGCAGGGGATAGGGACTAAATGATCTTTGAAGGTCCCTTACAACCTAAACTATTCTACGGTTCTATGGTGGTTTGTGTCAGTCAGCTGGTAGACTTCAATAACTTCATCAACTTTCATACACACATCAAAGGAGCCAAGGAACCATCAGTTTGAGTATTTGAGAATTTGAGGTCTGCATCTGCTCAGAGATTTGTCTGAGCAGGTGTTTTAGCCTGCTCAGGCTACAGTCCTGCAGCATCACTGAACACACGTGAGTTTCTCACAGGTTTCTACACACGACCATGCTGCACAAACATGGTTCCAGGCAAAGCATGCAAGTCTGGGCAGGTATCTGCTTCTACATCACCTGTGCAGGACCCTGGTCTCATTTACTGTGTATGTAAACTAAGTTCTTTGCTCATGCTCTGGTCAACAATACTATGTCCAAGGTATTTGTCATCAGAACTTTAACGACTATGCTATAGGATCCTTTTCAGACCAGAGGTGGAAGCATGGCTCCTATAGAACCAAGCACTGAGTGGCAGCACAAAGCAACTGAGCTAAGGGAAAGCAGATGTTCTTCATGACTTAGTAGCTTGTATCAATGGTTAGGAATTGAAAGGGATCATGTACTAAAACCAAGAGCAAGAAATATATCTCTCCTGCATTGTCTGGAGGTCGTTGCTGGAACAAAGGCAGTGGGAAGAGGAAGTGGAGATGTGGTTTGAAGGGTGAGATGATAAAAGTCAGATCAGAGGATCAGAATGGGATCCACTGGGAGGAGAATTCTTGTGAGGTGGTCCCAAAGCAGAGAACTGAAACTTAGGCTGGCTGGGTGTGGAGACAGGGAGACGATGACTGAGTATGGAAAATTGGACTAGGACCTGGGAGTGGAGAGCCAGCTAGCTGAGAAACAGCAGCTGCATCTGTACTTACTTGCTTTGCAGCATATCTTAGGGCCTTCATTTCCTGGTCATCTGAATTGTTGGGCCTGTTGGGACATGCTGCAGCTCCCATCCAGCACACATGTCCAGCTTTCCATCCCAGTATGGAGCTTGGCCATGACTAAGCACACATCCAGACACGGGAACTTGGAAGCACTCTTGGATCCAATGGTGTAAACACCGAGAGCAAGTCTAGATAAGGAGCTTGAGAAAGAGCAAGACAACAACAGTATGACCATGGTTTCTAATGGATACGAGCAGTTTGAGCATGAGGGAAGACTGGGTGTGATTGAAAAGACAATGAAATGAAGTGTTGGAGCTGGAGGACTTTGTGCGTTGGAACTAGATGATCTTTAAGGTCCTTTCCAACCCAAACCATTCTGTGATCCTACGGTTCTATGACTCTTGAAGCAAAACCCTGTGAATGGGAAACAGGTCTGGGGGAAACATGGGGATGGAGTGGACATGGCAGAATGATCTGGAAAGACCATAGGCATTGAGGCAGACCATATGAGAAAGCCAAGAGGCTGGAGCAGTGTGACCAGACTGGGTTGTAGCACATCCTGGTAGAGGGCTGGGACAGATATCAGGTGAGAGGCTGGATGCAACTGGTGCCTACTTCTGACATTATCCACTGCCTGTTAAATCCTGTTGTTTAATTTTTATCCAACTTGTGACACACAATCAGACATTACAATGCACCCTGTACAATAGAAAATACTTCACTTATGTGATGATCTGCCTTGTTGTGGTACTCGCAAGTAGAACTTTCTTGCTAAATTAATGCATGCTTTTGCATCCATCTCAATTAAGATTATTTGGGTCAGCCTGTTTTATTTCTGTTCCTAGCCTGAAATACTGAATACAAATTGTCTCACTTCTTTGTTACTTATCAAAAACACTGATCATGCTTTCACAGATTTCTTTGTCTAAAGCCAGTCTCTTGTACTTTTCTTAGATTGCTTTCATGCTGCTCACATTATTCTTTAAAACACTTATCTTTATTATAACACTTTGAGGTACATTCTCCTGACCACTTTAACCGAAATCCTACTACTGCAAAGAAATTATTTCAACACTGATAATAGAAACTGGAAATAGACTTTCCAGAAACATTATGCTGAAAGCCTCAGCTCCTTTTTGTGGGATTACATCCTTATATACAGCAGTCACACTGCATATTTTCTCTCAGACCAGCTTTTCAATAAAATTGCAGTGTAAATAACCTACCTCTGAACTTTATTCCACTGCATTTTTCCCAGGTGCTCTAGAGAGCCTATCTGCTTCACAAGTCTCACTCAGGCTAGTATTCAGTTTGCAATTTTTATATTTGTAACTGAAAAAAATATTGTTTCATATTGTTTCCCAGCAAGATGCTTGCCAAGCCCCTTTTAGCAGTGGCAATAAGTAGTTTATGATCAGTTTCAACTAGGAAAGATTCCAATAAAGCTTTTTTACACCTCATGGCCTGAGACCAAGTCTTCCTTCTCTATTTGAGTGCTGTGACATTTCATTTCTATAAGTACCCATGACACATGATCCACTGTATTGCTACTTGGCTGGTCTCCAACCAGCCAGGCCAGTTTTGCTGTGGCTTGTTAGCTGATGGTGGAAAACTTTAATCCTGGGTTTTCCTTCTGTGAGGGGATTGGGGTCCCATTGTGCTAGGAGAGAGCAGAAAGAATGCAATTGGCCTGATGCAGCCAGGAAGAAGAGGCTGTGTCTTTCTCCTGCTGTCTTGGAAGAGGAAATTACCATCCTGGTGGCAGGGCGGTGCGATGATGTTTTGGTGGACATCCTACCATGCCACCAGCCAGGCTGTGATTAGGGCCGCTGTGACCACAGCTCAGTCTGGGAGAAAGGAAGGAGGAAAAGGCAGACCATGAATGATCAGGATAATCTGGTGCTAGGACTGGGTAAGACGAGGCAAAAAGGGTGACTGAGAGCAAGGGAGATAAGGGGATGGGTTTTTAGGTTGCTGTGGAGGTGAAGAGGGATCTATCAGGACTAGAGAAAGACATCTTGATTGAAGGCCCAGGAGACCTGCAGTTCTCAGTCACTTCAGTGTTGAATGGCGGATGGATCTGGGAGTCTAGCTTTCAGATAGGGAAACAGGCATGCACCTCTTTTTTAGGTTTCGGATGTGGGCTGTGCAGTTTTTGTTGGGGATTTTTTTTTTTTTGTTTGTTTGGTTGGTTGTGGGGGCTCTAATTTCAAAGGTTGCAGGATTGCAATCTACTTTAATCATGCAGTTGGAAGTGGTCTGAGCCAGACCTGTAACAGAGTTGTCTGTAGACATCTTAATTTTGCATTTAAAATTATAATATCTAGATTTTAGATGTTTACTTTACTTCCATGTACTGTAACAGTCCAGCTAAAATCCAATTTTCATAGAATCATAGTATGGTTTGGGTTGGAAAGGATCTTAAAGATCATCAAGTTCCAACCCCCCAGTCATGGGCAGGGACACCTCACACTTAATCATGTCAGTCAAGGCTCTATCCAACCTGGCCTGGGACACCACCAGGGATAGAACATTCACAACTTCCTTGGGCAACCCATTCCAGTGCCTCACCACCCTTACAGTAAAGAACTTCCTCCTTATACCCAGTCTAAACTTCCCCTGTTTAAGTTTGAACCCATCACCCTTTGTCCTATCACCACAGTCCCTACTGAAGAGTCCCTCCCCAGCATCCCTATAGGCATCCTTCAGATATTGGAAGGCTGCTATGAGTTCTCCACGCTGAACAGCCCCAACTTTCTCAGCCTATCTTCATATGGGAGGTGCTCCAGTCCCCTGATTATCCTCGTGGCCCTCCTCTGCACTTGTTCCAACAGTTCCATGTCCTTTTTATGTTGAGGACACCAGAACTGCACACAATACTCCAAGTGAGGCCTCATGAGAGCAGAGTAGAGGGGCAGGATCACCTCCTTCAACCTGCTGGTCATGCTGCTTTTGATGCAGCCCAGGATACGGTTGGCTTTCTGGGCTGCGAGCGCACACTGAAGCCGGCTCATGTTCATTTTTTCATCAACCAACACCCGCAAGTCCTTCTCCCCTTCATACAGTCTTCTTTTCCAAGGAGTCCTTGCACCTTTCCTTGTCTACATGGGCAAGGCTACTAGGGATGCCATGCTGTTGGTGACCTCAATGGTGGGCTAATGAAAAATGTCTTGTGGGCCTCTGAGTCCTTGGGAAAGTAGCCCTCTTACAAGCCTTTAATGCAAAAGCTGTCTACCACCATCCTAATATGCAAAAGGACCACTGTTTTTAGACTGATCATAGGGGCACATTTAAAAGTAGGGCAGTACTAGCAAGCTGGCTATCTTGACTATTGCCCAGGACTAGGCACCTAAAGCCCATTGAAATCCCGATTTTAAATCTTAATCTAGATCTACGAAATCAGATAATTACAAAGGTCAGTATTTGCCTCAGAATCCAGACCCACAGGTTCTGCTCTCAACTGGGCCACAGCTACACCATGTCTTGCAATCAAGGTAGCTCTTAATGCTTTTATTTCCTCAGGTAGGGTATTGCAGAAGCTACTTCACTAACTTGGAACATGCAGACTAACACTTTTGCAGAGGATCCCACTTGAGTACTGTTAAAATGCTGTTGCCACGTTCTCTTAGAACAAAAGGCATCTCAGTCAAATGCAAATATTAGTAAAATTATTCTGATCATTTATAAGTACAGCTGCAGGCAAACATATTCACAGAGATTCCAGCTAAAGTGCAATGCAAGCAGCCTGAGATGCCAAAGGTCTATGTGGCAATGCTCATTTAAAAGGGCCGTTAAAAGCATTTCTTGGGGGTGGGCAGGCAGGCAGGCAGGCAGGCAGAGGAATAGCAGAAAAGACTGGAAGGGAAGGTGGGAAGCCACAAGCAGGCCTGTCTTCTGGGGAAGTTTCAAAGCAGGAAAAGGAGAAGGTTGAAAAGAGGGAACCAAGGCAGTAGAAGGGGTGACCAATTTGACAGCCTCATGAAGAACAAAGGAAGGGGCCCATGAGACGATGAGGAGTTGAACCACCCTGGCTTGAGCGGAGGCAGCCAGCAGATGTAGCAGGAAGGACAAAGGTTAGGAAAACACATGGATGTTGCTAGGAAAAGATAGCTTTATCACAGTGTCCTTCTCTAACATTTTGACTACTGAGCCTGCTTCTGCTTTGGCGTATTCTTATTTCAAGGTTTGCCAGTGAATGGGCAATGTTATCGTTTGATGGGGCTCCTAAAGGACTACAGTCCACAGCATCCTCTGAAAGATGTGTCCTGTTAAAGTCAGCCTGGTCAGGCGCTGTTCAATGGAACAGCACCACTGTGGCCACGCTCAGGTATTAGAAATACGTTTTCATTCCTAAAGAAGCCAGGCTGTGTTTTTTTCAGCTCTCACCTGTCCAATGGTTTATGGATTCCCAAGGTCAGGAGCAATAAAATATTAACATCTAATCTGTCATACCACCAATGAAAACTGTAATCTAGCCCATGACCTCATGTGAGTACTGGATTGTTAACTAAAGAAAGGTATCAGATCATCCTCTAATAAATACTCCAGACTGTGACAGGTAAAATTCAGGTCACACATCTCCTTTGAAGTTTTAATGGCCACTCCAATTTTATGATAAAGCCACTCACCTTATGTTTGTAGTAATTTTGCAAAGCCCGAAGCGGCTCTAGTCATCTTTGGTGCACAGTTCCCAAGGACAAAGCTCTCATAAAACTGTGAGCTTCAAAGGGATTAGACCTCTTCTTTTCTCTCCTTCTTGCTCTCTTTTTAATTTCCCTTTTTTTCCTTCTTAAAGGAATATTACTGAACATTTCCTCCTGTTTTCTGCATAGCTCTCTGAGGAGGCTCCCAGTTGAGCCCCCCAACCAGACTTCTTCACTCGCTGAAATAAAATAACGTAAAAATAAAATGTCTTTTCCCTTTTCTTAATAGTAAAGCAATTTTCTGGGTCATTTCTGCTTTTTGTCTTTATTCTATTGTCAGTGTGGAGTAATTTGAAGCAAATAGAGCCTGTGTATTTGCATATTTCTCAGGCTCTAAGAAGGACCACATGCAGCAGATCTGCACCCCTGAATGCCATTTTGTTTGTTTGTTTGTTTGCTTGTTTTCCTCCTTTTAAATCAGAGTAAAGCTGAGCTGAATCTGCCAAAGCTTGAACTCCAAAGCTAACGTTCTTTTTGCTAAATGAAATAGTGCTGGGGAACATTCCCAGGCATTGGAAGGCAATTATCTGTGCTGTTCAATTGTTAGCACACTGCCTGGCACAAAGGAGCAGGGGCCAGCTTTCCCAAACAATTCCCAAACACGGGCCAACAGCTGGCATGGGCCAGGGTCATGCTCAATAGGCAGTTTGTGTGCAGGGCACAGAAGGGAGGCCAGTAGTACGATCCTACTCATGGCAGGGGGGTTGGACTAGATGACCTTTGAAGGTCCCGTCCAACCCAAACCATTCTCTGATTCTATGAATGCCTCAATTTCCATTTTCGTCTCCATCAGCACCAGGGATGGTCCCAGTCATGCTTAATTTACTAGTACTGACACAGCATGGTTGCTCAAACTTGATGCTTGTACAACTACACCATTGCAAGGAGAAAGCTACTTATCCAACTTCCCGACATAAACATATATATTTGCTTGTAGACTGATTTTATGCATTGCCTTGGCTGTAAGATTGATTTATTTCCATTAATTGCTAAGGAGGGTTTTTTTGGACATTTATGAGACACTGGGGTGGGGGAACCCATTTGTACATTTTGCTAATTCCCCCTTGGCATTAAGAAGTAGAAGTCTGAGAGGGAGCAAATAGGAACTTTCTGCACTTACACTGAGCACTGGAAAATTATTCAAATCCTGGGTCTATCCGATCATGGTTGTCCTGGGTTCAGCAGTAGCAGTCATTTTTCTCCATCTTGGTAGCTGGTGCAGCACTGTGTTTTTGACTTTCGGCCTGGAACAGTGCTGATAACACCAGTGTTTTCAGTTCCTGCTTGGTAATGTTTTAGTCTGACCAAGGACTTTCTGAGCCTCATGCTCTGTCAGGGAGGAGGGGAAACCGGGAGGAAGCAGAGACAGGACACCTGACCCAAACTGACCAAAGATGTATTCCATACCACAGCATGTCATGCCCAGTATGTAAAAACTGGGGGCAGGAACCTGGAAAAGTTCACTTCACGGCTCGGTCGTCGGGTGGTGAGCAATTGTATTCTCTTTCCTTGTATTTGCCTTGTCATTATTATTATTGATGGTAGCAGCAGTGGTTTGTGTTATACCTTAGTTACTGAACTGTTCTTATCTCAACCTGTGGGAGTTACATTCTTTCGATTCTTCTCCCCATTCCCTCTCCGCCTCAGAGTGGGAGGGGAAGAAAATGGTGGGAGTGAGTGAGCAAACTGCATGATTTACTGCTTAAACCATGACAATGGTCCAAACTATGGTTGTTCAAACAGCATACAGTTCAAGTTTATTCAGTTTTATCAGCAAATGCACCAACCCCAGATGTTTCTGCAGGCATGGCATGGGGCACCAACCCATGTACCTCATCGTGCTGTGGTGGATGGCAGTATTTGCACTAAAAGGATATTCGCTTAGAAACAAGTGGAAGACTGGTCAGATGGTCATCCTCCCTTCACCAGACCTCAGCTAACACCCTGCTCCTCACCGAGGGGACAAAGTGAGTAACAACGAGGAGAAACATCAAGAGGTGGTTGTAAGGGACCATTGCAAAACAGCAATGCTGGCCACAAGCACATGAAGGAACATCTACCAGCCACTATATGCAACCTAAATAATAAATATACATTATTTGGTTTTGATTGGAAGCGACCTTAAAGTTCATCTAGTTCAAACCCTCCTGTCATGGGAAGGGATGCCTTCAGCTAGACCAGATTGCTCAAAGAACTGTCGAACAAAATAATCTCACAACAAGAGTAACACGTGGGTTCCCTGAGCCTACTTTTTCTGCAGATGGTACATGTCAGAATAGCTGGTATTCAGAACTGTCTTTTCAGGGCATGCTTCTTTAAGGTTACTGAAAAGTTCCTTTATTCAAGAAATTAGCTTAAATGTCCTAAGGCACAGTATGTACTCTGAAAACACTCACATTTCATTTGATTGCTGTTGTTAATGTTTCAGAAATGAAGTAAGTTTTCCCCTGGGGACATTTAGCCTGGCTTACCCATTTGTCTGAGCTTCTTCAAAGGAGGAATGATTCTCAGTTCTAGCCTGATAACAGTGCAGGATTAAAAACAAACCTACTGTTAGGAAAGTAGCGATTTATTAATATTTGGGGTGGAGGGGAAGCCACAGGTAAATTTAGTAATAGCATACAAATATTTGTATAAGAAAACTGCTGCTGTTTCATTATTTACCTGAGAAGACTGAGGACAAGAAACCCAGCCAAACCAATTTCAACCTCAAGCATATCTGAACACATTACTATTGCTTTTTCTCATGAACACTTCGTGAGTTTGAGTGCTTGTTTAAGGGATTCATCAGAGATGGGCTGAGGGGAAAGGTTTGGATCATGTAAGGTTCTTTCTGATAGCGGGCAACAGAGGGAATGGTGTTAATCTTGCAGGAGTTCTGCCATCCTCCACTGCAGAAATCTTACAAATTTTGCTCTTGGAAGATCAGTGTATTCAAACAAAATTGGAAAATAAACCTCTTCTTCAGGATCAAATCTGGACCTGGTCTCGGGAAAGACGGCAGATTAAAAGACTGGAATCCACAGATTTATTATGAAAACTCCCCGAGAGCAATACACTCAGACTTCAGGTCATCTTTCATGTCATACTCCAATGCAGCAGTTTTCAAATTAAATCCTCTTTCACCATATTATTTCAAACACTCATGAAGGTTCCTGGTCCAGTAGGAAGTGTACAAAGTGGCCAGAGTCACCTCCAAGGGGGCGGCAGTGCTCACCTGGTGCCAGCTCTGCACTACTGCTACCAAGGGAGGAGGCTGCTCCTGCAGACCCAGACCTCAAGCACAGCTCTGGTGTCAATGCAGCCGGCAGAAACAGATTTCTCAAGCCTTCTCCAGTCATGTGAGCTACTGAAGATGCATGTTGCTTCTTCTCACTGAAGCAAAACATCAGGGATGATCCACCAAGAGGTGATTTAGCACCTAAGGGGGGGTGTAATGTAAGCACATAATCCAGAAAACCTTCGTACTGCTAATGTTTAACCCTACAGGGTAAACTCTGTATGCCAATAAATTTATGAGTTTGAAATTCCTTGTGTTCCTAGAGCTGTGCTTGGGCAGATACGCAGCAGAGCCTCAGGTTTCATGCTGTTAGGGACTCAGGTCATCCTCATCCCTGGTCAGGATCCAGAAACAGGGTATTGCTCTGCCTAAATCCTCTGGGGGTTTTCATGTCAAAGGCATTCTTCTGGCTCACTTCCTGCATGCGTACAGGATGAAGCTTCTCAGAAGCTGCCATTGGTTTTCTTTGTGAAGTTACCCATTTGAAGGAATTTGGTGATGGTGCCCCTGTTTGATAGGCCAATCTGTGAACCAGGACAATCCTCTGGTGGCTGGGAGATGTGGTACCCCCTCCACCTGGGCCCGAGAGAGACAAAATCCAACTTCCCTGACTTCCCAGGAGATACACCAGGTCTCAGGCTACTGAGACAAAGAAAGGACTCATTCCGTTTGTTTCCCCCCTTCAAGGCCAGGCCAGCGACTAGCCAAGAGTGTCAGATTCCTGAGACTGGAAAAAGAAAGCCATGAATCTGAAACCTCACAGCACGGGTACTGACCTGGGACACTGGGACTCTGGTCTCTCTGAGGGTGCCTTCGTCCTTTTTTCAGTCTAGTGATCCACCCCAACGGGTTGGAAATAATGACAAACCGCAATAACAATAGCCAGCTAAACAAAACAAGTACAAACAGAAACAACAACTGAGGCTGGGAAGAGAAATGGCCTTTGGGGATATTATTTAGAAGAGGCTTTAGACTTTGATTTCCTAGGCAGAGGAGGCAGCAGATCAGCCAATGTGACTCCTCAGTTCTTGAGAAAGAGGCAAACCACATTTTCCTAAAGCTTCCTGTAGCTGAAGCGGTTGAATTGACTCTACTGTAGTAAAAAGAGTAAGGCAAGAAACTGGGACATCAGCACAGAAAGCAAGGTTGGAAACCCCATGACTCCATGGTGAACAGCTAAACAGTGCAGAGTTGCCACTTCAGAAGTGCAAAAATCCTCCTTGGTGTCATATGCCTTTGCTCGGTCCCATGGGAAGAAGAAGGCTCTAATCAGCTTCCTGAGCCCTTCACAGAAAAAAGATCACACTTGGTGTAGTAATAGTAATAGTATGTGCCATGTATTGATACAGGCACTGCACATAAGGAAAAGAGGAAGTTTGCTGTGGTTATACAGCACAGGGAGACGGGCAGAAAGTAAACAAGCTGCGCTGTTATTCTTTATGCCATGAATTAAGACCTGAGTTAGCTGAGATGTGTGCCCCAGCCACTAGCAGTGCAGCAGGTGGGCAGGCGCAGGGGCAGCACTAGCCTAAGCCCATCACCAGCTGCTGATGGGGTGGGAAGGAGCAACAGCAGTTGCTGGAGCCGTGAGAGTGTGGGGCATACAAATCAAGCCTGAGATGAATGGCAGAGATGAGAACTTCTAGAGACAGGAAAGGATAGGCAGAGCTAAGGGAGGAAGAAGCATGACCAGCAGGCTAAGGGAGGTGATTCTTTCACCCTACTTTGCTCTTGTGAGACCCCACTTGTGGTACTGCGTTCAGTTCTGTAGCACCCAACACAGGAGGGACATGGACCTGCTTGAGTGAGTCAAGAGAAGGCCACAAAGATGATCAGAGGGCTGGAGTATCTCTCCTATAAAGACAGGCTGAGAGAGCTGGGCTGAGGAGAGAAGGGCCCGGGGAGACCTTAGAGCAGCTTCCAGTGCCTAAAGGGGACATACAAGAAATCTGCAGGTGACTTTTTAGAAGGGCATGCAGTGATAGGACAAGGGATGATGGCTTTAAGCTGGAAGAGGGGAGATTTAGATTAGACATTAGGAAGAAATTCTTTACTAAGAGGGTGCTGAGGCACTGGCACAGGTTGCCCAGAGAAGCTGTGGCTGCTCCATCCCTGGCAATGTTCAAGGCCAGGCTGGATGGGGCTTGGAGCAACCTGCTCTAGAGGAAGGTGTCCCTGCTCAATGGTAGGAGGTTGGAACTGGATGAGTCTTAAGGTCCCTTCCAATCCAAACCATTCTATTATTCTATGATTATGTGATTCTGTGAAGAATGAACCTGAGACCTCACTTCAGGATTCTGTCTGCTGACACCTGCACAGGCTCTCCTGCAGAAACAGCTCACATTTTTAACTTGCCTAGCTGAACAGAGTAGTTTCTTCTTCAGTGTGAATTAGCTTTGTTTCTGCAGTATACTGCCTCTCCCTTTCCCCACAGCTCTTTCTCTCACACACAGATTTAGACTACTTCAAACTAAAGAAATAACCTAATCCTTGGAAATAGAAATTCAGTGTTGCGTTTCTTCCTTGGTACAGTTCGCACAGTGGAGAAAACAGACCTTTTAATTTCCCCAGTTGTTTGGGAGTTCTGCGTGGAAACACGGGAGCACCCACTTTCTCCTCCCCCGCCGCTCCTCAGCCAGGCTGTGGAGCTCGCTGCAACGACACACTGTCAAAAGCAAGTATTTGCCAAGATTCAGGATTGAACTGAATGTGCAAATGCACACACACACACCCCCCCCAATACACATTTGCATACATATTTATATATAAACAGTAACTATTTTTAAAAAGCACAATAACAACATCAAAGACATCTCGGGAACCACAGCACTCTTCATTTGCCATACACGGGCCTTTGTTCACCGTAGACAGACTGGACTTTGCCTGGTCTGCCAGTGCCAAATCCAATCCCAAATCCCAGACAAACAGCACAGGTGAGGGTACTTGAAACACGGTACATGACAACAGCAACCTAATTGTTAGTAATGGAGGAGAAGAGGAATAAGCAAACACAAGCAAACTATGACAGTCATTTTATTAAAAGCAGATCCATCAGGCTGCTTCTGCTACTTACAGTGGCCAATGAATTCCCTCTGTCCTACTACACTTGAAGTGGCAGGATGCATTACTCAGCACATGAGTAATTCATCACATTCTTTCAGGTAATAATCAGTTGTTGAGCCAGACTCTCTTTCATTAAGGTCAACAGCAACACCACTATTGCTAGTTGTAGAGCATGGCAGAGCCTCATGGCAGCTTACTGACCAGATTAAAAAAAGGATCCATGCAAGGACCCATGTAAGGGAAGTCAGAAAGTTACCACGTGAGCACAGAGGCACATCTGTGGAGGATCAGGCCCTTAACTCACACTGAAAACCACAGGAAGGAACTCTGCACCCAGTCAAGAGGAGGACCAGCTGTGCACGTGGCCACCAGAAAAGCCAGTTGGCCAACTGGAATTTCTCTCTTTGTGTGGAATGATAATTCAGGTGCTGAAGGATAATTGGAGAGCTGAATCTGAGGGTGGCCTCAGTACCTTGGGGAACTCTGGGCCAGCTGCTTTAAACAAAACAAGCAGGGGCTACGGTGATACCATTTTTATGGCAGGTTTCAAGATCAGCCATGCTGCTGAGCTACTGTATTAATATGGTGTGTTGCGGACATGGCACTTACCAGTGAAGAAAGCTCCTCTACTTTTGGTTTTGTAATGTATTCGGGTGCACGGGCCTGCTGTGCCTGTCTCTGTTTGCATTAGGTTAAATGCTCTGAAGTAGATGGGCCTAATTATGGCCTTTCATTCAAGATTAATATGAAGCCATTAAGCTGGTTTGTGCAACCAGGTAGCTGAGCAACAGAAACATCTAAAACAAGTATGAGGCAATGTTGGAGGCTGAAACCACACAATCAGCGGGCTTTCATTGTGAAAAGACATGAGAAACTCAAAAGCAAGTGCTGCCTTCATCTATGGAGTTGGGACAAAACACAGGATGGGAGAAAACCTAACTGCCCAGGACTAAAGGGCTACCAAACCCATCACTGCTCTGGCCCCAAATTGGTTGGCTGAGCTGAACAGGCAGGCTCGCAGCTTTGAATGCCTGTGCTGCCGCCGCTGTCATTCATTTCACCCTGCACTGAGCAAAATAAGCTCTGGTAGTTCTCTTTCACAGTGATGGCACATGACTGATTGCCCAATTCATTGCCAGCTTCCCCTTGGAGCAAGAAAGGCTCCTAACAAACACGTGTGTTTTCCTAATGGCTGGATCAGAAAAGGGAACGCCGCAGCAGTGCTGCTGGGAGTTCTCTCTCCCTGTTCTCCAACACATCGCTCTCGTGTTTGTGGTTGTGCAGTTAGGTGAGACGCAGGCAGAATTTCTTGGTAATTAACCAGGTCTTCACTGACTTCATTAATGCTACCCTAGGTATTTTTTAAAATGGAGGGATTAGCTGACATGTGGGAGAGGTTAATTAAGAGAGAAACAGCAATGAAAGAAAAATCAAAGTCAGGTTGTAAGGAAAGAGCAGAGGAATTTGAGACAGGATTTAGGAGCTCAGAGTTTACAAGGGAACAACTGAAATTTTAATAACCTGACAGTTGATTTAATTGGATGATTATAATTTGGTAGTAAATGATATTTAAACTGACTCTTTGATTGGGTTTAAGATACATTTCTTTTAAAATGCTCAGCGTGCCTCTTTTTTTTAAGCTTGAAGGAAGCGACCACAAGACAGATGTAACCCCCAGATCTGAACATACACATCCACCTCAATTTATCAACTGAACCACACTTCCATCTCCCAAGGGAATAACACTGAAAAGGAGAATTTCCTGTGGGGGACTGCACAGCGCTACTGCGGGAGAAATGCACAGCGCTGCTGCGGGACCGTCTTTGTCTTCCAAGGGCATGAAAGGACTTTTTTTGGGAGAAACTTCTTTCTGCTAACACTGTAGGTTGTCAGAAGTGTGAGTAGGTTCTACCCACTTTGAAAGTTGGAGAGAATTTGTATACTTTCATGTACCCAAAGGGCAACTTTAATTTACCATTGTGATACCGTGGACAACTGCACCACCCACTTTCAGGCTACCATACACTTCTTTTAAAGTTCTGATAGCAGAAAAGCACCATCCCTTCTGTGTTTCCATTATTATTTTCATCAGGGCGGGATACAGAAGTGCCAGGTACTTTCCAAAGAGACAATCCTTGCTGTGAAGAACAAACATTCTTAGCTTCATGTTGACATGACTTCCAGCTCCCAGTGCAAAACCACAGAGCTGTCCCTGTCAGGAGCTACAGAGAGCACATACGCACACACACACACATTAGGCACTTTGTTTTATTTTGCAAAAAAAAAAGTCTTTATATATAAACCATTTCATTCTCTCTCAAAACATTCTACAACTATACAGCTGTTTGCTCCATCATTTGCATAGGAAATACCACAATACAAAAATAAGGGGGGGGGGGGAGAGGCAAAGAAGCAAAACAGCAACCAATTTCTGCATGTTTCCATGTACAAACATTTGAAGCCTTACAAAATTATTTACATCATTTGTCAACTATTTACATTAAGAGCAACATTTCTAACTATAACAAACAAAACTATAATTTATCAAGTATATGTAAAATTGTCTTAAAAAAAAGAGAGTCTATCATATACCACAAATAAATAAAGACAAACAACAGTTATAACAAAGCTAGGTTTTCCTGCAAGACCCTTTTTTTTGGTATTTTGATTGTCTATTCTAGCCTTTGGTTGACAGCTTAATTTTACAGCTTGTGAAGTTCAGACACTTCCTAGGTTTGTTTGGCTGTCTCCTGTTGTCTGGCCAAATCCTACATGGTCTAACCTCATCTTTGGCCCTCCATCTACTATTTCTAGGCTGAACACGGTGGATGAAAGTCATTGTTAGCATAAAAGGGCACCACCTCGTTGTCTTTAGTGGAGTTTCAGCTACTTTTGTCAGCAATAAATTTTCCCCTGCGTGTCAATCTCAACAGTGGATTAACTAGACTGTGCTGTAATTTGACACAAAATTACTGTATCCTTACCTTCTAGCAAATTACATGCAATATCCACACGAAACTAGATCATGCTGGTGCTGAACCAGCTTAACGTGCCTGTATATGAAAATTGCATCCTAAATCCTTCTTTTTAAAGTGATACTAAGTTTAGCTTATAGTAAGAGGTTTAACATTCTGTGTTCCTTGCAACTATCCCCGTTAGTTAAGCTTCCAATGATGACTTTACGGTTCATTCTCCATGTTTTTGCCCTTTTAAGCAACTTGAAAACAAAATCCTGCTTTGCATATTCAGTGCACACCGTTTTAATTAACAGGTACAACATATCTGAATGCCTAGCTCATTTCTCTGAAGAAAAACGAAGCTAAGTTGGTACGGTTTTGAGAGGTATTTAAATAACTTTTTTTTTTTGTAAATGTGCCGTCTTATCAAATGTAAACCAACTGCTTTTTTCAGCTGATTCTTAGAAAACTTTTTGTATTAAACCTAAAAAGCTGATTTGCATATTTACAAAATCTTTGTCATAGCAAACATGCAACATACAGAACAAAATGTTTGTTCTATGGCTGTTTATGAATTTTTATATGTACCTTTTTCCACAGAATGACTTAATATTTAAAAAAAAACCCCACAAGTACTAAGTATGTCCAGTAGAAACCTGACAGATTACAATTCATGGCTTTTCCACTGTGTTCGTTCACCTGCAGCCTCTCATTAATTTGTTTACTAAACACTGTCACAATAATGACAGTGCTTTGGTCAAAACACTGCAAGAGGAAAATAAAGTATAAAGCTGCAATGCGTCAAGACATAATAATTGTGAAGAGATGAAACCTGCTGACTAAAGCCATATACATCATGAGAGCAAACAAATGACTGAACACTCTAGTATTGTGATACAGTGTCTTCCCTTTTTCTGCATAAATATACAAAATATACACTTCCAGTTTCTTTCGAGATTTCTTTTAAATGGGTAACCCATACTCAAAAATTAAACTAACTTTAGTTGCGCGTCGACAGTCAATAGGAAATTGCATAGATACAAAACAGACTCAATGACAAGTCCAGCTTTCAGTTCTGATGCCTCTTCATGTGGAGAGCCAGGTGGTCAGAGCGAGAGAAGCTGCGATTGCAGACGGCGCACTGGAAGGGCTTTGCCCCTGTGTGCTTCCTGTAGTGGCGTGTTAACTCATCTGAGCGAGCAAATCGCCAGTCGCAGCCTTCCCATGTGCACTTGTATGGCTTCTCACCTGAAAGAGAGCACAGAGAAATGACAATGTCAGCTGCCACTCTTCAGGAGAAAAATGATGCAAGACCATATTGCATGCCACTGCTCTTCAATTTAAACCAGAAATAAATGACAATGCAGGAGCTGATGTTTCCTCATTATTCATTTATCTATTCAGTTAGCCTCAAACCAACAGCCCCTTTGTTTTTCCAGCAAATCTTGCCCTTCCCTCTCATCTCCAGAGGTCCCTTTCAACTCTGTCAATTCAGTGATTCTGTGATTTAACACATTAAAATATAAGAAACCTTCAAACATACAGACAGCTATGGTACAGAAAATGACAGATTTAAAAACCCTATATGAGACTGAAATACCCTCCCTTACACTCATCTCAGTATGAGAGGGAGTAGGGGAAAAAAGCAGTTGAATGTGACAATCCAGCCTAGTTTGTGACTTATACTTGCACCTTTTAAAAACGGGTAAATTAAGTTAGAGAGCTTTTTTAAGAGGTCTGAAAGGGGAAGGAAGATTTCTATAAAGATTCTTTGTAGCATGCAGATTATTCAAGAGCTTCTGATGTGCACAGAAAGGGGTACACAGTGTGTTACAAACACCACAGGGATAGTATTTTCTAAAACGTAAGGGGCAACAAACACTTGTGGTATCCCAATTTGGGCTACCTATTTATAGGAGAAAGCACCTAAAGAATCAAAGCAGTTTTAAGAATTTAACATCTACAATCAGGTATTTAAATAGCCATATTTTAGTGCTTGCTGTCTCCATCAGTCTATACGGATGTAGGGGGAGCATGTAATCTCTGAGAACTTGCTGTGTTACAGCAGCTCCAAATACAACTTCAAACTATCCAGTTAGTCTTGAATACACCGGCCCGAGCACCTAAAATAATTGCATTCATCCATTTTAGAACCATAAATGAGGCACTTTAAGCATGCCTGTAATTTATAGGTGTTTGCTGAAATGGAAGAACTATAAAGCCACAAAGCCAAGATGACTTCTGCATGAAACCAGAACTTTCTGCGCGTAAGTACACCTGCTCAGGAGCTGGTATGGACATGATGTCACCATGCAAGCAAGCTTCATATAAATAAAGAGGCTAAGATTACCTATTTATAGGCTATTGCTTGATGTTGGTTGACAAAAACACTTTTCAGTTGTGAGGATGGATTATCTATAGCCTTTATATTAACTTGACTCATATGGCAAAAAGAGAAAGAAAAATGAGTTTATCAAAGCACCTGGCAGTAGCTTCATCTGGAGCAGAATCAGAGCAAGTCTGAGCTTTCCAAAAAGTCTTTTCCAACACATCTTACAGAGCTTCTCCCTCTCCATCGGTCTCAGACCTTTACCCTCACAGTCTCAATCCACAGCCGAGTGGAGTGACTCCTACTTTTCCCTGGTTTACTGTCACACAAGCATGCGGAAGAAAGACAGGAGCCAGTATCCTGCAATCAGACTGTTTGTTCTGTACCAGCTATGCAGAGAACACCATCTGAGAAACTCCAAAACATTACTTCAGAGGTGCTAATTTATCATACAAATGAAATTATGAAACTGGTTTTGTCTGGAAGCTTCTATTGCTTCTCTGATCAACTAACTAGCAAATTTCTGTCTCCTACTAAGAGCAAAACCAGCCTTTTGCTCGCAATGGGTATGTGACTTCATTTTGGCAGCACAGTCACAACCAGGACCAGACCTCTACAAGAAAAAAAAAAAACCCATGCACCAACCACTTCATTGCATAAACAGCAACTGGGATTTATTGAAATCACAGTGGAAACATATCATCCCTTAAGAAAAACAAACTTAGAGCCTGGCATCTCCTCTCACAGAGTTCAAAAGTATTTGGTGGATAGCAAATCAGAACACAAATCATTACAAATTTCTGTCATAGCTGAATTTACTCTGTCTGATGCTGACTGAAGACCGGAATGATCCACCACTGAGGACTCTTTTGCTCCATGCAACATATACAAGTTAAAATATAGATTTCATTCAAACCCAGTGTGTAAAGCATTTATAACATCAGGGAAGCCAGCTTAGGTAGATAACACATTTGCTCTTCATGGCAGAATGACAGGAAAGAACTTTATTCAGCAAGGGATCTTTTGCACTATATACGTTATTCTTAATGTATTTAAACTGGGTTATTAATGCAGTCTGTGAAAGACTGTTGTTGCTCCATAGGCACAGCACCAGCGAGATCTTCCGTGAGCACTTTGTGTTAAAACACATGCGCACACAGGTTGCACAAAAGCAGTAATCCGTCATTTGAAGCACCTTAACTTAAAGCCAGTGTATTTCTCTTTCTCCTTTCTTTCTCCTTTTCTCCCACATTGGCTTCAAACTCTTCTTTAAAAGCCTTCACTTAAAACTGCTATATTATACTTGATGCTAAACTCCCAGTCTTGTGATCCTGCCACCCTAACTGCCCACAGAGAATATATATATGGTCAAGCCTCTACATACTCCAAACACTTGCTTACACGCTTCACATGAGGAATGAGAGAAATGGTAACGATAGCAGGAAAACACCACTAGTTGAACAGAAACTTAGGAATATGTGGACCAGACCAGAATGGGGACCAGGAAGTTAAAATCAGTTTCCAAGCCTGGCATCAAGAAGGTGTGAAGTATGTGCAGTTTCACCATACATACACTGTACCAAAAAAGGAGTCTCAAAGCTGCCCTGTGTAGGTGGTACCTCACCCTGCCCAAGTCCAAACAAAACTGCTGTCCCCTTTTAAAACATTTTCTAATCTGCAAGCAGCATCAGCAGGTGATATGAAGGCTCCTGGCATGCAAACTGTCAGCTGCAGTGAACCCTGTGTGTTGCTGGATGCCACAGCTTCCAAGTCAATGCTGAATCAGAGAGACCCCCATCAAACTCCAGGGGACTCAGCTTCCTGGAGACAACATCTAGAAACTTACCCTGCTGTCCTGGTCTCTTTACTGCCTGCAACAGCCACCAACCCTCCTGGGCAACAGCACTGCTCAGAGATAAAACTGGGCATTGCCATGCACTGACTGCTCCTCCTGGCCAGCCCTTCTGCAGACCTGAGCTAAACCCGAGCTAAACCCAGCAGTGCTCAGGGGATGGGGCAGGGAACAAGCTGGTGCCTTTGCACAGATTGTTTTAACAGTGTTACTTTTATGTACTGGAAAGTAAAGCCAGAATGCTGCTTTTAACCCCTGCTTTGGCCAACAGACAGAACTGGAAAATGTATTTTTAGAGCCAGTGTAGAGGCACGGATTATTTGAATAAATCCTAGGGGTAAAATACTGAATATCTATGTTTGTAATACTAGTTTCCGTTGGAAAGTTCTATTTAAGAACTGAATCAATTTTAAATGTTTTCCTTTTGGGCAAGGGGGAAGGGGGGCCAGAAAAAGAAGGTGGAGATTATTTTCACTCTTTTAAAGAAAGCAGAACAACTAGCTAGTAATATTTTCTCTCAACCTATACACATGCTTTTTGTCATTTAGCACAAATAAGAATTTGGTTTAAGCTCCTGCAGCAAGGGAAAAAGAGCCTCATGTTACGTATTTTCTGAAGTGATCCTACTTCTTTGCTGAGAAATCTGGGGTTGAAGATTTATTTTTAAAAAAGCAGGTACACACAACAAGGGACACTGAACCCTTTATCCCCTGTTTTCACTGCCTACATAGTAATGTAAGATTTGTTTACTTTAATGATTGTGCAAAATACAGTAGCTGCAAAGTTTCAGAAATATTTGGTTTTCTTCCAGCAATTTAGGGTTTCTATAGGGTGTTAAAACCAAGAATGCCACTGGTCATCAAATGCGAAGGTAGCACGACACGGTTACTGGAACACGATCACGGTATCAAACAGATATTTCACTGTAAAAGCAAGAAAACAGCTAACTCCTCCACTTCAGGGGAGCTTCCACAGGATTTGTTAGAATGTCAACACTGTTAACTAAAACACCATGGAGGAAGCTGGTACCAATTTCCAGCCAAATAGCACACTCCAACCCTTTCTTCCCAAGCCAGAAATATTATACACAGCACTTCTGGGAAACAGAACTGCTTTCCTTTAAATTATACTTCAACAGGATAGGGATTTCATAAGTTTAATTGGATTTCTGCATAACCTCCTTCCAGTATCACAGATTTAAAATGTTTCGCTAGGCATATACATCACAAAATATATTTTTAAGTTCTTGAGCTGTTAATATGCATCCATTCTCCAGTTTAAAAGAAATACATCTATGGAGCATGAGAAACAGACTTGTACTTGAGCACAGAAAATTTAAAACCTCTTGTTTAGTTTGGAAGCTCTTTAACAGAAAGCACCTAGCAAGAGATAAGGCAGTTTAACCTGAAAGGAGACTATTCTGCTTGCGGCGTGTGTCTGTTAAAAAAAAAAAAAACAAACCAGAATTTCTAATGCTGTGAGATTGTAAGGATGTCAAAAATATGACTGGACATCCACATATAACATGCTAACCTAACCAGCCGCTTCAACAGATAAAACTATTCCAAGGTAAGTCCCAAGTTTCAGGATCCTTGCTGATCTTGCAACAGAACGATCTGGACCAGTGAAGCACACTGTGTGGGCTCTTCTCTCTTTAATATATCTTCTTGGGATTTAGTGGCGTCAAAGGCACCTATTGCTTTCCGAACACTAATTCTAGCCACTGGCAGTGACCACCATGGCTATGCTCATTTGGATAAGGTACAGTGCCACCACTGTGTGGGGGGGTGACGGTCATTTTGAAGACACCATGTATCTTCAACACGCAGTCTCTGCTCAAGAAAATGTGTCTGTTTAAAATCCTGTTTGGAAAACTCCAAGTCACTGAAAAACCTCCATTAGTGATGAATTTCCCCATCAACAGAAAATAAGCTTCTTTATTTCACCAAAGAGTTGTGTGACTTTATTTCTTCAATTCCCTGCTAGGACAGCTTCCTTTAAATGCAAAGCTGCAAACAAGGGCCAGATTTTCAAACCTAAAGTTAGGTAACTGTTGGTACGCAGAAACCCCAATACAGGTATTACACCAGCCAAGGCCTGCAACTTTTCTTATTTCCTATCAGAAATTTCTGCCAGAGCAATGAGTCTGGATCTTCCTTGAAGAAGAAAAAGCAGCACACTTGTCAAAGACTCTAAAAAGACAACACCTGATTACTGCTTGTGAGGGTATTAAAGTGTAACGGTACCCCCCTGCAATTCTTTCCATCATTTTAATATTACTTGTTTCTATTATGGAATTATTTCTAGTGGCAAGGATTCAGCCTTAAAAAATACACAATTAGGTATGATAAAAAGGCAAAGCGTAAGTTTCAGTACTGTAACTGCACCAGTTACATGCATAACCTGTATTATTTTAAAAGATTATTTTGTATTTTTTGGTGCACTTGTTTTCAATTTTTTCAGATCTTAACATCAGTTGTCTTGGTTCCCTCACATGGTGTGAGAAAAAAAGAAAAAGAACAAATGAAATGTGTTTCCTCTGTTTCAGTTTGCCTGAAATAGGTTTCCTCTAGTTTATAGCACTAAGGTTTTTAACTCTGGACTCTCCCAGGCTGACTGGAAATGAAAGCCACTGCTTGGGTGTATGTCTGCACTCATTCAAAAGAGGTTTTTAGCTCTCAGCATTTACCTAAAATTAGACCTTCCTTCTGCTATTGACTAAGCACTTTAGTCGTCATTAAAAGCAGCCTGTTGGGGGGGGAGGGTTGGCCTTTTTTCTCTTTTTTTTTTTGCTCTTTTTAAAGACAGAGTTTAGTTGGTTTTGGGGTTTTGGTGGTTTTTTTTTTTTTTGAGAAATAGCAGAAAGCTGGAATTTCAACATAAAACGTTCCTCAGGTGTTTAAAAGCTCTTTAGTGCACTGAAATCCTCAGTTGTCCAAGATGGAGATGGATCAGAGGGCTGACAGTACACAAGGTACACCCAGCTTATTTTGTGAGTGACAAAATAAATTTAGTCCTTGAAACATCTACCAGTAATACGAATCCATAACATATGCTGCACATTTTTAAATGTGACAAAGCCTCTGCCTAGTATAGTAATGGCTAGAGAGTGATCGTTAAGTACTACTTCACAGCAAAACAGCATTTTAAGGACTCCTGTAACAGAGAGCTGTTGTACTGTGTAAGGCTGATCACTGCTAAAACAACCAGTATTTGATCTCTTAAGAGAAGCATGCACAGGAAAAAAAGGTTAACTGCCTGGTAAGCAAAGAGGACCATCAAGAGTTTTGCATCATACACTTTCTGACTACAGAGGCACAGAAGGCGTTGTCTTCTCCTCAGCACTCCTACCAGTGCTTGAAGCACTCGTTTTGCTAAGTGTTGCCTTACGCAGTTCAAGGATTACTGGGGAATCTTAACTGGCCTGTGTGATGGTTTATTTTCTTTCTGGTATAACATTCTGTCTTAACAAAGGTGGTCTCTCTTCAAGGAGATATGCAAAAAAAGAGGAAAGGAATTTTTTTTAAGTAGGTTTATCAGAAATCCATGCCATCTGGGGTACATCACTGTGTCTACGCGTCCTGTGCTATAGAACACATTTCCTCATCTATGCCCGTGGTGTAAGAACACACATCAATAACACTGGCTCTTGTACAGTCAGATAAGAGGTGCTCTTAAAATGGAATTTATTCAACATGTACTGTAGACTTCCAGATTTCCATCTACTGTAAGTACACACACACACATACACACACACAAAAAGCGATACATTAAAGCTGTTTTAACTCAAAGCAAAGCACTGTATACTTGCCAAAATCAAAGGTTTTAATATGTCTTTAATCAGAGTTGTTAGAGATCAGTGAATATAAATAATGCAAGCTGACAGGACAGGAATGCTGCTACCAAGATACTCAGACTAAACTAGGACATTACTTAAATGTTTCTAATCTTTCACCAATGGGAGGTGCAGGTCATCTAACAAACAACAAACAACACACTAGCCTGGAACAAGGAGTCAATCGTCCCAGTCAAGCTCAGAAATTAATTACAATAAGGAATGTCTAATCAAATAATGGAAAGTTTTAATCACTGGCAATTGCTGTGAATCTTGGGACTACATTAGCCTATGTAGGGCGGACTCAAAATGAACTATATTTAAAGCTGGTCTCTTAGGTCAACAGTTTCCTTATCAGGAATCAAATATCCTGGAACTGAAGTTTAATCCTCTCAGGGAGCAATTGACAGAAACAACAGGTTTTTTTAAGCTTTCATGCTTAGAGGGACTTTCTAGGCTTTTAATCAGAAAGAAAATATTAGGCTTTTCTTTTCAGTATCTAAAAATCTAACAGGAGTACCTCTCACCTGACACCTTGGAACTTTGCTTCATAAAAATTGTGTGCTGGACACTGATGTGAATGGCCAATAATACTTCACTAAAATTTAGGTCTGTGTTGCTAAGATTTCGCCCTCTTCTGAACAACACATTCAAACATGTCTCATTTAGCTTATGACTACAGATAAAGAACAGGATCAATTAACCCCAAGATCTGAAATCATTCACAAAGTGTTTGAAAAAAAAAAGCACATTATTTTCCCTTAAACTGTGGTTTGCACAGGAAAATAATGTACTTCCATTTCTCACACAGGCAACTAATGGATTTAGCAGAATTCATAAATAAAAGATATCAACATATTCTCCAGCAGTGTCTAGCAACACTGCACTTTAATGCACTATGTCAATAGTTTTATTTAACTTGCCTCTATTTTTCCTTATTGTCTCTATCAATGATGGCATTTACCGACACCTCCTTAAACTATAATCTGTGCAACTGACTCATCTAGCAGGTTAAAGAAGAAGAATCTGCACGAAGATATTACTTAATAGCTGTTTTCATGATGCAAAGATTTTTCCAGGATGAGATTTGCTATGTACACAGA
The DNA here is from genome assembly GCA_028858755.1 of Ara ararauna. Taxonomy (NCBI): domain Eukaryota; kingdom Metazoa; phylum Chordata; class Aves; order Psittaciformes; family Psittacidae; genus Ara; species Ara ararauna. The sequence continues at coordinate 91,322,898 of CM054378.1, forward strand.
ATGCTGCAACCATGAGCAAAGCTGAATCTTGAGGCCTCCATTCCCCACTTGTATACCATGACAGAAATCTCCCACATAAGTCTCAGAATTATTTGAGTCAATACATATTTTCAGAAGGTGCTTTTTTTCCAATAGATGTCCAGCTACTGCTTGCCCTTCCTTCTGAACAATGGGCATCCCAAATTCCCAGGCAATTCTGTACGGTACCACCTTTAACAAGCATCTGCATACAGCTATGGTAAGCTGTGAGTGTCAAGTCCTATGGGTTGCGGAAGTCTACTGCACACAACTGATCCTAATACTGATGTCGATCAGAGCCTAATTCTGGATCTATTGAGGCAGAGATCTAAAATAAAAATGTTTAACACCTTGAGGAACCACACAAGTCAGCAGCTGTCCCATGCCTACATAAACATTAGAAATAACTAGGGACAGTGGAAGTATTTTGAGTGCATCGCATTTAAAGAAATGCCATTTCTCTTCAGTTATCTCAGCTTCCACTTCCCATCACCAAATACAAACTAGATCTATAGATAGAGATGAAATAGTTCTGCAGTTAATGCTCGAAACTATTAATGGCAAGCCCACCATGTGATCAGACAACATGCCTGTACAAAGACTCTGTATACGGAAAACCAATATGCAGCTGGAAAATGTCCTCAGTGTGTGTGCCTTGATGTGTTCAAAACAATGACAGATTTTCCTCTTAAAACGATACACAAGTCTGAAGTGTGCAGCTGTTCACAGAAATAATAAAAGAAAACCCCCACCCTGGAGCCAGCAGCTTTTCTGCAGTGTTACAGGTAGGGCCCAGGCAAGGTATTCCCCACAGGGAATATCAAAGGCTCAACTTCCACAGTCCATATCTTTAATATTAAGAAATCAATCAGGGTAAGTTATAGGAATGTTGTTTCTAAGGGAGTACTTGATATATATGTGCACATACTCAGATGCCATAAAAGGAACTGAATGAGGTTTATCTACAACACACAAGTAACTGCTTTTCAGTGACATTTGGCATGTTATAGCTGCTATGCCAGAGCCTGAAGGTGGTTTTACTGCTGGACAGCCCGCAATAAATGCGTAACCCCGTCCCTGATCATGTATCGTTGTTGCACAACGCTGGTTATGAAACCAAAACCTGTTCCATGACTAACAGGTAAAATTGTTTTAGAAGAAAAATCCCTGCTTCAAAAGGTAAAAAAATCCAATCTGTTTTGAAAGATGTTCCAACAGGCACCTTAGCATACTGAATACCATTTTACCTGTTTCAGGAGCAAGTAATATTGAGGTAAGATATCATACTTAAGTGTTTTAAGGTATTAAAATGTACCTGACATCTGCTTCAGAACTGCATGGAGATGGATACAAAACGTCCTGTAACTTTCCAGCATTCAAAACTTTGTTCATGTTCAATTCTGGGGTTACCCAACACACACAACTAAAATTTACTTCACAATTTACAAGTGCTACAGCATTACCTAGAGGGAAAAAAAAAGTGTGCCTGCTTCAGTGACAGGTACACCTTACACATTAACCTTGCTTCGCTCGTTAGTGAATATTGGATTCATCATCAACTACAGAAGTTCAGTGTAATTACACTAAATCAGCATAACTACACCAGCTTATACCACCCGACTTCGTGCAAGGTAAACACCTTGGGCACACCCAAGAAGAAAAAATGCAATGGATTTTTCTTTTCCCCGTTTTCTGTAGCTTTATTTAATTGTAATTTATAAAGCCTGACAGTGTGTTCATATCTGAATTGAAAAAAACAGGAAGACCACAGCCTACATTCCACCTATCAAAAATAACATTTCCCTTAGGTTTGTTCTCAAAGAATGCCTACTAAACCCAGTGAAAGCCTTTCAGAAGAGAAAGGCTGCAAAGTAAATACTGTGAAAAGGGTGAGATTTTCCAATACAAAAGGAAAACCATAAGGTCTGTCTTGACTTTTAATGGCAGACAAACTTTGCTGCAGGCTTTTTTATTTTGAGATGACAGATTGCTGAGAAGGGCGGGAGCTGGTTGGGATGAGAGAGAGACTGCAGCCCATTTTAAAAGGTATTGTTAAGAAACTAAGAATAAGGAGAAAACAACTTCAGTGGTCCATGATTACTAAAGAACGGGTTTAGCCAGATAAACAGGTCTGCTATACCTGAAGGGATTTGAAAGAATATCACACACAACTTTATTAAAATGGATTACGTGACACTTGCTTTAGACTTTGAAGGTAAAAGCTTCACAGAAGTCCTTTAAAAAAAAAACAGTAAAAAAATAATCAAAGCTTAATAGTGCAGTATGAATTCACAGCGCTGGGGGATGGGATGCACATAAGTACACACCCAAATTTAGCCCTCCACATGGAGCCCTTCTCTTTGGAGATCAATAGCGAGCCTCCCCTGTGCTCCTGGGGGAGCTGTGCAACTTCACAGGTTTCCCCGAGTTTGTACCCATTTACTTTAACGTTCACTTAATGGATTGACAGTATGGGTAAGTCAAGAGATCTTCCTCATAATATACATTTCAACCATACGTTAAGGCAGGACTGGTGCTGGAAACCTTCAAGTATTAAGTGAATATTCAAGAGAGTTAAACTAATGCAAACTGTGAAATAATGCAGGTAACAAGATACAGACTCACATTCTTGCATGTAACGCACACCTTAGACAGTTTATCCCTTCATTCACCTCCCCAGAAGACCCTTTGTATTACAGACCTGCTTAGGTTCTCTAGATTTTTATCTAAAACAACATTCTTGTTTCCATGAATACATCAGCTCCCCTGACCTTTGCACATTCATCCACATTTCTAAGGTCAAATATCTATAGGTAAAAAAGTGAAGGCAACAATAAACATTAGTGACCCTAAGCAATATATGTTAGCAACATGGTCTGTATTTCTGTGGACACAGGTATTAAGTACATACACCCTACAGTCATTACAAAAAAAAAAAAGATATAAATTGGTTTTAAAAAGGAAACAGGTACCTTTGAAATGATGGCTATGTAACTGTTCATTTTTAGACTAAAGCTTTGCTTTCATCTCTCTTCCTAGTTATCGTGTAATAGCAAATGAGATATTTAAAGCTGGTATTTAGTTGCTGGCTAAAGTGCGCAAGGGGAAATCGCACACCCTTAAATTTACAGATTATTTATTAAAGAGCAACAGGATTATACTCTCCAAGATTATTCAAGTTTATAGACTCATGAAAATATTCCTTTCTTACCAAGCTTACGGCTAAGGAGTGATTACATATATCAAAAATATTTTTAACAGGGTTCTTGCTTAGTCTATTACTAACGCAAAGCAATAACCTTTGTACAATTGCTTGTAATTTTTGACTGTGACTGCAGCACAGATAACTCTTTCATTTATCAAAACAAAATTTCCATAGTAACATTTAGCCTGGAGATACTCAATTTCTTTACGATAATCCAATGATCCATTCAAAATAGCTGCTGAATAGAAGGCCTTGTTTCCATAGAGATAGCGAAACATTTTGTTAGATCATAGCTCATGTTTTGTTCTGACTTATGATTAAAACTTAGGTGAAACCCCATTACTTGAACAACACAGCTGCAGCACCGACAGCCTGCTTCAATAAATAAGTTGCTTCAACTGTGCCTTGTGTTTTGCTCTGAATCGAGGTCCACAACACAGAAGGGGTGGGGTTCACACTTTGTTTTAAAAACAGGAGTCGCAGCTCTCTATTTACAAGAACAGTCACGTGCATTCACTGATTTAGCATGAGCAGTTCTGTACTAACATCCCAACTAAGAACTGTCCTAAATATTTTCAGGCACGCAGTTTGTGAGCTACGTTTTTCTCCCATTTCCCTCCTCCTTCCCCCTGCCTCAGAAGGTGAATGCTTAGAAAAAGCACCTAGGGCAGGAGGTTCCACCTTCCAACCCTGTCCTCTGCCTGCATGGCTCCTGCACCCATGCACAAGCAATACTGTCCCCAGCTCTGCTCCACGCAGGCCCACCAACAGGGGCTGCCTCTGTAGCTGCTGGCAGAATTTGACTGAGGTACAAAAACCAAGTGTGACACACCGACACTTTTAATTTCCCCCATTTTTATGCCTTTCACTGACAAAAAATTAAGTCTCTTTTTTTGAAAATAAATATATATAATTACTTGTCTTAAAAAAAAAAGGCACACTTAGCTAAGGAAACAGAAATATCTTGGGAATTTTGATGACATTTCTCAAAAAAAATCTAAGACTAGATAATTCTAACAGGTCAAAGAAAAACCCCAAGCCAGAAAATTCTACCTATTTAAATAAGTCTTGAAAACTCAAAACGTGTTCGCTATGATTAATTCCTTATTCAGGAGAAAAAGGTCCTTTATGGTAAAACCTCATACTGAAAAGGAAAGCTTCATCTGTTTTATTCTTACCATTTTGAGTTCTGTATTATAAAAGGTTTAAGTAAACTGCACTAAGGATAAAAGCAATTTTTCTTCTCATTGACCGAACCCTAAAATTTTCCTTAACTGAACAGCCAGCCTGAACCCACAGCACTCCACAGAAAGCAGGGAGAAGATGGCAGATGAAACATGCTTGCTTTCTCAGAAAATGTGTAAGCCATGAACTAAAAAGAGACAGTGATATAGTCAGTACATACCCGTGTGAGTTCTCAGGTGTGCTTTTAAGTGAGAAGACTTCGTATAAACTTTTGTGCAGCCTACAAGACGAAACAAAAAAAGCAGAGAGGCATTTCAGCAGGGAGACCATGAACACTCCACGTTACATTTAAGCTTTCTCACTGGGTGCTGGGGTACTAGCTGGAAACATTAAAGCTCAGCGCCTTTTGGCACCATCATCATTTATAACTAATATTTGATACAGAAAGCTCCTAGGGCTACATTGCTTTACACAGAGAAGAGAAAAATGCGTGTTTCTGGTAAACTTACTATTTTGTAATGTAGGACAGACCAACAGCTGCTGCAATCTATGCACTGTAACACCTGCTAGGTAGGTTAAAAACTCTAGAAATTTATTTTTTAAATATTTCCTAAAGGATTTGATCAAGCCAGACTTGGTGTCTCTGTCACCCAGGGCTCAGCATAACTCTCCCACTGAGCATTTATCACAAGGCTCACTGAATGGGCAATACCTCACTGAGAGTTATGTTGGTAAAGGGAGAGAGAAACCACAAGCAGCAGTTTTTCTCTGTGCTCAGATGGGTGTGAGCGTCTTGTATCTGGGATCACGTACTACATGGCAGTGCAGTTTATAGTAGGTCTCTCTCCTCTCTCCTTCAACACCGAAAAAGATGGAAGGGAATCTGTCTGTGGACAATTTTCAGAGACAGCTTTAATGGATTTATATGGGCAGCTGAATCCTGTTTGTAAAACAGAAGAAATGGCCATGGCCTCGGCTACTGGGAGCTGAAATGGCTCTTTCAGCGCCAGCAGAACCTAACTGAGCTGTGATGCGTTGGACAAAGTGAGCCTCTGCTCCATCATGGGCATCAGGAAAGTGCGAGCAGGAGCTACACAGTCACACTGACTTACAGTACAGGAGGCCATCATTTTTACTGTTTGGGTTTTTTTCCCTACAGAGTACAAATTTTGTACCATGGTAAAATGAGCTCAGGTATTTAAGAGAATTACAAATGACATGAAGGGTGTATATTATTTAACCATGTGAACATGTGCCACACAAAATAAAACAATAGAGAAATTCTGCTTTGGGAAGGAAATATTTGATTCTCCCTAGGTATAGACTACAGCTAAAGAAAAACCACTTACACCCCATCCACGATTATTTCCACTTTTTATTACTGCAAGAGCTGGTATTTTCTGGCACAGATCGCTTACCGGGATAGTCACAGTAGTGGATACGTCTCTTCTCCAAATCTGGGTTACTTCTCCTGTTGTATCTGACTGATTGGATGTTCTGGGGGGTTATGGGCAACGCTGCTGGTAAATTTGGATTGTGAATTGCCAGCTTGGAAGCTATAGTTGCGGCGTATGATGGAGGAGGGGTTAAATTCTGCAGCATCTCTGCTTGTCTGTCTGGACTTCCAGGCTCAGAACTTGGGGGGGAAGGAGGGAAATAAGTGGCCTGCTGCTGCAGAAACTGGTTTGGCATGGTGTAGGTGCAGGGGGGGATGCCCTGGAACTGTTTCATTGCAGTCTGTGGAACAGCCGAGGAGAGCGTGTTAAGGCCCGCCATGGCTGACGGCATGGAGACATTGTTAAGGGAGTCCATCACGGCTGCCTGAGTAGTAGTGTTGGGCATATCTAAATCCGGTGAGCTCAGGAGCTGATACAACTGGCCTTGCTGGGGCGTGACAGAAAGATGAACGTCTGGAGTAGGAAGCTCCTGCTTGATGAAAATGTTGTTCACATCAGGGGTCTGGTGGGAGCTGAAGATGCTGGTAAATTCAGGGAGGGCCTGAGTGGGGGGGGCAGGGGCAGTAGTTTCGCTCTGGTGACTGAAAACGGTGACTGGCTCTGTCTTGATGTGGGTTACACAAGGTCGCTGGGATTTGTACAGGCCAGTTCTCAGGTGGCTGATGTCAGGGAGGAAGACGTTCATGTTGATGCTGTAAGGCAACCCTTCGCTGTCAGTGAAAAACTGGTCTACAACCGAGGCACTGTCTCTTCTGTATTTCTTATGCTCGGGGATGACGGGGACGGGCGGGAGCTGAGGTGCCAGGTATTTCTCCATTTCACATCTTGTCTACAAAAACAAAACAGATCAAAATCCACATGATTTATTACCATCTGAGAAAGATGATGGCATGCAAGTCACGTGAGGCTTTGCAAATAAAAGGCAATACTGTTCAGCCAGCCGCAAGCTACCTACGGAGGAAGCTATAAACATTCGCGCTAATGAAAACCTGTCTTTTATAATCGGTGTGATAATCAACATTGTCAAGGACAAGGAGAAAAAACCATGGCGTGAGTCGTTCATGCAGAGCAAACACAAAGAGTGAGCCGATATTTCAGTGAACGGCAAACTTTCCATCTTTTATGCCTACCAGACAGCGCGAGGTGCAGAAATGACAGGCACTCTGCCTAATCTGCAGATCTCCCGCTCTGGAATTCACTGCTGGAGCAGAGTGACTGCCTATCTGTTTCACCCGATTCTCTTTGAAATGCTAACTCTAAAAGCCACATCCTCAGCTGGCTATTTGAATGCTAACACTTCAAATATTTTTTTTTTCTCTATACACTTCCAATATTTTCCATCATCATTTTTTTAACCAAAGGCATTTGATTAAAAATACGACACCAAAATGTTAAAGTTATAAATAATGCCAAATAAAAAGAGGATGGGTTGACTGCCTCAGAGTATCCTTTGTGTGAAGCGTCCCCAGCACTACACTTTAAATAAAATAGTAATCTATGCAGTGTATAATAGGCCAGCAGCGAGATAAACATGTCTCTATCCATGCCTGGGTCCTAGGACAGCTCTTTAATTACTGGGAAATGATTCCCTAAGTGTAGTGGTGCAAGGGAATCCGTGGGTGGCTGGAGCCTGATCCATTGCTGGTACAGTCATCGGCAAAGCATTTATCACGCACTCTCCAGTGGGCAAATGCTGCATTCCCCCCTGCCCTGTCAAGAGAGCACTCATACCAGACCCGTTTAGCTCCCCGCAAGAGAAAGCAGCTGACAAACAGCAACTCTGCCCGAAAGTGGATTTTTAGGACCTTTCTTCAAAGACCCCCGGTAAACACCACAAACAAACAGAGCCGCCTTTCCCGTCCCTTTGATCTGGATCTGCCCCGACATGCCAGGCTACTTTTTCCAGCTCTTGTTTACGAGCCGAGGGCAGCTCCCATTGAAGACTTATTAATTCGCTGGAGAAGGCACCACCGAAACGCAGCTCTCGTCAGTCCGCTGCCCGGCCCCGGGGGCTCCCCGGGACGCCCCTCACAAGGGACAGGGCTGACACCCCGCAGCGGCAGGCCGGTGTCTCCTCACGGCCGCTGCCTGCCGGGCACCGCCTCTCAGCGAATACCCTCCACGGGGCTGCGGCCGCCGCCTTCCCCCTGTTAGTTCCTCCAGCTGTTTGCCGGTGGATCCGCTCCCGGGACGGGCAGAAAGTCCCGGGAAGTCCCCTCTCGCCCGGTGTGCCGTGTCCCCGTCCCCCCCTGAATATGACTCCTAGCGTGGGCGCGGAGGACAGGCGGCCGCTCTAATCCCGCCGCCGGGCAAGCAAGCAGGCAGCAGCTGCGGCTTTCAACACAGCCGCGGGTGCAGCCCCGCTCCCCTCAACGCCCCGTCAGCCTCCCTGGAACCCGCGCTCCGCCTCAGCCCGGCCGCCTCACCGCGCTCCGCCGGCAGAAAAGCGGGAGCGCTCTCTGCCCCGCGACGCCCGGCGCAGGCGGGCTGGGCGGCGGCGGCCGCTCCCCCTCACACACATGCACACGCATACACCCGCCACCTCAGACTCGCACCTCGGCGTCCACCGCCCTCGTCCCGCACCGCGGCCCCACCCAGTCCCGCTCGCCCGCCCGTCCGTTCCTCACGGCCACCCCCCGCCCGGGTGACGGCCGGTGGGCCGTGAGAGGGGCGCCTACCTGTACCATCTCCTCCGCCGGCAGGGTCGCGCCGCCGCCGCCGCCCCCCGGGTGCTGCTGCTGCTGTGGCGGTTGCTGCTGAGGCGGCGGCGGTGGCTGCTGCTGCTTGAGGTCGTCCCCGGGGAAGATCGCCGCTTCCCTGGCCCCCAGCACGGGTTTGAGCTGCGCGAACACCGGCTCCTCGGGCTGCTGCGCGGGAGTCAGGCGCGCGCTCATGGTCAGCACCCTGGTAGCCATGAGGCGGGCTGGAGGCGGCGGCGGGTGAGGCGCGGACGGGCTGCCCGCCCCGGCGCAGGGGGACTGCCCGCGGGCGGCTCCGGGCGGGCGGTGGCTACTCGTGCGCTCACTCCCCAGGAGCCCCAGCCCCAGCCGCGCAGCCACTCCGGTGTCGTCAGTGCCTCCGCCTGTACCTGGCCGCGGGTATCTACCCGGTGACACACACCCGCCTCTATTTCACCCTACTCCACCCCCGGCCCCCCCTACACCCCACCCAGCCCGACGAAGGGGGCCGGCCCTGCGGGCTGCCCTGCCTACGGGGAGCGCGGGCGGCTCCTCCCCGCACCGCGCCCGCCCTGGCCCGCCGTGGAGTGACCGGACTGGGGGAGTGGGGCGGCGGCAGCGCACGGTCCCTGGTCCCGGCGGTCAGCAGCGGGGCTGCCCCTGGCGCTGCGCTGCCTGTGCAGGCAGGGCTCAGTAAGGGGAGGGACGGACGGCCCGGTGCTCGCAGCGAAGTGAAAGAAGGTTTTCAACAAGTGCGGCGGTTTGCCGTGGCCCCTCTCGTGCTTTACTATTATTTATAAAGAAGCGCTGCTAAATGCAGGCATTGGAAAATAACCGTCTGCCCTACCTTTCATCTTCAAAAGGGGTTTAGAGGCAGTCATTCAAATTTATTATTTTCTGGCCCGAAGGCAACTCGTACTCCAAAACCTGCTGCTAATACATTTCGGTGCTGTAACGTACATCTCCACCGTACGCCGGGAAAATGCTGTTACACAAATAGCTCGGAGGAGAAGGAAGAAGGGGAGAGGAAAAGAGCGACGATTGTCTCATTTCAGCAGCCCACCGTCGTCCCCCCCCGTCCCCCCCCCCCGATGAGGCAAGTTTCTATTTACTTGTTTTGAAGTGTAGTTTCGACGCAGAGCATATTTCCCCATGAGACACAGCACGGTGAGCTAAGCTCCTGCGTGTTTCACTGAAGGAGGAGGAAAAGGAGGGACGCCATCCTCCAGTGCAACGCGTAGTGGAGCCTTGGAAAAAACCCCAAACTTTCCACCTTTCTCCTGGCCCTGCCAGCCCTGCGGCGCTAGGAGAGGGTCTGTGAATCCATGGAAGTGTTGGCAACCTCCCCCTCCACGAAGTTATCCCCTATCAATTACACAGAAGGCTGGGTTTTAGGTGTAAAAAAACACTTTTCTGGTCAACCTGGCACTCCTCCCCTTCACTTTACAGTCCACGGTGAGAACGTCTCAGAGCCTGTATGCAGAAAGCTAATTACAGAACCAGGAAAGAAGTCGGCATAACATTTCTTTACACAAACTGTTTAGCAATATATAGCCGCTTGATGCTTGTTATTACTAACGTAGATCTGGCTACTCCCGTCAGCATAGCATTTGAAGTCATGCAGGCGGATTTCCATCCAACACTAACACATTTAGACAACATGCGACTTCAGTGACTTTTTCCGAGGGCTGTGGCTGGCGTTTCTTTATCCATTCTAGCCTAGAAACAGGTGTTTTAACCCGCAGATTTTAAAATCATCTTTTGTTTCTGTGTGAATGCCCTTCACATAGCCCTAGTTTAGGGGTTTTTGAATGCCCTTCATATTCGCTGTTTCGATCCAGTTAGACTTTGAACTATGATTTTAACCCTCTGAAATGACACATTTAGTATAAACTGCTCAAACAGCTTTAAAAATGCAAAACTAGTAACACGGCACTACACTGTCTGGAGAATAATTTGGCTGTAATTCTTCTACAGGAGGCACAATATAGGCTAGGCAGCATCTGATGTAGTGCCTATACTAGAAACTTTCAGACATTTATGTAAATTGCATGGCTGTAGTAACTGAAATGTTTCTGGGACTTGCATGCTTTAATTACATGCTTTACCTCCATCTGATTAAATGAATGATAAACAGATCATTTCAAAATCTTTGTTTTGTTTTGTTTTGTTTTATATATGTACATTTATAAAGGGCCTGCTCTGGCAAATGCTTTGGCAGGTTAATTAAAACAGTATCACTGAGTAAAGCTCTGTGTATACTTAAACGTTTTCAGTAGCAGCTCTGAATGTGTTCTAATGTTTTTTAAAAGGATGTAATTAGGTCTGAACTGCAGGTAAATAAATGCAACCCCATTGCTAGGTTTTTGTGCTAATGATGGGCCCTACAGTCTTTTGTCAAGCAACGGTCAGTGAAAGATTAGTAAAGACTATATAATTTTTAAAGGGTGATTTTTTTATTTTGGCATTTCTGCCGTCACTAACAATTAAGCAGGCAAGTCAGATCGACTCTTGTTCCTGAGCAGGTTCTCTGCTTATCTGCCCTACACAGTGCAGCACTATTGAAGCTTACAGATAGTCTAAATGCACAGTCAGATCCAGACAGAAAAATTGTTTGATAGCCTATTTTAAGAATTTCCATTGTTAAATTTTGTACTTCCTTGAACAGATCGTTTTTATTTACAAATTTTAAGTCAGTTATAAGCTGCCAACTAACGTCATCTCCTGAATTAAATTGAAATGAGAGTTTGTTCAGAATTAATCATCAGGGGAAAAAAAAAAGAGTTTACAGTTACAATTATTTGGAACGTTTCTGTTTCTTCGCTGATTTTGCAGAGTTAAAAGTGAGATTACACCTTTCTGCAGCAGAAAACCAAATAAGCTCTTTTAAACCCAGCACAGTTCCGTTTGTGTAGGTAAGACTTTTGTTAGGCATGTTTGGGAGTTACGGTAAGTGATCATTCCTCTGAAACACAATTCCCTGAGCATCATAAAAATGACAAGGTCTTTAGTCACTGTCCCGTAGAGCAAAGAGGGGAATAAAACACTGAGAGATGAGCACCTTGAGCTGGATACGTGAAAGACACCTTGCAGTGTCTTCGGTCACTGATAAGAGCAGTGCAATGCTCTGTGCTCGGAAGAGCATTATCAGGTTCAATAAAAAAGGGTTAAACTTTCTGAAACTATGTAAATGCTGCAGGTTCTGAGCGGGCAGGCATCCAGGCTTTCTGAATGAATGTACCTCAATTACTTTGAACTCTCTTGTTCCGTGCATTCCTGTTCACTTAGTAGTGCTATACCCATGAGGGGAGACAGGAGAAAACAAGAACAAATGTCAAGTCCCAGGCAGTTGGGAACTTGGCAGCGGTGGAGCACAGCACTGCCTTGTGGGAGAGGGGTTCGGAGCAAAGTGTTCAGGATGGGTGTGAGGGGGGACGAGATGGAGACAGGCTCCATGGTTTCCCAACTCCTTGTCTCTGCCAGACACACCTCTTAGAGAAGGTACTTGTGTTCCTGGTGGGGAGAAGAAGGGCCAGAGTTGATGGGGACCTGCACGTGTGTTGTTTAGAGGGGTAGGGAAGAAGTGGAAAGACGTGCACAAGTTGTTTCATAATAATGGTGAGGTGAGAGAAATCTGAAGACCTCAGCTGAACTGAGCCAGACTAGTAGCTGTAGGAAGATGGCTGGTAATGATTTCAGGAGCTTTTAGCACATTCAGAGGCTGTTCTCAGTCAGCAGATGCTCACCCCTCTTTTTCATGTAAACTTACTGGAGAAGTGAAAATACACCTTCTTCTTGAAAAGTCAGTGGCTGGCTGTACTTCTGGCCACTCATTAGAGTCTATGTCCCCAAGGGAAGAAACCGTTTCTTTTCTTACTTTAGACTTTTGAAAGACAGCCAGTGCCATCATTTCACCTCAAGAAAGTCATTATTTTTCTTTTCTAGCTTTCCACTGAGAACAGGATTACTCTAGCCATGAGGTGCCATCTTAAGTCATGATAGGCTTTGTGAATGCCACTCGTGCTATATAATACAGCACCACCACAATGAGGAATGTAGCAGGGTGACTTTCTGTTAAGGTTAATTGGAAAATCATGAAATGATAGTCAATTGCTGTGTACCTTTACCTGTTGCTATTTCTGCACTTACAGAAGTGTTTCCTTTGCTTATGCGGATTTTCATTTCACTTTACTTAGTGCCAGACCCTACAGAGAAAAGGATATTCCTCCTGAAACAACAAATGGCGTTTCCTTAATTGCGTCAGCCTTGCATTTTGAGTAAAACCTCACTTCGTCTTGATTTCTTTCCCTTCTTAGTGGAATGAAGAGCTTACTGAAAGATGGCTCTTGCAGTAGTCATCCAGTTCTACCTTTCTGCTCTGGTGTGAGGAAAATACCTCTAATTCTCCTTTGTACAAGGCTCTGTTGTGAAGCATGCACAGAAAGTGAGTTTTCGTTTTGCCAACTCCCCCGTATGCCGTAAGACAGTTGTGTGAAACCTTCCCATTCCCAGTGGAGTCCCTCAGGATTTCTTTGCCACACTGCCAGGAGTAAATTCCTGAATCAGTTTGGAATTTCTTGTTACTGGAATTGAAATGGCACATCGTGTCAGGTAGAAGTGTCCTCAATAGCATGACTCCAGCATCAAAGAACTGGATTTGACAGGTTTTCAAAATATAAAGGTATACAAAAACTGCTAAACAAACAATTCCTCTATTCTACAGGCCAAGAGAGAGTCGCCATTGGAAAGCTTGGTACAGACTTTATGAGTGGTGTACTCCAGTTTTTCTTCTGCACAATTAAAAATGAGGCAAACTGTTAAAGTTATGTTTGAAGTTTGCTGAGATTACTAAAAGCACCCAGATGCAGTTGTACTTGTGGTTTGTTTTTATCCTTTAGCTAAACATATTTTTCTTCCACTGTAATGAGTAAGTAAGAATAGCAGTGAAGGTTTGTGACACTAAACGAAGGTATGTAAACTTACCCACAAATAACCTATGAAAAAGTTTGTTTGCAGCAACAGGTAAGGATCCTACCGTGTCTGCATTTTCTGTGTTTTGACCTGGCTGAGTCAGTCTGCGCTGTATAAAGCCTAATTACAGATTAATTATAGAAATCTGTCTATGCAGAGATCTGTTCAAGTATTTTCCCTCAAGTTTAACTTGAGCATGTGTGTATACACTTGCATGCATCAGTCTGATTCGCTATTTATCAAGGCCAGTGCTGACTTGGCGGAACAGATGCTTCAAGATGGAAACTTCAACTGTTCATTACTTGAATTCTTGGATTAAGAATCATCAACCTGTCTGGAGGAAACAAGACATCTTACTCAGTAGCTGAACCCAGTCTTTACTGGGGTTTTAAGGAGTCTTCATAATGTCAGGTAACAACCTTGTATTTCATGGTTTCAGGTGCATTTCAGATATTTTGAGCCCATCTGAGAAGACAAAAGTACATAAAAGTCTTTTACTGCTTCCAGTCCCATTTTTGACCTCTATAGGTTAAACATATACTTGAACTGGAGGCTGTTTATTACAACAGGCCTTTTTGAGAACAACAGGTCACTGACTCAGCTTTAGGAGATGAGTGTTTCCTGTATTTTCATCCATTGTCATACAGCTGCCCGGCTCTGACTTGTTGCATGGTAGGGCCAGAAACTACAACAGCATGCTTCTTGAGCATGTCACTTAATTATTTATGTACTATTAGTGCAGATGGAAATCTGTACATGTCAGTAATTATACAAGATAAAATGCATGCTTACTTAGAAAATAACATTCATGATTTGTGGAAAGGGGGTTTCCCTGTCACTTGGAAGTTTGGGGGGAGTCAGCACTGCTCTTTTATTCCACCTCCCTGTGCAACACGTAGGCTGCCCACTTTATAAAAGCTAATGCTGTTGGCAACATTTGTTAGCAATGGGTGGTCCTACGCTCATGTTTAACTGCTTGAATATATGAGACAAACCCACATTCTTTTCTACTAAAGAAAGCAGTTTTGGCTCCAGTGTGTATGCTGAAAATTTGTTAACAAACTCTGAACTGTAAAACTGCCATGCTTGCATGTCTTGGCTGGAAATCTCCTGATCAGAGAAACAACATGGAGTGGTTTGGGCTTTGTGAAATACTGGCCTGCCAGCTGGGAGATGGAGCCTTTACAGGCTGGGACGTGGCAGAGGGGATGGTCTGGCTGGACAAGCTAGGAGGGCATTAAAGCAATGACAGGCTACTTGTTTAACAATCTCTAGGAGCATAATGAGGTAGAGCAGCAAATACTCATTTGAAAGTAAAACTTGATGTTGAGAGCAAAAATAATTAAGGGATGCGGTCAGAAAAAAAAAAAATCGTTCAGTTCTTATGCTGTGTTCTTTCAAACATTGCAAGGGAGGATAAACTCCTTAATCAACTGCCTATAATGTGCAGAAAAAAGATCCTGGGGACTTCAGAGTGTAATATCTGCAGAGTACAGTGTGCTGCTTGCCTACTGCAATAGTGGCAGCACTGCAGAGACCCTGACAGACCACTCTGGCTCTCCAGAGAAGCTAGTGAGTCTTTATGTCTATGTTCCCTGTGGTACCTGAACTGCCTTATTCAGAGCAATGGTAGGAACCTAAATTTAAGTGTGTTGTGTAGCTGTACCCTCAGTGGTGAAGCAGCAGAGCTCATGCTATTGGCTCTAATGTCTTCCCAACTTGTAACATTAAGCAGCAGTCTCTGTACTCAAATAATCTTGTGTCCAGCACAGACAAATTCTGCACTAGTTATGTTTATAATCATAAAATCTGATAACTGGCCAAAAAAGGGAAACTTGGTGGACATTCACAAATGATTATTTTAATCATACTGTCTATAATCAGCAGAAAGGGCTGAAACAAAAAGGTATCGACTTGGTGATTTAAAAGGGCTGATTTGACAAAGCTGAAATAAATAGTAGACTTCAGCTGTGACCGCTGAATAATTAGGCAGAGTCTGAGTGAGGTGAGTACAGTCTTCAAATCCTACAATCCCACAGAAGCTAGTCAAAACAAAACACCCCTTCCTCAAAGGAACAACCTCGTTCCTTCTGCCTTGTTAGAGGGCATTCTGTAAAGCAGTTATAATTATAGATACTCAACAGCTGAGAAAAGAACTAGTAACAGCAAATATAACTTTGATGGCAGTGATTATGGAAAAATAATATGGCGGAAGAAAGATGCCTAAGAAGTCAATGATCCGTGTTGAAAAGAGCATCTAAAAAATGTCCATGAAAAGAACTCTAACAATTGTCTGGTTTCAGATAAAAGATAAAACTGTTGACAAGCAAGGAGGAAAACCATGCTAAATATTCCTGTGCTGTATTTGGGAAAAGAGTAAGAAATGTATTTGTATCCTATAATGACAAAATATTTTCCATTTCAACAGTAATTCAAGAGCATATTAAACCAGCTACTATTAAAGGTCTTAGAGGAGTATGTCTGGATAACTTCACACCAAGAATTTTAAAAGAGCTGGTCAGTGAGCCTTCAGGATTAATATTCAGTAATTGTTAGAGTATTAGACATATTCCAGAAGCCTGTTAAGAAAGCTAGAGTTAGAACCAATACTTAAAAGAAAACGTAAATTGAATGATGCAGGCAATTATAAAATTGCATTGTGACATTAATTTGAGCAGCTTAATGTGAATAGTCAATGTGAGGATTTATTAAAATAGAAAGATAATATAATTTATGCCATTCAGTATATGCTTAAGAAAAACAAAACCTGGTTGAACTACCTTTGAATAAAGTTGGTCACAAAAGATAACAGACTTTATGCAAAACACATTTTTGTAAAGTATTATCACTCGATTCAACTCAACATTTTTGACTAAAATTCCTAATTGAGGTCTCAATTTTTTTCAAATGGAATATTGCCAGGTTGATATATAAGGTATTATGTGGATTCGTTTTTAGCAACAAAAAATGCATTTTACCATTTTTAAAGAAAACATAATACCCGATTAATTTTATTGAGGACATTAAGCATGGGGGAGAAATGCATGGGGGACTGTAGTGATAGGACAAGGGGTAATGTGTTTAAACTTAAACAAGGGAAGTTGAGATTGGATGCAAGGAGGAAGTTCTTTACTGTGAGGGTGTTGAGGCACTTGAATGGGTTGCCCAAAAGAAGTGGTAAATGCTCCATCCTTGGCAGTGTTCAAGGCCAGGTTGGACAGAGCCTTGGGTGGCATGGTTTAGTGTGAGGTGTCCCTGCCCCTGGCAGGCGGGGTGGAACTAGATGATCCTAAGGTCCTTTCCAACCCTAACTATTCTATGATTTTATGAAATAAGTAATGAAGGTGGGAAATCTGTTGTCATGGGTTCAGCAGCAGCAGTCATTTTTTCTCCTTGGTAGCTGGTGTAGCGCTGTGTTTTTGATTTTGGGCCTGGGAACAGTGCTGATAACACCAGTGTTTCGGTTACTGCTTAGTGATGTTTTGGTCTGGCCAAGGACTTTCTGAGTTTCATGCTCTGATAGGGAGGAGGAGAGCCGGGAGGAAGCAGAGACAGGACACCTGACCCAAACTGACCAAAGAGCTATTCCATGCCACAGCACGTCATGCCCAGGATGTAAAACTGGGGGCAGGAACCCGGAAGAGTTCAGTTCACAGCTAAGTCATCGAGTGGTGAGCAGTTGTGTCCTCTTTCCTTGTATTTCCCTGGTCATTGTTGTGGGTGGTGGTGGCAGTGGTGGTTTGTGTTGTACCTTGGTTGCTGGACTGTTCTTGTCTCGACTGGTGGGAGTTGCATTCTTTTGATTCTTCTCCCAATTTCCGCCCCCCCCCCCCCCCCCCCCCCCCCCCGGGAGTGGGGGGGAAGAAGGAGGGGGAAGTGAGTGGTCGGGCTTTGTATAAGAAGGGGTGAGCTATTGTATTCTTCCCTTGTATTTGCCTTGTCATTATTGTTATTGTTGGTAGCAGTAATGGTCCTGTGTTATACTTTAGTTACTAAACTGTTCTTATCTCAACCTGTGGGAGTTGCATTCCTTTGATTCTCCTCCCCATCTACCTGGGAGCAGGGGGAAGGAAAGAGAGGGGAGTGAGTGAGAGAGCGACTGCGTGATTTACGGCTTAAACCACGACATCTGTCTACTGAAACAAATCCCTAGATTCCTTGGTATGTTGGATGTTTCTAAACTATGTATCTTCCAGTATAGATATACATGAAGACATGAAAAGGTACTTGACTTAATAATGGCTAGCTACCTCAAGATGATTCCTCAGGTGGCCAAGAAGGATGTAAATCTCGAATACCTAAACAGATGAAACTCATGTAGAGCAGTTCTGCTGTAACTGGCACTGGTGAAGGTGTTTTACTGAAATGCTCAATCCTTTTGAGCATCCAGAGTTGCAGAGGGAGTGAAATCCACTCTCTTACAATTAGCAGTTGAGCCTGCACCTACTTGTAGTGTTTACGGAAATAGCTGGTATATATAGCCAATGGAGAGTGCTAGGCCTCCAGATGGAGGCAGACACTGTTTCCCTCTGAAGGTCTTAATTTTGTATTGATCATGAAGTGTTCATTTTAAGCATGCTGTTTTCAGTCTTTCCTGCTTATTCCCCCCCCTTTTTTAAAAAAGTTGAAAGTAAAAAAGCTTGTATAATGAATTTAAACCTACAACCAAGAAGCTTGCTTTTCTTAGATATTTATTGAGGAGTCCTAGTAGTTCATGAGCACAAGCTCACAGACTGACAGCTGTTTAGAAGGACATTTTCAGTACACGCTTAAAACTTGTATGCAGTATAGGTGCCAAAATACAGTAAAAAACTGTGAGAATGGATTCTTTGAGCTATCAGATACAGATGTATCAATGCTGGAGGTTAAATGCTTGTATTTAAATCTGGACAATTTCAGCCTTGATCAGTCTCCCGAGTGAGGTTGCTTGAGTATCATCATTTATGTGCCAATGTATTTTTCTTGTTGGTATTTGAAAATCACTTTGAAGCAGCTTATAATGTATTAATGGCATGTGCACATAGCTCAGGAACTCCAGTTTAAGTAAACTGGTAATGTGTTTTTGTTGCTTCATTTTTGCTGTTGTATACCCCAGTTCCATGATCTGTTCAGAGGAGCCCCCCCCCCCCAGCTCCAAAGAGCACAAGAAATTAGGTAGTATCTCCTGTCTATCTAAACAGTGTGCCCCTTGGGAGAGTAAAAAAAGGGAAGGAGTCAGCCTTGCTGCTCTGAGAAACAGCTGCAGCAGCAGCAAAAGGAGGATTTTCAATCAGGCAGGGGATACTAAAGTTATGACTGGGTTCTCTCCTGCTTAATGATAAGGGCAATAACCCAGTTGATCATTTCGTTTTTCAGTATATCCTGGTAGCTTGATTGACATGTTTTGAAAAAAGAAGGAAGTTTAGGAACAAGCAAGGAATTTCAAAAAACTTCAGTAGCAAGTACTGACTTTCCATGCATCTGCCTCAAGACTAAGTGAGGTTTGACCTCCACTGAAGACATATTAAACATCTTTCAATAAGTGAGCTGAATGACTGGATGTCACTTGTCAGGAGTCATAACAGCGAAGTACAGATTACAAACACCTACCTCAGGCAGCACTAGAAGGGTGAATCAGGTTTGAAAGGTGCTTCCCATGGAAGCTTTTGAAAGCATACTTGATTTTTCATCCCAGTCACACCATAGAAGAGGAACGTAATTTTGTGATGAGAGTATTTAAAATCCTGATCTTAGTCAAAATTCCAGAAGTCATAGAATTTATTTACACTTAGCAGTAGAGCTAAAAACTTGGCAAAACATCTGCTCCATTTAGTGGCCATCACAAGTTGACTGGTAAGAAAGATGAACGAACTAAACACTGCTAACCTCAGAGAGTCCAGTCTTCCACTACAAGAAAGCTGATCAGCCTTGATATTCTGTGGCTGCACACAAGTCCTACCTCCTGTTCACTGGGGGCTTGCAGAGTTGGTGACAGTATTCATCTTGCTGGATGGGGAAATTTCTGTATTTCTAATCATGTACTGTAATGAAAAGGTACAGCTGCATCCCTCTTCATGGTTTCTGTTTGCCTCATGATGAACTCCTCCCATCAAGGAAGCAGCTGCCTCCACACGGTTTGAGTAGTTTCATTTACTTAGGTAAGGTATAGTCAGAAAATCACCCATCTCACCAACACTGGAACAGGCTAGAAATAAGATGACAGGAGAAAAATGCCAGTGTTTATTGGCAGTGACTCAAGTGTCTCTTCACAACAGGGCTTTAGAACTGACAAACATCTCTAAAATGCACATCTTCTTCTCAAGTATAAGATGTCCATTTAAAAAAAAAAGTCAAATATTATAGAAGATGAAAATGTCTAATGCCATAGGACTGTATTACACATCTCAGTATATTATTCCCATGAACTGCAGATGCATTAGTTTTATAAGTCCTTTAGAATGTTTTTCAGACATACATTAAGTAGTAGATTATGTTAAATAACATACAACATAAACAGTTAACACTGTGTTTTTTCCTTATTATTTTCTGCCTTTCTGAAAATATTTAGAGCCTGATCAACAGAAACAAAATCAGTGAGAAAAACATGAAACACTGTTAACATATTGGCACTTGCAGCTTCAAGTGTTATTCACGTTATTTTCTACAAAACTTGCTGGAAAATCATGCAACAAAATATTCAGTAAAATATTCAATCCAGCTTTATTCTACACATTTTAAGGATATTCATTTATTCAGGTAATTAAGGGTACTATTTTCAAAAAGAAAGATTTAAATTGCAATCATGTTACAACCAGCTTACCCAGTTTCCACTTGTAATACACTAATAATTTTTAAAGTTCTTTTTTCTGAAGTTTTTTTAATATTGAAAAAGAAAAAGGCAAAAAGAAATGCTTACTTTCAGAGCAAGAGACCAATAAAAACCTTTCTCTAATGATGTTTTGTTAATATATTTTTTTGTAGAGCAGCTGTAGATACAAATATTTATGTATTAGAATGGTCACATTTGACCCCTAAGTATTCTTGCTGCTGGGTGACTTAATGAAATCTGGTCTATATCTATTGTGTTATGGTATGGAAAACTGCAGTTCATGAATGTATAGCCCATTTCAAATGCCTTTACCTGACTGGTTCATAACATGCTTAGTTAAGCTATGGAGACTGCTTATGCATGAACTTGCACCTAATGTGGCCAGTTGGATGAAGCAAGACTTTGAACAACACATCTTAATCCCTGTGCTGCTTGAAAGATATAAATAAGATAAAGGAGAGGAAAAGTTGATTCAATCTTTTAACAAAACATGGCTTCTTTCTCTCTAGATTGCATATTGATAACTTTGTAGATTGACAAAATACAGTGGGTTTTTTGTGATTAGAAAACCTTGCTTCTGTGCAGTTCGTGAGTAAGGCCTTACAATTCATTAATCTGGCACATATTATCTGGTAAAAATTGCCATAAAATACTACATAATTGCATGTAACCTCTGAGAAAAAATATAAATCTGTATTTTATTGCACCAGAGAAACAAAGTAATACTGAAACATATTTTAGCAGACCCAGGAAAAAAGTCCCATCTTGTTCTACATGTTTTAAAGTGTTATACCATGCAGCACTACAGTTTTTCAGATTTTAAATTCTGTATTCAGATATGACTTCACTGAAAAGGGAAAGAAGTGAA
Organism: Ara ararauna; assembly: GCA_028858755.1. Lineage (NCBI taxonomy): Eukaryota > Metazoa > Chordata > Aves > Psittaciformes > Psittacidae > Ara > Ara ararauna. The sequence continues at coordinate 91,344,088 of CM054378.1, forward strand.
AGTGGAAGGGACTAAAAGAGGATGTTAAGTCTTTTCCTTTTGCTTCATGTTAGCATTGCCAGATCATGTGAATGGAGCAGATTGCTATTGCACAAACTGTCTTTCGATACTGCATCTGCATCCATTGCTGTTATTTCAGATCTTACACTAAAACAAGTATTTGAACCTAGTGAAGTTAACCTATGAGATTATTAGTAGTCACAGTGGGCTACACCAGCTTGGTCCACTGTGTTCTATCAGCAGAAGCATTCTGCAATGATCTGTTGCAGCACTTCCAGTCCAGGTGATGTTACTTATGGGGTGAAGCAGTGGCAATAAGCTTTCCTGATAGCTAATATAATGAGAACAAAAAAGGCTCTGCATTCTTTATCCCAAGGACATTGTGGTACCATTAAACTAGTCTCATGTCAGTGTTTCTTTCAAACATATCACACTTAGAGACACTGGGATGCAATGGCTGCTTTCCTCTACTCTGAATGCAGGAGTGAAAACAGTGCTCATGGAAACCAAGGTAATAGCCAAATAGCCAAAGAAGTTACAGGCTCACACTGAATTATGCAACTTAAAGAATTGCCCTCTGCAAATACTTTGTTAAACATTAGTGCATTTTATATTTAAATATCTACCCTCCATGAAATGCTGTGTCCCCGTAATTTGCTTTATTGGATCAGATCTACTCTAGCTGGCAACCTAAAACTGAAACTTAAGTGCTAACATTTGCAAAGTCAAGTGTTGAAGTAGTCATGATATCCATAATCTCTAAGATTTGTCCAAGGTTCCTTATAATTTCATGAAGTGCTTAAGAATGGGATAAATAAAACCTAGAAAATTAGTATTTTTAAAGTAGACAACAGAAAATGAAGGACGAAGAGGCATATATTAAATTCAATACCCTGTCAGTACTTAGAAGCTTTCTGTAGCCTGTATAAGGAGCTTCAAGCTAATAGACTGGAAGCTCTGGATTTTCTCTTGGCTGTTTCTTTCCAAAGCTGAAGGGTTGAAGCTCACTCCTTTCTTCAGAAATGCTCCCATTATCATGTTGCAATATTAACTTCTGTGAACACACAAGGGGAACGATTAATCCTATCCACCGCCTGAGGAAAAAGGTAACATATTCGGTTCCCTATGGAATCAGTGAAATGATGATAGAGCTCTGTGAAGCCAACAGTTCTGTTCAGACGGGGTTTCAGTTTCTGATCCAATACATAAATGTTCAGGACCACACTTGGTATTATTACCAAACCAAACGATTGCTATTTCATATAGAGTGAAGCAATGTTAGTACTATCATCTCTCTATATAGAAGTTGGACTTGGCATTGTAACAGCTAGAAGTCTAGCTGGTCACTGGGAATGCTGGCATAGCTGTTTGTTTTGTACCTCCTTTTGTCCTGAGTGGCACTGAAGCAGGGTGTTAAGAACCTTACAGTTACATCCTTATGTTTTCAGAAATTGGAAGTGATAGCAGTAAAGAACACAGAAAAACTTTTACATGAAAAAATAACAAAAAACATAGCCGAGAAGGTGGATCAGGTATTCCTGTTCCCATTGAATCTGAAAGCTTGCATATGAAAGATCTGTATTTTTTTATGAAAACTAAGGGCTGTCATTCAAATCAGTAAATATGGTGCTGTCCACTGTCAGCCCACGGGGAGTTTGCACCTTTCTGTGATGAACCTGACAATTACTGGAGACAGGACAGTAGATCAGACAAGCTTATGAAGATTATACAATACACTGTACTTTTTAAAAGCAATTTCAAGATACTTTACTGGCATTTCATTCATGACCAAAAGCAACTTAAAGTGAGCAGATGTTCACAGAAAGTTGTCCCTGCCTGTGGCATGGGGGTTGGAACCAGATGATCTTTAAAGTCCTTTCCAACCCATACCATTCTATGATTCTATGAAAAATATTTTGCTTTGTTAAAGCAAAATATTAAACCCAAATAATTTGTTACATTTATAATAAAAATATATATGTATTTACATATTTCAGTTTACACCTTGAATAACTGAATTATCAAAGATTCTTGATGTTACTGCAGCTGGAAACTTAAGAACTTTACACAGGTTGTTTCTTTGTAATTTCACAGAGTTTAATGGATTGAAAATACTCTGTACTTGTTTTTAAGTCATTCAGCTATCTCAGAATTACTATCATGGTGTAAAACCATATGACAAAGTTTTCAGCCTGTACAGATTTTGAATAGCATGTCAGAACGAAAAACCGCTATATTTCATAGTATTGGGTATTTGGTTTTCATTAGCAACAAGCCTAATCAGCTCACATGGGTTTCCCTAAGGGAGGTTTCAGACTGTCTCCATTGTGTATGGGGGCACCCTAGCTGTGCATTGAGATTAGCCCGCAGAGATTTTACAGGGTTGAGAAAGAAAGGTAAGCTCCCTCCTGCTGTTGGTAAACATTGTTATTGTTCTCTGTTCCCCACTGAATAGAACAAATGCAATTTGCAAAGTTAATTACTGCAATAGTGAAAGAAATTACACAAAATGACAAGGAATTTGCTAATTCAGTAAGACTCAAGTCATTGACATGTTAGTCCATTTACTGCTCATTGCTACTTTCAGGCACGTACTCCTTTACTCATAAATACTGAGTGGATTTGGGGGACTTAGTATCTAAGTATTGAGATAGTAACATGAAGATTAATGTCTAAGAAGTGGTGCCTAATAATGTCTTAGGAATTGTCTGGTTGGTACCTGAGAACTAACACGGAAGATCTCTGATGAAGTATCTGAAAAAAAGTACTTTGCCATCCTTGCAGGAATTGCAGCATGTTTCCTTTTCAATGTCTAAGAACAAAGGCTCACCAGAATTCCATTCAAACACTAAAATAATTTAACCCCCAAGAAGGAAAAGAGACAAGTGAATAGGCTGCAAAAAATATTGTATATTTTCCTTGCTTACGCAGTATCACAGAGGAGATGAGTGATATTAATTCCTGTGTGAATGTCTCACACGTACCTCTGGATGACAGTGTGTGAATCTGTTTACACAGTTCCACTGGCACTGGGAGGTGTGTGCCTGGAAACCATAGGCCTGTGAAACATGGAGTGACAAGTCTCCTGAATGTGTGGCACTATACCAGCAGTGGGGAACTCAGGAAAGTTTGGGCACAGAAACAACCCTGTCAAGACCTCAGAGAGAACTTGTTGGGAATATTTCTAACTCTTTCTTTTAGAAATGACCACTGCACTTAGGCAAAAATCCTGTGTTCAAAATCCACATATGCATTCTAGATGACAACGCTCTGGTAGAAATCAAGCATGTTACCAGTCTGTACCTAATAATAATGCACAAAGAAACAAGTTCTTCTAAAGAACTGAATAAGAAAGCAAAAGGGAAAGTCTTGCAGGCTCCAATATATGTCTCCAAAATTCATGATAAAAAGGAGCACTGGGAATTGCTAACAATTTCAGCTGTAACACTGAATAATCTAAGTAATCCTTTTTCTACTGAACCAAAAGGAAAAATGAAAAGACTTTCATTAAAATACAGTCATAAATTCCATCCATAAGACTTTTCCTGCAATTAAGTTACATTTACTGATCCACTACTCCTTAAAAGAAGCATTAACACAAAGACTCCAATTATTCGTGGTCAAACAAAGTTGATTCTATTGCTCCAATCAAAGCAGCATTCTCTTTCACAGTGGTTATTTCTGTAGTATCTTCAAAAAGGGCACGCAGTCTATGAAAACATGTAAGTTTCTGAGTAAAAGCTATTTCCATGATCAGTCCTAACTTTTTGCTTTTAATACTTCTGCCATTTCCTGCTTCCATGGGGATGAAATTTGCAGGGTTTTTTTGTCCCCCTTATCCTTTAAAGGATAAGCTGATTAAATTCCCATTTTTTTTTAAACCCAGCTCCAATATCCTGAAAAAAAGGAGTCTCTTTTTTCACTCACTCAAAAAGAAGTGAAGAAAAATACAGGAATTTACTGTTATGAAAAACTCATTAGCGAGGAAAGAAAGCCAGGGAACTCTGCAAAATGAACTCTGTGGAACAAAGCTTGTGGTTCTTTTGCTGTCAGCAGAGGGCTTAAAGAGCTGCAGAGGGTCTAATATCTGTGAAGAGCAGTACCTGCTTCTCTTACTACTAAATACTTCCACAGTACCTGCCACTCACTCTTCCATATTTCCCAACTACTGTCCATTTCCACTACTGATGCCATCCCCCAAGAGCTGGCACCCTGTACGGCTGCTGACTGCTGCCCAGCTTCAGTCTGGAGTACCCTTAAGTGTAACTGCCTTAATTAAGCTACGGAAGTATGCATTTTAAAGGTCAAGAGTTCCCAATCAATCCTAGGAATTTAAGAAGTGGATAATATTGCCCAAAGACACTAAGCAAAACTTGATCTTCTAGAGGTACTAGTTTCATTTTCAAAGCTCAATAATGAATACAGGTTCTTTTGTATAGGAAAATACCAGGCATACTTTTATTTGACTCAGTAAAAATTCTGGCATGTGTTCTATCAAATGTAATGTTAAGAGAGAGATAACTTCTTTCCTCAGTAGACCTCCCTAATGAGTGCAACCCTGAAAGATGACAGGCTGTTACAGGCTCAAACTGTTGTATATAAATCTGTTTTCATGTAAATGTACAACAGGCTGACGATTGAGACACATATATATATAATAACATATTGACTTCTTCAAAAGGTAATAATTTGTTTCTAGAAAGTTGTGTTCTCTGAGTCATGTCTTCCAAAGACATTGAAGTTGATAAATGCCTACCAGGAGCAAAATAATTCTACCTGACCATCTTGCAGATGTTAGAGGTTTAGTAGAGTTAAGTGTTCCTTTTTGTAGGAACTAAATATCACATTCTATAGGAACTGGATATCATACAAAAGGATAAATGAAACAGAAAATAACAGCTAAAGTGCAAGAGGTAGAAAATTGTATCCCAAAGATACTGACAACTGGTCAACTAATATGTGAATTTACACTTGTTCCTCTTTTGCAAGGTTTCATCAGTTTTGTACAGAAAGTCTTGAGGAGGAAGACTACAAATCCCAATGACATATGTGTTTTACAGAAAATATTTAGAAACTACAATGCCAATGAAGTATGACCACAGGATTCAGCAATGAGCTTTCAAAGTTTAGGTTCTTATTTAAAAAAATAGCAATTTAATGTTTTCAATTTTCCTCAGAAAAGGTTTCCTTGATATGTTAGAGCTTCTTTGCTTCTAGCATGGGACAGAAAGGTGAGACAGCAATTACCCTGTTAAAAACAGGGAAAACATCGCAACCTGCTCTAAATCAGCTGTCCTTCCTTCTTTCCTGTTCAGTCCCTATACTTACAAAACTTGCTGCTTAAGTAACACCAATTTAATGTACTAAGACATGTAGTGGATAGAGGTTTTTCTGTGTTTGCTCCCTTTGGTCTGAAAAAGAGGAACTGAGGATGATTATGTGGGTTGGGCACTTCAGTCACAAGTTGCTTATATGCATGACTACCCTTAGAAATTTCTCTTTTCTTCATTATTTTTGACTCACACATCATTGACACAAGACCTGCTACAATAGGAGACCTACTACAATAGGAGACTGCAAAGACCATGAAGAATTTTGGAATAATTCATTTCACAACTATGTTTGTGGGGAAGAACATCAGTAAAAATGTTGGACAGGTAATACAACTGAACCTTTTCATTACTTAAAGACAAAAAAGATTAATTAAGTTTTGCTGTAGGGCTTTTCACATTTGAATAGTTATATTTAAGTGACGTTCTGCTTTAGCATGAAAAGCTTAGAAGGTGCCCTCCTACATAACTAATGACATGAGGAGACACAGGAAAAATACAAAGTCTTCAACTGGGAAAAAAATCCCCTAAACCATACTGAGATTTACACAAGAATCATGTGGATTACAAGAATTTGCCAACAGCATTATGTGTTATAAGCATATGCTAACAAGTGGTTTCTGTTTTTGACAATGTAACCATGGACTTTGTTAGTGATTTTAAAAAAACCCAGCAGTTTTGCAGTCTGAAGAGTGGTTTACATGTCAATAAAATTTCACCATAAATCAGCCCAATTTTCTGTCTGCCATCCTAGAAAATCAGGCTGTCTGGAGGACCCAGAAACTGACAATGCACAATTTGTTCTGGAAGCATCAAAATGATCTTGTGTATTGTATTTCCATGGAAGAATGAAACACTTTGTGTCTTTTGGATGTTAAGAAGTAAATTAATGTCATTATCTTATATCCTTATATTTAGAAATATCACCAGAGAGTGATTTTAGGTTGGACAGGAATTCTGAAAACCAATCTTCTGGTCGATGTCAAAATCAGGTCCAATTATACCAGATTGTGCAGGACTCTGTCCAGTCTGAGCATCTCCAAGAATGAAGATTCCACCACCTCCCTGGGCAATGTTTCAGTATTTGATCACCCTCACAGTAAAACCATTTTTCATAATAGCTGAGTTTTCTAGTGCTCTAGTTTGTGTCCACTGCCTATTACTCTATTGCTGTGCATCTCTGAGAAGAGCCGGGTACCATCCCATTAGGTAGTTGGAGACTACTATATTCCCTCCAAGCCCTCTCTTCTTAAGGCTGAACAAGGCCAGTTCTTTCAGCCTGCCCTTCTGCATCAGGTGCTCCAGCCTCTGATCATTTTGGTGACTCTCTGGTGGACTCACTTCAATATGTCAGTCTGTTTTGAACAAGCCCAAAACTGCAGGCAGCACTCCAGATGTGATCTCCTATGCACCAGATAGAAGGGAAGGATTACTTCCCTCCATCTGCTGGCTATCCTGTCATTGATACCACCCAGGATGCGGCTGGATAGCACATTGCTGACTCATGTTCAATTTGTTGTTCACTAGGATCTTGAGGTCTGTTTCGGCCAAGCTGCTTTCCAGACAGTACTGGCATACAGGGTTATTCCACCATACACGTGGGACTGCAACTGCTCTTATTGAACTTCATAAGGTTCTTATTGACACAGTTTCCAGCCTGTTGAGGTTGCTCCAAAACCCTGTTCTCCAACATAGACTACTCCCCTGAATTTGGTATTGCTTATGAACTTGCCAAGGGATGCTACTATTCTCCAGTTGGACTTTGCATTGCTGCTCACATTTCCTTGAGCTTGGTGTGTGAGCCAATTTTCCACTCACCTTATAGTGCATATTTCACTAATTTGTCTATAAGAATACTAAAGGTGAACAAATCGTGAATACTTAAGATACTAATATCTTGCCTAAAATAGCTGACAGTCTTTCTACATAATACAATTTACTAATTATTGGGTAATAACAGACAAACAGGATGGTCTGTGAAGTTAAACTAGGGACTGTGAATCATATAAAATATCTATTATAAACTACATAATGACTTTCTGCATATGGGAGCTGTTTCACATGAAAAGAAGTTGATGATTCTATTAACATAAAAATACAAGTTAGATAAAACCCTAGACTTCAGGAAACCAGTTTATTCAGGAATGTCTGTACAGGTAGATTTGTGAGCCCAAAGGTTTGTCTATTTATTTTTTTCCCAGTGAACACCAGTTAGTCTAGTAAAACATACTAACTCTGTTTATGCACTTGGCCTCCCTCACTCACAGAATGCTAATTTTAAGCCCGTGATGTGCATTTTTACCTCACTCTCAGAATTAGAAAAAAGACCCCAATAAAGAAACTGAAGTTTACCTGAAGCAGAGGAAGTATTGCTGTGTGTCAGACTGCTGTTTGGAAAATGAAGTGTATCTAGGAATCATAAGCTTGATAAGATTAAGCTTTGTATTACACAGGAAGTAATTATTGTTCATGTCCAAGTAGGAACAATGAATCAGTTGAAGAGATAATGTCAAGGAAAAAGGAGGTAAGAAAAAGGAGCTTCCTTTTAAATGAAATCTGAGCAATATTTTCAGTGTCCAGTCACTTAAACAATATCTTCTATATTTATGTTATATATAGAAAGGTACCACATGCAGACAAAAGTGCTTTAAAATATGAGAGACATTTTCTATAGTCTAAATAAATGGTGGAGTGGAATAAATAAGTAGATTGTGTTCTTGGAAGATGGGGTTTATTTTCATACAACTAAATATGCCAAGGTATCCAATTCACTATTGCATGATAATTAAACATCATGGCCTAATTTTATTATTACACTGATGCAACTATACCAGAGCAAGTGTATCTAGCCAATAAGGAATCAGTGCTGGTAATTAAGATGTATTCATTGCTTCTTTAGAATTTTTAATGCCAGTCTGGTAGAACAAATTATATATCAAATAACAAATTATACAAATTAAGGCAGATAAGAAATTTTTTTTCACCTGACATGAATTTCATTTATAGAAAGCAGGATATAGTCTGATGTTAACTCATGTATATGTTTTAAATTTTTATGAGGCAGAATAGTTGCAAGGAATGTGGCACGAAACACAGGGTCCAAGAAAAACAATATAAAAAAGCTGAAATATGCATTAATTTGAACACTCTAAATAACATGTCCTTTAACTGCCCAGATTATAAATGTGCACAATATGTTAGTGTTTATTTATCTTTTAAAATTCAAATACATGTTAGTAAAGTCATTTCAGGTATTATTTCCAAGCACTTTATTCACATGACAGATCTAAAAAGTATTTTATGAAGCATAAGATCGTTTAACAGGTATAAAAGAACAGTTTAAACCAAAACAGTTGTTTGCTTTTATGGTAAAAAGGGCATCATTATGGTGAAAATAACTTTCTTCCAAGAAAATATCCCCAAAGGATTCTTTTGAGTAATTTTGGAAAAATGCTATGGTGATGTTTTCTTCTGCAGTTTCTTGTACCATACGGGTGCCTCTTTATTTGTCTGTAAAATAAAGAAAGTTTCAATTGTGAGACAGTGAAAGTCAGAAGAAAAACATGCCATCTACACTAAAGTCTCTTTCCAATGTAGTTCACAGTGATAAGAGAGTTCTTTGCGTAAATGCAAATAACTTGTTTACAAGATTATGCATTTAAGGTTCCTATTCCTATATATCTGTATTTAAACCTCCTTATTTCTAGTTTATAAAAAGCAGATTATACAGTAGGAAATGATTTGTTTTAAAATATCTATCAAAATAAAAACATACATCAACCGTGCCATAAATAGATTTCATATGAAATAGCATCATCTGACTTTCCCAGCTGAGAAAGGGATGTGACTTAAAAAAAGAGATCTTACGTGTGCTGTAACTGACCAACACTTTATGCAGAAATATAGTTCTTAAAAATTAAGACTTAAAAATACAAGAATTCAGCAGTTTTATGACAGTGTAGAAAGTATTTTAATTGCAGAGAATTATCTGTGAACAACTTTTCTTTGCCTTCATAAACCTATGGGCCATTGCTACACAGTGAGGATTGCTTGACATTCTTGTGGCAAATTCAGTGTTTGCTTGTAGACAGAAATAAAACTAAAGAAGTGGAGACGGAACAAGGTAACGACTATTCTGATGTCAGAGTTGGGTATATTCTCTTGAGTTAGTGAGTACTGTCTCTTTTGTCTGTTGTCCCTAAACTTGTCGTTTTCTAGTTCCATTTTCTGTCTGCTCTCTATTTGTTATTTCCTTCAAGACTTAAGACTTAGTAACCATTCAGTTTAGAAAACGATTTAATTCAGCTGGCCTTCTGGTGGGGAGTCTCTTCACATTTTAATCTCCATCTTTCATTTTGAAGGTTTCATTTACAAAAATACATCTTCTGTATTTGTGCAGGCTTTAAAAATTCTAGAAATTGACCTAAATTGACAGGATTTTCACAGGACTTATAACTTCTTTCTCCATCTAAGAAGAAACCCTGCCATATGCCCGTTTTTGGTTCCCTGCTCCAATGTCTGAAAATAATTTTTCAAAGAGAAATTGGTCAGAATTTCTAAATGTAAAAGCATTTTTTTCCCCCTTTTTCTAGATTCCTACTCCACTTCTATATCCCTGTGTAAAACAGGACAGATTAAACACTGAAATGCTGGATCATCTACAGAACCTAACTGTTAGCTTACATTTTGGCTCTGTTTTGGATCACTGAATAGCTCCATGAAAAACAAAATTTGGGCAGTAAGATTTAGCACTACTGAAAGGATTGTGCATGAGACAATGCTGGGTTTGCCTGTGTTTAGTCTCATAACACTATCCAAGCAAATTTTGAACCCCTAAAATCCCCAAAAGCCCTGACATCACATCCATGAGAAGCAACCATTTCCTACATTTTGTATTATAGAAGTAGTATCTGATGTGCTGCAATACAAACCTTGTATTGTTTAACACACTGAATTTTAAAGGTTCTGCCAGGGGAAAAAAAAAAGTGTAGATGTATATCTGGACCAAAAGAGCACATATGCTATGCTGCAGTGTGGATACAACCAGTCTACCCTGGTAGCCTCACGAAATGTTAAGAAAGAGTCATAATTTGTTTTTGTGATTCAACATTGCAACTTAGCTCTGTTGAATCTATCAATTCAGACACAGTTATAATGAAAAGCTTCTAAACCATTTTCATGAAGCTTTTAAATACTAGGGGCACAAAATTTGAAGCAGGCCACTTGAAGCATTAAAAATAAAATTAAGCATTTAGATTCTAAAGGAGTAAACCAGCATTTTATAATATCAGCTATGCTTAGTAACAGAAGTGATATTGACACTGGGCATGTATTTTTTATATATATTTAGATATACACACATGCACTTTAATATACATATATAAATGAATATAAGGATACATAAATACACCTATTTCCCCCTTCTCCTCTTTCTCTCTCTTTCTCTCTCTCTACACACACACACACACACACACACACATACTCATACATGATCAGTGTAGATTTAAAATTGTATACATAGTCTGTGGATCCCTTTGGCTTTCAAAATTTTGCTAACCACTCTTAATATTGTAATATTATAATGGAATTTAAAACCAAAATCTAGTTTGCTGTGAACTTAAAATGTAGGAAGAAATTTAGAAATACCAAATAGCTAAATAACATCATAATCAGTAATTTATCTCTGCAACACTGACCATTCCCATAAAAAGGTGCAAGTGTTCAGCTGAATTAATTATACATCACCTTGAAGTATGAACCCACATTTTTCTTTTTAAAAAGTGAGGAGAATTATCAAAAAAGCTTATGGCACTTATAGTACTTACAAATAACGTTGGCTTAGGTGTAAATATATTTTCTTCTTCGTGTTCTGGCAGCTGTTTTACTGAAGGATTTGATTTGTTTTTTGCAGTCACACTTTTTACATCAATATGAGACTGAGATGAGTTTTGTTCATAGTGTTTACCATGTAGACTAATTAGAATCTGTTTCATTGTGGCTAGTTCCTATAAAACCACAAAAGAAGTTATTCAGTAAAATTACATTTGAACCTATTAAATATTTATTTGTTAATAATATATTTATATGCACCAAACTAAATGTGTCAGTGGATGCATAAATGTAAAAAGCACAAACATACACTTGCTATAATTAATAAGATTACTAACTGGACAAGAGTAAAAGTAAGAAAATAAAAAAGGCACAAAGGATTTATACAACTCAAATTTTGTATTGCTTAAAGGCTGTAAAAGAGAACATTTACAGTGTAATAAGGACCCCAGTATCTCTTTTAACTCCAGCTTCCATTTGATTTAAAATAATGCTTTTTAATTTGTTTTGTCAGGCCAAAGGAGTTTACAAATCTGATTTGAATGACTGTGACAAATTGTACTTTTGAGTGCTAGATCTTGCGCAGAAGTCTTATAAATACATTACTAGAAATATATATGTGCCCTTCAATCCAGATCAGACAAGGAAAATCAATGAAAAACCCTTAAGTGGACCTATGGCAAAAGTGGGATCAGAGTAGAAAAGAAATTTTGTGAAAAATGAAAGTTCCAAAATGGGAAAAGGAAACCAGAAGTATACAGAAATGCAGACTTTTTTGGATGCTCTAACAATCTGCTTTGTAAACAATTTGGATTAATTAAAAAAGTAATCTTTTTTTTTTACTATTTAGCTGAACAAAACAGATTATTCAAAATGTACAACAGAGAAAGTAAAAAACCCCTAATATTTTGTGACTTTAACTGGACACCTTCTTTTGTCATCTTACATCACCTAGTAGCTAATGTTCTTCCCCCACACACACATAATGAATGCAGTCACTAGAAAACAATTTACTGAATTTAAAGCACTTATTATTATTTAGTAGTAGTAGTAATTGTCCTATTATTTAGAGGATTCACTACTGTAGAACTAGAACAGCAAGGTCAGTAGAAAAGCCTTTCAAAGTAAATTCTATGACAATTTTATATATTTTTTAAACTATTAATGGTTCTGTTTGTTTGCTTTTTATAAATGCTGTTTTCTTCAGTAAGCAATACTGTTAGTGTGTTAGCATTCTATATAATTAACATTCTATCTTATTATTTAGCCAGAACAGGATGGTAACTCATATTTATAGCTGAATGACAAACATTTGTTATATCTTACCTATTTCTCAATACTTGCCAGAAAATTACATTGGTGCACATTCTATTTTCATTGCATTATTAATAATGAATTAACCCCCCTCTCAGCCTTTTAAACATTCCTGCCATATGCCTTCTCTGTGTCCACTGCTGCCTTTAATACAAGATAGAAAGTCAAAAGAATCATGTTGTTGCCTTTAAATTGTCCCACACTAACTTGGTTATATGAATGGATGTTATACTCCACAGATCAGCTATATCGAGTGTACAAATTGTTCTTGTATCTCAGTCATTTAATATTAACTATTTGCATAATTCAGCCATGTGTGGTGGCATGTTGAAACAGCATGACTGCAGAGCAGCTGTTTAAAAGGACTGCATAGCTGATGCCAACATGTTTGTCAAAGTTGTAAACTCTGCAAAGATGTTGCCAAAGCGACACATAGACAGAATTTCTTGATGAAAATAACTCAAGCAAGTATACAGCAAATAAATACACCATCACAGGAGATTAAATTGTACATAAACAATGTTTTGACATTAACAAGTGCTGTTCTATACTTAAACTGTGTTATTCTGTGGACCAAATAGCTGCACGTTTGGACAAGGCAAACCCCAAAAACTGTCACGCAGATTTATTTCAGAAACAGAGTTGAAATCTGTATGTGTAGGGTCAAATTCTCTTGTGTCAAGATCCACTTGGCAGTCTAAGGTCTCCTCTACTTCACAGAATCTGTCCTGTACTTGACAGCCCTGTCTGTTTTCAGACTTGGAATAGGCTTTGGAGAGTCAGCTCTCACATGAGCTTCCCCTGTGACAGTAGAATTCTATAATGTGAAGCTATGGAAAGGAATGACAGGGAGTGGGAATGACAAAATAGCCCACAACAAATTATTTTGGCATCACAGCCAAATTTATAATGAGAATTTAGCTAAAGTTGCCTTAGTATTTGTAGTAGTATTTTTTCTTCCACATTTAGCAAGAAAGACCTTAACAAGCTTGGCAAAATAGCACAGGAAAACACTGACTCCAACAGAATCACTGGTATGTGTACTGCTGAACAAGAAAAGAAAATTGGCCCAATAAACACATTTGCAAGATATTTTCTGCTTTCAACCAAGGAAATACTGTAAAGTGGTCTTGGACTGCAATAATTTTACCCATTCTCTGTAGATTTCTCTGCTCCCAAGCACAATCTTAATTCTTAGCTTCACTTGAAAGTCCTAAACACAGGGTCATTAGCACTACCTGCTACTGTTAATGGGCTACCATGATTCAATAATATTTTCCAATCCTAAAAATTGGCAACTTGGTCTAGAAAACAGGCAAAAAAAAAAAAAAAAAAAAAAAAGCAGCTCTGGAGATTGTGCTTAGCAGAAATATGTGAATTTGTCCAGTGTGAACAGGAACTTGAGAAAAAAGGGGAGGTAAGTATAAGGTTCAAAATAGATGGGAAGAATCTCTTGTGTAGGACATGCATTAGCTTCAGGATAAGCTACCTAAATGAAGATGTGAAGAAAAATGGATGATCAAAATTTTTATACATTTCTGCTGTAGCATGGTCGTATGTCCAGGTAGAGTGATGCAAATTGTTTGCTTACAGTATTCACTTCAGTTACTCAGTGCACTGTAGAAACAGCGTTGCTAAAACTCTGCATTTCCCAGTTTCTCTGTGCAGGTATTTGGTTCTTGCCACGCTGGCTCCTGGACGTCTAAGCAAGCTACGAGTCATTGTGTTGAGGCTTCCAGGTCTGAGGACTTTGGCTTTGGAGAGCTGGGCAGCAATCCTTCTTGGGAGGACTATGAGTACTAACACCTCTAAATGGATTCACCCAGCTCTTCTCTGTGCTGGCTTTACAGCTTTGGTCTCCCTGTCCCAAGCTTTGGGAACACAGGCACCCACTCCCTGCTTACACAGTGTTGCCTGGGGATGTGGCAGTGCAGACACATGGAAAACAATGCAGTTAACAAGAAAAGGTGGCTTAAAATGAAACAAAGAAAAATGAAAGTATGCAGCTGGTACAAAACTACTGTTTATCTTAGAATGACAGAATGGTTTGGGTTGGAAGGGACCTTAAAGATCATCCAGTTCCAACCCCTTCCATGGGCAGGGACACCTTCCATTAGACCAGGTTGCTTAAAGCCCCATCCAGCCTGGCCTTGAACACTGCCAGGGATGGGGCAGCCACAACTTCTCTGGACAACCTGTTCCAGCATCTCACCACTCTCATAGGAAAGATCTTCTTCCTAATGTACAATGTTCATTAGGAATAACGTACAATGAATGTCACCCATACAAACAAGTGTCAGGACTATACTCTATTATTAAATACTTTGAAAGTCTGTCCACAGAAACCTGATGAATTTTTGTTAAGGATGCTAACCTGCTCTTCCTACCTACACAAATGCCAAAAACCAAAGTAATGAGCTGTATGACACATAAAGTGGGATTTAATTTAAGCTTGTAACACTTAAATTTGTGTGTCTGAACATAACACTCTACACATGAGCTAAAAATCTAATTTTCCATTACAGACAGTGTAGCTTGGCAAGTGGTTAAACTCATTCAGAAGTGGACATCCATTGGTGTGCCAGCTGAATTGTGCTGTCGTAACATTAGCCATATTGAATAGGCTGCTTACTTCACCGCAGATACATCCATTTAGATATGTAAATTTAGTTGTCATAAGCTGAATCTATTTCTCACCTCACTCTCCTTATCAGTTACTTTTCTCAGCCTTCTACTTCACTTAAACCAATTTTCATCTGGAATAGCTAAGGTGCAATCATAATTCTCTATGCACACATATTTGAAGTATCAAACTGCTGCATGAAAAAGAACTGCACTTTTAGAACAGGCATTCACACCATAGATCGTGTAAGTCTTCCTAAACATACACAGGCTCATACTTTAGAACAATCTAACATCCTATATTCCACTTACTTATGCGTATCATATTAATTCACATTTAATGAAGATTACTTGAACTATAAAAGAATCATTGAAACTTTTGCATACATAACCAGAAAGTAGCCGGAATTCAAGATAAGTAAATGGGCTGAGAACAATGGGAGTGATGTAGCAGGAGGTGAGGTAAGGTAACATGCATTGCATTGTAAATATTATCAGAAGGATGTACTTGCTTATTTCCATTTATTTTTGGCACTGTGATGTATGACCACCTTAGTTAAAAACAGCAAAGGTATTTTTGTGTGCCAATACACAAACAGAGAAGGAAATACTTAGGTACAAAGCACAGGTACCAGTCCTTTCCATGATGTTCATTAATTAAAAACTTTCATGTTTGGGGATTTTTATTAGGCTGAATGCTATCAGTGCTGTTTTTGTGGAACTCTTACAGTCTGCAAAAACTGTATGTCACATTAAGATCATCAAGCTTTAAAAGTGTTAAAGGAACAAAGCCAAAGAAGTGTCAATCATATTTAAAAGGTAAAATAGGAAAGACGAAATAGATGCTATCTGCTCATATTACTCATGTTTCAGAAGAATCTGAGATTCTTATGACAATGTCTGATCTTCAAGCAAGTAAAAATAAGTTATATTTTATTTTAAATTGCTTTTACCTGTTTATTATGGATAATTGAAAGAGAACCTAGGAAAACGGGAACTGAAGATCATTTTGGGAATATGAAATGTAAAATTTGATTCCTTCAGCTAGCAATGTAACTTGAAGATAGAGACAAACAAATGCAAAAAGAAGAGATGCAGCAATATAAAATATAAATGTATTTTGAGTTACAAATACTACAGAGTGATCTCTATTAACATTGGTTTTGTTGTCCTTGATACACGCTCAAACATACGTGTCCCAGAAAAGCATCTTACACTTTCCTGATTAAGTAGTGGAAACATTAAGAATTAGTATAATATTAAATATTATAACAAAATCATAACTTAAATAAAACAAAATGAAAAAGAAGGATATGGAAAATGACTGAGGCATAAAAAGGAATGCCATTTTATCAAGTAAATAATTGATAAAATATATGAAAAATATTGCCTACATTAAGCACAGCATGTATTTATCCATGTAGTAATTCCATTTCTTTTCAGTGGATTGTCAATAAGTATAAAGATTTTTCTTCTTACTGTCTCTGTCATGTAACTATAATCAAAGCAAGAAAGAATCCTGTCCATGCACTCAAAAGCTTGAAAAGGCACTTAACATTATATATCTGTGTCTATAAATATAAGTAAATTTATATAAGCAATTATATATTTATATATCTGCTCTGCAAGCAGACACAAAATAACAGTCTCAAAAAAAACCAAACAACTGGGTTACAGGAATCAATTACATAAACATCAATTCTTATGTTCTTATGGCAGGGATGTCTTGCACCTTCAAATAATCTCCATACTACAATCTTAAATAGAAACTTTACACAGATCAAACTGAACAGCTGGAAATGATCAGTAGGAAGAGACATATACCATTCTGGTCTGAAGATAATTCATTCTGATGGTAAATTTAATGTTTTTTTTATATCACAAGAATCATCACAGAAGAAGGCAATGGGTGTCAAGACCACCTGATTCCTTCCTCATGCAGTAAACCACTTGGTTATTGCACTCAGATAAATACCCTCTAAAGCAAAGGTGACCCTAACAATAGCATGTACAGTTATCAGAACCTTTACCATGACAAACAGTATTGTACTTTTAGCTTTACACACAATTTGTGATTGCAAATTTCATCTTGGATTAGAACTCCATTTTGAAGAACAGAACTGAACAAGAAGCTGAACAAGAAGCTGTCCTAAAAAATGTTTTAGGTTCTGGCAGAATCACTCAATTATGATGGCTGACAAGTGTTCCCAGAGAAGAAAACTATTAATTCCCAGTAAAAGGAAGAAAACACAGAAAAGGCACTAAATACTATGATCTTTAAACAAGAAAAGCAATTCTGCTGAAAAAAAAAAACCCAACCAGAAAATTCAGCTGAAGGAGGGATAAAAACAGAGGTTTGCCTCTCTCAGAGATGCTGATAAAAACTTAAGGTCCCTCAGAATTTGTGAACCAAGCATTAAGAAGATCATTTTAGATGTGTGTCCCCACCCCCACTCTGTAAGTCTTCTGTACTGTTAGAGTAAAGCATGTATGCTCAGGACCTCATTGGGAATGCTTGTATTCCTCACTTTAAACTGCCATATGGTTCCCATGTGGTTAAATTACAACTCAAAATAAAAATATGTCTTCAGTTTGGAGAAACTTGAGAGATTACAGCGCTGTCTTTAGGACCAAGAAGAGTTGACTGTACAGCTCCCCTTGCATAGAGGAGACCGGGCAAAAAATAGCTTCACGAGAGATGTAGTGCACTATACCTCGAGTCCAGAGACTGGAATCTTCTTTATGTGAAAAGCCAAATAGTAGGTTTGATTTTAGCAGTCTAGTGACTATTCTGGCTATATTACCTTCTGAAATAACAGCAACAATAAAACCAATAGCTGTAATAGCAAATGCAAGTGAGGGAAGACAGCAGTACTGAGATGAAAAACATACTAAGTCAATGCAATCTGTCTTCACATGCACATATCCTCCCATTCAGGCAGCTATTGTAGTCTTCAAACAATAAGTCAGCACAGTGAAAAGCAGAGTTCAGAAAATGAGGTTTTGGGTATGCTAAAGAACACTGATTTGAGAAACCTAAACTAGCATTTATGAATGCTATATCCATTTGGTAGTGTTTTGTAAAGAGCACATTTCAGAAATGATTTCTCAGTCTCTCAAGAATTAAAAGTTTGTGTTCAATATCCTCCAATTCTTGGAAGGATTCAGAGGAAAAAAACATAATTTTATACTTCCTATAATTACTTCTTGAGAAAAAGTGATCTCTTTCTGGAAAAGGGTAGGTTCAGAAGAAACTGTCTTCAGAGTGGTCTGTCTCAGTGTTCAGTAGAGTCAAGCTTGATGGGCACATAAGATGATGTATTGTTCCTATGAAGTCTGTGCATTTTCTTACTTGGATCCCTCTTAGACTCCTGCTGTGATTTTCTGTGAAAGTAAAGGTGTGTTAAAAATGATGACGTACCATTTAATAGCTGATCATAAGATAGAGAGGCACCTTTGTGAGAATTCTGCAGTTCAGCTTTAGAACCTGTGACTGGCTATCTCCAGTAATATTTAAACCTAGGCAGAGTAGCTTGCCTGATTCCTCTATATAGCTGTCAGTGAGAATTTCATAGGTTACAATTAATTTTGCTGATTTCAGATGAGGATATGGTAAATCATACCATAATAGTGCCTCTTTTTCTTTCCTGACTATAAATCCTTAGTTGATTTTCAGATGTAGATGTCTAAACTACAGATTTTTAAAATTAGGTGAGATCTATCTCTGCTACTTTCTAACTTGACTTAACAAAGAACTTCTTAGAGCATCTTTACATTGGCAGTACTCTTAAATATCATTGGAGTTCACCAGTTAAAATGGAGGTAAACAAATTAAGCCTTCTGTACAAATTGCTGCAATAGAACATCAAGTCACTGACATTTCTGGAGAACAAGAGACCAGAGGACTGAAATAGCACCTGGTTCCACCTTTGAACATATGCAGTGACTTGCATACAGCTCTTTGAAGAAAAAGTTTGAGTATGGTACTCCAACTTTGGAATGCACTTAGAGAAAAAAGGTGTGTTGTTATCAAGGGATAAGATTCTCAACCAAAAAGTATTAGCTAGAATATCTCCTCTATAGAATTACTGACAATTCACAGAGAATTATTTTAGTACTGTTCTTCATGGGTTTTGTTTCTGCCAAACAGCTAGGGACACATTGCAGAAGGTCTATGGCCTATAACCTGGAACGAATTACTTGTCTCCCTTTTTTAGCTGAAAGTGGCAAAAAGACCAACACTATTAGTACAGAATAAACAACACTGGACACTAACATTAATGATGACAAAGTGTGAAATAGTAGAAAGACACTACAGAAGCTACATTTTGATGTGACAGCAAAATGAAGCAAGTGGTAAATTGGTCCATTCCACTATTTATAACTGCAGATGGACAGGACGCAATGGCACAAATAGTGCAAATTCAGCTTCAACAGTGGAATGCTTTGGGCTTGTGCCTATCAGTAGAACCTGCAGCGTAACAGAGCTCAAAGAAGATTTTAACAACTTATGCAATTAAAAAACATCACAAGTCATGGTTTAATCCCTCACATAAGGCAGAGTGTATCTGACATAGTTGCATCCTCAATTGCAGCTGTACTGGAAATATGAGAAGTCAGCAAGAATTCTGGTGTGAGATTTGCACATATGGTCATCGTAGGCACATGGATACGCACTGTAAAGCTGGAAAGTGGAAGACAGTATGAAATATCCTGATCAAACAAATGAACCTGGCAACTGGGTGGTGGAAAGATGCCAGACCATATGCAGGATGCTGGTAGTTTCTCTGTACTACACCTAATTCAGGAGTTCTCTATATCCCAGTGCATATAAAAACTTAAAATGAACTGACAGATCTGTGACTGTATGGATCTATGTGCTGCTTCTAGTTTTACAAGGTGAATTCATTAGAACTGTGGCAACAACAGAATGGCCTAGTCAGAGCAGTGAACAGCTTCTGTCTTTTTCGATACATACAAATCTATTTCACCCTATTTCAGCTGTATCTTAAATTTGCTCTTAACTGTTAAATTTTTCTAACTTCCTGAGAAGAATAAGAAACAATTTGTCTCATAATTCAGAACACGCATGTCAAATTCTGGAAGGGTTTTTTTTTTACTGTTTGTATTGAAGATCAGAACTATATTTGCAATTATAACAAGGACTAAATCCCCCAATATTTTTTAATCTGAGCCATTGTGACATTCATTTACTCAAATTTAAGTTTAATAAAAAGTACAATTTCTTGAGTAAATTCTACTTACAGGAAACAGATGCTAATAATGCTATTATGTCAAAACAGCATTACTCAGACAAATTATTATGTACAAGTTCCTGTATTTTCTGAGAAAGTAACACTTAAATTTGATTCTCCACGGCTTTGGTATTTCTTACAGAGTATTTAAATTCACTTTTCACTTGGTAATATTCAAATGCTACCATAAATTGAACAAAAGTAAAATTTTTACACAGCTGGATAAGCAGCAGAGTGTAAGGGAAGTATTCATACCCAATACAGGAAAAATGAACATAACACTGGTTAAATGTTCAGAAAATCTGAAGAGTTTCAGATTGTCCAACAGACAATTTATTGCTTATATGTTTATTACTTTAAGTGATGATGGCTCTCACAAAAACATATAATTTAAAATATACATGCCAGTTCCATCTCAGAATCATAGAATCATAGAATCATAGAATAGTTAGGGTTGGAACGGACCTGAAGATCATAGAGTTCCAACCCCCCTGCCATGAGCAGGGACACCTCCCACTAAACCATGTCACCCAAGGCTCTGTCCAACCTAGCCTTGAACACCACCAAGGATGGAGCATTCACAATTTCCTTGGGCAATCCATTCCAGTGCCTCACCACCCTTACAGTAAAGAACTTCTTCATTATATCCAATCTAAGTTTGAACCCATTAGCCCTTGTCCTATCACTACAATTCATAATGAAGAGTCCCTCCCCAGCACCCTTATAGATCCCCTTCAGATACTGGAAGGCTGCTATGAGGTAATCATAAATAAGTTGCATTTTTCCTATGACATTTTCCAGTTTTGACAGCAAAAATGTGTTTATATTTGACTTATATTAAATGACATTACTAAACCCTGTGTTACTATCACGGTCTCTGAGATTAAAAAAAAAAAACAAAAAAAAAAAACCAAAAAGCAAGCCCAAAAAACCTCTCTGAGTAGACGTCACTATTTAGTACACAACTGTTTAATGTATACCACAGCGAATGGAAAGATAATTAGTTCAAGAATATATATGAAAACCAGTAAGGCATTCTGAATAATACAGCTCCAAGAAACGAATGAATGTACCCAGCTGTTAAGTCCTTCCTCTTCTTAAATTCATTACTATTTGGAATTCAAATTTTATTAAAGCTTGACAGCAACAAAATAGATAACAAAAAATGAGAAATACTGCTTAGAAGCATATTTTTCCTTGTAAAAAATGAGCCAGAAACTTCTCTACACTCATTTAGCAATGTAAATGTCACTTTGTTTCTCCCAGCTTTAAGCTGAGAATAGCTCCAGGGCTTACTTGTGATGCAGAAATGTCCCTGTAATCTACTTAGAAAACATGCAGAACATTAATAGAAACTAGAATCTTGGAACATAAACGTAGCATAAGAAAAATGATAATTACTCTGTGGCTTAACATTTAAAAAGAGAGCTAAGCTTTGTACATCAGCATTTTTTTTATATAAAACAAGTTGCAGCACATAGATGAGCAGGAAGTCATTCACTTTAGAAACAAATAGTTTTGACTTTATCGTGGACAATCTTTTATACAGAAAAGAGGGAAAAGAGGCAGAGCTAGAGACTGTTTGAAGGCATGTGTTACCAATCACTTCTTTTCAGTTGTGTCTTCCCAACCCCTGCAGATACCCCTTCCTTCCCCTCTCTCCCAACAAAGCAATGTTCTCCTTTTATCCACTAAGCTTCCATCCCTGATTAAACACGTACTGCCCTCCCCCTTATGACTCCAAAGCTTTTTATGAGCCTCTGAACTTCTCTCTACCTCTGTTTTTTGCAGATGGCAGCTGTTGCTACTCTCCAGGTTCCTAAATCCAACACATTGGCTTTCTGTCCTAGGTTACTTCTAGTCAACCTTCTTCAGCATAACTTAATTACAGCTACTTTAAATACTTTAAATTATGTCATACTTTAAAGTATGACTAATAATGAAACACTGAAAACTCATCTGGAATCCTCAAGGTCATTGCTGAGAAGGAATGAAACTCTAGGCATAGAGAATATGGCAGAGAGGGGCATTCACCAAGGGGAATACAGAAGAAAGACAAACGTGAATATAGGAATAACTGGTGCAAACACAGGTAATTCAGGAGACCTAGCTTCTCTCCAGAAGAAGAAGAATAAACGCATTTGTCTTTTCTTCCGTTTTTGTGGGCCAGATAATGGGTAGCTGTTGAGAAGTATTAGGTATTTGTGAAGGATACTGACATGAGTATGTGCAAGCACAGAGACTACTATATTCTCAGACACTGGAAACATAAAAATTTTGGAACAAGGTCACAGAATTGCAAATGCTTCTGATAGTTCACATGGCCATGTTTAAAGTCTAACATCCATCAAGATTTATATAATCCTCAGGAACCTTAGCCTGATTGTTCATAGAAGCTCTCTGAAAAATTCTTATAGCCATTAACAAACTATGCATATCCTAATAGAACTAATTAGTAGCTGTTCCTCCTGCTCAGTTACATTGACTCTCTTTAGTCTTACATACACTTAGAAAATACATTTGGCAACCATTTCTCAAAAACAAAAAAAGAAGTCAGATTTCTACATTTGAAAGATGATGAAGTAACTATTTTCTGTTCTTAACATCACTTTTCTCTCTCATTTGTTCTGTCTTTTTCTCTGTTCTTACTTATTACCAAATAATGCTGCCTTATGTTTATCTCCTTTCCTTGCTCCCCATCAGATCATCTGTTTTCTTGGACAAAATAAGATACACTTCTAATCTCATTCACATAAGAGCTCCAGCCTGCTGTGAATTTTCTTCTCTCTTCCCAGAAAATATAATATAAAAATATAAAATATTAATGCTATAGATTAAAAAAAAATATTTATTTTTTTTTAAGAAACTCAGTACTTTGGAAAGTGCCCCTTTTCAGGAGACATGGATGAAAAAATTAATGTAAATATAAATTCTCAGAATGATGCAAAGTGAAAACATAATTTGTGAAATGACTTCCAAATTGCAATCAGTTCATATATAAGAAAAAAGACTTAGAGAAAAGAGTTAATCTGTGTCTAGTTAGGAAAAATAAAACACTAAGGAGATTTTCTTTTGGGGCATTTGAACCGAAACATGTAAGGAAAGAAGAATGCCTATGATTAAGATACTGCATTAGGACACATGAACTCTTAATCTCTACCACAAACTCTGGGGAGTTTTGGGCAAACCACCATTTCTTTCATTGTGGTTGTTGCTTCTGCAAACAGGAGTAATGACAATTTTCTGCTTGAAGTTGTGAGGATAATAATTTTGAGGTATTTGGTTACTGTGGTGAAGGCCAGAGAAATATTCAGTTACTAAATAGGATTATTTTGACGTATTGTTAAGAAACTGTGAAAACCAAGAAGGGGAAAGAGGTAAGTGGTAGTAAAAGAAAAACATTACATTTGCTCCTAAATTGTGAACTATACATCAGATTTGGAAAGCTTCTGACTTGCCAACTGGAAAATAAGTTCAATATAATAGTCACTTAGGCAATGAACATTTTAATATTAACCTGCTAGACTGTTTTCTGCATGAACAGCTTAGTAAGAGGTTTCTATATTTTAATATGTTTTAAAAAGAATAGGAGCTTGCAATGGCTAACCTAAATTAATTTTAACCTCATCTAGATGAAGATTCATACCAATTCAGGTACACATTTAGATAGATTTAGCACTCACTTCGCGTGATGGAACAGCTTACTGACATAAGCTAACTGGTTTTAAGTAAACAAATAGCAATCAAACCCCATGTGTCTTTATCCATTTAACTGATTGATATCAAATAGGTTTATTTAAACTACTACTACATGTTTTCTACTTTGTCCCATAGCAGATAGCCAGAGCCTGGTTTCTGGTTGCTAGCTTCACTTGAAGAGCTTTGGCACAGTAACACCTTAATGTGTCAATAAAGCAGGTGACTAGTTCAGCAAGTTTACATTTTATCACTTGTATGCACAGCTGCTAATCTACCACAAATGCACAGATGTGTAAAGGAGATAAAATATCAGCACATTTTCATATCTTTTTAACCAGTATAATATTCATGTACTGATAACTGATCATGTCTGCATAAACAATTGTGCTACAGGAAACTAATAAGTATCATAAACAGCTTTAAGTTGCACTGTTTATGTCAAATTTTAGCCTTTTATTTCTTACTACAATAGTTTCACAATAGTAGTTTTTACTCTCATGGATTACAGATTACTGTAATCGCCAGGATGCATTGCACACAAGTGATTTCAAGCAGTTTAAAAAAAAAGGTAGTGTAAATTAACTTGCTTATATTCATATAAACTGAAACTGATCTTAGCATTTAGAAGAATACCTATTTAAAGCCTTCTATTGATGTCTCTTACACCACTGTCTCATTTTTGTTTCTTTTCACGCCTCCTAAAATATTTCTATTTAAAACATTAGAAGAATGCCCCCATTTGTTATACTTGCTATTCCCCCCACCCGCCAAGAACAATGGATTATCCACATTAAATATGTAAACAACAGTTTATTAATTTTCAAGATTTTTAGAAGTCACTTTCTACACTCTGCACTTTGATTTGGAAAAGTTGAAATAAATAGATTTAATTGTGCATATTATTGGTTTTCTTTCTATGATACATCTGCATCTTAAATACCAAAGAAGTAGTACAATGCCATACATCAAAGCATAGCAAATTTACAACCTCTTAAATGTAACCTCAGAAAATGATTACTAAAACTTCTTGCCAAACATCTGAATGCTGACAGGCTGCCCTTCCAGGTTTTCATCTGAAGTCTGCAAGCCAATGGATAAAGTCTAAAATTGCACTTCTTATGTTCCAAAATACTAACAACTGCATCAAGCATGAAAGGCAATGGAAGTGCAGATCACAGAGCCCGCGGTAAATATTTCTTTTAGTGAAAGGCTGACTGTTGGAAGAGGAGAAAAATCCCCAAACGAGATAAAAGGAAACATAAATCAAGAATTTCAGCTAGAAAGATTTTGCGGATTCATCCCACTTAACTTTAGCACTTAGGATAACTGCACTTTGGTGCCTTTAACTTATAGATTCCGATTATATGCACAAAAGGATAAAATTTGGATGTAGATAAAAGATGGCACAGAAGTTTGGTGTGCAATACTCAACAGTTCTGGACACAAAATGCTCTCTTTTCACAGGTAAAGCTGACATATAAATATTTTTACTTGCTCTTTTCCTTGCTGGACCCTTTCCAAAGGTGATTTAAACTGCTAACCTAAATGACATCAGTTCACCTTTGTGGTTTTCTTTTTTTTTTAGTCAGGTTAGGTTTCTGTCTGGTGATCTGGATGGTCCCAGGGCAGCATTAGAAATGTTTCGGAGCTGGTGCAAGAGGAGAGAGAAGAAGAATCAGGAGCAAAGAGGTAAGGCAGTGTTAATAGGTATTGCATCAACTCAGGCACGATATATAAAAGAACACCATTCTTGTGCTCCCCTGACTACATAAAGACACAAGGGCAACAAGGGTCCACATATGGGGGAAAGTGCTGAAGTTAGAGCGGGATGAATCAAGACTACAGGTCTTTTCTTTCTTTTTTTTGGTGTGGTTTTGTTACCCACAGTTAAAAGATAGAGGGTCAAAAGTGCAAAGTTCAGCTGATTAAAAAGAGAACACAGACTCAAACAATAATAATACAAAAAAAAAGTGTTGAGGGCTTTACAAATGGCATCACAACACTATGCACCCCACTTCCTTCTGACAGCTCAAAGAGGGTAGCAGCACTGTGAAGGCTTTAATATGAACCCCTAAGAACATAATCGCAGCGTGATCCTGGATACTGATTGTTCATGATAATGCTATTGAACTCCCTCTCAAATTGTGAAGTTTGCATTTATCCACATTATGATAAGAAGTTTTGTTGTACCAGCCAATTCTCAATGACCTAACTGAAAAGCTATATTAAAAAGTTTCCCATATTCAGTCACTAATTCGAAAAAAAAAAAAAAAGGCAATAGCAGGCCAAGAAACAATTAGGAATTTGGGCCAAGAATATAGCCTAAGGAAAGAAAAAAATAGCTTCAATTTTTCTCCTTCATGAATGGACCCAACCATTTAAGGATGTGTATAGTCAGATGACCAATTTTCACTGTAGTTACCCACAGCAAAATATAATAATCATCATCAAATTAGCTGTCTACATAATTTGAAATAATGAACTACCTTATTACATGAACAGCTAGTGTAATTTTTTTCCTGTACTAAAAGAGCTTATGTAAGAGCCCTGGATAAATTCTTCCAAGATTCAGACTTTAAATATTAAACTTTTTTCTACCAAAATTAAAATATGTGGAAATGGGAGTAAGATTAAGCATGAATGCAAGCTCTTTATTTAGAAGGTATATAAAATTACCTCCAAAGCAAGCATTTGAATCCAGCTGATATCACAAGGAGATAAAAATGAAAAAACCCTACCTCTCAAACTCTAATATTTTATTAAAAAGAGTTAACACAGTCTGAGACCACACAGGCTGGAATACCTTAAGTCAAAACTGTATGTTTCTTGAAACATGTAACTTTAAGACAGCACTAACTTTGTTTTGGAGTTTTGCTTGTACTTTTAACAAACCTAAACTTGATTTTATGTTAACTATGGGTATCTTGGATTTATCTATTCAAGAATTCCAATGTTTTTACTTGTAAACATTAAGGTAACAAGGTAATTCCTAAGAAGACAGGACAGTTAAGTATGTGCAATGACTAAACAAGACAGATTGTAATCAATGATAGCATGTACAGAACACAAACGCATAATTCATATTTCTCAAATTGCATAAATCTGTATTTAGAGACTGCATGTTACTTTTACTTAAAAGCACATACCTTGTCTACAGGAAGTTAAGTCTATGATTACAAAAATTGGATGGGTTTTTTTTTCTATTAGCAGGGATAGTTATTGGGAAATGGTGATGTTATTTAACCTTTCCTTAAGATGAAAAAAAAATTAGTTGAAGACTAGTTCACTGTAAACTAAGTTGTCCTATTGTGTACAAACATTTCAATACACGAGGTAATTGCCTTTTCCAGAAATCCATAAACTGTAAAACTATTGGAAGAGGTCTGCATTAAAAGCAAAAAGTAAAAGGCGGCATTAGGAACAAACAGAAATGAAAAATCTAAAACACACAAGCCACCTGTTTTCACACATTTTTCTAAACCAACTTTAGCTTATTTTTGTGTTTCTTAGGGCTTTTTTTGTGCATTGTACAGGCATTTCGTAATTTTCTTCCCCCAAACACAAAACTTCTAATATTTCTTTTTCAGTATTCATCTAATTTTCTGCATAGCAGACTTTAAAAACTGTTATAACTGTTACACAGGTAAAACAATATGACTAATATGGCCTATTTTTAATAGATCTAAAGAGAATTTTGAAAAAACAGTAATAATTTTGGAAAAATCTGCTCAATTTCTTAACATCCAGGCTCTGAGGAACATTCAGAATGCAGACTGTTTTAGACTTCAGCATTTGTTTTCTTTTATATAAAGCCTGCCTCACTCAGCCTTGCTTGAGTTATTTGCCAGAATCTGAATATTTTAAGTGGTCAAATGACACAACATGGGTATAGGCATTGGAAATAAAAGCTATCGAATGATTACTTCTGATCCACCCACAGATGATCCTGCCAGGTCAATGACACCTGCAGGTTGGGGAAGCATGTTCAATTACTCTTTTCTGTATTTTAATCTCTATGCATGGAGCTTCACAAGCACTACTATTCAGAGAGTTAAATGCAAAAAACTATTCTAGAAGGAAACTGCATCAGACAAACATCCAGTGCGATTCAGCATAGAAAGTAAACAACTGAAGAACTTTATTTCTTTTTACTTTTAAGGTGATCATTTCACATTTGAGATCTGCACTAATAGAACATGATTAATATAGTTTTACTTTTGGCTTGCTTAGACTCAGCTGTCAATTAAATTGTTTTGGTTTGGTTCTAGGAAAAAATGGTTTTGTAACTGGTCAGCAGAGACAAACTGGTTTGGACCATTACATGAGTTTTGGTTTCCTGATCTAAGAAAAGAATTTGAGGGAGGAGCAAGGAAAGGAGATGGAGAACAATTCTGAAGGCGGAGTGAAAGGACTTCAAGAGGTGCATGGACAGTCAGTTTTCTGTGGAAATACTGGCATTAGTATGAGTGATAATGCAATCTCTGAAAGGATATTTTAGGGGAGTTGTAAAATCTCCCTCTACAATTCTCTCTTCCCAGTCAGAAAATTGGAAGGACACATTCAGAGAACTATTGATATGACACTATGATGATCTTTCTGAATAGATAACTGGCTATTTAGGTCCCATCACTGCCAATATATAACTTGTGTTGTTTTTCCTCACATTCATAAATTTTGATTCATTAATGTTGTGTCTTCTCTGCAAATCCTTGTCAAATCATTTAGCAGCTCTAGGAGATCATTTAAGAGCTTCTCATGATCAGCTTTTGGATTTGTACCTTCAGTATTCCATAGCTTCAGCAAGTTTCCATATTACTATTCACCCTTTTTCAGGTCAATTGCGTATGGGACTCCTTCAGTAAACTTTATTTATTTCTATCCTTTGTTTCAGACATTTAATCTGCAGAAAGGTTTTCTCTCATACTCTATGACATGTTAGTCTCTTAAGATTGTTTAGAGAGAAATCTTGACAAAAGCCTTTTAGGAATCCCCATATGGAGCATTTATGTCTAAATGGCAATATTTTGCATGCTTTCAGAATTGAGAGTGCATTCTGGTAGCATCTTGACTCCTTGCTTGGATGAAACACATGCAAGTACATAAAGAAATACCCTGACTTTTGTCTGGATGAAACCTGTGTGACTACAATCCTGTTTCTTCCCCCCAAATGCTATTTTGGAGTTGAAAAGAAACTCAGATATGCGTACTGGAAATGAATTGTACAATGCTTTGTCCAGGTTTTTGAACTCAGTAACTGGGGAGAAGGGAGAGACCTGGGCCATACTGTGGCACATGCAGGTCTTGCAGATTACATATGTTATTAATTTCACTATCTTTTCCTAAATACTCATTAAATGCTTACAAATGCTGAATACTTTGCAAGGCATATCTGTTGTATACATAAGAACAGAAAGAACAGTGAGACTAAGTCATCAAAAAGAATTCAGCAACTGAGAGTGCAACTCAGAGCACAACTGAGAGCCTCCTGAGTGCCTGACAGACATGATTACCTCCGTTTCTGAAAGCAACACAGACAAAACCCCAAGAAATCAAACCAAAGTAAACCAACTTTTTCCCATGGTTTAAGGCTGTGGAAAGAAAAAAAACCCACTGATGGTAGTAATGCTAAACCAGGAAGATTACCTCACGGTGATTTAGAAGTCTCTCCAAATCTGTTGCCATTTGATTCTTGACACGCAGCAAAGCTGTCTTTTCTTTATTTAAAAGACTGGGAGAAAGAGGATAGGAAATGCAGTAATAGCAACAGATAATCTCTTTTAATCTTGTATTCTGGCTGAAACATGCATTTTCTAAAGATAAATACTAGCAACAAGGAAAATCTGCTCAAGTAATTGTATCAAATGATCCTTCTCTATGTTCAAGCATTGGAATTTTTATAAATAAGCCTGAATGTACTGCTACATACAAAATCTTACTTTAGTCAAACAGAAATACTATTAAAAATCTTCATAAAATATGGGGGTGAGGGCAGTGTTGATTCTCTGAAGGGTAATTTAAATTATCAGAATCTTCTATCTTGGTTTCGTCTACACAAAATGAGCTCATTTTATAAATAAAGTAAGGCTCCATATATCTACACTTCTATATCAAAATGTGGATTTCTTTGTTGTATGCATCACTAGTAGCGGCACACACTATTCTCTCAGTATCACCTCTTTTTATACTACTGTATTGAGGATTTGGAAAATAACAACTACAAGGAAGAACAACATCCAGCTCTCCCTTTTAGCTGTGTAGTTTCTGCAGAATTTGTAAATTTTTTTTACCATTTTTTTTGTTTTATATTCCGGGACAATGCATGGGGTCAAGTTTGTCCTGTGAACCAAGTATGAAAACTGTTTCAGCATGAAGGCATGCTTTTATAGCACAATGTCA
Source organism: Ara ararauna (assembly GCA_028858755.1). NCBI lineage: Eukaryota > Metazoa > Chordata > Aves > Psittaciformes > Psittacidae > Ara > Ara ararauna. The sequence goes on from CM054378.1 coordinate 91,374,533, forward strand.
AGTTTAACTTTAATTTTTAATTGTTTTCTCAGTTACAAAATGTGAACATTTGATGTGTTTAGCATATACATTATGATTCCATGCAGCAATTCTAATATAATTAAATGCATTTTTGTATTTAGCCCCTACATTGGTTTCTAACAATAAATTTCAGACTAATATATGCATAATGCCAGTATATAATCTAGTTTGTTAAAACAACCACAGAGATTGTCTTGGAAGACCAATGTTATATATGCCACTACCATGACGTAAGTAAATAGCTTGTACAACTTGAATTATAACATAAATCAACAACTATGCAAAATACATTCTGCAAATGGAGTGCAAATATGCGATACTGAATACAGGTCAGGAGTTCAAAAGCAAATGAACGGAAATTTTATAAATGCAATAGAACAATTATATATGTTACAAACACAAATTATTTAATACACCCAGTATTTAAACCAGAAATTATCAACAAAATAAATCAAACTTTTCTTTAATTGGCTGTTATCATCTGTTTGCTTCAAATCTGAAGAACAGATGAACAAATCTGAAGAACAGGGAGAACAGCGATGGGAGACATTATTGTGGGGATCTGTTACAGACTGCCTGATCAAGAGGAATCTGTGGATGAAGCACTCTATAGACAGATAGGAACAGCCTCACACGCGCAGGCCCTTGTTCTCATGGAGGACTTCAACCACCCTGACATCTGTTGGAGGGACGGGACGGCTGGGTACAAGCAATCCAGGAGGTTCCTCGATTGTGTGGAAGACAACTTCCTTCTGCAAGTCATAGAGGAGCCGACGAGGAGAGGTGCCATGCTTGACCTCTTGCTCACCAGCAGAGAAGGGCTGGTTGGAAATGTGATGCTCCAGGGAAGCCTTGGTTGCAGCGATCATGAGATGGTCAAATTTGAGATCCTCAGCACAGTGAGAAGAGTGAGCAGCAAGCCCACTGCCCTGGACTTCAAGAGAGCAGACATTTTAGCCTCTTCAGGAGCCTGCTTAGTAAGGTTCCATGGGATATAGCCCTAGAGGGCAGGGGGGCCCAAGACTGTTGGTTGGTATACAAGGATCACCTGCTGCAAGCTCAGGAGTGCTGCATCCCAAATAGAAGGAAGTGCTGCAGGAGGGCCAGGAGACCTCCTTGAATGGATGAAGAAAGGCTGAGAAAAATTTGAAGGAAAAAAGAGGCTAATAGAAGGTGGAAGCAAGGACAGGCGGCATGGGAAGAATACAGGGATGTTGTCCGGGAAGATAGGGACCAGGTTAGGAAAGCTAAGGCCCACTTAGAATTAAACTTGGCTAGGGATGTGAAAGATAACAGGAAGGGATTCTATAGGCATGTCGCAAACAAAAGGCAGAGCAGGGACAATGTAGGCCCGCTCCGGAAGCTATCGGGAGAAATGGCTACCCCTGATTTGGAGAAAGCTGAGGTTCTTAATGACTTCTTTGCCTCGGTCTTCACTGGCAAATACTCTGACCACACCATCCAAGTCTTGGAAGGCAGACGCAAGGACTGTGAGAATGAAGACCTTAGGCCCACTGTAGGAGAGAATCTGCTTCAAGACCATCTGAGGTACCTGATGGAGTCCATCCGTGGGTCCTGAAGGAGCTGGCAAATGAAGTTGCTAAGCCACTGTCCATCATATTTGAAAAATCATGGCAGTCAGGAGAAGTTCCCAATGACTGGAAAAAGGGAAATATAACCCCCATTTTCAAGAAGAGGAAAATAGATGAGCCGGGGAACTACAGACCAGTCAGTCTCACCTCTGTGCCTGGCAAAATCTTGGAGCAAATTCTCCTGGAAAGCATGCTAAGGCACATGAAAAACAACAAGGTGGTTGGTGACAGCCAGCATGGCTTCACTAAGGGGAAGTCCTGCCTGATCAATCTGGTGGCCTTCTATGATGGGGCTACGGAACTGATGGACAGGGGGAGAGCAGTTGATGTCATCTACCTGGACTTGTGCAAAGCATTCAACACTGTCCCATACGACATCCTTGTCTCTAAATTGGAGAGACATCAATTTGATAGATGGACCACTCAGTGGATAAAGAACTGGCTGGATGGCTGCAGACAAAGAGTTGTGGTCAACGGCTCAATGTCCAGCTGGAGACCAGTAACGAGTGGTGTCCCTCAGGGATCGGTGTTGGGACCGGTCTTGTTCAACATCTTTGTCAGTGACATGGACAGTGGGATTGAGTGTGCCCTCAGCAAGTCTGCCGATGACACCAAGCTGTGTGGTTTGGTTGATACTTTAGAGGGAAGGAATGCCATCCAGAGGGACCTTGATACACTTGTGAGGTGGGCTGATGCCAACCTCATGAAGTTTAACCATGCCAGGTGCAAGGTCTTACAGCTGGGTCAGAGCAATCCCAGGCACAGCTACAGGTTGGGCAGAGAAGAGATTGAGAGCAGCCCTGCGGAGAAGAACTTGGGGGTGTTGGTCGATTTAAAAATGAACATGAGCCGGCAGTGTGTGCTTGCAGCCCAGAAAGCCAACCGTATCCTGGGCTGCATCAAAAGGAGCATGACCAGCAGGTTGAGGGAGGTGATCCTGCCCCTCTGCTCTCATGAGACCTCACTTGGAGTACTGTGTGTAGTTCTGGTGTCCTCAACATAAAAAGGACATGGAACTGTTGGAATAAGTCCAAAGGAGGGTCACAAGGATGATCAGGGGACTGGAGCACCTCCTGTATGAAGATAGGCTGAGAAAGTTGGGGCTGTTCAACCTGGAGAAGAGAAGGCTGCGTGCAGACCTCATAGCAGCCTTCTAGTATCCGAAGGGGGCCTATAGCAATGCTGGGGTGGGACTCTTCACGAGTGACTATAGTGAGAGGAAAGGGGTAACGGGTTCAAACTTAAACAGGGGAAGTTTAGATTGGATATGAGGGAGAAATTCTTTACTGTAAGGGTGGTGAGGCACTGGAATGGGTTGCCCAGGGAAGCTGTGAATGCTCTGCCGCTGGCGGTGTTCAAGGCCGGGTTGGACATAGCCTTGGGTGGCATGGTTTAGTGGGAGGTGTCCCTGCCCATGGCAGGGGGGTTGGAACTATATGATCTTAAGGTCCTTTCCAACCCTATCTATTCTATGATTTTATTCTATGATTCTAAATAGGCAACATCATCCTTTGCTCCAGAAATTTTCTGGCAGTTCCTTGCAAGCTCAATATTGTAAATTACGACTTGTCAATTTCTTCTAGGCATTCATTACCTCTCAGAAAACTTGTACATTTTGGCAAAATTGCTCAGTTGTCTGAGGTATTTAAAAGCAAAGTAGTAACATTCATGAAAAAACTATAAAGGTAGTTTAATATTTTCAAGAGATATTTTCTATGACATTTTTAATCATGATGAAATTGTGGTACTATAATTTTTTTCCTGGGTTCATGAGTTGCAACTTACTGATATGTCTTTTTTTCTTGGATTTCTATACTTCCTAATAGCATAAACCAATCCTTTCAGAGACTCACACACTCATTAGAGAAGCAATAATAAAAGTTCCTTTATGCCTTGAATAGTGTACTTAATAAGCCTAAAGATTAGTGTTCATGGCTAAACCAGAAGTTCACATTCAACGTTCAATTTCATCTACAGAACAGAACCTATTCTAGTTATACCTTCTGAAACAGTATGAGATGACTGATCTATACTGAGCAGTTGAAATTTTCTTTGTTTATGGTCAAATATAGAAATTAGACTGCTACATGATTCATTAGCACTTGATGTGCCTTCTGCCATACATATGAATATAGAATTACCAAAGAGTGTGCAGACTTCAGATTTAGTAGTTCTGCAATTGCAGAGAGAGGGAAATAAATACTTCTGAAAGAATATTGCAAAGGAGGCATACATACATTTAGCAGAGTGAACAAGCAGTTACCAGACATCACAAAGCAAATTTACACCTATAATGACAAGTAAAGCAGAAATACCTTCAAAAGTTCACTTTGGGAAAGAAGACTGACCATTTCAGTCCCTCTTATGAAAATATTCTTAACAGGCAGCTTGGGTATCTGCAGTCTTACTTGATTCAGTCAAGGAGGTTCTAGCTTTAAACTACCCTACGCTCCATCAAACAATAGTTTAACCTAATCCAGTTTTAACTGGCAGTGTAGCAAATCAGAGAGCAGCTTTACAGTTTGTTTCAGCTGCCCTAAGTGAAAACTGTTGCTGGAAAATCATCCTTTCCTAATCACATACTGGTAACCCACTCTTTATATTGGCACCTGAAAATTTCTTACCATGTAAGTAGGTCACTTTACTGGAAGCTGTAGTGTTTTTTTTTTCACATGGATCACCAAAACAACTTGATTTACCATGTACAGCGGAAAAACACAGCTGAAAGCAAGGATGAAACTGTCCCATTTAGTAACTGAGTGCCTTAACTGTCTTACTGTGATTCTGAAACCACAGTCTCTAAGTCTAGACAAACCAGTTTCTCACACCTGAGCTCAAGGGTTACAACTTTCATCTTAAAAGAGAAGATCTTCTTGATCATCTTTAACTAACCATATTTTAAAGTTTTCATGATACAGAGATGTATTAATGTACTAGGGTACTAGTCATTAATAGAAAACTTCCAATCACTTGCTCTGGGGTGAAACGTGTAAACACTTGGGGAAAAATGGACTGTGTTGAAGTGATCCAATATCCTTGGAGCTATTTAACAGCACAGACACCTGTTTTCACCCTGGAGGGCAAATGTAGACTAGGCTATGCTCCACAGTCCTGGTCACTTACTGCTCCATCCTGAATGTGGAGAAGGTGGCCTTTGTGATACATCATATAAGCAGGGCCTCTAAAGTCCAGGTTGGAGAATTAACTGAAGAACAACACAGCTCTGCTTTCTCTTGTGTGCCTTGATTTCCAGAAGAAACCAAATGTCTGGGAGGAGATTCAGTTTCATTCCGTCATGCTTTCCAAACCTAACCAGGTATGAAGCCAGGTGCCAGGAATGCAGGACTTACCACGGAATACACTTGTCATATACATACACATTGTTCATAGCAACCACTGGATTGGTTTGTTTTGTCAGGATCTAAAGCCAAGGTAGCTTGGTTATCATAAGAAAAACATTTTTAGGTGACCTGATTATTTTTTTTTTTTGAGAATGGAGACTAACATTTTCAAGTCTCAGACTTTTAAAACCTTTTGAATTTGGGCAATTAAGCCAAATCTCTGCTCTACGTATATTAGCTACTATCCTGTTCACAAACTTCTATTATTAGGTATTCTGGATAATGTGCTTACGTTGGACACACTAAATAAACATGGGTTTACATATTACTGGGCTTTATTATTACTTCTATTCAGTTTGAAGAAAAGAAATACGTTTCATTTTCAGTGACTGCATACCCCAAATGCTGTAAGAAATAAGGCCTTTCTATTAATTTCATGTTACAGCATGATGAACGTAAAAACAGAAGTCCAATCTTGAGGGGTTTTTTTTAACATTTTATGCTCAATATACAAGTACTACAATAAAAAATAAATTATTATTGCTTAATAATGTTAAATTGAGTGCCTGAGGTGGCTTAAAATTCATCCATGTAGTGTCCAAATTGAAAAGAAATTCCTTTTACAAATTGTAGAAAAAAAACCCCAACAACATCTTTTAAAAAGCTGTAATACAGGTCAGAAAACATTCATTTGTAGAAAAAAATAAATCTATTTCTACAAATTTTGTTTGGAGCATTTTCAGGTTAAACTGGAGTAGTGTTGGAATAGATGCATATTTCACAGAATAGTAGTGTTCTCATAAGAGCTCACTGCCCACTCTGGGATGAGAAAAACTCATCTAACACTGTATGCTGAGCTTTGTACTGTTTAGATGGCAATTAGAGAACCCAAAATGTTTAAGTAAGGAACATTTCAGTACATAGCTTCTTAGTGAGCAAAATCCTTGTACTGCTTCTGGATTTGCCACACAGTTAGGCTTTTGAGGAGACCTTTTGGGTAAGTGAACCACTTTTAAAACCAGCCATCAGTACTGAGAAATTTGAGTAACTGCATTTAAAATAAATACCCTCTCTTTATGAATGAAGTCCTGTTTAATGTCTCCAGTTATTTATAAACCTAGATGTTTATAGCAGAAAATGATGTACTAGAACTACAACTACTTCACTACACACATAAGAATGAAATTCAGAGACTTGCTTTCCCACAGCATGACATAGTTACAAGGTATTTCTTTTCAAAAGCAGTGCTAAATGTGATGTTTTCATTTCTGGTTAAACAACTGTATGCTAGAGAGATTTCTTTATAGTAATAAGTAGTCATCCTCCTTCATACACGGCTTGTATTAACTATGGGTATTTGCTTTTATTAACAAGAGTGCTATGTGGGCTAACATAAATGAGAGGTTACTTAACAGAATATTTTGAGATATGAAGACCACCTATAAATTCACCCTGCAGATGCCCTGTCAGTCAAGACCAGAGGCTTTGTTTCCAAAGCGTATCTGCAGGTGCATGGCCCAGTGCACAAGCACTTGCAGAGTTCTACTCCCGAGGCCACCTCAGTTCTCCCCATAGCCAAGTGCCAGCACAGCCTGTGGCCTGGCTGGGAGAATTCTAAGGGGATGGAAAGGAGGGTGACAGTGAACATACCTGTGGGTGACATCTGATAGAGCTCAGATTACTCCTAAATAACTTCTCTTTTTATCTTTGAGTGGTAATACACTTGTGCCTTCACACTTGAATCTAAGCAGTTATGTCACACACCTTTAATAACCTGGAGATGAGAACCTAAGTTGTTTTTGCAAATAATGAACAACTGTTACAATGACAGCTACTCAGCTAAGCGTTTACAACAGTTCTTAGTGAAGGTATGGCTAAAGATCCACAGACGTATGAAAAATGTCTAGAACTGACACACTTCAAGCCACTGAAGTATCTCCAGCTCTGGTGAAATATCCTACTTCAAGGCCTTGAGTCAGACTTTTGACTATTCCTCTCCTTTCAAGGAGAGGTTGTCTAGGGTTTTGAGCAGCCCTAATATAGCAGGAGATGTCTTTATCCATGGCAGGGCACTGGAATAGATGTCTTTACCCATGGCAGGGTGTTGGAACTATATGATCTGATCTTTAAAGGTCCCTTCCAATCCAAACCACTCTGATTATTCAATGATTCAGTTTGGCAGCTACCGACACAGAACTCTGAGTACTATTTGAATAGTTCTTCCAAGTGAAGAAGTCATTTTGATAAAGAGGGTCTGAATGACAGCTTTAGCTTTAGAGGTACGACGCTTAAGGATAAAGGCATGTAAAGCTGCTCTGGTTACAGTGAACTTTGAAAGCCATGATGGAAGGAATACAGGGACATTGTCCAGGAAGCTAGGGATCAGGTCAGGAAAGCCAAGACTCAGAACTGAGTCTTGCCAGGGATGTCAAAGATAAGAGGAAGGGATTCTATAGGCATGTCGCAAACAAAAGGCAGAGCAGGGATAATGTGGGCTCTCTCCGGAAGCTAATGGAAGAACTGGCTATACTGGATTTGGAGAAGGCTGAGGTTCTCAATGACTTCTTTGCCTCAGTCTTCACTGGCAAATACTCTGACCACACCGTCCAAGTCTTGGAAGGCAGATGCAGGGACTGTGAGAATGAAGACCTTAGGCCCACTGTAGGAGAGAATCTAGTTTGAGATCATCTTAGGAACCTGAATGTGCACAAGTCCATGGGACCTGATGGAATACATCTGCAGGTCCTGAAGGAGCTGGCAAATGAAGTTGCTAAGCCACTGTCCATCATATTTGAAAAATCATGGCAGTCAGGAGAATTTCCTGATGACTGCAAAAAGGGAAATACAACCCCCATTTTCAAGAAGGGGAAAATAGATGAGCCGGGGAACTACAGACCAGTCAGTCTCACCTCTGTGCCTGGCAAAATCTTGGAGCAAATTCACCTGGAAGGCATGCTAAGGCACATGAAAAACAACAAGGTGCTTGGTGACAGCCAGCATGGCTTCACTAAGGGGAAATCCTGCCTGACCAATCTGGTGGCCTTCTATGATGGGGCTACGGAGCTGATGGATAAGGGCAGGGCAGTTGATGTCATCTACCTGGACTTGTGCAAAGCTTTTGACACTGTCTTGCATGATATTCTTGTCTCTAAACAAGGTCTAGGTTTGATACAAGGAAGAAGTTCTTTACTGTGAGGGTGGTGAGGCACTGGAACAGGTTTCCCAAAGAAGTGGTAAATGCTCCATCCCTGGCAGTGTTCAAGGCCAGGTTGGACAGAGCCTTGGGCGACATGGTCTAATGTGAGGCATCCCTGCCCATGGCAGGGGGGGTGGAACTAGATGATCTTAAGATCCTTTCCAACACAAATCATTTTATGATTCTATGAATCTGCAGGGCTTCTCAAAAGTATTATATCAAAATGATCTGCCTAAATCTGTCCAGCTCCTTCTACGGAAATAACTGCTGTCAGAAATGACACTTTCATTGAATGATGCAGTGTGGGGAACCCTGAATACATCTGGTGCCCTTGAAGGGACCACATTGTAAGTTGCTTTAGAATATTTTGTGAAAAATCAGTAAAAACATAGCACAAGAAAATTCACAAGGAGATTGCTGTCACAGATAGCCATCCTTATAGTTGCCTTCCTCTTGTGCTGATTTCATCAAGACTGTCTATTTCATGACAAAATCAAAACCACATCCAGCTGCAACCAACAGCTTTCTCAATAGACAAGGAAATACAAAGCACTGCAGGTTGCTGCAAAGCATTTGCAAGATTGCAAGAAAGTGCTGACTCATCATTCTGAGAAATCTGCTGGAATCTAACCACCCTAGGAGTACATTCTAAAAAGATCAGTGACCTGTGCACTGAAGCTCATTGTGGATTAAGTCTAAAAAATTAAATTCACTTGGAAATTAGTCCTTGCTGATCCCTCCACACTCAAATGAAGTGAGACATGATAAGAACATTGGCACTGATAACACAGATGTGACTGCTCCAGTTAGGGAACCCATGACTTGCATAATGCAGAACCCCCTCTCTAGATAAGCAGATGAGGTAAAAACACAACACAAAAAGAACATTCCTCTACCATAGACTCTGCACACCAAAAACAAAGGAAGGAAAAGCATGATCAAACACTGGGCAGCCATGAGGGTAAAACTAAGTATTCAGTCCTGATTGCCAGCGTGGAGGCATATCAACATTACCTTAATTTTTCTACAATCTGGTACTCAAATATAAGATTAAAAAAAAAAAAAATTAAAAATTTACTAGTATTTTAAAGGTCTGCTTCAAAACAAGAAGTTGAACATTATTTTTCTGTTAGCTGCTACTTGTGAAATTGCTTTATAGAAATAAAATTAAGGTATTGTATGTAGAATTAAAAAAAATGTGCTTTCTGTAACTGTAGTATAAATTAAAACTGCAGTATTAACTACTAATTATAGGTAAAGGCTGAAAAACCATTTCTCATTAAAATGGCTTTACAAATTTAACTTTTTCCCTTAGTTCTGAGATAAACCAGAATTCATAAACCATGTTTAGTGTTTTCTCTGTTACTTTTCTATAGTACCAACATTATCTGCAGAATTTAGGGCCCTCCTCGAGGAGCATTAATTCTCTGACTTCATCCTCTCAAAAATATTTGACACACAAACCAACAAAGTGCTGTTTAATAAACTAAGACAGATAGGAATAGTGGGCTAAACCTTTTGATCCAGCAGAGCTTCACTTGGCATATATTTGGTAACGATTACCATTAATTTACTGAAATCCCATTCTGACTCAGTTCTGGAATAGCTAGGAGCTAGACTGGTCCACAAAGTAATTTGAAATCACCTAAGGGATATTTTAATTTAAAACTGTCATCAGCAGATTCCTCATGACAAAAGTGTGCTGGAATGTAAGGGTTCTCTATTTAGAAATCCCTTCCTCTAACCTTCCTCTCACTTATGGGAAAGCAAAGGACCAACATTATCAATTTTATACCAGATTATGATTTCTTCTGTACTCCAGGGAATATAAATTAACAATTTAGGACATTTGTTTTAAATGTGAAGCTATGAATAGGAAAATTAGGGACTACTTGTCTGTACCAAAAGCCCTGAGACATCAGGCTGTTTCCAAGAATTTCACTGGCCCATGAAACTACAGCAAAACTTGTGATAAGGAAATAATAGCTATTTTTAGTTTGCAAGAAATACTGGAAAATACAGGAAAAAACTTTTTACCAAAACATTTGATGTGCAAAGTAAATGTCATGGTTTTGCTACAAAACCATTAAGGATAAAAATATTTTTTTGCCAGACCACACTTTCATTTACAGAAACATGGACTGGTGGTGAGCACACGCCAGCTCACCACAGTAGAGTACTGCTCGTACGTTTACCACGAATGCTCTCACTGTGGTGCAGATCCATTTTCTTCCTTAACCTCAGGCATGTTAAGATGCCAAAAATTCCCTTTATAGTTAATGGAGAGTAACAGGCATCTTTAGCAAATGAATCACTCCATCCAAAATCTGAATTGCCTTTTAGAGATGCCACTTCCTCTGTGCACTACTAAGGAAAGCTGATCTAACTAAGGTCCTAATTTAGGTGCCTTAATTTGTAGGCTAAGTTTAGGAAGACTATCTGAGCATACAGATTATTTGTAATGAACCATAAAAACTCAAGGGAATCAGTGCTACTAATGCATTTAGGTTCTTATATATTCTAAACAGAAATTACCTCACCTGTTTACTCCTTTTTTTTTTTCTAGCTTTTGAGAAGACTTTTGGGCCACTATGTGGATAATGGAAGATGTTTTTATGTTACCATAACCTAAACATTTAATTTGCTAGTGACCAATTCTTTTATGATTTTTTTTTTCACAACTGAAAAGTCAAATCCTGCATATACAGAGAGAACATTATGATTTTTCATCTGCAAAAATATAATTTACCATTGAAGTTCTTCTTATATCAAGTCTAGGAAAATATTAAAACACACTTGATTCTGGAATAAAAAAGGATCTATTCTTACTGAATAAAAGTTAAACCTAGCAAAAAATACCTTGTCAGGAAGTATGAGTGTATATTTTAGTTTATTTATAATGCACTGATTTATGTACAGATTTACTTGGACAATAAACATTTTCAGGTATGCCTCAAGGGATAATGAATACTATCCCAAACTACCAAAACACTCTGAATAGGTACATATGTAAGACAGCATGTAGGGTAAAGTATTTAGCTGAGTTCTAGTTTTTCTATTGTCATCGCTTCAGTGGATTTGTTGGAAAAAACCCTGTATTTTTCATGTAATTGCTTCATAATGCAATCACATTAATATTTCATAATTTTTACTGTATGCATGTCCTAAACCAAGATACCACATAAACATCTAATAGTTAAAATGATAATTCTTTTGCAGTGCAGTGCAGCCATCAACTTCCTTGAAAATCAAGGGGCAGATTATAACAGTTCACTTGGGAACCACATGTTAAACAGTTTATGAAGTTGTATGATGATCAGGAAGATGCTGAGTGGTCAGAGAGTTCTGACAGCTATATATAACATCAAATCAGAGTCTCTATTAGAGGAAGTCTGCATGAGTTATTCCCAAAATACACTTTGCTGGTGAACTAGTCTATTATTTTACTCTGACTTTATTTCTTTATTTTTACTTTTGTACATCTGGTGTGTCATTCTTTCCTTCTACTCTTCTGAGCTTTCCTCTATTTCACGAGACCTTTTCTTAACTTCAAACTCACTGTAAACCTGACTGACATTGCTGCTTTTCCACACTTAAAGCCTCTTTTTTCTGACAGTATGAGAGAAATCACAGATGCTAAAGTTACAGCATAAAGATCCGATTTAGTTAATGATGGAGTTTCAACATCTCCTACTTCATGGCCAATAAAATAATTGTTTTCTAATGATAAACACATAAGTGATTTTACTTTCATTCTAAAAATAAAGATACAGTGATTTTAATTACCTGACATCTTTTTCAAGTTGTGTAATACGTTCTTTCAGTCGACTTATTTGAGAATCTCTCTGTTGCACAGTTTCAATGAGATATTTGTATGGTTGCTGTACTTGATTCAACAAAGAATTTGCTCTGCCAAGCTGCCAAAAAAAAAAGAAGAAGTATTACTACTATAATTGTTATAATTTATAAAGCACAATTACTTGATTTGCATATTATTGATTATTACCAATTGAATAATAATATATACCCCAAACCTGTTATTTAAGAACAAAATTACCCTCAAATTACTATTTAATACCATCTCATAGAATCACAGAATCATAGAATAGTTAGGCTTGGAAAGGACCTTAAGATCATCTAGTTCCAACCCCCCTGCCAGGGGCAGGGACACCTACCACTAAACCTCTTACTTTTCAGTTGTAATTAGACAGTATTTTCACTGCAATCATGCTACCACTTTCTACACTTCCTAATCTGCTTTTCAAGAGTTTTAATATAACAGTTTTGACTGATGAAAACAGTTAGTATAGATAAGGCCTCTGTTTGTTCAACTTATTGACTACAAGTGAATTTTTCAAAACAGTGTACAATTAAAATGCAGTTTTCAGCTTGGAAATTGGACAGAAATTGAACTGGAAAAAAACACAGCAATACTGGAAGTCCCCTGTCCTCTAATCAATTACAGTATATGAAAAGTGAAATCCAACAGGATGTTTACAAAAGTAGTATGAAATAGCTGTCATAACTATAAGCAGGAAATAAATTTTACTAGCTCTATTCCCTGAGAAAATTAGGACCACTAGGTTTAAAAAGCTTGCAGGATATGGCAGTCATCTTGAGCAATATAACAAAATCATTCCCTAAAATATGTAGAGAATTAAGATGACACATCAAGATTCAGCAGTTTCAGCAGCTAGACTGCATAAAAGTCAAGGCTACCTACTAGACTCCTTAAAAAAGAAACAAAAATATTTCAAAGTATAGATACAAATAGGTCTAATGGAATGAATTAAATGGAAAATGGTTAAGTTTTCCAATTAGTTAATAAAATTTCTCAATATATTAAACAATCTGCATTTGCCCAATCAGACTGAGGAACCAGCTGCCCTATTTTCTTTTGTTGCAAACAAGCAGGGGAAAAAAACCACCCCTCCAATAGTACTAGCCCATTTAATATTTTAGGACTTTTCCTAAAATCAGATTTTTCTCCTATTCACAATTCTCAAAGCTTAAGACTGCGTTTCCTTCCTTCTCTGACTACATTATCTTTTTAGTGTAGTTTTACCTCTGCCTTGTATACACATCACATATGCAACAAGCTTACAAAGTAATGGTTCACATTTATTAAAAACCAAAATATAGACAAAACTTTGCTTGCTCACCTTACTGGCCTTACTAAAAGGGAAGTTAACTCCACCTCATGTTTTAAAAAGTGAAATAAGAGACAGTAACATTGCACTTCTTCAAATTAATGCAAAACTATAGGTATTATTTAAATACATTATTTACTTCAGGAAATACCTATTCTAGTGCACAGTGAAATTCCAAGTTTATTGTAGAGAAGTAAAAAAAAGAGGCAATCACCTTCTTCAAGAACATAAATATCTTTATAGATAAGTCATTAAAAAGTTACTATTTTTCTAAGAGTACAAACTATCAAAAAAGATACGAAGGAAGACAACAGAGAATCTTTACATGACAAATAGGTAATTCCAAGACATGGAGTACTTATCTCCAGGATGGTCTAAAAACTGCAGAATCAAACCTTAAAGCAGTCATTATAGGAGGAAATTAATCCAACTCATCTTGTTTGGAATTCTATTCTTGATAGCATAAGAACTTTCAAAGTTCCTCATTGTTCTCACTGATAAATACTACAGTGGGAAAGTGAAGTGGTGTAAGCTTGGTTTGATGCTACTAAATCATCTGTTAACTTTTAACTTCACCAGCTGAAAACCATGCTGCTGTAATGTAAAAACGATATCCCTTCTCTCTCCATGGTCATGCTTTGCTGCCTGTTTGACTTTATAAACTTAAAAGAGGCTGTCATGAAATTGTAATCAATTAAGCGTTAAATGAATTTAATGGATCAATTTTACTTATACACACATATAAACTAAACATTATCCTTGAGCAAAAGCATTATTTTTTTGTAAGCAACTTTGATTGCTTTCTGCCTTAATGTACAAGATTTCCTTAAGTACTTCTGTGTCATTCTTTTCAGTGATAAATCTAATACCTTGCAACTGGACACAGAATCATAGAATAGTTAGGGTTGGAAAGGACCTTAAGATCATCTAGTTCCAACCCCCCTGCCATGGGCAGGGACACCCCACACTAAACCACGTCACCCAAGGCTCTGTCAAGCCCGGCCTTGAACACCGACAGGCATGGAACACTCCCTAACAGGACATCCCTATCAAGCTGAAAGATTTCAACATTGTTCAGCTTGATCTATACTCTTGTCATTCAGAGTGAGATGTAAAGCACTTTTGGTAAAAGTTTCAACTGAGGCATACAAAAAGCACAAATACAGTGTCTTGATGGAGGCTCAAAAAAGTAATTCGACACCAAGCCAAATATATCAGCTTAGTAAATGTCTTTATTTAGGATATCGCTTTTCCTGCATACTGACTCAATATTTGCTTTTTAAGTCAGCCAAAGAACATATTAGCCTTCTAGGCACAAGAAACTGTCTATCCATCAGTTCTGGCACTGTGCAAAAGTGAAACTCTGCAAAGTGAATTCATTCCAAAATTTAGATTGGACACTAAACTTAGTAATTGCAGATCACTACTTTGCAGAAGCTGAGATATTGTTTTCTACTTACTTAAACTGAGAGTAATATAAAGTGAATTGCAGAGGCAATAATCTGATTATCAGTAGATGAGGATCTTGGATCAGGTAATGAGAATTTCTTTATTCTGTTTACCATAGACATGGTGAACAAACCTTCTGAAGTATGAAGTAAGTCTCAATGCCAACTTTAAAGTTGCAGGTCATTGTTATACAAACCAACAGAAAGAGAAATTGAGGGAAATTACTTTTCTAATGCTGTATCATGACCTGAAAATAGATAGGATCCCGCAGTTAAATAAAGCCTGACAAACTATAATGGGACTGGCAAGTTTTTTTTCAGCAGCTGAGCTTCCACAGGGTTCCAACTTTCAAGCAGGCACACTATCAGACTTTCCATCAAATGAATGAAATTAAGGAGAAGTCAATATTTTCTTCAAGGTAATACTGGACTTTCCCAGAAGATCAATATGACTTCTTTCTATAAAGCTCAACAGCAATTGGTTGTGGACAATCCAAAAAAAGAATTTCAGAAAGAGCATCCACTGTAGTTATTGCAATCTCTTTTCCTCCCTTTAAAGGATTTAAAAAAAAGTTGCATCATAAATACTGCAGTGAAATAGCAGTATTAAATGCAAGTTCAAAAGAATCATAGAATAGTCAGGGTTGGAAAGGACCTTAAGATCATCTAGTGCCAACCCCCCTGCCATAAGCAGGGGTGCCTCACACCAGACCATGACACCCAAGGCTCTGTCCAACCTGGCCTTGAACACTGCCAGGAATGGAGCATTTACCACTTCTTCGGGCAACCCATTCCATTGCCTCACCACCCTCATAGAATAAAGAAAAGTTGGTCCAATCACTTTGGCATTAACTCTAAATCCATGTGCTAGGCTTTGGTTCGGTTGATACGCTGGAGGGAAGGAATGCCATCCAGAGGGACCTTGACACGCTTGTGAGGTGGGCTGATGCCAACCTGATAAAGTTTAACCATGCCAAGTGCAAGATCCTACACCTGGGTCGGAGCAATCCCAGGCACAGCTCCAGGTTGGGCAGAGAAGAGGTACAGAGCAGCCTTGCGGAGAAGGACTTAGGGGTGTTGGTCGATTTAAAAATGAACATGAGCCAGCAGTGTGCACTTGCAGCCCAGAAAGCCAACCGTATACTGGGCTGCATCAAAAGAAGCATGACCAGTAGGTCGAGGGAGGTGATCCTGCCCCTTTACTCTGCTCTCATGAGGCCTCACTTGGAGTATTGTGTGCAGTTCTGGTGTCCTCAACATAAAAAGGACATGGAACTGTTGGAACAAGTCCAGAGGAGGGCCACGAAGATGATCAGGGGACTGGAGCACCTCCCGTATGAAGACAGGCTGAGAAAGTTGGGGCTGTTCAGCCTGGAGAAGAGAAGGCAGTGTGGAGACCTCATAGCAGCCTTCCAGTATCTGAAGGGGGCCTATAGGGATGCTGGGGAGGGACTATTGTATGACTGAACAAACTGTCAATTAAAAATTAATAATGGGCTAGCTGAGCAAGCTGTAGTCTATAGGGTCTCTGTTTTGCTCTTAAAAAAATAAAGATAGATGACAGCTTAGAGTAAAAGTCTGTCTTAGCTAAGGGGATGCAGTAACGACAGCAAAGAGAAGTTTAAGAACTTTGACTATATAAAGAAAGGTAATAGATAGCAATCAGTATAAAATATGAAATACAGAAAATTAACAAGAGGAGCTACAACTTCAAAGGGAAAATAGATATTGTAGGCATAAAGCCCTTAGAAGGAAAAAAAAGGGAGCAAATAAATCCTAGAAACAGTATAGCCCATTATGTAGAGATATGCTAAAACTGCATATAATGCTGCAGACAACATAGAAGACTTCAATACAGACTTTGAGATCTGTTTGAAAAGAAGTCAGATGATGGGCTTGTATAATGTGAGAATTATGAACTACCTTTCAGTCCTTTAATAAGAAGTGTAAACTCTTTGTGCACATATTGAAGGATGGCAAGCAGAATAGCTTAAGCAATTGTTATAAAATGAAATGGCCTATAATCACATGGAAAACTAAAAAAAGGAAGAAAGAAATCTTATCAAGCATACAGACCTAGGTGCCAGATATGAGTTTAATAGAAAGCAGGCCTTAAAAATATTTTACTTAACCTTAGGGTTTTGATGCTAATAGATTAGTAGAAGGGCATTAGCTATATGCAAGACATTTAACTTTATACGGGATGACATTCTGATTTCAACTATACACAAACGCGATAAAAGAGCAAGAAAGGACTACTTGACATCTCATGGAAAACAAAAAAGGAGGTGAAGATGTTCTAGTGGAATTTTGCAGGAAATTGAACTAAGGTCACTGGCACTAACTCGTTCATCAGTGATCTAGAAGCAAATATAGAATCATAGAATAGATAGGGTTGGAAAGGACCTTAAGATCATCTAGTGCCAACCCCTCAGCCATGGGCAGGGACACCTCCCACTAAACCATGTCACCCAACACTCTGTCCAACCTGGACTTGAACACCGCCAGTGATGGAGCATTCACAGCTTCCCTGGGCAACCCATTCCAGTGCCTCACCACCCTTACAGTAAAGAATTTCTTCCTCATATCCAATCTAAACTTCCCCTGTTTAAGTTTGAACCAGCTACCCCCTGTCCTCTCACTACAGTCCCTAATGAAGAGTCCCTCCCCAGCATCCCTATAGGCCCCCTTCAGATACTGGAAGGCTGCTATGAGGTCTGCACGCAGCCTTCTCTTCTCCAGGCTGAACAGCCCCAACTTTCTCAGCCTGTCTTCATACGGGAGGTGCTCCAGTCCCCTGATCACCATCGCGGCCCTCCTCCGGACTTGTTCCAACAGTTCCATGTCCTTTTTATGTTGAGGACACCAGAACTGCACACAATACTCCAAGTGAGGTCTCAGGAGAGCAGAGTAAAGGGGCAGGATCATCTCCCTCGACCTGCTGGTCATGCTCCTTTTGATGGAGCCAAGCATACGGTTGGCTTTCTGGGCTGCAAGCTCACACTGCCGGCTCATGTTCATTTTTAAATTGACCAACACCCCCAAGTTCTTCTCCTCAGGGCTGTTCTGAATCTCTTCTCTGCCCAACCTGTAGCTGTGCCTGGGATTGCTCTGACCCAGCTGTAGGACCTTGCACTTGGCATGGTTAAACTTCATGAGGTTGGCATCAGCCCACCTCACAAGCGTGTCAAGGTCCCTCTGGATGGCATTCCTTCCCTCTAAAATATCAACCGAACCACACAGCTTGGTGTCATCGGCAAACTTGCTGAGGGTGCACTCAATCCCACTGTCCATGTCACCGACAGAGATGTTGAACATGACCGGTCCCAACACCGATCCCTGAGGAACACCACTCATTTCTGGTCTCCAGCTGGACATTGAGCCATTGAGCACAACTCTTTGTCTGCAGCCATCCAGCCAGTTCTTTATTCACCGAGTGGTCCATCTATCAAACTGATGTCTCTCCAATTTAGAGACAAGGATGTCATATGGGACAGTGTCAAACGCTTTGCACAAGTCCAGGTAGATGACATCAACTGCCCTGCCCTTATCCATCAGCTCCGTAGCCACCAGATGGGTCAGGCATGATTTCCCCTTAGTGAAGCCATGCTGGCCATCACAAAAGCACCTTGCTGTTTTTCATGTGCCTTAGCATGCTTTCCAGGAGAATCTGCTCCAAGATTTTGCCAGGCAGAGAGGTGAGACTGTGGGTATATAATACCACTGTGGGTAAGAAGAAATGTATTGAAGTGGAAACCAGTAGATTTAATTGGGAAAAAGGCATAGATTTTACTAACAATAGTGAAAGAATAGTGATAGAGAAGAATACCAAGGATAATATTAGATTCATAAATCTCTGATGTCTTCAAGTCAAGAAGATTTGAAAGATATGTTTTAGTCATGTATAAATTACAAGGATATACCTAAGAATCACCAGAAATGGGCTGAAAAAACCCAAAACATTCAAAAATGTCACTTGTTCATGTACCTTTCACTGAAAAAATATAAAGAATCATATATATATGTACATATAAAATATTTAAATTTACATTAATTTTATGTATGTGGATACTGACAGTATTTGCACTGGGAACTACTGGAGATAGTTTTCCTAATCTATAAGTACCGTGGCTTTAAAAGTCAAACTGTTAACTGCATTCCTGAAACAGCCTAGAAATTCCAGAGCAAATAGAAATTCTAATAGCAAATCTAAGAGCTCTTTGGTTCTTAAGAGAAACATAGAAGAAAATTTAAAAATGTTTAAAAAATTATTTCACCCTAATTCTGGGAGATTTCAAGCTGAGTTTTGTTTAGCAACTGTTTCCATGTCTATGCAATATGTGATTTCAGGTATTATACACAGAATTTAAAAGATAATGAAATTAAACTCATGGTAACAAAGTAAAAAAAAATTTTTAATTTTAGCTTTTTAAAAAAGCAGCTTATGTTAAATATTCCCTATATTTGTACATTCAAAAGATTCAAGAACTCCACAACGTAGAAAAGGATTTATAAAATACTTTCAAAAGTGATTTAGGAGAAAAGCTGTGTAAAAAGTAATGAGGTATTCATTGAACAATTAACTATCAAACAGAACAAACTAGTTTGGCTAGCTGGTATTCTGTTCAGAAATCAGAAAGCTGTTCATCTGGCTTACATTCTTGTTTAGCCGGTAAAACAATCCCTCCTTCAATCTTCATTTCAAAATACAATATAAATTACTTGAAAATGTTTAGCATAGAGTTTTGGTTAATTATGACGCCAGTTTTTGACATCAAATAGACAATAAACACGGTTCAGAAAATATTTCAGTTTATGAACAGCTGTTCTGCAATGTTTATAGTCTCTACAGATTTGATTTTTTTTTGTAGCAGTAATTTACCTCTTGTGAAATCTGTGTTACTTGCTCCTTCTGATGTTCCAGATCTTTTACAAGCAACGAGTTTTGCTTTTCTAGCTGCAGTAACCTCCTTGCCAAGTGCACGCTGTGCCAATAAAAAGCAAACTCAAGTTGATTTTTTTCCAAAATATGCAAAAGAAATTCTCACATTTATACTTAATTGCCTTAATTTTTTCACCAGTGCTTAAATATTAATATATATAAACTACATAGTGAAACATACAGAATACTTTCAAATTTGAAAATGTTACAAATTTTAACAGTACTGAAACAGCATTCCCACAGTTATGCCATTGTAATATTTTTTACAAAGTAATTGCCTATATAATTTTTGCTATATAACAATTGCAGAAATCATGTCAAAATGTTTCAACTAATTATAAGTATTTATTTTTTAGCAACTTCAGGGAATCACTGTAATTGGCTTTTCCTTAAATAATTAAAAAAATGCACATTAATATGCATTTTGTAAATTTTGTAGTGGAACACTGCAAAATTCAGTATTTTATCATTTTCAAAACAGACACAAAACTGTTTTGTCTGACATTCATTATGGTAATAATTGTTATTGTCACTTTATGAAAATAATCTCTCATGGAGATCCACAAATTAATTTACAAGTCATGAGAAAGGACTGTTACTTAAACACCTTAGTTAAAAAATTACATCCTCAACCTCTTGCATGTTTCATGCCCAAATTCACAAGTGTTTATCATCAATTCCACAGCATAATTCCATAGGCAGCAATGGGAAAGCTCAGCATGCAATTGCAGAGCCTACTTC
This sequence comes from Ara ararauna, assembly GCA_028858755.1. NCBI lineage: Eukaryota > Metazoa > Chordata > Aves > Psittaciformes > Psittacidae > Ara > Ara ararauna. Next base: position 91,394,964 of record CM054378.1, read on the forward strand.
CAGATATCTAACCTAGTCTTTCAGGCTGTTACTAACCACTGAGTCAATACAGTCTGTAGAGCCTGATTATATTCCAGTGAAATGGACTCCTAAATGGTGAAGTAGAATGTGCTCCAAACTCCACTGACTATATTGATTAGAATTAAACCAGTTATAGTGGGAGGTTAGGTGCCTAATCTCTGTGTTAAACCTATAATTAGATGCCTAAATTTATGTATTCTGTCATGAATCCTGCATCTTTGTAGGATTCAGCAGTTTGGTAGCTTATTATCAAAACTGTATCTAGAGAATTTATTCCTGTAAATGTCCACGTTTAGGTACTTTAGTCACCAATATATTTCACAACATGACATGGGAAATTCAGAGCTCTAAAATGAGGAAGATATACAGGACTAATACCACTATTTAGTGTGCCTTAACTGCTGGACTAATGGCTCTCTATAACAATCTATCCTTCCAGTCAAATGTGTGCCATTTTTCAGGAACTTGTATATTGAAGAAAGGGAGAAGCCACTCCAATGCAGATCTTAGACTCTCAATGCATACCGTCCATAAACTGAAAATGTAAGACTGTTGGTCTCCAAATAATGGCTATGAAAGTGTTAACCAGTTCTTGACCATGATACTGCATCTATAAGAGTGCAAGCAGTCTAAAGCAGACCAACAGAGAGATTCTATTTACCCTTAAGGTGAGGTTTAGTGTGTAAAGCTAGATGAGCGTACAAACTTTCTCGGAAAATTTGACCCATCATAACCTCCACCTTCTCCTCCATAAAAGGGAATACACTTTCAGACTGGGCAGAAATCTTAATATTCACCTGTTATAAACCTACCCTTTCATACAGTCTTTTACTTTCAACTTGTATGACAGCAATCCTTAAATTCTTAATAGCATAATATAGGCTAGTTTCTCAGTTCCTCCTATTAGGAGCATTAGACTATGTAAAAAATAACTGAGAAAAAGAAATCAATTCTCCAAAGTAATTATTTGGATTTTTATTTAGGAGATAAGAGATGTGTATTAAGAGTCCATCTAGTGAAAAAGAGAAATTAAACACTTTTCTAACTAGTTAGGGATCTTATAGTTAGCTATTAAGAGTGTGAGGGGAAACTTTGACACCTTCCCATAGCAACGCTGGGAAAGTAGCCCATTATAATTTTTCCAGCTACAACTATTCAGTGAACTTGACCTGTATTTGCAGGTATTTAAGGAAAAAACACAAGTATGCTTTTCAAGTATGCTTGTCAATGTGTTTTTTGACTAGTTTAAATTACAAGCAAAGGGACAAAGGGACTGATCTGCAAAGACATATTATTCTGGAAAACTTTGATTCTGACTATACTAGAAAATTATGCAGTGCTCAATAATGTGATAATTTATTGTTAGCAAGCCACTAGAGCGTTAGGTGGCGGTTAAGAGAACAAAACCAACTAAACAAACTAATACTTGTTGTAAAGAACAGCTACACATGACAAAAACTGCACTTCTAGCTCCTGAATGCTAGAGATTGCACTGTGAAGCTATGGTACATGTTCACCCTGTCTTTATACTCCTCTTTGAGTGTCTGCCAGTGATGATGAAGTTTCTCATTTTGATAGAAGACAGCATGGCCAAAGCCTACAGATACCATAATTTATGCAGTTGACTTTGGTGCACCTTAGGTTATGTTTTCTTTTTATACTATCTATGCATACTTTTAACAACAACAAAAGTTTTGTTGTGGTCACACTTTAAAAATACCATACATAAATTCACATTCCCAGTGTTGCCAGTGATCCATTCAAATGTTACTATTATTTCTTAAAGAATCTTATTTAAAAATTACTACGATCAAGAGGTCTGTTACTCAGCCTACACATCATTTTCATCTATTGATCAAATGGTATAGGTAACCTGAATAAATATAACTGAAATCAGATCCTGCATTTGTAAAGATGAAATAGTGATGTTCTGTAACTTTGGTCTTCCTAATATCCTGACAGATTTGGTTTTGTTACAATTACATACAATCAGTTTTAGGATATTAAAACCAAATTTGATATATTATATAACTGCAAACAATGTAACAAGTCTGTTTTTACAACTGTTTAGTTTTATACAATTAAAATTCATCCTTCTGAAAGACAATAAAAAAAAACTTTAGATGACCTAGAAAGGTAGGTATATGCTCATTTACATGCATATGCCACATTAACAGGTCCTAGTCTTCATTCTACTCCTGTAAACTTAAGTCACTAAAAAAACCTCTTTATGTTAATTAAACTGTCTGGATTCTAAGACAAAACATAATGCATCTATTTTCATTTACTTTGTCTTGAAGAAGTAAATTCAGGAGGCACTTTTTACCTTTGCTTTAGTCGTCTTTTGGCTGTTGTAGGAACATTAGCACCATACCCATATGAGAAGAGAACCCTTTCAGCTTCAACTTCATCTTCCACTGTAAAAAAATTTTCAGAAAGGTACTATTGAAGAACATAATTACAGTGCAAGAACTTAAAAACTTATACGCAATTCTATTTATAATTACATACACAGACAAACATTTTTCTGGAAGCTAGATTTTCAGTTGGTGTAACCTGGACTTAAGTGGAACAATTTTGTTCACAGTTAGCATCAATACAGTGCCATACATTAATTTCTTACAACAGTGGCAGGCTTTTCACTTTCTTTTTCTGATTAAAATAACACTTACTCAATATGAAAGCAAAAGACAAGTTCAGTGTCTTTGAATATTCATTATATTGGTATAGTCACAAAATACATACTAACAGTATAGGTTTCATTCAGCAGTACAGGGTTAGGTTGCTCAGGACTTTTTCTCCTAAAGAATCCATTTTCTGCACATACATGTGGAGTAGACGAAGATAAAATTAGCAAGTGCTTGAGCCAACTGAACATAAACAAGTCCATGGGACCAGAAGGGACACATCCACATATGAGGTTGCTGAGGGAGCTGATGTCATTGTGAGGCTGCTCACTATAATTTATGAAAGACTGTGGTGATCAGAAATTTCTGATAACTTGAAGGAAACAAATGCCATATCCATCTTCAGAGAAAGGCAATAAGAATTTTATATTGATGCAAAGTAAAAACATTCAAAATGATCTCTCTCTCCATAGATGACTGATTTCTGAAAACATATTTCTAGGGACTTAAAACACATTGGGACTGCTTTGAAAAGAAATCCCAGTAGCAGCAAGATTCAAACATGTACAGATTTTAGTATTTCTGCTCATGTAATTCAGGTTACCTTTCTCCTGTAAGATAAAGTGAGCAAGAGGGAAAAAAAAACCCAAAGAAATAATGAAGTGTGTGTGAGGTAGCCAGGGGCAGAGAGAAGGGGACAGAGAGAAGGGGAGAAGGGGAATAAGAAGGGGGCAGCGGCAGTGGTGCAAGTGAGGGAGGAAGCACAATGGAGCATCAGCCCAGGCACCACACAACAGCTTTGATGAATCAAGTACTTGGGAACAGGAGAAACAAACCGAGAAATCGGCGTGACAGTCCTATCTGACTCATCCTTCCTAATGCTTAAGTGCCTCAAAATCAGAAATCCCTTCTCTCAACAACTTGCACAATGCTATAGCTTCCTCACTTGTCTAATTCCCTTTTAATGCTATTTTAAACAAGGATCCTTAAAAAACATTTAGAAAGAAAGAAGTGTCTAGTAGAGCACTTGTGATAAGTCACGTATCTAGTTACACAAAAAACAATTCTGGTAAGTATGATAGAAAAAAGTTTACTGATGTGGCAGTACAAAGGCACCAGAACTTCACATTTTCAAGGCTTAGTTATAATGGGGAATTCTCCAGTGCCTTAAACACCTCTGGTTCAGAAAAACATAAAAACTAATTTAAACTGCCTTTGTCATAATCCTTATTTTTGGTTACAAATTTAGCGTTGTGTGCCTCAAAAATGTCAGTAAGATTCTGCCCTACAAATTCATATCTGTCAGTAAGTGTCCAAGTAAATGTCAGATCATGAAGACAAACACAAAGAAATTTGGAAATGTTGAAGATATCAAGCCAAAGTAATGTTCTGTATCAGCATGTGCTTCTCTCATGTCTTTCCAAGCTCTTTGCTTGACTTTGTGATGTAAAATAAATACATATTTTACAAGTTAGGGGACACTTATTAACAACAGTTTTTTACACTACTTAGCAGAAAAAAATAATATATAGTTTAACTTCCTTTTCACACCAACAAAATCAGAAAATGAAGTCATATTTTAACAGAATAGTACATTTGGAAACAATTTAAGTCATATTCTGTAGCATAGAAGATAAATTGTAATTAAAATACATACTTAATTGTTAAGAACAATTTAGTTCTGTAAAAAACTGATACCCACGATACATAAGAAAATGTTAATCAGTATAAATAAAACCTCTGTCTTCTGAACTCTACCTCCTCCTTGGAAAAAATGAAGGTAAGATCCAAAAAATTCTGTATTAATACATAAATACTCTTCAGGCAAGTTTATATATGCACACTTCAAAAAGCATGTTACCAACTAGAACATAAGCATGTATATAGAAAACATGCTTATGGTCAGACTGAGACCTTTGTGTAGTCATGCTGTTCTAACAAGTCCAAGCTGCAGTGTACAAAATTAATAAAGTATGTGCAGTCTAATTACTAATGATACCCAGACTTCACTGCATCCCAGTAATACATACTTTGCTCTACACTACTGTCTATATACAGAGCTTATGCAATTATCTTCTACCTGGAAAACATTATTTATAAATTGTTACTCATTTTTTTGAGTAGCAAAGAAACAAAAAGGGACAAGAAGACAGATGAATTAGTTTGAAATCTTAAAATGCTCTACCCTCTTTACACACAGGTTAAAAGACTTCTAGATTAGAGTCTTAGTTTCAAATCAGAAATTATTTGCTTTGTGGATTTATTTAGGCTGAGAATCAAATGAATAGAGATTTCACAGAAATTTTGCCAAGCAGAGAAAAAAAAATTTCAAGAGTAATCAGGCCTGAATTTAATCTAGGGTTTAATGCATCTGACAAAAGCAACTATTGCTATTAATTTAACACAAGGAAGAGCTTTTATTTCTCCCCAGTTCATTCAAAAATTCACATTAACCACTGCACTGTATTATGATGCCTGTAATTGTCTGTCAACAATGAGGGTTTCCTGATATTTAAAATATACTTAAATAATAGGGGAATCCTAAAAAACAAATCTAATTATAATGGGCCATTTAAATAAGGAAATGAAAGATGAGGGAAAAAGAAAGACTAGGATGACTTTTAATATCTATATTTCTTCATTCAAGTTTATTTAATACATATTTAAAAATCCATTTAGAAATCCATCATTAATATTTTCTATCAAAATAGTCAGTGCATCTTAATTTTCAGGCATAAGGAGGGAGAATGACAGGCACTGTAATACTTCCCAAATGCCATGAGAAACAAGACATCTTGTCATAATGCCAGAAACACCTACAGATACAACATAATTTGTGACAGAACTTACTTTCTGCTGTCTGCAATATTATCTCATCAAGCTCTTTTTCAAGCTTTTCGTAAATATCGAGCCTTCCTTGCAACTCAGAATTCTGTGTCTGAAGCTCAGTAATGCGCGTTTCACTACAAGACTGAAGACTATAATATTCTTTAGTAAGCACCTGTGAGAATGAATAATGAAGAGATCAGGGAGTCAGTATTACAGCTCTTTATGAAAGAGGAAAATTTAATACATGTAAAATGCTCAGCAGTATGATACTAAATCTTCGATGAAACTTTTGCACAGGAAAGATTTAAATACTTTAAAAGGCAGTTATTTTTTAACTATATTATCTTGCACAGAGTACACTCTCAGGCCATACCACTTATACCTATCTCCTAAGGCCTTAGTAATTCTAATAATCTCTCTCTTGAAGAAGCTACAAGAATTTTAGAGGAGAATTAGGAATACCACTGTAACAGCAGTCAGAGTGTAAATGCATTTATTCTTATTACTTTAACTAGATTCACATATCAGTTATCTATCTAAAAAATGAAGAGTCCTTTACAGAATGGTAAATACATGAATATAAAAATTTGGTATTTAAGATATAGAAGATTCTAATTATTTACTTAAAATTCTTTTTTTACTTTTAATAATATTACTCAGTAGTGAAAGGTAATATGCTTTACTGCTATTAAGATTTAGGACTAATGCTATTAAGATTCAGGACTATTGTAAATAGCAATCCACTAAGCTTAAACAAAAAAGCACATATTCAGAAACAGAAGTTATGAAGGTCTTTATAAGAACTAAAGCTTGATATAGTGCTTGAAAATAGCAAACAGCATTGACATCAAAATATGAGAAAACCAACTGGAATAAGAAAATTCTTGGTAAGTAAGTAATCTATATGCTTTGTAGAAAAATTCCAACCAGAACAGGTAAAGTTCTGCTAATAACCAAGTAGTACTATAGCTAGGTTTAATACTAACTTCCCAAATGCAAATCCCAAACATTCAACATGACAGTTGAATATGGATCTTGAGATGAGAAATATATGCATAGTGTACACAGCAGTAATACCAGATTCTCTGTCAAAAACACCAAAGAATGCACAATGCTTAGAGAATCAAGCCACTCAAATATGAAAAGATTGGTGTAGTGTCACAGAAGAATAAATGTATAGGTTAAAATTTGGCAACATATAAATTATCTATTTCCTAGTTTTACCATGCATAAGAAGAGAAACTATCCTGAAATCGAAATAAAACCAAGAGTTGCTTCACAAAGCCACTGTAGCTGAGCCACAAGATACTAGTAGCTACACTATTAAGATCAATATCCTATTATAAGAGTAAGAAAAATCTTAGTACATTGATACTATATACAAGAAAGGAAAATTAAAAATTAAGAGTTCAGCCAAAAGGAATAAAAGTAAAAGCTTCAGACATCAAATACTTAAATTCTGCAAGAACATTTCTTAATGAAAGAGCACTGGTTTCAAAGCATCCCTTTAGAGAAAAGAAGTGCCAGAAGTGTTAGCAGAACTGAATGCCAAATATACAAGATGTTACAAGATCAAATGGATATCCACAAAGAAAATGGAAATATAACTCAGATTAAACTATCTTATCAAAGTTTAGACATCTCTGTGCAATTAAAATTCTGTTTAGCAACCTCAAAGTCTAGCAAAACTGGCACTCCCAGTGCTCATGACAACTAATCTCATCAGCCAGGATCTGAATGTCCCAATACAGACAAAACAAGAAATTACATTTTATCTAGAACTCTCTAAATCTGTTTTCACTTTAGTTCCTTCTCATAAACACCCCAGGCAGGTTCAGCACTAGAAATGCAGGGACTTGAAGAACAGCATCCTTCCACAAAAAACAAAGGCTGCTATAGCCGGCACTTTGAAAAAAAGGGTTTTATTCTGTCCTGTCCAGTTTGTACCCTGACATTTGTTTAAGACATGCATACAGCCAACCTCATTTAAATCTCACAAATTGGACTCAGTGATATAATTTTGGGACTAACTTTGCACAGGTGAAGTATTTGGTTTTAAAGTAAGTTTGCTCTGCTAAATACTGGACACCTTTCCAATACTAAAATAGGTGATCAGGATATGACACATTTTTGAAAGTACATGTTTGAAAGATAATAAATTCTAAGTTTATAGAGATAGAAGGGTCCAAGTCATTAAAATCTACAGCCCATGGAGGATCCCATGCCAAAGCAGGGGGACCTGCCCTGAGGAAACTGCAGCCGGTGGAGAGCCCAAGTAGGAGCAGATTTTCTCCTGAATGAAGCTGAAGCCTTCGGAGGATTCATACACTGGAGCAGGATACAAATGTGAGGAGGAAGAAGTGGCAGTGAGGAGCTGTTATGGATAGACCCAACCCTCAGTCCCCATCCCTTCCTGTGCTGTCTGGGGAGTGGAAGGCAGAAGAGTCAAAAATGAAGGAGGAAAATTAAACTGAGAAGAGAAAGGGGTGGGGAAAGATGTTTTAGTTTTTCTCTTTGTTGCTCACCATCCAAATCTATTTCAATTGGTAATAAGTGAAGTCAATTTTCCCTAGGTCAAGTCTGTTTTGCTCATGATGGGAGTAGCTAAGTGATCACTGTATCTTTATATCAACAGACAAGCTTTTTCAGCTTATTTACACCCCATCCTCTTGAGGAGGAGGAATGACAGCACGGCTGGGTGGCTGGCTGGCAGCTGACCAAGGTCAACCCACCACAATAAGTTAGCAATGTTAGGTCTTTTCAGTGCTTACACTCCATGCTCTCCTTGACTTTTTTAGCTAGTAAAGATCTGTTCCGGAATTGTATATCAATAAAAAAGCATTTTTATTATACAATAATGTTATTGCGAATTGCAATAATGTTATTGCAAATCTGTTCTGGAATTGTATATCAATAAAAAAGCATTTTTATTATACAATAATGTTATTGCAAATTCTAGCTTTTAGTAATGATACTGAAGTCACCATATTCTTTCCCTACAATAATCACAAAGACTGACATAAGCAGCTTTATGATTGTCGTGGTTTAAGCCTCTATAACTCATGCAGTTTTGCTCACTCAGTCCCCCCTCTTTCTTCCCCTCTCTCCCAGAGGAATGGGAAGGAGAACTGAAAGAATGCAATTTCCACAGGTTGAGATAAGAACAGTTTAGTAACTAAGGTAAAACACAAATCACTACTGCTACCACCAATAATAATAATGACAAGGCAAATACAAGGAAAGAATACAATCACTCACCACCTATACCCAGCCTGACCAAGCACTGCACCCCCACCCTTCCAGGTCTCTGCCCTCTGTTTTACACCCTGGGCATGACGTGCTATGGCATGGAATACCTCTTTGGCTAATTTGGGTCAGGTGTCCTGTCTCTGCTTCCTCCCGGCTTCCCCTCCTCCCTGGCAGAGCATGAGGCTCAGAAAGTCCTTGGTCAGACCAAAACATTACCAAGCAGTAACTGAAAACACTGGTGTTATCAGCGCTGTTCCCAGGCCGAAAGTCAAAAACACAGCGCTGCACTAGCTACCAAGAAGGAGAAAAATGACTGCTACTGCTGAAACCATGACTATGATACAAGCATATGTGTATCTCATGTGGATGAGGTGCTGCCCTCAACATCTCTCCATGAGAAATTGTTTTGCTTTCTTCCTCTCCCCTAAGTCTTTTTTTCCATTGAACCGGTGAAACTTAAGCTTCGTTATTAGATTCTGCTTCGCCAGAATTTGGTGGGGATACAACTTCAGCCATGTATGTTCTTTGCCACTTTTTCCCCAAGCTTTTCCATTTTACACTCTAATTGAAAACAACTACATAATGGCCATTAAAGTGTCTCTTTTTATAACATACCTCCAGCTTTCTCTGGTATTTTTCACATTCCATTTGGCACTGTGAAAGATTCTTAGCTGTTTCTTGTTGCATGAGTTGTACATGGTCAGTTTCAAAGGACTTTAACTTACTTTGGTGAAGAAGTTCAGCTACTTTGCTTTCTGTGCCAAGCTGCATTTGTCTATACCTAAAAGAAAAGAAAAAAAGGAAAAAAAATAAAAAGAAAAAAAAGGGGGGGGGGGAAGTTTTGATGATTCAAAAAACCAAGCTTAGAATACATGACAGTTCTGTCCATTACAGGTATAAATTTCAGAAGTTAATACAGTATTTCTAAGACTTTAATAGGTGTTAGTATGCTTATCTATATAATTATTGTAACCTGTACTTGAAATGTCATTAGGAAAATTCAATACTATTATAACAACATAACACAGTATGCAGAAAACTCCGTCCATGACTTTTCTGAATATGTGGTTAATGCACAATGAAATGGCAACAACCTTACATTATATCTTATTTTTTAAACACGTTAGATCAGCGTAAATCTCCTTTGTGGTGCACAAACGGATGCACTTGAAGTCTTTTCATGAGAGAGATACTAAGGAGATGCCGTCTCCTGTCTTCACCATCATGTGTTACACATGACAGGGAGAAGTGTTATTAGTGCTATCAATGGTGCATCCCTTGGGATATCCCTTTGGGATATCACAGATACCAGCTACACTGCTTTTTCCCATACCCAAAGATATGAAGAAATGTCAGACCTCATTGGTGTATTAATTTCCACAGAACCACAGATCCTTCTCAAAAAGCAGAGATTAAGTATATTTTTGAGAATATCACTATCAGATAATTATAGGTGACAGATAAGTAATATTCCACTTAGAAGTGGACTTCATGCACTGTATTTACTACAGTTAACAAGCAATCTCAAAGAGTGGTAAAAAGTTTGTTGATAGAATACTATATCACTGGACAGCAGAAAATGAGGGTGATCTGAAGAAAAGAAGAAACCCTTATGAATCTTAGCATTAAATAATTCAAAGGAAATATATGCAAAGTAAATCACAGGTTATAAAAATGATCCTAACCATATACATAAAAGGATGAACTCCTAGCTGACTGCTTTCATTCACAAGTGAGATCCTGGGGTTATGCTAGATAAATCCATGAAAACTTTGACTCTGTTTTAAATAATGGTCAAACCCAACATTTTGGGAATTAATGTGAAAGCAATAGAAAAAATACAGAAATCACCACATCACAGTTCCATGCTGTTGCCTGCACGCTGAATGCTGATGACCTTTCTAGTACCTCATCTCACAAGGAATTTAACAGAACTCATAAAGCATCAGAGAAGGGTAATAAGGATCACCTTTGATAACCAGCAACAGCATGCGCTTATACATTTACACTGTGAAGATGAAATTGCTTAAGCAAGCTAGGGCTCTACAGCTTGGAGAAGAGATAGTGTAAGGACAAGGAAGAAGAGAGGCCTCTAACATCATGAGGGGCACGAAAAATGAGAATAGGAATCAATTGTATCTTCCAGTAGATGAATGAGAAGGCATGTAATAAAGCTAGCAAATGCAGAATGAAAATAGAAGTCGTTCTCCAAATAAGATGCTGTGGCTGCTAAAAATTAACATTTACTCAAGAGGATACTTAACATACTTGAAGCAGAGAAATCCTTTGACAACTATTAAATGCAAGATGGTACTTCTTACACAGAAGTCACTTAACTACAGATTGTTAGAACTGCAGATAAACCTTTACTCTAACCCAGCACTGCTGTTATATTAGCTGTCATTTATCAAATGGCAGTTGCAACAACCACAATTCCATCCTATTTCGCACCTGATCTTTAGGTGGCATTGAGAGTGTCTAACAAAAGCAAAGGGATTATTTCAAATATTTCCCTGAGGATTTCAGATGTAGGACTGTTTCTAAGGCAGAAAGAGGAAGCAATTTTCACTGGAATTAACTGGAACGGAACAAACAGGTGTCATTATGACGCCTTTTATACTCACTCTGTAGACATCTGTGTATGAGTAAACAGCCCAATGCATGAATGAGATTGTTCCCACACAGGCTGCGTGAGCAGACATTGGAAATTCTGCCTACTGAGCTCAGGAAAAGGTAGCTCTTTTTACAACAGTTTTCTTTTTCAACATTTGTTTTCAAACAGTTACTGCACTCAAACTGCTAAATGCCAATTATCTATCAGGTTATCGAGTACTGCTGTCAATTTTGCTTGAGGATGCTTTTCAAGTGCTGATACTTAAAGTATTTCATCACTGTTCCCTGACTGTATGTTTCTATTTTTATTTTACCACACAAAAATAGTTTCAGCACTCTCACATTCTCCACGCTCTGCACATGATTGGCTGCAGACATGACACTAAATCTGTTCTGCTGTACACATTGTTTACAATCCTGGGAAGACTGCTCTGTTCCAAAATGAGTAAGTCCTCACAAAGATACGTGTCATCCAGCCAACTGATGTGCAATGCCACACACAAAAGAAATTCATCTAAAAGTAGTATTTATTGACTGTCAACAATATATTCATATCTTCTGCCTTTACACAAAATAAACAGCAATGCCTTCCTGTACACAGCTTCAGACCCTAAATTAGTCTGAGGTTCAATGGCCTGTTCTGTACAGAATTTACAAACAGGACACATGCATAAACATAGGCCAAGCATGCTTCTCTGGACCTATTTTCTATACTTTTCTCTGGAAGAGTCCATAGTTCTCTGATGATTTTGTAAGTCTACTCAATCAGCTGGGTGTTTCCAGAGTGAGTTTATCAATCCAACCATGAACAGTAACTTCAGAAAAACTTCGTGTACTTTATTTTGGAAATCTGAAGAAGCTTACATGTGCATGACCTGTTTTGTATGGGTAAGGTTATGAAGGGTCAGTTTTCTTTTGACTTTAGTATACAGTTGAGCTTATTAGTAACTCCCCCACTGTATCACCATTCATAGTTTCTGTGTCATATTTGCTTTTACTTGGCCAGATAGTATCTCTGGTTACTTGGCTACTATTTCGGCACAAATGTGTGTGCATGTGTGTACAGTCATGTAACACAATGTCAAAATACATCCCTTAATCTGCCTAGATGGTCGCTAAGGGAAAACAAAAGAAAACAAAACCACTCCATGCTTTAATATTACCATTATAGAAGAAAAAAAAAATAATAATGGAATGCAAGCGTGCAGGATTTTTCTCCACCAAGGAACTTTAGCAAGCTTGATATAGTGAAAGAGAGAGGTTTTTATCTCAAAGTAGAATGAGGGCTCTGAATGAAAAAGAAATTACAGATTGAGCTAAAGAAAAAAATGGAAAAAGGCTACATGTAAGAATAATCTGGAATGAGGTCTCAATTTCATTACGCCTCTGTGCCGTTAGGATGACCAAACAATAACACCTGAATTTTGCTAGAACAGAGCATCCCAACAGTTACCAAAAAGGTTATTTCTGAAGTAGAAGAGAGAATATTCAGAGAGGGACGTAAACTCTGGCTTGCAAGGATGGTATTAAGATTTTTTTCAATCAGAGGAATCTGTTTTTACAAATGGTAGAAACGATATAACAACTTTTCAAAATGTACATACAGTGAGAGTAAACTGAAAGATTTCATGGTAAAATCATGTATTAATCAGTATACTGAAGTATGGCAGCCAAGTGTTTTTTTGAATGGAGTAACTACAAAGCACAGCATAATCTAATACCAATATTCAGATTTTTAACTTATATGTGTGTAAATTGTGATTTACATAACATATTCAACTTTTTATAAGCATTCTATAAGTACTGAGATAGTAACCCTAATCTGTTTTTACAGAAATACTTTTTTTTTTACCATTGTCTATCCCATTGACAAAACCCGAGCTGTACTCCTCAAAAGTGTAACTGAACAATAAAGTACATTAGAAGACAACAAATTTTTAAAACTAAGCATTCAAGAAGCAGCAAATCCTACCATTAAGCTTATTAATAGGAAAGAATGCCAAGCAGTAAATACAAATAACATCTTGTGAAGGAAACACTACCACAATTAAAAAAACCACCACCTCTTTTTCATTTTGCAAACTTGATTATATTAACCTAAAGTTCTTTCATATATATACTTTAAACATTATTGTCAAGTTTAAAAATGGAAAAAAAAACCAACCTAAGTTGTGAAATCATCCTGACTCTATAGAAGGGTCAGTTCAGGATCTAAGATATTTAGAGTAATTACAATATACTCTCCTATTTGTACAAACGTCTTTGCTTTGGTTCAGTGCCAAACTTGCAGAGAAACCCAAATGCTACAGACATTTTCTCCCTAACCTGTCCTATTGCAAATCTCCTACTTCCAGCCCCAACATGTACTCTAATGTTCCTGCCCTCCTCCCCCTCTGTTCCCAGTGCCAGACCAAATTTCTGTTTTAATTCCTTGTACTCGGGGCATCTGTCTTTCTTCTCACCCATATCCCTGGCCTATTCAACTTCCACTCCTATCTTACAGCCCTACTGTCCATCTGCTGGTTTTCTTTCTCTCTATTCCTGTATCACCCTCATAGCTGGGCATCCTTCATCAAATCCTACCCACACTTCTTTCAATACGAGGATCAAATCCCAGTTCAGCTTCCTCACCTTTTGCAACTGAGTCTGGCTGTTAAGGCTCGCTTACTTCCAAACAGCCGCAAACTAAGCATGAAAGTACAGAATAGAATTTTCTTTACTCTTCAGTGTGCCACCTGGAGTCACAGGAGGAGTAATAGCAGTCTAGATAGACCTAAATCAAAATCAGGCATGTTACAGACTGTGTATGCTCCATTCACAAATGTAGCAAACTGTGAGACTCCAGTCTTACATGGCACTCAAAGTATCTTGTTTTTACTGGTTCTCTTTTTGATCCTCAGTACTAAAAGCAGGTTGGCCTGTTTCTGAGCAATTAAAACGTTCCCATGAATTGAGTTCACACACTACCCACTAAGTAACTGAAAACGCAGGAACTCTGGTCCTTAGCTTCAAATCCTTCCATTGCTCATCTTCCGAAACACTGAACATAAGTCTGATGAGTCATGGATCTGGCTGGTTTCATAAAATGAAAATCTGTTTTAATATTTACTACAAAATGGGCAAAAAAACTGTTGTTCTTCAATTAAATACATGTATTTTATGGAGATTGTTACACTAACTTTACAACCATTTTCAGTCTTTTTTACCATTTATTGTTTCATCAATATCTATCAAATATGTTAAATTATTTTTAATCTGGACTAAAATAAAAGATTGCTTAGTAACAACAAATTTAAATACCTCCTCCAACAGAAAAAAAGAAAACCTCTGAGGATAATGATTAAACAGAAGATGAAGTGTGCCATCAATAAATTGTTTAAACAATAAAAAAATTGTTTGCTGAAATAGTTTAAAATTTGTCTTCCACAAATGACATGCTGGGATTTTTTTCAGCACAGTATTCCTGTTTTAGACTGTTATTAAAAAAAAGTCCAGAAACATATACTTTAAATTCTAAAGGGTAAACATGATTTAACATGCAAGCTCTTGCCAGATGTTGCATTTGCTTCGTATCAAGTAATTAAACATACAGTTCTTTCGCATGTGGCTTAGTAAGATCTGTTTGAGAGAGAAAGCTTAGAAGCTTTGTTTAAAGCTGCTTGCTTCAAAGCAGATTTTTGTGTTTTGCAGCATTTTAAGCATTTCTTATGTACTGGCCTCTGATCCTCATTCTGACAAAACAGCTTCCTTGGAGGCAACACTTCCACATGCTGTTTTGCAGTCTGTAGGAAGTGCTAGTGCCAAACATCCCGATTCAGCAAGATAAACGGCTGTTTCACACTACCTGTACTTTCAGGACACCTAAACCCAAAATTACCTATGCAGTAAGTGGGGCTCTTCCGTATGTAGAACCCATGTATTCTCTCTGCCCTAACCAGACTAATGCCTAGTGTACACAGGATGGGACACTCTTCCTTGCAGTCTCTGATGAGAACATGCAGACTTCCCATGTATTTTTGTGCCTTATGCCAGAGAAAGAAACAAGTTAGTGGTTGCTCAGATCTCACTAACTTGTAACATGACTGGTAAAGAGCGAAGTTAAAGGTGGGGTTGTAGAATATACGTATGAAAGGCACATCTTGGTGAATTACTATAAAGGTAGCTGCTTATCTTTGTGTTTTTTTCCACTAGGACAGCTACAGTGACCTAATTACCATGATGGGTGTTCAATCTCCTTTAAGAATCGGAAGAATGAACATTACAACAGATGAGTCTGCTTTAGATATATCTGCTAAATCATGCTGACAGCAGTGACTGAAATACATCTTTGTTTTCTTGTCTCTGGACTATGCAATTCTGCTTTTTTATTTGACTATGACTCTATGAGATTTAAGATTCTCTCCTGCACTGAGACATAGCTTCAACAGTAATGGCAGAGACGGCTTCAGCCTAGCCTAGCCTAGCCTGTGTTTGGGAGTTGTATTTCAGTCATGAGAATTTAACTCTGGAGCTCTGAATCCAGCCTTCCACTTCCAGAAAGTGGTCGCTTACGTTTGGGCTACTGTAAAGAAGATGAGCAACTCCTGTCATGCTTTTTTCTTTTAAATGAAACAGGATGTGGTTGCTACTCTGTGTTAATTCAATGCTGCTGATGCATGCTTGGTTTGCTCATAGTCTCTTGCCTAGACTGTTATTAGGTGGTTAAAGTAATCAGCATCTTGACTGAGTTAACTCTTCTGTTATTTGATTCAATGAAATATATTCAAATAATTTAACTGAACTTTATCAGTATAGAGCTATTAATAACAGCATCCTCAAGAAAAAAAAAGGATCTGACTAAACTAATAAGGATATAATAAGTAAAGGAAGATAATTCCTGTTTTTTCTCCTCAAAAACTGGTTTTTTTTTTAGGTACATAAATAGAAGACCAAAGTAACCCCAGTAATTTTTAGTATTCTAATGGTAGCTGTTTTTCATATTGCCTATACATCTTAGTCAAAATATATAATGTTTTATTCTCATTTACGCTTCTGGGGATGATGAATTCTAAATCTATGAAAACCTGTATAAAAAAGAAACATAGAAATCATCAGCATACACGGTTGGTCAGAGAATACCTATCAGATCAGTTTTTTTCAGGAGATATAGGCACAGAGGTAGCTGGTTTGTGAATCCAAAAAAAAAGGAAATTATCACCACACAACATTCTTTGAATAAGACTTCAAAACAACCCCAAAGAAAGATTTCTCTTTTTCAAACAGAAAGGCTATTAAATAAGTTCTGTGAAACCTAGTGAAGATATACCAAGGGATATAATTTCATAGAATTCTCCTAAGTACAGGACAACAATCTAAGAGAGAAACATAGCCAAGCTAAAGGATTCAAACAAAAGCAGCTCTACACCAAGCCAAAAGCAGTCAGAAGACACTGCACAGTTCTAGTGTATCTGGCACAGCCTCAATACACTGCACAAAGCTCCCTCGGGCATTGATGTGCACTAGCACATAAAATGTCAAATCTTGAAAGTATGAGAAACATGATGAACTGAGGTGGAACACATGTGGACAAGCAAGAGAATGAAGATGATTAGATTTCTCATTGCCCAAATGACATCTTTGCTCAAATAGATGAATACTTCAATCTTTTAAAAAAAAGTTCACTTTGAGATGATAGACTGAAAAGGATCCCTGCTCTGCAATATGGTTTCGTCTACTACACAGTCCAAGAGAAAACCCAACAAAGTATATTTATTAAAACCTCATTATGTCTTTAGTCACACTTTCTGTGTATACTATGGCATCTCAAACCATTAACTTTATTAAAACAGTATTTTTATTTCATGGTTTACTTCACTCCTTGCAGAAATTGCCATGTTAACAAAGCTGAATTTTACACTAAATCAACAAAAAGTCAAGGAATAGTAGACAGACTTATCCCTAATAATGTATATTGGTTGGTATAGAATATAATTAACGTGAATTTTAACTGTGAAAGGTTTCTCTATGAGGAATATATAACACTTAAAGACCTGAATGAAGAAAATGCCAGCAATTTTCTTGGCATAAAACATTTTAAAAGAAAAAAAAATAAAAATGCTGAAACAAATGCAAGATTGATAATCAGATACACTCAACATAACTACCAAATTTATGTGAAAGTCTTGAGGTAAATAGTTTATATTCCCAATATGCTGTAGATCTTCTCCAGGGAAAAGACTTTTTTCTTTTTCTTTAATTAATCAATCCACACTAGTGCCGTCACCATTAAAAAAGAATACTGCATCCAAATGCACATGTGCATACATAGGTATACACGCATACACACAAATCCCTAACTGAAATCATAAAACCATCCCTGCTAACGTTAGGAGATGTTTTTGACTACTTATTTTTTTCTTATAAATATCTGAAGTCACAAACTTTAAACCTCTGCAGATACTGAAAAGAAACTACTGAAAACTTCTGATATACACACATTGGTCAAATTAAAACCATAAATGAACACGGGAAGATGAGTTAAGGAAATACACTCTCTGGATGTTCACGTTGACAAAATTTGTTACCTATTCTACAGCAACAGCAATACTGAATGTCTCTCTCCTTCTAACAAAATCTAAAAAGTACTAAAAACACAGGCAGCCACAAACAGAAGAAAAATGTTTGGAATGCCATGTACCTCCTTAAACCAGTCAGAAATTAACATAAAAATATTTAGGGTCTTAATTCCACAAATTTCACTGGTATGTAATTAGTAATATCAAACCTAAAATTCTATTCTATACAGTGATGAAAACAAGGAGTTTTTTTCATGACCAGCAAGGAAAAAATAAGAAAACAAAATGACATCACTGAAGCTTCCCAGAAAATGACAGGGAGAGAAACAAGAAAGTAGCAACAAGTCTTTTGAGATAGGACAAACCGGGAAACCATCAAACAAAGTTCCTCTGACAACTGAAATAGGAAATATGTGTAACTACTGTATGAACAACTCCCTCTCCATTTTTCCCACTGAAAGTTTGACGGAGTAGGTCATAAAGTTAGGGTTCAAACTGCCATAATTTAGCAAATGATTGGTATGTCCTTTACATCACATGTAACAGGTTTGATCTCCTGATAAGCTGAGTTCAAAGAACAGGCATACCTTGTTATCTGTCAAGGATATGTTCCTAAACGTGCTACAGTTAGCAATGATGGACAGCAAAACAACTTTTCCCCTAATAATTAATGTACTGGAGGGCCTTGGTGTCTGCAGTGACTCTTGGAATAAACAAAATCTAGATACAAGAGGCCAGCATATTGCTGCATATTTTTCCATTTATTCCCCAGTAAATTTACCCCTTAAAATAAGATCCCAACAATGCAAATGCAAAAAACATTACTGAATAATTCAGGTTGGAAAGGATTCAGGGGGTATCTAGTACAACATCCTGCTCAGAGGAAGGTCAGCCATAAAATCAGACTAGGTTGTCCCAAAGACCAGCCTGAACAAACCCCCTCCTCAGCCTGTCCTCATGGGGCAAGTGCTCCAGCATTCTGGGGGTTCTCTACTAAATTCAATCCAGTTTATCATTATATTACTCGTATTAGATGTCCCCAAACTGGACACCCCTTGATATCTTGACTATTCTCCTGCTAATACAGCACAGGATGCTGTCAGGGTACACTGCTGCTTACAAAAAAACAACGATGATGTCCAGTCACACAGATTGCATTTCCTTATTCGCATTTGAATGCTACATAAAAGCTATTCAAATATTAAAAACCATGTACCAAAGACTACTATAACTCTACTTTAAGCAGTTGTTTTATAAGTATGATACCAGAAAAATACATGGATTTCCATCTGCCTTTCAGAATGCAAAGGAGCTTATATTAAGCAGCCTGCAGTCCCTAAGGCATGCTTCAGAGCAACGGGGCAGCTCAAGGAAGTTTTTGTTAGAAGAGTAAAGGATGGAAAGACATGATAACAGCTAGCAGAGATGGCTCTTACATAATTAGAGGATACTATAATGATTGACAGTCAAGCAGTGGGTAGGGGAGCATTACTGGATCTGTCTTCTTTCAAGTCTAAGATATGCAGTAATAACAACTGGGACTCCATTAACAATACCATTAACGGGAAAACAAAGGAGATAGTGTGAAGACCTCTCTTCATTTATATGACTTAAAAACCAAGCTCAGCAACTGCAGTTCACCTTTAAACTATCAAATAATAAAATGTTGTATACTAGCTGGTTTGTTACAGGTCTTAAGATGTAGATATCTGTGTGTATTGTTAATCCAGAAATGAAATATAGATTGCTTCTAAAAATTGTTTTCCTGAATGGTACAAGTCCTTCAAATCTACCAGAGAATCTTTTGAAGATATTGTAAGAATGACAAATGTTCCTAGAAAACAGCATCAATAGTGTAAGAGAGTGTGGAAGATATTCTTGCAGCCCAAAACAGAAGGAGCTATAGTCACAACCTGCATGCTCTTAAAAGCTTCAAGAAGAGTAACAAATGAGTCCTGAACAGATACCTCACTAAGCTGTTTATGATACTAATGAAACAATCTCATTTCTCTTCATTTCGGAGAAGGAAAAGGTCGAATGAATCTGAGTTTTCTTTCTATAAAGCAGCCTATCCCAATAAATTCTTCAGTTATCAAATTATCCTATACTGCCTGCTGAGGCATGTGGAAAATGAAAATACTTCAAAAATGCAGTAACTGTTTTGAAAAAAAATCAGTTAACTCTAAGCTGTCTCCACTTCTGAGCATATCTGCTTTCACAACATACTTTTCTGTATTTTATCAGTTGTCTGACAAGTTTAACAATATTTTTAGACAGACACAACTTTGCTTTTATACAGCTTTTCTACATTTCCTACTCCTGAATTTATTAATTTGAGAAGAGGAGCACTGTGGGAAGCATTTAAAAAAGAGGAAAAAAAAAATCCAGGTTTGAAAAGAAGAAAATAAAGTCAGAATTGACAAATTAGAGGGCACATTAACAGGCTTTGCAATACAAGTTTCAAGCATACCTTCTAACAAGACTTAGATGTGATATAACCATCACCTGGCTCATGAGAGACCACAGCAAAAAGCATTGAAATTTATTTTAGTGAACATATAATTCTTAGAATAATCAAGTTTTCTGTTTCTCTGCTTCTTCTAATTATGTCCAGCTCTCTTCTGTCTCCCTACGTATTTTTGACTTAAGTTTTGCATTTTCCTTCTATTATCTCCATTCCCTCTCACCATTTAAACAATTATTTATTCATCTTAAGTATCACAATCCCCGCAATAACATTTGAGAAATAATTTTCCTTCTTCTTTTTGTAGTGGATTGCAGAATAACTGTCCCTTCTTAGGGCTTTTTTCCCCTCAGGGGACTTATAGACAAGACAGGAAGAGATTCTACAGTTACACTGAAAATGAAAGACAGAATAGGGACAACGTAGGCCCTTCTCCGAAAACTATCAGAACTGGTGTCATGGGTTCAGCAGCAGCAGTCATTTTTCTCCTCCTTGGTAGCTGGTGTAGCGCTGTGTTTTTTGATTTTGGGCCTGGGAACAGCGCTGATAACACCAGTGTTTCGGTTACTGCTTAGTGATGTTTTGGTCTGGCCAAGGACTTTCTGAGTTTCATGCTCTGCCAGGGAGGAGGGGAGTCAGGAGGAAGCAGAGACAGGACACCTGACCCAAACTGACCAAAGAGGTTATTCCATACCACAGCACGTCATGCCCAAGATGGAGGATGGAGAGGAGAGACCCAGAAGGGTGGGGGGTGCACTGCGTGGTCGGGCTTGGTTTTAGGTGGTGAGAAATTGTATTCTTTCCTTGTATTTGCCTTGTCATTATTATTATTGGTGGTAGCAGTAGTGATTTGTGTTATACTTTGGTTACTAAACTGTTCTTATCTCAACCTGTGAGAGCTGCATTCTTTTCGATTCTCCTTCCCATCCCTCCGGGAGTGGGGGGCAAGAAAGAGGGGGGAGTGAGTGAGCAAAACTGCGTGAGTTATAGAGGCTTAAACCACGACAACTGGCTACCCTGGATTTTGAGAAGGCAGAGCTTCTCAATGACTTCTTTGCCTCAGCCTTCACTGGAAAATGCTCTGACCATGCCATCCAAGTCTTGGAAGGCAGATGCAGGGATTGTGAGAATGAAGAAGACCTTAGGCTCACTGTAGGAGAGGATCTGGTTCGAGACCATCTCAAGAACCTGAACGTGCACAAGTCCATGGGACCTGATGAAATCCATCCACGGGTCCTGAAGGAGCTGGCAAATGAAGTTGCTGAGCCACTGTCCATCATATTTGAAAAATCATGGCAGTCAGGTGAATTTCCTGACGACTGCAGAAAGTGAAATATAACCCCCATTTTCAAGAAGGGGAAAATGGATGAGCTGGGGAACTACAGGCCTGTCAGCCGCACCTCTGTGCCTGGCAAAATCTTGGAGCAAATTCACCTGGAAGGCATGCTAAGGCACATGAAAAACAACAAGGTGCTTGGTGACAGCCAGCATGGCTTCACTAAGGGGAAATCCTGCCTGACCAATCTGGTGGCCTTCTATGATGGGGCTACGGAGCTGATGGATAAGGGCAGGGCAGTTGATGTCATCTACCTGGCTTTGTGCGAAGCGTTTGACACTGTCTCACGTGACATCCTTGTCTCTAAGTTCGAAAGACATCAATTTGATAGGTGGACCACTCAGTGGATAAAGAACTGGCTGGATGGCCACACACAGAATTGTGCTCAATGGCTCAATGTCCAGCTGGAGACCAGTAACGAGGAGTGTCCCTCAGGGATCAGTGGTGGGTCTGGTCTTGTTCAACATCTTTGTCAGTGACATGGACAGTGGGATTGAGTGCACCCTCAGCAAGTTTGCCGATGACACCAAGCTGTGTGGTTCGGTTGATACTTTAGAGGGAAGGAATGCCATCCAGAGGGATGCTTGTGAGGTGGGCTGATGCCAACCTGATGAAGTTTAACCATGCCAAATGCAAGGTCCTCCACCTGGGTCAGAGCAATCCCAGGCACAGCTACATTTTGGGCAGAGAAGAGATTGAGAGCAGCCCTGAGGAGAAGGACTTGGGGGTGTTGGTCGATGAAAAAATGAACATGAACCGGCTTCAGTGTGCACTTGCAGCCCAGAAAGCCAACCGTATCCTGGGCTGCATCAAAAGGAGTGTGACCAGCAGGTTGAGGGAGGTGATCCTGCCCCTCTACTGCGCTCTCATGAGATCTCACTTGGAGTGTTGTGTGTAGTTCTAGTGTCCTCAACATAAAAAGGACATGGAACGGTTGGAACAAGTGCAGAGGAGGGCCACGAGGATGACCAGCGAATTGGAGCACCTCCTGTATGAAGACAGGCTGAGAAAGTTGGGGCTGTTCAGCCTGGAGAAGAGAAGGCAGTGTGGAGACCTCATAGCAGCCTTCCAGGATCTGAAGGGGGCTATAGGGATGCTGAGGAGGGACTCTTCCTTAAGGACTGTAGTGATAGGATAAGGGGTAACAGGTTCAAACTTAAACAGGGGAAGTTTAGATTGGATATGAGGAAGAAATTCTTTACTGTTAGGGAGGTGAGGCACTGGAATGGGTTGCCCAGGGAAGTTGTGAATGCTCCATCACTGGCGGTGTTCAAGTCCAGGTTGGACAGAGCATTGGGTGGCATGGTTTAGTGTGAGGTGTCCCTGCCCATGGCAGGGGGGTTGGACCTAGATATCTTAAGGTCCTTTCCAGCCCTAACAATTCTATGATTTTAAGACAATCCCAATCCTCAAATATTCCCTGTTCCAGTAGAGTACCTGAAGACTATAACCCTTTCTTTTTTAACTTTCAGATTGTAGTGTAACATGTTTTCAATGTCGAATAGAAAGATGAAACTCCTACTACTATGCATATTCAGTGTTAGTATTATTTCATCCCTAACAACATCCATTCTTTCTGCTAGGAGCTTTAGAATCCACATCCTGCAATCAACCAATGAAGCAAATGAAGGTGTGATTCTTGTACTCACTGGAGAAGTTCCCTCTAGCATAGCTATATTGTTAACATTAACTCCTTCGATAAAAGGAACCTATTCACTGAACAGTATGTTAACCCACTGCTTTAACCCTTTGTATTCTTATGGTTTACAAGAAAGACTTATTTCCCTTTAAACTTAAAAGAATGAACTGTTGCACTTCAGTCTGACCGTGCTAGTTACCAGGTTTGTGTGAATACTTAGGTCATGACTGAAAAACAGCTGTACTTAAGTTACCCTTATTTTGTGTGATATGAAATTCTCTTGCCTCTTTTATTACAAGATTGTTTTAAGTAGATGGAGGTGTTTAATATTTTTCCACAGTATTTTAAACTCTGTTCCACATTGAGCTCCATTCTCAGCATTCCATTCCTCCACGGTTAGAAGTCTGAACTAGGTTGGAAGCAGACTCCAAGCTTGTCTAAAACCACTTAATAGCCTAATAGTTCAACTTGCCTTAAGTCAACATGGAGTCAGTCTTTCAGAAAACAAGAAAATCTGCTTGCTGTCAGCTCTTCTTGAAGATGCAGTGTTTGCAGGTAAATGACACTGAAGCACGCTTGTCTTAGCAATGCTAATGGGGCATACAGTCTAATACTTTGCTGTTATATAACGGGGGGGAGTTTGGCTCATATTTTGACTTCTTCCCAATTTCAGAATTCTTGAAAACCATAAATGGACATTCAAAGGCAAGCAATAAAGAGAGTGGGCTGTGAACGTGCATATAGAAAAGCAATACCTTAAAGATCAGTTATAGTTAAATTTGATTTCTGCTCCAGGACACCCACAACGGAAGTAACTCCAAGCTGTATTCCCCACAAAATCACCACTAGTATGGGTAGGGAATCTTCAGTAACAACTGCAGAATTACCACGATGCAAGCAATGTGAAGGTTTCAGGAATTAAAACACAGCAGTACAAATCTAGTCACATTACCTCAAGAAAAGGTTGATGACATAGCGATAAAATAACTTAAGAAGCCGAACCCAGGACACTCAGACACTCACACGTTAACAAGTACTTCCTCACAAGGCTACCCAACACCCGTGACGAGTAAAGAAAACTCTACTTCTGACAGTCTAGCAGTACTCCTGATAGGGATCTGTAGCTTACATGACAAGACACAATTTCAAAGCAAAAATTACAAGAATACCAGCAGTCACCTCAACTTCTATGTAGAAAGTCTTATAAAAACTTTACTAGTTATATTTCCATTAGCAGAATCCTCACTGTTACAGGGTGTTGGAGATCTACCACATAGATGATTCTGGTCAGCAAAAGCAACACAGCAAAAACACTCAACAGCTTTCCCAACTAGGAAGTAAAAAAAAGCCCTTCTCAAATTCATTCCTAATTCATCCAAATTTTGTCTCTAAGTTGGAGAGATATCAATTTGACAGGTGGACCACTCGGTGGATAAAGAACTGGCTGGATGGCTGTACGTAAAGAGTTGTGGTCAATGGCTCAATGCCCAGCTGGAGACTAGTAACGAGGAGTGTCCCTCAGGGATCGGAGCTGAGACTGGTCTTCTCAACATCTTTGTCAGTGACATGGGCAGTGGGATTGAGTGCGCCCTCAGCAAGTTTGCCGATGACACCAAGCTGTGTGGTTTGGTTGATATGTTGGAGGGAAGGAATGCCATCCAGAGGGACCTTGACATGCTTGTGAGGTGGGCTGATGCCAACCTGATGAAGTTTAACCATGCCAAGTGCAAGGTCCTACAGCTGGGTCAGAGCAATCCCAGGCACAGCTCCAGGTTGGGCAGAGAAGAGATTCAGAGCAGCCCTGCGCAGAAGGACTTGGGGGTGTTGGTTGATGAAAAAAATGAACATGAGCTGGCTTCAGTGTGAGCTTGCAGCCCAGAAAGCCAACCGTATCCTGGGCTGCATCAAAAGGAACGTGACCAGCAGGTCGAGGGAGGTGATCCTGCTCCTCTACTCTGCTCTCCTGAGACCTCAGTTGGAGTATTGTGTGTAGTTCTGGCGTCCTCAACATAAAAAGGACATGGAACTGTTGGAACAAGTGCAGAGGAGGGCCACGAGGATGATCAGGGGACTGGAGCACCTCCTGTGAAGATAGGCTGAGAAAGTTGGGGCTGTTCAGCCTGGAGAAGAGAAGGCTGCCTGCAGACCTCATAGCAGCCTTCCAGGATCTGAAGGGGGCCTATAGGGATGCTGGGGAGGGACTCTTCATTAGGGACTGTAGTGAGAGGACAAGGGGTAATGGGTTCAAACTTAAACAGGGGAAGTTTAGATTGGATATGAGGAAGATTCTTTACTGTAAGGATGGTGAGGCACTGGAATGAGTTGCCAGGGAAGTTGTGAATGCTCCATCACTGGCGGTGTTCAAGTCCAGGTTGGACAGAGCGTTGGGTGACATGGTTTAGTGGGAGGTGTCCCTGCCCACAGCAGGGGGGTTGGACCTAGATCACCTTGAGGTCCTTTCCAACCCTATCTATTCTATGATTCTATACCTACAACGTCCTGTTGGTGTCTAAATTAAGATTACCAATGTTGTGTTGCCTCAAAGTTCTTTGAAAAGAGTTCTTAAATTATCACTCCTCACTTCGTCTATCTGGGAACATGAATTCTATTTGCTAATGTGTTCATGACTCCTGCCAGTTGATGAACCAATTCCATTTGATCAGTTATTCCTAAGTGAGAAGATCTCACTTTGATATTTGTTAGTAAATGGTACAGAAATAGAGTTGCCCTATCATTATTCATATAATGATACTGAACTTATAGGCAGGGGACTTTGTGAATATTTTTCCTATTCTTTAGTTCCAGGGATATAGAAATGTTAACTGTTCTCCAGTGTGAAGCTTAAGCCTTACATCAGCAGATTACTGGAATGAAGTCCTTAGATGAGGTAAGAGGTCTCTGCCATGGGAGTGAAGATCTTAGGAAACGAAGATCAAAAACCAGGACATCTATCCAAGTTTCTTGTGTTTGTCAAGAAGCTCACAGACTCTTTCAGAAGAGACTTTCTGGAATTTTTAATAACAGCTCTTTTTTGTCAGTGTTTTGGACCTTGCACAAAATGTCCATTTTCTCTCTTTAAAGCAGACTAAGAAAAAAACATGAGTGTAAAATATGAGAAAGTTGCCTTCAATAAGAAATCTACAGTTTGAGGTGACACCCCTGGAAAAGTGAAAAAAAAGCAGAAATCACAGTATAGTTCTGGACCTGCACCAGTGTAGCTCTGCATCCTCAGCTTTGTATTGAAAGGGACTTAATATGAGAATGTAGGACTGTTGATTATAGATGACATGCATCAATACTGATAAACAAAGGAAACTATCCTTAGACTTGTGTGTACAAATGTGCATATTGGAGGCAAATACCTAAAGGAATCAGTATTTCAATAAAAAGTTGTTACTTCTGGATGAATGCCCTTAAGGTTTGCAATTTGCTTGGCCACAGCAGTTTTTTTAAGAGATCTGGGCTTTCAATTACAAAGAGCATTTTTCAAGACTCCAGTCAATACAGAAGTTAAGCAGAACATTAAATTAGTTCTCACTTAGCTTCATGATGAAACTAATAACAGTGTATGAGCAGACCAGTATAAAGGTAGATCAGATATTCAAAACCACAGTGAACTGTGTATACATAGCCTTAGATAAAGTCAAAAGTAACCATAGAATAACCACAGCTTGTTTGACCCGGGTAAAACACAGCACTTTCTTGAATTAATTCTTGTTTGAATTAAAAAGTGTTGGCAAGAGTAAAGAATACCTACTTTGAGAGAAAAAATATTTTAGATATGCATCAAATTCTGAACACAGATTACTTGAAGCAGCTCACAGCTTAAATTTTAGCAACTCAAGGGAACTTCTCCCATTCAGAGTAATAAGTATTGAGCTACTTCAACCAACACTGCAGAGAAGCAGAATATTTAGCATTTTATCCCATCCTAAAATTGTTTCCTCAAAATAAAAGAAATTGTTCTTTATGAATCTCTGCCCCCTAGCCACAGAATGTAAAACAATTTGACTTGTTTGCTTACATAAAATATAATCTCTTTCTAAAGCCAAATGAATTATTGGTTATTTGCCACTTTCAACCACACAAAACATTATAAATTGATCAAAGAATAAAACTTTTTATAACTTCAGAATCATGCCTGTTCAATCCGTTATGGACGTTTTGACTTTTTTGTTGTCAGTGACAAGGAATACCCTTCTCAAGTTTCCTTGCTGGACTGTAAAGAATTATTTGTAGGTTTATAAAGTCAATGACTTCGACAGATATCAGATGTTGTTACTTCAATGCCACATTTAGGGGCTTGAAAAAAAGAAAAATATTCAGAACAACTATTTTATTTATTGAGATAAAGAGGTACACATTTTTAGTACTGCAGAACTAAAATTGTCATCACTTAAATACAATAGTGTGCCAGGATTTTTGGTACATTAAGTGCTGCAATGTTGAGTCTGTGCCATTACCTCTCTTGTGCTCCTACAGTACTGTGAATTAATCCTAGACACAGAATTATTATATATGATGTCACATAATTCAGTGCTTTTGCCTTATTAAGATTTTTCCTTTATTTTTCAGATTTCCATTTACTCTATGACCTTATATACTTGCTAAAAACGATAACCTCTTGTGAATTATTCTCTATAGCACATGGAATAAATTTAAAGACTCTAGATGATCATGTCAACATTAAAATAGGACAAATATGTTGCTTTGGCACAGTAAAGTCAAATCCAGGCCACAAAAGTTTGGATTATGTACAGACAACTCTCCCCTCTTCACCATTCCTTAGTATGCTAGCATTTACACATACTCTACAATATGAAAATAGAAACAGTAAAAAAAACCAACCTTGCAAATATATTTACTTAAACTGAGGAATAAAAAAAAAAAGCAAATAAAAAATGAAATTAATAAAAGCAGAAATTAGAACTATTTCTTTCATTCAGATATTGCAGATTTACTGAATTGGAACATAATCCTTGATAGTTTGTACAACCAACATCTACACCTCAAGTACCTTTAACTCTAGTCTAGATTAAGGTAATATTAAATTCATTTTTTTCTACTTTGACCTAAGTTAACTACTGCTTGAGTGTTTTCCTACATTTCTCAGCTGTAACAGCATCTGTCATTCTTGGCTTGGACGCAAGCTCTTGTATGAATGCGAGCAATCTTTTTTTGCTTCTTTAGAAATGCAGGGTATGTTTAACAACTGTACTACGGATCTATAGGAATCTAAAGCATGTGTTTAAAGTAATTCAGTGCATGTCTCAGATCATGATCAAATACAGCATGCAATATGATTGATAAAATAAACAGCACACTGCAGTATTTCGTACTCTTACTAAGACACAAGGACCACAAACTTTGCAAAAGGAAAGTAAGTAAAATATACAGTAGGAGAATTATAATTTCCATATTCATATATTTTTATGGATTTTATGAAAAGTCTATTGCTATTGCAAACATTTTTGTCAGATTTCATAATTCAAGTTACAACAACAAAAGTAACCATACTTAGTGCTCTGGTACTATTCTCCTGTGAATTAGTTTCCACAGCCCTAACGGCATGTACAGTTTCCATTCTGCATTTCTCACTGACTTCTAATTAGTTTATGCAGCTTAAAAAAAAACCCAACAGATCTAAACAATCCCACAAACCCAGACCATTTGACATTGAAACTGACACAAGAAGATAAAAGGAACCTTTCTAAAGTACTATTTAAAATGCTTCTTTCACTTTCTGTGATTTAAAAACCATGCTGGCATGTTTTGCCACTAAATTTCAATAGTAAAATTGTATGCGCAGTGTTTGGGTTGTATTAAAATTATCTTTTTCTCAAGGCCTTCTCAAAGTATTATTACTTCTATAAGTATTATTAGTTCTCAAAGTATTATCATTATTAGCATGCAATAACGATGAAGTTTCTGAAACTGTAATATGAAAAAAAAGACAAAAATAACAAAAGGAAGAGGTCTTGAGCACAATTCAGTTGGTAGGGCTAGAACTCGGATTTTTGGTAAAGATCTAGAAAGCCATTTCTATGCAATCAGTGTTGAATGGCAAAACTATTCTTCTCCTGTTTGGCAAAATCACATTTCCATTCTCTTCAAATTAGGTTTTCTCCTATTTTAGATGATTCTCCTTCATTATATTCCCTCCGCAGATACACAAACTTAATTTTTATTTTGAAAAATATACGATGGTTCTAATTTTCAAACGAATTTTGTTTAGCATTTCAAAAGATTGTTTTTAAATGATTTTAGCATTAATGTGGGAGTAACAGAAAATGACTGCTTCTAGCCACGTTTAAATATCATTGAATTGGTATGAAATTTGTACACATTCAAGATCAATGCAATCTTTTTCAGTGATCATACATTTACATGTAATATTTAGATATATATTTATCTGACTGTCATACGAATGTACTAGTACACCAGTAAATGCTCTAAGTGTTTGTAGTATGAATCATACATTACAATTTGTACTGCTGGCATCTTGGCATCAATTTGAATATAAAAAGATTTATTTGTAGGGTGGTAAGTGGAGTAGGAAGGCCAAGACAAGTACAAAAACTGCTGGAACTGCAAACATTAAGGAAAAATAATAAGCACTAATATAATAAGAAAGAATTTAAGAATCTAAGAAGTGATGCTTAAACATGTCTATTCATTCCACTGACTAGCTATAATAAATATGAAAAATATTAAAGTGCAGGCAAGTGAAAGGTAAAAGGTAAGCATATTGCTTGAGCTGTTATATAATTTAAATTACTCTCTTCCTAGACTTCAGAGCATACTAAAAAGGCATTCCTACTGATCAAACGTTTTCTATTTAATAGGACACAGAAGGATAGCCCATATAATGAGTAATTACCAAACCAATTGTGATTAAACCCTACATATTTCTAAAAGTAATATTAGTCAACATTTTCCATAACCATTAAATCTGGCACCTGCTAAACAGAAGGTACAGAAGAATTAAAATTTATGCAATTACAAAAATTACAGAGAAACTGGTGTATTTTGTGTTATGATTTTTCAAAACTAATACAGAAAAGAAAATGCCCTGACAGGTCTGTGTGAATTGTTAAATGATAAAAACAATTACAATTACAGTACTTGCACTTTTCACAAATGTTATTCTCCCCTACCCCAGTTTAGTAATGCAGGTTCACATTGATAAGTATCATATACCAGAGCTAAAACTGTAACTTCTGAGACCTAGTTAATTTCTTTTTTTAGGCATTTCATTTTTATATGCTATTGACACATTGTCAAACAGCTAAAGACTTGGGGAAAAAGGTATTTGAAAATATAGATTAAAAACATGACTCAGGAATTGTTGCTTAGGCAATCATATCACATCTTAGTCTAGGGAATGCTCTGGAAAAGAAAGATAGGATAGGAAAACAGAAATAAAACCTACTCACAGCCAATCTACTCTTATCACACTAATAAGGTTGGTTTGTATTTCACATCAACTGAATTTTGCTAAATCCAATTCTAAAATGCTTCAAAAGCTTCCTGTATGAAACTGCTGTAGAGTTTGTTTGTCAATGGCATGACATTAATGTGACTATCTAGTATTATATTATCCTACCACCTATAGCTTCTATCTTAAAGACTTCATTGTTCACTTAGATGATATAGTTCACTACTACATCAGCTGTGTATATTTAAGACCACTAAGGTGCAGAGAGAGCGGAGCCAAGTTTTTTTCAGTGGTGCCTAGTGACAGGACCAAAAGCAAAAGGCAGAAACTGAAACAAAGGAAGTTCCATTTGAACATCAGGTAACACTTTTTTTTTACTGTGAGGGTAACTGAATACTGGAACAGGTTACCCAGAGAGGTTGCTGAGTCTTCATCCTCTGAGATATTCAAAAGCCATCTGGACATGATCCTGCACAACCTAGGCTCTAGGTGGCCCTGCCTGAGTGGGGTGGTTGGACGAGATGACCTTCTGAGGTCCCTTTCAAACTCAACCATTCTGTGATTTTTTTTTTTTTAAACTAGGTTTAGAAAGGCTTAGGCATCTACCTGTATGTTGTCCCCCCCCAGGATGAGTGGTAGAAATCTAGTCACTGCAGTCAAGGGTTATAAAGAGAACCCTTTGCAGTACTGAGGCAGCAACCTTGATTTGGTCAGCTGAATGGCTCTCCAAACCCCACTGATTGTGCTTAATAAGTTTTCACTTACTACAATGATACCTTAGATGTTTGCAACTCTGTGGTACCCATGCTAAGTACACTTACACTTAGGTTAGCTGTGGCTCATGTTGAGTACTTGGAGCAAACAGATTCCACATGTTAAAGGGTGATGTGCCACTTTCATAGACTGGAGAGCATGATTATTATTGCTACATTAAAAGAATAATCACAAAACCAAAAAAAAAATGTATATACAAACAGGAGTTAAGAGTAGGGCTAGAAAACTTAAAATGGTGTCTGTTTTCATCAGACACTTAGAAGACAGGACAGACTGAGGAAAAGGATCTAGATTCATTACATGATACCAGAATAACTAAACTGCTAACATGATCCAGCTATGCAAAAGACAGACAATTCCAGGAATCACTAAGGCATATCTAGTGGAAATGATGGTGTCATACAAGATAGAGCGGGAAATTATGTGAAACACTATTCAGAATTCCAGTTATTCCAGTTGAAGGAAGGTCAAGATTGAAAGAAATGGTACTCAGATGTTCAAGAGAACAAGGAATCTATCCCAGGAGAAGTCAAATAAGCTACAATCTAGGAAAATTAAGTCTGACTAAGATTTTAAGAGGGCAAACCAACAGATGCTTAAGTATTAATGGTAGCATCAGAACTCCTTGTTATAAACCAGGAGAAAATAATCTTAGAAAGTAAAACTCCACCTAAACATGACAACTAGAATAGAATCATATAATGAATAGTTAGGGTTGGAAAGGACCTTAAGATCATCTAGTTCCAACCCCTTGCCATGGGCAGGGACACCTCACACTAGAACAGGTTGCTCAAAGCCCCGTCCAACCTGGCCTTGAACACCGACTAATTCCTTAAGCAACCTGCTCTAGTGCCTCACCACCCTCACAGTAAAGAACTCCTTCCATATACCTAAACTGAATCTCCCCTGTTTAAGTTTTAACCCATTACCCCTTGTCCTATCACTACAGTCCCTGATGAAGAGTCCCTCTCTGGCATCCTTGTAGGCCCCCTTCAGACACTAAAAAGCTGCTCTGAGGTCTTGACACAGACTTCTCTTCTCCAGGCTGAACAGCTTCAATATTCTTAGCCTGTTTCATTCAGGAGGTGCTCCAGCCCCTTATCATCCTAAATAGCTTCCACTAGGAACTCTAGAGATCAGAGGTTAATGTATGAAAAGATGGTTACATGCAATGACAAAAGAACCAATGATCCAAAAGGCTCATTCTCAAAATTATGTTTATAAACCTTATAGGTAAGTACTTTCTGACCAATATCCACATTTGTAGGTTTATTTGCTAGATTGTTGTTTTTTGTTTTCCTGTTTTTTTGGTTTTGGGTTGTTTGTTTTGTTTTGTTTTGTTTTGTTTTTTAATAAGGGGAAAAGAAATGCAAAAAGGCAATTAATATAGCTTTAAAAAGTCTAGAAGTTATATTTTAATTGCATTTTCATAATTTTTTTTTTAGGATTTGTATGACCAGCAGTCACAAAACTAATCCCCCAAATCAGTTTATTTCTCCTCTTTTGTGGCATTTTGCTTAACTTGTGCATTACGTATATTAATACACTTATCACCAATAATTCTGGGTAAATAACTTCTAGGTAACACCAAAACTTGTTTAAATAATTAGGAAAACTAAGAGGGAAAGGACCAAGGTCTTGAACTTCCTGAGCAAGCGCTCAAAGCATGTTACAAAAGAGGCAAGCTTAGCCATTACCTCCTCTTCTAACAGTGTACTGGAGTGAACTCAGTGCTTTTGAATGAGCTAGCCATGATCTAATAAAAACAGGCCCTTCAGGGACTTGAACAGAGTTCAAGTACCTCCCTACCCATATCAAAATAAACACTTAATTTTCCAAACCAGGAGACTTCCGAGCATGCACAGGAACCTCTACCTAGATGTGCTCCAATTTGGAATGCAGACTGATTTTAAGTGCCTCTGAGGTTAGGTGGTGCTTGAAAACAGGAGGTATTGGTAAGACTTCAGTGGAATCTAGTCAAGGAAAATCTGCCCCCAGAGATCACTATGACAACCAGCTGGAAAGCCATTAGTATGTGCAAGGCCTGTACTTATCAAACATATCAAACCAGTACACTGTGGTGGATTGACCCTGGCTGGATGCCAGATGCCCACCAAAGCCGCTCTATCACTCCCCTCCTCAGCTGGACAGGGGAGAGAAAATACAACGAAAGGCTTATGGGTTGAGATAAAGACAAGGAGATATCATTTGCCAATTACCGTCATGGGCAAAACAGAGGAAAACTAATTTAGTTCATTACCAATCAAATCAGAGTAGGATAATGAGAAAATAAAAACTAAATCTTGAAGCACCTTCCCCCCACCTCTCCCTTCTTCCCAGGCTTACTTCACTCCCAAAGGACTCAACAAGAATAACGGTAAAGCATAAAAGCTCTAAACCCCATGAATTTGTAATGAAGCTGCGCTGAACTCATTGAACTCAGAAAAGACAGGCTTCAAGTGTTTACAGTGTGGGTATCTACATCTGAACCTGTCATGTAAACTCCCTTTATAAGTCAGTGCAAAGGAACAAATACCTTATGGACATGATTTCATCCTGGCATACGCATTTAAAGTTAGACAAGAATGATGCCTGCCACAGTAAAAGCTGCGCTGAAGTCCATGCAGCATTTACTTTCTTTTCTCAGAAACTAATGTTTGAACCCTTTTGCCTATCATCAATCTTCTGCAAGTTTCACAACAACTTAGACATAACGGAAGGAGAAAAATGTATGTATATTTTTCTGACAAAATAACTAAGACTCTCTGTCCCCTAAACCACCTTCTCCCTCTCCTTTTTATGATTTCTCCTTGATAAATATATTTAAAGACCAAATGGAGGGGTAGAGGAAGGTTTTTTAAATAGGTTGCCTTTATATGCTATACTACACAATTAAAAGAAAAAGGATCCCAGGATATCTTTAAATGAAAGGCGTAGTAATCAAGTTTTCAATGTTTTCCCCATCTTCTGAGTCTAATAAAAAGCTAAAGAAATATTTAAGGGTGGTAGTTTCAGTAAGAGCTTGCTGATAACATAGTGTTTCATTGTGGGCAACAGGTGGTTAAAGGTGCGACAGAAAATAATCACAGTTACCCCTAACATGCATATTAAATTGACGTGACAAATGCTGCCAATTAGAAAATATTTAGGGTGGTAATCAAATCCAGGCTGCAGAAATGTGTGTCTAAGCACAGATATCAATATGTGAGCAAGGTATATAAGATCCCAGTACCATGAAGCTAGGACAAGGAAGTTAAAATAAGAGATATTTTTTAAGTAATAGATAAATGAAAATAAACTGTCTCACCAAAGGTACACTGGTGATTGTTAGTTGTCTTTTTTTTTTCTTTCTCTGTTTGTTGTTTTTGTTTTTATTTGGTTTTAAATCCAAGTATGCCTGGTCTACCTCTCCATTTTCCTCCCACTCTGCCCTCATTACTCGTAAGTCCCTTTTAAGCATATTATTTAATCTTAAGTTTTTTTCTAATATTTGAACTGTCAAGGTAACTTATTAGGAAACAGATTTTGAAAGTTGCAAAATTGAGAAACTGTAAAATAAAATAGCATGAAATTTTGCAAAATTCAGTCAATACATCTGAAGAAAGCTATCACTAGCCTGGCTAAAGTGTTCCATTTACAACATTTGCTTGTAACCCTTAAGGCTTTTTCACAAAAGTATTCTCCATATTTTACAGAATAGTTAAACCAAAACATGCTGAAGGTGAAAAACCAAAATAGACATAAGACCTCTGTAAATGCTTTTAGGCTTATCACAAAAGACACTTCTGCATTATGAAAGGTCTACTCACAATCATCATGTTAGTAAAATATTACTTGGAAGCAGTTTCTAAAACTGGATGTAACACTCATTTACATGTATCTGCCAAGGTTTTAGATGTTTAAGAAGCTAAACTGAAACATGTTGAAAATGACTCTTTGTGGTACCAGAATATGGGCTGTAGGAAATAAGAACTCATTTACAAGTGGGAGAAATACACTCACAGTTCATCTGTGGGAATTCACTAGACTTCCTTTCCAGTAAACATTACATTTTAAAATAATCGTGGAAAATATGTTTCTTTTAACTGAGGTTTATGAAAAGATTTAGACAGCTGGCATAACAAAAGAGACTTACAAAAAGATAAATGTAAAAACTATCTTTAAAAATCATTTACAAATAATTCTGCCAAAAGATATGAATTTAGCAATAAAAAGATTGCAATAATTTTTGCTTATTCTAATGGTCACACTAAAACTGTTTAATACAGTTGTTCTGTAAAAACAGATAACCATTGGAGACAAAAGACAAAAAGACGATTTGATTATTTTATTAAAACAGACCCCTGGCATGCACACAAATTACCATAAGGTGGCTCTTTTCTAACTTGCAGTGTCTCAATTACTTTCTGCTCGTCTGCACACTTCAGTAATGCAAGTACCTTGCAGGAAATGTATTAATTAAAAAAATTTTTTTCTTTCTTTGAAAAGAGGCATTCATCTGGAACCAAGAAAATAAGGATGAATGGAAAGAATTGATTTGATATTGAGTAAGGATGGAAAATAATATGGATGACTTGGGGAATTACAGACCAGTCAGTCTCATCTCTGTGCCTGGCAAAATCTTGGAGCAAATTCACCTGGAAGGCATGCTAAGGCACATGAAAAACAACAAGGTGGTTGGTGACAGCCAGCATGGCTTCACCAAGGGGAAATCCTGCCTGACCAATCTGGTGGCCTTCTATGATGGGGCTACGGAACTGATGGACAGGGGGAGAGCAGCTGATGTCATCTACCTGGACTTGTGCAAAGTGTTTGACACTGTCCCACATGACATCCTTGTCTCTAAGTTGGAGAGACATCAGTTTGATAGGTGGACCACTCAGTGGATAAAGAACTGGCTGCATGGCCGCACACAAAAAGTTGTGCTCAATGGCTCAGTGTCCAGTTGGAGACCAGTAACGAGTGGTGTCCCTCAGGGATCGGTGTTGGGACTGGTCTTGTTCAACATCTTTGTCAGTGACATGGACAGTGGGATGGAGTGCACCCCTCTGCAAGTTTGCCGATGACACCAAGCTGTGTGGTTCGGTTGATACGCTGGAGGGAAGGAATGCCATGCAGAGGGACCTTGACATGCTGGTGAGGTGGGCTGATGCCAACCTGATGAAGTTTAACCATGCCAAATGCAAGGTCCTCCACCTGGGTCAGAGCAACCCCAGGCGCAGCTACAGGTTGGGCAGAGAAAACATTCAGAGCAGTCCTGCAGAGAAGGACTTGGGGGTGTTGGTTGACAAGAAAATGAACATGAGCCAGCAGTGTGCGCTTGCAGCCCAGAAAGCCAACTGTATCCTGGGCTGCATCAAAAGGAGCATGACCAGCATGTTGAGGGAGGTGATCCTGCCCCTCTACTCTGCTCTCATGAGGCCTCACTTGGAGTATTGTGTGCAGTTCTGGTGTCCTCAACATAAAAAGACATGGAACTGCTGGAACAAGTCCAAAGGACGGCCACGAGGATGATCAGGGGACTGGAGCGCCTCCCGTATGAAGACAGGCTGAGAAAGTTGGGGCTGTTCAGCCTGGAGAAGAGAAGGCTGCGTGGAGGCCTCATAGCAGCCTTCCAGGATCTGAAGGGGGCCTATATGGATGCTGGGTAGGGACTCTTCATTAGGGACTGTAGTGACAGGACAACTGGTAACAGGTTCAAACTTAAGCAGGGGAAGTTTAGATTGGAGATAAGGATACTGTTAGGGTGGTGAGGCACTGGAATGGGTTGCCCAGGGAAGTTCTGAATGCTCCATCCCTGGTGGTGTTCAAGGCTGGTTTGGACAGAGCCTTGGGTGACATGGTTTAGTGTGAGTGTCCCTGCCCATGGTAGGGGGGTTGGAACTAGATGATCTTAAGGTCCTTTCCAACCCTAACTATTCTATGATTCTAAAATAAACCAACATTTACCCCATTTATCTATGCGTATAGAATACTTTGAAAAAAGAACAGAACTTTGACATAACACAGAAATTAGACCCAGATTTCACAACTTGTTACTGGGAATAGAGTCATAAGGGACAAATCTAAAACTAAAAAGCTCAGCCTCACTAGTTTCTAAAAAAAAGTCTGAAATGAACATGCAACAGACAAGAAATATACAATATTTCCTCACATGGTTTTACATCTAAAATATCTTAGAATTAAGGTATCAGTCAAGGCCTCACTCTACGTATTTCTGGGCATTTCACAGGAGCATGGGATTTACATCAGTCACAGTCACATTGTGTTCATCCTCTACTCTTTAGGGAAACAGTTTGTATTGAGTACACTCAGAGATTCAAGAGTCAGTTAATTGCTGAAGTGAGAGGCATAGGAAGACAAGTGAAGGTCTAGGGTTTCTAATTACTTTAATCTACTTAGAGTACTGTTTTTGTGTAAAATGGTACTCCCAAGTACCATTAAAAAAAAAACCCTAAAACTTTCTCTTCTTCCTGTAGAGTTTTGATTAGGACAAATTCTTCCCCTCTCAACAATCCACGACGACTTTGAATGACCTCAGCAATGTATCCAAGGTAATATACGGAAAGGTAACTTTTTTAAGCATCTTGATACTTAAGATCTACATATTTCTGGAAAGGGAAAGGTTAAGATCTCAGAGCAATCAGGGTAAACATTAATCAAAATTTCAGAAGGGATGAATCAGTGCGCTTCTATATCTGTTTACCCATAGCAATGAACACTTTCCATGAAACACTTAGAATTTCCACAAAAACAATTCCAGATGACAAGTTTCACACCAAAGCTTAAACTAGATTATATACATAGACATGCAGTAGTATTTATGTTAAAATATCAGCCAAGAGTTGCAGCATTTTGACAATATATCCAGTATTTGAATTTTAGAAGAGGTATACAAGTAGGCTTGTAAGTGCAAGTGCATACATTTACATTTTATGTGCTTGTTATAAAATCTAACATGCTATGAAATGATTAAATGACAGACAGGTATAAGCATTTTACATAATGCCCAAGCTTCATCTCAAATGAACCTAAATTATATTTTAAGTCCACTTATTTCTACTACACTGCTACTTGATGGAAAAAGTTTACTTCCCTTTAAGAGAAAGTTTCTCATGTTATGCTGTCTATATGCATATTTATTCTGTGGGTAAGAAGCTGGCATAAGCTGTTGCAACTGGAATCTCTGGCAAATGGGGTACCTGTCAGGGGCACAGATACACATGAACCCTACCCTCTCTATGCTGCACCAGAGGAGTTTCCACGGTGATCTGTGCAACATCCTCTTCAGTAGCCCACATTAGTTTCCTTTCAAGTACAAACTCCTGCTATTAAACAGGGCTTACAAGAAAGGGTTGGGCAGTATATGCTCATATGAGCAACATCTTCATGAATTCTGCCTAACGGTAAAAGCTACAGAAGCTCTTTATTACTCGTAGCAAAGCCCCCTGATTTTTATATGCACCCTTCCACTCCATTTCTGTTGGGTTTCTTCACTTCCCAGGTTCTGTCCTTACTGTCTCTCACCACACTCCTCCTAACACAGAATTACAAATCCTCTGGCTAATCATCAAGAGCTACCATCTACAACAGTCCAGCACATCTATTCCTCTGAGAGGAGCACTACATAGTGCTCTCCTCAGAGGCCTATCAAGAGGAAACGTTCCCATCCCATTTCAGTCTTGCTAAAGTTCTGTTTGTAAGTAACTTTTTAAAAATTTGTTTAAACATAAAACCAGTTCACGCCTGTATACTCACTGATATCTTAACTAACTCAAAGTAGTACCACCCTTTTGGTGTCCCCACAATTCAAATGCCATGTCACATCTAAGTGCCACCATGGCTATATGATGCTCGGTAAAACTGCTGCTAATCTGCCACATTACCAGCATATAGCTATCCAGGATCAAGGTATTCCTTGGCAAGCTCTTGAACTCTGGTTAATTATACACTGAACATTAATCGCACATTCATTTTGCTGGTTTCACAGAATAGTCTTACAGAGTTACACAGACAGCCATATCATAGACACAATTATGCCTTTAGATTGTTTAGCTAGAAACACAAACAGCTGTAAAAATTATCTAAAAAGCTTTGCACTGAGTAAACTAAAGAACATGGCCTTTCCGCCAGCCAATATGTGATGCAATACTTCAGTGCTGAAGGCATGTAGTTTAAAAAAAAATTTACTGGTCTTCCTGAATGTAAAAAACTGGGCCAACCTTGACAACGTCTGGGATACATCCTTGAGGAAATTGTATCTAGAAACAAGACCATACAAAAGGGAAGTCAGCTGTTCAACCATGGTCTTCCCACTCTCTCCTTATCAAGAAACTAGTCACCAGACAAGCCAATCTCATGAAGAGAAAGAGCAGCAAATAAGCTGCCATGGACTCACATGGTTGTTCCATCAGTTCTGAATGGTGGTTTCGTCAGTTGGGAGCACTACATGTAAATATCATATGTCTTCTTTCTGGAAGTCCTCAATATGATTAATTAGCCACATTCAATGCTAGATGGACTACTACCCAAGGCAAACAGCTCCCTGTGGCTAACAGCCTGAAAGTACCTTGGGCTCAGCAATATACACTGTTTCGGTAGCATGTTCATGAACAGAGTATGAAGGTTCTTTGTTTACTCATATTCCTTCATTTATTCATTTACAAATGGACTAGATGCCCTCAATTCCAGAACAATATGCTAACATTTTCCTTATTCATGAAAATTGCTTACATGACATAGGTATCACCACCATGCAAGTGAGGACCAAGCTGACAGCAGTAGAGTTAGGCTTCCAGTTATAATTAACATTTTTTCAGTACTTCGAATATGGTTCTGAAAAAGATGAGCTCTGGCCAAAACTCAGTCCAAAGTTCACTCTCATAAATGTTAGTCTTGCTGACTAACATTTCAGAGTTTCCTGTAAGTTTACTATGAGGTCCATAAGATTACAGAGCTGTAACTTCCTTCTCAAGCCACAGAAACACCTATTTGGACAGACTGCTCTTCAACAGTTCATTATCCAGGTACAAGTACAGAACCACATCCTTTTCCAGAGGGTATCAGAATGTAACCACAGACTCTGAATGTAATTCCAGAAGATAATTACTATTAAAAGAAAACTTTTATGGTTTTATTAGGCTGAAATATAATATTACATATTTAGCTATCATTAGAATATCAAAATTTTTCTGCAGCCATACAGAGAATATAATATCCCTGTGTTGAAGAATTTAGCTCTTAAATAGGCACTATAATTCACAGTTTTGTTAGACATGCAACTAACAATCACTGTATGTATTTAAGGTCGTGTGGTTATTTGTGACTTGTTTTTCTTCTCTATTCTAAAATCCATGTACTTGGAGTTTTCTATAAACAGGTTCTTTTCTGATAGGTCAGTGAAGTCTTAATGTTTTGGGCTACCAAACGCTGCTAGGAGCTGCATACACAAATTGAATCCTTCAAGCTAAGATGGCTAGATACATTCCAGAAGAAATACTATTTGCATAGACAACCTAATATATATATAAATCTTAAAAAAAATACCAAACAAAAAAAAAAAAACAACCCCAGACCCCAAAACATTACTTTCAGATAAGTGCTTTCATTTATATCTTGTCATTACCTCCAGCCTAGACTCTTCAAAGAGACACAAAGCAAACCTACAGGTTGATATGTCTCTGTTTCATAGCTTCTGTTCTGTTCTACATAGAATAGCTGTACATAGACTAGTTATAGTGTATCAGATGCAAGGTCTAGGTAGCCTGATAATCCTGTCTCCAATTATAGCCAAAAGTGTGTGTTTTGAGAGGAGCCAGAAAAACTGCTGCACAGATCATATTTCTCCCTAATCTTCTGCCACTAGCATTCAAAGATTTCTAGCTCAAGAATTTCCTGAATTGGATGTGGTTTCTACTTGTTCATAACTCTCAAATAAATCTCTGAGCTTTTTCAGTTTCCTTTTGAACCCATGTAAACTCAGCACCTGAAACATTATCTGGTAATGAGTTCCTCTATTCGCTCATCCTGTCAGTGCTCATCTTTAATGAGACGCTGTGTGCAGTGAATCACAAAAATGAATATATATGAGGGATACTAACAAACATCACAAAATCATGGACTGCAGTGGAAGTTTCAATCCTGTAATTCAAGAAATATATGAAGTCTAAGCAGCAGCACCCTTATAACAGAATGCCTCTCTGAAGGAATTTATAACTCTTCTTAATTTTATTCTCAAAGATCACTGATATATTTTCAACCTTTCCAGGCTGACAAAAATACTAAGGACTTAAAAGAATTAATAGTTTCTTAGGTACTCAGCAGAATAGCCATTACAGAATTTTAATATTTTGCCTTTACTGACCTTCATGTTTTAAGATTAAGGCATTTTGGCTAGTAGGAAATGACCAGGTAAAATGAGAATGTCAAGGCTTAAGGAAAATCTTTATGATATCAGGATATGTTCATATTACAACCTTCCCAAAGCATCCTTCAGAGGCTAATAATATTTTGTGAGAATTATTTCTTAGGAGCTGGGGCAAGAGGAACTAGAATAAAAACATTTCTAAAGCTATAAATATAATCATTGAACATTCCTTGCACAGTAAGAGAACAAACTTCAAAGCCTGCGTTCCAGATGTAATGAAGCTCAGAAAGGTCAGCCATCAGACTAACTTACCATTCCTATGAGTCTTGACATTGATAATTCTACAACATCAAGACAGTTACTGTTATGGGATAACTGGTTACAGGGCTTAAAGCATTTACTCTGGAGAAACACTATCTTAGCTATGAATATAAAATTTTGAGATCCTTATTAGGCATCTAACAACCAAAGACAATAAGGCATGTCCTAGCAAATGTGCAGTCTTCCTAACATTACTATTCATTTATTTGGTCAAATCAGTTAATTAGTTTTTCTCCTTCTGTTTATTAAATTGCAGTTTAATAATTTATTAAGATGTAAACTCCAAATAAATATATCCTTAGAAGAAAAGAGAAAAAGAGTAGAAGCCTCCCTAGTCATTTCAGTAGAAATATAGGACTCATAGAATTGTTTTTGCTATGGATTTCAGTGCTGCTTCTATAGCTTGGAAACAAACTAGACCCAGTCTCCTGAGAAATAGACTTTTCTGCTTCTCCATCATGCTGTCACTCCTGGCCTTTCACACTGCTGCCTTTGCATTGTTGAAAGACATCCCCTTGGAAGTTCAGAATCAATTTCCATCACATTCACAGCATTTCAGGGTGTTCTAATATAAGGTTACAGCAGCTTTGGCAAAGAAATATTTTGGCGAGAAGTTTTCAGCATGTATTTTTTTTTAATCCATTATTTAAATCCTACTTTTATACAAATGCTTTTAGGAGATAACAGACCCTTGTTTAAATATTCGCAATTAGTCCAACACAAAAAATACATTGACATAATAATTTTAAGATTGGAATCCTGTCATTGCAGTCAGCAACATCTGGATAAAAACATGTTAATAGAAGGGGCAATAATTAATGTTTCCATTAATGTAATAAATGCTAATCTAATAATCGTATTCATGCATACTCAGCAGAGATTCTAATTGCAAAGTAGAGCAGTTATTTATTCAGTAAATTTCTCCAATTACATTCTTATCTAAAATAGTCCTCTGGCTTGTCTGCAGTTCATAAGAAGATACAGGGATCTTAATTTCATCTAATTTAAACATCCATTTTATGAACAGGATTATCTCCTCTCTACATCACCTACAAAATTTAAGACAGATGAATAAAATCAGATAATCTCACCTCCAAATAAATTCTAAAAAGCATCACAATTGCAAAGAAAAAAACAGGGGAAAAAAAGAAATTATCCAGTTTAATGGAGAGACTAACAGCAATCTCCAAAATGTCTACATGGCTTGCAGCTGACTGTGAAGTATTAAGTAGGTAAACACAAACATACAGAGAACTTTTTGCATACATTTTTAAAACCTATGAAGCATAGACAACTACTATCAAGAAATGGCAATTACTTTTATTCTATATTGCTTTTCTTTGAGAAAGGCATTACTGAATAGAAACACTAAAAATACTGCTAAAGGTATTCTTACCTCTAGCAGATGGTTCATTACAAATCTAATAGTTTTAAAAAGCTGAGCTATATACGTCATTTCAGTAAGGTTTAAATAACAAGACAAAATTCTTTGAAATTATTATGAAACCAAACTCAGGCTCTAAACTACTTTTTGTAGCACTCTTCCTGACTTCACTTAGCCCAAATATAAAAATACGGTATAAAATGTCCTTGCATCATTTATGCATATTGAAATAAGCTGTAAAGCTGAAGGAATAATACTGCCATACACAATTTTCTTGAATACTATTCTTCTGTTTACTGCACACCTGTTTTATTTCTCATTGTTTCTCTATACTTCCCATTTTATCATTAGAAATAAAGAACTTGAACATGCACAAGTCCATGGGACCTGATGAAATCCATCCGCGGGTCCTGAAGGAGCTGGCAAATGAAGTTGCTAAGCCACTGTCCATCATCTTTGAAAAATCATGGCAGTCAGGTGAAGTGCCCGACAACTGGAAAAAGGGAAATATAACCCCCATTTTCAAGAAGGGGAAAATGGATGAGCCAGGGAACTACAGACCAGTCAGCCTCCCCTCTGTGCCTGGCAAAATCTTGGAGCAGATTCGCCTGGAAGGCATAAAAACCAATAAGGTGCTTGGTGACAGCCAGCACGGCTTCACCAAGGGGAAATCCTGCCTGACCAATCTGGTGGCCTTCTATGATGGAGCTATGGAACTCATGGACAGGGGGAGAGCAGTTGATGTCATCTACCTGGACTTGTGCAAAGTGTTTGACACTGTCCCACATGAC
Source organism: Ara ararauna (assembly GCA_028858755.1). NCBI lineage: Eukaryota > Metazoa > Chordata > Aves > Psittaciformes > Psittacidae > Ara > Ara ararauna. The sequence goes on from CM054378.1 coordinate 91,439,370, forward strand.
ATCCTTGTCTCTAAGTTGGAGAGACATCAATTTGATAGGTGGACCACTCAGTGGATAAAGAACTGGCTGCATGGCCGCACACAAAAAGTTGTGCTCAATGGCTCAGTGTCCAGTTGGAGACCAGTAACGAGTGGTGTCCCTCAGGGATGGGTGCTGGGACCAGTCTTGTTCAACATCTTTGTCAGTGACATGGACAGTGGGATTGAGTGCACCCCTCTGCAAGTTTGCCGATGACACCAAGCTGTGTTGTTCGGTTGACACTGTAGAGGGAAGGAATGCCATCCAGAGGGACCTTGACATGCTTGTGAGGTGGGCTGATGCCAACCTGATGAAGTTTAACCATGCCAAGTGCAAGGTCCTACAGCTGGGTCAGAGCAATCCCAGGCACAGCTACAGGTTGGGCAGAGAAGAGATTCAGAGCAGCCCTGGGGAGAAGGACTTGGGGGTGTTGGTCGATGACAAAATGAACATGAACCGGCTTCAGTGTGCGCTCACAGCCCAGAAAGCCAACTGTATCCTGGGCTGCATCAAAAGAAGCGTGACCAGCAGGTTGAGGGAGGTGATCCTGCCCCTCTACTCTGCTGAGACCTCACTTGGAGTATTGTGTGCAGTTCTGGTGTCCTCAACATAAAAAGGACATGGAACTGTTGGAACAAGTGCAGAGGAGGGCCACGAGGATGATCAGGAGGCTGGAGCACCTCCCGTATGAAGACAGGCTGAGAAAGTTGGGGCTGTTCAGCCTGGAGAAGAGAAGGCTGCATGGAGGCCTCATAGCAGCCTTCCAGGATCTGAAGGGAGCCTACAAGGATGCTGGGTAGGGACTATTCATTAGGGACTGTAGTGACAGGACAAGGGGTAATGGGTTCAAACTTAAACAGAGGAAGTTTAGATTGGATATAAGGAGGAAGTTCTTTACTGTGAGGGTGGTGAGGCACTGGAATGGGCTGCCCAGGGAAGTTGTGAATGCTCCATTTCTGGCGGTGTTCAAGTCCAGGTTGGACAGAGTGTTGGGTGACATGGTTTAGTTTGAAGTATCCCTGTCCAAGGTGGGGGGTTCAGAATTAAATGACCTTAAGGTCCTTTCCAACCCTAACTCTTCCATGATTCTATGATGCTATTACAAAGACAGGAAAAGAAAAATCACCTTGAGTACATTACGTGAGCAACAATCAACTGTAACAGAGTGCAGATTTATTTCTTTTTTTTGTTATTAAGAAGATTTTGTAAAATCACACCATCTATGGATATCCTTTGTGTTCTCAGTACTTGTGGAATTTTTCAACCAGTTTCCACTGATAGAGCTGAGTTATTATGGTCTTGGAAAAAGAAATTATACTCCTTAAGGTTCGGAGGAAGTGAACAATCAAAGACTCTTGATGGCTCTTGTAGGCATCCCCTGAGGTGAAGTGTTCTTGTATGAGCTCATCCCATATTAGACCTTAGAGTCCACTTTGAACAACGGAAACACAATGTGATGTTATACATTACATGAAACTAGAAAATTTAACCAGTAGGAAAAAACAAAAAGATAGGAAACCAGGATGCATTTGGTCTAATTTTTGGTGCTGTTTTGCAAGTAGTGAATAACAGATTGACAGTTAATAGTTTGAAAAAAACACTCCAGGGACATTCAAGAGAAAAATAGTTGGAACGTGTTTAGTACCTACACTTTACTGTGTGTAGATGATGGAGCTTACAGAATTGCTCTTTTCACTCAACCCTTGGACACTTTCAACTGAGACAACATAGCTTTAAAATCATAAAAAAGTCTCAGTCACATTACCAGAAGTTTAAAACAAGGTGAAAATGTTTCTACTTGGTCATCATTTTTCAGAACATGTGTGACATTGACCTTAGTTTAATCCAAAATACCAAGTCAGTTAAGTTTTTTTCATTGTCACAGACAAACAAAACATGGATTCTGACATGGAATGTAGAGCTGTAACAAAACTTACATCTTTACATTATAGTGGCCTACTCTGAGCCTGAAACAGCAGATTCTCTCTCAATATAACAACTCTTTCATGGATATTACCACTTCGGTATTTTCTTGGCATATGTAAAAAGCTATCACAAACATCAGTAAGAAAAATGAAAATCACTGTGCTTGACTAGAAAATTAGGTATTAGTTACACTTCTGATCACAAGATTTGCCAGGGGCTTTATTTAACCACCGTTCAGGCCAGTCAACATTCCACATGCATCTGAAGCTTTAAAACGTTTGTTTATACAGATTATGATACCAGTGGTAACTAGGATGAGTCACCTTGTTTTCACTAAAACAGAACGAGATGTTAGAATCACTTAAATACAGAATTGCACAACACAGGTATTTCTTTTTTATCTCAGGAATTTCTGGTGATATTAGAAAATTTCTTTGTTACAGAACTGTCACATGCCAATCCACAGTAAATTCAGAATTTGGGGTCTTTTAAGCTAAGGCATTTATTCTGTCTCATCATGCCAGTGTGTGACTTTGCAGGTCATTCAGGTAGATGAACTGGAACGTGTTAAAAATCATGGTCTTAAAACCTGCACTGTGGTTAGAAGAGTTTTAAAGAGACACCTACATTTTAAAGAAGGGAAGTATGGGGTTTTACATTTTCCCAAGTGTAGTGGTTTAAGCCATAAATCACGCAGCCCGTTCACTCACTTCCCCCTCCTTCTTCCCCCCCACTCCGAGGGGGGGGGAAATGGGGAGAAGAATCGAAAGAATGTAACTCCTGGGGTGAGATAAAAACAGTCCAGTAACTAAGGTATAACACAAACCACTGCTGCTACCACCAATAATAATAATGACCAGGGAAATACAAGGGAAGAGGATACAACTGCTCACCACTCGATGACAGAGCTGTGAACTGAACTCTTCCGGGTTCCTGCCCCCAGTTTTACATCCTGGGCATGACGTGCTGTGGCATGGAATAGCTCTTTGGTCAGTTTGGGTCAGGTATCCTGTTTCTGCTTCCTCCCGGCTTCCCCTCCTCCCTGACAGAGCATGAGACTCAGAAAGTCCTTGGTCAGGCCAAAACATTCTAAGCCATAACTATAATAAACATTGGTGTTATCAGCGCTGTTCCCAGACCGAAAGTTGAAAACACAGCACTGCACCAGCTCCTACGGAGAAAAATGGCTGCTGCTGCTGAACCCATGTCACCAAGCAGAAGTTTTTTTTCTCTAAAAAGCATAATTTTCTGATGAATGATCTACTTTTTTGAAGTATTAAAAAAAAAGTATAAATCATCTTGTTCATTTATTTAAATCAAGGAAGGGAGAGTTTACTTAACTGGAGAGAGTATTAGTAGAAAAAGCTACTGGAGGACAGAAACATGAGTGTATCAAACAAGATGACAACAAATGGTATATTACTATCATTCTTTTCCTCCCTTTTTTTCCATTTGAAAATCTTCTTATGTTTCTGATTGTGGGGGAACTTCTCAAAAAAACAGAAGCAGCAATATGAAAAAAAAAAGACATATTGTATGACTGGGTATACAGCAGAACATAGAAGCATTTTCTCCATGGTTCTAAAGTTTAAAAATAAATATGGTAATAATTATAAAGTTGATATTTCCATTAAAAACAATCAAGTTTCATCCTCAAATTATCATACACCAGACCTACTTTCCAGCAGAGCTTCCAGTTAGATATGAACTCCCCACATGTCACAGTCCTATCACAATAAAAGGTGGCAGTCTCATCAGAAAGAAACGTGGTTGGCTCACATAAGCGTTTTATTTTGACTCAGGAGATCAGTTTTGAACTAAGTTTCCTGGTTGTCCTCAATTAACCAGCTTTGATTTCCACATTTTGATTTGCATTGGGGAGCCATCATCTCACAGTTTGCTAACTGAATTCCTTTCTGAGAATCCAAGAACACCTACAGTGTACTCTTCCCACTAAAAGGCATTCGGCACCTCTGGGCCCACCCAGCCCAAACTAGATTAATCTGAAGTCAAACCCCTGAATCTGAGTAGATATCAAGTCCTCTGACCCATCTCATTCACTCCAGAACTGCCCCTATTGCTTCACACCACAAAAAATAATGACTTTTTTCAGTCCTTAGGCAATGCCATTTCTTCAGCAATACCACCACCTCAATTTAGGATTTATATATAAAAATGAAAAGCTTTAATTAAATGTGTGTGTATGCTTAAGTTAGCAACATTTTAATGGATTACTGACTGGAATTAAAAACAATTCCAAGTAAGAAAAAGTTCACATATAGTAGTTTCTTTGAGGTAGCACAGTTAATGAACTGATCTTTCCATCTTAGAAAAAAGGATTAAACAACAAATTGAGTCCAAAACTAATGACACACAACAAACTTACCTTGAACAGCTTTATTACTGTCAAAAGTTTCAAATTACCTCATAATTTACCCTAACTAACATTCTAAATTTACAAAAAGATGCTGCAGAACAGGATAGCAAGACTGCTCGTAAACACGCAGAAAAATCAGTTTCCATCTCCATACCAGTGGAATTGTATGTTTGTATAGACAGTATCTTTGATACATGGAATACGAAAGGCTGAGAAGAGACAGCAGTAAGAAAAGAAGCACGTAGCAAATATAAATGTTCATGACTACTGCTCTCTATCCACACTTTACAAAAACTATTCATTGAAGCCCTCATGCAAAATAATTTTCTAATTTCAAATAAAGAAAAACCCAGCAAGTTCAGAGCTTGACCACTGCTACTGTACAGTATGAAATCCACATTCTTGCTATAAGATGCATAATTCTGTTTGCTTTACAGGATTGTAGGAGAAGAATCAAACTTCCATATTGTTACTGTACTGGTAAAAGAAAAAAAAAATGTACTACTAAAATTAAATTGTAACTTCATTTAAACAAAATGCTTGTAATTCCATTTCTTTTTTATAAGCAGAAAGTCAAAGCAGTCATTCCTCATAAAGCTCCTGAGATAAAAATACCGTTACACCTTTATATTTTTTTAAAGATACTTACTGTTCTAAGAGTTGATCATGTTTTCTTAAAGCATCCTTTTCAGCAATAACTGCTCTTTCTTTTTCAGCAATGGCATTATCTCTCGCTTCTCTCAAATTTCTGAAGGAAACAAAAGTTACTCTGTCAAGAATCTGTTAGGAAAAAGGCTGTTTTGCTGCATGAATTATACTGACTGATCTGAACTTCAATACTACCTTCTTCAATTCTCACAGAATGATATAGGAGTCTATCTAGATACCTATTCATTATACAGGCTTTACTTCAGATTGTTTTCATATATACCAGCAAAGTTTCCAGTTCTGAAATTCTAAAAACAATGATCAAACCACCTATGCATGTGTAGATATATATTAACAAGTTTAGAATATTAAAACTACAAATTACTTAATTTTTATAGGCATCAACTAAACGCCAACAATTTTGATACTTTATACTTCACTAGTAAATACGGGAATGCTTTTCCCCTAGCTGAGATGTTTCACAACTTTAATGACAGAGCAGGAAAAGACTAGCTAGGCATAGAAATCCTACTTCCACATACAACTAACTGGCTAATTAGCTGGATATATATAGATTATTGCATGTCATTGCTGTCTCCTTCTACTTTCTATCACTAGCATTGTTTTTGATCTGCAGAGAACTGTAAAATAACACAAGCATTTTATTGCAATCAATCTATACTTTTCCAATTTTTTAACCAAGAATCAGTCAGGACTTCCAAACTAACTATTATTTCACTGACACAAATGAGAATAGTATGATATGAAGAATAATACATACAGTATTTCTGTTAAAAATTATACAGGTATTAATAGCCTGTTAATCTGTTGTCTGCATGTAGCACAACATTGTAATAAACTATACTAAATGGAAATACTGCTTAGACAGCGCTTATAAACTGTACCTCCATTATTTAGTGCAACACATAACAGCCCATTTGCAGAGGCTGTTGAGGGCCAGACACCTACCTTATAACCATTTTTGAGGATACTCCCAGTTTGCTCCTGTTAGTCGAACACTCACTAGCATTTGGAATATATTATATGATCTTAAAGATTTCTTTCAATTTCATTTCGCCTAAGAGGAATCCTGTTCATATGCTACACATGTAAGCAGAATATCACAAATCCAAGCACAAACTGTGAGACAAGTAAAAAGATTGCAAGCACCAATGACTAGGGGGTTTCCCTTGTCATTGCAAGCAGCAATGACTAAGATGACAAGCAGCAAAGACTAGAGGGGCTTCACTTCAAAACCACACTCTTCGTCTAAACTAAACTGTTAATGTAGATGCAATCAAGCTCTTCTTACTGAAGCTATTTGTTCCCTTCTCCACCACAGAAATTTTTTGAATTAAAGGAAAGTGGAATTACAGTCTCAAGCAAATTTTAAAAAGATAAAAGTTAAAGATATAGAGGTAAATGGAAAATTATTAAGCCATGTAAATGTTATCGTAGGTTGTTTTAGCTACACTAAAGGTATATAATTCTTGGATAAAAGACTACATTCTAGATGAAGGTAACATTATCACTGGTATATTTCTGAACTCAACTAATTAATATGAATAGGAAATAGTTACTTATGAAGAACCAACATCAGAATTATGCAACAGTTAACTAGCTATGAGAGAAAGAATACAAAATTTTCCTTAAAAAATGAATTACTGGCCAGAGAATTTACTGATGAAATTCAGGGACTGATCTTCATAACAGACCCTTTAAAACTGACTCATACCAAAATATACAAACATTGTAATTATTTTTGTTGACAGCATTAAGATCAAGCATATTATGACTCGGAGAGGAGTACAATATTGTATCCTTCAGGGGAAGCAGAAGCACAAGGGCATCTATATTAGCTTTTGAAATAAACCTCTTTAAATAAACTGACACTTATTGCATTTCACACCCCTAAACTATTTTAAAGTGCACAAATTGGATTCCAGTCAGCCTGAACAAGTCAGAAAGTGTGCTCAGGGACAGCATCTAACATGCTCAAAACTACTAAATTGTGTTTGATCTGTATGAAAAGACTGCAGCTAATCCAAAGTCAAACCTCATGCAGGCATTCATATGCCCTTTGAATTCACTCATGCTTGCTAATGCAAACATAGCCAATGCTTACTACAACCAAGCAAGTGAAACTGATCCCAAATAAATTAAGAAGGAAAGCATCACCTTATTATAGATTTGTCATCCCCCTCCCATCTTAGCTTCTTGAACTGAATCATCCAAGTGTAAAATAAGTGCCAGTAAATTCAAGGGAAACATCAAGCTCATCAGGCTTGGCAAAGTGGTAAAGGAGCAAAAGCAAGTAAGATTAGATTAGCTTAGATTTACTATCATTCTACGCTTTGGGCCTGAAAAGGAAACCAGCATTTTAGTTTTATTTTCAGTCAAAATCAGTGTCTTATCACATACAGATTCACAGCAAACTGATTTGCTCACAATTTGGGGTTGCATTTTTCTCGCCACTAAGGGGCACCTCAGACTGGGAAGCACTGTCTCATGGTGGACTTAAGTATTTTGTAGAAAGAGCATATGCTAAAAATTCTTTTTTTCCAAAATATGAAATCAAATCTAAGGAATTTACATTTCAAAAGTAATTATTTCAAAATGAGGAACAAAACTTCTGTAAACTGGCTCCAGACACAAATGAACTATCTTTCAGTAATTTTCTCAATGATATATAGACCCTTGTCAAATCTCCATGAACAGTGAAGGTTTAAATTCGTACTTTGTAATTCAAAATAGATTTGCATACAGGAAGTGGTGTGGATGTATGTGTATGTGTGTAATATATATATTTTAATCACACTTGCAAAACTACACAATGATGTAATTCATTTAATTAGAACCTTTCAGTTGACTGAAAGACAGACAGAAGGAGTCATGTTCTTTTTTCACTCTTCCGAGCAGTAACAAAACTACCTATTAGAGGAACAGATGCTGATGCCACAAATATCTTTTTACTACAGTCATTTCCTTCTCCACATAAGACACTTCGAGGACATCTGCAATGAAGTTATAATGCATTATTAAACGCTCCTTCCATTTTAAAGGAATAAAAGGGGCAAAAAGCAAGCTCAAAAAGAAATGCAATACTAAAAGTCCAAATCCTTAGATCCTCAAAGGCTTATGTATGTGCCTAACTCTGCATGTAATTCCATGGAATTCAACAAGATGACACACATACAAAATTCAATATGCAGCTCTCTGCAGGATTAGGATATTCTTCAAAAGAGACTTTATAATAATTTATAGGAAATCAATGCTTTCTTGAATCATAATGCCGTAAATCTCAGATAGATTTGTTTTATAAAGACATAAATCTTATTGGTTTCCCTTATTTTTTCTGCTTTACTTTCTGCATCAGCACCTTCTCCTCTGGTTTCCTGGCTCAGTTTCAAGATTGCCCACACAGCGTGACAGGTAAACCAACACATTTTGTGTTCATTAACTAAAACTGTACATCTGAACAAACTTCAAACCACTCATGTTTATCTAGAACATGAACTTTAATAATCATAGAAACACAGAATGGTTTGTTTTGGAAGGTTATCTAGTCCACCCCCCTTACAATAAGCAGGGACATCTTAAACTAGACCAGGCTGCCCAGAATCCCATCTAGCCTCACCTTGAGTGTCTCCAGGGATGGTGCATCCTCCACCTCTTTGGGTAACCTGTGCCATGATTTCACCACCCTTGTTGTAAAAAATTTCTTCCTCACATCCAGCCTGAATCTCGCCTCTTTTAGTTTAAAACCATCACCCCTTGTCCTGTCACACCAGACCCTGCTAAAAAGTCTTTCCCATCTTTCTTATAGGCCAATTTTAAGAACTAAAAGGCTGCAATAAGATCTCCCTAGAACCTTCCCTTCTCCAGGCTGAACAACCCCAACTCTCTCAAGATTTCCTCACAGGAGAGGTGCTCCATCCCTCTGATCATACTTTTCATTGACAATACTGAATATCCATAACTTAATAATAAATATAACACAATACATTTACAAGTGTACAAGTGTAATTTCATTTTAGTTCTCACAAGATTCTCATCAGTTTTATAACTGAACATAAATTCTCACCTTTTGTTTACCTCTCAATGAGCCAGTCAACTACAATTATACCAAAGCACATAACAGTACATGGTCATTTTTGCCCTAATTAGGTTATTGCCTGCATACTACTTACCTGTTTTCACGTTCATACATCTCTTTTGAAGCACTTCTTAGTTGCTCAATTTCTTGATTTGTTTTCAACCTTATTTGTTCCAACTCTTCATGCAGTCTCTTTTCATATTCTGTTTTATAGTGGTCTCTGTAAATAACCAAATACCCAACATGGAAATTGAAAATTAACTGCAAACACCAAAATATCAAAGCTTCAGATAACAGCTGTACAAGTAGAGCAAAGCACTCCTTGATTTTACATTTTATTTTCATTTTTACTAATTTTCCTCCCAAACTGCTTGAAATACATATTAGTCTATGTTGTTACGCAAACTGAGCAGAAATCCAACAGGAATAAATAATATTTAATTGGGAATAAATAAAAGCTTTCTGCATACTGTTTAAATTTGTTATAAGTAATTTGACATTGATTAATCATGCAACATTATGGTTAAGATTATTCCAGCAATTCTTTGTCAGCGTCTACATGAGTGTTTACATTAACTAATCACTTAAATCCCCCAAATTAATTCCTTGCTTTCTGAAGTTTTCTACCATCTTCATCACTGGGTAACCATTAATTAACTTGCTAACTTACAATACTGCCATGCTACTCTAGGACTTTGTTGGGTACTATCTGCACCTCATTTAGGGAAAATACATCACAAGAAACATTGAAGACTACATACTGTGGAGATATGTGAAGTCAAGAAACCCCAGATTTGGAAATTTATCCTTCAATGTGACATAAAAGCTTAAGTATGTATTTTACTTAATTTATAAGCAGCAGGTATCAGAAGATTCCAGGATACAAGAACTTCCTTTCAGAGTAATACTGACATCTTTTCGTAACTTTGGAAGCCCATGGCAGCCTGTAGGGAACTCCTTAATGAATTTCTTCTACAAAACTACAAGAAACCCAAGTTTAAATTCTAAGTACTCAACAGCTAAGGAATGTTAAAATTTTATAGTTAATGCTCATAGATAATCAATCAGCAATTGGTAGAAATTACAGGCTTGGAAATAAAAGCATTTTTATGAAGAAATGTGCATTTACGACTGTAAAAAGTTTTAGATTTCTTCTGATTTCCAGCTGTGTGATAGCCCATAAGTTTTTTATAAATCAGTACTTGAGCTGGCCAAGAACTACTGCAAGTTAACTAGAAGGCCCAAAATATTTAAATGTCAGAAGGCTTGCTGTCCAGGTTTTCCTGTTTTCTTTGTATTGAGACACTGAATTTCAGCTGACCTTTTACATTTATCTCCTCTCCTTCCTCAATTGTGCTACACTACAATAAAATATTTCATTAATATCTCTGATGCAATTAAGAAGTTTATAATAAAAAACCCCAACAAAACAAACTCCCAAAAAACGCTGTACCAAAATGTAAGGTCCCCATTAGAAACTGTTCCTTTTCTTTATGTATTATTTATATAGCTCAACATGTAGGGAAAAAGAAAAAAGACTGTGGAAGATCACAACCATTGGATACAATTCTTACGCACAGAATCAATGAGCATTACCATTTTCTTCATTTTCTTACACAATTTGCTATTGCCATGACTACTAGCCAAAAAAAAAGAATATTCAGTCATTGCGGAAATTCCCCCTTCCCTCCCACGGCAAGGCTGACAAGAGACAGGAAGGTTCGGTGAAAACATTCGAAGAATCTGGAAAAGTCTTAAACACCCGCAGAGATGTCACCAGGAGATAGTTCAAAGGGACACTTATCTTTATGACGACTAAAATAAACAAATGGTATAGTAAAGGGCATATTCCGAATATAGAGCTTAATTGCCCTGCCAGTGCCTTTTAATAAACATCAACTGAGCTGCTGCTGGAGCAAAGCCCCATCATTTGCAATTTTTATTCCTGACCTGCTGTTACAGTCTTTTGCTTGAGCAGTAATTAGATATGGTTTTGCCATATCAAGTTGTTTCTTCTTCTTCAAGCTGCAGGCTTTAATGAGCTTCTTTCGAGGCCTATTATACGTAAGGCTTTATACTGTGAACAAACTAAATGTGATCTGAGCATCTCAATGCAACCATGGATTGTGTTTTTAAATTAAACATACAAAGGGAAATCTTTGTTGGTCTGTGCTTACACATAGATTCCCAAGAACAGTAGCTATGAGTTGCTGCCATTCATCTTGCTACAATCTCAAACTATTCTAAGTGTGTCTCTTGTAAATTTTGACAGGTTAATCCCTCAAGTCCTAAATTCCTAAATTCTGTAATTTTCTAACTACAGCACCCCAATGCCAGCATTCTGATGGAGATCAGAAGGTGAATTATTCTTTATGCCTAAAAATACATACTTGGGTTTGTTTTCATAATCTTTATTCCTGAACTACAGCATTGAAAAGCGATCCAGATGTGAAGTGAGCATTAAAAAAGCCTCAAATTCTTCAAACAGCAACAAATAGAAGCTTATTACCCAAACTGATGTCACCTCCATGTAGCGCTGAGGACTGCAGAATGTCCATGAGTTGCTAGTTTTCTCCTGCTCTACTTTTCTACCTCTTTAATTCACCTAACAAATAAATAGGATTCTGTAGAGCTCTCTATAAGAAACCTAATTCTGTATCTATTTCACCTGAGAGATGGATGGTTTAAATCGCTGAATGTACAGGAATCCCCACTGTGGGATGTAGCCTCAGACGATGCGCACAAACTGTTTACATGTGTGTGTGAAAATGTAAAGAAGGGACAGCTTTTGCAATATTGCAGATCACAAGCAGGATTTAGAGCACTTGACAAAAGGATACTATTACCTCCATTTTACAAAAGAAAACTTACATTAAAATTTTTGCATTTTACATCAGATCTTTACATTATGAAATGACTTATTCAAGGTTTGTCAGCATCAGAATCTTGATTAAACTTAGGCTGCCCAAGCTGCAGAGCAGTCTCATAAATACTGCTCAGTGCCCTCCATTGTCTTCTCGGCTATGCTATATTGTCCTTGCAAAAGACAATAATGGTCACTAGAGGACAGCAGACAAACCTACATTATTCATTACCGTTAGTATCTGTCCTATGAAAATTAGCATCATGAAGACAGTCACCAATACCAATGACATAAAGAGAGAGATCTGGTAGTAGTACAAAATCCCAGTGGCAGTATTGAGATCTCTAAAGGCAAAGTACAAGTCACAGAATTTCTCTTCAGCTGGCATTGAAATGCAGGGGTCAAGAGACCTCTGACATACCAGAGGACAGAGAAGGGGGCTTGCACAGTATCCCAAACTGTGATAGAGGCAACTACATATGTCTCTTTCTAGTTTACTCAAATGGAGACAGCTCTGAAAAAGTGCCTCTACATCATTATTACAGGATAAGGACTTCACAGTGGTTTTCCAGAAACAGAAATTTAGCTACAAGAGTCACTGCTTGCAAGCACATTTCTAAAGGAATACAGTTAAGACCTACGTGATTTTTTTAGATCCCATTTAAAAGCAAGTCTTAAAAATTTATTTAAACTGCAGAAGTTCCAGGTGAACACAGCTCTGAGACATACACATTTAAAACAAATAAAAAAAGATTAAGTGACTGCGCTGAAAGAAAAATAGTATTAAAAAGCACTTCTGATACAGGCTGGAACTCCATAGCTGATAATTTCAGTAGAGTGTTCTTCTATTTCCATTTAGATAACAATTTGTCTTTTAGTTGTATTACTGGAAAGTCATATTAGCACACCTCATCTTAGTTATACAAGAACACAAGATTTATAAATGGTGTTTGTAGTTCCATCTTACTGATTCAAAGAGAAGGAAGCAGCTGAAGAGAAGCTGAACCTAAGGCTATTAATACAATCCACAGGTATTTTTTTTTAAGGACACTACCAACCAAAAAAGGGGTTTACGTTCATTAATGAAGTACGTACAGGCAAATATTTCACGTTATTTTGGGATATATATTGAAATATTTTTGGCATCTAGATGTAGGGAAAGAACATGAACTGGATAACCTTGAATTTCTAACAAGAAAAATCTAAATGTGGTTTGAAACTGGACCATGTTCTTAGTCATATGATTTAGTTTCAAGTAGTACTGTGAGAAGCAGAAAGTGGAACTCAATGCTCCCTTATGAGTCCCTTCTAACTTGAGATATGAAATTTTGTAGTATAGCATTACATAGGTAGCATGATATGTAGTTGAATAGCATAAAGCTTCCTGTTCAACATCCCAAACTCATATATCTATACCAATTCAAATAGCATAAGGATTTGACACTATTTACCAGTGTGGCCAACATACGATGATCAATCTATTTCTCAACACTAGATTTATTCGAACTGTATTCAAACTTGAGATATGGAAGACTGATAGCTCTACCAGCTGATATAAAACATGCTATGTCCTATTTTAAACATCTGTGAAAATTAAAAGTATTTCATTCTGCAATAATCTTGTCTTTCAAATACTGTTTTTAATAAAGGTCACTTGGGGCTTAAATTTCTATATACACCTAAGAGAATAGTTGCCATAAACTTTCAAAGCTGGCATCTTTACTATTTTCAATGCTGACATCTTCACTATTATGGTCCTATATGAAAGGTTTAAAAAAGTTTCCTGATACACATAAAGACCCAACAAAAGTGTTCTGCTTCTAGTTTCACAAATATGGACGAGCTTTCTGTAAGTTAAATTATATTTAGTTAAACAGAATTTGTGCAAGAAATGAGGGAAAACAGTTAAATAACTTGGCTAGTAATTGAAGTGAACACACAGTGACTTACCTGGATGCAACATATTTTTCATACATTTCTTCCCTAGCTTTTTTGGCATCCTCTAGCTGAATTTGAAGTCTTTCAAGGCGATCTTCCTCATGCGCACAGCGAACACTAAGCTCCATGTTCTGGCGGTTAAGATAATCCTTATCTTTTTGCAACAAATTGAGGGATTGTTGTATGGTTGCCAGCTATAAAAGGCATAAAAAAGTACACTTTAACATGAACTTCAAGATAAGTACTTATTTCACCTATGCATACATATTTGTGATTTCATTTTAACTCTCTTCTGTGAAATTAGCTGAACCAGTCTATTTATACTTATGTTTAATGTAAGTTGGTAAAGCTTCATGCTGAAAAAGGACTTTAATAAAATTATAATTTTATGAGTTTTTATTATTTATTTCTGGTAGTTGGCACCTGAAAAAGAGGCAAAGTGTCCCTTAATTTACCTCAGTATCTAAGTAGCACTTAAGTACTGACTATTACTACTATTCAGTAGCCTTGTTTTGACTTTTGTTTAGCGTGGTGTTGCTACAGAAGGCTGAACTGATGCCAAAGCAGAAACATTAATACCTTGTGAGTCTCTAACAGCCTTCCCAAACAGATCAATCACCCTCACTATTCCAAGAAGAAAGTGGGGTGGGAGACAGTAGTCTCCATCTATTTGAGATGAACATTGTCAGAGAACAGCCACAAAGCATAATGGCACTGATGCAGAGCGGCCTGACTCCTTACTCATGATAGCGATACACAGTTTTATCACCTTAAATATTTTTTGCCATTTAAGCTCCTGAGGATATCACATGCCAAGTTCAAAGAATGGTAACAGGTTATATGTACATCCACAGTGAACATAGACATCTTGGATTACTACATGAACAAAGAAATCTAGATGTTATTACCCCTCTAACTCCTCCTCCCCTGAAATAAATACTGTGTAAACACAATTGTATACTCTTCCAATCCAGAACTTGTGATACTGTATCAGCATACACAAAAACCATCACAGACTTTCCATGGCATTCAGGTAATCGCACAGTTTGAAGGGGTATTTTAAGTCTAAATTAGTGCTACTTTTATTCCCTCTCAGATCAATTTAGCATAAAGTTAATGAAAAAAACCATAATTGCTGTTACACTGCAGTATTTGATGCATAAGTACAAGCTTGATGTACACGACAACGCTTTTTTGGCCATTGTTATATGCTGACAACAATCCTGTATTTTGATGCCCCCTTACAATGCTAGAGCACTGATGAATAAGCAGCCTAACAAAGCCTTCAGACCAATATCAAAGACAAGAATAAAAAAAGTATTTTTTAATAGAAACTGTTTCTTCCCTAGTGTTTCAGAGAATCTCTGCGGCTAGCTGTAAAATCAGCCAGAGGACTTCTATCTTTGAAGTGGTAGTTACAGCCACTAATTTATCTGTAATAATGCTATATTGAGACATTAAGGAACACAATCTTCCCTGAATTCTCTCAGGTGTAATTGGTCTCATCTGTTCAGCTGCCAAAGTGTTAACACACAAAGAGCCTTCATTTGATGACTGCATGGATTAATACAGAATAAAGAACAACCTTCTCATGCAGTACCTCTTTCAAATCACCTTAAAACATAAATTCACAAATTAATTCAAAACAGCTAATCAATTATTTTGCTATTGTTTTGTTTTCTGAAAAGATCTCTATACCGAAACACAGCTTAAAAATAGTCTTTTATTTTTTGCATCAAAGTTGCACTGAGCTACAAACTATCAAAGATAATACCAAGCTGAAAAAGTTTGTTTCTCCAGATTCAGTAAAAGCCTCTTCTCCCTCCCAAAAAGCTGGTGAAAAGTTACACTGACATCTGATGAAGGAAAAAATACCTTAATGACTTGTTAGTTTTGGATGATTTTATCCTAACTTGCTTACTTAAGGTGAGTAATTAATCCTGGAGGTTCAGTGCAGCAATCCTCCCAAAGAACAGTTTAGATGCAGAAATAGTGAGAATGTATACTTATTAATGGAAACTTGTACTGTTATAAACCATTAAAAGTCCCATAGATCAAGGCAATGGACTTGAAAACATTCTCTACATGTATTACTCTTTGAGTCCCTTGACCCAAAAGTTATCATACATGCCCAGTAAGGGAGCCATCACTGAAGACATTTCATGTACTTGGATTAATGTATTACTGAACAGAGAAGCAGCAACGGACATTTCTCTTGACCTGACACACCTCTCACCCCTGGAGCAGCAGAAATACATTCCCCTGTGCAAGACTAGTGCTACCAGAATGACAGTGACTGAGATCCATCACCCTAGTGGACAGCCCTGCCCAAAAGGGAAGCAGCACTGGAACTCCCCTTGTTGAAATGTAGTACCACAGAAAGATGTCCTGGATAGCATCTCTCTATTTACTACAGAGAATTAACCTCTGTACGGGCAAACTGAAGGAAACTTTGTACAACTGAACCATTACTTTACTAGAGTCACAAAGAAAAACTATGTATTCTATTGATGTCTAGAAAAAATATCATATAGAACAAAACATAAGCCATACAGTAGCTCTGCCCTGCCGTCACTACTGGCTGGAAAGAGCTAAAGCTAATTAGTTCTTCGCTTTTTGAGGGATAGAACGTACTCACAAGCATTCAGCTTTCACTGGTAAATTTTGCCCTTGGGCCTCCCAGGTTCCTGAACTTATTGCCAGAGTTTGGAAGGCTGAAGCAAAGGAAGGCTAAGCTGGCGGCCTAGAAAAATGGCATGTACATAATGCCTAAGAAAAAATGAAAAGCATTTGACCAATGTTCAGAGAAATAGCCAATGCTGTTGTGAGCTTGGCCAGCTGTTTGAAAGATCATAGCAAGTGAGCAGGGCTCCTGATGACCAGAATTCACCCGTAAGAAGGAAGACCCAGGGAACTGTGGGTTTGTGAATCTAACCTCAGTCCCTGCAAAGGTTAGACTGCAGGAGGAAACAAATCCTCCTGCAAACAATATTCATGCATATGGAGGATAAGGTGACTGAAAACAACTAGCATGGATTTATCAAGGCCAAAATGTGCCTAGCAAAACTGACAAGTAAGTTGGCTCGATGGACAGGGGCACAGCAGTTCATGTCAGTTACATAGATTTTTGCATGGCTTTTAGCCATCTCCCTTAACACCTCTATGGGAAAATGGGCAAAATATGGACTGGATAGGTAAATATCAGTTGAACAAATTAAACATGAGCCAGAAGTGTGCCTGACAGCAAAGATGGTCAAGTGCCTACTAGGCTATATTAGTGACAACAAAGAAAATAGTCTCAAAAAAATTATTATTATCCTGTGTTCAGTCCTTGTGAAACTACTTTATGTGCCATGTCCCATTCTGAATTTCTCCTAAAGACATACATCAACATACTGTAGCAAGACCAGCTGACCAGACGTCATCTCTGCCAAGATGGTCATGGACTGCAGCACATGATGTACACGGGTTTGAGAGAAATGTTTTTTTTCAGCCTTCAGAAATTAAATCTGTGTGGGAAAAAATCTTGATGTCTTCACCTATCCAATTAGAATGCATAGAAAGAGCCAGACACTTGGAAGTGCATACTGACAGGACAAGAGGCAACAGAAAAACCCTGCAACAACACTGATTAGATTTTACAAAAGCATTTTCACAAAGAGGGTGGATAAACACTGTAACAGATTGTCCTGAAAGGCTGTGGAATCTCCATCCTTGGAGATTCAAAACCTGACTAAGCCCTAAGTAACCTGACCTAAGCTGGCTCTGCACTGCATGGGAGGGTTGGACCAGCTGGTCTCCTTAGAACCATTCTAATCTAAATTATTCCATGATCCTACAGGTGATCCTGACAGACTTAATCAGACAAGGAATCAAATTCCTGAGGTGAAGAAATAGACAATCACTGAAATAAAAACTTTACCTCTTTTGATAAGTCATTTCTTTCTTTAGCTTGTGCTTTGTGTGACACCTCTAATATTTCGCATTTTCTTCTGAGTTCTGTCAATTCATGTTCAAATGTATCACGTTCACTGTTAAAATAAAGTGAAACTATTAGATGAATAAAGTGTAACAAACAAGATTCCTGTGCATTTGTAATCCCTCAGTCTTTCAGCTCATGATTCTGACTTCTTCCAATCAGTCACTCACAAGGCAATAAGTGATAATCCTACCTTTGCTGGTGATTAACACCTGCAACAGTACCTTATTATATAAAGAGTTTTCTTCATATCTAAGTATTAAAAAAATAATCCTAAATTATAACACAATAATAATGAATTCCCATCATAAATTATGTCATTCTCCTCTGATTATTATTCTTTAGTGTAACTTTGGCATATACATTTCTCCTCTTAGCAATGAACTGTAAGTATGCTTGTCTATCCTTTTAGTTTAATGCTATTTCCCACAACATTCCCTTGAATCTTTTTCAGACATCAAAGTCTGATGAAAAAGTAAAACTACCTCTTTCCTATCTTCCTAATCAAACAGAAAGCAATGCATACTTGTTCTTAGTTGCTAGTCTCCCTTGTATACAGTCTCTCGATACCAGAGGAGGTTGTACTTCTCTTTTCATGTTTAAAATACATGACACAGCTGCAAAAATTATGTTGGTTTCCTAAATAAGAGTGTTTTCCATATGCACAAAGAAGCAGCTCTGTCTCCACTCTATCTGACCCTGTCAGAACAGTGAAATGAATGAGCCAGTATGAGCTTGCAGTTTGGAAAAAAAATAACCAGTTTTTTATTAAGCATAGCATAGTTTTAAAACTGAGATAACTCGTAGTACACCAGAACTAGAAGATTTGACATGGCACTTTCAAAGACTGGAACAAGCCTGGAAGTGATTAACTCCTGCAACGCTCCCAAATATCCTCATGCAGTCATGCCAACAGTGCTCTCCCCTTCCCTTCGTCTGTGCCTACACAGATGAATACAACTTACTCTCAAATACAGTTTTGGCACATTCATTCATACCTTTTTTCAACTCAAGACTATTTTGAATGTACACACTTAAACACTGGGGCCATTCACACAAACATTATTACAATCCATTTATTAAGATGCAGTTGCACACGGGAGGCAAACCATAGCATCAATCCATCCTGTTTGCAAAAAGCTTCCAGGTAGATTCCAAGGTTGTTTCAGTACATATAACTGCGAACAGTTATCCAGAATAAAGACTCTCCTTCAAATGATTTAGGGGTAAAGTCATTTATGTCAGTAAGTACGCCTGAGTTCCTTCATTGTGAACAACTAAGACAGGGTGTTTTCTATTCATAATCTCAATTTTTTATCCATTCCCCAACAAATGTGCCAAAGGCCAGGTTTCATGTACTGGCAAGCGCACTAAATAAGCCATTTGGGAGCTGGATTGTGAAGTATAAATCTATGTGTGTATTTATAGAAAGTCCATTTTCACAATTTGCAGTTGTTGTTTACAAGATGCACATTCAAAGCATAGGCTAGAACTGTAAAATCTGTATTTAAAAAATGAAGAGACACAGGAACTTTCTGCAGTTAAACCAAATTACTAAAGTAACCCTAAGACAGAGGGTTACTTTACAGTAACAGACTCTAACAGAGGTCTTGTAACGGCTCTTTCAAATTCATGGTTACAAGGCTATCTTAAGTTATAAATATTAATTCCCAAGGTCCTGCACTCTTAATTCACTGTGTAGTCACCACACAGTAAAGCACAGGGCCTTTTGTTAGATCATTGCTTTTACTCTAAGAAAAAAGGAGTACTTGTTCTAAGCTGCTTGGCATCAACAGCTCCCATTTCTTTGGTTGCAATGTGACTGGTAGGCTCTTTTGAAAACACAGTAAATCCCTAAATATAAACTTTCAGGGAGATAATTTGGTGCATCAGATTTCAACAGGTTGCTCGTCTTATGACTGTAATACACTGCAGGAGATAATTGAACCAGCAGTGGATTAAGGTAAGGAAAAATATCTGTGGTGTACATAAGCCAAAAAATCAAATTAAAAACTCTAGTCAATCAAGGTTGAAGTTTTTCTATTAACATTTGTGAATAAGTAGAACACTTGAATTATAGATACCTACCATTTTACTTTATCATAGTTCTCTTGTCTGTAATCACCTTGCTGAATCATTTGCTTTGTATCAGCCAGTTCCAGTGTTAAACGCTGGCATCTAACCTCAAGCTCTGAGCGACTCCTCCTCTCGTCTTCATAGCTCTAGAAGATAAGACATTTCAAAATTATCAAAGCTACACCGATATTTACTTAAAGGAATCACCAAGTTTTGTGAAGACCTGTTATGAACATTCCAGCAGTAGTATTTGTATTTGGAAATCTAGCAGGTATGACAAAGTAACCAGCCATACTGATACTCAACTTACTTTTTATCTTATTCTAAGTAGCTGGTTAATGTACCTATTTTTTCTAACACATCTGTCCATGGGCACAACTTCCAAGACCAGTAACCCTCATATATACAGCTGGTGGTCTACAAACCTATAGTAGGAGCACAAAAGTCACACTCACTTTACAATATTTTCAAACAATTTTTCACCTGAAGACATATGCCGGTCAATTCAGGAATCTTGCCAACTCCTCCCATTATATGAAAAATTTCAGCCAGTTACTCCCAAATTGTATCTGGTAATTTATGTTTGCTGAAACATACTGGAATCATAGAATAGTTAGGGTTGGAAAGGAGCTTAAGATCATCTAGTTCCAAATCTCCTGCCACAGGCAGGGACACCTAACACTAAACCATGTCACCCAAGACTCCGTTCAACATAGCCTTGAACACTGACAGGGATGGAGCAGCCACTTCCTTGGGCAACCTGTTCCAGTGCCTCAGTACCTTAACAGTAAAGAACTTCTTTGTTCTATCTATCCTAAACTTGTTTTAAGTTTGAACCCGTTACCCCTTGTCCTATCACTACAGTCCTCAAGGAAGAGTCCCTCCCCAGCATCCTTGCAGGCTCCCTTCAGATACTGGAATGATGCTCTGAGGTCTCCACGCAGCCTTCTCTTCTCCAGGCTGAACAGCCCCAACTTTCTCAGCCTGTCTTCATATGGGAGGTGCTTCAGCGCCCTTAGCATCTCCATGGCCCTCCTCTGGACTTGCTCCAACAAAACATCATCCAAAGCTTTGGTGGAGGAAGTGAAAAAAGGAAAAAGAAAAAGGTGTTTCTTTGCTTATTTAGTGGTCTAACAGCCTTAATTTCCATTTTCCATTCTTTGTCCTCCTCATATACTTTGAGAGACTACTATGCAAACTAGAAAAAAGGACCAAGGCAAGAGAACACACAGAAAGCAGAAGTCTTTTAAAACACTGGTTATTCCTTTTGAAGATAACTAGATTTCCTAATTATCATATTCCTCTTTCCCACCCACCACAGGAATAGCAGAGCTCTGTACCTTAATATCCGATCTAGACTCCATTTCTCAGATTTTTCTACAAAGTACAAATTTACCTTACTTGCTTGTCCTAAATGATGTACTACTTAGCAATTTCTTCACAAAACCAACAAAAATAATACTCAGCCACCCCTGCTAGGGAAAACAGATGGACAGCACAAAGAATTGCCTGTTAAAACCTTGAGAATACCTTCTGGACATCTAGATTTTTTTTCCGTCCTCTGTTTCTCAGAATACTGCTGAGTTCTGGGGTTTTTTCTGCTACGGTTGCTACATGGCAAGCTCGATAATGGATTCTTGATAAACAATAACTCCATCTGGTTTTATCAAATGGACATCACAGTATTATTCACTGAAGGTGAACACTGCTTTAAGATGTAATTACTGAACTAACCATTTAGCCATTGCAAATTAAATTTATTTTGCAAAGAGGGACATTGTATGAGTGCATAACTTTTCAACATAAACTGAAAGCTATGCTTTATACATCATAAGAGAGTATAGCAATAGTGTCTAGCTAGTTTTTAACAGACAAGAAAAGTTTAGGAAAGCAGCATTTACGTAACGAAAGACTCCTACATACAGCTTCATAAGAGGAATGAGCACAAAGGTAATACTCTAGGATAGGGATGGAAAGACACAAAGAACACTGACCAAATTCACAGACACCATAAATTGAAAGTCTGACAGAATGCCTTCAAGAAAAAATACACCTAAATTCCCGTAAGACACTATAGAAAAGCTCCCTGAGCTACTAAATATACTGTAAGTATCCTGTTGATAAATAAGAATTTTTTGGTTTATATTTTACAAATTACATTAGATGACAACACTGAGAAAGATTTCATGAGGATTTTGGATGGTATATCATTAAGAACATGTCATCTAAAGACACAACTGTTAATCATCCTAACGTACTGGTACATATGGCTTATTTTTATGTTTACCCTAGTGGATATACATTACACAAACCAACACTATAGAAAAGTTCCTTCTTAAACCAATTACCATGCCATCATTTATAAAAATAGCATTATCATAATGGCAAAGCCTCGATCTGGTGTTTTTAAAAGTGCTGTCTACAAGTTAGCTAGAGTTTCAAATACTTAACACAAGTGCAAGTGTGCAGTGCAAACATGACTAATCTTACAATAGGAAATGGGAGTAAGGGCACTTAATTTTTATGTGCAAATTGAAATATTAAGTTTGGATACAATTACTCTGCAGATATCACACAGCATTCTGCTGCTAATACCATGCTGGAATTCATAAACCCTTCACACAGAAAGCTATTGAAGCTCCTACAGTATTACCCATTTAACAACTAGAAGACAACAACCAAAAGTAAAAAATTAAACTGGTTAACCTCTGGACAAATTTGTCATGAACAGCTCTAAAGCACCAATTTACAGAACAGTGAAATATCTACAAAACTGTACTGACAGAACTAATTCTTTTTAACACCTAAGATCTAAACCAGTTTTGAATTGTATTTAACACATATTAGAATCATAGAATAGTTAGGATTAGGCCTTAAGATCATCAGGCTCCAACCTCACGCTAAACTATGTTACCCAAGGCTCTGTCCAACCTGATCTTGAACACTGACAGGGATGGAGCATTTACAACTTCCTTGAGCAACCCATTCCAGTGCCTCACCACTCTCACAGTAAAGAACTTCCTCCTTTTATCTAATCTGAACTTCCTCTGTTTAAGTTTTAACCTGTTACCCCTTGTCCTCTCACTACAGTCCCTAATGAAGAGTCCCTCCCCAGCATCCTTATAGGCCCCCTTCAGATACTGTAAGGCTGCTGTATCATGCTAGTGTCATGTAACAATATGATAACTCC
This sequence comes from Ara ararauna, assembly GCA_028858755.1. NCBI lineage: Eukaryota > Metazoa > Chordata > Aves > Psittaciformes > Psittacidae > Ara > Ara ararauna. The sequence goes on from CM054378.1 coordinate 91,462,481, forward strand.
AGGGAAGAGGAGGGAGGTTAAATTCTACTTTTGAAGTGATACTAAGACATAACTAAACAATTTGATACTTAAAAAAATAATTAAAGAAAGGGGGGGTTGTTTTGGTTTGGTTGGTTTTTTAAGATTAACAGTAATTCTTAAAGAAATACTAGCTTTTCTACACAGGTCATTGTTTTCCAACTACCTAATGTCTTAGGTATCAAAGTTGTATTTTAATCACAGGAAGAAATATGTAAGACAACCTAACAAAAAGCGATAGGTTAACACACAAAATCTCCCATACAGTAAGCATATCTCCAGGTAGCAAATACACAAGCTTCTGGACTTCTACAGCAATACATCTTAAAGACATACAGTCAAGGTGCCTGTGCTTAGGAAGAATAAGCCTTGCTTTGCATGTAGTGAAGTTAATTAAGTTTATAACAATGTCCATATGCCCTGAACTGATTTTAAGATCTCTGCAAAGGAACAGCATTATCTTTCAATTTATCTTCAAGAGATAGCTTGGAAGTCATGACGAACAGCTTTGTCCTGCTGAAGCAAAAAGGGGGCTTTTAAAAGGATCAAGATACAGATCACTTTCAAGGACATGAATAAGGTCCTAAAAATAACACCAATAAATAAAAATAACTTAAGTAAGCCCACAAGTGTGAATAAAAAATTGTGATGATCCTACGAGCAATGTATAACTTTTCTTCAGCTTCTTATTAATTTTTGTTACTGCAGAGTAGCAAATCAGATGAAGCAGTTAAAACAAACAAATCTGACGTGTGAGATGGGTAGGCAAACATTGCCTAAAGAAATTGTTAACAGAGCTGTCCAAAAGACCCAGTATTAAACAGTACAGGTGGTTTCTGCAGAATACATGAAGCAGTCCCTACCAAGAAGTGATTCCATTTGGTTTACAAACACTGTCAACAGATGGATATTTTGAGCAAGAAGATTCTGAACTTGCCTGATCTGCACCATTTAAAAACCAAACTGGTAGAGAAACTAAAGATCTAATGACAAACCTCAGCTTCATGTTATCCTCCATCTGGAATGAAAAGCAGCTTACAGCAAACCACTTGAATAAACACCTCTCTAAATTTCAAGCACAAAAATTGGGTGACATACTTTTTGAACAAAGTTAGTGATACATAATACATGGTAGGGATTAGCTGATCCTTCAAAAAGACTTCTGGGATAAGAAGATAAACAACAGAAATGCAGGGAAAAGATTAATCAGCCAATCAAGCAGAAGTAGCATGACTTCTTCACACTGTTTACAGATAAGCCAGTGGAAGAAAGTGATCCTGCTTTCAAAAAGCTTACTTGAATGAACTTCATCTTTGAAGGATTACTTACACAAGCCAGCACTTTCTGTTTGTATCCTAAGGTACGTAAAGGCCCTAGGCAAATGTAAAGCTACTATAACTACTGTAACGTGAAAAATAATTCCCTCAAGTTATTTGGATGAGGCGCTGCTACTTAGTAAAGATTACATTTTTCTTCAATCCACTTACACAATACTTATTCAAAAATTATTGGTCAATACATTATTTATTTGAATTACAACCGCTCAAATATCAGGAAGAAGTTACACATAACTGGATGAATAAGACATCTCTTCCAGCATGTTGGTATGAAATTGGTAATCTGTCAAGGACTCTAGATAGGGCACTCCCTGCCACTAAAAATTATAAACAAAATGTTGAGCTACTTCCAAAATAGGGAAGCTCTGCAAGAAAGATAGGAAAGAAAAGCTTTGGCATAAGTGCAAAAGAAAGTGGGATATAAGACGTATATAAAAAGCTCTTTCTCTCTCTGGATCTGAGCTGTCCAGAATCTGCAATGAAATATTTTCAGGTGATCTTTGAGATCATTGCATGGATCATTGGCTGGAATTAAGCCATCTGGTATTTCTGAATAACAACTAGCAGTTTATATGAGCCATATGAATATGTCAAAAGAGATAGAAAGATATTGGACAGAAAAGGATCTTTTGTAGATACGCACATTTTCTTGAGACTTCGAAACGTTAAACTGCTGCCCCAAGATAACAATTACTGGTAGCATATTCTTCTTTGCAGTTTTTTCCTGGACAAGGTAAGTATCAATAATAATGAAGGCAGGAAGGCATATATCCCACCTTAGACTGAGGCCTTATCTATCCTTTCTAGAAAGAGATGTGAAGACCAAGTAAGCAAAGCACTCCCTGGAAGAATTGGTGTCAGGAGGCTGGGGAAGGGTTCTGGAGTGCAGTGTTGAATTACAGATGTGCAAACTTCAGAAGAGATCTTATGGAACATAGTCCTTCTGGAGTAGCAATGGTAGTCTCAATTTTACAACATTCAGATACATCTAGTGCTGACTGATCCTTTGAGTCAGACTGATCCTTTGAGCAATAGCTTAGTTCATTCTTTGAAGACCATAGAAATATTTTTCCTCCAGCTGGGAAACATTATCACAGAGAAAATCGTTAGGTATGACTAGCTAAACCGGACAGCTACTAATCCTGATTCAGAGACCAGGTCTTGGAAAGAATCCTTGTCTTACATACATACAGCTTTGTCTTTAGGCTAACCATAGCTTTTAGATGACTGTCATACTATAAATTTGATCGCAAGTCCTAAAGACAACTTTACAGAAGAAAAAAAAAGAAACTAAAGAAAGGAAGCCTTGCTAAAACTGTATCAAGATCGAATTCCAGGAAAACACTGCCAAGAAACTCATAGCCAGAAAAGAAAGCAATACTTAATCTTCTAGGCCTACAAAAAAAAAAGCAGAATTTCCTTCATAGACATTCTCCCAGTCTTGAGGGAAACACACAAGCAGTAAATTATATCTGTTTGAGGGAAGGTTCTAACCACTTTGGAAGCAAACAACTCTGAAAATAGTACACTGATCTTCAGCATGGGAACACACACATAAGAAGCTGGTTTTGTTTCTGGGAAGCTCCTGGTAATACAACACTACAGCTGGACTTCTATCTGTACCACCGAAGGTGGTGGTGCCAACATTATTTATACTTCAAGTAGTGAGCATTGTAAAAGGACCAAGACAAGTCTAGTGGAAGGTGTTCCTGCCCACTGGCGGAGGGGTGGGGTGGAACCAGATGATCATTTAATATCCTTTCCAACCCAAACCATTCTATGATCTGATAACAGATCAGTCAGCACTGCAATACAAGAACACGGCTTTTACCAGTTCCACTGCCTCCTCCCTAGCCTGCTGCTGCTGCACCTAGAATAAGAGGATCCACACTGGTCTAAATTACAGATACAAACACTATGTATAGAGTGCCATTAACTCTGTGGTAGTACTGCAGAACCACTTAGACTGACCACTTTAAAAACTGAAAGCGGTGACAGGCATCTTTTCACACTAGCTGTGTTTATCAGATTATGTTCCAGTGCTAGAAATCAGTCTTCACTCTGTTCTCTGCTACCAGTTGTCAGAAACGGTTCCCCACCCTACTGGGTCTGTGTTACAGATTCAGCAGGCTTTGATTAAAAGCTAACTCACAGCAGCAACAGACAATCAACAAGAGAACTTTGCTACCAAGTTGTAAAGTTTTAGTGGTCTTACTCCTGGGATACTAAGAATTAAATGAGTGCTGACAGAGGCCGACACACACTTAGGACCTTCTGCCCCTTCTGAACAAACAAAATGTATTTTCATAAACATAAAAATAAAGATTTGAAAGATGTCTTTCATGTCCTGAAGTCTGCAGTTTTGTTTACTACAAATGAACTAATGAATGGCCAAGAGATGAGAACATGAGGAACTGTCAAGTCTTAGAAACTTAGTTTCTACAAGGCTACAATGACAATTCAATTTTTAGAGAACCGAGCTTTCTAGCTCATACAGATGGATACTTATAAACTCAGCTGGCGGAGAAGCCACAGTGACAGACAACTGCACCCGCTTTCATGCCAGGTAAGGTCTGTTGCGTCAAGAATGAGTTTCTCTTGGTGGGTGTTCCCTCCACCCCCCCAAAACAAAACAAAACAAAACAAAACAAAAAGGCAGCATGTAGCAAAAAAAGATTTGGTGGGTTCAAAGGCCTTATTTTATTAGTACTCAGACATATTGGCTCATCTTAATAGCATCCAGACAACAAAACTGTGCTGCTTTGCTTTCTCACAAAACACTATATGAATGCTCATGAGCAAAGAAAACAAAATGATGCGTCTTGTTTTGGAGTATGGACATAAGAACAGTGAAATTAGAGCTCATTTTCTTTGATCAAATTAAAGGACTACAGCCATCCTGTCACAAAATAACATAGCTGATACTAGGCAATGGTTTTCTTATTTGATGAATTCATTTCACATTTAAATTTTCCTAGAACTGGTTTAACATATTAGACAAGTTCGAGTTTTCCCTTAAACTTTTTCATTTCTTTGTTGGCTGTATAGGCTTTCCCGAGTTTATACCCAACTGTCTTGTATTTCTCATTAGCTTATTTCTAGGTGAATATCCACACATACGAAACTTACTCAAACCTAGTCTGTCAGCCATGAACAACCAGAAAAGCCCTAAGCCACTAGTAGGTCATAGGAAGATTTGGGCTAAGCATTTATTTTATTTCCTTTCTATATTCCACAAAGAAGAAAAAACATGTTGAAACTCATTAGGGAGAGTGTTAATCATCTCCAATAGTTGGAAAAAAAAATGGCTGTTGTAGGAAGTGGTTTATTCTCACAGAGAGAAGTAAAAAAGAAAAAAAAAAGTAATAGATTGTTTTAACTTCAGTGATGACTGCATCTCAAATATCTGTATCAGTAGTTTCCTAATGAAGTTTTAAACCCAGAAGAGACACGTTGTTAATAAATAATGTAGAAAACAGAAATATTACGACTGTTGGAGAAAAGGAATGTTGGATGGGAAATCAGAGAAAGGATACGAAGAGTGTAAGTTCTCTAAAAACAGGGAAGAAGCTGCAGCAACTGTGTTTCATGTATCTGGTAATAAAGAATGACTGGAAGACCACAAAAGTAGTAAAAGAAGGGTATAACAGCTTAAGCAAGACTCTGAATGAAACTGCATTATTTCCTACTGATAAATTCCTTGCAATAAAGCCTGACCTTATTTAAGGAACTCAAAAAGTAAGTTACCCTGAGAGTACACCTTGAAACCACTTCTTCATAAACTGCAAGAGATGCATACGTACATTAGTTTTAGTGTATTAAGTACATTAGAGATTCTGAAGTACCCTCACATACTGGTGATGCTCCTTATTACTGGAAACAGCCTGAGGTACCTTTTTACACTGACACTTATCAAGTCGCTAGGTCAAATCTGAACTTGCCAGAAGCAAAACATAGACTTTTAAGTCTCTCCGACATAAAACACCTCATCTCAGGTCACATACACATCACCTCTGCATAATGGATAGGGTGTAGACTTGGTTTTGGGGGAGCATATATATGGGAAAACTGTAGTAAGTAAACTTGCCCAAAACCTAAGAATCCTATGGAGTAATTTTTATTAACAACTACAAGCCCTTTTTTTTTTTTTTTATTTTTGACATTTCAACAGCTGGATCTCTTCCCCAGTTGGTTTTGTTTGGTTTTGGCTTGGGTTTTTCCATTTAAACGAGGTACTCCTTCTCACTAATTGTCTCTCATTTTAAGCATGATTATGGAAACAGGGTACAAGCATTCAAAGAACCACCTCAGTTCAACACAGGCAACATTCTAGTGCTTTATCAGTAGCATCAAAAGCCTAGTAAACATCAAACTTGGAAAACTAAAATCAGTAGGAAAGGTGGATACTGCCACCATGTGGTATAAAAAGAGCGAAATCATACGTTTCAATATTAAAGAAAGGTCAATGCACCAAGAAAATTGTTTCTAGCAGAACTTTAATTACTGTTATCTACTATCCTGTTAAGCTGCTATATCAAAAATTAACACAGATGTTAGTCAAATTTCAGAAGGTTGAAATCCTCCTGTAGAATTTTATTCAATCAAAGCACATTAAATGTACAATGAAGCAACAAAATGAATGCTCAGGTAAATCAGTTAATTTAATTTCAGTTACAGCTAGAGATGATTACAAAATAATGCTGAAGCACATAAATCCCTAAATTTTACTGACTACTTTTAATTCAATCAAAAAGAGAAACGAAAATTATACAAATTTCACAAAGACAATCCTGTAAGTCTTTAGCTGATTATTCCAGAAGTTAATTCTGAAGAGAAAAAAAAAAAAAAAGAAAAAAAGTGGTAACTAAAGAATAAGGTCAGAAGTAGTAAACTGACAGTGGCATTCAAGTTGCTGCTGGCCATGGCTTGGCTAAATACACACTGGGTACCTGAAGATGTCTTATCACAACTCCAGATTTATGCAGAACTAAGGCAAAATAAAAATCTTCCTAGCTGTATGTATACTAAGAACATTATAAATACTCATAAATGCCTTAAAAATTACATTATTCATATACTGTTTCAACTCCTTTGCTCTTTGAAAATAAAAATTAAATATATTTAGATAATTTGTTTCTCTAAGTCTGGCATTTATACCTTACCTGAAATTATCTTTTTCTTTAGTATAGAAATAAATAGGAAATTCAAATATACAAGTTGAAAAGCAGAAGAGAAGATGCAACCCCAAAGAATTCTTTAAAAACGCATTTTCAGATTATCTAAAACATAAGGCGAAGCAAATTACTAAGACATCACAATCTCAAAAACTATACACTGAACCATCACTCTCTATCTACTGCTGGGTGGATCTCCTGTCTCAGCTTCCTTGACTTGAACCTTGCCCTCAGAAAGCACAACATAGCTGGTAAGAGTCTATCCCTAACATTCTCATGAGCAAATTTTGCAGAGTAGCTGTAATGCACAATTAGCTGTTATGCAAGGACATCTGTAGTATACTTCTCCTTTCCCTCTCACCTCAGCCCTCCTACCCCCACTAATTTTATTACAGACAAAAAAAAAATCTTCTACATCTTATACATCAATAATGACTTGGAAAATGAGGTTTTTGCAATATACATATATTTACAGTTTCTTAATTGAAATAATTACGATGCACAGACCTCTGTCAGACACTTCAGTTGCGATTTGTACCCACTTAGTTCTTCTGTTAGGCTCTCTTTTTTCATCTGTAGATCACTTAACTCTTTTCGTAAGGAATGGGCTACTTCATACAATCGGATCTAGAAGAACAAGATATATATTCAAAATTGAGACTAGCAAAACTGCAATCACACAGCCACAGTTAAAAAAAAATAAGCATACAAACAAAAAGCCCCACAAAACCAACAAAACAGACCCCAGCTTAACATTTTATGGCAATAATTCACCAAATGATTTCTAGTGCAAACAAGGAACCTGGCTGGGACTAGGGAAATGTTAAAGCAAAGACAGTCTTTTTCTTTAAGACACTGACAGAAGCAGCAAAGAAATAACCAGTTTGTTTGGCACTGAATAAAAAAGGAGGAATAAAGGTAAAGATATACATGTCTGTTCAACTAATGCAGATCTCAAACTGCCGGATTAAAAAGCAGAGCTGCTAATGGACAACATGTTCCCTCCCTCTTACTTGCGCCAATCCTAGGGCCTATTTGATTAACACCGTAAAAAAAAAAAATAATGTAAGCCTATTTAGCAATAAACCAACTTAACTTGCTGACTTCTCCCAAGCCAATATAAATTTTTATGGAGTGTGTAGAAATGGAGAGAGATTAGTTTCGTTTTCTGCCAGTTCAGTGTGCTGAATGCGCATCAAAACGCAAGAGCAAGCGCAGGAAGCAGAACAGCCCATGACCAACAAAAGCCATGACACACCACACACGCACATACACACACTTTCAGCAGTGACAGACTGCTGTACGGGTTCAGCTGCATCATGCAACTACGCCTCTGAAAGACTCTGCCCTGCTAAATTAACACTGAAAAAAAAATAATTATCAGTGTAAAAGGATGGTAAAAAAATAATAAAAAATTTCTGTAACAGATACTCCTCTCTCGTCCCCCACTCCACTCACACGCATAGTCTCAGATAAGTAAGTCTCAGATCCATAAAACTCTTTCACAACATTTGTACTGAACAAGAAAAAATACTAGAAAAACACAGTACTAAACCATAAAGCCAGCAGTAAAAAACAAATCCCAAACCCCCAAACCAAAAAGACAGAAGAGACAAAGAAGAAAGAGCTTTTTTGATATACACCCACACACAGGTACACAGATGTTATTACTCCTAGATTAACCTGATACCTTACAATGTTTGTTTTCGGGGATGAAAAGAAAAGAACAGATAATTAAGCACTATTTTCATGCAAAAGCTTCTCCATACCCCCCTATCATGAATGCGTTGTTTGATATACGATTAAAGAAGAAATACAAGCAAGAAAGCACAGATAAAATTCAAGAGCAAGTTGTATTACACTTCCATGCGGAATACAAGTCTGTTTTGCTACCTGTAAACAATAGAAGACAAAGAAAAGTTCCAGGTATATTCCACATAATTGACAGCATACCACAGAACCACAGAAGCCATGGAAATTTATGATGTAAAGATAGGTGTAGTTTGCTTTAGACAACAAAGCAAACATGTTACATGACTGGAAGACAAATAGTAAGGCAGAAAAAGTGAAATTTCCTTAAAAGTGGTGGGGTTTTTTTTGTTTTCAAGTTTTTCCAAATACTGTGCTTGTTGAAAGCTGCAGTTGCTTGAATTTGTTATACTCAACAAGAGAGCTCCACTTTTCATCCTTACCTTTAGATGCAAAACAAACATAAGCTAAAGTCTGACATGCTATAAATTTGAAGTAACTTTTTATTGAAAAAATGAAAGCTTTCCCAAAATACAGCTGTTATTTTTAAGATGGTAACAACGGATTCTCAGTTTGTTATGTCTAAGTTTACACACCAAATGAAGAAAATTAAGGACATTTTAAAACTACAGTTCATTTAAAAAAGAAATAAGGTACAATCACTTTTTTGTCCATGTTCTGAAAATTCCAAATGACAAGTCAAACCATCAGATGCTACAGCAGCTAAAAGTAGAAAACAGAAATTTTCTATTCCGAGAAGTGAGCTAACTGCATACTATTGTTTTATTTTACTGCTTCATTACTATTTTTTCTTGCGTTATGCCAATATTCAAGTTTTTTCATGTCCGTCTGTGAAATCCCATTGCTTCTAATTGGTTTGCATGAAAACAAACAGCAAAGACAGTTCAGTGGCTCCTGTCTAATTTCTAAACTACTACATCAGGCTTCAGCTACTTCAAAGCAGTAGTTTGCCTCTTCTCTATAGCTTCCACTGACTAGTTTTTGTCTATGTGGATTCTTTAAGAACTTGTCCGATTACATCTGAAATCAAGCAACTGATTTTTAATCAAATCCTCTTCCCTCACCAAAAAATATTAATTTTTTTTTTCTTTAAAAATGACCTTGACTGTCACTGATTGGTAACTATCTAAAACATTGTGGTTTTTTAAACCACACATACCTTTTCCCTTATGTTCTAGTCTTTTTATTGCGATTTCCTTAGAAAACCTAACTTATGCCATCATGCCACACACTTCCCAAACTGCAACAATCTTAAAACAGATTATCCAGTAACAAACTAGGATGTCATGGGATATAGGTATCAAGATAGGTGTACCTATCTGCACAGCCTTCCTGAAAAAAGAACAATCTATGGTAATAAGAAAGTGCAAATGAGTGCAGAGATGAGGGGAAGGTTGTAGCAGAAGTCAACTGTTGTTTAAACTTGCTTGATGGCAAATAAACATTCATGTAACTCAGCATTCAAATCACACACATTACCTGTTGTTAATATAGCAGCAACAAAGAGTATTCTAATGGGATTTCTGAAATAACTTTATCTTAAAAAATACAAATTTATATTCATGTGCTGTAAGGAAAAGAACACCACTTTCTACGCAATTTTTAAAAAACCTCTTAGCATGTGCCCACCACTTTTTATGGAAAACTAGACTTAAGCTAAAAATGGGTGGGTGCAGAGGATGAGGAAGTTGGCTCCTATTAAATGAAGTCATGTGAAAGGAGTTTCATCAGTTAACTGCCTTCTTAAACAAAGGGCAAATGAGCTGTACTTAGTAAAATGAGGCCACTGAAAGACATAGCGATTGAAATTGGATCAAACAGAATTCACAGATGCCATTTTTAAACAACTTGGTCAAAAATTTTTAGGAGTATACAAGGCTCACTTTACTGAACAAATTAAGTGATTCAGCTACCAAGCACCAGCTCAATGACCTGAAGTGCTTTAAAATTTTTAATATACTGTTTCTAAAAAATTCATTCTTATAAACAGTAAAAAAAAATAAATTTTTACATACAAGTTTAAAAAAAGTGTGATTTTTAAGAGAAAGATGCTTAAAACATAATTTTTCTTTTATAATCATTATTGGAACTAGATTATCTCTAAGGTCTCTTCCAACCCAAATCATTCCATGATTAACTTAAACAGGGAAAGTTTAGGTTAGACATAAGGAAGAAGTTCTTTACTGTGAGCGTGGTGAGGCACTGGAATGGGTTTTCCAAGGAGGTTGCGAATGCTCTATCCTTGGCAGTGTTCAAGGCCAGGTTGGACAGAGCCCTGGGTGACATAGTTTAGTGAGAGGCGCCCCTGCCCATGGCAGAGCAGTTGGAACTTGATGATCTTAAGGTCCTTTCCAACCCTAACTATTCTATTACTCTATGATTAACATTAAACATTGCCTAGTTTTTGCTCTATCGTGTCACTATTGCACCCCTTTGTGGGAGAACAGTGAAAAACATCTCATTTGTTTTAATTCTATCTCCTGTTTGCCTATGTTGCAATATCTCTATATACAAAATCTGTATTTAAGCAGTTCCTGCTGTTTCTCCAGTATACCAGGTTTCAAATAAAGTATAAGAATGATATATACATTTGCTTCTATCCTGGAGAATTGTAAAGCAGTATTTTATAATGGATAAATGGAAAAAAGTCTGGAAATTTCTTGCTCAACTCTTCTTTAAGCAAAATTCTCTCACCAAGGAGAATTTTATTCTCATATCAGTACACTATACTGTTAGTCTGCCCATAGATCTGGAGTCAGAAATTTTATCTGCCTGAGAAATGCACATTTCCTCCTTAGGTGAGTAAAACAGAAAACAGCATCAGAAAAATTACTTTTTCCCTTCAACATCCTTTTACTAGCTTTCTGAAGCCAGATGGATGAATACACAGGATATACAAAACTGTTCTGTAGCTTCTCAGCATTTTTCAGCTGAACAACTCAAAGTAATGATAATCACTAAGCTTAACCGATACTCTCACGTTCACACTGATCCTGCTGCCAAAATAAATTGGGAGAAGCAGAAAACAGCATCTTACCACAGCAAGATGCTGCTTTATGTCTTCGTTACAATGTCTTCTCAAGCAAAAAAAATAAATTAGTTTGACCAAAAAAGGACTTCTTCAGTACTTTCCAAAGAAAGTGACATATACATAAAGGAGAGGGCTTCATTGAACACATAAGTAGGGGAGTTTGTGTCACAGACAAAAGTAGAATTTACAGGTTGAATGCAAGAGGAAAAGAAAGGTAGATTAGAGGTAGAAGGCGGCTGTTACCTCTCCTGCTTCACATCCTTTGTAGAGTCCCCTTCTACTCACAAATACAGTCTAAGCACTCTGTGCTGTGACACCTTCACTTAAAGCAGCTGGCAAGGTTACTAACTCCTGGTATTTCTCCTGCTCAGCTAAACATTCTTTTGTACTGACCACCAATCAACTCTAAAGGCCTGGAACTTCCTGCATATCAATTTCAAGCAAGCTGACACAGATTTCAGTTTGTATTAAAAATTTGTTTTTTCAACCATGGTTTTGCAGGAATCAACAAAACCCCTCAAATACTTCTGCAGAGGGCAGGGTACAGTAGGCAGCTAGGGCGTAATGACCTAAGAGGCTCCAGCTAGGTTATCTTGTTATTTGTACAGAGCCTTAAAATTTTCCCAGTACTTTCAAAAGTCCAAGTTTTAGAATTTTTGAGAAGATGTTTCCAAGAACATCCTTTAGATAAGAACAACAAGCTATGCTTCTCTGTATATATTTTAGAGCACAGTATACCATTACTTTCATCCAGCAAGAGAACTCATTAATGCAGCATTTATATCTCAGCAAATCCACTAAGCTTTTTAAATTGTATTATTTACAGCTTCTTTAATAACTAGCTCTATAAATAAGTAAAATGCTAATACTTTGGTGGATTAAGGTTTATATGTCCAAATCCTCTTCATTTCCAGAAGAGAGCCGGGATGGTCTGGACATGCTCCACATTCTGTGAAGGCATTGTCTTTTTACTGCAAGCAGAAATCCCCCTGCCCCTTGATCTACCCATAAGCCATAATTAACAAACTTCTTAAATCAAGTAGTCTTTAAGGTACACTTTATCTCCTGCATTTAGTCAGACTGGAAATGGACAGATGGAAAGCATGAGGGAAAGGTAGGAGAATTTGCAACAGCCACCTTGACTTGCGGCTCTGCCAAGCCAAATTTCAAATTCCTGTTTTCAGCCTGCTGTATTTTAGATCATCAGTGTGTACCCACCATTTAATTGTAACACTCCGTCTGCTTAACTTGCTTAAAATACATCAGCAGTTCTAATCCCTTCAAGACGTCAGAGTCAGGAATTAAAAGGTTCCCCCCTCTTTACTGGAATCCTGTCGTAACAGACAGATCCAAAAGCACATCTGTCTCTGAAGTTCCCTCATTTCTGGCTGGGGAAAAGTAAGAATTTAGGAGTATAGACTGGCTTCTACTATATGCAAATACCTTTAATTCTAAACAAAAGCAATTTATAGCTTGTGATAGGTTGACTCTGAGCAGCAGCTGAGCACCCATATTGGCTGCTTCCAGTGGGAGCAGGACAGAGGAGCGTGAAGAACAAAAGCAAGGAAACTCAGGTGTTGAGTTTTCTCAACAGTTTAATTAGTGAAGGAAAGAGAGAGAATCATAGAATACCGGTTGGAAGGGACCTCAAGGATCATCTGGTCCAAACCTTCTTGGCAAAGCATAACTTAGACTAGATGTCTGAGCACCCTGTCCAGATGAATTACAAGTGTCCAACACTGGGGAGTCCACCACTTCCGTGGGGAGATTATTCCAATGGCCATGCAAATACAATCACTCACCACGTCTTGCAAGCAGATCGATGCCCAGCCAGTCTCTGAGCAATAACCACCTTGGAAGCTGCCCCCCACCTCATCTTTCTTCCTCCACTTCCAGTTTATATTGCTGAGCATGCCATTAGATGGCATGGAATATTCCTTTGGCTGATTCAGGCCAGCTGCTCAGCTGTGTCCCCTCTCAATCTCATGAATACCCCTTGCTTGCTGGGGACAGGGGGAGAAGAGTAAGCCTTGATGCTGTGCAAGCACTGTCCAGCAATAGCTGTAACACTGGTGTGTTGCCAACACTGTTTTAGCCAAGCACAAGCAAAGCACAAGAAGATTCAGGCTGCTATGAAGAAAGTTATCTCCATCCTAGGCAAACCCAGAATACTGCTATATTTTAAACCAATTCAAAACTCAGTACTCACAGAAACATATTCAGGGATAGAAAGCTGGTCTTCAGGAAGTAACTTTAGCTGCTTATAGCAATCATCTGTCAACTCCAAGTCTCGCAAGCTACGACGGATATCTCCAGCTCTCTCCCTTAACTGATGATTTGCTTCCTCCAGTTGCTTCTGTCTCAATAAAACAGTTTCCATTTCTTGTTTCATTAGAGCCTGACGTTTTCTTTCAGATTGATTTGAAAACAGAAAACGTTAAGTAGCAAGTAACGCAAGTGACAAACCTTCACAATACCCTGGCAAGGCAGTGAGTTATGCTCATGTAGTGGGGAAAATTTACAGAGATTAGGTAATTAGCACAAAAGTGCATATCACCATGATTACACAACCATATTGCATATAAAAAGCCAGAAACTTTACAGAAATTGACAATACAAGGCTGAATCTGAAAAGTGCCAATCTCCACATGTGCTGACTTTAATTGGTAGATTAAGACTAACTTATAAATTCAAAACATTAAAAGCATGAAAAAGCTGACTGTATTTCCACACAAAATCCAAGGAACTAGTAAATCAACAAAAAAAACAATAGTAAGTTAAATTTGTGTCTTACCAAGTTTCAGCACATAGAATCATAGAATAGTTAGGGACATGCTTAAGGCCTATTCCACACACAACCCTTCATTTTCTACCCAGTGTAGCATATAAGGTTGGGGTCCATTTTAAAAAAAACAAACCACACACCACAAAGACCACTACGCTTAAACAAGCAGCCTTACTGCTAGCCTTAAAATACTATCATTATTGTTATCACCAGAGATATGGTATTATGCAACAACAGAAACTGTGCATCACTTCAAGACGTTTCAAAGTGTTAATTTTACTTAAATCAAATGTAACTGACCTACCTTTTTTCCAGAGGTTTTAGCCATGACTCTCGAAAATATATTCAAATTAAATCATTCTTTAAAATGTGCCAATTCCTATATTATTTAAAAAGTAATATTAAAAATACTAGCTAGTACTACAAGGGAACGTCTGCCCCACTGGTTTCAAAAAGACAAGAGAAAGTACCAGGTCATAAATGCAGTCACACAAGGACGCACTCCGCTCATAGTGTGCAATACTCTTAAACAGAGATGGAAAGGGATGTAAAAGACAGGAAAACTAATGAAAAGACTGGGGAAAGTAAAGTAGTTAAACTTTTAATGCTTATTAATAGCAATTTGCACCAAAGTACTTGTTTTACTGAACACTTCTCAAATAACTCAGATATGGCCAACATAAAAATATTCCACTCTGGTACAAATCAGCATTCAGAATGACAGGCATTTTTCTGACAGTCAGCTGCTCTGAGTTAAAAAGATTTTGTTGTAACTAATCCCAAGTCTGGCTTCATATCCCTAAATCTGTTCTAGGCTTACTACAGAATATGACTTTGAATTAGTTACATCCTGTAAGCTGTAACATGAGACTTACAAGTAATGCTCTTCCTTCACAGGTGTTAGAACATTTAATTGACAAAGTAATTTGGAGATGCCTGCTTGCCAGTCTATTTTCAGCTATAAGTTAACTCAAAATGTTTCAGAAAAGCAGGATGAAAAGTTGCTACATCATCAACTGAAAGCATTTCTGACCAATAAGCAATCCTAACTGGGAGTGCTAAATGTTATCCCCTTACCTTTCCCAAGTCACCAAGGCTGCAGTTATTCAAAATTCTGTTTAATTTGATGCAAAATCTGCCACCTCTACCTACTCCTCTTACTCTTTACTAGTTTTAAGAATGCTCTTAACTCCTAGTCCCTATTCAGTTTTGAATCCAGGTAACAAAATTTCAGCAAGGGAAAGCTGAATTTAAGTGTATCTATACGTAAAAGAAACACGCAAATTCCATTTTTAGAATGCAAAAGAAATCCTATTCCTGTGATTCATTATCGTTAGTTTCCACTAACTGCCTATAAACTAATTAAAATTAATATTAATAAATTATTAAAGATTAAGTTCCTAGTTTTACCCCCATTGTACCTGGCATCTTCTTGCTGTAATGCCAGCTCACTATCCAGTCGTAAAGACAACAGCTGCTTTTGATGGACTGCATCATTAAGTTTCTCTTCTAGCTCTTCAATCTAAATAGAAAGAATATTAGTATAAAACAAAGACTGGAACTTACTTTGGTAATTAGAAAAACCAACAACTGTACAAAAAGGGGGAGAGCCAATGCCCTAGGAAATGCAATGATTGTCTAACAAGACCTCCAAATATGCCAAATAATGAATTTCATAAATACGATACAGATTTTGCCCTAATGAACTAAAACTAAAAAAGGCTTAGCTCTAAACATTGTTTTCAGCCAAATGGCTACTTGTTCAACTAATTTCAAACCAAGCTTAAATACAAAGCAGCAAGCCTGTGAAAGCCACAATTAGTATATAGGAGGCTGTAAATGTGGACTGCACACAGATGTGGCAAAGTTTTAACAACCTTTCTTAGTTTCATGCATCTTAGTGGCAACTGCACACAATAAAATCCCATCCTATTAGCATGTTAGCATATTCTAGCCACGTCCTGATTAACAGATCATTGAATAGTATTCAGATTGCTTTTTCTACTATTCTAAAGCAGAAAAACCCTATTAAACTGCTTTTATCAGTGACAAAATTATTCTTCACTTCTGAAAAAACAGGTCTTTTTCCTCTGTTTTTAGAAAAGAAAAACCTAATTCAATCCCACCTCATTCATTTGAAATGTTGAATAAACTTGTTCAAGTCAGCTAAATTTTCCATATCTTTGTTTCCTTCTTTTCTCAAAAAACCACCCCAACAGAGAAAAAAACACCAAAAACCCCTTCCAAAAACAACTGAGTAGGCTTTCAGCACACAATTCACAGAAATTTTTGGGAGAACATAAGTTTCTATCATATTCCAAGAGCACCAGAAACAAGAAAAGATTAAAGAACAAGATAACATTTCTTACCTTGGTCAGATATTCTACTTTCAAGTTGTCAATCATCAAGTTTTTCTGAGATAGTTCTATTTTAAGCAGCTGAATATTATGGAGCAACTCCTTCCGTTCAATCAGCTGCTTAGTGATTTTAACAGTACCTTCTCTTTCTTCAGAGGAAGAAACATCATCGGTTGGTACTGTGGTTTCTAAGCTAATATCTTCAGACTCGAAAGAGCTAGAAATGTTTACTTTCCTCATTTCCTTAGAGCTTTTAAGTGACATTTTCTTCCGCTATTTTCAAAGCTTTCTTATGTTGTACTTTCAGATGAGCCTCCGAAGAATTAACTGAAAGAATCAAAACAACTAAGTGAAATTATGAAAAATTAACCAGTTAAAAAAGACCACTAAGCAATACATCCTAGCATCACATGAATGTATTTATTAACACAAGAAAAACATTTTAAGAAGCCCAAGAAGCTGCCCAAGGACTCTGTCGCTTAAGTACTTGTTAGCAAGGGGTTTGACTGCAGGCTGAATACCGGTGCGAATCAAGCTCACTAGTAAGATGTTATACGTAAATCAGGATGTGCACCTACCTGCCATTCACACTTTCAGAAGAACATGCACCAAAAGCTCACAAGATCCACGAGCCATACATACAGTACCAAAGAACATCCAATAACGAGCATTAACAAAGTTTGCTAGAGAAAACAATAAAGGAATAGCCATGGCCGCTTTTGTCTTCTCTAAAGTAGCAGCTCGGTTACGCCTACCAGACTAACTTACTCAACAGCCACACGTACTTTACAACCGCTCGGTACAGACCACGGCTGTTGCTGAGGAGGTGGGCAGACTAACGCAAGCTGTTCAAACCCTCCAGGGAAAGGAAGTGCCGCGCAAACGCGAAGGGCGCCGAACCCGCCGGGGGTGGCTCACCCGGGCCACTGCTCCTTCCTCACAGCGGGGGCAGCTCAATGGAGGATATGCCGGATGTCCAAGCCAGCGGAAGACAACGGCCAAGAGCAGCAGAGTGTGTAAGAGCGAGAGGAAGCCGACCAGCAGGGCGAGGACGGTCCTGCGCAGCAGCCGCATTCCCGAAGCCCGGCCGACCGCTCGCCCACTTCAGCCGGCAGCGACACGCTCTTCCGCCTCCCCTCAGGGCGGCCGAGGCGGGGCTGCGCGACGCCATCACCACGGCGACCGCGGCGCCGCCGCGCGCCGCTTCCCGCGCTGCCTGGCGCGGTGCGTGCCGGGAGGTAAGCGGCGGCGCCGGGCGGTGCTCCTGCGCTGCCCGCGGCGCGCGCCATGCAGACCTCGCGGTCGTTCGTGAAGCGCACGCGGGCGGGCGCCGTGGTGAAGGTGGTGCGCGAGCACTACCTGCGAGACGACATCCCGTGCGGCGCCGCCGCCTGCCGCCTCTGCCCGCCCCGCACCGGTGCGCCCGCGCCCGGCCTCGAGGCGCGGCCCGGCGGCGCCGCCAGCAGCCTCTGCCCCGGCCCGCACTACCTCCTGCCCGACACCAACGTCCTCCTTCATCAGGTAAGCCGCGGGTGATCGCCTCGGGCCCCGGCACCGCTCTGGGCCTCGTCATGCCCCGCTCAGCTTCAGCCTTGGTTAAATCGTGTGGGTGCGAGGGGGTCCCCTCCGGAGTTGGGTTCGGGAGAGGCGTGGATAGCGTCAGCGGTGAGTACGCCGCCGGGCTCGGGCCTTCCTGTTGTTAGTGGTGTCCGGAACGGGTTGGCTTTACTGTGCCTGCATGATACGGAGGAGGCCTTCAGAATCGCCCAATCAGGTCTGGTCTTAGACTATGGCTATATTCCGGTTTTGTATTTTGCTGCCTCAGTAGTGGGAATAAAGAACTTCTTCCATAGGATCATAGAATTCTGGTTGGAAGTAACCTCAAGGATTGTCTGGTCCAGCCTTTCTTGGCAATGCGTGACCTAGATGGCATGTCACAGCACTCTGTCCAGTCAAAAGTTTCCAACCATGGGCAATCCACCACTTGCCAGGGGAGATTATTCCTGTGGCTGATTGTTCTCATCGTGGAAAATTTTCTGATGTGTCCAACCAGAATCTTGTCAGAAGTAACGTAGACCCATTACCCTTTTCCATTTTAGTCCTGGTAAAGAAGGCAGTCTCCATCTTCTTTGTAGCCACCCTTTAAATGCTGAACAGTATTTATTTATACACTGTTTGTAGCCTAATATAGGTATGGAAAGTCAGGCTAGAATGGTGTATAGACTGAAGCAGCATCAGGATCTTAAGGTGGCTGCTGCATTTTCCTGAATACCTATTCCATTTTTCAGACCTGTTGTAGGCTGTGGTTCTCCATACTGTGATGCTGATTTCAGGTAATGAATAGAGGCTGCAAAATCATCCCATGTGCAACCCAGGAAGCATGGGATGAACTTTATTCTGCAGCCCATTACTAACTGTGCAAAGGCTTGAGCCTGTGCAGTGCAGACAGTAAAATTCCAGGCTGGGAGAATTCCCAGTCTTGATGGTTTTCTTCGTTTGGGGTTTTTTGTTGGGGTTTTTTGATTGCTTTGGAATGCACGGAAAGTAGAATAGTCCTGTTGCAGGTATTGTAGACTAGAAATAATTCATAAATCCTAAAATGGGTTATGCTGGAGAGGGGCACAACACTCACACCCTCCAACTGTTGCCGATCCCGAAAGTTGTAAGAAATTTTTTCCCAAAACAGTAAATCGAGGGATGGTTTCAGCCTGTTTGTTACCGTTTGTTTATTGGTGTCTGTTGGAAAAGTTTGTATATACATAATGTAGAGCACTCTTAAGAATGTTCCAGGGTATGCTGCCATGAGCTGGAGCAGCGGGATTAGAAAGTCTTGGTAACAGCAGGAAACCCAGCTGATTGCAACAGTAAAGCTTGGCCTGGTAATTCAGCTTTTGCACAGAATAATACTTGATTACTTGCCCTAGGAACATGGCTCTTAATCTGTTAGGTCATTTAAACATCAGGTGAAGAGGAGCTTGGTTTGGCATGGATCTCGGTTCTTTTACCCATGCCCTCTAGGGCCTTACTGCTGGCTTGCACCTTGGCAGGGGGTTTAGGATAGGTGATCTCCAGAGGTCCCTTCCAGCCCTGACGGTTCTGTGATTCTCTGATTCTGTCTCGTTTTGGAGATGGGTTTGTACAGTTCCTTGCCACAAGCTTAGGAAATGAAGCTCACATCTGTTTCTCCTGACGGGCTGCATGGGTGTTTGGTGTAGACTTCTGTCTGTTGCATGTCATGGCTGTCAGGAGTTGGCAAAGAAAAGTGCTGAAAATTTTTAAACACATCTTCTCAACAAAAATAGGTCTTTGAAAAGGTGAAGAGCAGCCAGCAGAATTCCTGGTGAGTTGAATCTGCAGAAATGAAAACTGGAGGGCAACAGTGGGATTGGTTTTGGAGAACTTAAGCCTACACATGCCACACGCATGTCCGTGTTAGCTGTGTAACAGCGGTCAGGTACTATTTTATAGTTTGCATTGCTCACAAAGACATATGCTGGAAAGCCTTTAAATTATGTTGGATTACCATCAGATTGTGTATAGATGTATTTGGTTTACAAAGGCAATAATTTACATGAACCCATCCTATATAAACCAGATTTCTAGTGTACATGCAGCCTTAGATTTGATTGGAGTACTGCACACGTTGAGGCTGAATTTGGTGGAAGGCAGAGTAAGTCATCCTCTTCATTCCAGCAGAATTCAGGTTACAAAGAGGCTGAAAAATCCTATTTGAACTGTTTAAGTCCTGTTATTGGATAGAATTAAACAACAATTTTTATTAATTTCCATTTTGTTTCTCAGATTGATATACTTGAAGATCCTGTTATTAAGAATGTCATTGTGCTGCAGACAGTCTTACAAGAAGTCAGAAATCGGAGTATACCAGTATACAAGCGAATTAGGGACGTGATTCAAACCCCTGAAAAACATTTCTATTCTTTCACCAATGAACATCATAGGTAAGGTGTGGAATAGGATGTAACAATAGTGCTGCTAGCCAGTGAAATAAACTAGGAAACAGAACTACAGCATTTGAACTAGGTAAAAAAATTAGAGTGGGGTGCATAGAACTGTATACTGGTAAGGAATCCTACTGGGAAATAGTTATGTGTTCCAGGAATGTGGTCGTCTGTAATTAGTATAAGCATATATATATATATATTATGAAAAGGTGTTTAGAATAATGAGTGAGATTTACAGACAAAACTTGCCCTGAGATATGGAATACAGATTTTCCATTTTAGTATCCTTTTTAAACATATTCCAATTTTTTATTAATATTGCCAGCTCAGTCTGTAGCAGAATTAAAAAAAAATGGTTAATTAGTGACGGAAAGCTCTAAGAAATAAACATGCAATTAATTTGCCTTTTTTTGCCCAAACAAGCAGTTTCCAATATGCAGTATCATAGTTCTAGGAATCTTGAATCCATAGTTGTAGCATCTTGAATGCAGTTCTTTTCAATTGTCAGTTGCGAAGGTTGTGTTAGAAATTAGCTTCTCCTTCCTATTTTTCTTTACCCTTGTTTCTCCTGACCTTCAGTGGCCTATAGAGTATTACACATACAAAACCTGGTACAGCAGTGATTCTTTTGGCCTCACAGTCTTGTTTGTCTGAAAAATTTTTGTAAGTATGGATAGATGTTGGGATTTATTTTGTTTCATTTATGTATTTATTTATGTGTGTGTGTATGTGTTTATGTATTTAGAGAAACATACATAGAGCAGAAGAAAGGAGAAACTTCTAATGACCGCAATGACAGAGCCATTCGGGTAGCAGTAAAATGGTACAGTGAGCACTTGAACAAAATAGAAGATGAGGGGAAGATTCCAGTTATCTTTTTAACCAATGACAGAATTAATAAGGAGAAAGCTCTAGAGGAAGGGATAACTGCTTATACATGTAAGTAAAGTGACATGTATGTTTAATTTATTGCTCAGATGAACAATCTCAGCAGTCTCTTCATACCTGAATCTGGTGCACCTCTTGCATAAATTTTATGTGTGTGCTTTTGTAGGTGAGGAATATATAAAAAGCTTGGTAGCTAATCCTGAGCTTGTAGATCGTCTTGCTTGTGTATCTGATGAAGGGGTATGTTTTTATTTTCTTTTTATAAAATAAATTAATCACAAATGGTTTGCAGTATGTTACTGAACACTCTATGTCAGGCTACTAGCATCAGTTTAGAATATGAGGACTCTGGATGTAGTACCAATTTGGCAATACAACCCTTTAACAACTGAAAAGAAAAAGAGATATATTGTAGCAGTTTTTACTGCTGCTTGTGTGCCTATTACTAGTTGTCTAGTTATATGTAAAAGGCTGCTTGCTTTATGTAGCTGGAATAAAGATGAGAATAATAACAGTTACAGAAAGTGTATAAATATTTAAAAAAATGGAAACAAAATGAAAAGCGGGTATTGCAAACCATTTCAACCTCTGCTTTGTATCTGTTATTTGAAAGTTTATGTTAACTTACTGATAAATTTCTATCAGAAGCTCCGATTTTTGTGGTCATTTAAGTTGTCTTAAGTGCAGGCTGCAGCTCAGAGATGAGCTACATCCTCTTCTATTTCCTTGTGCTTTGTGTATCAAAATCAAGACTTGTATTTTCACATGAAACTGATAAAACTAAAAGCTAACACCAAAAAATGGGAAGGTTAATTTTATAAGAGGTAGTACTGTTAGAATAGGGTGGGACAGGCAAGAATGGGAAGAAAGTGGAGAGCTCAGTTGATCTGCTCAGCAGTTCATTGTCTGACACCTCCAAAGTTTTAGTCATAGTAACATATTTTCATAACATTTTATATAGCTTATATTATATGCTTGTACTGTGTGCCATACTCTTTACCATGTAATGCTAGTATACGCAAGTCAGCATGAAAGCGTATGTCACTTGGGCAGTATCTTTTTAAGTAACTGCAGGCAAACAGAAGAAAAGGAGGCATCCCTGTAATTGCCATGTTTCTATGTTCTTTATGCCTTTAATACTTAGCTAGAAAAATTACTGCTTAATAATTGTTTTTTATTACTGTGTGTATTCATATCTGACATAGTAATGATTTTAAAGTTTGTTAGCTTGAGTGTCATGTTCCTCAGTTGGTTTAGAAATAATCACGAGTACAAAAGACTGAAAATTTCTTCTTGTTTTTGTTGCTGCTTTTTTTGTTTTTCTTTGTTTTTTTGATTTGGCTTTTTTTAAGAAAGAAATAGAAAGTGGAAAAATAATTTTCCCAGAACATATTCCTCTTAGCAAATTGCAGCAAGGGATAAAATCTGGTAATTACCTCCAAGGAACCTACAGGGCAAGCAGAGATAATTATCTTGAAGCTACTGTTTGGGTTCATGGAGATGCGGAAGAAAAAGAGGTAAGTTTTTTATTTTGCCTTCATGCTGTGAACTTTTAACTAGCCTCAGTAATGACTTAAAATGTATTTCTTTCATAGTGACATATATTAAAATGAGCATTGTAGTAATTTTTCCGTTTCTGATTTTTTTCTGATGTTTTACTTTGTATGGATATAGGCTACTGAAATGCTGACTGTGCTGTTAACACTTTTTCAGTTGACTGATGATTTTTCTTTATTAGTTTGAAATACATGATAAAAGACAGAGACCTAAGTTTGTAGGAGGATTTTCAGAGAAACCATGATGAGCCCTTGTGAGGCTCTTCTGCTTTATTTCCCCTAATATTTTCATACCTGATGATGAATAGATGGATTCTTTCCCCCCAAGCAGTCAACCCGTCTGTCTACCTACTGTTGGTACAGCTGTTCTGTTTCAAGCAGCACTGCTTACCTCCTCTCTCCCTATTTGTGGTGGCAGCTGGAGATGCTTCTCTGGCTCCCCATTTCTTTTATTCCTGTTTTCCAGTAGTATATGGAGTTCCCTACCCTGCAAAGATAGAAGGATTGTATGATTATAAACAAAAAACATCTGTGGAAAGCACATTATTTTTGTGGAGGCAATTGGAATCCTGAAATAATATGATAAGTACTGAAATAAACCAACGCAGAGGAAAAAAAATGCATCACAAACATACCTTAAAATGTTCTTTAGAGTGCACAGCCTGTTACGCATGTATACTCTTCTGATATACTGCTTTGATATGGGTCTTCTGTTGCTATCATTGTGAATATTCACATTTTCATTTTGTTTTCTAAAAAAAAAAAAATCCAGATAATTATACAAGGACTGAAACATTTAAACCGAGCAGTTCATGAAGATATTGTAGCTGTGGAGCTGTTGCCAAAAGGTGAATGGGTGGCACTGTCCTCAGTGGTCTTGCAAGATGATGGCCAAAATGAAGATGACATTGAAACTGAAGAGGAGAAAGAAAACATTGTATGAAATAAATAACTGTTCACTTCACTTTTATGTTAAGAGAGGGATTAAATCTGTGTTGCCCTGACAGTGCTAGGCTTTAGATTTATGCATCCTTTTTATACTACTGAATACATAAACTACGAAACTTAATTGTAGTCATACAATTGCATTAATTATATGATTATGTCTAAAATTGATAACTTTCTAATTAATCCCAGTCAGAAATTGCCATGTTACTTTGTTAAGCTTAATAACTCCAACAGTTCCTGGGTGGTAGTCAGGTAATATAAAGCTATATACTGATGTGCACATTAGGATTTGCTAAGAATAGGAGCAGGTGTTGTGTCATGATGACGCTCAGCTTTTATAGGCTGTGCATACATTTGGAACCAGTTGTGAAATCTTCTTTAGCTTCTTGCAGTAACCCCGCTCAATATGCGTGCAGTGCATACACATGTATACCCTGTCCAACAAATACTTAAATTTCTTTAAAAACATGATCTTCCCCCAAGGAATGTTTTTTAATTACTTGGTTTAGATTACTGGAGAATGTTCAAGCAACATAAGAGGGTTCCTGAAAATTAAAGTTTTTATTATTTTTTTAAAACAATGTTGAGACAGTTGTGGAGTAAGCAGAGACAGTGGGACAAGATACCATTTCTTCACCTTTTTTCTGCTGTTCCTTGATTTTCTGCAATGATGTCCATTAAAAAAACCCCACAACTACAACAGTGTAGTCAGGTCACATACTAAAAATACTGAAAGTCATGCAAGGCACAGGGAGGCATATTTCTGCTTATGAAATCATAATAGAATTTACAGCATTATAGTGACACATAAGATGCTACCACCAAGGTTTGAGATAAGTGCTGTAGTCAAGCATGTTAATGTGAGTTCAAAGATTTTTGTGTGTTTAATCCTTGTGTGTTCTACCAGCTGAAGACTTCTGTTAGCAAGGACATGCTGAGACCTACAGGAAAAGTAGTGGGCATTATAAAACGAAACTGGCGACCGCTTTGTGGCATGCTCTCGAAATCAGAGATCAAAGAGGTAAGGAAACAATCCAGTGCAGATGTTTGGGGTTTTGTTATTTTTTTCTCTAATTGAAAATGAATTGTTCCCTTTTTTGGCTGTTAATAGGCAAGGCGCCATTTGTTCACACCAGCTGATCGCAGAATTCCTCGCATTCGAATAGAAACAAGACAAGCAGATAAATTGGAAGGACAAAGAATAATTGTTGCTATTGACGGCTGGCCCAGGAATTCCAGGTATCCTAATGTAAGTTTAAGCTTTTTGTTATGAACTTTTTTCTATCTGAATTTTATGTGTTATTAGGTAAGGTGTTTATTATCTGCAACGCTGAGTAACTTGAAAAAGTGTTGATGTGAATTTTGAGTGCCATTTGATGGTGCAAATTGAGGAATTCCCTAAATTATTTAGTTCATTCTTGCCCCCTGTCGGGGTTTAAGCCCAGCTGGTAACTCAGTACCACACAGCCACTCTCTCACTCCCTCCCTCCCTCCCCCCCACTCCTGGAGGGATGGGGAGGAGAATTGAAAGAATGTAACTCCCACAGGTTGAGATAAGAACAGTTCAGTAACTAAGGTATAACACAAATCACTGCTGCTACCACCAATAATAATAATGATAAGGAAAAATAACAACCTTCCAGGCAACTGCCCCCTGTTTATATAGTGGGCATGATGGGCTGTGGTATGGAACACGCCCTTGGCTAGCCTGGGTCAGGTGTCCTGTCTCCACTTCCTCCCAGCTACCCCTCCTCCCTGGCTGAGCATGAGGCTCAGAAGGTCCTTGGTCAAAGTAAGCATCACTGAGCAGCAACTAAAAACATGGGTGTTATCAGCGCTGTTCCCAGGCTGAAAGTCAAAATCACAGCACTGCATCAGCTACTAAGAAGGAGAAAAATGACTGCTATTGCTGAAACCAGGACACCCCCAAAAAAAGATACAGGTTTGTCATACTCTAAAAGCTCACTCCGCCAGTTCTGCAGTGAACTTGCATGTACTAACTAAGGTGCTTTATTTAGACTAACCAGGGACCACCTTGTTTTAGTCTGGGTTCCTAGAAATGTGAACCTTTTGCTGTGACTCTGCTCCTTCACAGACTGATCGCTGTCTTGGCAAGTAGCTTTAAACACCTTGGCCAAATTCAGTTGAATTGATAGTGGGGCTGAGTTACAGGTAATGAAGTTCTTGAAAGATCTTTGGAAATAAATAGGAAGCTATAAGAGAAAATGAGGACTAGCTTTAATTTGCATTGAAGACAAGGTAGGTTTTAAAGAGGCTTCCATTGGCTTGCGTAGGAATGCATGCCTTGTAATGAATGAGAGCACAGGTGTCTCAAACAAGTTTAGAGAAATGAAGGAAACTTGGAATATGTGGAACGACTGCTAAGACGAAGACAGCATTACTGCAGAGGATGAGATGTGAGAGATGAGAGGAATGAAGTAGAGCTGATATGGTATTAGGGAGTGGGCACAACACAAACCCATAGAGAAATTAGACCTTACTAGTTTTGCTGCTTATGCAGCAATGTTTATTCTTAACTGCAAAACTGAATTGCCATGTTTACAATTTTGCAGTCTTAACTGTGGAGAATTTTATTGCCATTCAAGGAAAAGAGGGGGATGCACACATTTCAGACTTACTGAATCAATTAAATGTTTGAAATGAAATTTCTCCATTAAAGCTGAGCCAGCTAGTTGAAGAAAGAAAGATTATTCATACAGTTAGCTTAATATACTAATAACCTATGGAATAATGGTCTCCAAATAATTCTGAGCTAACAGTGTTGCTTGATGTGCATGTATGTATAAATTTGTATGTGTGCATATTGTTTCTCAGGGTCATTTTGTAAAGAACTTGGGAAGTGCTGGAGATAAAGAGACCGAGACAGAAGTTCTTCTGCTTGAACATGATGTCCCTCATCAGCCTTTTTCCCAGGCTGTCCTTAGTTGCCTACCAAAAATGCCATGGAGCATTACAGAACAGGTAATAATTTTTAAATTATTGTAGTAATACCTGTGTCTTCTACTTCAAATCAAATTGTGATGCTCTTGGATATCCTAGTGCACCAGAAATAGAGGAGAAATGTCCAGAGCCATTTTGTCTCAGTGTAAATTTTCAGCTGGATTTCCTATGGAGGCAAAGCCTCTGCAAGTTTTGGGGGGGTGGCTAAAATTATTTGTTAGGGTCAGACATTTTAAGATAAAAAGCGCATTACAGGTGTCATTAAAAATAAAAATGTAAAAATTTTTTTTTCAATGGAGACTACAATTCAGATAATTATAAGATCATCACTAAGAGTTTTTCCATTTTGCTCAATAGCTTTGTAGCTGAATGTGGCAGCCTGTGTCATCAGTAAAATAATCTGAGGAGAGGAGACTTCAGTATATTCCTCCTATAATCCAGTAAAGTAATTGGAGAGATTAATGCTTGCAGAACTGCATATTTTAAATACAATTAGTGAATTTCAGGTTCTGCTCAGTAGCTTAAATATGGAAAACAGTTGCTTTAGAATGCATAAAAAAAATGTCATAGGGAACAATTTGAGCATGACATGGTTTTGGACTGGGCTGGGCTACTGTTTGAGTTTTGGGTGGTTTTGCTTGTTTGGGCTGGTGTGGGCTGTGTTTTTGTTTGTGCATCTTGTGTATTTTAATTTCTCTGAGGTGGACTGCTTTTATTATAATATATTACCTACTTTTTCGGCTGTGAAGGAGGGATCTTTGTAAATTAGCTCTCTAAAAGTCATTTGTCTAGTCTAAGATACCTGAGATCTTTCTGTAGCCATCTTACAAAGGTAAATATTTCCAGTCTGAAGTTCCTTTTAACTGTTGAGACAGCTAAGCCTTAAAAAGCTAGAATTGAGAGCAGTCATATCCTAAACAAATTGTGCAGCTGTACATCAGTCAAAATGTCACTTAAATCTTGATTCCTGGTCCTGCTGATTCTAAGATCATGAGAAGATTGTGGTTGTGGTCTGTTTGTCTTCCTGTTTGCTATAAAACAAACAAATAAGTATTTGATCGTCTTCTGACTTACTTTTTCTGTCACTGTGGTTTCTGCACATCTGTTTTGATCTTATGAAGAAATACTATTGCCAATCTTGTCATAAACAAAAAAAGCACTCTGAAAATACTTGATTGGTTTGGAAAATCTTATGTGAACTGCCTTTCCCAAGGTATCATTTTTACTTTGATATGGAAAATGGTCTTGAAAACAACTTTTTTTTTTTTTTTTCAGGATATGAAACACAGGGAGGACTTAAGGCATCTGTGTATTTGTAGCGTTGATCCTCCTGGCTGTACAGATATTGATGATGCATTACATTGTAGAGAAATAGAAAATGGAAATATAGAGGTATTGTCTCTCTCTCTCTCTCTTGTTATCTGGTCATTTATGTACTTTTTCCTTTATTTTACAAACAGTGCAGTAGTGGTAATAGTAAATGACATGAGCAAAGCTCCAGATCTCTTGTAAAAGAAATGAATAGTGTTTGCACAACTGCAAGATAGCAATGAAGAAAGGGAACTGATTTGCATTACATCAGTGTCAGAAGTGAGAATTTTTTAAATTCACCCTGCTCATTTGGCATTGGAAATGAACATAAAACTTAATGGCTGCTTTAGCTGAGTATAAACATGGATATCTACAACTGGAATAAGTATCAGTGGAAAAAGTGAAGCTACTGTTGTAATGCCTAAGGAATTATTTTATTTAATAAAAAAAAGGGGGCATTAAAAAGCTACAGGCTTAACACCAACACTCTACCCCCTTATATCTGATTTAGTCAGTTCTTCTTCCTTATAAATTCATCTGTAACTGTACTAGCTGGGTGTGTGAAAATGGAAGGTCTATCAAACAGGAAACCAAAAACAAGTTTTCAGTGAGCCTTTGAGAAAATGATAGAGGTTATCTGAGCCCCCAGGCAGGAAGGGAAATGGATATAACTTTCCACTAAATGTATGGACACTCTTATTTTGTGTAATTGCTGCAACTATTTATTTTTTTAATATCAGCATGATAGATTTTAACTATTCCTGTTGCTGGATATAGGAGCTGCTGAAGGGAACTGGCAGTGGGTAAATTGGGTTGTGAATAAAAACTTGAGGGTGCCTTTCATGATAAGAACTGTTTTCTATGATGCTGTTTTTTAGGTTGGTGTACATATTGCAGATGTCAGCCATTTCATTCGTCCAGGAAATGCTTTGGATGAAGAGTCAGTAAAAAGAGGAACAACAGTATATCTGTGTGAAAAAGTAATTGTTTTCTATAGCTTTTTGTTCAACTAAGCAATTAGGCTTTCATTGCCTTCCTCTTGTAATTCTTGGGAATATTCTCTAAACTAAATAAAAAAATAAAGTAGGCTCCTTTGGGCTGCATGTAATTTGCCTAAGACTATCAAAATGAAGGTGCTTTCTGTCATTTGGCTTGCACAGCAAGAGGGATGAAACTGGAGTACTGTTGTAATACAGTATGAAACTGCAGAAGTGGCCTGGTTTGGCTTTTCAGTTGTTTTTTCTTGTGATAGCTACATCTTTATTATATATATGTTTCTTATGATTTGTATTCATTACAACTGTAGTCCTGTTTATTTTAACTTCTTACAGACCACAATTTTATTTCAGAAGTAACTTACTAAAAAACTGGTAATAAAAATGGATCTTGGAATGAATTTCCACAAAGTAGCTCACTTTTCTCTTGGAAATCTGAGCTTTATTAGAAAAAAAAAATAAAATTATTATTTCCAAGTATTTAGTACAGTAAAAATTGGGAAATTAAAATATATATTTGTACCGAGTCATGGTTTTTATTCTGTATTTTGCAGAGGATTGATATGGTTCCAGAGTTACTTAGTTCCAATTTATGCTCCCTGAGATCTGATGTGGACAGGTACATATATATGATCCATACTTTGATCTTGATTAGAAACTCCAGATATTTTATGTGGATTTTAACAGAATTTTCTCCCTTTTCTCTCTCATAGGCTTGCATTTTCATGTATATGGGAGATGAACCATAAGGCTGAAATTCTAAAAACCAGATTTACAAAAAGTGTTATCAAATCCAAGGTTAGTCACAAATATTCTTATATTTCAGAAAAAAAGCTTGAGGCCTTTTTACAAAAACGGTGATCCACAGACTAAAGTTTTCTTCTTGCTGTTTATTGATTTTTCTGTATTTTTCTGAGATCCTTGAGGTCCCTTCCAACCTGGTAATCTATGATTTTCTTAGAACTAGGAAATGATACTTAAAACCTATAAAGACAAAGTGTTTGATTCTGCCCCCTTCTTTTAAACGTCTATGGCTACAGTGGGTTTTGTCCAGTTACTTTGTTATGGTATTTCATTTAAAAAGTGTAAATGCATTGAGATATGTAGAGAGATACAGAGGTATGTATGACATGGTTGGTATATGCCAGCTACTAATAATTTTCAGTTAAATTCAGTGGATTTTGTAGGTGTTAAATATATTTCTGAAAATAAGACCTCAGATGTATAAAATATGTCTGTGTAAAATAGATCTGTATGAAATAAGTACATCTGTGTTCAGCATAAAAAGCCCACTGTAAATGCCTAGTATTTCTTGATGTGTTGCATAGATCTGTCCTGTTTTCACCATTATTATTTGAGAATTATAATTCAACACCTAAATGAATGGCAAGCTTTGTATTTGTGTGAACCAGCTTTGACAGCAAACTGCAGTTTCTGCAAGAGAACTACATTTTTCTTTTCATTATTCTATTATGTGTCATGTCTCTCTTGTTTTTTTAATCTCTTCAAGGCTTCTCTTACATACGCCGAAGCACAGATGAGAATTGATTCAGCAACTATGAACGATGATATTACTACCAGCCTACGTAAACTAAACAAATTAGCAAAAATTATGAAGAAGAGAAGAATTGATAATGGGTAAACCATGCAGTGTTGCTGTTCTCTTTTTTCCCTGGTTTCTTTGGTTGGTTTTGTTTTCTGTTTTTCCTGGCTGTTTTTTGCTGTCAAACTGTATAATGGTCCTGTGTGTCCATTTCTCCAATGAATACCTTTTAAAAGAGCAGTACTTTGCCATTTCGGTTTGCATAAAATTGCCTGTCTTCATTTCCTGAAAAGCATTTAACTTGGGGTGCTTACAAGATCAGTCAATATGGGTCTCTTATAATCATAAAAAGACAACTGGGGGAGCAGCCTTTGAAATTTTGGGAGCTACTGCTGATGTGAGTCAGCGTTATAATTTTGGCTAATTTGAACATTAATTTTCCAATTTTATTTTTAATTCCTGCTGTATTTTGGTGGGGTTTTTTTAATTATTTTTTTTTCTGCTGATTTTTAAATTATTTTTTCATTATAAACCCAGATATTGTGTACAGCCTTGCAATTGAGCTGTTGTCTGCTTTACTGCAATTTGCTAATAGCTCTTCCTGTCTTCCAGAGCCTTGACACTTTCCTCACCAGAAGTTCGTTTCCACATGGATAGTGAAACTCATGATCCTATTGATCTGCAGACTAAGGAGCTAAAGTGTGTGTTTTATTTTCCTCACTTAGTTAATTCAGGGCAGGGATGGAATTAAAGACATGTTTAAGTAGTAACATTAATAGTGTAGACAGTTCATATAATAGTGCATAATAGTCATAGAATTATAAAATTACTTGGGTTGGAAGGGGCCTTTAAAGATCATCTAGTACAGAGCCTCCTGCCGTGGGTAGGGACACCTTTCACTAGTTCAGGTTGCTCAAAGCCTCATCCAGCCTGGCCTTGAACACTGCCAGGAATGGGGAAGCTGACCCTAGAATTTAAGAATTCCTCTGTATTTTACTGTGCTATTTATGAAGCAAGTTTTGAGCTGTATGCTTCACATATGAACCTAAGTCTTTATTACTCATTTAATGGAGCACTAAGGTCCAAACTTTCTACACCCCACTGGCTTCTCTGTGATGCTCTTCTACTGGTATTAACAAAGGAAAGTAGAACTTGGAGTTACAGATTACTGAAACCTTAAGAAAAACAGAGCAGTTATTGCACGTTATTGCAGAGTGATACAATCTTACTGACGAGTTGTAGAAATGGAGCTACTAATTCAATTTCTGAAGATTGTGCTTACTTTGTCTCATACTACTGCTTAGTGTCTGTGCTAAAATCTACACTTAGTTACGTATACTGTCATGCCTGTGGTGCACAAGATGGTGTTTTCAAATTTACATGTGCAATATTAGAACAGTACTCTTAGGAAGAAATCAAAAACTTATCTGTTGGCATTTTGAGACAATTTTAAAGAGCGTTTTTTTGAATATAATTTGTAATTTTAGAATGCGTGTTTTTCTTCTGACTCAGTATCCGAACTTAATAAATGTTAATGTTTTTAGTCTTAAAAATGTTTGCCTAATTGTATAAATGATTGAAACAACCAGTGAGTATTATATAATACAGTTCAGGATGGTGGATTGTCTCTTAATTAGGCACTCAAGTAAATACATAGTTTAATGCTTTTCTAACAATATAAAATATTTCATGTTGATAGAGAAACAAATTCCATGGTTGAAGAGTTCATGTTGCTTGCCAATATTTCTGTGGCACAAAAAATTAACAGTGAGTTCCCAGAGTTTGCCTTGCTCCGGAAACATCCTGCTCCTCCCCCATCAAATTATGACATCCTTGTGAAGGCTGCAAAGTCCAAGGCAAGTTTATACCATGTTAATTAAGTGAATTAATTAAAAGAGGCTGTGGGTTTTTTCTCTGATTGGCCACTTACCCAAGAATATGGGTTTGAAAATGGTGTTTTGAAATTGCTGGTACTTGTAACAAGATTAAGTGTACTTCTAGGTGAAAGGAAATATTTTGTGCTTTTAAAACCCTTCCTTCAGTAAAGAAAGCAAATCACTCTGAAAGTCTTTCCTGTTGTAACTCTTGTGAGTTGTATATCTCCTCTCCAAGCCACATGCTATTTTTGAGCCAGTTTTTGGCTTCAGATCACATACATTATTGATGTACTTATAAATTGGTCAATCATATTAAATAACATATCTCTCTTAAAGAGCCAGGAAGTAAGAAAATGTGTCTATATGTGTTTATGGTTTCCATCCTCTCTGTAGATCTGCTAGAGGTTAATTTAGCCTGAAACAACTCTGATTTAATAAACAAGTCTGAACTGAAAAATTACTTTTCCAGTTTCAGGGTTTTTTTATTTGAGCTAATTGTTCTAACTTTCTAGATGTTGTGATGTGCAGTCATATTTCCTTTCCCCTCAACTATTCACACACATGCACAACCCTGTGTTTTTTTTTAGAGGCTGGAGAGAAACTCCCATATTCTATCAGTGCAAGATCAATAGATGCGCCTAAACTCAGCCCATTTCAATTTCCACTCCTGTAAAACTGGAATAGTCATTATCATTTCATTTTTACTCTGAAACTTATTATTATACTGTTTTATTTGGAAAGCTAAATTCCTATGCATAGACAAATGTTCTTTTAGTAAACCGAAGTGGCTTTTCACTATGACACAACTATCATGATTAGATATTAATGTGCTATGTTTTTGTCACACTTTTAAAAATAAATATGTAATTATTTTACCATAATTTGGTCTCTAGATCATGCTTTGTGTTCAGTGGTTTACATAAAGGAAAGAACATTCAACTGATCTTATGATGTGTTACGGGAAATAAAATGCATTCTCTATTTTCTTCTACCTACCTGAATTTTTATCAGTGAACACTGGCAAACAAGGAACAAAAATGTCATATAGTTGGTTTTACAAATTAGTTTTCCAAGTATAAATTTTAATAACTGTGGAATAAGTGCAACAAGGTTGATTACTGCTTAATCTTAGTCAATGAAGGGATGGAAAAATCAAAGGAAATAAGGAACTTTTTAATATTAACAAAGTAGGTCTTAATTCTGGATGGATTTATTCTCTGAATTGCTAGGCTACTGACTTTTCATATTTTGCATAGAGTACTAGTAATAATGAGGGAGGGACCTGTGCATGTGTGGATTTGTCTATCCATATTTACTGGTAAGAGTGGCATTCAGTGGGGTTATTCGGTGTTACACCTGTGCCAGCTGCTAAGATTAGCATGGATGTGGCTGTACATTTCTGCTTATACTCTGCTAATATTTGCAAATAATACCTGACCTTTTTTATTTTTTGATTCCCTCCTTCCAGAACTTGGAAATTAAGACAGATTCAGCAAAGGCTTTAGCTGAATCATTGGACAAAGCTGAATCTCCTACATTCCCGTATCTAAATACACTGCTGCGAATTTTGGCCACTCGCTGCATGATGCAAGCTGTTTATTTCTGCTCTGGAATGGATAATGATTTTCATCACTATGGTTTAGCCTCACCTATTTATACCCACTTTACCTCACCTATTAGAAGGTATCTTTAATTTGTGAACCTTTCAGAGAACAGAAATAAGTAATTTTTTTGTGAATAAATTCTATTTTTAAATTGTGATGTTGTGCATTTAAAAGATACTGTTTCTGTTCAGTTTTACATCTCAGTTGAAACAGCGATGGCTGTAGATGGTTATCAGTCTTCATAGATGCTCCCAGGTTCACAGCCTATGACTCCTAAGATCAAATAAAATCTTTAAAAAACTCATAATAGAAATATATCCCTAATGCATATCTGGAATAAAATTGCACTTTGGGATCAGTTAGCATTGTGTAAGTCAGCAGAGGTTAAGGCAGAGTTTGGTCTGTTATTTTTCAGAGGTAAGCTGTGTTTAAATTTTGGGACTGTATTTTACATATAAAAGCATTGCTGATTTGAAACTTGCATTGTAGTTAAATCGTACACCTTGGAAAATTGGAGGTTTTTTCTTCTTTTCACCAAGAAGTATTCACGGAAAATAATTGTCATATTTTTTTCTCCTCAGGAACATTTCAAGTGAAATCTCTCTTACAGGAGGATTAAAATTCCTGTGCATTTGTGTGGACAATTTATGGAGCTTCTAGGAATCTTAAGTTTTAGTTGCTTACAAATGCATTAAAAAGCTCCTTGTTGAAGGTCTATTAGAAGTTATGTACAAAGATGTTAAAGTGTGATTATACTTTGCAGATCAATAGTATTGAAACACCATTCTATACTAAATTTGGTTAAGTCATGTACTGTTGAGTACAGGCTCTTGTACAAAGAAGCAGCAAAGTACAGGCTCTACTGGTAGAATATAGTAGAGTTTATGTTGGAGAATGGTACAGTTCATGCTGGCTTTGCAGAGTGTATCTTTGGTGAATGAAAAGAGTGGTCTTGAATTAATACAGGGAGTTACCAGCACACCATCATTGCAAAAATGTTTTGATCTAGAAGAGTCACAAAACCAAAATTATATTCAGATATATATATATTTTTTTAAAAGTATGTTTTGATCATTTAATCTCATCTATGCAGGTATGCTGACATTATAGTACATCGACTTTTGGCAGTGGCAATAGGAGCAGACGATACTTACCCAGAACTTAGAGATAAACATAAAATAGCAGACATGTGTAAAAATCTCAATTACCGACATAAAATGGCTCAATATGCACAAAGAGCATCTGTTGCATTCCATACACAGGTAAGGAGTTTTGATATGTGAGGATTAACTGTGGACTATTTATGTTGATTTTAAAGGCAGAGAGGGAACATTGAGTTGTGCTTTGTAGAGCAAAACTAAGCGAGTAAGAACAAGGGCTGCTTCTTTGAGGAAAAGCTTCAACATGGTGTTGCTGGCGCTGAAAGATTTAGAGTAATGGCATCTTGTGGATTCTTTTTACTTTGTTTTATGTCAATATGATGTATGCTTAATACTACAGTAATTTTATAAAAAGTTTATGGGATTCCTTTATTCTGCTTTCAATATGTGGTGCGTAATAGTCACTAAGTATAGATTTGTATTTGAATGTTTTCATTTTTTTAAGCCAGTATATATGTAATACAAAAGAGAATGTTCTAGTGCTTTTATTCTTATTCATGTATTTTACTTGTTACAGCTGTTCTTCAAAAGCAAAGGAGTAGTGAATGAAGATGCATATATATTATTTGTAAGAAAAAATGCAATTGTGGTTCTGATTCCCAAGTATGGGCTAGAAGGAACAGTCTTCTTTGAAGAAAAAGGTAAACCAACACCAAGACTGGATTACAATAATGAGGTATGTTAAATGCCTTTATTTTTTTTATTTGGTAAGTGAGCAGAATGACTAAAATCTAGGTGGTTTTAGAGGGGTAAGAGAGGCTTTTCTAAGCCTCTGAACATTCAGGAGTCATTTATGTTAATTTATATTCACACATAATAATTTCCTACAAAAATATATATCTGTAAAAAAAACATAAGCCATTTTAAGCAGTGAGTATTTATACAAAATTTGAACTTTCAGGTACCATCACTGACTGTGGAAGACACAACATTATGTGTATTTGATAAAGTTAAGGTGAACATTATGTTAGATGCTTCCAACATCCAACATCAGAAAATTCAGATGGTGTTGGTAGAACCAAAGGTAAGGCACAGCATTTGTGGTTCACAGAAATCATATTACTCTTCCGTAGTGTTAAAAAATCAGCGTATGGTAAAATTGAAGTTTAAACCAGGAGAAAAAAACCCACTTAGCAGCAGATTGTTGCGATTGCTTTGCAGCCACTCTCGAGAAGACACAGGTCTGCTTTCACTGGCTGTTGAAAAGAATAAAGGGCTCTAAATTAAATTTCCTTCTGGGCCCATCAGGGTTATTTCCACTGATGGGAAATGTGATGATTTTGCTGAAGTAGTATCTTTTGAATTTCATGGTTCTGTAATCAAATCTCCCTTTTGAAAACCTGCCAAAACTCAGTCAGATCATCTTTGCTCCAGTAAGTTACGCTGTAACTGCAGTGGGCGGCTCAGAAGGGAACTATATAATTGCTGGCTGTAAATGGCAGTCCTTTCTTAAAACTACCACAATATAAAAATTCCCCTT
Source organism: Ara ararauna (assembly GCA_028858755.1). Classification (NCBI taxonomy): domain Eukaryota; kingdom Metazoa; phylum Chordata; class Aves; order Psittaciformes; family Psittacidae; genus Ara; species Ara ararauna. Next base: position 91,499,238 of record CM054378.1, read on the forward strand.
TCATAGTGTGGTAAGAACCGTAGTGTCCTAATAACTGTGTCTCTGGTCTTCAGACTTGCCTGTTCTAGCTTCTTAGTACATCTGGGACATGGGTTTTAACCTGGTCTCACACCTTGGGTCTGCTGAGTATTTTGCATGCCATTGAATACTTTCATTAAGTTACATGTGACTTGGTAAACAGATGGCTCAGTAATTGAGTATCCATAATCATGTAGGAAAAAGAAAATCCAAAATAAGCAAGAGGTCCTTGTTTTTGCAGTCAAACATTATAATTTCTCTGGTTTTGCTGAGAAATTACCTGTTTTCAAATGCATCTAAATATACTTATATTTGAGCTGTTGTATAGGCTTGAGTTAAAGGCAGCCCTCATGATCTCAAAAAGTGGGGTGTAGATAATGCAGTCTGTAGTAGAAAGAAACCTTGCATCCTGCTGTGCATTCTCATGCTGAGCTGCCCACTGCCTGTGCTCACCAGTCAGGATTTGTCCAAGCTGCTACTGAGGGACACACTTTGTTCGTTGAGAATGGACACATACTAGCGCTAATAAAAACTGGCTTCTCTTCTTCTTGTACTAATTTTTGTGAAGGTCCCTTTTTCTACAACAAACCAAATACTGTAATTTTAGCTTTTCCCTTGACACAGGAATGGCCATACTAGTTAAGACAAAATACTTTGTCATCCTGACCGTCAGTTACTAGTCCTCCTTCTTTGTAAGGAGTGAGTACAGGAGTCAAATGCATATACAGTGATCATTCCCTTTGTGTCCATTCCAAGCTTCCAGCAATTTGCAACTTAAATACACAGCTCACCTTGTATGAAAAAGTGCTTGACCTTTCATCTGTTTAAAACCTAATGCTGTTACTTGATGACATACTGTGTTTCCTACGCTGTGAAAAATAGTCTGGTATTCCCATGTACTATACTTATGCCACCCAATTCTATATACTTCTTTTAGCTCCTCCTTTACTGGAAACCTTCGCATCTTTGATGTTCTTCATTGTTTTTATGGTGTTATAGTTCTCTTATATGATTTTTTTGAGCTAGGAGCAGCAGCACATACATGATGCTTGCGAGCACACCATAGATCCATACAGAATCACATACGTACAGAGATTAGGTACAGAATTGTCTGTGTTGTATGGTGTTATGTGGGAACACTTTTCATCTTTCACTCCTAGTACCAAGACCAGTTTTAAGCAGCGAGTTTACACACACCACTAGTTGCTAGCTGACAGTTTTACACTTGCTTTTAGAACTCTTAGATAGACTGTTATCTAGCCCTGGCGTTAAAGGAACACTTTCTGTTACCCACTTTGTTCTAAATCTTAATTTTTTTTAATTTTTTTATTTGTCAGTTTTCTTGATATTGGTCTTAATTTTCTTGAGTGCTTCAAATACATTTCGTTACCTGCTTTAGGCTTCTATTATCACCCAGCTAGCTACTGATGGAGATGCAAGGAGGAGTTTCCTGCCTCTCACTTAGATTCTTTTATTGCTTTTCTCAGAATTTTTTGCTTGCCTCTTTATTTTAATTTTGCATTTATTCTTCATTTGGACAAGATTTTCACTTCTTTAACTGTTCTCTTGAAATTTTATTGATAAATGGCATGTTCTTCCTCCAAGCCTTTTTTAAATTCCATCTCACTCTCGAAAGCATTTTGCCTTTTTGCAACCCCCTTTAATAAAATCTTCATTAAATTCCCTATTGTTGCTCATATAATTCATTTTAAGGTTTGGGATTTTTTATCTGTATTACAGGGATAGTTCTGTGGGCAACCTCTTAAGCAGGTCCTCAGGCATAGAGTTGTTTTCTCCCTGTTCATGGGTTCTCTGACCAGTTGCCCAACAAACAGGCCTTTACACCTAGAAACATAGGCTCTCTCTAGAGCCTTCTTGCGACACTCACTCACTGAAGGTAATTTATTGTTGCTATCTGTTTTCACAGCGTCTCCAATACTCTTCAGCATGTCATAATAGTTGCCATCCTAACTAGCTGACCAAAACCATAACCTTCGGCTTATGGCGGTGGGTTTAATGCATAGGTGTCTGTGACATGCTCACACAATTAAATGATTATTCCTTCTACTGGTATACGCTGTTGTCACTTCCATGTCATTTGTAACCTGATATTGAAGTCCTAGTGATTGGCTTCCTTGCATCAAGCTTCTTAAATGCCTGTTACCTTCTCTCATCGGACATTAGTTTGCCCAGAAACCTAAGTGTAGAGGAGAATACATGTGTATAGTCTTGGTCCAGCTATCTTATGGATGCTCCTTAAATGAACTTATACTTCATCACAGCTTGCTTTGCTCTCCTCTCTTTGAATACCTGGCCTGGGTTCAGCAGTAGCAGTCATTTTTCTCCTTCTTAGTAGCTGGTGCAGTGCTGTGGTTTTGACTTTCGGCCTGGGAACAGCGCTGATAACACCAATGTTTTTAGTTCTTGCTCAGTAATGTTTACACTGACTGAGGGCTTTCTCAGTCTCATGCTCTGCCAGGGAGGAGGGGAAGCCAGGAGGAAGCAGAGGCAGGACACCTGACCCAAACTAACCAAAGAGGTATTCTGTACCACAGCATATCATGCCCACTATATAAACTGGGGGAAGTCAGCCGGGAGGGTTAGATCACTGCTCGGTCAGGCTGGGTATCGGTCGGCGGGTGGTGAGCGGTTGTATTCTCTTCCCTTGTTATTCCCCTTATCATTATTATTACTGGTGGTAGCAGTAGTGATTTGTGTTATACCTTAGTTACTGAACTGTTCTTATCTCAGCCCGTGGGAGTTACATTCTTTCGATTCTCTTCCTCATCCCCCTGGGAGCAGGGAATGAAGGAGGGGGAGTGAGCAAGCAGCTGCATGGTTCTAGGTTACTGGCTGGGCTTAAACCACAGTGTCCATGCTCTCAGAGAAATCGTAGTGTGCTTCCTGGTGACCTCTTTAAACACAATTAATTCTCTATCAGCATACAGGCTTTTCTCTATTGCTGTTGTTCCTTGCTTTAGAACTGGTTTCTATTTATTTCCAAAGTTTTTACCATTTCTGCCAAAGCTAAATACCTTCTTGCAGTGCAGTGTCCAGAGCCTGACAGGCACAGTACTGCAGGAAACACTGTGGTCATGACTTTTAAAAGCAAAATGGAAATTGTGAGGTTAAGGTCCCTTTTCACCTCTCACTCATACTCCTGTCACTTTGGGCAGCAGAGGTGGTGCTGCTGCCCTTTCCCTGAGCTCTTCCCAGCTTTTCCTGCAGCTGAGTGTTCCTGCTGCGAGTGTTGCATGATGGTACACGCTCCTTTAGGGGACTAACAACAGAGTTTTCTGATGTTGATGCAGTGTTTGTAAAAGGTCTGTGCAAGTGAACTCAAGTTTCATCATGAAGTTCAAGTTAAAATTGAGTTAAAAGTTTTCTGACTTCCAGTGCTGTTCTTACTGTAGATACAAGGAAACGATGCACCTGCAAATCTATCTACAGAGACAAGCAGCAACGATGAACCAGAGAAGAAGAAAAGGAAGCTACAAAAATAGTTGGATATTAAAGTTAATAGGAAGTCACACATGAATTCTTGTATTTACGGTTTTTTTTCCCCATGGACAAAATGCTAGAAACAGATTGTTTACTTTTAAATACACATTTTAATAATTTGTAAAACTGGTTTTTTTAAAAAGTAACTTTTTAATGAGTATGTATGTGTGTATGCAGCAGAACAGTAGTTTTAAAACCATCTCTATTTTAATGTATGTCTATAGTTTTGTCTCATGGGTGAAAATAAATGCTTCTGCCCAGTGAAGGAATAGTTGTATTTTATTTTTTAACAGCCTTAAGGCCATGCAAGAGCCTGACAAAAGTCTGTTTTTTCAATCTGCCAACAGAACTTACTCTTGAATGACAAAGGCCATAGCCCCATACTGGCAAGTTACAATTATTAGTTAGTTAGAATTCTCATTTTGTGCCTTGAACTGCATGGTTAGAGGCAAGCCACATCTCCTATGTAATCATAAAGCATATTTTATGTGCTGTGAGGACTGATGTAGACTGAGTGTGCTCCTGGGCTCAGTGCTGAACTCTCATCACAGGGACCCCAAGGTAGTTTCTGAGTTCTGCATGTTTGTTTCAATGAAGCTGTCCCTCCAAAGAACCTGGGACAAGAGTAGTTTTCATTGACTGGTTCTGCTCCAGTCAGTTCCAGGCTCTCAAAGCCAAGAGACTGCAGTCCCACATACTACAGGTGTTCCTCAGCCATCTTTGGAGAGTTACAGCTCACAAACTTCTATACTAGTCACTTGGTACTTTCCTTGGTAAGGAGCAGGTCACAGTTGATCAATATGGGGTTGTCACCTGGCTGTAGTTACTCTGTCATTGTAAAGGGATGAATCAAGTTTATAAAGCATGTATTTACATAAGGCACCAAAAGGAGACAACAAACTCCAACAGAAACCACCACTATCCCCCCAATGTGATGTTTGAATCCTAGTACAGTTTGGGAGGAAGGGACCTTATAAGCTCATCCAGTTCTGACACCCCTGCCATGGGCAGGGACACCTTCTACTGGACCAGGTTGCTCAAAGCCCCATCCAACCTGGCCTTGAACACCGCCAGGAATGGCGCATTCACAACTACTCTGTTTCCCTGTCTCGCCACCCCCAGCACTAAAGCGCTGCTTCCCAGTATCTACTCTTAACTCTACCCTCCTGTCACCACTATAAAAAGCTTCAGACACTTGAGAAATAAAACTGTTTCAAGACAGATGTGCAGAGCAGAGGCTCTCTCACTGATACCATGTGCTACAACAACTGAGATCAGTTTTCACCTGTGTGTTTGAGAGCAGAAGTTCATGGAGCTCCTTCCCTGACCTCCTGCCTCTGCTCCTCAACACCCCCCACCCAAACAGTGCACACATATGGGTGTTAGTGGCAGGATTAAAAGGAAAGATGCTGCAAAACATAGCAAAGAAATAAATACCAGCTAGGTGTGAAAGAGATGTCTTTATTCTGTTTCACTATTAAATGTATAGTTAATACATTTATGTTAAAGGACTCTCCTTAAAACTACTGTAATTAATTTAATGTAAACAATGACCGTTTTGTGCAACATGTGCCAACCAACATGTGAAGTACAACCAGAGAAACAGAACGATCAAATGATTTCCATGGTAATTTGCACAGCAGGTTTCTTATACAAAGCAGTTACACAAACATCATGAAAACACATGCACACTTTCATAAAATAAATAACTTCCATCCAATTGAAGACTAAAACAGGACAGAAAATACAGGCAACTTATTTGTGGGGATCCTTAATTCTCACATTCACTCATTTCTGCTGTTACGTTTCCCTTACCTTTAAGAAAACACTTCTACAGGGTGCAGTTAAGTAGCTTAGCAATTGCTTTTATTATCTGCAAATACTCTGAAAGCCTCTGATCATGGAACATATCAAGAATCAAAAATTTTAATTAAAAAAATAAAACCTAATCTTAAGTATAGCTGTTATGGTGAACAGTTCAGAAACAGATCATCATTTGGGCCACCCTGCTTTTCATCTTCCCCTTTACAGTAACATTATTCCTACCTTTAGTAATAACACTTGCAAAAATAAATCCTTTGTACAGTCTGGAGATCTGAAATTCAAGAACTGTTCTATCCATACACCACTTGCACAAGTCTCAGGCCTGAGGCATTTGGTTATAATGCTACCCCAATTCTGCTTGCACCTCCCCTTTTGAGATTTTCAGAAAACATCATCCATCACCTTCAAATTTAGGTCTGACCTGTGAACTGTTCTGGGCTTTGGTACAAGCTTTTCTGTGGCCTACAGAATAGAACAGGAAGCCAAACTTCCACCCAGAACCCTGGGACTGGGTGTCCTCGCTACGGACAGAGCGAAGGCTTCTTCACACGGAACACTCCACTGGCATAGACTGTTGTCTTTGATTAATGCAATAAAGTTCACACCAGAGATGTAAAAACATAGAGCCTGGAAACTGCAGAATTTCCCCTGTCTCCTCTTCATTGTCACTAGGGCTACAACATTATCATATTGATTCCCTCCCCACCTCCACATTCACATTTAGAACTTCCAGAAGGTTCTTTTAAACAAATCAAATTTAATCACATCTGATTTGATTAGGTAAAGGAAGTTCTGGGCTTCCAGACCCTCCTCACTCCAGTACTTCAGTGGTTTTCTTGACAGTATCAAGACTTTGTTTATATTAATACTTTTTGCAGTAAGTGCCATACAAAAGTTAATTATATCTCTAAATGTTTATCTATTAAATATTTTGGCAATTTCTGTAAGCAACCTAACAGTTGCTTACAGTATAGTAAGCAGTACTGGGAATTAAACATAAAAGGGAAGTAAAAGTGTCATGATTTACTAGTAGCAAGGCTGCACCACTCTCTTAATGAGGTACTGAGACCAATTAATCTTCTTGCACCTTCTTACATCCCCTCAAAAGGGTACTGGAGCATTAGTTTGGACAAAGTGCTCTTAGGAGACACTGGTGGAGTCAGGTCATCCACTTCAAGATTAGTAGGCTTCTTTGGGCATAAACTTTATTATTAATAAAATTAGACTTGGGGTTTGGGTTTTTTTAATTGTGGAAAGTACATAACTTCCATAACTAGAATGGAGTTTTCATGCAGCTGTTCACAAGGAAAGTCTATTTAAGAACTAGCCTGGTATTAAAATCAAAGGCCCGTTTTTTAACAGTTTGCAGTCTACTGTAAAAACATACCTGTATTCCAGGGACCTGTTTCTGGGCCACTAATTTTATTCTTTCCTCATGAAGTCAGAGCTGAGTTCCATCACTTTTCCATTAGACTGACATGGACACACACCCCAGCCCTGCTCTCCTCACACCCCGAGCAGTTCACTCCTGTCCAGCAACTCTTTCTTGGCACCACTGCTAGCATTCCTGAAGCCACACAACACATCTAATCAGGGAAAAAGCAATCAAATGAAAACCAAACACTCCTTTTTCTCTCCCCCAAAGAAGAATTTCCCTCATGCCTTTTTAAAGTTGTGTCTTAAAATGTAGGGGGTTTTGCAGTTACACTGGCTCCTATGCAAGTTACTCCAGGTTTGCTCAGCCTATCTGAAATACTCTTCAAGCTTAAGTTAGGTCCAACCTTTCAAAACAAGGCTCCTCATGGAATCTATCCTAATCACTGAAAGAACACAATTCCAAAAAACAAACCTACTGCGCTTTCTTTATACCAAGTCTAGCTGCCTTAATTTTCAAAAGGGTTGCTTAATAATACCAGTACATTTGTTAATAAAACCTAAAGAATCCCACATTATTTAACCCCCCCTTAATACATACCAGACAATTTACTACATTTGCATTAAAAACCCCACATAGTATGTATAATCCAGGTAACTGAGGTCATATACATAAAAATTTATTAGACATCACAATTTAATCTTCTCCATCACAGAACTACGTATCATTTTCGCAGAATCCCTGAACTTGATTTTCATTTTGATGTTTCCAGGCAGAAACGTTGCAAGTTGCATTTTGACCAAATACTGTACAATGTGGTTTTGCTTTTTGGAAACAGGATTGCTTCTCTGGAGATTTTGCTCTCAGCAACTGATTGTCCTTATGGTTTGAAACAGAAACCTCCTAGGTTAATAAGGAAAAGTTAATTTTAAACCCATTTTCACAAAAATTCCCCCAAAGAAACAGGATCCAAACTTCCTATTGGAAATTTTCTAATTATAATTAATACTTTAACTTCCCATCTCTCCCCTTCTGAAATGTAAAAGAAATGAAAGATGTTGCCTCTGCAGAAATCTTTGCTCTCAGCAAGAACCATCTCCTCTCAGATCGCACATGCTCTGAACAAGCCAGACTGGATTCTTTCAGCCAGCAGTGCCCATGCTTTTTGGTTTTGTTTTTTTGTTTTGGTTTGTTTTTTTTATTCTCTATGGGTTCTCTGTTGTGAGAGTTGAAGGAAATACTGAATGCCACTGCACTTAAATCCCATTCCAAAATGCAAAGTTGGGCTTAGTCAGGATCTAGCAACTGAAAAACTAGCAGTGGGAGAAGTCAGCTGCACGACATAGGTGAGTCCCTAGGACAGGTTTGAGACTAGGCAACTGATACTTTTAAGTACCTTCACATGTATAATCCATGTCCAACAGGGTGATTGGGGCATGACCTCAGAGTAGATGGGTACTTCTAGAAGTTTAAGATAAGATATCATCTATTCTTCCTGTAAGGGCACATTTACCCTTATCTTAAATGAGCAGAGTTCAAGATTTCATAGAATCATGTAATAGTTTGGGTTGGAAGGGACCTTGAAGATCATTGAGTTCCAACCCCCTGCCACAGGCACAGACATCCTCCACAAGACCAGGCTGCTAAAATCCCCAGTGTGGCCGTGAACGCTTCCAGGGATGGGGCAGACAAAACTTCTCTGGGCAAATGGACATTTGATGTCCATGGTCTACAAGGCACCATCAATCTGCTCCTTACCTCGTCAGACTACTGGCTATTAGCATGTCAGATACAGAAGTGAAGTCAGGGCTAAATAGGCTTTTCATAATCTGTTACTACTAGTCAGTACTCTCCTTCAAGGACTGTAAATGACGCTAAGTAGTAGACCATAAGCTACTAAGTTTGTAAGACCACAATTGCTAAGCAAGATGATCTTTGCTCTCTCCTTCAAAGAAACTAGCCTTGCTTCCCACTCTCTAGAAGTGAGACACTTTCCCATCAATCACAAGAGCTTGGAAGCCTTGCTAGGTATGTGCTGTCTTTTGTAATTTATTTAGTTTTAAGATAGGTCAAAGGGCTTGTAATCAAAACACTATCCAAGCAGAAAGTTCCTCACAAAGTCAGCATTGCCAGGTATGGGGTAGGAAACTCAAGGCTAGTTTATAAAAACAACAAGTAGCATACAAATTTCTCCCCAGAATGTGCCTCTCCACAGCCACACATCTAAAAATTTTCTAATAAAAAAAGCAGCAAGAACAGAAACAAGAGACAGACTTGAGCCATGAGCAGCCTCACAACTACCTCTCATGCATATACCTGTTTCCTCTGAAACTACCTCTGCCTTTGTCATAGAATACATTAATTTTACTGCTATTTTTTTCTGTACTTACTCCTTGTTTTCAGCATAATACATGAAATGATGCTACCTTAACACAGTCTCTATAATCACCTGACAGTCTCTCCCCTCAGGCTTCCTGAATCTGAGTAAAATAAGGAACAGATGGTTCAGGTGGGAAGCCTGTCAACTTCTGTATCTTATCACAATTTAACGCCTACCTTTGTTCTAAGCAGCTGAGATTTATTCTGAAACACATTAGTGTTCACATCATTTTCTCTGCAACTGTTTTGGGCTCCCGCAGTATCCATAATGCTGCTTCCACAAGTCTGTGTATTATAACCACTGTCGACCTAAAATCAAGAAGCAGGGCTTTAAAAATATACTGCAATTTAACACCAATATACCCCTCAGATAATCAAATGCAAGTCCTATCAGGTAACAGAACTTAGTCCCACAAACCAACTACCATCAGGTAATAACAAAAGCAAACTGTAAACAGGTCTGTCAGAATTACAGAATCATAGAAGAGTTTGGGTTGGAAGGCACCTTCAAAGGTCATATAGTCCAACCCCCTGCAATAAGCAGGAACATCTTGAACTAGATCAGAATTATTTTGGATTAAATGTATTACTGTACACAGTAACACAAAAATTGCTATGCTGACTCCACTGCAAGAGGAAAAAGGGAATGGGGATGAAGAATAAAAGTCACAATGCCACCTGCATGAAGCATCTATTAAGAGAAAATAGACAATTACTTCCAGAATAGCATACATATTAGAAGTGATTATGTTGAGCTCAGTTTTAAAGATTTTTATTTTTACCTGAATACTACTGTTGTCACAAGGAATTGCACTGCTTTCTGCAAGAGGTGACATGAACACACGAGAGTTTTCAATACTGAAAGTAATCCCTGTCATAAAGCTGGTCATTGGTGCATTGCTATTGCCAATTGCTTCTTTTATCCAAATGTTTTCCTCTGACACTTCAGCTATGTCAGCCATATCTACAGTATTATTTTCTTTGGAGCCTTCCATATCCTGAAATGATGACAGCCTTTGATGACAAGCTTCTGAGTGATCTGGTGTAATAGACACAGTTGCTACCACAAGATGTGTCCCATGTGTAAAAGTATCCCCATCTTGCTGGCGCAAGGTTATTCCATTATCTATTTCTGGGAACCGAGCTTCTGATGGAGAAGCATTCTCCTTGTCTTCCTCATTCTCACCGTGGTTCTCAACAGCAATCGGTATCCTAATGACAGAAGTCTGAAACTGGGTAGTTCTTCTGCATGCTCCAAGTCTCATAGGAGAAGACTTTTGAATTGGAGAACAACCATCTATATAAGGACTTCTTGTAGCTGGGGGTGTCATTTTATTTGAGGAAGAAGGAATATCTGGAGAACAAAACGTGAATTTTCTTTGGTCTGTAAAAAACAAAATTATTCTGTGAGATACCAGGTGGAGGTAAAGTCATCATCCTCAAAGCCCTAGGGTCTTTTGAATCATTACAGCCAACCACACAGCATTTCATTGACCACTGTCTCCTTGCTCCAAGGCTGCCTTAAAAAAAAAAAAAAACGTAAAAAATAATCAAGAAACAAAAAATCCCCAAAACCAAACAACCCAACAAAAACCCCAAAACAAAAACACACCAGCACATTTAAACTATCACAATAAAGCCAAGATTTTACCCCACTTCTACCACCCAATTTGTTTCCCATGACATAGTTTGCTGTACTGGTGGCCTCACATTTTTCAGTATCAATACTATACAAAGGAAAATGTGTGAAGGCTGGCTCTGTGGCTTTTTTCAGAACAAATATCAATACACATGTTCTATAGGCATTTTAAAAAAAAAACAAAAAAAGAAACAAAAAACAAAACCAAAAGGGCAACAATACAGTTTTGAAGAATATCAAACAAGGAAGAAAACATCTATGCAATCTCCACATGAAATGCTATTGAAATACCCCAACACTCTCCAGAGTAAAATCATGTATAACCGTGGCATTAAGCCTTAACAGGTAATGTACAGAACAGGAAATACTGACATCTTCTAGAGCAATGAGGACACAGAATTGTTTGTGATTTCTTCACTAGTCAGTTCCTTTTCAAATAATCTTCACAGTCACATGATTTGAAAACTCAAGATAAACATTCTGTGTTCAACTAAATCAGCTTGGTCCAAATCAGATTATGACCTTACTAAATTCAGGCATACAACTTTAACACCCCTCCTCACATTAGACTAATCCTTTAAAGGTTGTGGATTTTTTTCATTCTTATTTGGTCTCAATTCCTTCTTCAAGAATAAACTGCAAAAAGCAGTTTTTATAATAAAAATATGCAAATCAAGAAAGAAACAATAATACATACACAGGTAAACCATACCTGATAGTGGTGTCTTTCTTATGTGAAAAGCAATTGGTGAAAAAGCAGGAGAACCATTAGGGACAGGAGATCCCTGTGGAAATGTGGGACTGGTTATACTTCCCAGACTGTAAACACTTGCTCCTCCCTGAATAGGACTTGATGAAATCTGACCCTTCGGTTTCAGAGGGAAAAAAAAAAAAAAAAAAAAAAAAAAAAGGCATATTTTCATGATGTAAATTTTGACTAATACGTAAATAGAAAAACTATTCTAACTAAAAAGCTTAATATGGCAGCACTGAGGAAAACTAATCCTGTACAATGGCAATCTCTATCATTAGTCCATCTTGAATATTCCGGTTGTAGCTCTTCACTTAACTTCATGCCTCCACAATAAGAAAAGAGCAGTGGACTTAAACTGACACATAATACCAAGTAAGACTGTAATATCCATTGTAATTAAGAACTATGAAAAGCTTTAACAGAGTATTAATACTATCTGTGTATACAGTTAAGTATTTAATCCCAACTTCTTACTCATATCAATACAGATAAGGGCCAAACACTATAAACATTCTAATGGAATCAGTGTTATCCAGATTTAACTCAGCAGCAGAAAAAATACTTTTACTTAAGCAAAAAGAATAGTGGTTGTGATCATGCTTAAGAGTATGATGCAAGAAGTCACTTCAACAGCGCTGTAGGAACATTGTAGGAATTCTTTACTAGGTTACCACAGTGAAGACTTTTTTTAAGCCACACTCTAGCTCAGGTAGTCTTTTTTTTCCATGTACTTCACCTGCCAAACAGAACAAACTGTACCACCTAAACCAGTTTAGCTGTGATAGATCCACCTGGGAATAAGATTCATCTGACTTAATTTAAAAAACAGACATTATGTTCTGTGTTCTAATAAATGTCTCTTTATCTGAAATCTCTGGCCAATGGAAAAGAAAAAAGCATATTTAGCACAGTATTCAAAGATCCACAAGTCATTTCCTCCACTATAAATGAGTTTAGGAGGTATAAGGGAAATAATTACATCACCTGTTCATATCAGCTAGAATTTTAGACAGCAGTTCATGGATTTAAACATGCTTTTTTATGTATACACATTTTATATATATATATAAAAGTATATATATAAAAAATGTTACAACATGCTTTCAGCAAATCTTGTACATGTATTGATTCCTACTTCCTTTTTGTAAAATTAAAGCATAATTCCTTCTGTACAAGAGAACAGCATCCCAGCATAATAGTTTGACATAAGAAGCCAGTGATATCATTTCAAAACTTTTTTTGTTCATGTTTTTTCTGACTTTGGAATCTGGAGAGGAAAAATAACCAACAAAAAAACAACTTGCAAAAAACACACCACCAAAACCCAAGCCACAAAAGCACCGTTTGGCCTAACACCTATGCTCTCATAAAGCAGTTGTAGCTTCCCCTTGTGAAGCCTGTTAGAACACACAATCAGCTTGCTCCAAGATCTACTCCTGTGCCATGTCAGTCACATCCCACTCAGCACCCAAACCAGCCTACTTACTGAACTAGGTGTTTCCAGAGGGCTTCTGCATCGAACTGGAGAGATGTCTATGGAACAAAGCACTCCAAGTGGCTGATTACCACATGGACTATGTGGAGAAATGGACAAACACTCAGACACACTTCCATTTTCTTCTAAAAACAGCTTTCTTCTGAGTGATGAAGAGCTCAGATTTCCCTGAGACTGATCTGAAAATTCATCAGTTCTGATATATTCACCTAGAAATGTCAGGGAGAAGTCATTTCCAGTAAGAACGCAAAAAAAAATTATATTACAAAGACATATATATCTAAATTAAAACATTTAATCCAATTTACCAGCACATCAAGTAACTAAGCTAATTTAGGCATCTATCCCAAAGGATCACTTGTTATCATTACAGAGAGTCCACTGCATCTACTAATGTTCCACTTCTGCCTATCATGCTTTAATACTAAAGTCTGCATTTAAAAAAATATATAAATATTGGCTAACATCTACTTACTGGCCTTTTCACATCTGTGCATTTCAAATCTGAGTTGTGAAAAACAGATTATTATACTACCCAAGCAAAACTAGACCTTTTTTAGGTCTCCCATATGTTTTGATGGCAATCATGATACACCATCCAAAGGCAAACCAGTCAACTCAAAGTCAAAGCAAAAAGCATACAGATGTTAACAAAGAGCCACTAAAATATGCTACAATTTACCATATCAGTTTTTTGGTTTTATTCTATTCTAAATGGATATTCCTTGTGGAATAAATTTTTCCTGAATATACAAACTATGCATTGATGGAAGCATTTGTTAAGATGAAATATGATAGCAATCAATATGGTTCTGATTTTCTGTTTTAATTTTGATGGCACATAATCAGGGGTGTCAATACAGGGATAGATGGGTGCAGTCAAAAACCTCTGAGCTACCTATACCCTCTATTCCCACACAGAAGCCCCTTGCCTCAGAAGCTGGCAGCAATTGCTTGATAAAGCACTTACAAACAGTCAGTTAATTTGGACTCTTGCCTCCCCATTCAGTGGTCAGAGATTTTTTTGCCATCACACAACTTCTAGTCACCACTGTGACTTAAGTTCAATGAAAGGTAAAATTAAATCATTGCTCTGCTCAAGGCAAAGTTGGACTATCAGCCTCATGGCCAGCAGTGAGAAGTTGAACAGCTCTAAGTTAAGTAAAGGCTCTTTTTGGGAAAGACAGGGGGTGCCTTCTGCTTTGCAGTTGCTCTCCATATCCCTCCTCTTTTATCTTTACGCCTACACTCAAAGCATATCATTTAAGTCAGCTGTCCCATAAAATATGCAGTAACTGTTTATTTAGACCACAGACTTAAACTTCCATTCATACATTTTCAATATTTCATAAGACAAGAAAACCCCAGCAAACAATAAAAATTTTCTATTTAGACATTCATAATTAAATTTTGATATGACACAACATACCTAGTATTTTCTCTAAATTAAAATCCACTGGCAAAGACAGTACTGTCTGACAAGCAGCTGCAACAAATAAAGCCAACAAAATTAGCTTGCAGTGACCTTTGACTAAAGCTGTAGAAACAAAAATCCACTTTCAAATTGCATTGTAATTAAGCCATTTAAGATACAGTTGCAATAAGGAAAAGTGTTAATTAAAGCTAGGATTCTGATTTGACAATTATGCACAGCACACTCAGTCCTAGAGGTAAACAAAACAAGGGCTGTAACATAAAAGCCTCTAGAAAGGCATTCTGAACTGAAATGTCTCTGGAGAAAATGACTCAAAAGGAAATGGGAGAAAATTCATCAAAATACCATGGAGAAAAGCATCACTTATTTATCTAAAATGAAACAGTTAAAAAAGATTTCTGCTATTTATGTTGCAGAGAAAATAATCAAGATTCTCTAACCCAAAACAATCCAACACATTAGAGGCTTCTCGCAATTGTAATTTACCCATAAACCTGAGGCTTAGATTCACTTTTTAATTCAGACAAAGTGCATGCACTGAGTTGGAAAAAAAGCACTCCACAGACAACTTTAGGTTTTACTTTGGAAAAAATATGAAAGATTGTAATAGAATTAAATTACTATGAGAAACAGATATTAAAAGTAATTGTACCATACACTACAATAAAAAAAATACTACCTTTTGAAATTAAAGTGCCATTAAAAAATGGGTTATTTTGCTTCAGAAAAAGCTTGTAATTTCAGACATTGTCTTTTACCCACCATTGCTTTTCCCAGGCTGCAAAGTTAAGTGTCTTCCAGTTGGAGAAAGGTTATTTAGATCTATGGCTGTAAAACAGATAAGAACTTAAATTTAAGCATGCATTGCATATAGTTTTGAAACCAAGCAGCAGTTAAGTTAAAAGAGCATTTAACACAATTAAAGAAAGGAGTACTGAAAAAGGTTGCCATTATAGCTGATTAAGAGAATTTCAGCACCTTTCTATTCAAAAAAGGCTGAGTGAAATAGCATCAACTTTGCCAAAATCTTTGTCTCCTGCAGCCTTCTCTACATTACATACATTTAAAACAAACTCAAGTTTGTGCTTAGCCAGACAAGCTGTGTTCAAGTAAAACTCATTTCCGGAAAATCATGCAGTTTGAACATGAAGACAAAGATGTAGAATCTGCTATTCTACTTTTTTACACAGCTAAAGAACATATTATACCATCTTCTTTCAGCACACACTTTCCCTAGGTCTAGGACCACGGCTTATATTCTCTGCCAAAGAACATAAGATGATCGTACAATTGACAAAGATGATCAAAAATGATCATACAATTGACAATTAAAAATACACTACCCACAAGCTGCATTTCCTTGATAAAAAATTATAACAATATAGCCTCTTCCAAATCTTGCAAAAATACCCACGTACTTAAAGTCTCCTACCAAACAATACTGAATGCAAACAATACTTTATAGCTGACATTCATCCAACTTGTAATACATTTACTATGTATTCTATTAGTTATATAGAAACTTTAATAACAGCAGGATTAATAATAAAATCTAATAATGGCATAAACAGAATAAACAGAACATCTACACTATGTACAGTGACAGCGAGCTAGCAGGACACAAAGAGAACAACAGGAATTTACAATGCAAGAAAGTAAAAATACAGAAATAACTAGAAAAATAAGTAAGTAGAAAAATACAGAACTCAGCTTCCCATATACTTATATTGGCAGGAAAGCAGTCAGGATAATTCAGAGGTGCAGCTACCAGAAGAATGAAGTAAAAGATTTGGCTATTACCAATACTGATGCAGCACAAGTTGTGTGCTTGAAGATAGGTTACAAAAGGAATTTAAGAACAGGAACCAAAAATAACAAAAAGGGAAATTGTAGAAGATTTTGAATTAAAAAATAATTTTTAAACAAACAAAGCACTCAGAGAGAACAGCTAAAAATCTACCAGTTGTGCCATCTTTTATTACTGGCTCTTAAAATTTAAATCAAAGTTGAAAAAAAATTATGCTTGATGATTTCTCCAAAAGCTAAGTCAATTATGGGTGACACACTGAAGCACCTTACATTTACCTGAATTAAACTGTGAAACTTGCTTGCCTTCATGTTCAGTCCAAGGAGAAGGAACTATGAGGCTTTTTGTGAAAAACTAGAGTAGAATAGAAACAAACCACCTTAGCACTTTTAAAAATTGAAGGCACTCAAAAAGTAAGTCATACCTTTTGCTACTCACAGATCTATATTTTTAAGAATTTTAACTCTTCCTTCCCCAAAATCTAAATCCCTTATACCCTGCAAATATTTCATTATTTCATGTCCAGAGAGGTTAAAGGAAAAAAAAAAGTGATTTAAAGACACCCCCCAAGTTCCTTATGACACATATCATCCCAGATCTTTCAAACCTGGAGTGAAAATTATGCAATCGTTTCATTTAACACTGATTACTCATTTTAAAAAGGGAATTGTCTCTACCATACTTATTGCACAGGAGTTTAACATAATTATTTTCAATTTTTCAATTTGTGGATTTTGACAATTAAGGTATTTTGCAGAACTGATGAAGAGAAAGTGAAAGGAAAAGAAATGGACAACCAAGGCTTATGGCAACCTTATCAAGTGTATTTGGCTAAACAGGTTACAGCAAAACATTTATGAGTACTGGCACTTAAGCCTCTTTCTTTGAACCGGAAACTATATCCGCTGTGGCAATCACACTCCAGAACACACTAATGTTGAGGAGATTAACATTATTACATAGCTTCATAAAACACATGGAAAATCCTGTTCTCACAATAAAAGACTCAAACCAAAAGAAAACAAAACAGCTTGAAACACCCAACTATTAAAGGCATAATTTTTATGAGTCATGATTTCAAGCTGTTCAGCTGAATAAATCATTAGTTTATGCCTAACAAAGAATAAATATCCCTTTTAATGCAAATTTAGAACAATGGAGCATCTTTGCTGCAGGTCAACTACCTAGCACCTTTATGAAATCATAAACCATTTTTTTGTTGATACAGAAACTCATAATAGCATGATACAATATGAAAAGATCAATAACACTGTCATAACCTTATTTTAATTGAAATAGCACTGAAGACTTGAAACACTTTTCCTTCTCTGCTAGACAAATTGATGGCAAATAGTAAAATGAAAACGAACAGAAAGAATTACATGCTAAAGGAAGTAAGTCTTGCCTCCAACTAAGCAGACTGCAGAAGAAACTAAAACAAAAAAAAAAATCAAGGTTCTGCTATATTTTTAAAAATGCAATAAAAGAAATTATGCTATCTAACACCAGAAGTTACTGTAAACCCTAACATACCCAATCATTTTTAAACTGAAATTAATTACTTTTAAGAATTATCTTACCACTACATTCCCACAAGCCAAGCAACACAAAAGAAACAGTATCCGCTGATTTGACCTACAGGTGTATGAAAGAAGATGGGAAGAAAAAGACCACATGGGTTCCAACTACATCTGCAAGTGACGAGGACAGAAAATTACTTTCTTACTGACCAGTAAAATATAATAGGGTTCTGGTTTTTGAAATCCTATAATATATGTGGATCTTTTTTGCAGGTATGTAGCTAAAGCAAACAAATACTTGATAGCATAAAAGTTTTATTACCTCCTCAATGGCTTTTTGCCTTCTGTCTTCTGTCTCCTTATCAATTCTAAGTGACAAATGAAAAACAACTCAGTTATCAAAACCATCACATAATTAGAAAAAAAAAGTCAATTCTAACTATGTCAACTTTTACAGATGCTTAAGAGAAACATTATAAATGAAATTGCACTAAAGAATAAATCTTACTTTTTACCGTTATGTGCAATAATCTCATGCTATAAATCTAGAAATATGATGCATTTATCTGTTACTCCAGTTCATTTGAAAGATCTGTACCATTTTTAAGTACATATTTGCAAATCTTCTATTTATTTCCTGTACCAGTAAGTATTATTATCTGGATAAAAAACAGACAAAAAAATCATAACTGGTCTTTCAAAATAGTAACAGAATCACAGAACGGTTTAGGTTGGAAGGGACCTTAAAGATCATCTAGTTCCAACCCACCTGCCACATGCAGGGGCGCCTTCCACTAGACCATACCTCCAAGCCCTATCCAACCTGGCCTTTTACACTGCCAGGGATGGGGCAGCCACAGCTTCTCTGGACAACCTGTTCTATTGCCTCACCACCCTCACATTAAGTCCAACCTGTACCTTTCAAAGAGTACTGGCTTGCCTAGCTAGCTTTCTCAGCTCTGCCCTTCTGCAGGAGTCCCAAAGACCAAAAAAACCTACACTTCATAGGTGTTGGTATGGAACACTCTAAGATAAACCATGTTGTGACAAGGAGCAGAAGAGGTAGCTTGGAAACAATCACTGGCAAGACATTTTCTTGCTTCTGTTGATTGCTTTTATCTGGCTGTCTTCCAAACTGCAGTCAGAGTGGATCAGCAATTCTTAACATTAAAAAGAGTGACACAGAGGCAGCTTCATCTAAATATTATATCCACATTAGGAACACATGAAAATCTATGTTAAAAGATTTGAATAAAAAGTCTTCACTGCTGCACTGAAATGTCAATAAAGCAAAAGAACAGTGTTCTAGTATTCAAGCAAGGTAACTGCATAAGAACAGATTGGAAGTTACCTATCATGACTCAAATACATTGCTTGGCGTTGAACATCTTCCAAGTCAATTTCCACAGGATTTATTACAGCAAGCTGATCAATAGACCATCGAAATTTTCCTGGTGTCTAAAAAGAGACATGAACATCTTAGTGCTTCCTAGTCTCAAAAGATAAAATAAAACCACAGGACAAATCTCAGTGGAACAATGCAGTCATAACTTCCATGTAGTTTCTGTCAGAGACTATCAAAAGAGTTTCCATTTAAAGTATTTATTAAAACAGTAAGTCAATAAGGCTTCTTTATCCTGGTAGCGGTATTACAATGACTTACAAGATAACATAAAGTAGAAGCTCATAGCTAGAATTTATAAACTGAAGCATCAAATTCTTTTCAATTTCTTAAGACAGATGGACTAAAGATAGAGAACTTGGGATAAAATTTAGTCATTTCTAGATTGCCATAATCAAAATTGAGGTGCCATGAAAATCCAGCATCTGCACCTAACTCAAATTATCCAAATAATAAAGCAGCCTTCCTTTCACCTCGCAGTTAAGACGACTTAGGATTTGCAACCCCATATGCATCTTGCAAAGTCTCCCTTGTGATGCCATACATAGCACACAACAAAATCAAATTCAGAAATAAAGCAGCTTCAGCCTTTTATTTAACATTTAATTACAAAATACTGCTCAAATATCTGTTTGAAAAATTATCTACCAAGTCTTGGTAGATCACTCATTAGCACAGAATCAGCTCTACTGCTTATCAGAAAGTAATTCCAACTGCTAGCCAGCATATGATTTACAACTAAAAAATGTTATATATACACAAAATCATCAACTTGATTCTGTGAATATACAAACAGCACATAACAGAAGTGAAATTATGTTTTACTCGAATCCAGCCATCTTAGCATGTAAGTAGGAACTGGAGTATTTTTCAGCTTTAGGCAGGACAAGAGCACTACATCCAACAACTGCCCTTTATCTGCTTTCAACTGGTTTTAGCACTTAGCAGATCAGAGGAAGACTGACAATGTTAGCATTCAAAGCAGCATACTCCTGTAATCAGAAGAAACACCAAATGCCACCAAAATTCTTTGGCTTAGCATATACATTAAAATACACTAAATAAAATACACCTTACAATGCATTTCAAAATGTTATCATTGCATTTCTACAGCTACACAACTAAAAACTAGATCTTACAGGTGAGGGTTTTGCTGATTTGAAGAGTGAAGGACTGGAAACAATCTGCTCCTGAAGAGTGTAATAATCACTAGGACTTTCAAAAGGATTCAGGATGGTGACTCGTGCTGGAGTTTCTGGCGTTATCTGCATTTTAGCTTCTTTTGTATCAGCCATAACACTAAGAGATACCTGGAAAAGAAAGAAAAAAAGTAAAAGGAAAACAAAAGGAAAACAAAAAAATAAAAGAAAAAAAAAAAGCAAAGAAAAAAGGTAAATATAATTTTGACATTTTAGGGTCATCCTGAAGGTTTTTAAAGAGCCAGAAACATTTATAAGACTAACAAAAGCAAAGCTGTCTTTGACGTGTTAAGCTAATAAATAAGGCTGATAAGAAAAATAACTAAAAATAAATAGAACCTACAAAAAGGAGAGAAGAAAGGGCACTAAAAAGCGATTTAAAATAATCAAAACCAAAACAAAACACAAAACCAAATAAACAAGCCCCCCAAAACGAGCGAACAAAAACACCAGAAGAAGCAAACAAGCGTTAAAGCCAAATATATTCCTCAAGGGCAGCTCATATACACCTAACCCTGGCATTCCAGGGCTTCAGAAATAAAAGCAGGTTGAATGGGACTTCAAGCAACCCGGTCTAGTGGAAGGTGTCCCTAAAGAGGCTGGAACTAGATGATCTGTAAGGTTCCTTCTAACGCAAACCATTCTGTGATTCGAAGATTACTAGAAAGTGGGTAGCACAAGGGTCAGTCTCCCTTCGGTGCCAGCCCCGCGTTGCCCAGAAGCTGAGCAGCCAGCACAGAAGCAAACGGAGAACCACAACGGCTGCCGGCCAGCAACTTACCCTGTTGGTCTACACTGGCCAAACCCTGAAACTTCTAGGGACAGGCAAATTATCCCGCGACTTTCCTGAGGGAGCAATAGCTTCCTCAGGAGCTAAACCCACCGGCCTAAAGCCACCGTTAAAATCACCCACGCACCCCCAGCCCAAAGGGCCAACTCCCTAGGGGCTGCGGGAGGCGCCACCGCTCCCTCCCGCGGCGGAAGGAAGAAAGACGGGAGGGTCTGCAGCCGCGGCCCCCGCGCCCCATCCCTACAGCCCTCCCGTCAAGCCGTGCCCCAGCAGCTCCTTCCCCTGAGGTGGCAATGCGAACGGGAACCCCCGCTCAGCCCGCCCCGAGGAGTGCTCCCACTCCTCCCTCCCCCCAGGACAGTGTCACCGAGCCTCGTCCCAAACCACTCTCCCACACGCCAGCAGCTAGTGCGGGGCTCAGACCCCGGAGCAGGTACCTGCCGCCGTTACCCGGACGCTCATACTTGCCTCAGATCACTGAGGCCGCCTTCCCCGCGCCGGGCGACTCTTTAACTAGCCCCGCCCCCTCCTTGCCCTCTGTCCAATCAACACGCGCGGTCTCCTCCGCCTCACCAATAGCAGGGCTCCCCTGCTCTCGAACGGACCAATCGCCAGAGGAGCCGCTGCACAAATTCGAAATCCCTCCCTTTTACCCTGTGCTGTTACGTGGGCGGGTTCCGTTTGCAGCGTCGCGTGGAGCGGGGGTGTTTGAACGGCGTCAATGGACGGGAGCGAGCGGGAAACGGGGCGGGAGGCGCGAGGGCGCCCCTTCCGCTTCCGGGTGGGAGGAGAGGGGTCGGCATGGCGAGCAACGCTGCCAGCCTCAACGCGGTGCGGGAGACCATGGACGGTGGGTGGCACGGCCGCGGGGCGGGGGCGCCGTGCCTGCGGCACTGGCCGCGCTGAGCCGGGCTCGCCTCAGCGCTCCCGCCCTCGCTCCTCTCCGCAGGCTGCGGCGCTTTGAGCTGGGTCGTGCCAATACAAGCGCCTGACCTGTGAAGAGGATAATGGTTTGCTGAAGGATTTAGCTCATGGCAGTTTCTTTTTACTTGGCGTTACGCGTAGTGCCTGAAACACGTCAAATGCCCATGTAGTGCTAATGTCTTTGTGCCTTATGTGACTTGTTTTTCCATTTTATATAGTTGTTAAGTATTTAACTTATAATAGCGTTTTTAATGTTTAGAAATATATGCATTTGCTGTTCTTTCTTATTCAAGTAGTTAATGCAGATTATGTTATCTGGCTCTATGCGTCTTGGATTTATGCATCTGGGGGGAGAGAAGTGCTTGGAAAGGAGAGGAAGGACCAACCCTGTGGTGCTGTAAGTGGCAACATCCGGACTGTGTATGGTTCATGTTAGAAAGCCAGCATAAAAACAAAAGAAACCTAAACATACTGAAAAAGTTTGAGATATTTGTAGGATATTTTTTTTTACTTTACTTTTTAAATTGAACATGAAATCTGTGTTGTGTGTTAACTTACTGAATAAGAAACAGGCACCTAATGAAAGTAAATGGCTTGGTACTAAAAAAAAAATATTCTTTTGTAACTTTAGTAGCTTAGAAAAGTGCTTAATCTAGAATGTCACATATAAATATTTAACAGCTGTTCTCTACAGAATTGTTAAGAGTTCACATTTTTTGTGGAGAAGCTGCTACATCTCTGCCACAGATGCTACCTCAACACCAAATATTTTCTTTTAGAAACTAGTGACAACAACTCTTACTGACATAGGAAATAGGAACTTAACTTTAGTTAGATTCACTGCTCTGCCATGAAATACATCACATGCTTAGTAAATTTTATGATTAATGTTGAGTGGTTAAAAAGAGTATAAGAGTTGTTTATTTTTGGGAAGCTGTCAGTCTTAGTTCTGTAGCTCTTAATGTTCAGTGGCATTTTTATTGCAAATAAATCAATTTGTTTGATTTATCAAACTTTATTTAGCTAGCTTTATCTGGCTGTTGAAGATGCTTTTGTGCAGACAGGATGCACACAGGTAGTGTGTTTGGAATGGTTTGCTTTCAAGTCAGTGGGAAGAGAAAGCCTTACTGGGGAGAAGAAAGCTTCGCTTGTGACTTGTAGCTAGGGCTTTGGTCTGACAAACTGCTTTCATGTCTTAAACTTACGCATATTGTTAATCCAACCTACTTGTATGGGCTAGGTGCTATCACACCTAGAGGGTTTTTTTCATAGCATGTGACATTTCTCTCTGACTTCAGTGCAATTGGCTGGATACATTAGGCTTTTGATGTCTTGGCCTTGGTAAGTGTGACTCTTAGGGTTGCTGCAGTATGTCTTTGGTACACTACGGTAAAACATTTTCGTAGCTGTCAAGTGGACAGTAGTCACAACGCTGTTTTTCTGTGGTGAGAAAACCTACTTCACTTTCTTCTAGCTTAGTGCAGGTTTGATTACAGAAACTGAATAACATCTCTACAAAATCAACCTGTGTTGCTAGGATCTTAGCCTCAGGATGGAGCTTACTGGTGCAAACAGAAATAAAACCTCCATGTGTTGTTCTGCTACTTACATAACAAACTGTTTATGAGAATGAAACAAAAGGGGCCTTCCAGGAAAGGTGTGGAAGGGGAGAGAGAACTTCATTTCTGCACAAAACTAACTGGAATCTCTTCCCGAGAAGATGTCATGCTGCCGTGTTGCTGTACTTGATATTGTGTAAAAATCAAATAGTTCTGCTTATCCTTAAACTAATGTTAATATTGGACCTAAAGCAAGGTTTACTCATGGAAGGAGGTAACTAGAAAACTCCTGACGTGTTTCCAGTCCATTTTAGTAGGACTTCATCAGTATCTGTAATTCAAAACCATGGATTATTCTTATAGCCTACTTCTTACATAATTGGCAAGAATATTAATTATTGAATTCTTATTTTTTTTAAACCTATCATCCAGTATTAAGTTTGCTGAACCAGAAAAGCATAGTATTTGTATTAGAAGCTGTGGCTTCTAGCTTGTGCTGGTAAGCTGAATATGAATGTTGTTGCTGAGATTCACACTGCAAAAGCTTTCAACTGCCATGTTCACAGACTGTACTCTGTAGAAATTAAGCATCGAGTAATGTTTTTTATCATTGAAATTTCATAGTCTGTAGGGACTAATGTGTTTTAATTTTTTCTGTTGCAGTTCTGTTTGAGATTTCAAGGATATTAAACACTGGATTGGATATGGAGACGTTGTCTATTTGTGTGCGGCTTTGCGAACAGGGGATAAATCCAGAAGCATTATCATCAGTTATTAAAGAACTGCGTAAGGCTACAGAAGCTCTAAAGGTAATGCTTTTTATAAAAGCTTATAAATTTGTTTTAATTTAAGAGTCAAATGTATGTTCAACTTGCTATACTTCAGTTTATAAGTTGTACTGAGATATGACTCATTTTTACAGCAAGGAAATTTAACTGTTCCATAGGAAATGCAATGAATACAACTGAATGAAACATGAAGCAAGAAATGGTATGACTAAAACCTTTTCAGTAACAGTCAGATTAACTTTTTTGAAGGAAAAAAAAGACCAAACAGCCAAAATCTGCAGATTTTTATTCTGGCCATTTGCAGCAACTATTTGCCCCCTTATCTGCATCATGTCAGTTTTCTACTTTTTACTTTAATGCATATCACCTTATTTCTACATCCTCAGGCCTAGTAGTATGTAGCAGTAGATGTAAACAGGTACATGCAGCTTGCTAATGTAATCTTCACATACCACTTTTATCACATTAACCTGTGCTTTCAGTCTTTCCAAAGGCAGACGAGGGGATTTCATGGTGTATGTATATATAAGGCTCTTTACCTGTTTGGCTAGTGGAGAGGGTAACAATGGTTAAAAAAAAAAAAAGGGGGGAGGGGGGGAGCAAGAAGAATCTTCACTTGCCTTTTAAGGGATTTTTATTCTTTACTGACTACCTAAACATCATGATTTCTTTTCCCCTGTACCTTATATTTGTTTATTTCTGGGAAGGTAGAGGCAAAACCTATGTCTAGTCTGCCTGTTCCTCTTTTGCAAGACTGTGTTTTGATTCTTAGAAAATCCAACTTACAGATATTTTCACTGAAGGCATGCTAGTCAGGGCTATTTTTCACCAGTTTTCAAATGTTTTACTTCATTTTTAACTTAACATTTTTCTATGCTCATGCATATTTTATATTTGTATACATGCTTAAATGTGTGCATAACTTTGTGTTTAACTGTGTATATAAGTAATTGAGGGCTGGTTTTACTGCTTCCTTTGCTTTTATTGTTTTATCATTCCCATTGCTATCCTTTGCCTGTTTGTCCCATAACTGGCTTAAAATCTACCAGTGTCAGTCTCCAGCCACTGTACCTTGCTGGGTTGGTTGAGTTAATAAGTAACAACAATACTTACTGATGACCTTAATCAAAAAATTGGCAGTGTGATTTATGCTGTTATGGTTAGTGGTATTCCTCTAAGTTTTATGTCAATTTATCTGTGTGGGTGGGAATAGTAATTACTATAAATTGTAAAAAGAAATTAACTCCAAAGGGAAAAAAAAATTGTGCATTTGAGCACTTCTTGAAAGCATTAGGGTATAAATGTGCAGGATGCAAGCTGCTCACATACAGGATATATGGTTTAACACACAGGATATATGGTTTAACACAAGTAAATAGTAATGGCTGTGTCAGTAAATGCTAAGCAGTTGACAGCATTTTTTTATATTTTATTTTTGTAGAAATAAAAGAAGTATTTGTTCGAGAGCAAGACACATCTTATGATTTTCAGCCTATTTTTAGACTTTTAAGTTCTCTAGGAAAATTAAAATAGTCACAAGAATGGAGTAAATTTAATCTACATGCTGCCTACTTTTGGTGATTTATAATAAATGTTTTTTCTGTTTCTAGGTCGCTGAAAATATGACAGGCTGACATGGGAGGAGTTTTCTGTGTAAGAAGAATGCCAGGTCAAAGTTAACAGAGGCTTTGAAGATTGCCACTATTCAGAAAATGAGTGGAATAAGTGTGTGTGTGTGAGAAGGATGTATAGTATAACTTTGAAACGTTTTTTAATGAGATAAGTTCATGTGTAATCTCTTTACTTGCTTTTTTGTGAATTATTTGTGAATACAGTACAGTTGCTTGTACATTTGCTGAACTTACTAGTGTGTAGCAACGAATATTGTATCATGAATATAGTTTGTTAATGCATCCTTTAGAAGTGCTAATATATCCTGGGTTTTATCTCTTGCTTAGAGGAAAAACTGCATATACAATTTTAGTTTCATTTTATGGATAAGGTAGGAATGAAGCCCATCCTGACTTTATTTTAATTAGAGTGAGGGTAGTGACGCGAGTCTTAACCTGAAGGTGAGAAATAAAGCACTTTTGATAATGTAGGTAATGAATGGTCCTTTTGATTCAGACTGCCGGGGAAAGTGTTGTGGGGTTTCTTTTTGGGATTTTTTTTTTTTTTACCTTGGATAACAAAGGAACTTCAGTTATCCATGCAGAAATGTATGCAAATTTAAATGCTAGATTACATGGAATATTTTATGGAGTTCAGATGATACATTTGTTACACTTATTCTGGCTACTAGACCTAAAAATATTACAGCAATATTGCTACTGCCTAGTCAAAGCATGCATGAGAAGCATCAGATTCGGTTAATGGGAATCAGTGAGTCTTCAACAGTCATTTGGTATAGGAATGTCTTCTCATTCAGCACTAGGTATCTTCACTGATGCCAAAACAAGTGTTTATAGTAACTGTTATACAGTAAACTGGTTTACTGTGTTACTTACCAGTAAATATCCAAGAGTTCTGCTTCATAAGACAATGTTTTTTTTGTTGATTTGCTATTTAAGTGCTTTTTTATTTGTTCTGTTTAGGTTTTGCTAGCATGGTTCCAAGATGTAGTGCTAATGGGACTTAACCTCCAAGGTTAATATTTTGGAGCACATTTGGAAATGAACCTGGAATCTTAGTTAAGCCAAACATTATATTTGTGCAGAGAAAAAGAAGCTCTTTCTACTTAAAGAGTTTACATTGTATGCAGTCCAGGTCATAGCTCTACAAAAAGTGATCGAAGGGGCTAAATACTTCAAGTTGCTGGCAGAGAGAATAGAAAAAGTTATATTACACTGAATCATTTATTATTATTTCCAGTTAGGCTGGCAAAAAAATCATTCCAGGAAGATGATGTGAAAGCTTCTGTGGAGTCACCATTCCTGGAAGTATGTAAAAGATGTGTAGATGTGGCACTTTGGGACGTGGTTTAGTGGTGGACTTGGCAATGCTGGGTTAATGGTTGGACTTGATAATCTTAAAGGCCTTTTCCAACCTAATGATTCAATAACCAAGCTGAGAACAAGCATTCATGAGTGAATAAAATGTTTCCACTTAAAAGTCCTTCGTACATTGGTGGTATAACTTCAGATTTATAATACTTCAGATTTAGAATATTGGGTGTAACTGTTTTTGAAAATGCTGAGGTATCTCTAATATGAAGGGATATAAACAGTGAAATTTATCCTATGGAATCTGAGAAGTCATTAAAACATCATGAAAATGCCAGGTCAGATCAACAGAAATTATCAGCACATACACTTAATTTTATCTAAACTCAGTGCTGCACGTCAAAAGTGAGAAAGGACTGGGGAGCATTCTTGCTGGGTTTGGGAGTCATGTCTAAGCCTGTGAGTTCTCACTTGTGAAACCTAGACTCTGAAAGTTTTCTGTAAACTAAAGTGAATGTGCCCTTCTGGCAAGAAAAAAAGAAAATCCCTGTAGCAGCGAGTTTCTTACTGGAAATGTTTCTCTGCTCTAAAAAACTATCACTTTGTTGGTACCCCAACTATGTGAATGTGAGCATTGATGGCTGAGAAGCCTCGGCTGCATTTGTAATACACACTGCCTTCTATAATGTTTAACTAAGAAGCTAGGCGAACGGCACGTGCTTTTGCTCTGGGCTCTTTACTTACATGCTCTTGGAACTCTTGAAAAGATAAACAGGAATAGCTATACAGTTCTCAACCAAAAGTTTTTTTAACACAATAGCCTCTCTTTTAGTGAAAAGCAGCTGCCTGAGGAAGGAGAAGAACAATGCAAGCGCATTTGGTTCTTTTCCTTCTGTGTTCTCCTAGCTTCCAAGTGTCTTCTATTCCAGGCTTTCCTGCACATCATATGGTTTGTCTATTTAGTAATCCCCAATGCTTCTTTTTCCAGTACTTGTCCAATTTCCCTTGGACTATATATGCTTCCTGAATAACAATCACCTTCATCAAGTGATGTGTTTCCTAAAGAATTGCAGTTACTTGTTTATTTTGAACCTGATTTTCAGTAGCTGAGCTTAATGTTCCCTGCACAGTAAGCTTTTACCTACGATGCTTGTGCCAGTCATGATCTGCAGATACATAACATTCACATTTAAATTTCCTCTTCTAAACTGAAATGCATTAGTTAAGATATTCCTTAGCTAATCAAAGGCATGGAGTAGCTTCTGTATTTATTGTCCTGTGAAACTTTTCTGAGTCTTATGCATTATTTTCTGAGAGAGGAACCAAAACAGCACACAGCATTAGGCATGCAGTTAAGTACTGGCCTGTTTGTTTACTTTCCTGTTCTTAATTCCTTTCCTAATAGTTCCTCATTTGAGTTTTTAAATTTGAGCTGAGCACTGAACTGTCTTCATGGCATTATCTGTTGTAACCACAGGATCTTACTCTTGAGCAGTAATGATAAGCTGAGAGGCTGTTGGTTCATAGGTGAAAGTATGGTTGTTTATCTCCATGTATACAATTTTTATTCATCTTTGCTGAATTGCATCTGCTGTTTTATTTCCTAACCAGTCTTACATGTCCTTCTGCAGTTCTTCACAGTTTGCTAGTAGTCTTACTACTGTTGCTAACTTTATCCCTGTCAAATTTTGCCACTTTGCCCCTTTTTAGAGATTAATTATGAATAGGTCAAGCAGCACATGAGCTAGCAAAGGCTCTGCAAAATGCCACTGGTGACCTATGCAAGAACTGTTTATTCCCATTCCTTTTCAGTGATTGTGAATAAAATGCAGTCCTGCCTACCAGTGCCTACTTATTCTTATACTCAGTATTTTTAGTGTTGCATATAGTGCAGCTGTGAGAACCTAAGTGCAATCATGAATCCAGCCTGACCAAGACGTGGCACTGTAGATAACTAACAGGATCAGTGACATTTGTAATTGCATAATTAGGTTTTATCAATATAAATTTAGGTAAGAAAATAATCTCATAGGAGATTGTAGCATACCAGAAAAGAACACAAACATGATCCTGAAGTCTATCTTAACATGAGGAGTTATCATTTCTCAGGTAACTCTGTTAGCAAAAGCAAAAAAAAAAAAATCTGGACCTTGACACGCTTGTGAGGTGGGCTGATGCCAACCTGATGAAGTTTAACCATGACAAGTGCAAGGTCCTCCACCTGGGTTGGAGCAATCCCAGGCACAGCTACAGGTTGGGCAGAGAAGACATTCAGAGCAGCCCTGCGCAGAAGGACTTGGTGGTGTTGGTCATTGAAAAAATGAACATGAGCCGGCAGTGTGTGCTTGCAGCCCAGAAAGCCAACCATATCCTGGGCTGCATCAAAAGGAGTGTGACCAGCAGGTTGAGGGAGGTTATCCTGCCCCTCTACTCTGCCCTAGTGAGACCTCACTTGGAGTATTGTGTGCAGTTCTGGTGTCCTTAACATAAAAAGGACATGGAACTGTTGGAACAAGTGCAGAGGAGGGCCATGGGGATGACCAGGGAATTGGAGCACCTCCTGTATGAAGATAGGCTGAGAAAGTTGGGACTGTTCAGCCTGAAGAAGAGAAGGCTGCATGGAAACCTCATAGCAGCCTTCCAGGATCTGAAGGGGGCCTATAGGGATGCTGGGGAGCGACTCTTCATTAGGGGCTGTAGTGGTAGGACAAGGGGTAACAGGTTCAAACTTAAACAGGGGAAGTTTAGATTGGATACGAGGAAGAAATTCTTTACTGTAAGGGTGGTGAGGCACTGGAATGGGTTGCCCAGGGAAGTTGTGAATGCTCCATCACTGGCAGTGTTCAAGGCTGGATTGGACGTAGCCTTGGGTGGCATGGTTTAGTGGGAGGTGTCCCTGCCCCTGGCAGGGGGGTTGGAACTAGATGATCTCAAGGTCTTTTCTCAACCCTAACTATTCTATGATTCTATAAGAAAAAAAGATAAACATGAAAAGAAACAAAAAACAACCCAGAAATCTGGATGATGATCAGGCAAAGACACTTGACCTGATAGATCTGTACCCATAAAAAGTGCATGTATATTTGTCAGCTATTTTTCTTTCCCACCTGCTGGTCTCCAGCTGAGCAAATACTGATTTAGTCTTAGACTTGCTTTTTAATCCAGTCAGCTAGTTCTCTCTGCAAGGAACTTGAATGCACTTGTAGATATACTTTACTCCAGGGACTGCTGCCACCAGGCTGCACCAGGTTGGGTCCTACCATTCTTCCCCAACACTTTCCACTTTCAAACACTCCCATGTATTTTTGCATGTTTATACTTTCATGCTATAGCAATCCTGCAGCCCTCATTATTTGACTAGACATTATGTTAAAAGAAAAAGCACAAAAAATGACAATAAGAATTGGTGGTGACCCATGACAACATGCTATGTAGTATGTCTGTAGTCAGCCTACTCTAAAGAGAACTAATGCCAAGCAGTGGGGCTTTGCGCTACTATGCGTGATCTGAGCTAGGGACTTAGGCATGCCTTTAGTAGTTGAGATTCACCTCTTTAAACCACAAATACTACTTTTAATTAAAGTTTGGAAAACCAATTTCCAAAGACTGAAAGGTGTGCCAAATTAATTTCAACCTTTTAAAAAGCAAGGCAGAATTGATAACAGAATTGAAGCATCAGTGCTTATAAACAGTGAACCAGTGAACTTGGGATTTTATGGGCAAAGAATTAGACCAAAAAAATATACTGAGTTCCATTTGAACATTGCTTGGTGGAAATGTCAGTGGGCTAATTTTTTCTTATTTATGGGTTTATATGTGAGATGCTGGTGCAGTATGCTTCAATTTATGCAGCACAATTTTCACTTAGAACACACCATTGGCATCACTCAGTAAAAACAAATGTACTATGTTGGTACCCATTTTGCTCTCTTGTTACCTTGGGAGTGAGATTGAAAAAAAAAACACAAGCTTTAAAAATGTAAAAACCAAAAATCTCAGTTCTTAAAAAATGGTAGACTGAGAAGGACTTTTAAAGCATCATAAACAGTTACTTTACTGTGAGGATTTCATGAAGTTGTAGGAGGAGTTCCTGTTAGATACAGAAAATAAGTTTATTAGGTAGAAACAGTGAAGTAAAACCATAGTGCAATCTGATCACTGCTTCCAGGCCCACTGTTTATACTTAAAGAAGGTTTTAAAGACAGGAGGAAAATTTAAATGAAAGCCATAAATCTGTTTTGGAACTGGAAAATAAGCCTAATGAGGTCTGAAAGAATTTATGAGTGTGCAGGTTCTCAAAGAGGAGACATAATGACCATGGGTATGGCCTTGAACATAGAAGGAAGTCTTGTGGCTGCATCTTTCTGACCTGACATAGAAAACATTCCAGATCCAGTAGCTGATATTGGATAAATCATACCTTAAAAATAAGGCACACCTTCCCAGGAGTGAAGGTAAGTAAACTTGTTGGCATACTAGGGAAATGGCAAACTGGCTAGTGCTTGCGTTGTTAAAATGAAATGAAGAATACTTCTAAAAGTCATGATTTCATTCAGTTTCTGCAGAAATGTGTCTAATGCCTCTCTGCAGGATGTCAGACACGTTAGTTATAGCAGTTCCTTCTGCCTGCAGAGTCCATGAAGGGTGGCGTGAAACAGCTCTAAGTAAAAGTAACATGAAGAAAATTAAGAATATTTAGGATGAAGATAAGTAGTGTTTCTGTTAGATAATTGAAAGCTTGGTTTCTGAGACGTTTAAACATCACCTGATAAGTAAACCCCAAACAGCACAACTATTAATTATCTGAACTAGCAATCTGGAATATATTGAGTCCAGGCACTTCTATTATCACTTCATAAATATTCCTGTTTTCTCACCTCAGATTCTTGTAAGGAAAGAGCAGCTCATGAAAATGTATCTCTGAAAGAGCTCAATAGTGTCATTGTATGGGCGAGCAGGGGTTTTAACACTCAATGTAACTTTGAGTAAAGGAGATGGAAAATGTGGGTGTGAAGGAGGCAGCACTTGGCAATGCTGTGGTTCCCAAGGGAGCAGCCAGGAGAGCCCCTGACTAGGGAAAGGAGCCATGAGAGGGTGAAGAGTCTGAAGGACATCCCAGCTTGATTTCATTTGGTTATTTTACTTGTACACTAGATCCAAAATGGGTGTCTTTGAAGATAACAGCACATAAGGATTATCTTCTTTAATGGACAGGAGATCCAGGAGAGAATATGCTTAATAGGTTGTCATATTGCCCTACTCTCACCCACAGGTTCAGTTCCTTTAACAAGAGACTTTATGAGTTAGGTGGTATTTTATTAAACACTCCACAGTGCTGAAGCTGTGTCAGGGTACTGCGTGGGCCCAGGACTCCTTGAGGGCAGGGGACATCAGGGCAGGGCCTGGCACCCCAGGCCTGTCTCACCATCCCAGCCAGGGAGACGTGGCCAGGCCCCGCAAAGGGGAACCTGGGTGGCCATGCGAAAACATTTTTGACTGTTACATATTTCTTTGGCCTTGAAGCTGGCAGTGGTAAGACAGTGAGGCTGCCAGCCCCCTCTGCCATCACTGCCCATTGGCGCAACTTGCAAAGACACCACATGGAGTTGAATCATCAGCTGTCACTCCATCCCATCTCCTCAGCGTTTGCTCTAGCCCATCTCATCAGCTGTCACTCCATCCATTCCCTAGGCTCCCACACATCTTTGTGACATTTCTTCCTGCCTTCCTGGAAAGCTGCTTGCTACACCTTCTGGTTTTGTTCCCAAGCCATGTTACAAGGGCAGATGATTGTGAATAGGATGAATTACAACTTTGGGACAGATCAGCTCATTGAAGAGAGAGAAATAGTCTCATTCCTGTGACCAGCGAACTTGTGTTGAACTCAAAGTGTATTGTGAGCAGCAGCAGGTGGTTATTTACTATTTGTGATTTACAGCTGTGAAAACCCCAGGATGTTACAATAATATGCACTTTGCCCTTAAAGGTCAAGACGTCATGAGATGTAAATGCTGCAAGAACAATGTTAAGGAAAAACATTAATCACTTGTGGATACAGTACTCTGGCATATGTAAGATTTAATGAGGGATTTGAAGGAGAATCATACACTGGTCTTACACATTTTGAAGATGCAAGCAAAAATATCTGGACAAACATTTCCTAGGGCATATAAAAAGAAGCCTTGCTATTCTTATAGGGAGAACTCAGTATACAGTCTGAGTTGTATAGGATATTGTATATAGAGGGATACAAGCTGAAGTAAAATAAAGGCTCTTTTCAGATAAAGCACTTTTCTAGTTAAAAAATGAATGATTTGTTTAGGTTCACTGTTCAGATGAAACCAATCAAGGCATAGGAACAGCTCAGCAAGATACATGCACAGCTGTTTATTCCTCTGTGCTGTGACATTTGCACTCTCACTGAAGACAGAAAAATATCTATGGCACATACACAGACTGATAATCTAGCCTGTATTTTTAGCATGTTATCTTGGGCTAAGCATTTCACTGTTGAGAACGACATCAGTTATAAAGCTGCCAGTCTTAGTCACTGCTGTCTGCTCTGGTTAGATGACTTTGCAGCAGCTATTCCATTTTTAGAAGTGTTGGGCCAAATTCAGCATTGACTTGCACCCTCTGAAGTTTTATTGAAGTCGGTGAAATAGCAATACATGGCATGAACCCACAGTTCATCTTAACTGATGGACATAAGGAGGACATAAAAACATTATTTTGTTTGGGCAGATTCTTCAGCTTTCCCATAGGAGGACACTCTAGTTAAAATAGGTTGTTTTCCCTTATCAAAATATTAAAAAAAAGAATTAAAACTAAAAATCAAAATAATTTTACTAAACCTTTGTTTAGTAAAAGATTTAAAGATTTTCATTTAGTATGGTGTTATTATAATTTGTCATTCTAGGTCTTGTGCTCCCATTTCTCTTTGGTGCTGAGTTTTCTGCCCAAATATATCTGCCACAGTTCACCATTTTCCTCCTTCCCCTCACCCCTGTTTTAATTCTGTTTTAAAGGGGGTCAGGCTTCAATATTTTCTCATTTTTCAGCAGTCATTTCTATATTTCCCCAAGATAATCAGGCACTGTTCAATAGTTTTCTTGCAACTCATTTTTCTGCTGGAAACGGTTTTGATGTAATTGTTTCTATTGATCCTAATATGTGCACAACTGTCCAAGAGACTGGAGTCACACAATATTCTTCATGGCCAAATCTACTTAGTGTCCTGGTGTACAAACTTTTGTATTTATGTACCCCTAAAATGCCTTTAGAGTGTCATAGTGTGCAGTGTAGGTATCCAATGCATCGCCATATGTATGATATGGCATATGTGTATAGAGATATCGCATAAATATCAGGGAATAGCGTTCATTCTTCTACAATGCAACTTTTATTTGCTTTATGTAATTACTGTCCTGTGTCAGATACCTGGTATCCAAGTCACATTTGGTGACACAGAGGTGTAGGTTTTTCGAAAAACTCTAGGAAAATATGTCAGGCAGAACAAAAAACAGAGCTTTGCCTGGCTTTCAATATACTAGTCTTTCTCTACCCCAGCCTTTCTCTATCTCAGCTGATACAACCTTATTTGTGTTACAGACCTTTTTATGTACAAAGATCTGCCTATTTCGTCTTTGCAGCAGTTCAAGTTTGTGTTAAAGAATTTTATGAGCATGGTGCCGTTATCCTTCATGCCTTTCAAGTTTACTTCTGTAATTATTTCTTTAAAAAACTTACAGTAGTTATGGCAGGATAAATATTACTGAAAAGGGTTGCATATTCCACTAGATGGCAGACAAACATTTGCAACCACTGCTGCAGCTTTGTAAAACACCCCTCTGTTAGTTTTGCATGGATTCTAATAAATAGAATTTTATTATCAATTTCTATTTTAATGAAGGATTAGTGCGATTTAACCTTTAGATTTATTTTTTAAAACTTTTTAAAACTAGAAGGAAGAATAAAAAGTATGCTATTGATTGCATGACCTTGGTTCACAAAAGAGAGCTGAGGTTTAGGCACTTAACATGAATTTTATGCATTTAACTTTTACTCATCTGGGATATATCAGTAGTAAAATAGCCACAATCGGAGAGTTTTCAGCATAGCTAATCAGTAGTGTCATCTTTTTCTTTTCATTCAGAGTAATAAAATGTACACAACTGTCTTAGTGCACCAAAGGAAGTTCTGCAACCCTCTGTGGTTCATGGCCATTTCAGCTTTTCCCTTTTGGTGTTTATGTACTTTCTAGCAGTTAATCAGCAATCTACATCATTTAATAAAAGAAGGCACAATCAAGATAAGGGCAGCACATAGATTAACTGTGTGTAGGAAGAGATGCCTCCCTGATGAGGATATACCAATGGATGTACCAATACCATAGGAGCACCATAGTTTTAATCAAATACCAACTAAATAGCCACATTTATTAGATGTGGTAGATTAGGTAAGAATTAAGAAAACTCCTGCCATTTCCAGTAGCAAATCCAGAAAGAAGTGGCAGGATGAATTCGCCCACCTGCTTGCTGGCCAGGAGCTCATCTATGTCTGTCAGATGTTTCTGGGTCTGTTTCTTGCCTGTGGTCCCCAAAATGAGACCACATTAGAGGGAGGATAGGGGTTTCCTAAAGTAGGATATTTAAAGGGGTGGGAAAGAAGTGCCATGTTAATCTTCAGCCGCCCGCCGTAGATGACAGTCGCTCAGGGGCAAGATGTAGCTCCCTACATAATCAGATTAGGTTATCAAGGGTTGATTACTGAAAAGAGAGTTGTCCCCATCCCCATCCCCATCCCCATCCTTCCCACAGTTCACCCACTAAGCCCTTCCCAAAATCTTTAGTAAAATTGTCATTTTATACTTTAGGGTGGTGGTGTTCTAGTGATTTCAACTATCCTTAAACCTCTGTTTTTCTCTGCAGTCAGTGGAGAGAGGCAAGCTCTCTCAGTGGAGAGGGGCAAATCGGAGCACTGAAGTTATTCTTCATCTCTGAATCGCTCTCTAAAGGAAACTCTCTATTGACTGAAGAGGTAACCCAAGGAGAGTAGTAACCTGAGGCTAAGATTAGTCTTTGCAAATATTCCCATTAGATCATCTACTCTGACTTCCTGTGTCTCACAAGCCTTTGAATTTCACCCAGCAGCCTCTCTATTGAATTCAATAACTTGTGTTTAGATAAAGCATATCCAAAAAGACATTTATTCTTGAGTTGAAGACATTAATAGAGATAGTGTATCCATTGCTTCCTTTGTTGGTTTGTTCTGTAGTTAATCATCTCCCCTATGAAATTTTGTGTGCCTTATTTCTTCTTTTAATTTATCTGGCTTGAGCTCAGTACACAGCTGCTTGTTACGCTTTTTCCTTCTTAACTAAAGAACCCTTTAGTCTGTGGGATTTTCTCCTGAGGGAGCTAGTATAATCAAGTCACCACTCTATCTTCTTTTTGATAAGCTGAAAGGATTTTCCCTTCTCTAAAGCATTTTTCCTCTTTTCTCCAGGGCTCATTCTGGTCTTCCCTGCAGCTTGTGGTGGTTTTGCCTTCCCTTCTGTCTGATAGTGATCTCACCTGTGCTGTGGGTGGAGATAAGATCAGTCTACCCTGTTCACTGTTTTGCTCTGCTGTCACACCCAAGGTTCCCTTTGAGCTGTGCTTTCTCAGAGATCCCCTAAGTCCTTTCTGGAGTTACTGTTTTGCAGAAACATTCAATTTTTCAAGTATGACCCAACTTGTTCCTGGTTGTTTAGCTTTTCATGTGTCTTCGATAAAATAGATTTCATCTGAACTGGTCCACCTTACTTTTTGAAGGTAAGGTGGACCAATTCAGGTTCAAAAAGTCCACCTTTTGAACAGGTAAAAATCCCTCTTTCTATGTGTCTTGTCTTTATGTTTACCACTGTGCCAGCTTTTGTGTAATCCACAAACTGTATCAGCAACAACGTTTTCATTTAGTTCCAGTTTATCCATGACAAGGTATCAGCACAGCTACTGAACCTTGCATCACCCTGCTAAAGTCAGGATGGGTGCTTCTGTTTTATATAACAAGAGTGTGCTCTTGTGTTATATAATGCAGTCGTAGCGTGTGCTTATGTGTATGTCCTGTCCTTAATTAAATCGAATCTCAACAATGTCGTTGCTTTTGGGAACTGAATTTTGGAAGCTTTAGCCATTTCCAAATCCTGTGAAAAGAGTTTTTACTAAGATTGTTTAGGCCATAAGGAAAAAACAAAAAAAATAATAAAAAAAAAAAGCCGTCCGGCTGTCTAAAGTCAAAACTCCCTACAAAAGTCTGAAAGTATGCAGTTACAGATAGAGTGGTGACTTGACTACAAACCAAATTAAGCATGAAGTTTTATTTAACAAGACCTATTTTCT
Source organism: Ara ararauna (assembly GCA_028858755.1). Taxonomy (NCBI): domain Eukaryota; kingdom Metazoa; phylum Chordata; class Aves; order Psittaciformes; family Psittacidae; genus Ara; species Ara ararauna. The sequence goes on from CM054378.1 coordinate 91,536,971, forward strand.
ACAAAACCATGTTGACCGTCATTAATTGCATTAATTCCTTTAATTTTTGTATTAATTGAATCTCACATCAGATTATTAACTTTTCCATTAATTTTCCCTGGGGTTTTTGTGATGATTACTGGCCTTAAGTTAGCTGGGTCATCACAGCTGCCCTTTCAAAAGAATGCTAAAATATTAGTGCTAATTCAAGATTTCTTTTATTTATCCAGATTTTTAAACATATAGCACTGGACTAAAGATCTTTTGCTTAAGTTTTCTTTCATCCCACTATTTTCTCTAACTGCGTGTAAGTATCTCCTTTGTAGTTCCAAGTATGTTTATATTAGCATATGATGTAATTGTATTTTAATACTTTTATTGTCTGTAATTTTTTTTGTCTTACACTTTTGACTACTGTTCATAAGTACAGAAAGTAGTCAGAGCACTTCTCTGGTGCTAGACAGTATCCAAGTATGGAAATTCATTTTTTTTCCTGTTTAAAGTGAGAATTAAGACATTCCTAATTATTGTGGATACCTTTTGTGCTACATACTTAGAACTGTTGAAAATAAATCCTGTCATTAGGGCTGACTGTATGGGCGTCACCAGATGGCACTGTTGCAAGTGTCTTGTTAATTCTTTTGTCTAGAGGAGACTATATAAAAATAGGCCTTGAAAGATATACTTAGTTTTGTTTATTTTTCCCTTACAGTAGCATAGCCCAAATCTATCATAAGCTAAATATTTTCTCACAGGCATTGTAGTAGTCCAAAGGTTTTGCTCATGAACTAAGTGTACTCTCAGACTACAAACCTCTCAAGAGCCAGGCAGCCTAAGTGTTGGCCAAGACTATGACGTTCTTCAATTATCCACAATGTTTTTGGAAAGTAAGAGCCATTTTTTAGAGGGCAAGAAGCTGAAGCAGCCTAGCGACATTCAAAGCATGCTGAACTACAAAAATATGGGAAAGACATTCTATTATTTGCTGCTCTGGGTCAGACAGAAAGGTAGGGACATTTATAATGTTTTGTTATCTGAACTGAGAAGAAAAGGGAGAGTGATAAAGTTATTTTAATGTAATGCAGCTTCTGATAAAGTTCTGAAAAAGTTCACAAGCCAATTTCAAATCTGACACACAGAGAAGAATAGCAAGTCAGACTGACAAAGACAGTGACAGTAGAAGTATGTGGCTGTGTGATGAAGCTCGTACAGCTCTTACACTGCTTTACTTATCAAATTGCTCATTGTTGTAAATTAATATGAAGCATAAAAATTGAAGGAATATAGGGAATACGAGTGCAACTATACATACGACTTTTGTGGGGTTTGTATTGCATAATTCCAATAAAATTATTTTCATGTGTTTGTAAAGCTGTCAATCTAGCTCCACTTGTTTAGAACGTGTATAATTAAGCCTTATTTATATATTTATCTATTTGCTACTCAGAATTATGCATGGTTATGTACATGTGGAATATTCTTGCCTAATCTTTATTTTGCAACATACATATTATAAATGTGGAGCCTAGTACTTGATACTTATTTAGCACCTGGTTAAATACCATTAAACTACTTGACACTGAATGTGTGATGATATGTTCTCAATTAAAATGTCTGTTGGCATTCAATAGAATAAGGATAATCAATGTCATGGAGAAGGTTCCCATAAAACATCTGTCCAGGTGTAACCTATCCCAGCAAAGCAAAAATAAATTATATTCATATTTATCAAAATGCATAATCTTTGTATTTTATATATTATATTCCTATAATGGCTTATTCCTCATAAATTAGACTCCCACCTCAGCATAATTCCCTGAGGAACTATTTGTTACATCAGCATTCATAAAATCATTTTTCATATAAAACAAAGTACAGGAATGTTAGTATATACATTTAACATAAGGTTTGGGTTTTAAAGTCGTGTCCAGAATACTTGCTCTGTAAATAGCACAGAATACCATTTCTCTCACTAGAAGATGGAGGCCTAACCAATGCTGCCAGTCTTGTACAAGTGTTTCCTAGAGTACAAATGTTTAAGATGGAATGTTAAATTAAACAAATATTTTAATTGTTTCTGTAAGCTTATTCATAGCCACTTCAAGTTCACTGGCTTGCTATGTGTCAGTGTGACTCTCCATTTTTAAGTAGGCAGCCATGTTATATACCAATGATTTTGCTACATCTCCTGCAAAGAAGTAAGAACTGTTATTAGAACACAGTATTGAGCTATATATGAAAAAGAAAAATCCCTCATTATGTCAGGAGCAAAGCGGGGGAAGGAGGAATAATTTCTTTTGGGGCCACAGCAACTACCTAGGCATTCAGGAGCATTTCAGGAGCCAACATCTCTTGCAGCCCTGTGCTGTGAGTAGTAGGAGTCACCCTCTCTCTTATGAGGCACTGGATATAGTTTTCTAGCTCTCCTGGATGTATCTCAAATTGCCAGTTTAAATGCATTGATGAATAAGGGCGTTCAGGTAAAGGTACAAAGGTGTTCCAGATACTATGGAGATAAAAGCCACGTGTTAAGTACTTCAATGGATTTCTCCTGTTATTTGTCCGTAGCTGCATTTTTCCCTGTATCTTTTGCCAGAGATAATCGTAGTCATCTTACTCTTTATGTTCTTTAGTAGTCGTTTACATGCCATCCTCACTACAATTTTTACTCATTTATGTGCTTGCTGTTGCTGGGTTAAGGATAATATTTTCTCAGGCCACAGCTGAAATGCTAATTCATATAGTACTTCTGTCACCTCCAAGGTGGATTATTGTAATTCCTTTCTGGTGTCTACCTGATTGTAAAACTTCACAAGTTCTGTTTTACATAAAATGCTGCAGCTGACATGCTTATTCATCTTAAACCAAATTAGCATATCATTCTGGTCTTTTGATCCATGCCATGGCTGCCAGTTAGAGTAGTGCTTCCTTCCTATATGACCTGGCGTGCACTGATGCATGATGATGGATTCTGACCACAAGTATTAACACAAGCATACAGTTTAGGTAGTAAAGTACTGCCTTGCTCCTTTTGCACACTTTAAATGGTCTTTTTCTTTGCTTTTTGTTGATGTGCTGATAATTTTAATAACCATGTTTAAGAATAATTAATGCATTCCTAGATATTAGGAAAGGGAATTCCTCAGCCATTCTAGTTAAAGTAATATGTTCTCTTGCTGTAGAAAATCAGGTTGTAAAGCGCTCTTCTAAATGAGGCTTTTACTAGACAAACAGGACTCTGCTGTTTGCTATTTCCACTGTAGGTAATGAAGCCCAAATGTCATTTCCCCTGAAACTGAAACACTTCCATGGTGAATACCACTGAAGCACAAAACTGTTTCTATTTTATATCTACAGGAAAATAATTTGAATTTCACTGATCAAAATACAATTAATAAACTATTATTATTTGAAATGATCCTATTTAAGAAATGTTGATGATAAGGAAGGAATTGCTCAGAGTGTTAGTAGATTCTCTGCTATATAGCCCATGAAAGTGTTCATCCTGTTCCTGCTTTGGATTACATTCCTGTCTTGAATATGTTTATTTTTCCCATATGAGTTACAGAAGAATTCCCATGCACTTGAATATTTTGGGGTGGAACCTGTTTCCCCCATGCTAGAACCTGACTTTGCAGATATTTATCTTGGATGTTCACCTTGACTAACTTCACATTTGCAGTAGTGAGGTCTACTGCTGAGCTAGTTGCCTTAGGCATGTTTGTTTGTTGATGGAGAGACACAATTTTGAGGCACAGTCTGACTTGTTTTAGATTATTGTTATGGATAAATCAAATTATATTAATCTGCTAATTATCTATATTGAATGAGACACAGCCTTTTCTTATTGATCAGATGAATTCCATTCTCAAAGGCACAACTACCATTATTCATGTAGTACTTCTGCTGAGTGCAGTGGTCATATGTATAAATGTTCACAGGCTGAGCAGCTTATACTACCAATATCTGAAAGCTATCTGATTTGGAAAGTGTCTGTAAATCACATTAGTAACTAAAAGACACAAAAGTAAATTCTCAACTATTATTATAATCTGATGGCTATTCAGTGCTTTTTCCATAATTACTGGTGAATTACACCTATATTAGGCGAGCAAAAGAATAAAGTTGCAAAGTACAGTGCATATATGCATGTGCTTATACAAAATATAAATGTTACCTGTGTACCTAGTACTATGTATTTTTGATTCTGGTCTATAGATTGAAAAAAGCCCGCAACACAAAGGGATGTAGTAACTTGGTATATACAACCTGGGTAACATTCTCCTTGTCTTACATGAATATGTGCGTGAATAATGAGACCCATTTTTTTTTGGCCTTCTTTGTAGCAGGACTAAAATTAAAGAGAAGAGCATCTTAAGTTCCTTCTGCTGTTCATCTCAGCAAACTTTAGAAACTTGCATGATATGAAAGCCAGGATTTTTATACTTAGGTATAATTATTTGAAAAATTAAATTGCCCATGCCTCACAAGTAATGAATAAGTCATATTTACTTTTTGCAAAGAAATTTAAGGAATTACATTTTCTGAGCAAGTACAACATTTCATGTTACTTGGCTATTAAGTTTTCTCATACGCACTGCTATTTAGTGGTGAAAACAGAAGGTGGTCAAAAAAGTAAGAATATATAAGTGAGAATATAATATAGGTTGAAATTCCTGAAATGTCTAACATAAACAAGTATCTCTGGAAAGTTATTGTGTATTTTTTCTTAAATAAGCTCACACACACATATATGCTTAAATATACACTATGTAATTAGATGTCTTTGTACTATGAAATAAAGACTGAAGTGCACTGGAACATGTAATGTTAATACTGTTTGCCATGAATATTAAATCTTGATGCATTCATAGAGCTGCAATGAAATACAAACATGTATGCACACATATGTACCACCAGTTATAAAAACTGATATACATAGTGGAATATTCTAATGGGCTGGTCCTCTGTTTATTCTCAAAATTCTTTCCCTCAGGCTCCATTTCTGCTACTGTACCATCTCAAGTGGATTTGAATTTGAAAGCATTCTTTAGTTTTGAATGTTAATGGATGTCATTGCACTATGGCTCTGCAAGAGAGAAGAATATTACTATCAAATAAAAACACTGCAAGTTTTGAAGAAGATGGTTTTTAAGTCACAGCTCTGATAAAAATAAGAATGCTTTCATTTTTGCACATGAAAACAAATTAATCTTGCTGTATAAAGGGAATTTATTTATTTATGCAGAAGGTACACTAAAGCTTGTTTAAATGTGCAAAGTAAAGTAATGGGATGAAATTATTATTGATAAGAAATTATAATTCATATTACATTAACACCCTGAACAAGGTCAAGACCTATTCTGAGTTCTGCATAGAATGAAAGAAGATCATTCAGGTGTTTCTTAAAATTTGACTAATGCTAGTAATGGATATTAAAAAAATTAATACCTAGGCAATAATCCATCCTCATTGAAGACTCAGTCAAACCTTGTAGCAGAAATTGCTTTTTGGTTCAGCCTATTTATTTTAAATCTAGGACTCTCTTATTTGGGAATTTAGAAGAAAGCCATTTTTTATGCAGATTGCAGTGTAATTGGTGAAATAGTGCCAGTATTTGTTTACATAAGATTTGGTAGAAGGAAAGTATCTGAATTCATACCAAAAATATCAGCAAGTTGTATGCTATACTGTAAATCATGCTGTACACATTAAAAGCTTTTGTATATTCAAATGTTATTTTCAGAAACCAGACACTCTGGGAGTATAGCATGTAGGTCATTAATTAGGTTTTGTCTTTTATTTTCTTTGAACCAGTGTTCTCATATTAGCACTTCTCTTATTTTTTTTTTTTAAATTTGGTACTAAAGTAATATAAATTATAAATGACCTTGCATTTCAAGAGCTTGGGCTCTGGATATTTTAGCCCTTGCTTTTATGAACACTTTTTATTCCCACAAACAGGCCTACTGCTGTCTGTGAAATTTTACATGTTGTTATTGCTCATTTTAGAAAAGAAGTAAGAACTGTGCCTTTGGACCTTGCAAATATGAAAACGAAGCTGTAAGGGAAATTGGTATAAATCAGAATTTTGGGAATTTTTTCAAAATATGGCAGAGAAAAACTAGTAATATTGAGTGTGGTGCTCACTGAAATGAGAAAAGTAACAATGAAATGCGAACTTCGTATGCACCTTGACATTCATGTGTAGTAAATTAATGCTAGAATGTATAAAATGTTTTGTTCTGATTATTTGCTAGTAAAAGCCAAGGCAGCCAATGGTTCAGTTATTTAATATATTAAATAAGAAGTTACATAAGTACGGTTTTCCAGCTCTCTCTCTCCTTGATCTTTGAAGTGTGTCACTCTTTCATTTTGCCATTCAACAGCCTGACATGCAAAAGCTTTGTTCAGACAGTTTAATTTAATCACTGCCACTGGTTCAACAAGATGATAAAATCCCCTATGCTGTACAACATCCAACATCCAGCTCACTGTTATCTGATATTGTTTGAAGCTCCTCTCATGAATGTATGCTGATAACACAAGAACTCCAAACATGTCATAAACAATATATTAATACCCTTGATTGAATTCCATTAGAATAAGAACGAGATGAAGTTTAGGCCGTCCAAGCAGGCCAATGTAATAAAATGTAATTTGGACTAATCTTTCCAAAGAATGCCTCGTTTTTGAAGCCGACAGTCTCCCATCACAAGCAGAAGTAATTGCTTGTTGAATACACTGGGAACTCCTTTGAATTCTAGCCTTTGTACTTTTGTGCACCTTCCAGGTGTCTCCTGCAGCAGACAATCTACCCTTTTGTTTCAGAGGAGAGATGGCAGGACCACAAATAATGAAATAGGCAGGGCTTGTTTTAATGAATGGTAGGGGGGCTGGATGGAATTTCTGGGAGCTTAAGACTAGAAGAGGGGCTGTTTGAGGCAAAAACAAAGCAAAGGACTTGATAGGTAATGCTAATTCAAGTAATCTGTTTCCTTAAATTGAGTCAGGAAGAGGTAAGAAGGTATTTTAGCCAGTGCATATACCTATAGATATCAGAAAGAATACAAATCACTCTGTCTCTGGAACAGATCTTTTCACAAGGGAGGAGCAACACCAAGAACTTGTTTAGCCAGAAAATTTAACTGGTTTAAACTGGAATTTTGAGGGTGTGTAATTTGTTAAATTGATATGGTTTACATACAAAACATTTTTCTTGGCTTTTATTAATTAAAAAGAATTTCTTAGATTATTTCAGAAGCAGTAAACTAAAAAAAGGCAGCACTATGAATTTGTTATAAATAATGAATTTGTTATTAATTTGTTTTCAGCAATTGCCACTTTTTATTTAAAAATTGGCAAGCATTGACAATATTCCTCCTCCTATAGAAAACCTATGAAGAAAGAGATATTTATTAAATTAAATGCTTAAAGAAAAAAGAGGAGTCTCTTTTTAGAAGAAACTATAGCTTTACTTTGTTTTGCTTGTTTTCTGTTTAGTACAGCTGGGTCACTTCTAAATCTCAGGATTTAGCATAAAGACAGCCCAAATACAGAGTAATAGGAAACAGGCTGTTTGGACAGCAGTCACTGCAAATGGTTGCAAGTTTATTCATAAATCAGGTCTGTGAACATTTCTATTGAGCTCAATGGCACTTTACAATCTGGTCTAGTAAATGCTTTTTCAGTCCTTTTTCTCAAAAAAAAAAAAAAAATCAGAATTGCGTCATCATGGTTATGTATGAAGAATGTTTGTTCCCTATTCAAGAAACACTTAAATCTAGATGAGGAAAAGTGTGTTCCCACTACGAGAAGCTGAATTTTCAGTTTCAGTGTGGACTTTTCCTTATTGGAACTCAGACTACTGCCACAGGATCTCTACCTTTTATCCCAATTACAGATTGTTGGTTCTGCTGCTTGCAGAATTCCCTCACAACTGGTGAATGGTGCTGCAAATCCACCTCCTCTCTGAAAACGTAGGTTGGCACCATTTCCTCATTTGGACTGTGTTTTCTACCATTTACCAAGCTCTTAGCTCTGTTACGTGTACACCAAAATATTAGCTGAGATTATTGAGATTGCTCTTGTGAAAATATTTGACCTAACCAATAAAATTCAAAAGCATCTCAACAGCTTGGTACCTTACTTCCTCATAGCAGTTTGTACAGGTGGATTAAATTCTTTTTCTCTCCCCCTCTCCCATAACTGAGGAGATGCAATGTTGTCTTTGGCGGAAGCATGGCTTCAAGTTTGTTCTGTTTATCTCAGTAAATACATGTAGTTCTTAGCACTATCATGACAGTACTTTCACCATTTCCTATTCGCTTTCCAAGAGGTTGCAAAATACATCTACTTGAGGAAGGGTAATAGCTGTAATCTTAATCTGGGTCAATTTGAAATAAATACAGCTGGCATTGCACACAGATAAACACTGATTATGACAGAATTGTTTTCTGTAATATTTCAGCTCCTTTTAGGCTGGGATCTGCGAACACATATGCTCAACTTAAAATCTGTGAAATCAGCTGCACCTCACTGGAGCTGCTTGTAAATTTAGAGGGAAAAAATGCTTGGGGAAAGCAAGCATAAAATGTTTGCTGGATTAAGACCTTCAATGCTGTGTTTTGGGTGTTTGTGATATGCACAACATATATCAACAGCCATTAAAATATGTTTCAGGAAAGAACTCTAGAGATTGATTGTTTCTTCAAAAATTCCTCCAAAAATCAATCAGAACTGTTTTAGAAATATGCCTACTATGCACCAAAATATAGTTTTCTTTTTTTTAACAAAATTTATCAATCCATTAAAGAGGAGACAAGTAAACAAAAATGAATTGTCATTTGTGTTATTTTATTAGTGTCACATGAGATTACAACATATTATTGATTTGAGAATATTTTACCCAAGGAGACTTGTTTTAACATGAACAAATCAGGATCAATACTGGATATGCATTCATTTTCATAAAAAGCTACAAGGCAATACTTTTTTTTACAAATCCCATGATTATACTTATAGCTCTGTACAAAAAATTATCATTGTGACCAAATGAGGACCTAGCTAAGATTTAATTATTAAAAAATGGATTATTATTTGCATTGTTGCTTACTTTCCCAGGTGTATTATTTACCGACCAAAAGTAATTTATGTGCTCACCCGGTTATAGAGTGAAGTTAGATTGCCTGTGCAATTTTTGCTGACTTGGCTGCCTTAGCTGACTTTATCAATTCTCTTTTTTCCCCCCCTTTTTTCATTAGAGATCGCATATAGTTTAAGAGCTGTAATCTGAAACCTTACAGCTCTAGTGGATACTTAAAAGACTCATTGATACACTTTGAAACCAAGTCAATTGAACAGCATTAGCAACAGCAGCATCTAGCCATTAGGCTATTAGGATCATTTGCAGAGGCACTAAAATTAAATATAGGGACTCTAGCAATTCCCCAATTATATTGTGTTTCTATAATGACAGTGAAAAGGATATTATTTTAGTCAGCTCAGTGCCACTATTGCAAGAACCAAGATGCTCTCCATTTTGCAGACGTAGATATGTATTGGCCAGGACACTCTGACATTAATTTAATTCCCTTTGCAGGCAGAATAGATCAACACCATGGACAAGATTCAAATACTACTAGTCAGTAGCATTTTTTCAGAGGCCCCATATTTAATAATTATTTTTTTCTTTTTGGGGGGCTAAGCATTTAAAATAATACATGTAGGTTAAAATACCATCTAGAAAAAGATATTGAGGAGGCCTAGTAAATGGTGCAGAGTCAAGGAAAGGAAATTCCTTGCCTCAGTTAGCTGTCTTCTACAGCTGTGACTCTTCTGGTTCAGCCTCCCACATGTAGCTCATATCTTCACAATTCCCTGGACATAAAGCTTCCTGGAAAAAGAGAAAATCTGATCCACAATCATGAAAAAAAAAAGATAAGGGAAGTTCTGATGTAGGGCTAGGAGTCAGCTATAAACACGCTTCTTCCATTTTGAGTTGTGTGCAATCCTCTATTGCAGTAAGAGAGAAGGAATCTATTAACAGTTCAGTCATGAGTTACTTTTGTTTCCCAATACACCCCAAAGGCAAGTTGCACTAAAATTGAATGGTGCTAACAGCCATATAAGAATGGCTGTATCGTGGTGAAGCAGAAATCCCTGTAGCCCAGTTCAACACAGCCAACAGCAAGTGCCTAGGGAAGTGCATGAGGTGATACATGCCCACCACACCTTTCACTGATTTGCAGCTCAGGGACTTTTGGACACAATGGTCATATTTTTGTACTTGCTAGACTTTGATTTTTTCTTCATTAATTTGTCCATTTGCTTTTTGAACCTATGTAACCATTAAGCATCCATAAAACTCTTGTGGTTAAGTGATCTGCAGTTTAACTATGATTTATGAGAAAAAAAATGTCCTTTGTTTGACACTTGTGAACTGCTAATTTTGTGTAAGGCTCTTTCTGTCTTTTATTAAGAAGAGCAATGTAGACTGCTTTATTTCTCCTAGACACTCAGGATTTATAAACCGTGTGGCATATCTTTTCAGTGCTGAAGGATCCTAGTTTATTTAGCTGTTCTTTGCATGGAAACCATCCTATACCTTCTTCTCTTTGTCACTCCTCCCTCATTTTTAGTGCTACTGTATCCTTTTTGACACTGGGTTCCAGCACTACATGTACCATTCGGGATATGCATCCATCAGTGTCTTGGCAATGTTTCAGTTTCATTCTTTCCATTCTACAACTCATGAGTTCAGGAGCTCATCTATTTTTTCCATCTGTGCCAGTTAGACTAATAATTTTATTATCTCTGTGTACAGAACCAGATAATGACCACTGCAGTACTCTATCTGAGCATGAGATGATGTTTTCATATCTCTAATACTGGATTTAGATACTGCTATACAGGCACATTTTTTCACTAACTGTTCCTGAACTATGAAATGGTGCTAGTTTACACTTTCTTTCATTGAAAAATAAAAACATCATAGAAGACCTGGTCTTGGATCAAGCAGTCACAATTTAATGCCAATTTAATTCAGTGGAAGAAAAAGCTGAAGTATATCTGTAGCTAGGTATCTTAATTTAAGTTATGTGTGGATTCAGGCAGTTGTATCTACAGCAGACTTGGAATTTCCTTTAGTTAAAAATACAGAAATTGGAATTTGTATGTAAAGAATATGGAGAGACATGTAGGAAAATACCCCAATCTGACTGGAAAGATTAGATGTCTTGAAAAGAATTTTAAGGAGAAGCAGAAAATACAAGTGAGAGGTGAAAGAAATTTTCAAGGAAAGAACCTCAGAACAAAAGTGAATTCTGAAAGCATAGGAGACATATTCCCTGTAGCAAGTACTTACATGTGGGATAGCAAAAGGCTGGTTTTAACAATTCATGTCAATCCCCCTAGTTCTGGTTTTCTTACTAGTGCTGTTAGTCTTACTTTTCTCTAATGCTGCTTCTCTCCTGCTTTTCATCTCTCTGACACTCTTCCTGTGTTGTTTATTTTCAACACTCAGTCAGGTTAGGCACCTCCACTGAATTCTGGCAAGGAGTTAACTTTCTTCTTTCAATACAAAATAATTTATTTGCCAGCACATAGTTCTGTGTCTTTTCATTCTTCCTCCTATTGTCACTACCTTCATTCAATACCTTAAGAAAATTACCTCTTCTTTTGTCCCCTTTCAGTCATCCTTACACAGTCCTGGTGGTTACAGTTGTAGTCTACTTTATTACTGGAGTTAACATTTATTTTAATTTTGGTATTTTGGATTTTGGGGTTAAAAAATCCCTTGTCTTTTCTGTAAAACACATTTGCCCAGAAGATGATGGTTTCTAAACACTACTTTCATTTCTGACCTTCCCTTCCGCAAAATACTTGAGAAAATACAATTTCCTCACCTAAGCAGTCATCTCGCAAAACAGCATTAAGAAACCGAAATAAACCAAAAAAGGCAGCTTCCAAATGATGCTTGTTCTTGTTCTGGCTAAACGAATTGTTTACAGAAAAAAACTCCAAAAGGCTGTGTTGAAGTGGGAAGGCCTGGAGAAAGAGCAAGGAGAAAGGGGAGGCCTGAGATGGTGAGAAGACCTGCTGTAAGAAGATACCCCCCTCTCCACTATAAGGTATATTTACCTTATATGTAATGCCACTCAAAACTGGGCACAGGCTGAGCAGCTGAAAACAATGAGGTGCTAGAGTTACACTACGGACTAAACTACTCTGGTGCTTTTTTAAAGGGAACTGATAGTAAAGCAAATACAAAAAAAAACCCAAAACAACAAAAAAACACCAAAAAAACCCACCATTTTTTTTACCTTTGTTTTTTAAGTACATTTTTGTCACTTCTTGTGGCTTTTTGTGAAAAAGGACTCTTTTAATTACTAAAATAATAGGTTGTTTTTACAGACATTTGAAAGAAGGCATTAAATTTAATTTATATTTACATTACATTTCAGCTTGACATGACTTAATATTTTAATCTGTCCTGAGACTGTGAATGGAAATAGTGGGTGGGAAAGCTATAGGGCAAGTTAAAATGTCATTCTTCTGCAGTGTGGATAAGCATGCTTTCTCTTGTTTGAGAATTTACAGCAGCTCTGAGTTTTCATGAAGTATGTAATCAACCTGTGGAACAAGGAAGCAATAGAAATGTCTGGATCAATGTTTCTGAGTTTAGTGAGGGGTTTTGGAAAAAGAACATGGAGCTTTTCTGTCAGGAGAGAAATATTACCCTTGTAGCAGACAGCTTTTCATGGCACTTTACAGCTTTATTTTTCTTTTCTTTTCCTTCATACTGTAAAAATAGTATTTCTTCCTACAAACACAACTCAAGACTGTCCTCTAGACAAAAGCCAAATTAAAAACCTTAAAAAGAAAAATGAAAATAAAGTTTGGTTGCTAATGTTGATATACAATGCACAAATTATTTCTATCTGCCCTAATGAGCTTGCCAAATCTTCAAAAGCAACCAACGCAAACCTTAGAATTCTGACATTAGTTCAGACTAGAGCACTGTACTGTGGTAACAGCAGTGGATTTTTCTTCATCAGCAGCTGAATCACATTGCTCATAGCATTTCCTGGACACAGCATTCATGAACTAGATTGCTGTTTCACAATCATGCACTATTAACTTTCGCTGTAAATGTGTTTTTTGCCACTTGGTAATTGGATTTAAAAAAAAAAAAAGCAGGAAAACCTTTATTGAGGTTTTTGAACCTTGTGGAGAATAGCGAGATTCCTTTTCACTAACTTATAGCATGGCATACACTGAAATTGGTTAAGTGTGCATAGCTTCAGCATTAACAATTTTGTAATGAGATATAAAGCAAACATGAGAATCAACAACAGATATTTTGATTCCCTTTTGCCCCTAAGTAAATGCGTACTGAGTCCAAGCCAATCATACCATCTACTGATAATATTACAATTGTACCAACTATCAAGCTAAAGACATACTACATGGCAAAGGCCCAGAAAGATGTCGGTAATTTCTGTGCTTGGATGTGAATACATTTTGTTCTATTGTGAGACAGAATAATATATATATATATTTTAATAGAAACCAATAATGCTATTGTAAAAATCTGTTTGCCAATTGATTTTTGCAGAGACATTGAAAAAGCTTTTAATGTACAAACATGGATAGGAGAAATAGATGCACACACAAAAGGCATCTTAGACAAAAAAAGGAAACATTTCAGGGAAATATTTGTGACATTTTCCTACTTTTCCTTTTTTACTGGATTTGTAAAATGTGGGAAGGGCAATACAGAGTAGTGGCTGCAATGTTAGGTTGAAATGTCAGAAGTACCTATATTTTAATCCAGGTTTCCTGCTGAGTAACCACAATCAAGGTTTCTTTCTCTGACAAATATGAAAAAACAAAAACTTCGGTATTATTTTTATTTTCTAAGTCTCAGCAATTAAACAAAAGATTTTTGAATATAATCTTATTAAAGATATCGTGTAACAGTGCTTTATCTGAATTGGTCTCCCTTTTTTATTCATTTTTTGTAAATAGCCTAGTACACAGCCTATATGAACTCTCTATGAACAGAATATCTGTGTTTTGTGGTAAATATAAATCATAACAGTTTATTGATGACCTTTGTCCAGATATACAGCATTAATTAATAGAGTGCACAAGTGAAAAGGTGTCAATCTTAATCAATCTTCTGTGTTGTGTGGAAGTGTATTGAGAATTGAAGGCAGAACTGAGAATATTCTTATTACTCTTCATCTGCAACCACTGAGCGTATCTTTACAAGTAAACAACAGTTCTGGGGCCTGGGCTTAAGCACAGTCCAGAATCACACATCTTCTCCATTTGCGCAAACAAGGACCCATTCTTACTAGCTCTCTGTCCTTATCTCTAACTATAGGTGGGCAGAATTCTGCTTGAGCCAAGGGCTTTTCTCAGCAAGAAGTAGAAACAAGCCTATTTTGTTTGGAGGCAAAGGGATTTTAGCTGCAGAGATCCAAACAACAGCATGCTTCTTCCCTACAAAGCCAAATAATTGGTCCTATCTTATGTTATTTACTTTTATGGATGCAATCACGCCTGTTTGTCTTAGACTGCTGATAGCAGAAGGGGAATAGCTGTAAAACGCAGCTCTTGCATGGGCACAGCCTGCTACAGTCTGCCAAGATCCCTCTTATGTATATACATCTACACCTGACCTAGTTGTTCTAGCTGCTTTTGTACTCAGTGGAGAGAAATAAGTATTCTAATGGCGTAAGATACTTATTTGAGTATGGGATTAGTCGCACCTTTTTTCTTTCTTTTGGTTGTACAGACAGCTTGCTCAGATACAGCTGTTGAAGTGGGCAACTGTAAATGTTCAGGTCAAATGAAACTTAAGGTTCAGTCACTCTCATGTCTCCCTAAACCCTTGGGCCAATGGAACTGAACTTCTTTTCAGGCATGTGATTATCCAAAGCACTTGTGCAGAGATGGATTCAAGGAGGTTAAAACTGCAGTTCATTCCCCTGTTAGTAGTCCCTAATGTAGTAAGTGTACCCCAGGTCACTCGGCATGCTGGGGAACCCCCTCCAGCCTGGTCAGGTCTGCATTTGGCTGGGAGCATATCATGTACAATTGTCATCTAGAGACAGATCCACCCACAGAAGGGCACAGAAGACGTGTGACGCTACTCCTTTAGAGAGTCAAAAAAGCCTGCTGAGCTGGGTGAGTGCTCCATATGTGAGTACTTGGCTTCCTTTAGCTGTTAGAGGTGTAAGAACCTGTTCAGCCACTGGACCCAGTAGTATGAGTTTCTCACCCCTATGTAAATGATGGAATAACTGGTTTCATCTCTATTTCATTGGAGTATGTATCAGTGCTGGTTCTGTATTCAGTCAATTAAATCATGTGCCCAATTGTTGTAGCACACTATTAAATATTAAGAGAAAGGGAAATTAAGTAACACTTCAAGCCTTCTAAATAATTTATAAGCCCACCTAACCTTAATGACAAATTTGAGTGGGATGCGATGTGTTAGACAGATTTAATGCAGTGCAGGATTTACACTTGGCTGCTGCTAAAGCAAGTTAGTGCTAACCAGACGTGGGCAGGGTGGGGCAGATTATGTGAACCCTTCATGGACAGGAGAAACTCATCTAGAGAGAGAGCTAAGGCAGTTCCAGCCTGATTCTTTTTAATGTCACAGTTCATTTGCAGAACCATAACTGGAATCAAGAATTAAAAAGCCTTGTATAAAAGTCAGTAACATTAAACCTTTAAGACTCATGTTTCATGTGTCATAAAAAGTCTATGAAAGGATTTTATATTCTGTACAGTGTTTTAGCACTTTCAATCATTTTTTTTCCAACATAACTTTTGTGAACACTTTTATAGCCTCTAAATGAAAAACTAAACTATGTGTCATTCAAAAAAAGGTTTTATGGATCACAGAATTTAATATAAGTTCTGCACCATAACAAGGAACTGATAAACCTATATTAGAATTAATTTAAAATGTTGGAAACTGTTTTAGAAGATCGTGCATCACACGTTGTGGTAAACAACACTAGTGAGTTAAAAAATTTGTTGTATACACGCACTCTTTGCAATGTAAACTGAAAATTACTTAAAATAACAGAAATGTTAGTGGTTAAAAATGTGTTTATGTCATGTATATTAAAATCACAAATTTTCATGCAAATGAAAATGCTTTCCATAAGTGGAACAGAATAAACTCTAAAAAAAATAATCAAATGTACATGATAATAAAAACCAGGTTGAAACTGTGTCCAAGAATATACAGTATGATATAAGGTCTAATCTTTCTCCAGAGAAAAGATTGTTACTCCTCGGTATCATTAACATTTATGAATTAAAGCTTCTTTATGAAATGGCAAAATTAAACTTATATTCTTCAGGTGCTAACCTTATATTATGCATCTGTTTTACACTAATGGGGAATCTCATCTTTCTTTAGTACATGATGGTTGTATGCTGTTATCAAAGGAAGAAAGTATGATAGGAAATATGTATAAAAGTAACAATTTGCACATTTTATCCCCTGTAAAATGCTGCACAGACTTAAACAGTAATTTTCCAAACACTTTTGCAAGGTAGGTGAATATAATCTGCCCAATACACAAACTGTGACGTCTCATTGATTTTTTCCTGTTTCTCTTGCTGTTTCTGTTCAGGCCTACCTGCTCCTGCTGCAAGAGGGCCAAAGGGACCTCTCATCTATGCTTTCTGTTTAGAGAGGCTTTCTATTTTGGGACTATTTTTCTGCCATTGACTATGACTATAGCTCCACAGAACCACACCAGTAATATAAACTGTAACAATACATTATTAGTGACAACAAAGAAGTGCATAAAATTAAACATCACATTCATTCCTCCTGGTTTTAGCTGTTTGAGAATTAGTCATCTGGGCTTCATTTGTGGTTCATGAGGAAGCGGTTGTTCATTAGGGCTAAAACTGTGCCTGTTCACCCAACCATTCCTGCGTGAGGTGTGGAGTTCTGGATGTTCTCAGCAAAAGACAGTCTATTTGAAGACCATTATTTTTAAGTGATGGGCAGTTTGGTCTTGGCTAAAAGGAACGAAATAGGAAATGTGGGAGTCACCTTGTTATCTAACTGTATACAGTTAGCCTACATTACATAGAACACTAACCATTCTATGATTCTATGATTGCAGACATGCATACATGAGCTAAGTGTTCAAGTTCACAGTATAGTCAGTTGCCCCATTGATGACCCATGCATATGTGCCCAGTTCTGTTTCAGGTGGGACCTCTTGAAGTAGCAGCGTGATGCTCTGGGATTTGCTGGGATGCTCCAAAACGACTCAGGTGGCACTAGAAGCTGCAACATATGCAATTACAACAAGCCCTGGATCTTTCTCTTGACTAACTGGAACTTGGACATCCAGCTCTCAAGCAGATACCAACACATTGTGGCTAAATTTAAGTGAGTGAATCTGAAAAAAAATCCTACTCGGTCCTACTGTGTCAGTGGGAGGAAGCAGGAGCACACTAGAAGGAGCACGCCCAGGAGCATGTGCCGTATTGTTAGCATTGCATGATGGTGATCACAGTACAAACAAACCATTTATTGCCTTATGAAGAAGTTCCTTTTAGTTAAGTGTCAAAACCCTATTGGTGGTGTTGCCTATGGTTGGAGACATCTTTTCTTATGCTGACATGATCTGCCGCATTCCTAAGTTTCCTTTTTGCTATCTTTGAGAAGGTCAGGGACACATTTTTATTCTTTCTATAAAGTACAGTTTGGTGATTTTGCTACTCACACAATTTGCAACTGGTTCACTGCCTTTACATTTTGAAGACAGGAATGGTAGACACAAATTGGTCGAGAGAAGAAAGCAGTGAGTACTTCTTGTCCTTGGCATTGCTGTCTACCTGTGCAGACTGTGAAGCGGCAGTGAATTATCTCACATATTATCTTTGTCAGACTTTGCCAGGGAGCCACATACTTTTTTATTCTTGTTCTATCTTTTTTATGCTGTGGTGTCCCCAAAGAGCCTTTGGTCCAGTCATTACAACATGCACCTTTCCTCACATTTGCATTAATATTACAAGGAGTCATTTCTGCTAAGACAATACCTATTGAACTTAACCACTCAGTACCTCTTATACTGTAAGCATGTGCTTAAATTGAAACATATGTCTATGACTTTTGTGTTCAGTGAGGTACCTAAACATGTTTAACTTCTGGGCCTAAAAAGTGCTCTTAAAGGCTGTACTGAATTTGTCCCTGAATGAACTGTTCCACTGGTTGCTGCTTCTTGTTTTGTTTACTCCACGTCAATAGCAAAAATTTCAAGTTGTCATGTGTCTATCTTCTGCTAATTCACAAGCATTTCATTAGATGTGATTTGACTTTAAAAGGAATAGCCTTGTGGCTTTATGAATCTTCTAGGGAATTTAAGCGACAGGCTTGTTGGCAATGTGTTACTTCCCTCAAAAGTCAACCTTGTAACTTGTATAACTATGCCTAACCTTAGCAATTCTTTCAAAATTACTTGTACACACGTCAGCTTCCCTACATGTTTTGACAAATGACACATTTCCTTTGGTGCTTCTTTGTGGGTAACAGCGTGTGAGGATATGGTAGTGGCAAAATTTATTACGGTTATTTTGTAGTTGATATTAAAGAACATGATGTATTGTATCAGGTGTCTGACCTTTAAAGATCTTAGGACCCAATTCATTACAACATAAAATTTACATATTATTCAACATTCTGTAGTCCTTTTATGAAAAAGTCATGATGCATACGTACATGAGATTTAAAGCAGACAATCCCTGCACATTGCAGACGTAGAGATTGAAGACAGTGTGAAATGAAAAATATTGTAGGTTGGAAAAGATTCACTTTTTTAACCCATGAAATAGATTACTCTGGCTGCACCTTTTTGTACAAAGTCTTAGGAAAAATAAATGGAGCACACAGAGGCAATGCTATATTGGATACAAGCTGTATTCCTGTGTCTTTCGTAAATCCTGACAAGACCTACCTGTCTCTGTTCCTGTGCGTGATGAAGTTTTCCACTAATCTGATATATGAAAAGTCAAACTGGGGGATTTTGTCAAGGAGAAATTGATGAGTTCTTCTGTGCATTGTGTTTGCGCATACTCAGCTGGAACCCACTCTGAATACCATACCAGCATTCCTACCTTTCGTGCTCTCTTATATTTCGGTGTTGTCCAACCTGAAAAATCCATGTAGAGGAGTGGTAATGACAAATAAACAGTACACATTTACTTCTTTTTCAAATTGGGTAGCTCTTTCATTCCAAACATTCAGGTGTAACCTCTTCTCAAGGCTGTGCTGGCCTTTTTTTTTAACTTTGCTGTCATTTATAGCACCCTCAGACAGCTTTTTCCAAAGCTCTGGAATTTATTTACAGATTTCAGTGTTGTGTCAAGATATATATGCTCACCATGATTTTCACATGGAGAAGGTTGGGTCAAGCATTTTGCTTTCTGTTATTCTAAGGGTCAGACTCTAGGTGTGGATCCTGGATTTAGGCATGCAGAGTTTCTTTCTGGAACTCTTTAAAACCATCTATTTCTCTCCATTAGTTAGAGAACACAGGCATTTATTATAGAACTGATTTACTAGCATCCCCAAAATTTGAAACCAGGCTTGGTGATCTGGCCACAACATGGACTGTCTTATCTAGGAATTACTGCTTATATAGCCTTTAGCAAAGAGTTGGATTTCAGCTTTGAATTTGAACTGATTCTCTGAGGATTGAAAGTTTTGCCCTCTGTTACAATATGGAACATGGGTTCCTTTATTGTTATCACAAAATGTGACAATACAGGCTGTAATGTGCATAGGAGATGACAAGGAGGACTGAGACAAGGACATGCCCTGCCAGAATTAAGCAGGGTTTTACTTGCAAAACCAATGTTGAAAGAATGTGACTGAGGTACTTTCAGAAGCAGTATAGACTGATACAAGGCTGGGATTATGGTTTAATTTACCCTTGCTGGACATGTGCATTATGAGACTATTTTTATTTATGTGCTCCACATACGTAACTTTTGCTGTATTTAGTTTAGAGAGTGAATCTGGGCACGCTTATCAGATTTTTGTGAAGGATGCTGCTGTCTATTTATTTTGTTACAGAAAACATACTGGGAAGGATTTATTTTACCATAAATTAGCCTTCTAAATGCTGGGAGTTTATTCTAAGCTAGTCTGGGATTTTTCTGTAGTCAGAGGGAAAGACAGACACCCACTATCCCATCCATTTATCCTTACAGGGGTTTAGTGATTCAGCCTATCTCCCTACTGTCAACAGAGAGGCATGGTGACCGGCTCATGGCCAACTTCTGGGTGCTTCAAGTTTGCTGAAACAATCCCATGCATAGTGGCCAAAATAAGAGACTGGAAAAAAAGAAAAGGAGGTGTCATGGTTAAGGGAGCTGAATGTAACCACAGGGAATTTTACTCTTTCTGTGCATCTGTCAGGGAATTCCTGTGGGATGCTTGGCAAGTCACTGAACAGGTGGTCAATAATTGTGTGTTTCTTGTGTTATGGGTGTCTGGAGTCTGATTTACAGAAGCAATAAGCACTCACAACTGAAATTGAAGTAAATTGTAATTTTATTGTGGAATGCTACATGCTCATAAATACCTGGTCCTGTTGTTCTTAAACTGAACATCCCAAACTAGTGAATACTTCGGGCCCACATTCTTTGTGTCATTATTGCCAACTGTAAAATGGGAATAATGACGCCCATCTCCCAGAGGTGTTAGGAAAGTGAACTTGCTACTGTCTAGGAAATATTTAGGAAAGTTTTACAAAGAAGCCCTCGGGAAACTAATAATTCTGTATTCAGAGCAGGATTTGAATGGCATGCAGCAAAACCTTGGGCCATACACTGAACAGTTAGGAGGCAACAATATTGAATGCCTGTTTGTTAACTGACCACTAGCCTTAACATGAATTGAATTGAGCAAGGAGGGGGAAAATGGAATGTGATTATGCCAGTTAAAAGGCTTCTTAAAATACAGGCACAGGGACAAATGAGAGTTATTGGAGGTAACCTAGATTTTGAAGTTTCACAGCCTTTGTGTGTCAGAATTTTGTCAAGTTCTTTTACTACATTTTGGTTTATTTCTAAGACGATAAACTGAAAAAAAGAAATATCCCACCCAGACATGTCATTTTATGTCATATGAACAGCCATCAGTAGTGCCTTCTGCAGGGTGGACATCAATCACAAGAAAATTAGCCACTTGAGTTAATGGGTAGGAATACTAGATTTCTGTGTTTGTCTTATTAGCTTAGTGAGTTCACCCTCTCCACTGAATCCATCAACAGTTATGTGGGCCCTGCAAATAAAGATAGTTTCACCTTGCAGATGTCTTGTAGGGGCAGTGTGGTGGATTTCACAGAGATTGGGTCTCAGCAGACCTAGGAATATTGGGTTTCCTTCCATTCTGTAAGAGTACTGTACTTCTGTGCACAAACACTGCATATCACCACCCTTAGTCTGGACTTACATTACCTTCTTCCTCTAAGCTACAGTTTTCTACATAACTTTAATACCTATTCTACATCCAGCTCCTCATTTTTGCAACAAATCATGCTCAGTCTCTTCCCCTTGGGCTTTTCAATAACAGGTTGAGTGAATCCTATTTTCTCACCTGGTTCATTGGACAAGAAAGAGAATTTCTTGTCCAAACTCTTCTCCCAGATTGCCTACCTAGCGCTCCTATCTCTAGCTCCACTCAGTCCCACCTCCAAATATCTTTTCACATAGACTTTGTTCAATTTGTCATCTTGTTTCTTTCCAGCAGACTTACACAGGTGCAGCTGCAGTGTAGGCACTACCTGTATTTAGGTAACCTAAATTCCAATTCCACTTGCAAGGAAAGCACTTTTCAGTTGTGAGGGAGCATGTCTGGCATGGATAGAATCTCTAAGGAATTAATTTGACAAACCTAAGTCTCTTGAAGCATTTTTGGCGCAGTTTCAGATATTTGAAATTCACTCAAATTTGAGGTAGGCTCACTAGGGGCGAAAGTCCCTGCTCCAATGGTAAAATGAGGTTTAATTGCTCTCTAAATGCCCCCAGAAATGTCTGTTTGGGATTGTGCTTGAAGCAGTCCTCCTTCCATGCCTCTCCTATACCATGGCATTGCAAACTGTGTCTTGCAGTCCTGAACAACAGCTTCAGTCTGCAACAGACAATGAGAAGAGCCCCATACGGTTCCCCTGTCCAGTACAGAAATGGATTTCTGATGTTCCTCAAGAATATCTTTGCCATATGTCAAAGATGATGGGAGAGTTTCCCCACTGCTCTTCTCCACCAAGTTGTGCTTCTGCATGTGAAGGAAGTGGGCTGAAAGGGGAAGGATGAAGCGCAGCAATGGCAAGAAGATGCTTGACACTGAAATTTTCACCCTAAAAAATTAATTTTGTTCTTACAAGCAAACCAGTGTCTTGTAAGGAAAAGTTTGGGTAGCCTGCTGAACAGATAGTACCATCAGGCCACCTAAAATGTTCTTATCTTGTCGGGGACTTGTACTTGTTCGATACTTCTAAAATTATTTCAAATTATTTTAAGATGCTAAGTATGTTTTATGCAAATAATAAATTATTTTTTTTAATATGCATACTCACCCAATGAAAATTATCCCAAAAGATAAAGACATGTACCCCCTATACTTTTCCTGATCTTTGCAACTAGAGCATTCAACACACCTTTTTTCCTCAGCTATTGTAATGGGATTTTTTAAGTTTGAGAAAAATTAAGTGAACACGTAAACAAGGAAATTAAATGAATGACCATTTAAACACAAGAAAATACAAAATATTATAACAGTTTTTATTGAAAAAATATAAACTGAGAATAAAGCTGACAGTACAAGATTGCAAGATATCTTAGCAGAACATATAAGTACTATAGAAAATCTACTGATAATACAAGACATTATTTTCTGTAACCAGGGGAATAAATTGTCACACAGAACCCATTTCAGGTTTTGATGCATTAGCTGTGGTGTGAGGACAGTGTCTGAGCAGGCATTTTATAGATGAAATGTCTGTTTATGTCCTATTACAGACTTTCATGATCTAAGGAACTTTGCTTTTAAGACCTAAGCACAACTTGCAATTCAGTAACCTTCATCTGAGCCAGCAAGGTGCTTCTCAGCACTGAGCTAGCTGGTAGCCATGTTGTGAGCACAAAGGTTACTTTAGCCAAGATGCTTTGTCTCCCTAGAAAATGTTAGCCATTATTCTGATTTCACCTCTGGCAGATTAGCACTAGTTGCAAACTACTATTTCAGAGCATTTGCTCTGACTGGGTAGAAATGTAAAGGAAAATCATGCTTGTGAAACCAAGACGGGGAAAATGAATGGAACTGCTGTGAAAAATAAACAGGAAAAAAAGTTTCTTTTTTGAGAAAAGGATTGATGAAATGATATGAAGGTGAACCCCTTATTTAGCCACTGACTACACCTGCCCAGGACAGAGACCTTGAAATTTGTGTTGTTTTGTAAGTAAAATATTTCTTGTAATTCTGGTGCCCCATTAGTTTGGGATATTACATAGATTTCCAAAGATATCTTTGATCTGGATTCCCCTGATCAACCAGTTACTCCTCTGCATGCCACCAAGATCTCTCTCCTTGAGTGAATGCAATTTCTTTGGTGCTAGCCCTGGAATCTGGGTCTTTGTGTCAGTGGAAGTCTCTTGATGCATGGATCTAACCACAGGATCTGGCCTGCATGAATATGCATAAATCTCACAAAACTTCACCACACTTCAGCTAAATGCTGAACCAGACTCCTTGGCTAAGAACAGGCTTAACTTGTGGGTCCTAAAAGGAAATTATTAAATAAAAACACAAAAAAAGTCCCTGCTGTGCAAAATTGATAAAAGAGAGAAAATTTAAAAAGTGTTTTCTTAGCAGTGGCAGCTGCTGGGATTTTTAATCAAGGTTTTATCACGGCAGTTTTTGAGGAAAACTTTCTTCACAGAACTACTTTTAAACTCTTCATGTACAGAGCCTTTCTGAGTCACTGGTTCTTTTTTTAATTCACTACTAGCGAAAAAGCAAAGGCAATTTGTGTGTTGCGTGTATGTGCCCCTGTGTGTGGAAAGTGGAGTCCTCAAGAAAAAAAATCAATCATTACTTTAGCCTTAGTAAAAAAGAAAAAAAAGTATCAGAAATTACTGTTCCAGATGATAATTGCAGTAAAGATCCCAAAAATGAATGAAGGGTCTTCCACTGTCCTACACAGTACAGGACTATTGGTCCCATAATCTGTGAGAAAAGAATTCTGTTAGAGAGGAAAGAAAAACTGAGTAAAATTTAAATTTAACAGAAAACTGTGAAAAGAAGCTGGAGGAAAGAGAATTGATGCAGAAACCAATTTTTGATGAGAATGTTTTTGAAAGATGCTAATAATGAGGTGCAAAGCATACTCTGGCATTGGGGTCTGTCAGCAGAAGCAAAGCACGCTGCAGAAGACTCAGGGAAGAAGGAGCTGAGTCTGGCTGCTCGCAGGCTACCCTTGCCTGGATCTGCACCCCGTTGCTGGGAGCAGGGTGGCTGTGTAGAGGGGGGGCACAGAAAGATTACATGTGATGGAAGACCCAGCACAGGCTGTTGTGCTGAAAGTTCAAAGCCTCTGCTGGGATCAGCTGCTGCTGGGATCAGCTGCCACTGAGATGTCAGTGAGTGGAAAGAGGGGTGATGCTCTGCTGGGCTGCATGGAAAGACTTCTTGCAAAGGATAAGCGGACTGTTGTGGAACACCCAGCTCAGTTGTGCTGGTCTGAACACCCTTATTTAGTCCCAGAAGTTCAGCAAAGAAGTATGGCTTCAGAGGATTCAGTACTGCAGTGCATGAGCATATCTCAGAGAAAATCCAGCTGTAACGATGGGAGCTATAGAATAAATGTGAATAACGTGGAATTACCTGGTGCAAGAGAAGCACCACTTTTCAAAGCCGCATCACAAACCAGCCTTGTCTCACAGCCGCTGGGTTTCCATGTCCTGTTGCCTAATTAAAGTAAGTTTGTTTTGACCGAATACTACCAGTGATTGATTCACTTAGTACTTTCCCTTTTAGAAAGCCTGCGATTCCACATTGCAGTTTGTCGGGGTTTTGGTTTGTTTGGGTTTTTTTTTTTTTTAGCGTTCCCAGCTAAACGTTTGAAACTTGATAAAAATAAAACAAAGGCAGGGGAAAAAAAGAAAAAAGAAGAAAACCGAAAAGTGATATTATTTTGGGTTCGCGTTCCCGGTGGCATGTGGTAAGTGGGTGCTGGGGGCCGCTGCGGAGAGGCAGCCTGCCCTCAGCAGAGGGTGCTGTCTTCTCACGCTAGCGCCGGCTGAGCGAGAAGGTCACTCAGCCTATTGATAAATCACTGCGCCGTGATTCCTAACTGACAGCTCAAACTAAAATCAAGCTGGATGAGAGAGAACAAAAGGCCATCAAGCAGCCATTTTCTTGACACTTTTATTCAATCACCAGCAGATTGCTTACGACAGCAATAGCAGCTGTTTTGTCTTCATCTTTCCACATTTGATAAAAGGTGTCAACTCAAATTTTTGTAAATAATTCACTTACCCCTACTGCACACACCAGCACTGCTCAGCATATGTATTCTGTGTGAGCAGATCACTGAGGCAGGTCAGGGCTCAATGATATCAGCTGAAGGTCATCTGTGATCTAAACGGAAGCACTGATAAAGCTACAGTCCCTCAAGGTCAAAGATAAGAACTAAGCTGAGATATTTGTAATGTGGACAAAAGGTTAAACAATAGAGAGAAAAGTAGGGTATTGTTTCAGTTAACACACTAATGATTTTTCTATTGTTCTTTAGGAAACAGTGCTCCAGCAGATTCAGATGGTTAACCCTTCCCAAGTAGGTTGTCTATTTAAGTGCTGGATGTGAGCAATTACAGAATACCACTTCCCAAAGTTGGTAATGTCAGGTAATAGCTCACAGCCTTAATATGCTGCTGCTAATACATCTGAACTGCAAATGGGAGCAACAGCAATTTTTATTGCAGGCATTAAAAAAAAAAAAAAAGCACCACCACAAAACACAAAAAATCCAACCAGGTAGTGTATCAAACAACAGTTAAAAAAGATAATTAAGTAAAACACAGTTTACCTTGAATTTATCCTTAAAATAAATTTAGCTCCCAGACCTAAGTAGAATTAGAGCATGTGCCTAGCATTTCCTGTTGTAACAGCTTCATTTGCTTTAAAGGCTTAGAGAAACTAATAGAGAGATCTTTGAATTACTGCAATATGACACTCTATCTGATGTTAGCAGTAGCCAAAGCACTGAGATTAAAAATGATACATCCTTCAATACTAGCTTGGGTTTTTTTTCATCCAGTTATATTACTCAGAAAATAAATCTAAACAACAGATAGTCGCTGTTTATCACTATTTGGTTTATACTTTCTAATAACCAAAGTATATGTGCATTTGAGATTCTGTCTGTGCTCAAGCAACAGGGAATTTATTGCATGTAATTGATGTACATGAAGATCAGAGAACAGTTGCTTTTTCCTGTTCTTTCTGCCTCGGTGCTGTGGTAAAAGCAACTTCCTTATTCCAGCATACTTGTGATAGAGAAATAACAAATTCTGGATGATAAAAGGTCTCTTTTATTTTTCAACTAAGCAAGATAAATAGTACAGGAATACTTTCTTGCTGAAAGCAGGAATCCTGTCTGCATTAGTGTCATTCCTTAGCTACCCAGTTTATGAACAAAACCAGTCCTAATTAGAATTAATTTTCAGCAAACAATTTTATTTGCGGACATTGCCTTGTTTTCTCCTTGTGAAATATTTGCATTACAGTTTCTTCAAACTTGTGTCGTGGTTTGAAAGGTCTTGGTGAATTAATTAGGAAAGGTTTTTAGGGAGCTTGCATCCTAAAAAAACAAATTGTGTTTCATGGCACAGGCTGGCCAAGAATTCATATGGCATTGTTTCTTCCTGTCAGTGCTGTGTCTTAGAAGCAAAAAATGTCTTCAAAACAACCGAAAAACACTAGGATTTGGAATCTGTCATCACATACACAAGATTAAAAACTTCAGAAAACTTTCCATTTTTGGTCTTGCTACTATCTTGTTCAAAGTGTCATTCTTATAGGAAAGTAGACCACTAAAAATTAGTGTCTGTCTGAAGAATTAAAATGTGACGTTCTTTCATCACAAAGCCATTGCTCGTGAATGCATGCTTATAGCAGTGAAAGATGCTGTTATATTATTTAATAGTCATTGTAGAAAAGCACTAGTAAGGATTTATGGGGACACTGATCATTTGTTTTAAGTTGTATTATGTTATGTAAAAGCAGTCAATGCATTCCATTTACCAGTTTCCTGGTTTTGCATTTACCAGTCTATAGATCCTGACACATAATAACTGTGGAGAATAATCTGTGTGCTTTAAATGTTTGCATCCTTACTATTAGCTTAAACCTCTTCTTCCTCAAGCATTAACACAGGCAAACCTGCATTAGTCTTTCCATGAACATATAAGAAGTATGTGTCTATATGAAGTGAATTCATGCTCTATATAATTTTGCAAATAGTCAAAGAATTATTTTTCTGACATTTGCTTCTGGAGACAGCTATGTATTATGAAACTGCAGTCAGTATGAGTAACTATGTCAGAAATTATCCTCCTGTCCAAGACCAGTTTCACTTCCTATACCTCATCTTGTCCGGTACCTGCCAGTCTCTCTGGAATTTTGCATGCTGCGTATTGTGCATAATTTTAGAGAAAATAACTCCAGGAACAATTTTAAAGTTCTGAGGCTAGTTTCTTAACCTGTATAAATCAACATATGTTTTTTTCAAGGTAAAAGAAGGGAGAAGGTGAAGCTCTGTTCTTGAAGCTTGAACTCAAGTAGGAGGAAGGATAACAGAAAAGATAAGATGTAGAGAAATGGCAAGGGAACACAAGAGTGCTGAAGAGTAAAGGAAAGAAATATGTAAGGAGCAGAGGCACCAAAATGGGCATGGCAAGTGCTATGGGACAAGAAGCATGGATACAGGAGACTGAGGCTCTGACCAAAAGAGAGCAGGGCACAGCAGAGGATATAGTAAGATGGAATCTTACTTCCTTGTATTGTACTTTAATTCTTCCTTTTTTTTTTTTTTAATTCTAAAACTATAGGCACTTAAAAAGAATTACCAGGTATTGTTAATTTATTGCAAATAACGTGATCTTGGCTATGACTGTGGGATCATTTGTGATAATTGATTCTGGATGAAAATGCACCTTTCTCATCCCTTAACTTGCACCTGAGGTTAAGACTTCCACTGAGCTCCAAGCCAAGAGTTTTTTTACTGCATTCTATGTCCTCCATAATCTTTATTATTAAATCTCTCTCTAGGTAACTATCGCTCACTCATTTGACAAATATGAAAACTAAAAGCTTGACAATGTTGCCAAATTAAATCTATAAATGGAATGTATCTTGTAGTATAGCAGACCCAAATGCCATTTACTGTACTGCAATTAATATCAAAAGGAATAAACAGAATGATGTGCTTATGTAGCACATACATTTCCATATTTTCTTATAAAGAGTGGATCATGGTGCCTAGAAAAAAAGCACCATGAGCACTTACAGTTTTAAATCCAAAACTCCAGGTTTTATTGTCACAGAAGGTCAAGCTTGCCTATTGTCGTGGTTTAAGCCTAACTCACGCAGCCCGTTCTCTCCCTCACTTCCCCCTCTTTCTTCCCCCCGCTCCCGGGTGGATGGGAAGGAGAATCGAAAAGAATGCAACTCCCACAGGTTGAGATAAGAGCAGTTTAGTAACTAAAGTATAACACAAACCACTACTGCTACCACCAATAATAATAATGACAAGGCAAATACAAGGAAAGAATACAATTCTCACCACCTAATACCAAGCCCGACCACGCAGTGCCCCCCCCCCCCCCCCCCCTTCCGGGTCTCTGCTCTCTGTCTTTTTCATCCTGGGCATGACGTGCTGTGGTATGGAATAACCTCTTTGGTCAGTCTGGGTCAGGTGTCCTGTCTCTGCTTCCTCCCAGCTTCCCCTCCTCCCTGGCAGAGCATGAAACTCAGAAAGTCCTTGGTCAGACCAAAACATCACTAAGCAGTAACCGAAACACTGGTGTTATCAGCGCTGTTCCCAGGCCCAAAATCAAAAACACAGCGCTGCACCAGCTACCAAGAAGGAGAAAAATGGCTGCTGCTGCTGAAGCCATGACACCTATGATGTCTGCAATTCTTAGTCCTCAATTTGCTTCCAAAAGAACCCAAAACCAAACATATCTCCCATATTCATTTGGCCTTTTCAATACTTTTGCAGACTTTGAAGTCTGTGTTGTGTCTGTGCAAGGCCAGATCTAAAATGATAACGTTTAGATATTTTAGGACTGCTTTCTGGCACCAGAGCTAATTGATGTAGAATGGCTGACATACATGCTGTTAAAATCCTTACCCTCCAAAACAGAGTAGCTGCACATAACTTGCTACCACTTAATCATGGTACTTGGTGCTTTCTAGCTCCTAAATTATGCCTGGGAATGTCTGGGAGAAAGTTGCTTGGCCTGGGCCAAAACCACAGCAGAATCTGTTCTGATGGTTCAGCAACGTGAAGAGCCAAGATCCGGAGCCCGGGAATATTTCCAGGCAGCGATGGTTCCTGAGAAAGCACAGCAGAGTGTTGCTCTCCTTCCCAGCTCCCCATGCAGTCACAGTTCCTCTCAAGATTGAAAACAAAATCTTCTATGACTACAAAAATGTTTTGGTTTGCCAATGGACAAAAAAAAAAAAAAAAAATACAGAAGTTAGTACAAAGTCCTTACAAAATTGGCTAAACTTTTAACTTGAGGTACACACTTAGGGAGCAATCTAGGGTAATATTTTTTTGCAATGCTTGTTTACTACTTAATGGAAGTGGATCTTTATGGAAAGGTTGAAATATTTAATTGTAGAACATACCTGGGCCTGAAAGCAATGTATGTAGGAGATATTACCTTTGTGTCCAGGGGTGGGCAACCTTGCTTGAGTGCTCAATAAAGGTCAAAAATTGAATTAATAAGCTTATCTTTCCAGAAAACAAGCTTCATTCTAGAACACATAACATTAGTGCTTACTGGGCTGCCTTAGGGAATCACTAATGATGTACAAAGCTTTCTACCTATAGGTCACTGATTTTAATTCAACTCAGCTCAGCAAAGACTTAATTTTTCTTATGAATGCCTTGTGGTTTATGTGTAAGTTGAATGGGTTTTTCAGATATGAGACATACTGATAAACATAGTTATAAACTTCAAATCTGAAGCTTGCATGTTTTGCATAATAGAAGCTTTAAAATTTTCAAAGTGGCTTCTGCATCAAACCTTTAACGTTTGGATAGTTAACGATTTTTTCAGAAAGTATCTAAATTAAATGTAAAACTTTGAAGTGATAGTGTGTCAGCAACATCTCTGAAGAAATGGTGCCATTAATTAATTAATCTAATTTAAAACATACCTTATTTCTAATTAGAATTAGTTGTAAGAAGCAGGGTTATAAGTTCAAATCCCAAATCCCAAACTCACCTCCTGCCTTTGGTCTATGCTGTTAGGTTGAGACACTAGTTACCTCACCTCCAGTGTTTCTACAAAATGCCTAGTGAAAAACCTTGTATCAGGTACCTTATCACTTAAGCTGTAGAAACTAACAAATAGAAAACAAGCAATCCAGGATATTTCTGGAGAGTGTTGGAGATGACTTAATACACATAGTAGGTAAGGTGATGTCCTGCTCGAAGAACTGTTGGGGGGTGTGATGGTCAGTAGCAGTCTTGGGTGCAGCTACTGTTAAGCAATGCATTTCAGCATCCTAAAGGCAGTGAGGAAGGCAAGTAGTAGAGTACAAACCATGAGCTTAAGGTGACCAAACTTTGGCTTACACAAGGAAAGTGTTAGGTGAGATATTGTGGGAGACAGCATTAAAGGAAAAAGGAGCTTAGGTCATTAAGGGTAACCTCAATTCAAGAATGGATGCTAAAGTAAGCTGCTTGATGTATCAGGAGACTGGCTTGGCTGAACTTGCAACTCATGATCGAATTCCAGTGCAAAAGGCAGTATAACAGGTGACATTAGAGAAAACAGGGTGCAAATAAGGATATAGAAATATTGTATGGAAACATTATGGATTTGAAACTATCAAAGGGCATCAATGCAACAAGTGGAGCTTCTACCACCCCCTACTCTGCTGCTGGGATTCCTGCTGAGCAAGGGGGCTTGACTTGAGTCAACATTATGCTCTGGCAATGATGGAAGCTAACAGCATCCTGGGCAGCAGGAATGTAGATAGATGATAGAAGAAAACAACTGTTTTCATCAATCATTAACTTGCATCTGGAGTTCTGCAGCCAGGTTTCAGCCCCCCCCAGAACAGGAAAGACATTGATACACTGAGGCAAGTTCAGTGGAAGGCCACCAAGACTGGGCCCTGTGAAGGAGAGTCTGGTGGACCAGGGCTTGTTCAGCTTCTGAAAAAGGCAGCTGCAGGGGCACCTAACAGCACTCTGGTGACTATGGGGTGGACCATGGATAGATATGGTGTGAAAAAGGCATAAACTGAAGCAAAAGAACTTCCAACTAGGTGTGAGGAAAGAAATGAGGCAGGTTTCCCTGAGAGCCATGGACTGTCTACCGTTGGAACTTTTTGAGGCTTGACTGAATAAAACCCTGAGCAACCTGGCCTGGCCTCAGAACAGGTTCTGCTCTGAGCAGGATCTTGCACCAGAGACAACCTGAGGTCCCTTCATGCCTGAATGATTTGGTGATACTGTCAATAAAGCTGGCATTAATTTAGTTGTCAGTTGCTACAGAGTTGAAAGCTTTGAAGATAAAAGTAAACCCCACAGTTAATTTTTTTTAAATAATATTGGTGAGCTTTGAGTCATTTGACAGATGATTTTTACAGTTCTGTAGTAAACATGGGCTGGACAGTGTATCAAAGTGGCAGTGGATCACTCTCTGTCCGTAGTTTGAATAAAAAGTATTATTCATCATCAGTTATTATTACCTGCTCACATTAGAACAAGCACCACCTGGTACATAGCTCAATAATCTCAACTGAGCAATCTGGGAGCTGAACGGACAGGATGCTAAAAGGAGCAGCCCACAGTCTCCAAACAAGTTCAGCTGATGCTTATTATTGAGACAGCGTGAGAAAAATGTGCTCAGCCAGTGCTGGTGATGTACCTGTACTGTGGTTTAACAGAGCACTTCAGTCTTTGGGGCTGTCAATTTCATAAGGACTAAATTTACTTAAAAAAATAACTGACACATGAATTCAGAGAGCGTTTTGTTGCTCCAGCCCTGGAGTGGGGACCAGGAGACCTGAGTTCTATTCCCACGTCTGTCACAGACTTCCTGGACCATCATCTTACATCTTTGTTTCTCAGTTTCCCCTTGGGCATAATATGGATAATACTTACCCACTTTACAGGGCTTAATTCATTAATGTCTGTAAGGTGCCTTGAGATCTGTGTGCACAAGGCACATTAGCACTGCAAAGCATTTAGTATATTATTTTATTATTTAAGACATCTGGGACCATTTTCACTGATGTGCTCTATCCATTTTGCACTGCTTTGGTGTTGCAAAGCAGCCATATCCTTCTTTAACAGGCCAGTGAGGCTGAGTTTATGACTGGCTTAAAATACCAGCCATCCAAAGCATCTGAAGCCTGCTATCAAATATGTCTCTTCTTTTTCTATCCATCTGATAAAATGGTGACTACTGATTTTTTTCTTTGGAAGAATGTGATCTGTGGTAAATTTTGCTTGTTTAGTGACAGAAATGATCCGACTATAAATAGTGGTAGAATATTTTGGCAAAGTGAAACACAAGAATGACATAGGTGCAAAAATATATATGTATATATGCTAGGTAACTTCTAAAGGTTAGCTTGCCTGAAACTCTAACATGGACAAGAATGTGGCGTCTTCTGGCAATCTGAGATTGGCCTGAAAAACCAGTGGAAAGGTACTGGTACAAACCCTCGTAAGCTCCATGCACCATTATACAATCTTTTTCAATTTTTTCCTTGATATGTCAATTTTTTTCCACATTGCCTTCATAAATATGGTCACTGAAATTTCTTAAATAAACCTGTCCACAGCAGTTGCCATTTCAGAAGAATAGCAACTGTGTACCATGGGGATGATTGTCATTGAAATAATAAATACTAATTGAACTTTATAAATGTTTGTTCACACACATGAACACGTGTGCACACATTTATTTGTTCAATGTGCGACACAAAAGGAGAGACCTAAATATCAATTAGCCACTCTTAGGTCCTCTGAATGATAAAATTGCCATTCATTTATTTAAAATGACAATTAAATGGAATGGTTTAGCAGGGTTTTTTACCCTTTTGTGGGACACATGGAATGGAGCCTAAGTTTCAGCACAATCTTGATATTGATCTCTCAGAGAGAGAGTTAATTTGTCAATGACTGTAATTTGCCAAGCTTTATGAATCCATTCTTCTTTCTTTGGAAGAATATTTCTCTTCCAGATCTATGCTATTACTTCTTTTTTTTTCCATTCAGTAAAGATAAAAAATTACGTAAATCTCTGAAGTCTTTCATATGCATAGAAACAAGAATGAGACTAGTAAAAGAACATGGGACTGGAAGGTGTATTGGCAGTCCTCTGTCCGTCTCTTTGCTTTTAAGGGCTCTTTGCCATGTAATATTAGTTGTTAA
The DNA here is from genome assembly GCA_028858755.1 of Ara ararauna. Lineage (NCBI taxonomy): Eukaryota > Metazoa > Chordata > Aves > Psittaciformes > Psittacidae > Ara > Ara ararauna. Next base: position 91,570,699 of record CM054378.1, read on the forward strand.
CTAATACTACCATACTCCCCTTGGAAAACAGTAAAAAATTTTGCCCTCACTTCTTCTCTAAGAAGGCAACTCCCAAAGCTCAGTACTCAGAAGGATAGGATAGATCTTTCACCTCCCCACCCCTCCACCTCCCAAATTATATCATGTACAGTTATTGTCCATGTTAGAATTTCCAACCCTGTTCTTTTCTCTGAGTGAATTCCCAAGGAGCAAAGCTGTCAGGTCTGGTGTCCAAGTCCCCTGAGAGAGGTGGGCAGTGTTAAGCAGTCACAGATAGCACGTGGCTGAGTTTTCTGCTCTCTTCTCCTCATTCCCCTGACTATTTTATTAGCCTTTCTCTAGACTTTTTTCCATTTGAATTAATCTTTCCCAAGTAAACAAAGCAGCACATAGTATTCCAGGTGAAATGTGAGTTGCATGCAATAACATTAATATTTTCCTATCTTTGCCAGATATGTCCTCCCTGACGTGCTCTAGAAACTGGCTTTTTGCAGCTGTAACGCACAGGCACACACAAGTATTCTGTGATTGACTGAAACAGCCCATTCTGTCTCCTCTGTCATTTCCAACTTATAAGATCCCAGCTCATAATCCAAATTCTTGTTACTAGTTCTCAGTTGTGTGACCTTCCATTTTTTTCAGTATTCCATTTCAGTCCTTTTCTTGTATTCCAGCGCTGAAGATCACTCAGTGCTTCCTGTAGGATATTTCAGTTCTTCCCTGGCCTGGTTTTATTTTATGGTGAGGGCAGAGATGTTGAGCTAGGTGGGAAAGCTGAGCTCCAGTGGTCACCATGCATTCCTCTCAGTAACATGCACCTGAGGCTTGGTTCTGCTGCTCAGAGGGTACGAAAGTGACTACAACTGCACTTGTTGATCCAAGCCACCACGACATAATAGGTTTCTAAAGAAGCTCCTAAATGTGCTGTAGTCACTGCAGTCTGGACAGGTGGGTACATTGACTTTACAGAAATTATCTTCACCTCGTGTTTTGACTAATGCATGAATAATTTTTCAGTTATTAAAATCAGTGAGTAGACACTTGCATAGAAAAATGTTCCCCTAAGCCAACATCAAGAAAGATATTGAAGTGGCATTTGAAGTTATATTGGAAACACAATTTTTGATAACCAAGCCGCTAAAAAGATTAGGTTTGTTCTGGATTGGGCTAAATCCAGATAGGGAATATTCCCTCTGTTTGTAAGACCGAATGGATTCCAGTCATGTAATCTTGTCACAAATTCACACCTGGTAGTTACCTGAGTGGTCAGTACATGTATAGCATTGTCAGGCAGCATGCAGGGATGCAAGAAGTAATTATTGATTGACTTACCTATGCAAGTGAATCTCTCTGCATCAGTTTTTGTTATATTTGAATATGATCAGATAGGTAAGTATTACTGAATTTTTGTTGCTATATTTACTGGCCAGGCTGGTACCTTTTGATCCTATTACAAGATCGTGGATTTAATTTTAAATCTCTAGCTCTGACAGTTGCTTGTTACAGTTTTACTCCAAGCTTTTATTTCCAAAGGTCCTAAAAATACTGATCTTTAAAAGCACTTGCTATTCATAAATCTGTTGTCATGTCTGAAAAAACTGAGATAAACTGAGATAAACTTCAATCCTGATAGGTTGCTTTACATGATAGGTTGCTCTATCTTTCTTTTTTTTTTTTTTTTTTTTCCTATTTTCAAAGGCAGACATTTGCAAAGAAAAGCTCTGGAAATCCACATTATGAAAACCTGATAATAACTAAAATATTTTTCAGGCATTTGAATGAAGGTGAGGGGTTTTGATAGCTTTACATTTTTTATTTATGTTATGAGAACCAATCACCCCAGTCACATCTTCAGCTTTCATAACAAAAAGGTCTGATGAACTGTAGAGTGGTCAAAGGGCAAATGTGACTTTGACCAGTGAGTCAGTTCTTGTCTTGATGTAGACTGCCAGTATGGAAAGAACAGAGATACTTAGCAACCACAATCATTAGACGTAACCTTCAGTCATGCAGAAACATTGGCTCTTATTCCCTGAAGCCCACATATTACTGATTTTAGAATAAAGAAATTGTAGATGACTGCTGATCTCATAAAATACTTTATTTTTGAGGGCTTTCATGATATGCTGTTCAGAGAAATGTGTGGAACTTTTTATAACAGTCTAAAACAGCATCATGATTAGAAACACTGCTTTGTGACATGGTATTGATATTTAGGTGACATCAAGTAACACTATCCCTTGCCTGAAAGAGCACATTGATAAAGACAATAGACAGACATGAGATGAGGTGCCTTCCTCCAAGTAATGATTTAGCAGTCACACAGTGTTTGATACAACATACATTTACAGAACAGAAATGGATGCAAAGGAGCTCACATGATAGTATTTGAATCTGACTGTTTCTCCATTATGATAAGAAGAACTGCAGCAATGTCATTGCATAGATACATTATGTATTTGGTAACTGTACTTGGACGGTAATGTTGCTAATGATCAGCAAACTGAGGGTCAATATGGAAAGAATGCCAGTTTTAGGGGCGGAGCTGATCATACTGCTGTATGCAAATGCATGTGATTTGTTTCATACCTATAAAGACCTGCACACATGGTACAGGTTTTCACTGAGGTGTGATGGTGCTTTCTCTGAACTACGGCAAGATTTGTGGGAGGCTGTCATCCAAATTATATTTGCAGTGTTTTTGCAGTTGCAACAGCTGAACTTGACTACATACCCCATGCTAATATCAGTTGCTGCCTAGGATGCACACAAAAAATAAAGTACAGTCTTGATGTTTAAGTTTTAAAATGGGTAGATGCACTTAGAGTAATTTTCAACTTCACTGAAAGCACTGCAGTTAATACCTCTCCACCTCCACATCTGACAGGCAGATATTTTCTTGAACTTCCATTACATAGCCTCCCTACCATAAAATCAGAATTCAAGGTAATTCTTGTCTCTAAGATTCAGTTACCCTACTCCTACCTTGCCTTTATTCTTGCAGCATTAAAAAGCCAACCAATCAACTAACCAAAAGACAAAAGTGTTTAAGAGTTTGCAGACTTCTAAAACTAGGCTCAGCTGCTCACACACAGATGTGCATTTACCTGAGATACCTCACCATTTACCTGAGAATTTGGACTCCAGCAGCTGTGCCAGAAGGATCTGAGTTTCCCATAGGTCCTGTGTAATTTCTCTCAGCTCTGTGTAGATACCTAGAACACCTCAAAAGGGATTGGATGCCGATGAATGTGCAGTTGAGCCATGCCTATGGTTTCCACAGGTTGTGGATTCTCTGCTACCCCTGTACTCAAGGAAGGTTTATTGTGAGATTCATGCCTAAAATTAGGTAAATATTGCCATTTTGGACACTGTGATGGATTCTTCTTATTCCAGTTGCTGATCCAATAGTGTATCAATCTCCCAGTTCTGTGCCATATTTACCAGCCCTGTGAGGATGTCACTGATTCATGAGGAGCTCTGAAATAGCCACAAATGACTTTGTTTAGGCAACTGAATTTTACCTAGCATGTCTCTTTTAGTGTAAGCACTGTTGGCATGCACACAGGATAGCAGAAGTGGCATAAGTCCATGAGAACAGAGCACCTCTGGAACAGCAGCTGGTTCTTCCAACCCAGACACTGTTCAAATGGCCCCAGATATTGACATACATTAAACTGAATCAAGCTCCTAGCTTAAGTGGAGATACATACACAGACATGGATGTGTTGAAGAGCTGATCTCAAACCAAATCGTACTCTACAAGCAGAAGTTAGCTGCCTGAACATGAGACTGCTGTCACTTGAGTTAACCAGGGTTTTCTGCTTAGTCTCCAGCTGCCAATCCAGCCCACACTTCCTGTAAATTTTGTGTCATACCTGTCAGGTCTGTAAGGTTTCTTAGATACCTTAAGCATCTCAGGTTAAGCATCATCATTTGCTTGGTGCCTCACTTGAGTGACTGAATCCTGTTGAGCTATTGGTGTTGAACCTTTATTCCTTTAGTCTATAAAATACACCAGCTTTTTCCTTAACCTTCCATTTGCAAGTCCCTGACCCTTCCTATGCACCAGCAACATGTTGAAATGAAATTTTACCAATAAGTTTTACAGATATTTTCACCTTTTAGGTCTTAGTGATCTACATCTGGACCCCTACGATGCATCTAGGATGGAAAAAATACAAAACAAAACAAGCCTTTTAGAAGATCAGTGAATCTTCACAGGAAAAAAAAAAAAATAAAAGGTTTCTTTATTCCTGAAATTCCTAACCTGCTCAGCAGAAAGAACTGGTGAAATCTTTCTTCCCCTGGTTTTAATATACAATCTTGATAAAAGAGAAGGCTTTTAAGGAAATGAGCCTGAGTAGCCTTTCTTCATTTAACTGAAGATCTCAAGCAAAATATTGTGCTTCTTTGTGCAAAAATATCTTCCATGAGCCAAGAGAAGGCATAAGCATTTATTCATCTCAACTAACTCTGTGCAAGTAACCAATTTGCAAAGCTATCTGAAAAATATCCCTGAATTGATATCAGAAAGAAGCAAATGGTAAAGATGGAGACATTTAAGATAGTGTATTAAGGACACGTCTGTGTTTTAAAGGTTCATAACTTAGCCATAAAAGTTTGCTCCAGGCTGAAACTTGGCATGGAAGGCTGCCATATTTGTAAGTAGGTTATTTCATTTTAGGTTACATTACTAATACACTGATGAAATGTGAGCTGTTATATTTATTAACCTGCATTGATTTTTTTTTTCCCCTTAAAAAAGGACAAAAGTACTCTTTTCCTGAACAAGTGGAAAGGGGATAGATGAAGCTAGAATTTGCCGTCCCATGTGTCAGCAAAAAAGGAGGAAATGGGAGATAATAATTGAATTTATTTTCATACAGAAATAAAGGAAAAGCCAGTGTTTGTTTTACAGTCTGGTTCTGGGACATTGCGAACGCATGTAAATGACCCTTTTTACTTTGTATTATTGATAAATTTACAGCTCAAACCTTGCTTTCAAATGATGCAAGATATTGAGATCTACTATTAGGTTTTGCAATATTTTTTAATCTTGGGAGAATAAAAAATTTTTTTGAGAAGATATTGAAACAAGTATGAAGGGGTTGGGGCTTCTAATGACATGAGAGTTGTCTTTATATCCTTAAAAATCTCAGTTTTGGATGACTTACTGGGCAATACTGAAATACGACATCTTCAGCAGATTTCCAAGGAAGGAAAAGAGAATATAGAAATAGATTTTTCTGGGACTTGTGTAGAATTCTCTGAATATTCAGTCCTTTTCCAAAACACAGGCCAACTGCCTCTCCTGAAGATTTACCTGGTAGAAGCCTTGCCAGAGAGAAATTTTGGTGAAATTTCTGTCACTGGTCCCCGTCATGAATATTTATTTACTTCCCAACAGAAATCATTGCTCATATGAAAAGGAGTTAACAGTTCTTAATAGCCTTTTCTGATTTGATTGATGTTTTTGTCACTTCCTCCAGTAAATAGGTTTCTATTAGCATACCAAATATGCTATCTGTCCTTTTGCTTCTGCAGGCACTTAACTGACCACTTACTTCAGATTTAAATATCTCTCCTAGGGGTTTTCTGTCAGTACAGGGTCTGTTTTTTCACACTAGGGGGTGAAGAACTCTCTGCTGTGAGCTTGGATCTCTTACACAGCAACAAATTCAGGTCTATTCAGATAGGCTATTTGGAGGAATTCTGTAAAAATGACAGAAATTTGTCCATAGCTTATACTACAGACTTGTGAGGAGGATAATATTAGTAGCTGGACAACGCTCATGAACATGTAACCATATATTTCAATTGTCTAAATATATAATGACATGAACTTCCATAGGCAGAAGAGAGGCTGGAATAGCCTTTTCATGGAAATATGCCCCAAAGTCCTGTGTCGTTTATATGCCCCATGCTAAATTCAAAAAAGAAGTGTTCGGAGCTTACAATGTAACATTGCTGCCAAAAAATAAACTCTTTCCATTATTATCCACTGTTTTCATGGCTGCAGGCTCCTGGTTCCAAAACAAATACTTCAATGTTTCTCAAGTGTTTTTAATACTGCAAATAATGTAAATTTTGTGTATCACAGTTGGCATAATGGAGTTGACATTTGTGTCTTTCCACTTGTAAAACACTTGGTTGTGTGGGGCTGACACATGTAAATTGCTTCGTATGTGTCAAGCAGAGGGATATTCTGGAGGCTCTAGACAAACCAAAGTGAATGACTTCTTTTTTTATTAGTGTGAGCAGTTTGAGGGGAAGGAGGACGTACATCAACATGTGGTTTAAAGTGCAGTTTTCTACTAGGTCATGCAAATATTAGCATTATGCTGCAAACCTGCGCTCCAGTGAAGATAAAAGAACAGAGGAAAATGGTCTATGGAAACATAAAATAGGATACACAATTGCTTGAGACACTGATTTTTGGATTGTCCTTCTCACTTAGCAATTTTCTGCCTCAGGAATTAATTTCTTGATTGCAAGCAGAGGCCTGGTTCATCCCTGTGAGGAATACGTAGGGCAAGGTGAAAAAGAAAAAAAATCAGTTGCTTTTTGAAGGGCTCTAGTGGAAAGTAGGTATCTAGGTAAAAGAAACAGAGGCACAAGACCACTAGCTAGTGCTTGAAAGTCCTTGTGTAGGCAAGCATGTACCAATAAAGTCATATAGGCACCCTTGGTTCCTAAGGACCAAAAGACCTTGCCTAAACTGAGAGCCTGGTTCATAACTGAGGGGTTCACATTTAACATTTACAGGTCTGCCTTAACCAAATCCTTCACAGTGTAAAAGATTTCTTTGAGCTAGTCTTAATCTAAAGGAATATCTAGGAAAATATTATGGGATACTTTATGAGCAATGGAAACCCAACTTCACTGCAGCACAGCTAGTGTAAGGAGAAAAACCACTGTATGTAGTTCCATTTGTTCCTGGAAATGGCAGAAGTGTTTATAATTTTGATCAGGTAATTTTAAGCTGCTGTGATTCATTTAGTATTACAGTGGAAGCAGGAATAACATGAATTTCATGTAACAGAATGACAAATTAACATCAGTCCTGAAACGATGTGCATGCTACTGTGATAAACATTCTGTTGCCCTTCACTCTAGGTTAGACCACATCAACTACCTCTCTCTAAGATAATTTCTTGTGAAGAGGTGTAGTGTAAGTAGTCCATGTCATTTGGCCTTGGAGCAAATCTCCAAGTTCCTGACCTAGTATTCTGTAGTGGCATGGATATTGTTTCATTTCTCACTATAGGGCAAATTTCTGTATCAAACCCTTTTTGATTTATTATTCTAGATTAGGGATGGGTTTACAGTGGCAAAAGGGGAGACAAAATCCTTTGGCAACTAGCACTGCCTAATTTCATACTTAAAGCTGTGCGCAGCGCTGCACATGGTCTTAATCAGCTAAGCAGGGAATTTTCATAAAATAAACTCTCCCCAGGTAGGCAAAGACCTTCAATTTTATCTTTTATTAATCCTGTGTTTGTTTAAGATACACAACGGCAGTACATTTGCTATTAATATGATACATCATATTCTGTTAGGCTGGAGACAATCAGGATTACCACATTGCCTGAGTTAACCTTGGGCAATTGGGTACTGCCAACATTAATGGCTACAGGCAATTTTCATGACTCACAGTCTATGACTCCAAAATACTATGTTTGCTAAATCAAGATTTTAAGCAGGTTGTAGTCTGACACTTTTGTTCAATTATAACAAATAAAAAATGTAGACCTACCATAATCTTTTAGCAGAAGAAGAAACAATCTTTGGTATTTTACAGCTATACCAATCAGTGCAGTATGATTTTATCTAATATAAAACCAGAGAACACCAAATAATCCTTCACTGTACCAATGCTACAGCAGCACTGTAGTGTTTTCTGCATTTTAGCTATTTTCCAATGGAAAAACTAGAAGGCAGTACTTAGGTTAAAATATAATCCTATCATCTTTACATAAAATATTGATAAGGAATAAACAGTATCCCTGGTGTGAATTCACTGGACTTCACGAAACCCTAATATATGGATTAAGAAAAGTTAACATAATCCTTTTATGGAAACTAAAATCAATTACATGTCAGCTTTGTAGTATTATAAATGTATTTAGTCAGCATAGAATTTTTCCAGCAGTGCTCATTGCAGATTGAAATTGACTAACCAGATGTTAAATATTAAATAGAACTAATCAAAGTATGGTTCAAGAGATTTTAAAAACAATGATCAAAGAGAGCTATTTATTACCTGATTCATGTTTCTATCAAACACTGCTCCTATGATGTTATATCTACCTGAATTTAGTTTTCTGCAAGCTATTAATTTTTTTCAGTTTAGCATGAATGAGAAATATAATTCTATAAAAGTATGTTAATCTGATACCACAGACAGAAAGGCACAAAGCTCAGGGAATTACAAGGAAAATTTGCTGGGGCAAAGTGTACGTTAGGAACAAAATGAACCTCGGGCTTAATATGAAGATGACCAAATGTTGAGATATTCTCTCTACTACATGGAGTTTATTTTAGACCCATCTTATAAAAAGTAGGTTTGATATTACTTACATGGTACTCTTCATGCATAACTTAAACAATATAGTAATAATAACAATAGCCTCACAGTTTGGTGTGAAAGCGGGAGGCGCCCAGTCATTGAAAAAGGAAATAAATTTTTATGCTTAATTGCAGAACTTTTTTACTATAGAACATGTGAGTTTGGGCTCCTAAATCCACAGGAAGACACACAATTAGCCTTTGTTTTCTTTTTTTCAGAGAAGCTGAGCATTTCAGTGCAGTCTCACTGAAGCTGAGAGAAGTGCAGGTGAGGGGCTGGCTGCAGCGTGCAAGGAAGAAGGAACTCTCCCTCTTGTCAAAGAGCAAAATTTAAAATGGATGAAAGGAAATGTTCTTTTACACAATGCATAATTAATATGTGAAATACGTTATTATAAGAGACAGTGGGGGCCAAGGGCCTTTTATTCGTTGCAAGAATATAACTTAAAAGCTCAAAATGACCGTGTGTACTGTGTGTGTTGTGTGTGATAAAACAATTTCAGAGTGTCTGTCCCTATCCATTTTATAGTTTAAAGTACAAGTCATCAGAAATGTCAGAAAAATGTGCTTTCCAGAGGAAATTTTGTAACTGTCCATTGGGGAGTTTATGTCTTGATTTAACCAGCGGTAGATGCTATCAATGGCAGATGACTCAAACAGATGGAATATTGTGCTGATTGTGTGGCTTCTCCTGTGCTATAAAGATGGCCTGCTCCCTGATTTCCTCACACAGTCACAAGCACCACAGTCAGGAAAAATCACAGCAAATATTAAGCAATTATCTGTCATTTCTTGTTCTCGATGCCTCTTTCCCTTTTGAAACACAGCAGTGTTAAGAATGTGGCACAGAGCATACTCCTCCAGGTCCACAGCCAAGGGCACTTTCTATGGCTGAGAGGAGGAAAATGACTCAGATCCCTGAAGTCTTTCTCTTCCTTCTTTTGTATTACAGAGAGCCAACTGGGCACCTACCTTGAGGAGACTGCAGCAGAGCTAATAGCTCTGTCAGCAGCTGAGGAACAGATGCAGGTCCCAGACCAGAGCAAGGACTCAAGCCCTTGGACGTGGAGGTTCAGCTGCTTCCTTGTGGTGGGACCACAGTGTAGCAGGCATGCCGAGGTGTACCTCTGGGCTTCCAGTCTGTAAAGCTCAGTTTGGTTAAAACATGTAATAATAAACAGAAAAAAAATCGTCCTGTCCTTAGAGAGTATATTCAGTGGCACTGCTTAAAGATCTAAAATAAATATCTCCCTCCATATTGTGTCTTTCTGGGCTGATTCTTGGTTTTCTGTATCCTCTCTTTCCAGAGTGGCAAGATTCATTTCCTTATAAAATTGTGCAAACTCCATGCAAACCCTCTGGTCACAGGAAAAAACCGCCTGCTCTCTGTTACCATCTGGCTCTGCTGTGGCCTGCCCAGTGTGCTGCAACCAGGTCCTTTATCCTTCAGAAGCCTCCAAATGCACATGGTGGGTATCTACGTCTTCCCATCTTCATCTCCTTCGAAAACATCCCCAGGAAAGAAATCTCATTCTCAGGAAAGGTGCAGCCCTTTCTTTCTAGATGTTTCACCTCTGCCGCAGGGGAGATGTCAGAACAAAATGAACAGGCAACCTTTCTTTCAGCGGCTCAGGCACACATTTGGTAACAGTAAAAAAGAAAGGGAAAACAAAATACACATATGCATATACATAATTTGTGTATGCATACACATGTACATACATAGCCATATGTAAAAATGTACGCACATACATGCAAATACATATATATATAAAACCACACAAAAGTAAGCAGAGACAGAGCAAATAAAAAAACAAATGATTTCTCACAAAGACGTATTTTTCATCCCACACTAGGGGCTAGGAAGGTAACTAAAAAGCACAGTTAGTGGCTAACGGTCCCTAGCTAAATGGGAAAGTTTGTAGAAGATGCATGGGGTCAAGTACAGTGTTCAAGAATAAAAATCTTTCTCTAATCTTGTTCTGACAAACTTCCAAAGTCATTTGCTGAATTGCTGCTTCTTCTCCAAAAAACAAGCTCTAACCAGGCAGTGGCATAGAAAATTACAGATTCATGATTCAGCTCTGCCAAAGGTATGAGCAGCTGAAAACAGTGTTGTACTTACGGAAAATCCTAAGCATCTTTAATTGCAGGTGGCATTACCTTTGCCACCAGTGCAGCAATTCTCTACCTACCTTTACACTGAAAAGCATCTGCAATCTTCAGTCTTCATTGTTAGCCAGAAAATCATTCATCTTCTGAGTAAAGGATCATTTTAGACTGAGTTTTATGGTTAAGAAGATCAAATGTGTTGGGTTTGGGTTTTTTTTTTTTTTTATGTTATTCTCTCTTTTACAGTTTGAAAATGACTCAAGTATTTTTTTCAAATACTGTGGTAAACCTGCTTAGTCAAACCTAGGTATTCCTTGGGAGATAAGAAGCAAACTAACCACTCTTCCTAAAAGCTACAAAATCAGTTACCTACTACACAAAAAGGCCCCAAAACCTCAGAGCTATGATTCTCCAAATAACTGCTTTCTAAGCTTGACTGATTGATTTAAAAGCTTGCATGAGATCTATAATTCACCATGTAAGCCACTGATTTTATATTGTAGTCAGAAGACTACTTTTAAGTGACAAAAATCTTTAGACCTAACACTGGACTCAGCAGGTGAACCACTGTGTGCTTAAAATTAAAATGGTAGCATTTTGCTAGCACAAGTGTTTGAAGCAGAGTTTTGAAGGATACACACAATACATTTTACCTGAGATTATTGCAGAAAGCATTGAAATCTATGCCAGAACTCTCAAAGCTCCCTCTCTCTGTGTTTTATGCGGTAGGTATGCAAATAGCTGGATGATCAGTATTTTTCCACAGGTATTCTCAAAGATAATTTTAAGCACCTGTCTTTTGAGATCCTGTGCAGATGGCCAGAATTTGTAATAAGATTAATTACTCTAATAATTTTGTATTGGTCTAGGAGCAGGATCAGTTTTGCAGGCTGGTTGAGTGTGGGGTAAAGAAACAAAAGGAAGTTCTGCTGTACAGTGGATGTGACTAACCACATACACCCTTTCACAAGTTAATGAAAACAGAAAAGAAAGTAGAGGAAGAAGGAATGAGAGTGAGACGTCCTTTGAGGCAGACTGAAGGAATTTTAATATTTTTTTTTAATTATTATCCCGAAGTGTAAGATCATGATAATGGCTTTAAACTGGTTTGCAAAATGAACAGAAATAAATTTATGTGATTTATGTAATTTATGTGATTTATGTGAAACTTGGATTTTTCTCTTTTGCATTCATTTGACTATGGAAAATGTCCTATGATCACAACTATCCAGAACATATTTCAGCACCTTCCCTGTTTTTGCCTCCTGCATGGTGTGTGTTTGGGATATACCTAGATAAGCTCACTGCTTTGCAAGTACATGAACAAGGATCCTCAGAAGGCTTAGGAGAGAGGTTATTGCTTCATCTCTTCTGAGGCTGAATTGAGGACACAGTGACTGCCCTTGACTGTTCTGTAGGGTGAGATTGGTTAGACAAGACAGAAAATTTGCTGAGGTCACTATAATTTCCAGCCACAAGGAATAGCAAACTTGCTAGGGATACCTTGTCTAAAAGGCTTCTCTTGTGTGGTAGGGCTTTATAAAGGAAGTTAATGTGCTAGGTAGTCTGCATCTGGGGAGATTCTGCATCTCAGGTGTCCCCAGTCTTGATCAGGATGACAAGAAAATATTTGACATGAACACTCAGTTCAAATGGGAGTTACCAGAAGTAAGCCCTATTGACTGTTCACCTGTCGCTTCTTTTTATATATACGTGGAAGTGAGTATTGGCATCACTGCCATCTGGCATGAAAAGACACCTTGAACAGCACCAATATAATTAATCTTGCACCAAATATCTTAAAGCTTCCCCATATTAGTTCTACAGGATATTCTGCCTATTCTTCCCCTTCATTCTTCAGGTAGAAAGCTTTCCAAGTGTCTGCAGTTCTGAGTCAAATGAATTGCTCCCAGAATCTCTGTGTTTACAGACACCATCACAGGCATTTGCCTTATATTTCTTTATCCAAGGTGCCTAAAAGCATGGTAGGAATTTTCTTCGAGACTTCGGGCTGTAAGAGCAGGATGGAAAGTTAAGCCATACACTAATTTCTAAAGAAGATTTAAAGGTTTTTAATAAACTTTTTTCTCAAAGTAATATGACATGTGAATAATTAGTGGATAAGGTCTTTTGCAGGCAATAGAGGTCCAGAGATTTGTGCTTCTCAAGATGCAGATCTTCCACTTAGATGACTATCTCTGTGCAGAGGAACATTTTATAATATTTTCTAAGAACAGCAAAAAAGAAAAAGGTTCCTTTTAATATTGCTCCCACCACAACAAATCACACATGCCTAGGAATGATAATACAGCCCTACAGAAGCGTGCCCTACCCAGAAGCACATCCCTTGGTAACTGTGACAAACAGAGAAACACTGCTTTATTGCTTTACATATCAAAGCACCGCTTATTTTCTATTTTCCTGATGCAGATATTGAGGAACAGTGTCTTGTTTTCTGTTTCATTTATCATGTAAGCTTATTGCAAGACGATAAGTCGGGTTGCCCCTGTGTTAGTTAATAGCAGGTCTCTGTAATCCAAGAAGTACAGACTGACGCACTATAAACAGCCTTGGAAGGGCCTGACTGTGATTCCCTGTGCATCACTGAAAATGAGTCATTAAATCAAAATATGTGAACAAAGTGACAACAGGGAGAACCAGAGTTCTGGACCAAGCTATAGGTGTGAGGTCCTCAGATGAATGAGGCCATGAGCAGGCAAAGCAGCACTCCTGTGCTACCTGGTTTTTGTATTTAATTCCCCAACAGATGGGAAAATCCTATCCATAGCCACTTATTTATTCTTGACTCTTTTCTCTTGCCGTTTAAACATTTTGCAGAAATTTGTTTTTCCAACTTCTTTCATGTAACCCAGCCCTTAAAACATCATAGAAAGATCTTAGTCTTATTATGGTCATTTTGTGACTTGGTGCCGCTGGTATCTCATTTTTACCTGCGGTATCTTCCAGCTTGTAAGTAACTGATATACGTTTAGTTCTCAGTTTTCCTTATTCTGAGAACCTGGTGTAACTGCACAGGCTATTAATCTACCTACAAATTGGCTGCAATATCTTTTTCTTTAGAAAGGAGTTTTTAGTCCTTTTATCCCTTTTCTAACCCAGGGAGTAATATTTTATATTTAAAACTTGAAAGCTGAAAAATTAAAGCCTGGATTAAAATACTTCTGGAAAAATATGAAGAGAACTGAATATTTTTTTTCTAAATTCGGGACGCTTGCATTTTCTGAAATGTTTATGATATGTCTGCTACCTGTGCCCCTACACCCCACAAGTGAATTATTAGCTATGAATTATATATGTTTATTTAGAAAAAAGGAAGCCACTATGAAAATTATCTATATTAACTCTTTCTCATTGACGGTTTTTCCTTTGCCTTGTTTAATGTTGCATGTCTGAGAGAAGAGATGTCTTAAACAGGACCTGTCATTATTTCAATCCATTTTAAAAAAGATTTTATTTTATTTTATTTTATTTATTTTATTTTATTTTATTATTTTGGAACTATTTGAGACAGGAAGCCAGTCTTGTTATGTGTCTGCTGTAGTTCTCCTACAGTCACATCTCAGTCCTCATTGGTTTCTGAATGCTCTTGTAACATAAACAATACAGAGCATTTTTTTAATTACAATTCAAGATTCAGGTCATAAATGATTTGCATTATAGCTTTTAGCATAGGCTAGATTTACAGCAAACACATTAAAATAATTAGCATTATTCTTAAATATGAGTCAGTGTAATTGAAAGTGACAGATACTAAGCTGATGAAGGTAATAAAAAAACCTTAATCTAGTTGAGAGTGGCTGAGCAATAAAAATATACCTTTGCAGAGAGCAAATGTTTCATGCCAGTGAGTCTGCAGAGAGAATGCATCCTGGATGTTTTCAGTCTAGGCAATCACTGCCACTTCTGTGCCTGCCCAGGTTGAGTCCAGGCTCCCTCTGAGCTGACCCAGCCTTTCCATATTTTCAGATCCTCAGGAAAAATGATGGCACAGAGCTGATCAGAAGGCTCTATCCTTGCAGCATCTTGGATCAATACCTGTTTTCAGTGGGCTTTGAGGCTCGCTGTGAGCTACGAGGCAGGAGAGGGAATAAAGCTGAGTTGTCAGTTACTTGTGCATAGGGAGACCTGTGATAAATGGCATCTGGTTTATGCGTTTGCTGGCTGGTTTTTCATTAACGTATGTCATCTTCCTTTTAAAGAGGTAGCCAAGAAAGGCAGCATTATTTCCTTTATTTTGCTGGACATATGGAAGTTGTGTGAAACTGTGTAAAGAACAGGGAGAGCTTGCCTTATCCCTGGGAGCAAGTCGTGGGAAAACTTTCCTGTGTGCCGCCGCAGGCAGGCAGGGAGCCTGAGGGGCACTGGGCATGACTACTACCCATGAGGAGTGGGAAGGCCACATGCAGCCAGAGTGCTGAAGCAGAGACTCCCTCCCCACCCCGCCGCCAACTTCTCCCAAGGGCCTAGGAAGACACACAGAGCTTGTTGCAATAGAAAGGTTTTTGGACGAGGTACAAACCTGAAGAAAAAAGCGCATCCTGCCAGTGGGCAAAGATAGTGGTTTATCAACCTTTTCTATTCTCTATAATTTTCACTGTTCTTATTTCAAAAATGCCAGTAGACCCTGGGTTTGGACCTTAAAATCTTTTTTCTTTTTTCTTTTTTTTTAATTTACTTTTTATTTTTTGAGCTGGAAGAAAAGGATTTACAAAGATTCACCTGAAAGGCTCTGGCTGAGCTGGGGTCCTGTTGCAGGGCTGCACTAGTTAGAATGTTTTTTTTTTAAAGGCAGACTTTTATTTGTATGAACTTTCTTGTGCAGTCTTGCTGCACAGTAGCTTCACACAGAATATGCAAGGACTGGACTTTGGGTCCATAAATAGCATTATGTGTGAACTGTGTTAATGTCACCGTGCAAAGGCTGTGCTGCCCCATCCTATTGGTCCATCTACACTGTCCTTTCTTGCTGCATGAACTTCCTTTCTCAAATACAGTAGTGTAGTCATACTTCCACCTGGAGAAGTGCAGTACAAACCAGAATTTGAGTGGGTTCATGCCTCATAAGGCATGAGTTCAGACAGGTGACAGTCACATCTTAACCTTAGCATGAAATGGAAAATTCAGGCGGAGTCCAGACACTTTTTTTTTTATTTCTGCCTGTTAGTTGTTTTGCTTTAACTTAAAGAACCACAAACATTAATAGCGTGCCAGTGTTTTTGCTTCTGAACTGGACTGCATCGAGGATTTCTCTTTGGTCTTTCTAGATTTCTGTAACTCAAAAGAATACCCAAATGCCTCAGTTGATCTAACGCAACTCAAGATCTAAACACCTGATAGCAAGGAGAATTGCTGTGGGAGTCTTTCATACTCATGTAGGTGTTAAGGGCTGATACTGTGTGGTGTGAGCTCAGAACCAGTGCGGCTGTAAAGAAATGGGCCCATGGAGGCTGCCCTAGCTTATCTCACCTGCGCAGAGGTATGAGCACTTGGAGCAGATGAGGACTGGGAGGAGTGAGAACTGTTCACCCTGTAAGATCAAGCACAGAACAAAAAACGCTCACACTTTGACTGTGTTTGACATGCACCTCAAAGTCTGAAAGGAATTCTGTTAACTGTAGCTAACTTTCAGCAATAAGAAAATGTAACTATAGTTTTAAGATCAGCCAAAAAATATGTGTGAAGGAGTGTGGAGAAAACCAAGTTGCAATAGCAAGGATAGGTTGTGGCTTCCTTAACAGCTTAGAAACCTGGTCTATGGGGTTTGAATAGTTAATGAAAACCACAGACATGTTTTTGAGATCTGTTTTGATATATTTTTAGCATTATAGAATATAAAAATTGGTAAATTTTGAAGGTGAAATTTAATCTTAAATTCTGATCCTTTTTTGTTGCATGATGTTACCATAACCCCTAGGTGGTATTCAAACTTTATAAATCAGATTTGTCTGTTATTTATTCCATTTGCATAACATTTGATGTGTAGTGCAATTTTCAGAGATTAAAATGATATATCCCTAATTCTTGGATGCTCTTTGATCATGTTTATTCCTTTACTCCTTTAAACATTGCTGAATAATTGTATATGCATTCACTGGCTGACAAGCACATTCCCTGTTTGATGGGCTAATTATGGAGAGACGCTAGTCTCTTCATAGTTAAGTTTGTAACTAGCTTTGAGCAGTAAGGCCAGTTTTGATCTCTTCTTCAAATATACTAGAATAAATCCATGCAATAGAAACTGAAGATGTATGGTACAGCTGGAGAAGATTTTGTGAAATTTTGAGGTAAACCATGTGTTGCACCAGACATAATTTAATATTGTACTGTTAGAAAACTCTTTTCCACCTTGTTGGCATCTCAGAAATATAGCTGATGTCTGTGTTGGTAAAGTATGTCACATTAATTTTGAAACTACTGGATATGTTTAGCCCAATTCTGAATGAATTTGGGACAGCCTGTTCAATATGTCAATAACAAGGAGGGGAATTTCAGCATTTCACTAGTAATCTTTTGAGGATTTTGTACAAGTTTCTGCTAGACTCCAAAGAATAACAAGTACCCAGGCCCCACAGGAGTGGGTTATTCCCTGTACGACTTCCCTGTCTTTGTGTGGAGTTATTCCTCACAGCTTTGTGGAACAGAAAAGCTAAATAAACCCTGCAGAAATGAGTTCTGAATAGCAGTGTCACACAAAAACCTTCAGTATCTCCTGAAATTCCAAGAGAAACATGTTATTAAGGCGCAGCTGCATGAGCAAAGCCAGCCGTGAGTATGTACCTGGTTAGAGACATGCAGCTTGGCTAAATGAGGATGCTGTAGCTGTATTTAACAGCTGTTAATCTCCCTAGAGTAAAACCAGCTAATGTTGCTGGCAAAGTTGGATCTCACCTGGGAATAATAACTTCTAATATGGTATATAGTAACAGCCATACTTCCTCTGATCTATCACAAGGGACTCGCTGGGACAGGAGACATAGCAAGACACAAAGCATTTAAGGTGCAGAAAGATATTCCCTGTGCTGCTATATGTATGTATTTATCTGCTCAGGGTTCAGCTGCTGGTGTCCCACCGGGTTGCAGAGCCCTTGGGGCCCTTCGAACCTCCTTGTGAAGCAGAGCTGCAGGAGCGCTCATTTAAATACCAGCAAAACCAGACCTGCTGGACGCTGAGTAGAAGGCACCGGGAAAAAAAGCCCCAAACTACACAGAGCAGTTTGTTGGTATGGGAAAAATCCTTCCCATCCCTCACACCTGGCAATCAGCCTTTCCATCTGCAACACAATTAGATGCAGGGAGAGACTGAAGCAGGCAATTGTAAGCAGCAAACCGTCTGAGGATAGGGGCTCCTGTCAGGAAACTCACTGAAGGGGAACCAGTAACTGGCCCAATTACAGGGAAAAGCTCTTTCTGGGAACTTTCATCTCAGTCTAACATTGTAATCCTGGTATTGTATGAGGTTCCGCTTTCACTCAAACTTTGTATTGCTGTTACCTGGTGGAGGGATCATCTTTATTTTGTGTTAATATACCTATAGACTTTAGCTATGGATACAGTTACATACGCACATATGGTAAATGTGTGTGTTTATATGTGTATGTGTACAGGATATACATAAAAAATGTTCTGTACGAGGGTAATCTCTTTTCATGCTGCAAGGAGTGAAGCATGGTATACACATACACATAGGTATACATTCTGACTGCATTCATGCTAGGGTGGGGACTATACCAGAAACTTCAGTTTATATTTTGTGCTGGCCAGAATGTGATTTTACTTTTCTCAGTATTTCCATTTTAACAGGAGGCGAAGTGTAAGGGTAGTGACAACAGAGAAGGAAAATAAACCTGCTTTCACTAGTAGAGCTCCTGTTTGAAGGGCTGGCTTAAGAAATTTTACTAAGTAAAGCAATCTTTTGTCAGCATAAGCTCTATTTATACTGTAAGGGCTTAGTGGAATAAAACAACAAACCATACTTGATCTGAAAACCTCACCAGAGGTTGCACCACTTCTGTTAGTGTAGCTTTTCTGGACAGAGAAAACCTCAGTGCGGTATTCTTTCATGCCTCTGGACAGGAAGGTTTAATGAAAAAGAGGTATGTATGGCTCTGTTGATTTGGCATTGAATGAACACCTAGCTAATTATCCACAATATAGTTTTCCTCATTCTTTTAACTATTTTTGCATCAAATTATGTAGTTTATTCCACAGACGGTCTTGTTGCTTTCTCCTACCCTGTTTGCAAACCACATTGTTCTCTGGGAGATCAAATATGAAAAAAAAACCCCAAAAATCCAGTATTCCAAGCTGCAATGTCATTCTGGCTCAATGTTCATTAATACATAGTGTGGTGGTGTGGTAAGAGCTATTAATTACATTTCTTTCTTGTGGTCTTCTTTTCTTTTCTGGGAAAAGCTCAGTCTGTTTCATCTTTTGAAAGTCTAATAAGTATTTTGAACAGGTTAGAACTATAAATCTAGTATTGCTAAATCCTACAAAAAAAATTGCTTATGAAATATATTGATTACAACTGATAATGATTTTTCCCCCTTTCTCTTCACTGAAGGCAAATAAATAACTAGGGAAATACAATGGAATTGTCATGACTGGAGCTTTTTCTTTAGTACCCTGTAGAAGCCTGTGAATACCTTTGACAATAAGCCTTATTTTTCAGTGTGATAAAGTTCATTGTCTGTGCTTTTAAGTTCTTACTGAATTTGATAGTGAATGCGAGTGATTAACAATTACATGTCCTCAGAATTCCTGATTTGTTTCCTGTGTCAGGGCTGTGAGTCTATTAAGAAGCGATTAGGGAGGATCTCCTTCAAGTCTCCTTCACATCAGGATTCTCCCTTTTTTGGTTCAGTTAACTTGAGGTGGGAGTTGCCTGTGATATTTTCTACATTTCACCTTCCGAGGTTATGGGCACTATTCATATGCCATCTCTCCCTCTGAGATGAATAAGTATGACTTTTATGAATTTTTCTTCACTTGTAGAATTAAATTTACATGAATAATTAGAGAGGGATGAGTTAAAACTCCTATTTAAAGAGGTAGCATCCTTTTGTTAGCCTATTGTCCAACTTTGGAAGCCAATTGTTTTAAAAAGGATCTGGGCTCTTCTCCATAGGGATTTTCCTCTTTGTAGTTTCTCCTTGATCTAAATGAGCCTGTTGTAAAGCAGATTTTGGGATGAGGTTTGACAAAGAAGAACTATTATCTGGAGAAATAAAGGGACTTTCAGTTTTCACTAGGAAATGTTTTCAGGCTTCTTTTTCTGATGTGGCCGGAATTTGCTACCAGATTTATGACAATATTGTTTAATTCATACATCAAAATAAATAAATGAAATACTTAACTCCATTTAGTTCTTTGTGCCATTTCCTGTGCTGGTAGGACATTAATGAGCCCAGCTGCTCTGTGTAGTTGCTGACGGTGGAAGTTGGCCTGGGAGGGGAAGGAACAGCTTTGCTTTGAAGTGCTGCTGTGGCAAGATCACTAAAGCAAGACTTCGAAGGGGAAATTCCTGTTTCCATTCATATCCTACTTCACTGGGTTCGATGGCAGCAGTTTAATTAGGGAGCTGCACCAAGGATTTCAGACTCAGCTTCTTGGCTATTTGATACCAAGCTGCGAATGGGGAGAGAGAAGAAGAAAGAAAAGGAAGGAAAGAGAAAAGAAAGAAATAAAAAATGTAGGGAAGAGCAAGATGTTTATAACAGCTCTTTACCCGAACCCAAACCAGAGCAGCACCCACTGTGCTGGAGCTGGAAATTCTAAGCTTACCTGTATTTGTCAAGATCTGTTTTTCTAACACTGAAAGCAGCCACTGTGAGAGGAGAGTAAAGGCAGCTGTAGCTGTGTTAGGAAAAAGAAGAGGAAGGTGATTCCTCATAGTAAATGGTGTCTCATTGACATTCAGGGGGCCACACGGTGTTTCATAAGTGTTCTAGAATCAGGTGTTAATTCTAATTAAATTAATTTACAGCAATTTTTCTTCTTATGTAGTAATGTTTTTGCTGAAGAATTATGGTCGAAGTTGTTTGCAGTCTTGTATTTGCTGAGGGCGATTAGCTGCCCTCTGTGTTTTGTATCTACGTATGTGTATATATATGTGTGAATAAAACACTGGCTTACTCCTCCTTACTCCCTTTCAAATTTGAAAGTGGTCTGCAAGACCTTGGCATCCAGCACTACTCATAGATGGCCAAATATTTGGTCATTGTAAAGACTGCCTTCAAAGACTCCCGTTATACATTCATTTTTAGGGTGATTTACCCTCTGAATGTGCTTTTCCTCCTTACAGTTAATGAGAAGATGCCGGATAGCCACCTCAGGCGAGAAATTTAATTTTTAGATAGCTGAAGTTAGCTGAGATAAATCCTTTAACAGTGCCAAGCCTGGAGAGGCAAAGCTGTAATGTCGAATCAGCTGTTCTCAACAAAGTACCTTCAGAAGGTTGCCTCTTACATCTCAGAACACAAAAACTATGTTGTGGAGGAAAGGAAGGAAGTTAAAGATTACAATAAGATAGTCATAATAATGTTATGTGTCTGCTGAGGAATCTCAGCAGTCTTTCTTCTTTTGCCTAAATACAGTCGTCTTTCTTGTTACCTGTGAAGCAGGTGTTAAGTAATAACAGTATCTCACTACAGGGAAACTGCTTAAAATTTTAGACTTTAAAATCTAAATTCTAAAATTCTACCATGGCTATAGAGCAGAGTGCACTTGTTCTTATAAGGTCTTTAAAATGTCTTCTGTACTTGGACTGTGTTTCTTATTTAAATTTATGGGGCTAAATCAACCACTGGATTTAAAACCAACACTTTACTTTTTCTCTCAAGATCAATGTTTAAGGGAGAGATTGGTTATTTTGTACGTCTCTGCCCCAAGTTTCATGGTCAACTTTCTTAGGAGCATATAGGCAGTTAAATTGGCTATGTCTTTGCTGTACCCTGCTGAAGTCTGATGGATCTCATCCTCTTTCCTAGACACTTTATAGTTTTGATTGTACTTTAGCTTTACAGTTTTTACAACTCGGGGAACTGTTCTGTGATCTGTTGGGTGTGGTGGTTTTGGAGCAGATGCTCAGGTAGACCTCCTTGAACCAAGCATCTGCTGTCCACAATTCTAGGCACCTAACATTAGTGACGTGCCTGGTCCCTTCTAGTCCCAAGCTCCTAATAATAGATGGCTGCATCAGTACTAGTGACCTAATGCCTTTTTCCTGGTATTGGTCATGTTTAAACACATGCCAAATGTGAATGGCTTTGCAGTTGTTGCATGAATCTTCTGCATGTTTAAACTTCTTTAGTTTAATCAGCAGTGTTCAACAGTGTCCGGAATACTTTTTACCTGCTTGTATTCAGCAAAATTGTGAAGTAGCATCAGCAATTCTTGTGTTCTTTCTTACCACTGTAATAGTCAGACAAGCCCTTGGAGTACTTAGTTACATAGCCAAGATGGTTAGATAATGTAAGATAATTTGCATAATTTCAAATAAAACATACTTCTTGTGTGTTTGACTTTGCAATGCTGAGATCTAAAATGCTTTTTTTGTCTTAAGTATTTTTGCATTAAATTTGTTCATCAGTGAACTTGTTTTTTTTGGTTTTTTTTTTTTTAAAGGGCAACTGTATTACAGATATCAAATTGCTCCCAATGGAATATTGTTTTCTGATCCTTCTAAGGGACTTCCGTCTTCTAATGGAAAGACCTAGAGGCATTCTGAAAGCTCAAAGGAGTGAACTAAAGATCTTTTCCTTTGATTTTTACACGTCTGTGGTATCAAAAACTGCTCAGCTCATTCTTTATTCATCTAAGTTTGCCCCAAAATCACAGAAGATACCTTAACTATGTTCTTTGACCTGAATTAAAATACAGATAATACTCTGAAATGCAATATGCTTCGCAACACAGTAACCAGGTAGTATCAATTTACATCATTGGTTTTGGTATACACAAATATACACGTCTCTATGCTTTTTTTCTTCTAAGTCTTTGCTTACCTGGAAAATGTGAATGTGTTATTTTCCCATTCTCATGTGATGCTACAGGTTTCGAAAATTTTAACCGATAATTTATTCCTGACTCTTTTTTGTTCCTTGATATTTTTAAGGTAAAGGGAAAAAAGCAGTTTATCATGTATTTTTTTCCTCTCTCAGAACTTCAGTCAACAGAGTAAAGAAGTTGATGGTTATCTTATAAATCTTTTAATTATTTGGGGAGGGGAAATGAGCCAAAGGAGCCAGTTTCTTTCATCATAGGCTTGGTATTTCCTTCTTGGACTTCTGGTGCCACACGTATCTGTTTCTACAGTAGCCTACAAAACCAAGAACCAACTAACCAAGCAAAAAAAAAAAAAAACAATGGTACCTGCCAGGATCTTCCTTCAGTTTAGTTTTTTTCTTCTAACAATGTTTCTTATCTCTTCTCTGTCTTATTTTATGACCTGCTCACGTTCCCAATTCATAGGATCTTTTGTCTTGGCCTCACAAATTAGTCCTTATCCTTAGATTCTCGGCATCTTCTTGAAATCTCTGAATGGCATCCACTAGTTATTTCCATGATTTTTGATTACTCTCATCCTACTGGAGAAAAGTATTGGTTTCTGAAATCAACTACCTGTACATGTCTCTCAGTAAACATTTATCTCCCTTCTCCATATCTACATATATAAATCTGTGAATGCCACATTTGCAGCTGCTTTGTGACTTCATTCCTCCATTCACATTATGTATTTTTTATGTCCAGTGACGTAATTATTATCTACAACTGTAACTTTTGATCATCTCCTCATTTTTTATCATCCCTATAGGTTTAACTTCTAAGTTGTTTCCATACCTTTAGTTGTCTTTGCTGCTTCAATCACTATTGGACACATCTTCAGTTTCAACTTCAGCACTCCGGCCTTTCTTGACCCTCTTAACTTGGCTTCTTTTACCTGCTTATGCTAAGACATAACCTTGACTTTCATATCTAAAACATGTTGAAGTCTAAAGCACTTCTCTTTCCTCTCAAAAAATAATGCTGATCTTCCTCTTTTCTCCTAGAGATAAAATTCTTGCAATACAACACAAACAAATTCTCTGGTATCTACAGAGTTTCAATGCATGTCATTAAGATAACAATTGACACAGTGTCCTATGCATGTGTTATGTCTTGTGTTGGTGTTTTATCTAACATTAACAGTTCTAAAACACTTTCCTTCCATGATTTTATGCAACTGCTTTAAAAACTATTTCATTTAATGTGGCTTTGTTTTGATGTGGCTTCTGCAAAATGCAGTATGAATTGCAAAACTTAGTTGTGTTGTGTGAAAGAATGTTTCCTTTCTGGTTTGTTTTTTTTTCCCTGTAGTCTAAAAATTAAAACATGGCCAAGCACTTCAACGCTGTGATTAAGCCTAGGAGAAAAAAAAAAAAAAAAAGTAAAAGCAGCACTTGCTATGAAATTATCAAGAGCAGATTCGGTCAAAAGTTTGGTAACATTTTGATGTATTTTGGTTCTTGTCATGGTTTAAGCCTCTCTAACCAGCCAGCTTGTTCTCTCACTCACTTCCCCCTTTTTCTTCCCCCCTGCTCCCGGAGGGATGGGAAGGAGAATCGAAAAGAATGCAACTCCCACAGGTTGAGATAAGAACAGTTTAGTAACTAAAGTATAACACAAATCACTACTGCTACCACCAATAATAATAATGACAAGAGAAATACAAGGAAAGAATACAATTCTCACCACCTAATACCAAGCCCGACCATGCAGTGCACCCCCACCCTTCCAGGTCTCTGCTCTCTGCTCTCCATCCTGGGCATGACGTGCTGTGGGATGGAATAACCTCTTTGGTCAGTTTGGGTCAGGTGTCCCGTCTCTGCTTCCTCCTGCCTCCCCTCGTCCCTGGCAGAGCATGAAACTCAGAATGCCCTTGGTCAGACGAAAACATCACTAAGCAGTAACCGAAACACTGGTGTTATCAGCGCTGTTCCCAGGCCCAAAGTCAAAAACACAGCACTACACCAGCTACAAAGAAGGAGAAAAAATGACTGCTGCTGCTGAACCCATGACAGTTCTTAAAATTCTTTAACAGAACATTGTAAATAATAATTCCAGTTAAAAAACAGTTGAAGGTGATAACTTGTGGTCAAGCTACAAATTTCTAAAAATAGGTCTGACAGAGTAATAGCTGCTTCAGAAACCAATATTGTAGACTTGTTAACCACTGATTGTCTTTAGACAAAAAGGAAAGAGGTTAGTCAGCCATCACACAATGACAATGAGACAGAGCTGGTAGAAACTCAATGTCTTTCGAAATCTCTATGGAGGTATGAAAATGAGGGGTAGAAACAGCTGAAATTTTAAAATATATTTAAGGAGGGGGGAAAAGGACCACAAGTAAATGTATTAAGCAGGAAGTCACCAATAATGGAAACACTTGTTCAGGTTAAAAATTATCTGCTTTTGGGTTTCATTTGTTTGTTCGGTTTTGTTTTTCAAGAGATGTGTGTGCTTGCATCCTTGTACATCTGCAGCAAGTGGATTCATTATGTGCATTAGTTTCCTGTGGTGGTGTTACATCAGGCACGTTTTCATCAGTACTGCTGCTAATATCACCAGCTTATGTGAAGATAAACAGAAGATTATTTCCTTGTACAGTCAATATGAGTCTTAATTTCAGGGAAGATGAAGAGCCAAATCCCAGGAGGGCATAAGAACCTCCACCTCCCATTGATTCATCTTTTTCAGCCCTTCTCAGGATCTGGGTATAGTAATAATGCCACCAAATTGCTGCTTAGATCTGAACGTAGTGTGTTAACAGCTCTGGTTCAAAAGCAAAGTTTCCTTTCTTTTTTTTTTTTAATTTCTTTCTAATCTAACATTTTTAGTCCCTTCAGTTCATTACTGAGTCAGAAACATCATTGTCTAGTGTATTTCCTCACTATCTGCTATCTCTTCCTCTTGCATTTAAAGAAATACTGATTCACTATAATAATTGACATTTCCTCTGTTTTCATTTGTTTCTGTGCCACTAGCTGTTTCCTCAATTTCATTATTATCTAACAGCTCTTCAGTGATAGACTGCTGTTCCTCATCTTCATATTGATAATTTTATTTTCACATGCATCATCCTGATTTTCAACATCTTCAGTGCAGTCCTCAGAAGATGAGTCATTTGCAAAAGACAGATTTTCATTACTGGAGTCATCTTTAGAGTCAGAATGTGTTGGTCTATTCTCAGGGATATTGTTTGCTCCTCTATGCTTTTCATTATCTCTTGGAAGGGATGTGCCTGATGTACTTGCTTGGTCATTATCCAGATAATTAAAATCAAATGTACTTATTTTGTAGATTAAACAAGAACATTTTTTATTATGATTGTCTTTGAAGCTTTATAAACATCTTAGTATAAATGTTGAACTTAATTTCACTGTCTATTTAAACATTTAATGTAAGAAATATTTTCATTCAATTGGTAAAACAATGTTACATTTCAATAGCTTTGCTTCATGGAAATATATATATTGATATAAAATAATTTTCGAAAATTGGAGGAAGATACATGAAAGTGCAGGTTCTGGTAGCTTCTGTATAAAAATTGTCATTTGCATACAGTCAGCAGTTACTGGTAAAGGCCAGAAATGGTAAATCGTGAGAAACTTAAGCGTGGCTGCAAGCAATATGTGGGTAACATTTCTAGCCAGTAGAAAGCATAGAAAAAAGGGCATATATGTAATAAATTAAAATTGGAAGAGTCTGAGACTGTCCCAGCTAACTTGCCCAGAGTAACCTAATAATGTTGACTCACTCCACAGTCCATGCAGAAAAATTCCTGTGGGACTGTCAGCCCACACATTGTAGGTGTCTGAGCAGAAGATGAATTGCTGTCTGGAGCTATTTTTCTCTGTACACTGTATATGGATTGAGCCTACATGTTCAGCTGCCGAAATCAGGTAAGAAGTAGCCTTCCTAAAGACACATTAGGTAAGTTAATGGCTTTTGCAGGTGCTGAAGTCCACTCCTACCCAGTTGCTTTTGAGGGATGTGTTCAGCCACCCATCCTTGGAAGGTCAGCTATATTGTCTAGTTACTGTTAGATTTCTTTTTAAATATATGTGGCACCAAAACTTTCTATAAATGACAGGAGGATCGTAACACTTTGACTTCCCTTGCAGCTTTTCTTCTTTGTTAGTAACTGTGTTGTTTCTTTACTTGCCAGTTATATTTTATTACTATTGTCAAGTATTTTTGAAATAAGTTTTGTTTCTTACTTGATACTCTTCTACTTAGAAATAATGTTCTTTGATTTTTGACACAGTGAACTAGAACAAATGGCAAGCTCTTCAACTGCATCTTCTTGCAAAGGGCAATATTTATGTTAAATCCTATCAAAAGCCCAGGCAAAGTCTTACAACTTTATATTTATATCATACCCATCACTTCAGCATCTACTTCATTTGACTTGTGATTTGTTCCCAGGAGGGTTTGTTCCATAATTTTCCTGGGGACTGAAGTAAGACTGGTGGGCCTGTAATTTCCTGGATCCTCCATTAAAGCCTTTCTTGTAGGAGGGTGACTTTAGCCTTCTTCCAGTCTTCTGCGATGTCCCTCAAGTCTCTACAACTTCTCAAAGATTATGGAGAGCAGTCTCACAATGACATCAGCCCTTAACATCCTCAGGTATATATTTTCAGGGCCCATCAATCTGTAGGGGTCAAGCTCCTAAAATAGTTGACATATAAACTTTTCCTTCCCTGATGTTGTGTCTGTGTTTGCACCAACATGGATTCTTGTTCCCAAGATCTGGGGCCCAACAGTGCTCGTAAAAACAGAGGTAAAGAAAGTGTTGAGAACCTCTGCTTTTACAGCATAGTTGGTGACTAATTCACTTTTCCTGGTTTTTGTTGCTTTTGTAATCATTTCCGCATCTGGGAAAGTAGATTTAACCTATGGAATTTTATTATGCATATCTGTAACACTCATATGAAGATTGAATCAATATGTTCTGCAGTACTTAATTCCCATCAATGTCAGCATCCCTAAAATCACTGTGCTTGTATTTTCTTGTACACATTTTGTGTTCCAGACTTAATAATTCTAATACTGTTTGTTCAAGATGTTCTGTAGATGCAGGCTTATGGTGCTAATCATGGTTGACTCATTCCCTTGAACTGGGTCCAGAATAACCTCAGTTTTTGTTAGGGTTATCCTCTTTGAAGGGTCCTTACATCCAATGGAGGGATTTAGGACCTCAAAGAATGTGATCTAGCTGAGGCAATCCCTCTTCATATTTTTACGTAAGTAAGTAAGGAGGAAATTAAAGCACTGTAAAGTTTCAGCTAATGGAAGGGAATTAGTAGATCACAACAAGTTTTGCCAGCATTGCTGTATTTTTTTATACATATATCTTAGACATTTTTCATTTTCTTTTTGTTCACCAAATTACTTTTGTGTATTTTCTTGGGCTTTCATTAAAAAAAAAAAAAAAGGAAAAAAGAAGGCACCTTTTCATCTCTATAGTTTAAGTTAAAACAGGACAAGAGGTTATCCTTTGTCCTTTAATGTACATAATGCACATTCTTATCCTGATGTAGTTGCTAGGAAAAAAATATCCTGTGATTGTGAAAATGAGTTCTTCTAACTTGAGGTTCCAATACACATTTTGAGAAGAATGGTCATTTCTGTGTTAAAGTATCAAGTTTTGAGGCAGATTTCTGCCAGCCTCTCTTGAGCTTTTGCACAAGGGCTTGCTTTTCTGAAAACCAGATATTTATTTTTTCCTCCTCTATTTTAATATCTAAAAAATCCGTATGGTCTAATTCTTTGTAGGTTTTATATAAGTATATATAAGTGTAAAGGTAGTGTAACTAAGAGTAGTAACATGAAGAAATAAAGCTCATGGCATTGAAAGTGCCTGAGAATTACCATCAGACTTTTTTTTTCATATTTGGAAAAACACCTGAAAATTATGTAAAACTCAGAGAAAGAATGGGACATTGTCTTTGGAAATATGCAGAAGTCAAATAAAATAATTTCTGCAATAATAAATTCTCTAAAAAGAGCCAAAAGCTGTTTCTGAATTTGGTGAATGAAATTGAAAAGAGAAAAAGTTTTACTGTTTTTATTATCTCTCATACTTATGTTTCAGATCTTTGGAATAGAATTTGTTTATATTAAATAAAATAAAAAAAGAAAGAAAGTAAAAAGAAAAGAAATTAAGAAAAAAATATTGGATCCTGAATGAATTGAGCCGTGTGAAAACTGATTCCCATCTCATTGTAGCTAGGAATTTTTTTACATTAAAGTTGATCTGAGTCATCTGAAGGTTGTGTTTTTTCTCCAATCTGGACAGTATAAAATACTCCAAAATGCCCTGTTGGCATTGTCATGCCAATCTGGCCAACCAATCTGCTAAGGTTTACCTTTCAGCCTGGCTTGAGAGGATGTTGTAGAGCGAGCCAGGGATGTCTTGGCAGGTTAACTTGACTAAGACATGCAAGATTCAGCACTTAATCCCAACTTTCTGCACTAGCAGCATTTAAAACATCCCAGAAGGCTAAAGACATTTGACATTTTCTTTATCTCTGTCTCTAAGAGAGAGTGAGACTATATCCAAAATAATACTGGAAATGCTTCCTTGTAAACACTATTCCTGTGTGTTATCCTTGAGACCAGTCCTTGTCAGAGTCTGGAAGAAGCCAGGGATATGTTAACAGACAGTATGGAAGATCATGGGAAAAAATTTGAGCTTTTATGCTGGCCTTATTTTATTTACTAGTAGAGAGACATCCACTATTTCCAAGACAAAGTTGAATCTTGAAGGTGGACAGCATCACTGTCTTCAGCTTTTTTGCTGTTGGATATACAATGGAAATATTGCAAAAGGTAGGGACCTACTCTCAGGAAAGGATTTTGGGGTCCAAACAGCAAAATCTTACAGACGTTAGCTGTTTGCCTAAGCTCTTGGAAAAAGCAGAACTTCAATGTTACCCTTGTGCTTAGTATTTATGACTGTTTACAAAACTAGAGACCTAGCTCTAGATAAGATTCTGTATGTCCAGAGAGAGAAGGTGGAAAGCGAAAGGAATTTTGTCCTGTGCACAGTGATGCAAAATCTTTATCAGGTGGCTCTTGGCTGATTTAGGGCAAAAGTCTCCAGTTACCTTATCAAGAAAGGGATCCTGTTCACAAAATGACAATGGAAGGGTAGGGGAATCTGGGGCATGAAAGGCTTTGCTTGTTTTCATAGATGTTCCTTTCTTCTTGTTCTGCTCCTGGCTTTGCTAAAGTGACCTGGTCTGATGATTGGTCCAGTACCTGTGAAGGCTTGGATAAAGGCAGTACAAGTGCAAAATATTCTGGGTAGGTGCTTTTGTGCATCTCCTTCATTATTCTGTGAATCTATACCTCACTTGGGAAGGGAGCTGCTTTTTGTATGACTGGTGAGATGATTGATTTTCACCTGTGTTTGAAAAATTCATACATTTTTGGGAAATGAAAAATAAAATACTTTCATGATGGTCTGCTGTAAAACATTGCAGCTATTTGCCATGATGTTGACTTTCAATAACTGAAAATTAAGGGTCTACTGAAATAATTTTGCTCCCCAGTGATTTAGAGACCTGGTCTCACCATAATTTAGAGTCAACTTTTCGTCCCTGCGTAGTTCCATGATTTGCAAGCTGTTTCTGGCAGCCATCCTTGTCAAACCAATGATATTTCTTCTTCTCCTCCTCACTTTTTGGCCCTTTTCCCTCATAATTAACTACTTTGTCAGATTTATAGCTATTTAGGTCTACCTTTTTAAGGGATATAAACTCCTGAACGAAAACAGTGTGGTAAGAGTACTTTTTTTTTAACAATTTCCTTGCCTGATATGATTGTATTTTTTGAAATGGTAAATGCCTTTCCTCACAAATGTACCATTTTATTTCATATACACCATCGTCATAGACAAAGTAAAACTAAGGATTCATATCCTCAAATTTAAGAGTAAACTGCATGTTAATAAGACTTAGGAATGCTCTGGTTTTGCTCATTTACCTCTTTTAATAGAAAATTACTATTAGTTTTTAGGCAAAAATTAGGAAAACAGTAAGTTGATGCTGCAGCTTGGATCAAAGTGTTTGGGAAACTGCAGTTAACTTTAATGTTGTTGAATCTTTCTGTAGCAAGCAAGTGGCCTGTTGCATGTTACAAATGCTGTACTATATTTGCTGCTCTCCTCTTTTTCTTGTGTAATAACTAGAGATGACATATCTTCATGGGATTTTGTGTTTCCTAATATTCAAAAGACAACAGATCAATCTCAGTTAAAATAATCATTAAGTCTGATGGAAAAGGGACAAGTAGGCCCTTTGGTTTTTTTTTTTTTCTGGACTTATAGAAAGGCCCCAACTTTACCTACAGCTGTGCCCTACTTTTTCCCTTTGAGACCTCCAGCAAATTTCTGGGTCCAAAGCTATTGCTCTCTCCTGAACCAAGTCACTTTTTAATGTCATAACTGGGTGCATGTTTCCAGCATTTATATTGCCAACTGCATGAGGCCAGTTGCTTCCTGAGGTCCTCAAGGGCCTGCATATGTTCTGTTACACATCTTGATTGAAAAGGAACACTCCTATCATTATCTTTGAGAGTTAAAAATCTGTACTTTCACTATGAACTGCAGATGTTCATTTCCATTGAGAGAATGTGATCTAATCAACTGTGAAATAAATCTGATAGGTGGTGCTTTTGAACACAATTTATTTCAGAGAAATCTACTCCTGCAGAGTGTGTTTTGCCATCAAACTCAGCGGAAACTGCTGCTTAACAGTATGTATCATATAACACAATGCTACTTAAAAATTCTACTGAGATGTAGAGCTCTGAGCCCATTCCTCAGTGACCAATATATTTGTTCATCTCAATCAGCACCATTTGGTACCTTACAACTTTCATTAATGGTCCTACAAATTTAACAAGTAGGATGGCTATCAAGATACAAAGTTGGATTGAGAGGCAGAAATTTTAATCTGTTCTCCATCCCTGAAGATGTTCTATAATCTGAAAATAGAGTGTTTATAATCTCATAGACAATGTATGACGTAAAATTTAAACTTATTGGCATGAAAAAACCCTGTTCTGTTCACCTTACTTGAATGACTGCAAACCACTGCCATGAACCATGACCCAGTTGTGCTAGATGCTGGACAAAATCAGACAAAAAGTTGGTGACAGATATAACAAGTTCTGAATCAAAACTGAAAAGCCACAACAGTTTGATATGGACAGATGAGGGAGTAGGAGGAAATGATAAGTCAGTGTGATGAGAAATATTGCTAACACTACCAACCAAACTGCTGTTGGGTGCTTCATAGGCCTTGCAGCAAATGGATTTGAAATTGGATGTGTATGGAGAGCTCCAAAGCATGAATGGTAGCACAAAAGAAAGTGTTTGAGGATGAAATGAATGATGGGCATGGGCACCATTCACTGGTTGGTGTTGGGAGCTGTCACTCTGAAACAGGAAGGGAAAAAATGCGTGGGAGCTAGATCATGAAGGGCCTAGGTAATAAAAGATGTAGTTAGGGGAGGGATTTATAAAAAGAGATGATATGGTCAAAACAAGAAGCTAAAAAAAACCGAAGGCTTGCATTTGTGTTTAAATGTTGCAATAACCAAAGTTTGAGAGGATGAAACCCTGGGCAAAAATTTATAATTGTGTGAACATGTAAGAAAGACTGTCTCTTAAAGAAGGTATGCATACGAAGTGTGCAAAATTTAAGTATAGCTTTCATCTGAGCTATAAGCATGATATTTGGGGTATAGACTAAAGTTCTATCAAGAGAAGGTAAAAAGGAATAGCAGAGAGTGAATAAGAATGTTTTTGCCCCTTTTGAGCCAAAATGACAGAAGGACATTTAGAAAGTGGTGTTGGAAAGAGGAAAACCAGTGTTGCTGTCAAGTTGTATTGGCTGTGACTTAACTGCACACACCTCATCACTAAATTTGCTTTACTAGGTGACATTTTCCTAAAGCTACTATAGCAGGGGCGCTTGTACCTTTATAATCCTTGTCCATCCCCAGAGTTAAAGGCTGAATGACAAACTAAAAAAAATAAGAAATCAAACCAGACTGGAAAGACAACTAAAACAGTAAGAGGACTAGGACAGCAAAGTGTGCTTGGGTGTTCAAGGGAAGACACAATTTGAAGGCTTTTGGGGAGTAAACAAAGATTGAGTCTGAACTTTGCCTGTGTGGAAAGAGAGGCTATTGAGAAAGAAGTTGCAACAGAGAGCAATTTTAGAGGTCTAACGTGGATTTGGAAGAAAGTTCTCTATGGCAACAGTAAACACTTTATTTTGTGAAGTCGGAGATGAGGGGGAAGAGCAATGTCAGGTAGAGATGAGTGGGAGGCATAAGATGTGAGAAGTATCAGCTCTGGTGATTACACATTAAACAGGTTCAATGGAAGCATTAGATGTGGTCATGTTCATATAGCAACACACGGTAATTCTTGTCACAGCAGGTTGCAAGCGGCTTTGCTCTGTTCAGACCCTGATCCCACAGCAATCCCAAGTGAAATTAATTTGTCTAAGATGTATATGGTGTTAAGTAAACTAGATTTTCTAAACCAAATACTGAAATACTGGAATATGCTAGCATTTCAATAATAATACATTATCCTTTATAGTTTCACTACAATATTTTTCAGAGCGTTATTGAGAAAATTAGGCTTAGTGGGATCATCTGTTCTAGTCTTATTTCTGTTTCATAATAGATACACCTAAAATTGTTACTTCCCTTAAAACAGCTTAAAAATAAAATCTAAAACCTGCTAAAACACAAGAAACACTTTTTCTCCTGCATAAAAATTGAAAAATGACAATTTAAAAAAAAATACTGTACTGAAGTTATACAAATATCAGCTTTCAGTTTGACATATTTCATACTTGGAGATGTTTCCTTGAATTTAAAAAAAAACCAAACCAAACATTTTATATAACAAGTTAAAAATAAACCTTCATGCTGATTTAGTAGCATGAACTGAGATTAAGACTTCAAAGACAATTGTAAATGTGATGCAGTCACTGAACATGTGACTCTTTGAAAACATCATTCAGTAATTTCAGAGTTAAATGTCAGCGCTCTGCTTTTACCACTGAATGGTATAGTTGGCCCATGTTCAATGACACTAAGGGAACAATGCTTCAGTGTATCATTTTAAATATATTTTCCTTGTGCTTTCTTCTCCCCCACTCCTCTTTCCCTTGTATCTGCCCCCCCCATTAAACATTCAGTGCTAAACAGACTTATTACTGTATGGTAAAGACATGCTAATGTGAAATATGCAATGAACTAAAACTCCCACTTTCTTTCTGGGAACAAAATAACAAACTAAGAAGTTAAGGCAGTGTTCAAGATAAGGGATTTGCTTGTTGAATAGCTGGCTTGATAAACTATTGCTGAATGTGCATTGCCAGAGAGAACCTAACAATGCTAAATACAGATTAAAACAAAAGCTATATAATTTCCAATTGGCTGTTGAATTTTCAAGAATTGTTCAAATGCACGTATATTTTATTATCTACAGGTTTTTCTTTTTTCTTTTTTGTTTGTTTGATTGTTGGATTTTTTTTTTCTTTATTATGGGCCTGGATTACTGCTTTTTATCTGGGAATATTGAGCGCAGTTTCTACAATAACAGCAGGTGAGAAACAGATGTGGTAACATTTCCTCAAAGTCAGCTCTTGAGAGACTGAATTTATGTAATTTACTGCTTGTCATGCTAAGTATTTCTGCCTCCTTTACAACATCTAAGTTTAGCATGCAAATATTGGGCATCACAGGGTAAGGATGAAAGCTGAGGAGCCTTCCCTCCCTTCCTCTTTTTAAAGGAATTCTCTGATCTTCTCTTGGCACCCAAATGTTGTTTCCATTTGCCATTCTGCCCCACAGATTCCTTTGTAGAGTTATGTTTTAGTAGAGGGTAATTTAAGTTCATGAAATTTCTGCTTTGTTCAGGCAAAGGAACCCAACTGCAGATATTCTCTGGTAGACTACTTCACTGCTTTAAAACTGTTACACAACTCCTTTCTGCAACATGTCACCAGAAAGATCCATACTCCAGGGCTGGGCAGAGCTATAGACTGTGCAATTTGATCGCACCACTGAGCACAAGGCACACTTCAGGAGCTGGGCACTGGCACAGGGTGGCTGCCGCACGTACCTGCCCATCGTGCCTCAGTAAATCAACACTTGCAGATGCTGGTCTCACACATCCATTAGATTAATACCAATCTGTCTCTCTGTTTCTTTGTACCAGCATAAAAAAGAAGATAGCAATCACATGGACTCTTAGAATGTTTAAAATTTCATTAACTACACATCTCACACTGCAGCACATATGTCTGAAGTACAACAGACAGCATCATGCCAGCAAAGTTTGCAACATACTTTCTCATTTACTTCATCCCTTTATTATAGAAGTTACAGCCACTTGCCTCTCCATGTGCGTTAAATAGAGGAAATCAAGGAAGATCATTCAATAGAAATCGAGGAGTGAAAAACAAATTATTGCAATAGAAACCAAAGTATTAATTCTGAGGTTTTGAGTATTCAAAGGACCGAACATTTCTGTTTCCCATTGGTATCAGTGACACATGTACACCGTAAAGGCCTGTCTTCTCAGTATCCATGACTCTTATGAAAGCTCACTTTTAATTGTAGTTTAGAAAATGGTCGCTTTTGCTCCTATCTCATTCTGCCCTTTTATAAGTGCCTTAAAAGGTGGCCCTATATTGATGAAAAAAAATGGATAATGAGAATGGGACAAAAATGTCTAATCAAGTATCTAATTTCCACCCATAGCATCTGCACCTCACCTTCCTCCTTGTCACTGGCCTAACTATCATACTACTAAACCAACATAGGAGAGGAAAGGATGACACTTGGTTCCTTCCCTTCCTGCATAAGCATGCAACAAGACACAGTTACTAATCCATTATCTGTTCTTTTTTACGGATTTTTTTTTGTTTTTATATTTATTATTCTACCTAATGAAGCTGATATCTCTACATTGAGAACTAATGAGCTTGTTTTCTGAAGACAGAAATGTTGCATTTGTATTATTCTTATATTTGCCATTTTTCCTCAGAAGTGGAAATTCTGCAACTGAAATGATCTTAAAAGCTAATAAGTGCATTGATCACTGACATAAGTCATTTCATCCTGCTTATGCAATATGTGGTTTTGGTCAGCATTTCTTTTCTTTCCCAAAAGAATGATTACATTGCATGTCATGGTTTAAGCCTCTCTAACTCACGCAGTCTCTCTCTCACTCACTTCCCCCTCTTTCTTCCCCCCACTCCCGGAGGGATGGGAAGGAGAATCAAAAAGAATGCAACTCCCACAGGTTGAGATAAGAACAGTTTAGTAACTAAAGTATAACACAAATCACTACTGCTACCACCAATAATAATAATGACAAGGCAAATACAAGGAAAGAATACAATTGCTCACCCAGCCCAATACCAAGCCCAACCCAGCAGTGCACCCCCACCCTACTGGCTCTCTGTTCTCTGTCTTTTTCATCCTGGGCATGACGTGCTGTAGTATGGAATAACCTCTTTGGTCAGTTTGGGTCAGGTGCCCTATTTCTGCTTCCTCCTGGTTTCACCTCGTCCCTGGCAGAGCATGAGACTCAGAAAGTCCTTGGTCAGGCCAAAACATTCTAAGCCATAACTATAAACATCAGTGTTATCAGCGCTGTTCACAGACTGAAAGTTGAAAACGCAGCACTGCACCAGCTACTACGAAGGAGAAAAATGACTGCTACTACTGAACCCATGACATTCCACTATTGCCATCTCTGCACAGGTTGATTTCTGTGCAATATATGTGAAGCTGATGTTGAACCTGGTGTAGTTCTATGACTGCGACAATAAAAGAGGTGGGGTTTACACAGTAGCTGCATTGATTTCCATTATTTACCTTGAATGCAAAGGTACAGGAGAGGGCACACAGAATGGTAAGGGAGAGAGACCTTCCGTGAGTTAATTGTCTTTATTGTTTTGTTCCTATTGCCTGCCTGCCAGAATCCTAAACCCTATTACCTGGTGAAAAATTTCCATCTAGAAGCTGGATTTATTGGGAAATAATCCTACCTATCATTCCATCTGCTATTTTAATGAGCTTATATGTCATTGATTAGCAAATCTGTTCTCTGTATGTTCTTAGTCCAGATGCGCTATGAGTGCGTTCAGGCACAGTAAATAGTACTGACTAACAACTGCCATATATTGCTTCTGTCATCATCTTTCAGGAGGAGAAGTCAATGAAACAGAAAAAAAAATGCTTTAAAATGTTTTTTTAATAGCATTCATGTGTTCATGAGTATATTAGTTTATGTTTATGTCAGAACAAGTACATAATTTAACTGATGAAGTTGAAATTGGTTGTGGTTCTTTCTGTGGATGCTGTTTTACAATTCTGGAACTGCCTGAAGACTTCTAAAAGGTTTTACTTATGCTGAAGGAAGTTTGTGCCAAAGAGGAATACTGCCTTCATCCTTTTCTTTACATGATATTCTAGTATGCCTAAGTCTGAGCAATGAAACAGGGAGCAGTAGAAACATAAAAATGTGTTTGCAGTGATCAGTGTAGTGTAAGTAATATATAATATGTGTTGTTACATACCTTTTGGACTTAGGTGCTGAAGTCTTTATGCCCAAGTATCACATTGCTCTAGTATAGGCAACATGTGACAAATGTGAATAATTGAGGCCAAACCACAATTTCTAGGATGAAATGGAGTTACTGAGCCAGCTGGAGAGGGAAGAAAGCATTTTTCATGAGCTTTGCCAGATAGGCTCTA
The DNA here is from genome assembly GCA_028858755.1 of Ara ararauna. Classification (NCBI taxonomy): domain Eukaryota; kingdom Metazoa; phylum Chordata; class Aves; order Psittaciformes; family Psittacidae; genus Ara; species Ara ararauna. Next base: position 91,608,247 of record CM054378.1, read on the forward strand.
AGGAAGCTTTCCTGAGGTTGCACCAGGAGCCATAAATGTCTTTGCTGGAAGATAAGATTTTGAGTATCTTATACCTACTTTTTCAATTGCTATCAACACTGACAGCCATGGGCATTAAAAGAATCATGAATCAGAGCCCAAAACAATCTGGAACTGACTTAAAAATGGTAATATATGGTGGACACCCCCCACCCCCCCCCCAGGTTTTATAAATCTTTCTGAGCTTCTAGGTAGTTTCATGATTCCCCCTCCTTTATTTTTATTTAAGGGGATGGATTTCATTAAACAAAAATGAAGAACAGAATTATTTTACTCCAGGTTCATGAGAAAACCTCAGAGTTCTGGAGGCTGGAGTGAAAACTGTGGGGTTCTCTGGCGCCACAAAGTGTCCTGAATAGGTCTGACTCCTCTGTGATTAGCTAGTCCTTGAGTGGACAGCTGTGGGAAAGAAAAGACAGAAAGTTATGAAAATAGCCAGTAGGGAATGGCTGCTCATTTGGAGGGTATAAAAATTTCTATCACTCTTCTTTCACAAATTTTGTCACTAGGTGAACAAGGTTTGAAGAGCTGCATGATCATGCTACAGCATCCCTAAAACATTGCCACATAGTTTGAAGGAATCTAGCAGAAGGTGAATTATGTGGAAACTTATTGTCATGACAAAGACCATAAAAAATGGAAAATGAGACAATTAAAGACTTTGTGACAAATTTTATAATGAGCATAGAAAATAACAAAAAGGTAATCCATAGTATTATCTTTTCAAGGTTCTTCTTAGATGTTGTAAATAGGGTTTATAGTGCTAGCTATTTTTTTGCTACTTTGCCATCAATCACCCTGAGGCATTACTAAAATGTTACTTATCTGCTGACAGGTAAAACGAAACTTTAGTGCTGATATTACTCAAGTTTTATTAGTGAGCATCAAGAGCTCAATAGTAACCAGGAGAGAAAAAAGCAAACTTTGTTAAAATATTATGCTGAGATTTTGAGGTTGCTCACTTTTCTTTTGTTCTCGTGACGATTTTTTGCTTGAATCATTTGAACTGACTGGAAAGAGAAGATAATTGACCTTTCAGTTTCTCACAGCTGACGATTTTTGTTGTTGTGGGTTGGTTATTTGAGTAAGCGTTTTGTTGTACTTGTTACCTGATACCTAAAGGAACTTCAGGCTTTGGTCAACTACTCTTTTATAATGCGAATATATTTTTTGTGGTTTTCTTTTAGATTTTCAGTTTGTCAAATCCTGGTCACAGGAAAATTTTACAATAGTTGACAATAATTTGAAATTAAAGTATCTTTATTCTTATTACTAAATCAATAGATTTCTGAAAGAATCATAAGTTTATCTTATCTTGTTAACCTTGATAACAATTATAAAGAAGATGGCTCAAAGGTAGGTATTGCAGGGAGCAATAAATAGTTTAACAATAAAATAAATAGCTTATTAAATAGAACAAACAATAGTTTAAATAGTGCCATCAAGTCAGGAAGCACCCTGAGACCGTGAATTGTACTAAACACAGCTGAAATAGGGTAAATTCCTGATTATAGCTACAGAGATTATCTGTTGGGGAAGACCCCCTCTAAATATATCTTACCTAATCTTCTCATCTAGTTCAGCGCAAAGTGAAGCTGGCTGAATTTCACCATAATCTGTCTCTGCAAGCATAAATTTTAAATATATTGAAGCTTTATTTTTTGCTTCATCTTTTTCTTTGAATAAAGAAGACCAAAAAATCAATCACATATCTGCGATTTAACTTCTTCAAATAGAGGTCAACCGAATAAGAGCTGGCTTGGTATTAAAGATGATCTACAATGTCAAGGTAAATGTTTAAAGCAAGCAGTTTTTAAAATACTGGTTTTAATAAGATGCGTGACCCTGATGCCTGTTATTTAGTCTTGCACATCTTGCTAACATTAGGTTTTCTAGACTTGGCCTGCAGAGAAGCTACTGTCATTTGCTTCAGCAGCAAATGTACATATTAAGTTTCTTCACAGAGCAATTTTCTCAGCATACCAAAGTTTTGTCCTCCTGCTTGATCCAATGACAAGATGAGCCTGCAATTATATCTAATGGACAATTGAAATTATTTTACTACTTCATTCTAGAAGTTCAGCTTTTAACAAGTGTAGCTGTTCCTTTGTAATTTACTAGTGATATGCACATATATGTTGTAGCCCTAACAATAACATCTTTTACCTTGACTTTGGATGTTTCTGAAGGCAGGAAAATAGATATATTTCACAAAAAATGGTAAATTGAGGTGGCGTATGAAAATCAGTATGTGCAGAAGACAAAGCCATAAAACCTTACAGAGGTTCAAGTACCAGCAGGAAATAAATTAATCTTTAAAAATTATTTTGAATGATAAAGAGAAATTGCCTAAACACATAGATAAGAAGACAATTTGGATAAAATCCTGAGAATACTGAATCTGCAGGAGCTTTGCCATTTAATCAACTCAGCCAATACTTGGACCCTGGCAAGTAATACTCAAGGAGATCAAGGAATTGTAGATGGCAATAAACTAAGTATGAAGTTGTTTGAAAAAGTTTGCTTATGTATGCACATTGATATGTTGGGTGCATAAATGTCTTCAATAAAGAATCCAATCCAAAATAACATATTCTGTAATTGGTACCTCATTGCACTTTAGCTCCCATCTCAGCCATGTATTTTGTTTTGAACAATGCATTTATCTGTGTGCTATTTTTTGTATTTCATACAGTCAAGGGTGACACTGCACTTAGTTTGGATATGCTGAGCACAGCAGTGTGAAGAGGACTGTGCAGACCTTTATGTGATCAGTGCTCCTATCGCAGCATTTGCAGTGCCTTTTGATGTAGAAAGCAGTCTGCTATGTAGTTCACCTTGAGTGCTTTTCCTAATGGAGGTCTTGTGGTTTCTGTTCAAAAAAGTCTGTGGCTTCCCTCACACACTGTTCTGCTCTCTACACATGAATGCTCAGGAAGTTGGTACGTCATGCTCAGTGCACCATGCTTTCAAGATGACCTTGAAACCCTCTCATAGGATCGTGGAATGTTTTGGGCTGGAAAACACCTTTAAAAACATTGAGTCTAACCATTAGCCTAACACTGCCAAGTCCACCACTACACCGTGTCCCTAAGAGCCACGGGATGGGGACTCAACCATGTCCCTGGGCAGCCTGTTCCAACGCTTGATAACACTTTCAGGGAAGAAATTTTTCCTAATATCCAATCTAAACCTCCCCTGGTGCAACTTGAGGCTATTTCCACTTGTCCTGTCTCCTGTTGCTTGGGACAAGAGACTGACACCCACCTTGCTACACCTTCCTTTTGTGTAGTTGTAGAGAGCAATAAGGTCTTTCCTAAGCTTACTTTTCTCTAGACTAAACAACCTCAGTTCCCTCAGCTGCACCTCATGAGACTTATGCTCTAGATCTTTCATCGGCTTTGTTGTCCTCTGGACATGATCCATTACCTTGATGTCTTTTTTGTAATGAGGAACCCAAAACTGGACATAGTATTTGAGGTGCAGCCTCACCAGTGCCACGTAGAGGGGGACAATCACTTCCATGGTTCTGCTGGCCACACTATTTCTGATGCAAGCCAGGTTGCTGTTGGCCTTCTTGGCTGCCTGGGCACAAGCTGGCTCATATTCAGCATTCAACACAACCAGGTTCTTTTCTGCTGGGCAGCTTTCTAGCTGGATTTAACTCCATTCACCACCACTTTTTGGGCTTAGCCATCCAGCCAATTTTTTACCCATCAAACAATACACCCGTCCAAGCCATGAGCAGCCAGTTTCTCCAGGAGGAACAGTGTCAAAGACTTCACCATAGTCCAGGTAGACAAAATCCACAGCCTTTCCCTCATCTACTAAGCAGTTCACCTTGTCACAGAAGTAGATCAGGTTAGTCAAGCAGGACCTGCCTTTCATAACCCCATGCTGACTGGACATGATCACCTGGTTGGGCTGTAGGTGCCATGTGAGGAAACTCAAGATCATTGAATCATAGAATCATAGAATAGTTAGGGTTGGGAAGGATCTTAAGATCATCTAGTTCCAACCCCTGTGCCATGGGCAGGGACACCTCACAGTAAACCATGTCACCCAAGGCCCTGTCCAGCCTGGCCTTGAACACCACCAGGGATGGAGCATTCACAACTTCCCTGGGCATCCCATTCCATTATTTGCTCCATAACCTTTCCCATCACTGAGGTCAGACTGACAGGCCTGGAGTTCCCAGAATCCTCCTTCGCCCCTTCTTCTAGGTGTCACATTTGCTAACTTCCAGTCAACTGAAAGATTTTCCTTGAAGCCCACTGCTTCACAGCTATGCCTTTTTTCCCGGATAGACTCACAGCATCCTGCAGGACTGCTTGTCCTGCCACCCTTTTTTTAGCAAATATATAAACTACATGATCAGTGTACTTCTAAAGCATCCAGCTCTTCCATTGCTAGTGACATGAAAGAAGCACAGCATCAAAACTGCACTTACTTGTAGGATTCTCAAAGCCAAAATTGCATCCAGGAATATAAAGGGCTGGAGATTTTCCTGATTGGTTTTTTTTGGGAAAAAGGCTTTAGTGTCTCATGGGCAGAAATTCTTATGGTGTTCAAATGTTTTTTTACTGAGAAAAATTTCCTGTGAGTAAAATTTTTGCTGAAATCAAGAGAATGAAAAGACACTGTTTTTGAGGTTCAGTGGACAAGCATTGTGCCTTCCACAGCTAGGCGTGGCCTTTTAAAATGCAAGCCAAATTTCTACAGGTCTGGGGGTGAAAAACCTGAGGACTGTTTTCCCTGAAAAATTAACAGAGATGGAGGCCTGGTACAATAGTAAGATGAGAAACGTGCTATCATTTTGTTTTGCTGGTCAGAGATGCAACTAGAAAAGTGAAATGGGGAGATCAAAGCAGGCTTTGTTTTCATGTATATCTTAAAATATTTTGGGATGTACTCTATTAAAAATAACTAGACTATCAACATAAAACCACTGAGATTTTCAGTCATGTTGGAGAAAACGTGCAAACCAGGTTTGCTTGTCACACCCAGCCCAGAGCATACATTAACATATTGCTTACATCCTTCAGCTGAGGAAGAATTGTATAAACTTTTTTTTTTGCAGTTGCTTTCTGTAAAAGAAAAATTAGAGCCCATTAGTACTTGTTTGTGACCTTAATGTCACAGTCCCCATACCAAAAGTACTGAGTCCTTAAGGTGGTCTAGCAGCCATTAGCAGAAGTAGTCTAGAGCAGTTGAGTTGAGCTCAGCAAGCATAAGCAGCTAGTAGTGATCACATGCAGAGGTAATAATTGCTTAAAATGGCATAGATATTTAACAGAGTTATAGAACCTGCTGAAACATATTTTCTGACTGCTTGTTTTTCTAAAGAGCTTGAGCCAGTGATATTTTTTGTTTGGTTGGGTTTTTTTGTGTTTTGTTTTTAATGTTCTACTCAGCCTCCAAAAACTGAAGTCACAGAACTGACTGCAGAAGATTCAAAAATTTTTTATATGAGATTCTTCACTCATGACTGTGGGCACAGTAGGTAACATGTTCTTTTGAAATAAAAGTCAATTAATTAATGTATAGGTTAGAATTTCAGAAACTTCTACAATTCCTAGGAAAGTTTTTTAGCAATCAGGCTATTGGATTATTTTCCGTAGTTAGTATTTTATTTTGAGAAAAAAAGAGAGACCCTAAAGTGGTATGGAATATGTTGAATTTTTCAACTAAAAATACCAATTTTATGTCTTCTTTTACCTAAGCAGAGGCTGGATTTATTCCCTTAGATCTAAAAAAAATATGAAAGTTTGGGCAATTTGCATCATAAATCACCTGATTCAGCAGTGTAATCAATAAGAAATGCCCTTGCACAGTAGTTCAAATAATCTATTTCATATTGGAGGTCTACATAACAAATATACAAAAGACTAAAAGAGCATAGTTTATGAAGCAAAATAATTTTGGAAGCTGAAAATGCAATGTGTTGCTTGGAACATAACATCCTGAAATAAGTGTTGGATTCACAACCAACTTAAACTTAATGTCTGTGCTAGGGCCATGAAGAGATTTAAGTGTGTCTCGTGCTTTTTTTTGACAAGTCAGAAGTATATTAACTGTGTGTCTCAGCAGGACCAGATTAGAGATACTAAGAGCCTATCTCACAGAATGATTTGAGGTCCCCACCTGTAGAAATGAAAATGCATAAATGTTGTAACTCTTCCTGAGCTCTGCAGCGGAGGCACCTCCACTGCAGTACCTCACCCTGCTGTTTGCTGTCTGATATATCTAATCTGCCTCAACTGTCCAGTGTCTTGCTATGATTCATTTCCTCAATATGTGCTTGTCCTCAAACACAATTTTGCTACTTTACATAGAGAAGCAGCTCTTTCACCTGCGGAAACAAAAATACTGGAAAATTTGAGGTGTAAAAATTATATTCTGAAATACTGAAATTAATCAGTATATTCTTCTTTTCCTGTGAGAACTGTTTGGGTTTTACCCATTGTAAATGCACAGAGGGGTTCTGTTTGCATCTCTGTCATTCTCACTTTTACCTACACCTTTACATCTTGGCCCAACACTAGCTTCAGCCATGGATTGACTTCCCCTTGCCTTAAGATTTAACTGGTACCTACTTGTTTTCCTTTTGCTTCCCTCATTACTCACCTTAGCTGTTTCAAATACTACTTTCCATACAGGTCTGACAAATGTTAATTTGGTTTTAGCACAACTTTTGTGATAATCAGGGCTTTTCTTAAGTGTCAGGTTTTCATATTCAAACTCTTATGAGCACATCTTAATTTTCATTCCTGTTACTTAACAAGAAGAATGAAGGAAATAAAAAAAGTGAGTTCTCAGCGCTTTGGATTGAAGAGTAAGATTGAAAAATGCAACTTAGAGAAGGTATGAACCTGAAGCCTATAAAAAATATTTAGATTAAAATGTCCTTGTTCCCGGTCATCTAGAATGGGGACCTTCTCAGAGCATATTGCAATTCCTTCCAACAAAGGTGCTGGGAGTTATTCCAGCAGAAACAAAGGTCTACTGGGAAATAAAGGAAGAAAACATATGCCACTATGTTTTGCCTTCATAAAGGTTTGAAATATGGCTAAGACATGGAGCTGCTCCTGGATCCCACTTAATACTTATTCAAAGTTACCGCTTGTACCCTCACATAGATTTCTTCATGTCATTCTCACCACCACCACCACCAGTGCTTGTCACCAGTCCCTTCTAGCCTTCTAACTACCCTCACACCTAGCGCTTGTCCTAAATGTATTTACCCACATCTCCTGACATTGAAATCTCCTTTACTTTAAATAAGTTTAAAATTCAAATGACTTCTTAATAGATCCTAGTGAAACACAATATTGCCACCATTTGTCTTTGATAAAACACCATTTGTCATTATTACTAAGGCCTCTGTTCCTCTTCCACAAAGTCCACTGACAGAAAGAAGGTGCTGCTCACTTTGCTTCTGTCACACGTGTTTTGTTGTTAGTTGTCTTGGTTTAAGCCCAGCTGTAACTCAGAACCACGCAGCTGCCCTCTCACTCCTCCCCCTTCCTCCCCCCACTCCCGGGGGGGGGGATGGGGAGGAGAATCGAAAGAATGTAACTCCCACAGGTTGAGATAAGAACAGTTCAGTAACTAAGGTATAACACAAACCACTATTGCTACCACCAATAATAATAATGATAAGGGGAATAACAAGGGAAGTGAATACAACTGCTCACCACCTGCTGACCGACACCCAGCCTGACCCAGCAGTGATCTAGCCCTTCTGGGTAACTGCCCCTAGTTTATACACTGGGCATGATGTGCTGTGGTATGGAATACCTCTTTGGTCAGTTTGCGTCAGGTGTCCTGTCTCTGCTTCCTCCCGGCTTCCCCTCCTCCCTGGCAGAGCATGAGACTCAGAAAGTCCTTGGTCAGGCTAAACATTACTGAGCAGCAACTAAAACTATCGGTGTTATCAGCGTTGTTCCCAGGCTGAAAGTCAAAAACACAGCACTGCACCAACTACTAAGAAGGAGAAAAAAATGACTGCTACTGCTGAACCCAGGACATTGGTCTATGTTTTTTTTATTTTCCCAGCCTTTAGGTCTTGCTCAGATGATGTCTGGGTCATGGTACTTCTTCAGGGGTTGAAGTTCTGCCCCTCTACTTTGTCCATCCCCAAAGGTGTTGAGAGACTGAGAGAAGTAGAACCCATTCCTTCTTTGCCAATTCTTTGTCCTTCAAACAGTACAGAGCAGGAGCAGCACAATACTTGTAATATTCCATTTTAATGCAGCCCTGAGAAATTCAGTTACTCTACCACCTTTTCTCCCAGCAACTGGCCTTTTCAAAGCTAGCGCATTGCAAGAAGGACAAGGGAGCTCTCTGACCTGCATTGTGTGCCCAGCTACCAGGGCTGGTTTTTCTTAGTCTGTTTTTACACAGGAAAGCATATTATCACCAGCACACAGTAACTTATGCTAGGCACCTTAGGCCCCCATTTACTTTAGGGAAGTCTTCACAATTCAGCATTAGCAAATGGGTTTCTAAGGCAGTTTCTAAGGCAGTTGATGCAGCAGTGTCTTTTCTTCTTCCTGAGGGAAGCAGCCTGTAGAACCATTTTGTGAATTTATCTTGAGATTCCTAGCTAAGGGAATTTAGGTAAAGATTTACTGTTTTATAGACAAAAAGGTTTCAGACTGAAGTACTTCGAGTAGAAAAATGAAGTGTTCCTGAATGCACATAAAGAAAACACAGGAGAATGAGCTTTTAAAAGATTTTTTTTTTCCCCCGTTTTCACAGATACTGTTTTCAGTATGAAACCACTTTTAAAAGAAAAGAATCCAGGCAATGTTTGTGAGAGGTCAGGAAACATGGATTGTGAACTATTTAGGTATATCTCTATGTAGGTGTATCTGTATCTGCAACTAGAGCACGTCTGTAGAGCTTGGAATTTCTTCTTTTATTTAGGTCTGTCTGTTACAGTGATCTTCCAACTGAAGTTAACAAAATACTCCCACAGGTTTCATTGTGTGATGAATTGAGCTCTGAGGGCTTTGTGTGGTTGTGCAGTCAGGTACTGACTACTTGTGTGTGTCTGGTGGTTCACTTTTTCTTTACCCATCTAACCTTGCCGCACAGAGAGTGTTGGTAAGCCACATAACAGAAAGCATGTAAAACTAGTTTTCAGTAGAATATAGCCCTTATGGGTAAATAATTTAACTCTCTTTCCCAAAGTACTGTGTTAGAAACAATATTCAGCATAAACTGATTGTATAGATGGCCTGATTGTAAAGCAAGATTAATATGAAAAGCCAAGAAGCATTGCAATAAAACCTACAAACTTAAATCATTCGCATTTGTGTACAAGCATTCATATTTAGCAACAGTCCCAAGGCTGAGATTAAAGCTGTTTGGTAGGTTATTTCAAGGCCTTTTTATTGCTAAATCTTATTATGTCTCTAAAATGTAGAAATTAATCACCTGTCATCAAAGCTACAGTGGATTATTGACTTCTAAATGTCTCTACAAAGTGATTCATGACAGAATGAAACTGGAGACTGAACTAGCACTGAAATTCTTTTTGCATGTGATAAAAAGAGTCTATTAAAAGTGTTTGAACAAATGCCGGCTATTAGGTAATCATCACAAAAGATTTTATTATCAAAATGTGGTGCTTCTTGAATAACCTTATTCAGTTACATAGATTTGCAACACCAAAACTCAAATAAGGAAGTTATCTGGAGAATTTAGGTTGCTCATTGAGAAGCCTGACATTAGGTAAATTGCAGCAGGATTTTCTGAACTACCTTCAAGCCAATGATGGTGAAATGTCTGCACTTTCCCCCAGGTACTTTAACCCAAAAGCAGGTGGGTATTCCAATTCAGAGTCATTGGGTAGTGACAGGAAAATTTCTTATGATTTGGAAATTTTCTATGTATTCAATGTCAGTTTTTCTTTGAAGCATGTCAAAAAATACCATGAGGATATACTGCTGAGGGGAAGAACAATCTGGCTTTCAATTAAGTCAAAGTGTGTTTCTTAATGGATTGATAATATCCCCATTCAGTTACAGCTATCATGCAGCTGGATAGCTGTGACTGTAGTGTGATCTGGGGTTGTAAGCTGCACTGGCTGGGTGTCTCTGGGAGAAGTCCATAGATCCCAAACTGCTTCTGGTAAACCTGTGTTTGTCCTACTCAGAGCTCCTTCTGGACATCAGAAGGAAAGTCTCAGTAAATGTGTGCTGCTACACATTTCCAAAAAAGGAACCTCTGAAGTTATTTTCTAAGAAAATCAATATGGAGAACATGAGATTCTGTACAACTACCCTAGGTTTTTTAGGCTATAAAAATCAGAAGACCAAGTTTACAACAATGTCTTTGGAATGGTAATTTTTAATGGATTTTCTGAGTTTCCATCAGCCACATTATGGGCCTGCAGAGTGTGCCTCGGTGTTCTGCTTTCAAAAGGCAGGATGCTAGGCTGAAGGGTAGTTCCTCTCTAAGATTTCACAGCATGTATCTCATGTACTCTTTGCAGGCTGGCAGCAAGTGTACCTCAGTTTGCCTGTTCCTTACGTTTGTTATAAGACAGAGACTCACTGAATTTTCATTTAGAGTCACTTTGCTGTCTAATATGAGTTAGGGGAAAATTAAGGAAAGCTATATTCAGCAAGACTGGGGATTATGCTTTTGAGATTAGTGAAAAGAAAGGTTATAACTAAAAAAAAAAAAAAAAAAAAAGAAAGAAGCAGCAGGATTTTTAATCTATGTTCAAAACCAGAAGTTCCCTCTAGGTGATTTTAGTACCCTCATCTGCAAGTTGTTGGGCATACCTTAGCTGCTAAAGCAAATAGTTTTAAGTTCCTTCAGTCATCCTGCCTTGTGATGGCTTCCACAGGGCTCAGCAACTGCATCTTCCTCTACTCTTGCTTGTATTTTTCACGTTGATTTGTACAGAAAAATGGTGACATTGATTTGGATAAAAATGAAAATGCTTTTGATGGCACCATGTGGATTCAGACGATTTGGGGACTTAAAATGATTACCCTTGCTCAATCCAGCCTATTCACATGGGGATTTGTGTGTGTGTGTGTGTGTGTTTGCTTGCTTCCTATGGCAGGTGAATGGCTCTTTTTGTAGCTTTGGGTTTTATAAAGGGCTTTGTCTTGCCAGCTTGCTGCTTCTATCCTCACTGTCCTAGCTGGGTTGTTCATATTGAACACCTATAGCTTTGTTGTGACTAAGAATGTTGCATGAGGCCTCTTTAGATGTGCATGCATGCTGTGCATGTATACTATGGGCTCATGGTCACTGCAGCGACCCCAGATTACTGATACAGACTATATAAACAAATTGCTCTACCTGGACATGCCAGTATGAGCAAATGCTTTTTGTTCTTATTCCTGTCCCCCTCAATTTTGACTGACATTCCTGTGTTTAATAGTAAAACACATATTAAAACATTGCTGCCACTGAGTTCTTATGAAGATATTTGCAGCCACAGACTGGCTAGAGAACATGGCCTAAGATGAGCAAAGATGAGCATGCAGCATCAGAAATTCAGAGATGAGGTAACCGCAGAGACCCTGCCATTATCTCCAGGTCTCCTAGGGTCTTCTGTAGGTTCTGCTTTCTGATAGACACTCTCTTTCTTGGCTTTTGTTTCCTCTTTCCTGTAGATGCTAACAAAATTGCAGGAAGAAGTAGGAAACACAAACTCAGGTCATCTGCAATAGCACACCTATGTGATAGGGAAAAAGACAGTTATTGGAGGAAGGACTTAAGAAAGGGAGAATGAGGATTATAACGATAGTATAGATGACTCCCAGGTGATGTTTTCGTCATTGGATGGATGTATGCATGTGTATGTGACTGTCATGGGAACGGAACATGCTTGTTCCTGTTGCAAATGCTTGCATACCAGGTGTACGACTGCACTTAAAATTCCCTCTGCTGAGAATGACAGGAAACAAACACAGTGAAAGCTTCTTGTGCTGTATTCCGTAATGCAAGTGTTGTTGTTAATGTGTGTATGAAAAAACGGGACAGGTAGTGACATTTGTTGGCATTATAGTTTGAACAAACTGGTTTTAACAAAGTTCTGGTAAAATACTTTGTGTGTGGAATAATTAGTCACACTTTTTGTGCTGTTTAACAAATTAGTTGCTGTATAGCGCAAGAATTCCTTGGGAAGATGAGAGTTTAGGTTCACAGCCATGCTGTGCAAACGGGGGTTGCTCTTTGGAGCAGAAATCACTTGCAAAGTGGCACTAAATTCCAAACATTATGCAGAGACCAGATTCACTGTCAATCAGTGGAAGAAAGCAGGCACTCCCGAGAGCCTTTCAGGCCCTCTTCTCTGCATTACTACCTTCTTTGACTAAAGAAGTAGCTAGGCTTCTATATAACATGGGAAACCCTCTCAGACCTTGCCCGTCTGAAAGAGTCAGCTTTGTAACATGGGGGACATTCAAGGCACACTTTTTTCCTCTAATCCTAAAATGGCAGCTAGGAAAAGGGTTCAGGTGAGAGCCTCTATAACTACAGTAATCTAAATACAGCGCCTTTGCAAAGAGAATCTGCTGGCAGTGCACCACAAAGGTGCAGTTCATGAATGGTTTTACTGAATGAAGTATTAGGCTGATGTAAAATATGTATGTGAGATCATAATTAAGTTCATTAAATTAACTAATAGCTACCCTAACATCTCATAATCCCATGTCATCTGGCACTAAGATACATATTTTATTAGGTAAGTCAAGGGTGGGGCTGTGTTTGTCTGTTTACTCACAGTTCAGTAGTTCAAAGGAGAATTTTTGTGAATATGTTGTACATATTTGTGCCCCCTGAGGCGCATTCTCCTTTGTTTCCCTTACACTAACCGATTATAACATCTCTGATGTCAGATGAGTTACTTGTCCAGAAACTGGTGTTCTCTACTGGATACTGGATTTATGGAGAGAAAAATCTGGGCCCACATCCTTACATTCTTTGCTGTATTTCTTTGCAAGTTAACTTCTTGCTTCACTTTTGGTGGCACAGTTGGTGATCCCTGAATCCTTTTGCAGAGCTACATTTTTCACTAGTAGCATATGTCTGTCTAACAGGTGGAGTAGACGCTGCACAAATGGGAACTTGCCTTTGGGTCTTTTCATGCTTTAGCTGCTGTGAATTTGGCTGTTGCACCTAATGTTCTAACTCAGTTATTTTTTTACTCATCTTCATCCAACACGTTTCTGATGCGTCTGAACAAGTTCAAAAGATTGTAACAAACTGAAAAGCCCCCATATACAACTTTGCTTCTCATTTCTTTTACTACTCCCCCTCTGTTATCATGCTTTTTGGTTCATGATACCCTTTTAGGTGTGGCAGTACCTTTTTCTTGTCTCTTGCCAAAGCTATCTAGGCTCCTTTCTCAATGCTTTTCCTGCCTTGCCTCAAGGTTAGATCACAATTTGGGTGTAGTATAGTTGCCTTGTCTTCTGCTGCTTTAGAGCAGGAAAGGTGGGCAAGACCCCGAGTGTCTCACCAATAGCTCAGAGAAGCCATTGACCTCACCAGACAGGATAATAGGTTGGGTTATGGGCTACTTTGCATTACTAGACTCATGCCAATTAATGACTGAATCTGACCCATATCTTTATACATGTGTACAGCATCAAGCATACTACTGGGACTTGACAGAAAATAAGATAATAGTTGCATTAAAAATACCTATGACAAATCCAATACAAGAATTGAAATACAGGGTGAGTGGAAAGGTGAAGTGTTGGTGAAAGTCTTAAATCTCAAGCTGACCTTTTTTTTTACCCACAGGACTTGCCTTTGCAACTTCTGCTGCTCTGTGGTTGCTTTAATTTATATGACTAATGACATGAAAGATGTAAAATCTGTAAAAATACAGTGTTTGGCTGCTTAAATTAAGTTTATGAGTTTTTCTTAAGCCTGCCAAACAACTTAAATATTTCATGGCTTTCACAGGCTACAGTTCTAATATTTATAACTCTTGTGTGCAGATTTCAAAAATTATAATTACAACTCCCAGGATCCCAGATATAGCAGATGTTCAATATTTTGTACGATGTTGGCAGAAATGCTTTTCATGCTCTTTTTGATCTCAGTACCCCATGTATTGTAGCTGCTACAACAAGCTGTTGATAAGAGAGTTTATTGTTATTTCCCTGTAAAAGACTCTGTAGGGCAGATTCAGGATGGCATATAAAGGAGAATGAATGGGGATTCAGCCCTAATGAATAATGAGGAACCCTGTGCAGTATATTCTTTCAAATGCCTCCCTAGTAAATGACATATAGGATGTCTCTCATCGTGTAGATCCACACAGAACTTTTGGAGTTAATGTGACCCTTTCTTTTTAAGCTATACACCCTTGTCTCATTCCCCTGTATTGATGGATCATGTAATTTCCCCTTCTTTCTTGTATATTCACCCCCATGGTGACTGTGCTCCCTCTACGAGAGTGCAAGAATAGCCTTATTTGAGTCAGATGCCAAAGCACATATATATGTTTTTGTCAAAGTGTTGATGTGTGAGATAAAGTTATGGCACTGATTCTGATTTTTCTAATGATCTGTTTGTATGAAGAGAAATGAGGTTTAAGCAGCTGGGCTTGTCTCAACTCTTGCCATGTTTTACTTATACTTTATTCCTTATTATTGTAATGGGGCTTTTTTTCTTACAACCATACTGTGTACTTAGTTAAGCAGTTAAACTTCACTGTCACTCAAATGATTGCCCCAAATTTACAACACCACAACTGTAATCACACTCTGCCCTTTATAGGCAGATTTTAATGCAGTCCACAAAGGGCAAAAAAAAAAAAAAGAAAAAAGAGTAATATCATATTAGTAGGTTAATGCAATACCTTACAGTATTATTGTAAATGCATAACAGTAGCACATAGTAGAGGTCGTTATATAAATGAAATTGAATAATTATAATTATAAAATCCTTTATTTAGGTCACACTTAGATATTTACAGAAAACATTAAAATTCACACTGTTTTTTAAGGATAGTTTATAAAATGTTCACTTAGGTATCTAGCATTAGATTTGCAGTATTACCTTACAAATATCCATGCGGATATAAAGAATAGATTGAACACATCATAAAACTTGAAAACAACATCATGTAATGGTATGTGGACCTCTTCTATTATCTCTGCCTATAGTACAACTGCAAGAAAACGAATATACCACATTTTCAGGAACTTATTTAGTTATTTGTGTTGAAGTTTGCTTGTTTGTGATTTGGTATTTTTTTTGGTTGCACAAACAATGAAAAACTCAAACAATGGGAAATATTGTCATTTTTTCCTTTTCAAACAAGGAATCTACCAAAAAAGCTTTTGTACTATAGAGAAAATCCAAATACAAGATGCACACAGTATGGGAAACCCTTGGAGCTTCAAGAGATTGCCTGGAGAAGATGATGGCTATGTAAAATGTCATTTTAAAATTGCTGGTTTCAGATCTGGACAGCAATCAGCTATAGATGATTGTATGACAGTTAAAGTAAGAGACAATTTTGTGAGTTTGAACACCACTATTCCAGTAGAAATAATAGATTTAAAGTTATATTTATTAGGGAATGTTTAAGGGCAATATTTTATACACTAAATATAAGTTGAGTTTAAAAAAATTGTTCCAGTGACTGAGCAGATAACTGAGGAAGTGAATTCAGTTAGATATTTCGTACTTGTCTGTTAATGGGGCAATACAGAAATCAACACTGTGTTTTGGAATTCAGTATCTGGAACCATAGCAAAGATTTTTAGCATGCAGCCTTTCACTGGTTTCCCTTTCTCACCGACATCTTTTTAAACCTCTTGAAAGTCCAGCGCATTTACTACCTTTCACATGTTTAGAATAGGTGCGCCTTTTGCTTCTTCAAGCTACAAAAAAGTCTTCAAAGCAGATCTAAACATCGGTGTTTTCTCTGGCACAATTGCAATACTTTTAGTTCTGTGTTTTTGGTATCCAGTATTTGTAAAAGAAAAAAATAACTTGCCTTCTGAGGTGGGGTCTCCTGCAAACTCTCAGTTACAGCAGTGTTTTTAACTGTGCCTCTCCAGAAGATATATTACCATCCACAACTGATGTAGAGGAGTTACTCAAAAGCCTGTAAAATTAACACATAGCCATGGGCAGTGCACTGAAAATGCTAATTAATGTAGCATCGTGGGCTGTGGAATGAAGCAAAATTCATTATTTCCTGGCTCTGCCACTTAGTTCAGTTCTGGAGATTTTGTATGTTAATGTAACGACCTGTATATCTGGATGAACTCATACTTCAAATTTTTGTTAAATAGACTGTTTAGAGAACATTTTCACATACTTATGTGGAGACTAA
Source organism: Ara ararauna (assembly GCA_028858755.1). NCBI lineage: Eukaryota > Metazoa > Chordata > Aves > Psittaciformes > Psittacidae > Ara > Ara ararauna. The sequence goes on from CM054378.1 coordinate 91,624,622, forward strand.
TAGCCTTACAGAAGCCTCTAATTTTCTCTGGATGAAGTTGTTATTGATGGACATTGTTAAACCCATGCTTCACTCTAGCAGATCAAATGGTTTCCACATTTCATCTTTGTCCAATTCTAAGTTGCAACTTTCAGCTGATTATTATACCAGACTTCAATTTTCTGGGCTGTCCTTTTCCAAGAAGGAGTTTGACTGGGATGTCAGAACAGAAAAAGTTCAGGTGTCTTTAAAAACCCAGACAGCTATTTTTTATTTATATTTTAATATAAAAATTTAATACTTTATCTAATGTACAATCTTACACTTTCTGTGGATTGATGTGTTATGTCAGTAAGTGATTAATAAGAGTTGACATTTGGAAAGGAATAAGCTATGTTTTGTGGCTTTTTAGGATCTCCAAAACGTATTTCTTTTATGTGCACTAAATTTTTACCAGCAGATCTCTCATTTAGTACAAATGTTAGTTTGGTAATAGTGAACATGTGCAGTATCTGGGAAGTCTGTAAGTTCTGCTGCATCTTTGACTACTGAAAATTGTTCAGATGTGAAGAATGAAGCCACAGCATTGTGAAGGAATACTTTCCCTTGCACTTGCCATCAAAAGGACCATCTGAAATTAAGCAGATGCTGTGTTTCAATGGAACAAACAATTGAAAATTCAGACTGCATTCCTGTACCCCAAAGTGTTGCAAGCATGCATGGACCTGTTAATGTCTGTGAGGTTTTCTGACACTTCTTAGATGTGTTGTAAGAAGAAATCCTATCAAGGAAAGCAATACTTTTTTTGAGGTGGGCCTTGGATGTTGCTCGGTAAATGAAGCATGCGATTGTATTCTGAGATATGAGGCTAACAGGAAACACAGAACAGCTGTGTTATTTATGGAGCATTGTGCATTGTGTAGACCAAATGTGGGAAATTTTCCTATGGAAATATATTGTCCAATTTTATAATAAGCTTCTCATTAACATAAATATATCAAAAGAAACAATGACAGTTTTTAGGATTAATTTCCTGACTTCTGGTGATTTCTCTTTGCAACTCCGAAGTAAAATTTACCATAAGAAAAATAGCCCTCTAAACACAGTCTCCCAAATAGGTGAAGCTGGTGTAAGCAGTTATACTGGTTTCTTGGAGAGATATTCAGCCCTTCACAGAACATACCCAATTATTGCTGAGATTTCACATTCCTTTGCTCTAGATAGTAATTAATTATGATTTTGCAGCTCCTTTCTAATTATGTGATTGATGATTTCTGATACGTCAAGAGAAAATGAAACAAATGGAAATCAATTGGAAAATGACGCTGGAAAAAACCCCACAAACAATGCTATGGGTACCCAGGGTGTTGCACAGAAGCAAAAGGCATGGTGAAGGAGATAAGTTGTGTGTTACATAGAATCCTTCTATTATTATAAAGGCAATGGTTAAAAGTTAGAACTGCAGCTAAATAAAGTCCTTGTCTTCTCATGGCTGTAATCCCAGTCCGTGTAGACGAGCTTGTTCCTCACACCTATGATTACAAGATAATGAGTGACAAAGCATTATATGGCACAAGAGGCTTGTCGGGAACCTTGCATTATTAATATCCAAGATTTCTTTAACATTCTTTCTACCTACCCTCCTCTTCCTTCTGCACTCTGAGACCTTAATGAGACTGCCGTTGGGTATTAGTTGAATCTGCTCTAACATATTTTCATTGTTAGATTTAAAAGAAATGTTTGGAATATTTATCTATTGTGCCCAGGAGACGGAGAACATTATATGATAATGAGTGAACTCTCTTACTCTTGAAAGCAAGATTAATATCTCCCAGAGTGAGAATAGGAGGAGTTTTTGTATATGATGAACTTTGGAAAACAAGTAATGGGAAGCTCATGAATGCAAATAATTCAAGTGGCGCTGTATCATAGGGAGCAAAAGAGATGCCAGCAGAGCCATTGTTGGCTTGACAATGTGATCCTTAAAGGCAGAGGAGCAGAGGCAGTTCAGTATGTTGGACACATGTTGTGCTCTCTATTTCTCCTAACATCTTTGAGAAAGAGGTGAAGGAAAACAAAAAAGAGTAAGGGTCACAAAGACCACTGCACACACCACAGCTAGAAGGAAAGCAAAGACAGAAGTGCAAAAGGACACTGGCAGGGCACATTTTTCTGTTTTAAATAAGAGGGTAGAAGTGATGAGCAGCAGGAGTCTCATACTTGTGGCGCAGTGATCAGCAGGAGAAAGGGGACTGGCTCTAGATGGAATGGGAATCATCAGCTGTCCAGTCAAACTATTTTACAGTCTGCTGGGAGGTCTGGCCTCCTCTTTTACCTCAAGGACCTTGTAAGAATAGTTCTGAAAAAAACGATAACTGGACAGAGGTATTGCAAAGTCTTTCCTCAGTTCTGCTGGGACTGCTTTAACTTGTTTGTATTTTTTTGTGGACTTGTTCTTTTATGTTTTTTGTTTGGTTGGTTTTTTTATGTGTGCTTCGGGAGGTAGTGTGTTGGTGTTATTTTTCTTTCTCCCTCCTCCAAGGTAACCTAAAACCTTGATAAGTGATTTGAATCATGCTTTGAAAAAAGACAGGTCTAATACATCTATATCTATTTTTATTTCTATAAGCCAGCATGTTCTGAAAGTTCCTGCTGACACACAAAACTTGTGCCTATCTTGCAGGAAATTTGATTCAAACCATTCACTTTACTATTGAGATGATGTTATCAGTGGTTTCACAAGAAAAATTTCTTTAAATGACTGTATAAATCTCATAAATGAGAAAAACAGTTGCTCTGATTTGTACTTGGTATTATAGTAGATGTTCTGTGAATAAAAGAGATTCCTTTACTACAGGGTAGATATCTGATCATTGTCTTTTAACCCAATGACTCTTGAACCTACTAGGAGGTTACTGATGAAAACACAATTGGTAATTTCAGCTTGTCTTCTTTCTGATGGAAGCTTATACCATCCAAAACAATTACATATACTGTGTGTACATTCATAGCTAGCATAAAGTTACATACAAAGATGACTCTGAAAATACTCCAAATTAGAAAAGTCTACAGTAGCAGAAAATCTTTATCATTGTATGTCATTGGTCTAGTGCTAATGCTGGAGACTATCTGAATGACTGGAAAACTCAGGGGGATCTGTAATAGCAAAGTCTCTCATCCATAACTCGTAACTTCAATCAGTTCAGGTCAGTTGCAGGAAAAGGTCATCACTTGACACATATCTGTGATAGTCAGCATACGATGAGCTGATGTTTTTCTTTCAGTCACGTGAAACAAAACCGGTAAGCCAAAATCTGCTGTCCTCACCCATCTGAGGATGTGAACAATCCCACCACTGCCAGAAGGACCACACAAATAATGCAGTAGAGGTGTGGCAATAAAAATCTCCGCAGTTGGAGTCAGGACAAACCCTGTGAAGCTAGGCTTCTATAGACCAATGGCTCCCGTCTGCATACTCTGGGATCCAGCAACTTGGGAGCTGCTGTTCTTGTGGCTGGAGCAGTCCTTGCAGCTGTCTTCAATGTGGGGTCTTCTTGTGTTTAACGTAGATAAGTTTTCCTCATAAACTTATCCTGAATACAGACATTAATACTGATTGTTTCCCACAAGAATGCAAACTCCAGGAGCTTATCAGATTGCATATGACTGAAACTACCAGTGGCTCCAAACATCTAGGGACTCAGGTAGTGAGGACTCAGGCTGATATACAGCCTGTAGTCTGTATTTTTGGATGTTGAAATGAAAACTTAATTTTACAAGACTGGAAGTACACTGGCCAAGTGCAGTAGGAGAGATTGATCTTCTCTTGACTTTGTTAGGCCTTTCTGTGATCTGTAAAGATTTTTTTTTTTTTTTTTTTTGCTATTTGATTCAAGTGGAATTGCAGAGAGATGACTTTGCGTTCCTTTCAGCAGGAAGCAAAGGTGAAGCTTCAATGAACTCATGTCGCTTTGCATGGGAGTAAAGAAGTGTACATCTCAACCAGTAAATGGTGTCTGCAAGCTGATGAGGTAGTTTCTTTAAGCCCTTCAAAGCAGGTTGCTGGTATTCACCCTCCAGTTTTAATTCTGCAGAAAAAAGGTGAAGAAAGAGGAGCAGGGAGGGAAGATCAGTGTATTGGGCTACTGGTTGTGGAGGAATCAGGTATGTTTCTTGTAGGTCACTTTGACTGTTCACAGTGGCAGGTTTTCTAATTATTAAAATGAAATATCTTGCACTGAATAGTATTTGCTGAAGTTGTCTCAACTGCCTTACACAGTTGTAAAAGAAAAAAATAGATAATAGCTGTTTTGACGACAGAAGACAGAGGTAGTACTGTAGCTAAAGAGGGTGAGAATACAACAAAGCAGAACAGGCAGCAACTTGTAAGAAAGAGGCTCATACCCAGCAGTTCCTGAGGTGTAAAACATAAAAACTGAGCTAGACAGTGACAGTCCTAGCTCCCTGATCCTGACTGTGCCATGAGCTTCTCCTTTAACATTTAAATGAATCAAGTGTCTGTATCAGCAGGGTGAAGCAGTTCAGCAGCATGAGAGAAGAGAAAGCTATATTTTTTTAAATTTTGTATTTTTCAGGGTTTTATCTAATGGCTTACTATAGAATCGTAGAAACATAGAATAGTTAGGGTTCGAAAGGGCCTTAAGATGCAGTGTATCAACTCAACCTGCAGCTACTTGGTTATCCAGGGGGAGAAAAAGAAGGAAAATGAAACTGCAGCCTTTCCCACAGCAGCTTGGACCTAGTTTGATGTAACTGTATTGTTAGTATTGGCCTACAAGCATTGGAACAGAAACAAAATGACTTATATCACCTAGGTAAATCCACTGCTTATGTGTATATGTTGTATTTTACCAGATTAATTCTTTGTTTCATACACAATCAGTATTTATCTCCAGGGAAGCACTACATTTCAGAGATGCTCAGAAAAACATCTGTTTTTTCATAGGTGGTTGGGTAAGCAAGAATGTGTGTGTATGTGTGTGTCTGTGCATGTGTGTGTGTGTGTGTCCATATGCATGTGTGTGCGTGCTCACTTCAGGATGAATCTGGGGATGCTTGAACCCACTACTTCCTCCTGGTGACTGTACCATCAGAGATGTATCTTATGAAGACAAATATTGTAAAATAAATGCCTGTTTTATATTAACAATTATTAAACATCAGTGAAATATTTAACATATTATGTAATTACTTTTACTAGTTTAAGGGTATTTTTTAATGTTTTTTGTAAAGCTGGCTTTTCTGCATACAATCCCACCCTCATTCTGGCAGTATCGAAAACATTTAAGAATGCAAACAGCAAAACATTTTTCTGCATCATCCTTCTATGTCTTGGGGCAAGTATCTTAGCTATGTTAAGATGCTTGTTTGTGTTTTAAGTGGTTTGTGAATCTGTTTGAAGAACGTATCAAAGGAAACCTGAATAAATGAAACGCGATTTGATGTAGCAAAAAGGATCTAATGGTTGTGATCTGTGTTTGTGTGTCTAACCAAAGAAAGAAAAAACAAAAGCAAATGAGATTAAGCCAATAGCTCTCTGCTGATGTCTTCACTTGTGTATCAGTATCTTCTTTAATAAAAAAATCAAAGCTGCTATTGCATCTGTAGGAACAACTTTTGGGGGACAAAAGGAAAATTCAGAAACCAACATTTCTTTTTGGAGATGATTACAGGAAGAACAATCTCAGGTTTAAATCTCAGTACTAGTTTTTAAGCACACACCTGGGGACTTAAAAACTTCCAAGGTAACAAGCATTTCTTCACATTCAGGTAATCCTATCAATCCTATCAGTTAAACTTAGGAACATCCAGCTCAGTATAGAATTTTTTTGCAAAGATAAATAAAGGTACAGTGTTGCTTTCCTCACAGTCTGAGGTGCAGAAAATTCAGTCCAGGTTTGGATGTATAAGAAAAGAGACCTTCAAATTCATTGAAAAATAATTGTTTTTACTGCAATTTGTAACTCTCTCTCCTTTGTCCTCTCTTTCTATCTGGACAACCTACTGCTTTTACAATATGTTGATCCCTTCATGTGCTAGAACATAGCTGAAGAATAGAGTTATGCATATTTTTATCACAGTGCTCTGAAGAACTCTTTTAATCATATTTTGTTCACAGGCTTAGGGAAAATTTCCATAATCTTTGTTGCTAAATTGTTATTTGACAAATTGGTAATCATGGCTATCCTGATTAAAACATGATTAAAATACTCTTCAAAGTAAGGAAAAAATATGTGTATTTTCACGACTTACATTGCCTATACTTTTTAAGATCATTTAGCACAAAATCGGTTTCACTTCTGGAAAAAACCTTGGTAATATACTGTATATTATTACACATCATTATGCTCAGCTGCGTTCATTATAGGAATGGAATTCATGTCACTTAAGATACCCAACAAGTTCAAGTGCATGGATCTTTTCACAGAACTGCATAGTACTGGGCAGGACAAAATGATATGAATCTAAGAAGTACGACCTAAAGAAGTGAAAGAAACCTGTTAATTGCAGGTTGTCCTTATGTTCATCTCTCTGTGGTCGTACAAATACTTAACTATACAAACTAGATGAATTTCAGAGGTGAATATGAGAGACCCAAATTTTGGAGTAGCCTTTGCAATTGAGATGAAAGGTGCAGTTTTGCATCCATAGCTTATTTTGGGAGAGTATATCCACTGCATTTTCTGTAGCCGTGTCGAAATTAACAAATGAAACTAGCCTTTGATGTAGCACCATGATTCCACTCAACAATGCATGTTTCCCCTCTTCTCATCCCGTACCAAAAATCCCATAGTGACTGTGTTTGCGATGAAGCCCACAGCCCTGCTCCCCCACAGAACAGACATGATCATTACTTGGGAGAACTAAGTACTTCTTTATCGTGAGGGTGGCAGAGCACTGGAACAAGCTGCTGTCGTGGTTTAAGCCCAGCTGGCAACCCCAGACCACACAGCCACTCGTTCACTCCCCTCCCTTCCTCCCCTTGCTCCCAGTGGGATGGGGAGGAGAATTGAAAGAATGTAACTCCCACTGGTTGAGATAAGAACAGTCCAGTAGCTAAGGTATAACACAAACCACTACTGCTACCACCAATAACGATAATGATAAGGAAAATAACAAGGGAAGAGAATACAACCGCTCACCACCCACCGACCGATACCCAGCCGGACCCGAGCAGGGATCTAGCCCTTGCAGATAACTGCCCCTGGTTTATATAGTGGGTATGATGTGCTGTGGTATGGAATACCTCTTTGGTTAGTTTGGGTCAGGCATCCTGTCTTTGCTTCTTCTTGGCTTCCCCTCCTCCCTGGCAGAGCATGAGACTCAGAAAGTCCTTGGTCAGAGTAAACACTACTGAGAAACAATTAAAAACATCAGTGTTATCAGCGTTGTTCCCAGGCTGAAAGTCAAAACCACAGCACTGCACCAACTACTAAGAAGGATCAAAATGACTGCTACAGCTGAACCCAGGACAGCTACGCAGTGCGGTTGTGGAGTCTCCCTCTCTGGAGACATTCAAATCCTGCCTGGATGTGTTCCTGTGCAACCTGCTTTAGGTGGTCCTGCCTTGGCAGTGGGGTTGGACTAGACAATCTCCAGAGGTCCCTTACAACGGTAAAGACTCTGTGATTCTGCTTGGGATAGATCAGACTCCCAATTTTGATGATTTATTTTCGACAAGGCTCAGCCATGGGCTCTAGCTTCATCAGCTTTCATCTTTCTGACCATCAGTTTTGCCCTGGACCACCTATCAGTTTTTGTGTTCCTGGGTATATTTTTTGAGGCAGCCACACAGTACTCTATTTGGCAGGATTATGAAAGACAGGTAAGAGATGGAAAATATGTGGGGAAAAAAATTAGAATCTCTTAAATTGGGAAACTGAAGGAAGTACTAGGAAATAGCAGGAAAAAGTTTCTATCAACTCAACTGAAATAGATTAGCAAACTAGACATTGAAGTTCCACGTGACCTAAGCTATCAGCAACAATGAAAGCTCTGTGCTCACATTTATAGACTATGCCCTTATGCACAGCATTCTGTATGGAAGATACTATATCAGTCACATTGTAAAAGACCTAGATCAACTTAAAAAAATAAAACCCAATAGAATGATTACAGCCGCTGTATAGAATGACAAGTATTATCAACAAAAATTAATCAGGCGCATCTTTTAGTGAACTCAATTAATAATGTGCAACAACAGGGTCTCTTTTCTTAAGATGAAAATTAATTAGTGGAGGGAAGGTCACTTGGAGATGCTGACATCACTCATCAGAATGCTCTGGCAGCTCTAATTATTTGTCTTCCAGGCTTGGGTGATCAGAAATTATTGCAATACCTGAGCAACATTTTGAAAAAGCTTTGTGCATGGCTCTTTTAATTAGACCTGGTATTTGATTAATGCAGTGGAAGCATTTAGATCAGCCTCTTATCATTGACTGACTTAGAAGTTTTAGGGAATTACACTGTGCGAGACAGGGCCACTACAGTAGATGTTTAATTCAGACCTGAAAAAAAAACTTTAACCATTTAAACAACATATATGTCTTTTCCCTCTTTTACTTTATCATTACATGGAATGAAATTACATATTTTTAAGCATCAAATAAGGTAAACTGCACACTGTGTGAAAATACAGTTCGTGTATGCATAATAATGCATGATTTACATTTATATATATAAATTTTAAAGCACCTGCTAAATTTGTGGAAGCTGGATTTATATAAGATTATAGCAAAGCAGAACATTGAGATACAATGTGTAATCTATATTGCATTGACTTTTTATTTATTTTGGTTTTATTTATATATAGAAATATACACACTTGTGTGGATGCGTAAATATGTAAGAATGATTTCCAGTTAGAACTGTGTGAATAATTTAGAGCAATTTTAAAAGACTTTGAGACCAGGCATGGGCTCTTGTCCTGTTGAGCCTATCTGGTGGTACAGGTCATACAAGCAAGGGAGTAGAAGGCAAACACAAAGAATGTAAATATTATTAAATGCAATAAACAGAATATATAAAAAGATTACACAGTAAGAATAAGAGAACAGTGGTAAAAATAAAATTCATCAAATATCACAATTTAACAATAAAATGCCACCATGGGCACTTACGGATCACAAACACCATTAGTCGATGGCAGATTTCCACCTTGTGTACCTCCAAAGACCTGCCAGCTACTCTGGAAGTGCAACTTGCTTTTTCCATCCATGTCTGCTCTCTGGCCAACATATCTAATTATTCTGAAGTGTTCCTAGAGCAAATCTGAGCTTCTAATATAACTGACTGTTGTAAATACTCAGAATGTGCAAAATAGGTTGTGTATTGTTATAACTTGTTCTTTTTCCTAATCAATGTTGATTAGGAATAAAGTTTAAATGTAAATACAGAATACCATTGAAATACAGAATACCATTTCATAGGCAAGCAAGAAAACAAATCAGTAGAATATTTTCTCTCTGCTTTTTAAAGAAAATAAGCTCTCATATGAGCACAGTTCTGTGGAATTTAATGTAATTGTTCTGGCTGAAAACTAGATTTGGCCCATTATGTTACATTCTCTCTCTGATTTCCTCCCAGCATGGTTTTATTATGACATGGCTTTAAATCATAATCTTATTCACTCTAAGAGACTATAAAATAGAGTAATCAATTTTTATTTTTTATGTATTTGGTTATTTACAGCTTCATTGTCCAGCTACAGAACATACAGCACTGATATACCACCACTGACTTCAGTAGAATTATACCCTTTTTTACTGAGGCTGGATTTGGCAATAACAGCTAAAAATGAACATATCCAGAAAAGATAATAAATTGCAATTTCTCATAAAACTCTGTGAAATAAATAGCTTGGAATCTCCTATTACTTAAAGTTCTAAAAAAAAAAATAAAATATATTCTACTGTAACAGGTGCAGTGTGTCAGTATCACCCATATGGTAAGAGGTCTAGAAATTACTTCCTGGGTGGAAGGGATCATATCCTGAAACAAAAATATTCTTTCAGAATAATTTTAAGAACAGTCAAGATCACAGAGGATAGTTTACCTTGAAGTTTATGTTATGGTAAGTCTGTTTTATTTCATTTGCCGGCTGAGATGGCTTTCAGGATGAAGAGGTGTGTTTCTGTCACTGGGACCTGCAAAATGTTCCAAACATTGATTTCTTGTTGTCAACCAAAGCTGTTGTCATAAAGCAAGTATAATATTTCTCTGCAGCAAAGCTATACTAAAAAATAATTTTTAGTGAGCTTTTAATTTTTTTTGTAGTAAAAATTTAGTACTGAAATAAATTCCTGTGCTACTAAATGAATACACATTGAAAACATCAAGATTTTCAAATTCAGCTGTGCTCTGAAATTTATCCTCTATGAGGGAAGAAGCTCTTTCTGATAATTTTATTTAGGTTTACAATGTATACAAATTGGGAACAGCTGTTTGGCTTTTTAGACAATGCCCTGGAAAATTTCACAAACACTTGTGAGGCAAATCTTGGAAGATTTCATATTAAATGGTGCAAAACATTCCTTTTTTTACATCAGAGTGCATGTATTAAGATGCTAAGATGTGTTAAATGTTACCTTTGACAGAACAGAGCAGAGCAAAGAAAAATGTGGCAAAAGAATAAAAGCTAATTTCTCCTCAGTTCTAATTTCAGGTAATTTAAGATTGATCTTTCACAGCACTGCACCAGCTATTGAGAAGGAGAAAAATGACTGCTGCTGCTGCACCCAGGACAATAACCTAGCTTACCTGAATATCATTGCTTTGACATTTTACTGTCCTACCAATTTTAAGTTACTGTAGTTCTCCAAGTAGTACACAGTCACATCTGTTTTCCTGAAACATGTTTCAAATTTATGAGTAGAATTCATCACACACAGTAGGGGCATGATTTAGTTGCTTACTCAGAGGAGTTTAACATCATGCGAGATCTTATGTGGTATCTCCTCCACCTCCATCTGCTGTTTCTGCAAGTCATCACACCTCTACCACAAGTCTTGGCCCAGGTAGATGCAGACATATAGGGTAACCTCCCTCAAATGGTATTAGGTTTCTATGCTAAAAGAACCCAGTCACACTCTAGCTGTCCTGGATAACAAATTCAGCATCTTAAGATGGACAGGTCTAGTCTATGTGACCATCTGTAGCAGATCTAGGTAGGGCAAATAGGTCCATCCTAAGGTAAGTGAATGAGTCTTTCCCTTGAAGTGACTGTTTCTCATCAATGATTACAGAGCACAGTTTAGATCCCTGGCAGTTAGCTGTTAGATGATGTAAATCCCACACCAATGTCTATCTATTATTTCACTGTAACTGAGGTCTTAATTTGAAGGGAATGAAAATTCACAAATAAATGCTGGAAATATACCAAATTCCAACACCAGTCAACATGTCAGAATAAATCAATGATGGAAATCTCCTTGAGCTGCACACAAAACAATGTCAGGTCCCTGAAAACTCAGATAGATTTTATGGCAGTTCTATTTAGCAGTTGTTTACAGTCATTTTGTGTTTAGAAATACATTGTATGTCTTTATTCATTTGTAGCTCTCTTATTAATTTTTCTTTATCACATCACTAAGAAGACACTCCTAGAACTTTATAGCTAAATATTGATGTCAATTTATTTAGGTAAATTCTGAGATAGCATTAATCTAATTTACAACTGTAAACTAGAGAATAGACTTTAACCTCAATAACGTGGAGAACTTCATAGGCACATGCCAATAAAAAATAAATGTAGGAAAGTGGACTAGTCAAACACTTAAGTTCATTCTACAGTCATTATTAGTTACAAGTTTTTCCCCCATGCTTCATTGTTCATGAATAGATAAATTTCATAGAAGATCATACTTGTTGATTTTTTATGAAAAACAGTTGTGTACAAAATAATGTAGCTTCCAGATTTTTCATGTCATAGCTGCATTTGGCACATGTTTATGTGAATGTACATTCTGATGCTTTCTTGAAGTAAATCTATGAAATTTTTTAAAGGACTGGCTTTGCTCATTGTTTAAAATGAGTTCCTTTGTACCAGACGCCTGGTGTAATTTATGTTAATGTTAATTAACAATATTTGAAGCAAATCATGATAAATAGATGCCCCCCAAACATTATGCATCTAGTTGTCTAAGTAATCTGATGAGTAACGAATCAAATTAGCACAAACTTTGCCAGTGTTGATACATAGGTCTTTATTAGAAAAAGAATACATCATTTCAGCTGTGATATTTCTTACACTTTTTATTTTGATCAAACCCGAATCACAAAATTACTCTAAAGAAATTTACTGCCTTTGGGAACCCCATTTACCTCTGATTTTGGAAGGTATGTTTTATTTCTCCTTCTTGCAAACACAAGATTAAATTACTCTGCATTTAACACTTAATGCAAGGTAGTTTGTTTTATAACAACCCTCTGTTAAAAGGCCTTCAACTTCCACAATAACAGTAAACCCAGATTTTACCATCTATGTTTAAAATACACAGAAGGGTCTTCTTGAGCTGCTTTAGCAACATAACCATATTATGAAGCTTAATTTTGAAGTTTTTCGATTTTGACCTCCCCACCAAATGCTAACTGATGGAACGTACACGTATATGTAAGTTGTGTCAGTATTGTATTTCCTAGCAATTAAATAAATACTAAACCAATTCCTACCACCCTTTGTTTAGCTATATGGGGCTCAGCTGTGTTGCTTCTAACCCTAACTACATCACTTCAAATTACCAGTAAATTAACAGAGTAACACTTTCAACCTCAGAGCAGATTTGATCCAAATAGTCTTTAAATGCCATTTCTGTTCCTATTAACCTAAAGATCGGCATAGCAGATATTTTCGTAAGGCTGCCCAGCAATACAGGGCATTAATGGCTAAGTTGTGACAGCACTTTTCATGATGATTTATGATTCAGTGTTTAACTTGATTACTCCACTGCTGACTCTGAATACTATTTCAATTAGTGCACAGAAGGTCACATCACAAATATTCCTCTATAATCTATTCCTATTAACACTAATACACAGAGTAACCAAATCTTTTCACCCTTGTTTATTCAAACCATCCATAGCACTAACTGCAGGCTTGTTTACCAGTTTACTGCTCTGGACACATCCGAAATGATAATTTTCAGTCCTTTGAGTATCATTAATAGCTGTACCATGACATCATTAATAAAGCATTCCTCTGCTGCTGTGTGTGCATGGATAATTATCAAAGGCTCAGATATTTTAAATGGAAGGTACACTTTCAAAAAGAAACTCCATCTAAATCATTATTTCACAGCTAATCATGAAGGGGAAAATAACAAGTGGAAATAGTTAAGAAACATAACAGGAGAGGTGAATAAGTAGAATTTAGGGTGATGTATAAAGCTAAAACACTGGGAGTAGGAGGCTCTGTAAAGATGGGATATGGGAGCCGTGTTTTGCATGATGGGTGTCTTGTACGTTCTTGCATACGCCTGCATTCTGGTGTTGAGGGCAGTAAATGAGGAGCAATTTAAGCTTCAAAACCTAAAAAGGGAAGTATGAGAAAGTTAGTAAATTCAGCCAGAAACCTTGACTGTCCTGGTCCTGCTCATACCTGCCTTCTGCCTAGGAGTCCTTAAGGAATATTTTAGCGCCTCAGACTTCAGTAGAAGTCTGAGTGTTTCCAGTTCTGGTTCTGGCTGCCTCACTTTTGGCAGGATGGACAGTCTTTATCTGTTTCATGTTTAACTTTGGTTGTGATCACTAAATACCATTTTTCTCTTTCTGTCTTCTCCCAGGGACATACATCAGTGGACATTTTTAACAGGCAGTCTCTACCAAAACCACAGTGAAGATGCTGTCCCATGTTCTTTTGAAAATGTAGCTAGTGCCTTTGGGGCTATTATTTTAATAGCTCAGGGGTTAAAGCACTCAACTAGACAATGGGAAATTACAGTGCAAACTCACAGGGAATGAAAGAAATGCCCCCGCTCCCTCACACTTCAGCCATCCATGTTACATCACTTTTCTGAGTTAGCTCCCCTAGTTCCCCTCATAGCCAGGGAGTAGAGAGACTGTGAGGGCAATCCGTGCCATGTTAAAATAATTCCCAAGTATTCAGAGTCACTTGAGGTTCCTAGAGGTGTCCTACTGAGGCCTCTGTCTGCCACTTTAGTAGGGTGCAGGTGTCCTGTGGTATCTACACTACTCCTGTTAGCCCTGTATGCCTTGGATCCTCTGAGGCACTTGAATTGGCAATGGACACCAGTGTTTAGGCAGTTGAATCCCACTTCAGATTCCCAGTTTTTGGTTGCTGCGGATTAAGTGAGATGATGAGCTTTGCAGAGATGATACAAGTTCTCTAGATGAAGGTCTGCATAACATAAACAATAGCATTTTTTATGGAGCAGAAAAGGAAACAGAATTCCCATGGGCAGGGCATTGACTGAGCAATGGGGGGGGGGGACTATTTCCCAGCTCCTGTTCCACAGATCATTTCTGCATTTAATACAAGTTGAGATCACGTTAATATCAAGTAAGACTAGACACCCTTATGAAAATAACCTGGATTTCTAGCCTTTCAAGTGTTTTAGAAATGCAAATCTTATTAGTGTTGTTTTGAAAAATACATTCACAGTCTTATTTCTTGAAGGAAAAAAATTTCTGGGTCTGTGGACAGGCAATGTTTTTATTTGGCTGACTTTAGTGGATGTGACAGCATTAATGTTTTAATTCAGATCAAGAATACACTTTTAAAATCAGTATCCAAATTGTTCCCACTTTCCATGTTGCGGTTGATATTGCAGAGCAGTTTCAGAGTCCATGAAATGGATTCCCTTTTGGATGAAGCTAGCACAAAGGATGTAATCTAGGAGTCATCAAATGAGCCCCAGCTGCTAATTTATGTTCATCTTGTGGACCAGATTAGAACAAGTCCCAAGTAAAATTCCCCCAAATATTTTTGTGTACATCAGGTTCTTAGTACCAGCTCTTTTGCTCTACAGACATTTTTTGTAGGACAAAACAAGTGTTTCTTTAGCCATTAAAGAGCCAAAATTAAAACTTGAAGTTAGTAATTAATACTTGATTTGCAAGCACTTTATGCCCCTGGAAGGTAATAAGAATGTTTTGAAATTGAATTAAATCACTTCATTATTGCATTCAATTTTTTTTATGTATAAGTTTCTTCTTTTTTTTTTTTCCCTCCTAAATATTGCATTCACAGCTAGCTTACACAAATCTGTTGCTAATTTGCACACAGATGTCACTCTCTGCAGGACATAAAAACAAAGCAGAGATAGCCAGCAGTACTATTTGTTGTGGCATCATACTAACGGAAGCAGCCTGGCTTTCATGTCTGTTTTTTATAAAACAAAAGCAAGCTCTCTAGACAGAAAATGCACAAAGCTCTGATTTGTTGTTCACATATATTTATGTAGATATCTATTTATTTGCTGTGGAACATGTGCTCTTTTTGAAAACATAGAATTGCTGAAAATTGAAGTGCTGGAATTGTTTTTAGGACAATGATATTGTTTCCTACTGTCTTGCAAAATGTGCCTGACTACAATTTTGGACAATCTTTTCCAGGGGAATAAAATGGTGACTTTTCCTGTTCCAAGTTTTATCATGCTGAAACTTCCAGCAAACATTCTAAAACAAACCACAGTGACAATCTCTTTTCCCACATGGCTGATATGAACTGGATTGAAATCTAGTAGTTTACATGGATATCTGAGGGTTGTAAGAAAAGAATTTGCTTTCAAGGATTACTGCTTGGGAATAGATGTGTAGCGGTGACTTCCAGACAGAGGTGTAGAACAGTCATCTACTGACATATACCTCTGGCAAAATGCAAGTAAGCTTGCATGGATTTATTGAAGTCCATTAATCTATAAATAACCCATATAAATAGTCTGAACTTCTAGCATCTAAGGATGCAGAAATACAAAATTGCATTAATTACTATGTAGAATAACATTCCTTGTCTCCATTGTAAGAATTTTCACTTACTATGATCATGTGAAAAAGTATATGATGGCATAAACAGCACCATTTTTATACTTCACCCCTGTTATTTGTGGTTACAGCAGAATACAAGGCACTAGAAGTACAGGAACAGGGTGCCTCAAGAACTGCAAAAATGGTAAGAGTAAAGCTCTGCTGTTGTGTAAGAGTTTTCCCTTTTCTGAGTTCAAGTACATAGGAATATATGAGATGCTGTCGCAACTCAAATATCACATCATTATTACATTTTTGTTTTAGAATACAGTTCACTAGGCCTCTTACAGATAACAGGGCCTTGTATTTGGGAGGAAGCCACTAGCAGGTAGAACTGAGTGTTCATGACCTGATTTGCATGCATTAAGGCATATCTGGTAATAATGTTGCTTATGAAGTGTCACTTACACAACATACAGTGTTGCAAATTTAAATTGTAGTTTTAATTTCTGTCCATATCGGTAAAATACAAATTCAAGGACTAATAAGGGTTTCTGCAGATACTTCATGACATAAGAATTTGATTTATTCTTCTATATTAAACTTTTTTTTTGGTGATAAATACAAAGGGATGCCAGTAACAAAAAGTCCTTTACATCTTTGGTACCCTCTGTGAACTCCCTTATTCTTCAAATTCCTCTTTTTTGTTGTATGAAATGTCAAAGTGATATGAAAAAGGAACAAATTCTAAAAAAAAAAAAAATGCAGGATAACAGCAATTAAAGGACAGGACTTAATATCCTAAAATAATTACTACAGTAAGTCTCAAATACAATAGAAAAAACCCCCAAAAAACTAAAGAAACCAACATTCATTTATTTCTTGCTCAGTGCGAATTCCAAAATGTCTTTAGACAATTCAGCATTGCATGTAATAGGTACCCAAAAGAAATATTTGTAAGTACATCTATGGGAAAGGAATTGGTGCTTACTGGGATAAAGCAAGCCTCATTACTTCTATGTGGATTCTAAGTGAATGTGGGACCACTCCTGATATATGTAACGAAAAGTGCTGGTCTTTTTAACTTGTGTTTAACATCAAAAGTTATCCTTATGGAAGATCATATTAGTTTTTTAACAAATGCACCAACGTTTTCAAATATCAAAAGTGACATGAATTAATGCAGAAGAGAGGGAATGAAAAGCAGAGAAGGGCAGGCTAGAGGGAACATGTATAGAGGTGGGCAAAGGAAAGGAGAGTTTAATAGGAATAGAGAGAGGAAAAGGATGAGTATGGGTGAAGCAGGAGAGAAGCTGTGTGTGGACATCATCAAGTGCCTGGAAGGAATGCCTGTAAGCACTAAAGGCTGCTTCTCCCTAGAGCCTGTGTCGTGGTTTAAGTCCAGTCAGCCACGCAGTTTTGCTCACCCACTCCCCCCTCTATCTTGCCCCCCACTCCCGGAGGGATGGGAAGGAGAATCGAAAAGAATGCAGCTCTCACAGGTTGAGATAAGAACAGTTTAGTAACTAAAGTATAACACAGACCACTACTGCTACCACCAATAATAATAATGACAAGGCAAATACAAGGAAAGAATACAATTTCTCACCACCTAAAACCAAACCCGACCACGCAGTGCACCCCCCACCCTTCTGGGTCTCTCCTCTTCGTCCTCCATCTTGGGCATGACGTGCTGTGGTATGGAATAACCTCTTTGGTCAGTTTGGGTCAGGTGTCCTGTCTCTGCTTCCTCCCGACTCCCCTCCTCCCTGGCAGAGCATGAAACTCAGAAAGTCCTTGGTCAGACCAAAACATCACTAAGCAGTAACCGAAACACTGGTGTTATCAGCGCTGTTCCCAGGCCCAAAATCAAAAACACAGTGCTGCACCAGCTACCAAGGAGGGGAAAAATGACTGCTGCTGCTGAACCCATGACAGCCTGTAACAGAGTAGCTGAGTTGCAACATCTCGCAGTTGTATGGAAGAAGGCTGCAAAACTGAAAACAGGCGTCTCACTCCCACTGGAGTCTTATTCACAAGGAAGAAGACTGTTTTCACTCCTCATAGTTTTGTATCATGTGTTTTCTAGTTCCTTTTTATTTTTCATTATTTTAACTTTTAATTGAGAAATTGCATGCTTAAGCTATGACAAATTTGGAGCTTTTTTTAGTCTACAATCTATGCACAAAGAAATGTGATAGTTTTCACAGATATAATATCTTCCAAAATTAACACTGTTGAGTTCAAGAGATGTAGAATTTGCAAGTGACATTAACAGCTGTTTAGAAATTTGCTTTCCTATAATATTTAATTTTACACAAGTCTATTGGTTGGTGGATGGCATCAGGAGGAGAACTTTGGGAACTGAAAATGTTCAAACTATTTTAATGACCCTCAGCAAGGGTGCTGAATTAAGGTTACACAGGTACCTTGCCATTCCTTAAATCTTACATGAATCTTCAGGAATTAATATTTCCGTGACCCACTTTTTGTAGGTAATTATCCTTTCCGGTTTTTTTTTCTAGTGCAGGGAATACCTCATCTAAGAATTTCGTCCTGAGATTTGGCATATCTGTTTCCAGTCATCGCTACAACGAGGAAACAGTGAGAAGCATAAAAATTGGTTTTGGAAATTGCTGACTTTATCAACTGTTACATATTCAATGGCTTTAACTTTTAAACAAAGAACCACAATATTTTTGCTTATCTGGGTTTTGTTGCTCATAACTGAAAGCAAATAAGTGCATAAAGCAGCAAACAAGGAAAAACTTCCTTCAACAACATCAAAATCGTCTTTGCCAACAACTTGATTGTGTCCTAGGGACATGCAGAGATGGAATTAAAAGGAAAGATCCTCTATCTGCTCCTTTTTGTTTGTGTGTTGTTTGTCACTGGATCCGTTTATTAGCCTGGAGGTAATGTGACAGTTGACTCTAGCAGTAACACAGCACTCATTAGTAAGCTTGACATGGAGGTGTCAGCAGCTACTTGAGATTACATTTTATCAATCTTCATGGCTCATTTGGGAAGCTCGCTACACTGTGATCTACTCCCAGTGCTCAGTGGGACAGGGGCAAGCAACCACGAGTACTTCTAAGAATAGGAAACTTGAAGTTCTTTGTGATGAGATAATCTTGTTTTAGTCAAAAAATGTAGTGCAGACCTAACAATTCTGCAACTTCTACCTGGCAGATATGATGTCAAAATTAGATGACTGGTATAGAGTTTTTAATGTAAATTTTCTAACATTTCTATACCCCTTAGGATAGTTATTTGCAGAATTCACTCTAAAATAAAAGTGGAAAAGATGGGTACAAACACTAATGTCACTTTTGAAACTGTCATCAATCAAAAGAAGCAGTGACAATACTTTACGCATTTTGATGTTTGTTCTCTCCTGACTTTTCCCCATGATATTTTTGGTAGATTATAAAAACTTAGGAGTAATTTAATGCCTTTTATTTTTTTTTTTAATTTTACGATTCTATTGATTTGTAGCACTGCAATTCATCACAGTGGTGCCAATCCCTAAATTAGAAGATTTTGAATCATTAATTCTGCAGATATTTAACTGTGGTAAATAATGTGAGATAAAATAGAAATAAAAAAAAAAATCAGTAGTTTTTCTTTCCTCTCTGTATGTTGAGCTTTTCAGAGGCATTAGGTACATGTTTTCAGTGCTCTGGAAAAGATAGTGACATATTCATAAAATGCACACAAACCAAGTTTCTAATTAATTTGCAATATTCATGAGTGAGTACTTCGGGTAAAAAAAAAAAACTGTTACGTGATTCATGATAAAATCATGACACTTGGCAAAACTGGTGCTTGTTGTGTGTACTGGTGAAATAAATACTACGTGTTGATACAGCTTTTTACTCTGCATGTTAGTAATATCCCCTCCATTACCAGCCGGGGAAACAGAACGTCAGCTTTTGTCATGCAAGAAGAAATGTTTTAATCTGTTTAGGAGGTTGGTGAGGATGAATTACTGAGATACCATATGTCCTCTGAAACACATGGCAAATTCATCTTGCCTGAAGAACAGCAAGGAAAAAATATTTTGTTGTGTGGTTTGAAAGGGGGCATTAAAAAAAAAAAAAAAAAAAAACAAAATTTACCATATGCTTATGAATCATCTTTAACAATAAATTTCATATACTGTTAAGAAAGACATTTAAAAAGTAAAGAACATGTATGGAACAGCCTGACTTCACTTACTCAAACCCTTTTCATGCATTTATATAATCTTGAGATTTCCTTTTTTTCACATATTTGAATATTTTATTAATACCTAGATTTTTATAACTGCTAGATCAAACACTTTCTCAAAAAGGGTTGTATCATCTCTGTCCTAGACAATGACTAAACACAGATTCCTATAATAAAATAAAAAAAAAAAAAAGAAAAATGTTTCAGCTCAGTCAGACTCACTGAATAAAGAGCAGATACTGAAGGTGACATGACTCAGGGACTTGAGTAAGAGAGGGAGATCTGAAGATTACAGAACAGGGAAAGAAAGATACAAGGCTAGATGCTTGCTTGGGGAGCATGTGTGCATGTAGAAGAAGATTTTCAAAATGAAAGAGAGAGCCATTCCTTCAGCAATGAATGCTGAATTCTGACTACAATTTGAAACATAATAAATGCAGCTTTGATCTGATTATACCCTTTTTGTATTGATAATTCATTCACCTGTTGATACTGGTGCGTATTTTGGTTTGAGATTCCATAAATATGTATAACCTGAATTTTGGCTTTCAAAGCTAGAATCAACACACAAATTAATTATCTCAAAAATATCATCATTGAAGTAATGTTATGCCTGTAGCCGAAAACCATCAAAACAAGAAAATTCACTGCTAGGGCTGCACCATGCCATATGTCCTCTAATACCTAATTACAACAGGGGCACAAAAAGCAAGTCATTAAACTTGCACCCTATTGTGCATAGGTATTAGAGGACATATGGTGCATTTCAAATGAAAGCATGATATTCCATGCATTTCTTTAATTTGTGGCAACTGTTTTTAACATAGGAAACTTTTGTTGCTATTTTGGCTTTCAAGGAAAACTGCCAACATTACAGCTTTTAGTAAAAATTATTAAAAAAACCCGAAACCCTCAAACCTCTGGAACTTGTAATGGCTATTTACATTAAAGATGCATTAATTTTCTTGTAGATGCCTATAAAGCTTTCTATATTCAAAACTTCTGACAAGATTTTTCACCATTTAGATAAACTGAATCGACACAGGATAGGAACAAAGGTTCCTTTAGGAAACTTGTTTAAAGGATAGCAAAGTACGTGCCTTACTAACCCCTTTTCAGAATAGAGATAAACTCATACTGAGGTACAACATGGCTAGTTGGTTGGACCAGTTTTATTGAACATCTTCATCAATGATTTGAGAAGGAACTAGGCTAAGCAATCTCTAAATTTGCAAATGATACCCTTTTGAATAAAATGTTACACTAATGATAAGGAGCTCCAGAACAACTTAAAAAATCTGAGTCAGTGGCAAAAACATGGCAAATAAATTTCAAGGCAGATAAATATAGAATGTCTAGGAAGAAAAGAATCTAAAGACATCTGAACTGTGTCTTTATGATCCTGACCATAGACCTAGAAGTTACAGCTATAAGAAAGGTCAGCTTTTGAAGTCGTCAGCTGGTGGGCAGAGGATGTCCAAAAAGAAGCTCACAAGACGGTCATCAAAAAAGAAAGGAAAGGAAAAACAGAAGCTCTCATTTTCCTACTGTGTAAGGCTTTGTGGCTGAACATTTTGAGTATTGGAGGTAGTTCTGGCCTCTCCATGGAGGACATACCAGATTTTAGAATATAGAGAATTAGGAGACAGAGTAACTGATTTATGAGGAGAGATTTGCAAGGCCTGAGTTTTTCAGTTTGTAGAAGAGAAGACTGAGAGTGATAGAGCTGAGATCACAAAATCATGACAGTGGATAAAGTGAAAATTGGTTAAGTTTA
Organism: Ara ararauna; assembly: GCA_028858755.1. Classification (NCBI taxonomy): domain Eukaryota; kingdom Metazoa; phylum Chordata; class Aves; order Psittaciformes; family Psittacidae; genus Ara; species Ara ararauna. The sequence goes on from CM054378.1 coordinate 91,646,532, forward strand.
TACGTAGCTGAACTTTCCTCTTTCAGATAGTCCCACAATTAGAATGCATCAGAAGTATTATAAGACAGCATTTCAAAGCATGATTTCAACTTTGAAGATCCCTTGAGAGAGAATGACAGCTTAAACTCCAGGCTTGAGGATTTTCCTATTGTTACTGTTGTTGTTATTATTGTTATTTTATGGCTTTTTTTTATTCTGAATTTTTTTCTTATTTCTCAGTTGCAAAATTCTTACTTGCTGTCCACTATGTAGACTTCAGTTCTTCATTAAATGCTGACAGAGCAGCCAGTGTTAAACAAAACATCGAAATTAATACAGTCCTTTATGGTCCACAGTATCAGAATGTGAACTAATCTAGGTAATGTTGTAGTTGACACTGGACAATTCTTCAGTGCAACACTCAGAAACTTATTGGACAGCTATGTAGAACTCAGAGCTAGGTAGAAACTCCAGATACTGTCTGAAGGCCTTGTTTGTATATATTAACAATCCCCAAGTTTTTTTGTGATATTTGTATATTTGCAGCTTTTACTTTCCCTTTTTTTTAAACAGCTTTATAGGCATGAATCCACTTATCTTCCTTTTATTTTTTTGTAAAGGGTTCCTTGGACAAATATCAGTCTTTTTGCTTGATGCAACTCTTTCTATAGTTTCTGTACACGTACAAGAAAAGATATATTTACTTTCCATGGCAGAATATCCTTAGCACAGATTTTATTAGTGTAAAAGAGGAGGAAAATAGAAACCAATTATGTTCAAGTATCATTGAAGTACAATGCAATAAAGCAAAAATTGTGCTATTAAAATGGACTCACTTCTGTATTAACCTAGTGTCTGATTCAGGCTCTATTTTCAAAGTGGTTTTTAACTCTGTCGTGCCCACCTACAGACATTTGAGATATACAGAACAGTAATATGAACTTTATGAAATGTCAGTAATTGCTGTGCATTTACACAAACTTGTTGTTTTAAATAAAAAAAGCCTTCTTAGATTTCTCACGCACACGTACAAAATGGGTAAAGAGATTATCTCACATTAAGGTCCAGTGGCTTGCAAAATTAAGAATATTGGAACAGAAAAAATCCCTGAACAGATATTTTAAAATCTGAAAGATCAACAATGGGCTACCAATAAATTTCAGAGGTTTGGAATAAATCATTTTATACCCCAGGATTTTTAATGTTAAAAGAATATTTCAGAAGTCAGTAAATATCTAGCAGCAGTATATGAAAAAAATTACTTACCTACATCATTTGGTCCATTAAATTAAGGCTCCTTGAGGTTTTCATAGTAACTGACCTATCTCCAAAAGTTTTCCACCATTACCATTGTTTCAACATAATTTGCTAAATGAATGCACATGCGTACCAACATCACTTACATTATAGATGTTGATATTGCTACTTTTCATTAATGTCATGGAGGATGCACAGAGAAAGAAAAGTACCTGCACTGAAAGCATTGTGAAAAGCAAATACCTGTGAATGTAAAAATATGAGGTTTTTTAAGTACAGGAAACTCACTTGCAGTCTCAGAATTAAAAAAGTTTGCATTTCTTTTGCAGTCTACATGTTTCTACAAGTAGGACCTCTAACTATCTTGCTTTATCCTGGATTACTAGGCTGATGGTGATATTCTTTAGTAGAATCATTCTTTTCATTGTAATTTTTATTCAGGCTTTTTTGTGATATTAGTCATGCAATTGTCAAAGAAATTTCTACTTGTTATTGGTTTTCATATGATTGGTGGCTTCTAACTCATAAAATTAAGATCGTATGAGAAGAGGTAGCACTGTAGGCAAAGTGGCTGGTGCTGTTGTAGAAAAGTGAAACATCCTGAAAAATTGCAAGTTACCAAAGAGATGGAAATTATTCACATGGGAAAGTTTTCTTTGTTTTTATGATATATATTGCACACCAATTAGATGTCAAATTAAAAAAAAATAACAATCATATCCTGCCAAGTACATTATGATCTTGGATAAAACATACTAATCTGATGTTGGAGATGACAATGTCCTGATGCAGAGGTAGTCCTTGGTAGCTAAGTTGCAAAACTTTCAACAGTGTTTAAAAAAACCAGCAGCATACAGCTTAAATTTTAAGTAGAAGAATTGTTATTACAACAAATAACTGAACAAAACTTAGAAAAATATAAGTTTATAGTAACGTTGTGGGTAAAATGCCAAAAACCAGTTTACAGTGTCTATTATTTTTATCTTTGGCTGTTTGAAAATGCCGCTGGGAAAACAAAGCTGTCTGAAATCAAAGAGTACACAGACTTTCAAGTATTCAAATGCTGTTCATCCTCTAGCTCATCTGTGACAAATCCTAGATTTTTGTGTGTGTAGGGAAGAGTGGTTTGTAATTATTTTGTTTTCAGGGGTTGCTCGGGTCTTTTTCCTTTTTGCAATTCACAGCCACAGAATGGTATTTTAATGTTTAGAAACTGTATTTTGGAAACTTTTTAGCATTAGTCTTAACCTTAAAATAAAGACTATCAACGATTGATCTAACTTTGTAAGAGAAATAACTCAAGCTTGAGATAGGTTCCAGCCAACATTTAAAAAAAATGCTGATTTGTGGGGTGGATAATTCAAATTGCCTTTAAAGTGTCTGTTTTACATTAAATATTCTGAGACATGCATTAACCTTTGAAATGTTTTAGACTGGTGGCCAGAATCACAAGTAACCTTTGACAATAGTGGTAGGGTTTTTTCTGAACACCATTACCTTCTCACAGCGCAAACACAGCAACAAAACTTTTTTCTTAGCAGTGTCATGTTATCTGCTTTGAAGTTTTAGTTGGTATCTGTTTAGATATCTAATCCCTTTGTTGGATGAACTGTGTGCTCTGTATGAGCTGGAACAAAGCTGCTCAGGAAACCAACAAAAAAGCTGTCATGCTAACCTGTCAGTTAGCTAACCTTTACAGAGGAGTCACTCAAAGTGTTATTTGCAAGGGCAAGGAGCGGGTATGAGCTGTGACACTAAAATTCATAAGAAACTGGGCTTGTTTAGCTCTGGTACTCTCAAACCTGCGTACAAAAGTATTACTGAATCTATAACGTATGAGAGTGCGCATGTGTGTACCCCTTCAGTTAGACGAATGCAAGTATAGTTACTTCCTAAATATATAGTAGCAAGAATGCATTGGACACTGCATATATGCCTAAAGACAGGTTTTGCTTTGCAGAGCTAGCAGTCCTGTGGCTACAACACTGTTACAAGTAAACGTGGATTCAATTGTACATTTTTAAAAAGATATTTCAAATTGCTTACTAGAGATCTCATATTGCACTTCCTCTACTATTCTTTCCAACTCTACAGCAACCACATAACTTTATATAGCAAGATTTACTCTCAAGTCAGATTTCTGAGTGTTCCTACTTCCATGAAATATTGTGTCTACAACTGCACTGTGGAAAAGAAAGCTAAAACGAAAAGAGGAACTTCTATCTCTAATAAGTTCCTCTCCATTTAAAAAATATCCAGGTAAGTAGTATCACATAATTCTTAGCCACTGATGTTGTCTAACATAAAATTTCTCCATTTTATGTCTAGCAATGGGCATCTAAATTGAGCAGTCATGAAGAAAAGTGGTTGCACCATTCTAGGATGTTTTGTAACATGAGCATTTCTTGAAGACTTTGTTAGGGTTATTGTGTTACTTTGCTTATTTACCAGTTATATGCATTTGATTTACTTCATAGTGTCTATTACTTATTGCTTTCATTTTTTCTTCAGAGAAAAAAGCCCCTCTCTCTTCCTATTCACTACTTTTTAACCTTTGATATCTGTAACATACTTACTTAGAGTCTGAGCAGCCATGCGCTGTTAAACTAACAGATCAATTAAGTTAAGAATTTTTACTATATCCCCATTTTTTTTTACACCATCTCAAAAATAATGTAGGGCTCCTATAACTTAATTAACTAAATATCAAGCTCCTAAAATGTGTGTCATCTGGACCAGAAGAACTGAAGAACCATCAGTCATTTAAAGAAATGTACTTCCTTCTTATTAATGTTCTTCTGTTACAGACTCCAGTCCAAACATACCAAGACGTTAAATGAAATGTAATTAGAGAATGTTCCAAGTATTATCTGCGAATATTTCAGATTGGTCATGTTTGATGAAAATAAATTTGGGAACAAACTTTGCTGAAAAAATGTCTAAAATCGCTAGTTTGTAAATGAAAACCTTTCTATACAAAGTTATTCTAACAGTACATTGGCTCCATTGTGCCCACTACACTTTCTACAGTGTAAAACTGCTCAAAGTGGGAAATCTGTATTTGGATTGGTTACATGTATCTATTCAGTTCCTTCAGTGTATTTCAGAGAACCAAGGCCTAAACATTCAGCATGGAAATCTTCCAGTTTGAAAAACAGGGTTTATAATAGAAACAGCAATTGGGTGACCCAATGCTATCGAGCTGGGCAGTAATGAATGTTTCCCTCTGCACTAGTGGATCCTCTCAAGTTGCAGAGAAGGGCTTGGGAGCCCTATGAACCTTCACTTCTCCAAGGGCTTAGCCAGATCAGTAATATTGTAATGTAATTCAGCCTATTCAAATAATCATAGCTGAGCCCTCTGGAGGTTTATGTTTAAAACCAGTTTCTACAAGAAAAACAATCTGAAAATACATATTTTTTCAGTGGTGCAATGAGTGAAAGAAATTACTTTTGTAATGAGGTAACTTTTTCTTTCTCCATAACTATTCTATGATTCTATGTGAAACACTGGTGGAAATCACAATAAATAAATACAATGTCAGGTTAGAAAAAATGTTGCAGTTTCATGTTGTTGGCTTGCAAATTGAATTTTTACATAAAATTTACACTAAGTGGAACCTCATTATACAGTGATGAGGTCCAGTATGATCCAAATCATTGAAATCACTGTACTGCTTAATGATTCACTAAGTGGTACTGCAGTGCCATAAATTTAGCACTAGTTTCATGATTCGAAACACCAGACTGAGACACCAGCAAATCGTATGTGGATCATTAAATTTACAATGAATGTCAGAGATGAAATAAGGGGGAAAAAACACTTTGAGAGATAGGGATAATATGTGCTCTAAGGTGACATCCATCAAGACAAATGATCTTACACCACTTCTGCTTGGATAATGATGGGGGGTTGTTTTTTTGTTATTCTTCATTTCATAATTTCTAAAGGGGTTGGAAGTCTAAGCCCTTAAAGAATTAAAGTAGCTGTCATTTTCTGAGTACCTTGTGATCTATTTTATTTGTATTTATACAATATACATATGCCACTACATTCCTCTCTGACCTCATTTGCCCAGATTCTCCCCTTAGCAGGATCCACAATACTGGGTTACAATCACACACATTTAGTACTGTCAGAACCCCAGAAAATAATTTTTGTTGCTTTCTAGATATATATATAGAGTAGCTTTCTATTATAATAACATGTCAAAGACATTCCTTTGAATAATGATACTAGAATTAATCTTTTATATTGCATTTGTAAGCACATTCTAACTTGCATGTGCAAATATAGAAAATGTTTTCCAAAGGAGTAATATAGTCTTATTCAAGGTGCAAGTATGGAATACTTCAATCATTCATTCTTAGGAGAATGAAAATTTCATTTTTGTTTTGATTGAATGTTTTATTGGTTTAACTTTCCTCCAATAGTCATTTCCCATCATGAATCAGGCAACATCAAAACAGTATATGTTATCTGCATTTTTCAGAACCAACATATCCTAAGTGAGATTTGAGGAGGAATGAATAGATTAAAAAATAAAAACTTATGCATGGATTTTCGGAAAAAAAGATGTTAGCCACGTCAATGTGACTGAATGGGAGAATTTACAGTTTCATCCAGAAACATGTAAATTTAATAGAATAAATGATATGTTCTTAAAAGTATTTAAATCTTTGTGAGATCTAATGATACTGTTTGGAGAAGTGAGAATTCTGAAATTGCTTATCTAAGCAGGTGAAAGTATACAGAGGTTTCTGAAATTTCAGCTCACTACCTTTCTTCAAAATTCCATTTAACTTAATTGCACTGAGATGCCAAAGGCAGCAAAACATAGTGCGTAAATGCTGAGAAATACATCACTTCACCAACAAAACCATGAAAAGTGAAAAGTACAAAATGCAAAAATAAAAACCAGTATTATTATTTGAGAACCTATATTCTGTTTCTCTAATGTCAACATAGCTAGCATAAAGCATGTGAAAGATATCTGGAACTTGCTTCCTCCTTTTCTCTCTTTGTGAAAGTAAATAAGATATTTGCCATGAACTATTTTACAAAAACTTAGCTATGCAGAGGTAGCGACCTTGAACTCACTTGCAATCTAAGTTCCTATTATGTGAAGTTAATAAAAAAGAACTGCTAGGAAAATAAAAGTCCACAGTATCCATCTGTCTCTTTTTGTGTCTCCTGGTAATGTGACTCCTGTAAGTGCTTCTCTCCACCGTTTTTGCTGTTCTAGCTTCATAAGCCAACTATTTCTGTTTCCTTTCCTGCCCATCTCTTTTTTCTTTGAAAATGTATGGTTTCTGCTATTTTTGCTGACCCTGCTCCATCGAATTTTCATCAATCCACAGGGCTGATACCAAATTCAGTCCACACTGCATGACAGAAACAGTGATTCATGTAATCATAATAAAACAAGTTTAGGATACATATAATAATACCTTAGGGATCACATATCAAACTGGAGAAGAAGGAAAGCTTCTTGGTTCATATTCCTTTCTTTTGCACATATGAGAGCTTAAGCATTGGAAAAGTGTTCTAGGGCTAAACAAGTCTTGAAGTAGTTTGAAATATTATCTTACACACCCATTTTAAATCACTGACATATAATTTTGCTAAAAAGACTGTTTACAACTACAGTATCTGTTGTAAGGAGTTTGCAGATTGTTTGCACTGTAAAATTATATTAAAAACAATTTATGTCAGCTAACCTGGATTTCTTTTTCCCTCTACACTAGTCTGGTAAAGTAGAAAATGAGAAGAAAGGAAAATGATTTCATTTACTTTCAGACACAGGAAATGCTACTAAATTTGGACACATGGAAATATTAAACTTTCACTGGGGAAAAAAGTAAATGATTTGAGGCCCTAGTGATCACACACAGGATTCAGACAATTTGACAGGTATGAATTTATCTCACTTGTGAATGAATAACCTTAGGTAACTCACTTGAGACTTAAATATTCCGAACACGTTTTCTCTGGAACACTTCAAAAGACACAGTTCATTTCTGTTTCTACCAAAGAGCCCTTTTGGTTACTTTAAGTTTACTGAGCTTTTTGCTTTGCAAGTTTAGAAGATTAACATAATAAAAGCCTACCAATGAGTTTTAGACATTTAGGAATGAAACTAGATTAATTCTTTGATTATTCTAAAGTCTACACAATATTTTTTTGTATCACCTGAGAGAGGTTTCATTGATCTCCTCTAAATCTTGCTTCAGCTGTACATGGAAATTCACCTCACTATGAAATTACAGGCATGTTTCTAGAGCAGTGTTTCACTATATTCAGTGAGTGACTTCAACATAGACTGTCTTCAGTGCAGCTGAAAAGGAGACAATCAGTTGTGCCTCCATGGGATAAAACTACTGCCTGGGGACTTACCTCAAGGTGCATCAAGATATACCACTAAAAAATGCTCCATACCCTCAGAGGAAGCAGAGAGCTGGGGATATAAATGAGAGTGGAGGACAGGGAGTGAGCCCCAGCTGATGCTCAGGGCTGTACATGATTGGGTTATAAAGGATCACAGCTTTCTAAGTGTGATTTGTAGATGGGTGAAGTCCATTAAACTTGTAGATTAAGGTTACTTTGCTAATGAATTATCTCCCTTCACTGATCATTGACTATCAGCTGGCAACTGTGACATATACAGGGGGATTCATTTTCTCATCTAAGAGCATGCTTTTTCACAGAAACGTATAAAAAAATTAGAATTTAAAACTTGAAGAGGTGAACAAAAAGTGACAACAAATATGAACAGCACTAGTACTTCAAACTTTGATTTGTGTTTATCAAGGTTAAATTGCTTGCTGTGCAAGATTGCTCTGCTGATGCTAAACTTCTGATTCAATGCAAATTTCTAAATAATCTTGTGTAATATGTGGAAACAATGATTTTAAAGTTTTCAGAATGTTGAAAGAGTTATTAAAAATCTTTTATTGCCTCATAATTTTCTGCTGGCCAGACATATGGAACTGAGAAACCATAAGATCACAGAATTGCTGAAGTTTGAAGGCACCTCTAGAGCTCATCTAGTCCAACCCTTTGCTGATGGCAGGGTCAGCTGGGGCAGCTTGCTCAGAGCTGTGTCCGATCAGTTTTTCAGTATCTCCAGTGATGGAGATATTGAACACTGGGCAACCTGCTCCAGTGTTTGACCACCCGCACAGTAAAATATTTGTTGTGGGTTTTTTTTTTTCTTATGTTTGAATGGCATTTCCTATGTTTCAGTTTGCACCTTTCACCTTCTGTCCTTTCACTGGATATCACCTGAAAGAGTCTGGCTCCATCTTCTTTACTCACCTCTATTAAACATATTGACAAGATTCCTCTGAGCCTTTTCTTAACTCCAGGTTGAACGATTCCAGCCCTCTCAGCCTTTCCTTGTATGTCAAATATGACATAGATATGAAGGAATCTGACAACAGAACCCCATATTTTCCTATGTTTACAGGAAAAGGGAAAAGCTGAAAATTACCAGGTAAACTCAGGACAATTTTAAAGATTTTGGAGAAAGTATGTGATAGAAAGAAAAATGTTCTAAGACTGATAATAAACCGAGACAAATTCAGCCTTTTCAAAACTCAGAAATAATCTGACTTTGGCCTCTGCTAAAGACAGCCAGGTTGGTCTCAGGAAACATTTGGAGGGGTAGTTCTAAATTATTTTTAAATGTTAAAACACAACTTCAGTTATCATTCAGATGTAGAAGCCTCCCAAGCTTTCCAAGCAGCATTGATATCACGTATTCCCATCTCTGCAGCATCCTTTTTTTATTCTGTTAGCTTTAGTGGCCTGTCCTGCATCCTCACCCAACAGCACTAGACCCATTTTCCTCAAAGGGTACAGGAGAAAAAGTCTGGGAGGAATGTGTTACTACTGCAAGCAAGTTACTACAAGTTACTACCAAGTCACACCAGCACAATTGCTTCATAATCATGGCTTGTGCACAGCTGTTCACATAACTGATCATGTCTAGTCTGTCCCTGGGTGTGCTGGTTTTGGTTGGGATGGAATTCATTTTCCTCATAATAGCTGGTACAGGGCTATGGTTTTGATTCGTGCTGAAAACTGTTGATAGCACAGGAATGTTTTCATTATTGCTGCAAAGTGCTTACACTGAGCCAAGGCCTTTCCTGCGTCTCACCCCACCAGAGAATGGGCTGGTGGTGCATGAGGAAGTGGGAAGAGATACAGCTGTAACAGCTGATCCCAACTGACCCAAGGGGTAGCCTGCCATATGATGTTATGCTCAGAATATAAAGCTGGGGCAAGAAGAAAGATGGTAAGAGTTTTTTGGAGTGGTTATGCTTGTTTGAGTAGGTAATGGTCACGTGCGATGGAGTCCTGCTTTCCTGGAAATGGTTGAACACCTGCCTGCTGATGGGAAGTGGTGAATGAATTTCTTGTTCTGCTTTGCTTGTGTGCATGGCTTTTGCTTTACATATTAGGCTATTTTTATCTCAGCACATGAGCTTTCACACTTCTACTCTTCCAGTCCTCTCCCCTGTTGCTCAGGGGGAGCGAGCAAGCAGCTGTGGGGGGCTTAGTTGCTGACTGAGGTTAAATCATGATACCTGGCTACAGGATTTAGAACTTCAAGGTTTTCATTTATATACTGAGTTCATCCTGTACATCTAACAAGCAAGAATGCTTCTTTAGACTTCTGATTTCTGTGATCATAGAATTATCGTTTGTTCCAAGAGTTAAAAACAGAGCCCAGGGCTGACACTCAGCTTTGGATTCTAAATATCTTAATTTTGGTTTCTAAATGCAAGTACTAATTTGTGAGTTACGTATCTAAGCTTCCATCTAGTCAATACAATTAGTAGATTCTGGAGAGCTCTTAAAATCACCCCAGAGTATCTAATGGCATTTAGTCAGATGCACAGCCTTCTTGCTTTTATTGACTAACATTCAGCTGACTGCAATGGGAACTTAAGACACTTAGTTTACATACAGATACTGACATTTAGAAACAGATTAGGTTTTGCAGCCTCACTCCACACCTCTTGGAGATGTTGATCCACCATGTTTGTTGTTGTCTACTTTGTGCTTTGGAAATGCACCAGCCTTCTAAGTCTCTCCCCATACAGTATGACCCACTGCGAGAATATATACTTTTTTCCCCTCCCTCTCTCCAAAATTCCTCCTTTGACTGCATCTGAGGAGATCTGCTCTCCTGAAGTAGAGATCTGTAATAGATCTGAAGGAAGTACACTGATGACAGTTCTTTTTTATATACATTTATGAGACTAAGTGTAACAATTTGTTAATTGTAATGGTGTCCTGATTGGGCAGCAGTGGCCCAGGCAGAGAGGTTTTAGTTCTGCGAGTGATATGCATCAGTGCTGATGTTCCTGTTGTCACCTGGGTAATACATCTACTACAGGTCTGACCTTCTTCTGAAGCCACATTAATGAGACATCTAGGAGCTGGGTGACTGATAACAGCTGATGCATGTGCTTCCCAGATCTGATGCTCTCTCTGCTTCTTTTCTTCTGTAAAGTACTAAAGCTAAAAAAAAACATGTCACGCATCTAAGAAGCATTATAAGCTTTCATTGAAAACAATAGGGTAATTTAAACAGATTAAATCAATAACAGATATACATATCTTCAGCTAGAATTATGACACAATTCTTTTGTATTTAGAGTACATTACAAAGTAGTCAGATGGCATACAATATCTTAACCATAAAAAAAAGACATATCAATCACTTTTATTGTTCCTCATCTTCATATGACATTTCAGCTCTTTGTTTAGATAAGAATCATTGTACACAACTTTATAGAGCATTTTTTCTTTAGTCTACCCATGTCTAAAGCACTGCTATACTTAATAGGAGGATTTCTACTTACAGTATAATTACATTGTATGTATATAATTAGACTAACATTGCATTAGGCATTGATTGACAAAACAAGATGGGATGAAATGTAACATGAATAGGCTTCATGGTAAATATCAATGTTTACTTTATAGCTGTAAAGATATTTTAAAACCTAGTTTAGTTAAAAATGGTAATTGAAAATTATAGCAATTGCAGTACTACACTACAACTAATTTGCTTGCTGGATTGAATCCACAGATTGAAACTAGTATATCAAGGTATAGAATTAGCTTTCATGGGATACACTATTTATTTCTACATTAAAAGAGTTTTTATTTATTTATTTTAGCTTATTTATTTCTACATTAGAAGAGTTTTCCATATAAACACTTATTCTCCAAATGCAACACCTAATTTTAAAGTTATACCTTATAGAAATATATATAAAAGCATTGAAAAGGTAAGTCCTGTGAACCCTTTTAATGCTGAAATAATGTCTTTTAGTTACTTCTTGCTGAACCCTCACAGCTCCATGAGCAGTCTATTTAAAAAAGCCTAGAAGAATAGATGTTTGATGATAACAAGATCCACCGTAATCAAGAGAGAAGGAAAGTCCTAAAGCAAAGTAGATCTCAAGGTATATCTGGGTTTGCACTTTTAATTAAAGCAATTATAAACTTTGCCTAGAACAGAAGTTTGTTCTTTGCCATGGTAAAGTCTGATCTGTAGTCTAGCATTCAATAGGCTGAGAAACAAGTCTCTGTTACAAATATTCTATTAATTAGAAATGTTAGCTGATAACATAGTGACAGCTTAAAAAATACCAAATATAAATGCATTCCCATGAGAAAATGTTGCTGTTGTTAACTGCTAGAGCAGTGTAAGGGCAAATACTTGAAGTTAGATTTGCTACAATAGTATCAGAAAGTGAGGGACAAGGGATCTCACACAGTCGGAAACATGACTATTCACAGTTTTATGGTTCCAAGTGACAACTGCAAACTTTCTTTGGGTCTTTTTACAGTTAACGATGCCAAGGTTCATGTGTTGTCTCAGATACGTTACTTATTAAGCAAGCCCAGTATATTCTGCTTTTTTAGGTAGTTCTGAGTACTGCCATACACCATGATTTAACCTGGAAGTGAAAAAGCCCTGGGTTACTAGAAAGCATTAGTCCTAAAGAACTAAGATGTGAATGCCTGAAGTGAAAATGTTGATTAAAAAGGACCTTTTTTATCTGAGATACTGAATAATCCTAGAAGTAGCTGGGAATCTAATGACATACCTTGTGTTGAAAACCTTCGTCTCTATCAATCAGGAAGAAAGAAAATGATTCTTACTTTTACTTTCTTTAAATATTGCTCTCAATTTCTGTCATCTCTCTTGCATGAAGCCATCAATGCACACATATTGCTCTGCTCATTGTTTAACTGGATCTATATATTTTAAAAAATATAACATGGAGCTGCATGTTGTCAGCATCTTGGACATACCATAGTAAGAGCTTTTCTGGTGGTTCCCTATGTTGCATTGAACAAAGGAACTGGTGACAGTGACACTCTAAGGGTATGCTCAGAGCCCAGGGACTTCAGTGCTGTCCTGATATAGAATCATAGAATCATAATATTGTTAGGGTTGGAAAGAACCTTAGGATCATATAGTTCCAAACCCACTCCCATGGGCAGGGACACCTCACACTAAACCATGCCACTCAAGACTCCCTCCAGCCTGGCCTTGAATACCATCAGGGATGGAGCACTCACAGCTTCCCTGGGTAGCCCCTTCCGGTGCCTCACCACCCTTACAGTAAAGAACTTCATTAATATCCAATTTAATCTTCCCCTGTTTACGTTTGAACCCGTTACCCCTTGTCCTCTCACTACAGTTCCTCATGAAGAGTCCCTCCCCAGCATCCCTATAGGCACCCTTCAGATACTGGAAGGCTGCTATGAGGTCTCCACGCAGCCTTCTCTTCTCCAGGCTGAACAGCCCCAACTTTCTCAGCCTATCTTCATACGGGAGGTGCTCCAGCCCCTGGTCATCCTCATGGCCGTCCTTTGGACTTGTTCCAACAGTTCCATGTCCTTTTTATGTTGAGGACACCTGTCATGGTTTAAGACTAACTCACGCAGTCTCTCTCTCTCTCTTTCTCACTTCCTCCTCTTTCTTCCCCCTGCTCCCGGAGGGATGGGAAGGAGAATCAAAAAGAATGCAACTCCCACAGGTTGAGATAAGAACAGTTTAGTAACTAAAGTATAACACAAATCACTACTGCTACCACCAATAGTAATAATGACAAGAGAAATACAAGGAAAGAATACAATTCTCACCACCTAATACCAAGCCCGACCACGCAGTGCACCCCCCCCCCCCCCCCCCCCCCTTCCGGGTCTCTGCTCTCTGCTTTTACATCCTGGGCATGACATGCTGTGGTATGGAATAAACTCTTTGGCTAGTTTGGGTCAGGTGTCCTGTCTCTGCTTCCTCCCAGCTTCCCCTCCTCCCTGGCACAGTATGAAACTCAGAAAGTCCTTGGCCAGAGCAAAACATCACTAAGCAGTAACCGAAACACTGGTGTTATCAGCACTCTTCCCAGGCCAAAAGTCAAAAACACAGCACTGAACCAGCTACCAAGAAGGAGACAAATGACTGCTACTGCTGAACCCATGACAACACCAGAACTGAACACAATACTCCAAGTGAGGTCTCACAAGAGCAGGGTAGAAGGGTAGGATCACCTCCCTCGACCTGCTGGTCATACTCCTTTTGGTGCAGCCCAGGATATGGTTGGCTTTCTAGGTTGTGAGCACACAGTGCCGGCTCATGTTCATTTTCTCATTGACCAACACCACCAAGCCCTTCTCCTCAGGGCTGCTTTGAATGTCTTCTCTGCCCAACCTGTAGCTGTGCCTGGGATTGCTCCGACCCAGGTGGAGGACCTTGCACTTGGCCTGGTTGAACTTCATGTGGTTGGCATTGGCCCATCTCACAAGCTTGTCAAGATCCCTCTGGATGGCATTCCTTCCCTCCAGCGTATCAACCCTCAGAAAACAGAGTCCCAGTGAAAGCTTTGAAAAGACATAATATGATCTAATGTTTCAACAGAAAAGGCAACTGGCCATAAGCTACAGTATTGCCTGAAGCTTATCTAATAAGGAACAGAAAATTGGGTAACAGAATATCTGGCATTATACATAATCAAACTGAATGACCTGTGGAATACAGATATCCCTGGAGTTAGTCACTCGTAAGGTTCCTCACTGACTTTCGCAAATGAAAGAAATGTCCCAAAGCAATCAAAGATATAGCATGCTCTTTCATCAGATATGTGCACCTTCATTGTCCATGTGTGAATTGTCTAGCTGCCTCTGTATGCTGTTGAATGCCATGTATTCTCAGGATGTGGATAAACACATCCAAAATAGATACCTAAAATAAGTAATTGCCATCCTATAAGTGCCTGGTGGTCTCCACTGTCTGTAATTGGAATCTAGTCTAAAGTTTGTTTGAGTGGAGTGATACTATCTTGTATGACGCTGAGAGGGCTTTGACGAGGATCATCATACTTCACTTCCTCACACTTACTTCCTGTTCCTTATCATTTAAAACAGATAACTGGACTGCAAGCTACATTTTAATGTTATGCTTAGGATAATGGTGTCATAGGCAGGAACCCAAGTAGATGCAACCAATTCATAAATTGTCATGGATTATTTTTCTACTTTGGCTGTTTTCTCATCTCTGATCTTTGTTGGAAGAAATGGATTTCTTTTCCTTACAGTTAGAAATACACTCCCATCTGCATGTGATAAGTTTAAACAACTTTTTTTAAGTAATCTTTTGCATACTTTTTCAAAATTGCTGATGTTTCCATTGCTAAGTCAAATATTTTAATGTCCCCTCAGGAAATGTTCTTTGCTGTGCAAAGTTTCTGGAACATCAGCAGATCACGGAATGTTGTCATCTTGAACTCCTCCATAGTCCATTAAGTTCCTCCATAGATGTACACCAGAAGAGAAAGGAACCCTGTAGAAAGTGTATCCAAAGTAATTTCCAGGCTTCTGAGAACACAACTTATGGAAATTAATCCATTCTTCTGAATCAGTATAAACCGTTTGAAAGTGACACTACATGGTAATCAGTGGGAGTTGCCAAAACTGATTCAGGGTCATAAGGGAAGAATGTGTGAAACTGGTTGCAAATGTGAAAGATCAAATAGTAACCTGAGCTTAGTCTTTTTGTGGTACTGCATTTGGGGCTAATAATTTTCAATACAATTTTCTCATAGGAATGGCAGATACTAAGTAGTGCGCATGAAATCTACGCATCTAGGAATATAAAAAAATGTATACTCATGTTCAGCTTGTCTTTTGAGGTTAAAATGTGCCTCATAAGATACTTTCATTCATGAAGCAACAAGCTGGCAGATGACCTTGTAAATGTTTATGCGTTTCCTTCCATTTTTTCATTTTAGAGTTGTCCTGATTAAGTGCACTGGAATCACTATATATTAATTTGACAGCTCAAATTACAGGCAGCTTGTAGAATAAAACAGTAGATAAATTGGATAAATGGCTTATACTGGGATAGGTAAATTAATAAACTTTCTAGGGAAAAACAGAGTCTCTCTAATACTTAAATATCTGGAAGGTGATTATTTTAAAATAAATAATGTATAGAGAATACTTTTAATATATGTAGTTGGGCAGATTTATGATTCTCTCTGCCAGCAAGTATTTTGCAATAATTTCAGCAGAATGTTCCAATCTGACATCTAACCTAAATCTTCACCATTTTGCTCATCCTTTTCCTCCAGTTTTCTGAATTCTTGCAGTTGTGAGTTGGTGCCTAATAGTAATGACTGCTATAGGCCCTTTTGTATTTACAGGATAATGAAATATGGAAAGAGAACCTTACAATAATGCCATAATGCCTCAATCTTGTTTTGGGATGGATGTCTTGAAGGTGAAAGAGAGGCTTAATTTTATCAGCCTTTCAGTCCTTAACTTCTCACTCTAAGATTTTTAAGTGCTACAATATTAGATCTCCTGTACCTATGTTTTTTTTGTGATGTGGCCTTTGGTCCACTGTGGCTGAAACTCCTGTAGTAGTCACTGCGGTCAACACATAAGGATTTTCATTGCTAACAAGTATGAAGGAGTTGAAATTTATGATCAACAGATGGAAGGTATATTATTGTTTTAAAACCCTAGCTTACTTGCCCCGTTCCAATTGAATGTTTTAAATCATGAGATTTGTTTAGAGTGTCAAACAAGCCTAACAAATTTAGGATTTACAGCTCAGTTTTGCCTAATTTGGCAAGATACTAAATAATTGCACTATTTTATGTAAGAAGTTTTTCAGAGTGCCATATGAGGAAGAATCAGCCCCTAACTGGGGCAATTAAATCATTAAATACCTTAATAAATCATGTTCCACTTAGTATATTTGTATCTTCCTAATGATCTTTACTACGAACAGTTAAGTTGATGTCAGTAATGATGGCTCTATTTGCTAAGGTAGCATAGGGTTCGCAATAAAATTTAGCCATTTCTACACTTGGAATATTCTGAAAAAAGGACCATGTTCCTGTCATGGCAGATTAGGTCAACATGGAGAAACACAGAGTCATGGGATGATAAAACATTCAAGAGTACATTATTAACTGTTGTCTTTCTTCATTTTATTTTTCTTCAGTGACATTTAACAAATTGAATGTTAAATGCTAAGAGACACAAAAATGTTTTGTTGGATTACTAAAAAACAAGGAGAAAGAGCTCCCTTAGCTGGTGTGTAATGCAGTCACATAAAGCTGAGTTTAGTGATAAGTTTTGGAGGTGCTGTTTGAGGTCCCTCATCCCCCAAATATGTTAGAGATTGTTGCTCCGAAGCGCAGTCTACATGATTAATTAAGTTTATTGTATACTTTTACAGAATTACTTCAGGGATATTTAATTTTTCTTTTGCCATATACCATGAGGACTTTTTAGAATCTCAAGATTCTGCAAAAAGAAATGCAGCCATTCTGAAATCCACATGGCTCAGAAGGCATCTCTGTCATCAGCACATGTCAATGTTTTGAGTGCAAAACAGCTTTTCTGTGTTAAATATGGTAAAAGAATTAGTAATGTTACCTAGAACTAAACATTAACTGAATCCCCTTGCCTACTTGCAAGGGTAAATGTTACATTCAGACATAATGGGAGCAAGAAAAGTTAACATGTTTGAAGCTTTCTTCCAAAGTGTAAACCAGAAAGGACAAGATAAGTTTCTGCAAAGAACAGCAAAGATCTATTAGGTGACAATGAGATCTGTGTATAAACTTCTAGAGCTCCAACCAGGGGTCTACCATTATAACCTCCAAACTCATCCTTCAAGTGCACATCTATTGTATTTTAGATGTATGTTATACAAGATAGTATTATTCAGTTCATATTAACAGGTCATAAACTATAGCCGTGTACATTATAGTCCACTGTGAATGCTCCTTTGTTAAACACTCAGACAATTAAGTCAGTTTACAATATGTAAATCATGCAGTCAGTATATATCTTGCTGTCCTGTTAAGAACAACAGTATTTATAATTAATAAATTAATGGCCATTATTAATTAAATCACCACTTTTATTAATAAAAATGGATATACATAATTCTAGTTCTGAAAAAATCCAAACATACTTTGGGATTTGCTTACTTGGAAAGAAATTTTGAGGTTTGAAATAGTAAATAGGTCTCCTAACTTCTGCTCTGGCTCCTCCTAATTAGATCACACTTTTGAATTATAATTTAGCTGTGTGACTAATGACACTAGGGGCATGGGACAAAGGACTTGAAACTTTTCTGTTTCAGGGCTCTAATTGTTTACCTCTATGTGATTCAAACCTTGAAATATCTTGTTACACCCCTGTGTTTATATTATTTGCTTGGGTACAGTTCCCTGGCTTCTCCTGAAGAGGTTACTCACCTTGTAAGTGGCAACTGGGGTGAAATGAGTAAGCATAATTTTTGATACCTATGCTAGTGAATTCTTCAAAGATGTTTGATTTTTTAAGGTAAAAACAATTTACTATGAAACGCATAAATAACTCAAAGTATATTTTGAAAATTCATTTGTATGGAATAATCTGGCATTAAATTGGCACCAAATGAAAAGAACCATTGTCCTTAAGGGTGAGGGCTTTTACATATGAGCATGAATTGACTTGTAGTCCTGGTGATACATTATGCGAAGTGCATAAATTGTATCTAGCCATATGTGCTAGATTATTATCCTTGTACATGTGTCTCAGTTCCTTTCCCCACTTCCCCTCATCTCATCAGAACAGGAGATCCTATCTCTGAGGTGTTGTGGTGCTACAGATGCTTCCTGGAAACAGTAATCCATACAATTCAGAAGTAAGGCTTCAGGCAGGATCAAAGAACTCAACACATCTTGCTTGTTCATCATACGGGAGTTTGAGAAATACAAAACATGGAAATGACAGACTGGAGATGCACCAATATAAGCTGAGGACTGCCCACCTGGTAAGCAGCTTTACAGAAAAGGACCTGGGGCTCCTGATAGACAGCAAGCTGAACATAAAGCAGCAATGTGCCCTTACCACAAAGAATCAAAGAATCATAGAATCATAGAATAGTTAGGGTTGGAAAAGACCTTAAGATCATCTAGTTCCAACCCCCCTGCCACGGGCAGGGACACCTCCCACTAAAACATGCCACCCAAGTTTATGTCCAATCCAGCCTTGAACACCACCAGCGATGGAGCATTCACAACTTCCTTGAACAACCCATTCCAGTGCCTCACCACCCTTACAGTAAAGAATTTCTTCCTCATATCCAGTCTAAACTTCCCCTGTTTAAGTTTGAACCTGTTACCCCTTGTCCTCTCACTACAGTTCCTCACGAAGAGTCCCTCCCCAACATCCCTATAGGCACCCTTCAGATACTGGAAGGCTGCTACGAGGTCTCCACGCAGCCTTCTCTTCTCCAGGCTCAACAGCCCCAACTTTCTCAGCCTATCTTCATA
Source organism: Ara ararauna (assembly GCA_028858755.1). Taxonomy (NCBI): domain Eukaryota; kingdom Metazoa; phylum Chordata; class Aves; order Psittaciformes; family Psittacidae; genus Ara; species Ara ararauna. The sequence goes on from CM054378.1 coordinate 91,665,641, forward strand.
CAGGAGGTGCTCCAGACCCCTGATCATCCTCATGGCCCTCCTTTGGACTTGTTCCAACAGTTCCATGTCCTTTTTATGTTGAGGACACCAGAACTGCACACAATACTCCAAGTGAGGTCTCACAAGAGCAGGGTAGGGGGCAGGATCACCTCCTTCAACCTGCTGGTCACGTTTCTTTTGATGCAGCCCAGGATACGGTTGGCTTTCTGGGCTGCGTGTGCACACTGCTGGCTCATGTTCATTTTCTCATTGACCAACACCACCAAGTCCTTCTCTGCAGGGCTGCTCTGAATGTCTTCTCTGCCCAACCTGTAGGTGTGCCTGGGATTGCTCCAACCCAGGTGGAGGACCTTGCACTTGGCTTGGTTGAACTTCATGTGGTTGGCATTGGCCCATCTCACAAGCGTGTCAAGGTTCCTCTGGATGGTATTCCTTCCCTCCAAAGTATCAACCGAGCCACACAGCTTGGTGTCATTGGCAAACTTGCTGAGGGCGTGCTCCATCCCACTGTCCATGTCACTGACAAAGATGTTGAACAAGAAGGCAAATTGTATCCTGGACTGTATTAGGAAGTTGCTGCCAGGTCAAGGAAGGTGATCTTTTCCTCTCTACTCAGCACTGACATTGAGCCATTCCTGAAGTATTGTGTCCAGTTCTGGGTTCCTCAGTACGAGACTCATGTCCAGCTCATGAAGTCCGGGACATGAAGATGATGAAGAGACTGGATCACCTCTCCAGTGGGGAGAAGATGAGACCCTGGAGAGCTGCTCAACCTGGGGAAGTTAAGGCTGTAGAGAGTCTTATCCATGTGTATACATACTTCATGGCGGGGTGCAAAAAAGACAAAGCCAGGCTCTTTGCAGTGGTGTCCAGTGACAGGACCAGGGGCAGTGGTCACAAACTGAAATACAAGGGCTTGCTCTGAACATCAGGGAACACTTTTTCACTGTAAGGGTGGCAGAGCACTGGCATAGTTTGCCCAGAGAGGTTTTGCAGTCTCTCTCCTTAAAGATATTCAAAAGCCGTCTGAAGATGGTCCTGGACAACTGGCTCTAGGGGCTGTGCTTGAGCGGATGAGTTGGACCAGACGCCCACCAGAGGCCCCTTCCAACCTCAACCATTTAGGGATTCTGTGAAAGGCTGAGGGGCACGTGGCACTTGGGATTGAAATCTTTTTTTGGAGTTGGAGGGATAGAGAATGGTGATGCCAGGAACATTACGTTGGAGACCTAGCTTAGGGAAAGAATTTGGAGGATGGTGGCCATGCACAATTTTACAGTGCAGTTCAGAAGAGTCTGAAGAGGTATGCTGTGCTTAGATTGATCTTTTGAGTGGTGTGGAATATTATTATTTCAGACACAAGAAACAACTGACTGCTGACTTCTCACATGCTGGAAGAGAGTTTTAACTTAGGTAAAAGAGCCTTGTGTGAAAGAGTCATCACCCTTATGGCTGTCTATTGAAATCTTCCGCCTCACACAGAAGGGGATAAGTATCTCTCCCTCCTGGACACATGATTTTGACGCACAGAAAGCGTCTTCAGTGTCTTCTAATTGCAGAGTAAGCTGTTAAACCGTGGCCAGTTTTCAATGCACATTGCTTGCTTAGCAATAGCTAAAGCTTTATGGTGGCTAGAATAAAGAGGCTTCCTACAGAACTTGCTGGCTGCTGTGAGGCAGCTATGTGCTCCAAGTGATTTATACTGTTATTCCCACTGAGTCTTGGCCATCTAATCCAGGACCTTGATAGCAGAAGGGAAGTCAAGCAGTTTAAAAGTTTAGGCATTACAAATCCCAGCACAGCAACACCCGATTCATTTCATATATCTTGCCCTTAGTGTCTGATGCATACATTTTGTCAGCAGCTTGTAGGGCATGCAGTCAGACAATTTCCATTATGGTCACTGAAATAGCATGGTTAAAATCCTGTGCAATGCTTTATAAATTTAAATTTAAGCATAAATGTTCTGTAACAAGATTATTGTATCTGATCTGATGGTTGGGGAAAGCTCACTCATTTTGTACTGTCAGCACTTGGAGCAGTCATTGATGTATTAAGCTGTTACACAAGTCATGGCATTTTGCTTGAACCAACTTGCAGTCGCAGGGGATTTCAGTTGAAAGAGCAAATGCAAGATACACATTTATAACAGTGAGGGCAATCAGCTTTGCAATAGATTAGTGAAGAATATGGTAAATTCTCTATCATTTGGAGTCCTTTTATCAATGTCAGATGTCATTCTAGAAGAAACAACCTACTTCAATAACACATTATTAATTTATACTCATAAATTAGAAGAACCTACAGTTTTCATGCAGAAAGTTAATTTAGATTAGCACAGTTTTCTATTTGTAGCTGCTTAAGGTATTTATGCTTATTATGCTTATTATTAAGGTTAAGAATTAAAAAAAAAAGCCCACAAATGGAAGAGTTGCAAAAACTACCAGTTTCCCTCTAAACCACTAAAACAGGAAGTGAGCTGTGACAGTCTTGTCCTGAAATTGCTGCTTTAACAATGGTACCTCCTGTAGAAAGTCCACTTTAAATCCAGGACAAATTCTGGAAAGCCTGATGCCATGAGCATACTCAAAACTTTTTCTTGATGAAAAAATTTGTTCATGTATTTTGAAAACATTGTCATCTTTGCATGCACTGTGTCCTGGGTTCAGCAGTAGCAGTCATTTTTCTCCTTCTCAGTAGCTGGTACAGTGCTGTGGTTTTGACTTTCAGCCTGGGAACAGCGCTGATAACACTGATGTTTTCAGTTGTTGTTAAGTAATTTTTACTCTGAGCAAGGACTGTCTGAGTCTCATGTTCTGCCAGGGAAGAGGGCAAGCCAGGAGGAAGCAGAGACAGGGCACCTGACCCAAACTAACCAAAGAGGTGTTCCATACCACAGCATGTCATGTCCACTATATAAACTGGGGGCAGTTACCCTGAAGGGTTAGGTCACTGCTCAGTCGGGCTGGGTATCGGTCAGCGGGTGGTGAGCACTTGTATTCTCTTCCCTTGTTATTCCCCTTATCTTTATTATTATTGGTGTTAGCAGTAGAGGTCTGTGTTACACCTTAGTTACTGGACTTTTCTTATCTCAACCAGTGGGAGTTACATTCTTTTGATTCTCCTCCCCATTCCTCTGGGAGTGGGGGGAGGAAGGGGGAGGATTTAGCTAGTAGCTGTGTGGTTCTGAGTTACCGGCTGGGCTTAAACTATAACAACGTGATGGATCTAGCACTTACCTACACACAGGATAGAAGTTTCTAAAGCAATAACTTTTGTCAAAATGGGCTTTGCAAGCATAAACTCTATTACTTACATGTGTGAATGCTTATGCCTACATACTTGAAAACCCCTTTCAAAATATAATCTATTAAATAAACACGCAAATTAACAAAACTAGTTTGGTTCTCCAGCTGAAAGCTATCCTTTTAAATAAATATGGTATTTTATTAGAAGTAAATGGAAACACTTAAAGATGTGCGTTGATAAACAGTATTGAGTTGGGATAGATTTCTAGCAATTGATGCTTTGACAAAATCAGAGATGCTGAAGCAGGCATTTTAGCTTGTCTTAGCTACAATAATAAATTGCAGTAGCTCAACCTAGACATGACAAAGGTATGAACCAACTTCTCCATCTTCTTCAAGCAGAGATCTGAGGCCTGTACTGTACTTATGATGGTGAAAAGGGGATTGAATATTACATGAAGATGGCTGTCAAAAGGTAGCTCTTAATTCAATATCACATCAAGGATTTTCATGCTGACAGAATATGAGATTGCTGGTCCCAGAACAATATCATAGAGAAATAATTCTATTGTTTGTCTGTTCCTTACCACAATTAGCAAAATGTTGACTTCATTTGTGTTGTGATTTGTTAAAAAAAATTTCCTAGAAATACCTAAGGTTTTTTGAACCAAAGTATTCAGATGTGTACTAGTTTAGACGTGGAAGTCATGTCTACATACTACACTGTTGCTTCTAATGCTAAACTGTATTCCCCCAAAAGACATTTTTTAATTTTTTTTTTCCTCATTTTGGATGGGATTCATGACTTTTGTTCAATGAGCTGAAAATGGACAGACGTACAGAGCCTGGCTATATGGCCTGTACCAACCATATCCTGAGCTGCATCAAAAGGAGCACGGCCAGCAGGTCAAAGGAGGTGATTCTTCCCCTCTACTTCAGTCTTCTGAGACCCTACTTGCAGTACTGTGTCCAGCTCTGGGGTACCCAGAACAAGAAGGATGTGGATCTGTTGGAACAAGTCCAGAGAAGGCCACGAAGATTCTCAGAGGGCTGGAGCACCTCTGCTATTAAGACAGGCTGAGAGAGCTGGGCTTGTTCAGCTTGGAGAAGGTAAGGCTCTGGGGAGACCTCCAAGCATTCTTCCAGTACCTAAAGGAAGCCTACAAGAAATCTGGAGAAAAGCTTTTTACAATAGCATGTAGGGGTAGAACAAGTATTAATGGTTTTAAACAGAGAAAGGGTAGATTTAGCTTAGATATAAGGAAGAAACCAGGAGAAATTTCTTCACTGAGGGGGTGATCAGGTATTGGAACAGGCTGCCCAGGGAAGTGGTGGAACCACCGTCTCTGGGAGTGCTCAAAACCCGTATAGATGAGGCCCTCAGTGACATGGTTTAGTGGTGGTCTTGGCAGTCCTGGAGTAATGGTTAGACTTGATGATCTTAAAGGTCTTTTCCAACTTAGTTGATTTTATGATTCTGTGATTTTACTACGAGAGTGGCGCTGGAACAGGTTACTTAGAGAAGTTGTAGATACCCCATCCCTGGAAGTGTTCAATGATAGGTTGGATGGAGCTTTGAGCAACCTGCTCTGGTGCAAGGTGTACCTGCCCATGGTAGAGTGGTAGAACTGATGATCTGTAAGGTCCTTTCCAACCCAAGCCATTCTATGATTCTATGATATATTAGTTGCTGCTAGTTTTAACAGCCCAGGATAAGAAAACTTCATATTTGGGCAGGCATAAATCCTGGATGACCTTTAGCTATTAGAAAAGGTGTAGTAAAGACCTTAATCTAACACAGCTAGGAAAGGTTTAGTACTGTAACAGTTTTTAGATCTTCCATTTGCTGTTCTCAAGACAAGATGGACTACTTTCAGTAAAATGTGATGTTTTCCTGTTCTTCAGTTACCTTGTGCTGATTCTGCCCTTAAGATTACACCCCAGTGAGTCTACAGCCTTTCGTGGCATAGCAGTCATTTCCCCTTTGTATCCCCTTCTTGTTGCTATATGTCAGTCACACATGCATGGTGTCTGGGATATTGTACACTTCCATAAGATTATGAGATGATGGTTATAGTGAAAAATATTGCTTAGGAGAAAATGGTTGGGTATTTGGGTTTTGTTTGTTTGTTTGTTTTAAGAGAAAGGAAAGAAAACTACTGAGTGGTTATGTCTATCATGTTTTTTTGCCAGCATATATGATTACTGTAAAGAGCTCTCCTTGCTCATTGACCAGGTGAAGATAGTAACCAAGTGTTTATTATACATACTGATAGGATTCCCCCTGAGCCTTCTGTTCTCCAGGCTGAATGGTCCCAGTTGTCTCAGCCCTTCCACTGTATGTCAGATTCTCCAGTCCCTTAATCATCTCTGTTGCCCTTTGCTGGACTTGCTCCAGTAAGTCTATGTCTGTCTTATACTAGAGAGCCTAGGACTGGTCCCAGCACTCCAGGTGTTCTCACCAGGCCTGAACTGAAGGAAATAATCACCTGCCCTAACGTGCTGGCACTGTTTTTCCTAATGCAGCCCCAGGATGTTCTTGGTCTTTGCTGCAAAGTTGTATTGCTGGCTAATAGTCAACTTGTGCCCACCAGGAACTTTAGATACTTCTCTGCCAAGCTGCTTTCCAGCTGGTAGCCAGTGTTATTCCTAGTGCATGGTGTTATTCCCAGTTCATTTCATTTTGTTGAACTTCTTGAGATCACTGTTAAAAAAGTTTGTTATGTTTTAATAATGATTAAGCTTATGCACCTAATTCAACTGTTGACAGGTCACATTTTACTTCTATATTCCTGAGTGTTTTATAAGTCACCACATAGCAAATATCACTTTAATTTGCCATGTATTTTCTTTACATGGGTAATTAAGAATGAATCAGTAAATCTGGGATACTTCTCATTCAATTAAACTGTTTCAAGTTAGCTTACAGACCAATTTTCAAACTTAATTATAAATTTAGGTAAGTTTACCTTAGGAAGGATTAGGGAAAAGGCAGGTCTCCAAAGCAGGTTTCATTCCATACTTAGAAATGCATCTAAAATGTATGTGTTGAATCACCATCTGAAAAACTTTTTGCTCCTGGCTGACTACAGATGGAACTTGCGTGAGCAGTTTAGATTTGTCAACTAGAGAGAAATGAGAAGCAGTCACTCCAAGTAAGGGGATCTGGGGATATATTGTCATTGTTGTCTAACATGGTTGTGAATGTACCCATTAGTTAATAGCCCTGTATAGAATTCTAAACATTTCCCAGCCTTCATACCATAAAGTGATTAAAAAGTAATAATGAAATGAAATTTTATAAAAGTTTATTTTGAAAGTATTGAAAAAGTGTCCCTACATTTTAAAAGATTAGAATTATGTAGCAGGGCCTTTCACTGCGTTTTAAATACTCTAAAGCAAAATTTCATCATTTTGTCTGGCCTTACACACTAAAATATGCTCTCTCCAAGTTATCACCTAAATTATTGTCCATAGTGGTTTCCAAAGATTGATCTATTTCTGCCCTACAAGAAGGTAATAAAGAATCAAGTTACATCTGGTTTGATTTCCCTGTAATGAAACAGCCAATTGCCCCATGTCAGAAAAGATGTACTGTAGGTAGTCTTCTGGGATTTTACCTGGCTTTTGCCAGTCAATAAAGAAATAAGATCTAACATTTCATTTATAAAACATGAATTCCACTGGGTTAGAGGCATCAGGAATGATAACAGGTTTTTACTCTTACATACAGAATATTTCAGCAGAATTTTTTTGCTATCAACCATTAAGAAAACAAAAAAGTACCATCCTTTGTGATTTTTGGACTGGTGCACTTATTTATAATGCAATAAAATAGTTTTCTGCAGTGTATTTTTTGCAAATGTTATCATATATATCAGAGACCTGAGGCATGAAAAGCAACCACCATCCAAGTAAGATCAATTCAGAGTGAATCCCCTAGAAATTAAGAAGAAAATACCATCTTAGTGCTCTTATTTGTGCATTTCCTCTTTGCAACTTTTTTTTCAATAAAATCAGATTATGTCTAAATAGATGAAGTAAATATATTACACCTAAATGACATTCAATATAATGCCAACTCAGTGCTCCAACCACTCTTATTGGCTGTTTTCAAGGGTGTTTCAAGTGACAAGTTTAAAAAATTACCAAGAACAATGCTCCAGAAAGTCAGATGTGAGTGACGAGCTCTGAACTAACACACTGGCATTGCAAATCTCTTCACTTCATGTATTCCTTCTTGCTCAACGTGACATCACACTCACTGAGAAATAAATTCTTCTTATCCTTTCAAATTCTAACACAATTGCAGCGTTGGGTTGGAAGGTGAAGCTTTAGAGGAGCACTGTAATTTGCCATTGTGCCAATTCTGTGCTCTAAATTAAGGGTTGCAGTGACAGTAACTATTGAGAAAATTAGGATGCTAGCATCTGAAGTCTTTTTCCTACTACAGCAGAGTATTAAAATTTCTCACTACAAGTATTCAGCATTAATACATAAGTTCCTATCATCAAAGTGGATGCAGAAAGTGGCTTGTTAGAACATGAATTAATCTTTATACTGCAATGGACAGAAAAAGTGTTACATAATGATATAGGGTGGAAATTTTCAAGTTTATTTTCTTTTTTCATTGTTTTTCTTTGTTACATACTATAGATTCACAGATTATACGTGTTATATATTATGATTTTCTTGAGTCACCTATTACCAGGGCTTTGGATTTAATTTCAGCCAAATTCAGCCTTGTTTCTTGGCAAGTTTTCTTCTTGACATATATGAAAGAATTGCTCTGAAACATAGAGATATTGTACTTACATCTATATGTCTGTCACATATCTATCCGTCAGTTGCTTTTGCAATGCTACCTTGGGTGGCATTCCTTTGAAGTGAAAGGACTTCTCTCTAAAGAAGCTCAAGCACGATTTTTTTCCAGCAAGCCGAAATGAGGGAATGTAAGACAGGTATTTGGAAAGTGTGAAGTAAAATTTAATTTCAGGTATTTTTTTCCTTTAATGAAGCATTATACTGTTACAGAAATATACTAGGTTAGCATAGAGAAACACTTTTAAATGAGACAATCAGTATTAGAAATCATATCTACTCTCTGTAATAGTTTATTTATGTGGTATATTTACAACACAGACAAAACCAGTTGTGAATAAATATTATTTTGTTACATTGTTAAATTTATCTTTGTTTTTCTAGACCATTAAGGCTGTATTGAGCTTAGTATCCTTGAATTAAACCTTTGTAAGTTGCTTCAGCTGGCAGTCAAGTGATTTTCCTGGTTTTTAATTATTGTACTATACACTGCAACATAATTTCTGGGCTGGTTGTGTGTGGTTCCTCCTAGACTGGTAGTGCTCCAAACTTGGTGAACAAACCTGTGAAGATTTTGTTATGGCTTTTCATATGTTTCCTTTTCTTTAAAAAGATGGGCATTATTTTTAGCAGCACCAGGAGCTTTCTGCCATAAATAGCTGCTTTTCAACGTATATCGAACTCATGATATCCACATCCATGTGCCCAGTATATTTTTTCATTTTTCGTTTCTGAGCTTCCATTGCTCAGAAGCAGGTTGTGAACTTACGTTGATAGACACAGAAAATGTAGCCTTTGAAGTCTGAGCAGCTCTCTCTTGGCCTTTCTTTCACACCCATAAAGGTAAATGCTTAACTTCCAGAGAACCCTGTTTTAGCCATAGGAAAGGAAGGATGGAAATCACTCCAGTTAGAAACTGAAGTGAGATCTTACAATGACTAGCTGTGATGGTTTCAACAATAGTTCTCACAGGAATTGTGCAAATGGAGTTTTTCAATTCTACATCCTTTCCTGTTGCTCACAACTGTGAGCAACATCTTAGTTTTAAGGGTTTCATAAAAATTCAAACAGGATTTCCTTTTACTGCAAGTAAAGGCTGCTTTTTATTCTCTATGCCTCGTTTCTGAACACTTTCTTTTCTGGAAGATCAATAGCAATATGTGGCCTCCCCCTATTGTTGCTGATACCCCTCACCATTTGACTCATTTTTTCATTACTAGAATCACTACAAATGTGATTTCACTAGTTTCAGATATGTTAGCATATTCCCAAGGCTATCAGTAACAAGAGGAATATAAACTCTGTAATTAGAGTTTAGTTTTGCAGTATCTGTTTTATCTTTTCCTTCTGGTCCTTGTTTTTCATCCTTATTAAAGATGAAAATGTCCCATTATTTAACCATATACAAGATACTTATCAGAAGAATATAGTGTTCTACACCCAACATAGTTTGTATTGTAGTTTGTACCACAGCTTTAGTTTGTACTTCTGCTGTAATGATGACTTATTTTATGTTTTGCCATAACAGTGTTATACTGCTCCTATACACACCATAATTGTAAAACATACTGTGCTTCTGCATTCATTTAAAGAGCAACTACTTGATAAGTACAAAGTAATTAAGCAATAAGACATGACAGGAAGTGAATTTTTGGGGAATTATTGCACTTCTCAGATGTTTTGAAAGATAGGAGGCTAAAGGTTGAGTGACTTCAGCCACCTGAGAAGTGGAATGATCCCCCAGAAATGCATTGCTTACCAGAGTTTATTGCTATTATTAAATGGAAATTATGAAACCAAAATAGGGGAAAAAGATTAAATCTGTTCATTTATGGTTGATTACTTATACAGGTATGACATCACTGCCAGCTATATATGTGTCCAGAGAGTTCTTAAAGGCACTTCAGAATTAGCACATGAACAACGCAACTCATACAAAACTGCTGTTTCAGCACTTTTCGTTACCAACTTTACCTAGACCAGCCCCCAACATTGTCCTACAAAATCATATTTGTATTCTTGGTACAGACTTTGTCTCTGATACTAATCTCACAACCTCAGGGGGTGTGGTTATTCTGAGATAATCATACCCCCTGGAGGATTAGAGGCATTTGTTTGCTTCCCTGCCTTGTAACACCCCAAGGTCATTATCTCATGATAATCACATCTCCTGGAGTTGCCTTATTGCTTAAGTGTAACACTAAATTTTAATTACAATGAAATAGAGCTCTTCTGGTAGTTTATACAACATCCTGTGTGCACAAAGCCAGATGGAAACATTGCCTAGCTTTTACTGTAATAGCATGTGGTGAGCTTGTGCTCCAGTGCAATAAATGATGATGTTTTTGTTGTTTTTTGATGAGAAAATAATTTTGTACTAAATTTGCAGTACATTACTATAAAATTTATTTTGAGGTCTCATTTTTGTTCTGATTTGTTGTAAATTAATTTTAAATTAAAAAATATAATGAAGAAATACACTGATAACATTCCAAGTCTCTGATACTAACATTCATTACTGAGTTACACTTGAGTTTGCTGAGGTAGGGAGTTTAGTGTTTAGCTCTTTGGACATCCCAAACAGTCATCAGTAAAAAAAATACTTTTGTGTTGAAACTTGACATACTGAGTTTCAAAAATGATTTAACATTTCTGTTTCTTTCAAAAACTCAAACAAAAAATAAAATTAATACAGAATTCATATAAGGAGTGCATTTCTCATTTTTAAATTTTCAGCTCTGAAGTTGGAAACAGCATCACATTATTAGAGGTTTCATGAGAAAAGTTCAATTTTTGTTAAGGAATTTAGATTTCCAAGTCCATGAGGTTTTTCTCTTCTCAAGAAAAGTGGACTACTAGATGATAGTTTTACTTGAAAACTTGCATACATATGTATATATTAAATATTTTCTATTGTTTACACAGCAAAATCTTAAAATATATTTAAAGCACTCTAATTTGGCTGGATTATAGTATTTTGTTGCATTTGCATTTACCAGTCCTCTGACAGGATGTCATACTTCTGTACTTCTATCAGACAGGATTTTATACTTCTATGGAGGGGTAGAGAGAATGTAATTTTTCAAACCAAAGAGTTGCAAACATATAAGATATATTTAAGACCAATAATTTAAACAACCACGCAAAAAAATCCCAGACAAAATAATCAGATCTGTTGGGCTACATAGTACTATCTGAATGCACTATGTATATAACTGCTTCTACACTGTTTTAATCCCAGTTAGAACTGCAGTTATGTCTTGAGGCATTTAGAGATAGATGTTTGCTGTTCATTCTTTGTAACTGTCTTGTAGCATAGCAACTTTTTTTCAGAGAGCTTTAAAAATGTTTTCATTCTACTGCTTTTCTACACATTTACAACAAAGAATATGAAATTACTTATGAAAATGATCAAACTATATGATCCTAGTTTTATCATGTTTTATTTTGTTGTGTTTTATCTTTCGTACTGCAGCTTAGGCAATTAAACGTTAATATTGAATTTAGCTCTTGAAGGTGCATGTCCTGCCATTTTTATTGTTATTAGCATAATTTTTATTTCATTATTAACTCAACATGAAAATAAAAATGCTATACTCATATTATCACAGGTTAGGTGTGCTGCTTAAATTGGAGTTCCTAGCTATTTGCTAGCAGAGTTGCAGAGAGATCATTCTCCCTCAACAAGTCTCTCCGTTGATCAATGCCTTTTCTTATGCCCAATGAAGTCTTCTCAGAAACCAGTGACCACTTTCAAACTGACTTGTTAGGAATGGATATTATGAAGATACTAAGCTTCTACATGCTCCATGAAATGAGTGGCTCTCAAAGCAGGGAAACCTTACTGGTGTTCTTCATCAGGATATGAGGAAAATTTTACTAATGAGGAAAATACTAACAAAGCATCCTTTAGTATGCCTCAAAGGACTGGTATGTGAGAGATGTTAGAAATTAAATTTCATTAGTTCCAGCTGCTGGGCTTTTTTTAAACCCCACACCCCGTCTTTCCTCAGATGCCCTGTGAATCATTAAGTAACTTCAGGAAGGGCTAGCTCCAACCTGTGATAAGAGAGATCACTAAAATTTTAGTAAACTTTGACCAATCATTCTGAGACAAAGCTCAATCAATTCTGTAGTATAGAACAGTGAAATTTAATCAGGTTTTGCTGTGCTGATGTTTGCTGTCACTGGCAAGTGTTCATTATTTTTTTAGTAGTACTGATGTTCAATTGCTAATGGAAATTTTTTATTTTTGTCATCGTGTTAAGGACTTTTAACAACAATAACAATAATAGTAATAATGATAATAGTAATTATAATGATAATAATAATAGTAATAACTGTACCATGTTAGGAGACAAAATTATAAACTGTTGCACAGAGTAACCATACTGTGAATATTTCACCCTTACCAAAGCCTCTTATCTTGTTCTGCTCTTACATATAGGTCATATCATGCACTGCTTTGTGCTAGTTTGACAAGAACTAATGTGGATACTTAAATATTTTAAAGGCTGCACATTTCAGAATGATAAAATACTCAACTGATCTTCCTTTCCTGTTGAATTTCTGGTTAATGATACAATAATTTAATCCTTTTTTTGTCTATTGATGATTCTAACAACAAGCACTGAAAGTTCTTTTGGGGAAAAATCTTCAAATAAGGCCATGCAATGACACTTTTTAACTACAGTTGTTTTTTATTCAGCCGTAAAATCTATCTTTCATATAGAAACCCACTTACATGTCTTACTTCAGTGAAGGTTATTTGTAGACTGAAGGTCTTTTCTTGTCAAGATATGATGAATACCATGTGTGAAGACAGAAGAGCATCAGGACCTGTATTAGCTGGAAAACCCACTGATCTGTGAATAACCTAAAAAAGAAAACCTGAAGATTAGCAACGTCGCTTTTAAGAATGATCCATCAAATTCAACAAGCAGATTCACAGAGATGAATCATCTAGTTCTTTTTATTCCAACAATACAGTAAAGGTTATTTCCCTTCCTTACAAATAGAAGTTCTGAAACACAAGAAATAGAGACTTGTGAGTCTTTTTTCAGTCATAAGGAAACGATTCTACATTTTTCATTCAGTGTGCTTTTTAAGCATTTTTTTTCCTTTTATTTGTCAATTGAAGTAGGTGTGGCTTAGCCCATCCAGTACACAGCTAAGCTGTGTGGTTATGACCCATTTTTAGATGAGATTACATATTCTATGAAGATTAAATCCTTTGTCAAAGCCATTTTAAAGATCACAAAATTATTTTAGCACATTTTATTAGTTTATCACAACATATTAAACTATTACTTCCTCCTAGTTTGAAAATCCAGTGAGACCATTGTAATAACCTCCTCACCTCCTCTGTCTGATAAAAACCTTGGAATTTTCCTTAGCCTCGCCTCGCCTCGCCTCTCCTCTCCTCTCCTCTCCTCTCCTCTCCTCTCCTCTCCTCTCCTCTCCTCTCCTCTCCTTTCTTCCTCTTCCTCTCCCTCTCCCTCTCCCTCTCCCTCTCCCTCTCCCTCTCCCTCTCCCTCTCCCTCTCCCTCTCCATGTAAAGATGTAAAATCCACCTTGAATATTTGGATATTTGAAAAAGAACATAGAGAACTTAGATGTGAGGTTAATTTTATAACTTTACTGTATTTAGAAAACAGATGGACTATCTCTGACATCATATCCTACATTATAGAAAATAGGGTTGCTGGGTTATCATGGGCTAAATGAAGAACAAATTAAATAGAATGTTTGAAAGAAATTACAGTAAAATATATTTTTTATTTCTTTAATGGAGGAGAATAGAAGTGAACAGTCAGTGACTAGGTCATGGGAAGCAATTACTTTTTACAAGGGTTGTGAGCAGAAAGCAAAATTTTGTCAGTTAACTTTCATTAGTTAAAATAAAGATATCATAAATAAATTTAAATATAGTTATCATACAGATTTCTGTACACCCAAAAGGGTCCTCTGTTTGTGCTTCCTGAAGATACTCTTTGCTATGCAAGACAGACATTCTGCCCTTTGTTAATGTTAAACAAGCATCAATGCCATAGATGTTTGTGTGGTAGGGAAGGGGTAACCAATGTGATATATGGCATATCAAACAACCTCAGGGATGCTGAGCTCAGGGCTGCTCCTCTGCATTTCTGGTGCTTGGAGACACAGGGATCCTGAATTCATCAGTTTTGGGGTTTACTGACAGAAGTTAAAAATTTTTCTTTTGTGGTAATACGCCACACTTTATCTCAAGGCCAAGATTTGGACCAGTCACATATTAACATGTATTCTTTCCCTAAAATAGTCTTCCTAAAAAAAGCCCTAGACAAACAACTTTTATGTACTTCCTACTTTTCTCTCATCTATGTAGCTCCAAATTTTACCAGACACAATAAATTTTTCAACTATGAACAAAGGAATTACAATAATTTTTAGGAGTCATTGGGTGACCAAGTTCCATTTCTCTTCCCTTTAAATAGCTAGTAATTATTTATACTGTGATATGAAGCTTTTTGATAACGTTATTTATATAGTAATATTCATTATGCAAATTACATAATATAATTGCAGCAATGTAACAAAGATAATGATTTATAGTTGCAAAAATGAGAACCTTATGGCTCGAACCATCTCTGAATATCTGGAATAACCTTGAGGGCATTTGAACATTTAAGTATCATCCATTTAGAATTATTAAAACTAATAAAAAATGAGCATGAAAGCTAATCTGGGGTATTTGTAATAAATTTACTATTTATAGGTGCTTCAGGATGTGTATTTAGAATTTAAAGTTTTGTGAGGCCCCGGCATATTTAAATATTTTCTTTTTTGACATCTAAAATAACTAATTATAAAAATACTGGCTTTTGTCCTGATGACATAATAAAACTGAGCATGTCAGCATAATCAAAAAAACTGCACAAGAGAGAAATTCCACTTATTTTAGAAAGCTTAAAAAGTGAAAAGGCCTTGAAACATATGTCTTACCAACAGGAATAGTCATAAATCATATACGAATGCAGCAGAGGCTGTCAATGGTGCTTAAATGCAGGACCACAGCAAAATGAAAAGCACAGTTAGAATTTGGCAGTGAAAGGCTACCTGTATTATTGATTTGAACTTGAATTTAAACAGCCACCCTTTCAATTTAATATCCCATTCTGATGATGTTAAAGCAAACTCACTTCTAAATAAAACAGGGAGTTAAAGAGACATGTTGCTCAATATAGCAAAACAATGAAACAACTTAATTAGGTGATAATGCTTCTGGCACTGGAGTATACACAGCAATAAACTTTTTGCAGTTGATTAAATGCTGGAGTGAAGCAGAGCGTGAAATCTGTCTCAGAGGAAGGAGCTGCCTCCGGATCTTCCTGTTACCTGTGGATCTCCCCACTCCCCACTTGATAGCAACAGATCTTGCTATCAATTCTCTTGTGACTCTCAGCAGTGGGTGTTGGCAGTGCAGCCTTTGGAGGATCTGAGAGATCAGCATTGACTTTGCTTCTGTTCATTTTTTCCATCACTGTATGTCCCTGTGAGCAGTGTCTGAAGTGACTCTTCACCCACTGGTTACTTACCTTCTGCTTTCATATATAACAGAGTAAAGGTATTGTAACACAGCTGAGGAGATACAGGCACTCAAAAGAACATATGTGCTCAGCAATAGGTTTATAAATTTAAATACTCTGAACAAATAATTTGGTAACTTGGCTTCCTTTGCTTTTACAATTAGGATACAAATGCAAAATACCTTCCCATTGTTCCCAGAAGGAGAAAAGTAACTGAATATTTTTTGGGAACTGAAAGCAGTTTTACATCCAGCTAATTGTTCTGCTATTTCTAAGGCATTAAAGCATATCTTCCTGTACATTATCTGCATTATTGTCAGGTCTATAGGTGCTTATCAACAATTCTGGTGGTCACTATAATTGATAACTATATAAGGGTGTGTTGGGTCATCTGTTTTTTCCTCCATGAAAATACCAAGTTATTCTTCATAAGGTAAGCTATAGCAGACAAAGCCATCATTTCAATTTCTTTTGGTAAAGGAGGGTTTGGAATGACTATTGGACAGCATGCAATTTTTCCCCCCAACTTTAGTGTCTTTTTGTAGATGCATTCTTGTTGGTTGTGGGTATACTGTTATAGCATAGAAACATTTTGTAGTGTAGATCATGGTGGAAGAAATAATCTCATAAATTTAGAAATAATAATTTCTTAATTATGTCCATTTTAATTTTATAAATGGACTAAAGCTTCTGTTTGAACTCCTGAAGCTCATAGCTGCATTTCCCCAGAATTCTGCTACTTTGTGTAAAAGTACTTTGCAGACAACCTAACTTTCAAGGAATGTCCTTGGTTCGGCCATTACATAATTCAGTACTTCTGAATACTTCTGGGATGCTCTGAAGTTACATTTTTATATTTAAAAGTCTAATTGCTAAGTTCCTAGGTGTGCTTTTTAAATGCAAATGTAGCACATCTACCACCTCCATCCTTCTTCTGCTCCCATGATCATCAAATCAAGCGCCCCTCTGTCAGTCTAGGCTTCCTTCAGATATGTAACCTGAACTGAAATCTTAATGGCTCTTCCAACAATTAAATCTCTGACAAAAGCTGGTATTTCTTCTCCACAGAATGGCATGTTCAACAAAATGGCTTTCCTGGGGCCAAATCTCCATCTTTAAACAAAAACAGTTCTGGTTCTCTGGAGACATTATATTTATTGAATGTAAATGTCATAATAGCTTGACAGGTGTTGAAGCTTGTCTGAATTTTGTGATCTGAAGCTGTAGTATCCTACTGCCTGCCCCACAATTAATCTTATTGTCTTTGTAGAATTCCAGGGTCTATCTGCCCAGATAAAAAGGGGCAAAGTGACCTGTCAGTTAAGCTTAGAAAAGTGCTAAATCCTGAAAGAGCACTTAAATCCAGCACTTAAAAGGACCTCCTGTACTGAATTGCCTTTCCTACGTTTCAACACTTTCCCTAGATAAGATGATGGAGAAAGGGTAAAGGAAAATCAAAAAACAAACTTAATAACACCTTCCCTTCCAAACACCATGATTTATAACAAGATTGTGAGCACATTCTGAAGCTATTTAATCTTGAATTACAGCATACCTTTACAAGTGGCTGCTAAACTAGTTGATGACAGTACTACTTGTGCTACTCTCATACTATTCCTTGTGCTGCCACTAAAATTTAAAATGCAGTACATACAAAATAGATCTATAAATTTATATTGTAACTATCCCAACAAATGCAAACTCCTTCTTAGTAACCATAAAATTACTTTCTGTTGTCTATCACCCAGTGAATTATAGTTTCATCACTTAGAACAGCCAGCAAAACTGAATAACACTGCCTGTCTACCCACTATTTCACTCTTATATTCAGTGCAAGTGCTGCAGCTTGTGGAGAAAAAGGATAAACAACAAAAAATTAAAGCTGAATATATATGTTGTGGTAAATAAGGGTCATGTTATCAGCTCTGCACTGGATATCATTTTTGAAAGTCAGTCTCCACCTCTTTAGCTTTTAGTCAGAGCAACAAATAAATCAACATAATTTTGGTCCCTAGATGTGCCAATCAGGTTCTTATGTTTATGGAGCATTCCACTGTCAAATTACTTGCATTAAGCTTGGCAAAAGAATAACATGCAAAGTCCATAGTTTTTAATAGGGTACAAATTGATATAACAGTTTATTTGACAGAGTACTGGGAACAGTAAACACAGGGTAGTGAGGCACTGGAATGGGTTGCCCAAGGAAGTTGTGAATGCTCCATTGCTGGTGGTGTTCAAGGCAAGGCTGGACAGAGCCTTGGGGGGCATGGTTTAGTGGGAGGTGTCCGTGCCCCTGGCAGGGGGTTGGAACTAGATGATCTTAAGGTCCTTTCCAACCCTAACTATTCTATGATTCTATGATTGTTAGTAAAACTGTCACCAGGTGGTGGCTGGGTGCTGGCATGACTCCTTGCGAACATCAAAACCATGTGTACAGAAGACGCATGGAAAACCCACTTTCCCTACCCTGGACTAGTATTTTAACAATGATCCATCTGATGTGCTGATCAATGAAGAGACAGAACACTGCTTATAAGGTTCGAGTAACCCACCATAACTCTAGGGATCTGATCACTGAAAATTCGGAGGAAGCTATGGTTGAAATTTACAGGTATTTGGCAACTTGGTGTATGTTTGAAATAATCATTGACTGCTCATGTGTATTACAGGAGCATAAAAAGCTGAATTCATTAGCTGAATTATTTTTCACTAATTATTTGCTCAGTCTGGTTAGCAGCACAAGTGCTACATGTGCACCTAGGATCTGAATTTGTACAGAGGAACAGCTTTTGAGGAGCATTTCAGTGGAACTCTTTTTTACATTCTGCCTTTACATAGCTTTGTGTTAAGAGAAAAATTAAAATGTACTGTCATTTGGCTCTTGGAGAATGGAGTCCAAACGTATATTTTATCTAGCTTCTATTCCCCAGAGCATCTGTTGTGATCTTGTTTTATTCAAAAATGTGATAAGAAACATTTCAAGCTGTATTTCACAATTTATCTAGAGCTTATTCGTTCAAAGTGTGATAAGAACTTTTTTTTTTCTTTTCCAAGTGTCTAAATAAAGCTTGGCATCAGGCAGAAATCTAGGTCTTTTAACATTAACATTAGAAAATTATGAATTGTCTGCCACATAACTTTGATGATAATGGTCTTATAAAGGAATAAACAGGAAGGTCAAGCTGCCAGTGCCTCATATACAAAGAAGAACTGGAACATGCCTTCTGAATAGAACTAAGAGTAATGTTAACTGATCTGCTACAAAGAACCAGGAATAACTTAGCATTTTAACCAAGCAATTGAAAGAGCAGATGAATACTTTTGCTTCACAATAGAGGGCTTAGACATTTGTGCAGTGAACTTCCATAAACCATACTTCTTTTTGTTTTAATATTCATGTTTATTATCCAAATAGCCTTTTTTTTTGATAAATTAGCAAAGCTTACTAAAAAAGCTTGAGACAAGCTCAAAGGATGGAAAAAATTATCTCTGACATTAAGATAAAATGCACATTACCATCCCTATTTCGATTGTTTGCTCTAATGTGGAAGTCTTGGATTTGCTGCACAGCATCTGACTTGTCCTTTTAAGACTCTGCATATCTCTGCCTTATTATGGTCATTTCCTCTTCATTTTTTCTGACTTCATTAACCCAGGTCTCCCTGCCCACTTTCTCTTTTTTACATCTTTCCATTATCCTTACCCCAGCTCTCTCCTTCACGTACCCTGTTAGAGTAGATGGGAATCTTTCTTTCTTAAATTTTCTCTCATTCGGAGATCCTTAGGGCTTTTTTTTTAGAAAGATTTTTTAAAAAAGCAAAATAAAAGGGGCAAAAAAAAGTAATTAGAAAAGCTACCTGGTATATTCACTAAGCTCTTGACAGCTGGCACATCTCTGCAACCTCTTATATGAGGCTTTTGTTTCTTTATCTAAGCGCCTTGCAAATAAGGCTTCCCTTCATAGCCCTCAGTCAAGGTACTTTGGCATGGAAGTTGTGTGGAACAGGAAACTGGGATTTGTATAAATGATATGTGTTATACCTCCAACCAAATTGGAGCATTAACATATAATTAATTCTAAACTTGAATAGATATAGTATTACTGCAGCATTTTATACAGTATTTTATAAAAAAGTACACCCTGAAATACTTCTTTTATTATTAAATACAGCTGCAAAATTGAACAGACTGTAAAAAAACTATGAAACAAACAAGTAAAAGCAAGACCCTTTTGTTTTCTATGTCTATTCCAGTACAGCCAGAATACTCAGAACTAGATTGAGAGCTCCACTGAAGAAGCTGAGGAACTGCATTTGAGAGGGTAGCAGTGGCCATTTTATATAGCAACTATGGTTACTTCTTTAAGGTTTTATTCTTTCTCTCCTCACCACCCCCCCTTTTTTTTATTTAATCAGACCAGCATAACTGTGTACCACTGACTGTTCTGCCTCTTCTTCTTAAGTCTTAGTTTTTACCTTGCAAAATTAAAAGAACTGCAGTATCTGGTATTTTCTTAACACTAATATGCTGACACTGCTTTACATGACTGCAAGTAAACACCAAGCTTCCTCAGGTTGAGGTAAACAGTCATCTTCTGATAGGGTATTTCAGTAATGGACAGGAGTGAAATATTCTTTTAAACAGACTTATCTGCAGCTTTATTTACAGATTATTCTCACTTTGCAGATGGATGGCAGCTTTTCAGAGTTAATCAATTTGCCTAGAGGTTTTAAAAAGATCATAGTCATAATAACACAACTGAAACTGTTTAAATCCTTTTTCTTCCTTCAAAATGCTGCTTTTTGTGGGAAAACAAAGAAAGCATCATGATGTATAAAATACATCAGATGCATACTAGAGTGAACTGATTCCACTTGTTGACAGGTATTTGAAGGAATTTAAATAACACCAAAACAGATAACTAGACAACTCTATTTAACTACAACTGGACCCAGAAATGTATCAAATCCCCATAATTTGTTGTACCTTTATTTATCTAGACTTGTTGAAAATTTCACAGATTAACAAGGTACTTATGGGGGTGAAATACTAATTCAAATGGTTCAAGGGCTGTCACCATAATTGTAAGTATCCAAATTGAAAGGTTAAGTTCCTTTCCAATATATTCTCAACAAATTATTTTCCTGTAACTAATAATGTTAACTTGCTTTTTTGGCTGTTTATGAATTTTTTCACTCTCACAGTGTGAATGAATATTGCACTTAATAACAGTAACCAAACATTGAAAGGAATTAACACTTTAAATAGCAGCCATGGAAGTGGGTGTTGGTGTTGTGTGTAGGTAGGGTTATTCACACTCTCATATTTTAAGTTAGCATACTTCGGCTTATGACGAAGATTTCTAAACTAAGATGAAGGTTATTCCAAAATTGTACTCAGCTTTTGCAGAAAATTTAAGAACTATGCCTGCATTATCTTCTAAGTATTTAAACTTAAACAAGGAGCAGTTGCTTTCTCTAGACATAAAAGAGCTGAAGACATACATTATATATGGGAAAACAGAAGAGCTTTTTCGATGTCTTCGTGTAGGCCTATTTAGGTGTATTTTTTTGTCATTATTTATCAGTTCTTTTGAATGATGAGTTGGGCCACTATTTTAAGCTAATAAATACAAATATTTTGAGTATTTTTTGGGATATCTTCCGTTTGTTTTATCTCTGGTTTCTGAATCATCTATTCTACAAAATTGCATTTTAGATAGGATGAACATTACTGCACAGCATTACAGCTGTATCTTTATTAATAAAAAACCCTTGCATGGCACAACCCATATTTATACAGCAGATTTCTTTTTCAGTTTACTGCTATACATGTCACCAAGTGGCTGAAGCATGAAAATAATGCTGTTCTTTGTTTATATATTGCATCACATGAGATGTCATAAGAATACATAGAACTATGTCTTGTGCAAAAAAAGACAGAGCTCAGTTGTATTATACTGTCTACCGCATTCAAAATTAACATAGACGTTTACAACATTTAGTACTCTAAGACTACGTAAAGACCTGGCATAAACCCAAAGTTTGCAAGTAATGCAGAAACTTTAACTTAGACTGTTATCAGGATGGAGCTGAAAGGTGAATTTTGTAAGCGTTTAGGTATGTGAGAAGAATTTACGGTACTGTATAAGTGCACATTCTGTTGTGTATCTTGATTCATCTTTCCCAATCTGCCTTACCTTCCTGTTTGCCTCATCCACCAGTTATGTTTTGTCTACTTATAGCTTTTTGAGGGAATGACTGATATTTTAACCTATTTCTGCACAGCAGCAGTACCAACTGGGCTCAACCTAGCTTTGACCTTTATAAATGAATATAAGATTAAAAGCAAACATGAACATTTAGATGAAAGAAGAACATTCAACAGTGTCACTGAATATGGATGGCAAAAAGCAGCACCCTTTTTCCACCTTTCCTGTTTCCCAGTTGAAAAGAAAAACAAAATTAAAGCTCTGCTTTATGGTGCATGCAAATCTCTGAATAAATACAGATTGCTAAACTGGATGTCGTGCATGTGTCAATAGTGCAACATATCATAGATACAGGTAATATCCTTAAGGAACAGACACGGTGTTTAATGTGTCTGATAGATGCCCTTTTATACTACAACAATATTGAGGACTCCATGACAAACACCTGACAGCTTAAACAAATTTCAGGATTGCACAATAAAAATGAAAAATCTTAAAGCATTCATACACTTTACAGTGGAGTGTCAAAGGTCTTTTGTAAGTCATTGTATCTCAGTAAAACAGGAAGTTTTAATCAGGAACTGCATCAAATAATTTGTCAATTGCGTGATTTAATTTTTGTGGTGCAGCTTTTCTTTAAGCTTGTTTTTCTGGAACTATGTCAATACCCTTAAAGTTCCTACAGTACAACATGCCAGTAGCTGCTGTTTTGGCACAATTTCTGATACGTTGATGCTTATCAATCTAATCATGTAAGGCTCAAAGGAAAACCACTGAAAGATCATAGCATCATATTTCACAGTGGAGTGGCTGTCATCACAATATCTCATGCATGTATGCAAAGGTCATACTGTAAATCTGTTTCAATAGGGCCAAACTCTTATTGCCCCAGAACACAGAAGGAGAAGCCTGTACATAAGGGAATCGTTGATGTTACAACATTAAAGAAGTTACTGCCAACACATAGCATCCCACAGACATTGCTGCCTTTACTACATATTTGTAGCATTAACTTTTTTTTTTATGACTTCTTTCACATCCACAAAAGCTTTTATTATGTGAAACAGGAGTCTATGGATTACAGGTGTTTGCCACTGAAGACAAAAGTTTCCTAAAACTGAGAAGTAGGACACTAAGATAAGGTTGGGTTTTTTTAACCTGCATAAGCTTTACCCTATTCTGTTTTCACAACAGCTTACCTCCTTGCCTCTACATTAGCTTTGGCTATTGAAGTGAGCTATATGAGCTCCACATCACTGAAACTTCAAAAGATAATTTTACAGAGTCCAGACCAGATGCTACCAGAGATCATCTTGCTGTTTCTCACATTGTGTTCTAGTTGGCCCATGTGACTGCTGGTACATGGGTACACTGTGATTCACAAGATGTTTTTCAGTAAGGCATTTGAATCATAGTCCCTGATTTTGTTGCATATCTATAGTGTTTTTTTTCTTTTTTCCCACTGGTCAAACTTAAAAAAGGTTGTGAGACCTTTGACTTATATGTTTCGATAATGGCTGTTGAAATCAATTCTAGCATTAAAGTCTCTAAGAATGAACAATGCATTGAGTGAAAAATTGATGAAATGGTCAAAGAACAGTCCTTTGTAGCCTCGTTTGCTTTTTCAATTAGTACAGATGTCACAGCTGGTCTAGGTGGCTCTCCAACTTTCACAAAAAATGCCCTTGAATCTTTGTCTTTTTGTGAGCCTTTTTCTTCAACGCAAGATGATTTTGCATTGAAGTTAACACTTCTGTATTTTTTTATACTTAATTTTTGCAAGAAAGCAAACAGTCACATACATGAATTGTGCATTTGACTGATAAGACACTCAGGAAAAAGAATACTGCTAGGTGAACCACTGTGCTTTTGAGGAACTTGATTTCTGTATTCTGACGTATTTCAGAGGTATTTGTTTCCCTGCTTTTAGAATGATGGGTGAGTTCATGCGTATGTTCGGCACCAGACAGCTGACAGGGAGATGATGCATGACTGCAGCTACTTCAGATTGCTTTTGACAAGAATTTCTGGGTCTACAGGTGAAGAACTGATGGGAACATGCATGAATTCATTTAGGGGAGCTCCAGTAAGTCATGTGATTAAGGCACTTAAATGGGATTTAGATGATCTGAGTGCAATTCCAATCCCAATTCTGCTGCAAACTTACTATCTGATGTTGAGAAAGTCATTCTAAGAAAGATTTTTCATGAGCTTTTAACACTGGCCTTATTCTGCTCCCATTGACTTCTACATAAAAAGAGCTCCCAGTGTATGCCATGGCATGGCATATCATGGCAATATTGGTTACCTGTTACTTGTCTTTTAGAAACTACAGGTAAGGTAGATAAATGCCTAATTTCACTGCTTTAAATAAAAATGTTATGGATTAAATTATTTTCAGTGCGCAAATATGTGGGAGAAACAGGTAGAAGACTGTAACATTAACTGTGCTTTATCTTCTTTTCCTACTCTGATTGCCATGTAACACTCATAAATGCAAACACTGAGATTGTTTCTGTATTTTAGCTATGCAAACAATTTAGTTATAATGGCAGGATTGTTTTTTAGTGCTTTAATGTTTTATTAATTTAATTTTCCACAGTAGAATTCTTTTTTTCATTTTGCCTTATAGCCTATATTTCCCTTGGTATTTGTAATTATAATATTTGTTTGTGATTATACTGCAATATACTGTAATTCTCAACCAGCTGACAATGAACTAGAATTTGTATCTGGCATCTTATTAAAAATAAAAATAAATAATGACATTAAGATCGTTTAATGTATTTTTGCAAATTCAGAAATAAATTCCTTGATTGAATTTAATTCATTTAAAACTGTATGTTTTATCAGATGTGAAAAGCACATGAGTTAAAGTTGGGTCCCTTGTTGAGTGGCTATAACTACCAGCTAAGCTTCTGCAAGTTGTACCAACCTGTGCATGGACTGAATTTCTCTCATGATATTTAGAACAGTACAGAACTACAAAATTAATTAAATGGATGGCCTTTTGAAGTTAACGACCTGCTTACAAGTGAAAACATTGCCAAAGAAACTGGGGATATCCCCCCCAGAACAATCAGATAATTCTGCCATTTAAACAAGAATAAATCAAACACTTTGGAACATCAGCTAGTAATCATTTAGTGTCCTAAATGATGAGGCTTATTTTGTAATAGCATTATTTTGCATTGCATAAGATAAAAATTGCATTAATCTGAATTCCTCCACTAGCCTCTAAAAAAAAATCAGTTGACTAACGTTCCTCTTCAGCAGCAGCAGGTTGTTTGGCCCATCTACATTATCACTTGCTCCTCCAGGTAACCCAATATCAGGTAATTTTTTTCTGCAAAGGTAGCAGTAAGAGGTAACATTGTAGATAAACCTTAATATCTGTGCCTGGGAATAAAGCAAACTGGGCTTTGAAGTGATATAATTTGAATTAATAACTGAGACTGTCTTTGACCATGGATTTTCTCTGGGTGATTGTTGTTCTTCCCATTTTAGGGAGAGAGTGTAGAAAATAACTTCCCCAAGGCACAAACATTTTATTCCACTTTGGATAAAATGTGTCCAGAATGACTGTAATGCATTTCACATTTACTAGCAATGAATCCTGACCTTTATTTTTCAGGTGTCCTCTGGGAAAGGAACTCATCCTGGGACATGAGACACATAAGATATGGTTAGACTGAAAGGTCTAATTCTTTATATTTGGGGAAGAAGTATTACAATTAGAAAAAAAGTGCTGTTACAGGAAGATATTTTTTTTCTAAGTCCTGAGCCCTGAGGACTCCTATGTTATCATCATTTTTTTATAGGAAGCTACAGCTAGTAATGAGTAGATTAATTTGTTCCAAGGCTGAAACAGGACTGATTTTTTTGAAGATCCCACTACAACAACAGTCTTCTTTTCCAGTCAGCTCTCAGATGGGTCAAACAGCACAGCTCTCTTGTGATATGAAAACCTGGGGGCTAAGATTTGGGAGGATAGATCATTACTGGTGAGGATGAGCAGAAGGTTATGAACAGTGAAAATCTGAACTAGAATACTTAGTTCTGGTGCAAGGGCTTGTGTTTGATATGTATTTTGTAAGGAAAAGCTATTGAATGAGATTGTACATGGTGCTATGACTAATAACCAGTCAAAGCTACCCATAATTTGAGAAAGGAATAATGCACTGTTTCTGCTGTTAGGACTAACGTGATTATTGAGTGTTATAGGGAAGATTTCATCAACTATGCAGGAAAACTTCTGATTTTACTGAAGATAGTATACTAAAGTCATGTCTTACAAACATTTCATGAAGGAGGCTGCTTTCTGTCGCAGTTCATACCTGAGCTTTACCATTCACTCTGCAAACCTGGACATAGAGCTTAGCAGTTGACATACAGACAAGTTTGTAACTCTTCCCTCCCTCCCTGGGCATTACTGAAGTCCTTTACTGGTATTCTCTGATATTCTTGTTGTTGGCAATTTTCAGAGCAGCATAGGTTGATTTTTAGACTACTATAACGAATTAGAGGTGACTTGTTCTATAGTACAGTGTCATCAGCAACCTCTGCCACATTGCAACCCACTTCAAATTATTAAAAAAATATATTAAACAACTTGATCCTAGTACTGACCCATGAGACACTCGATTATTAATATCTCTCTTCTTTGAGGTTATAACTATTTATTTCCTATCATTTAATCACTTTTTAATCCATGACAAGCCTTTGCCCCTTACTTCATTGTTATTTATTATCTTTAATATTCTTTTATGAGGGACCTTTTCTAAAGCTTCTTGAAATCCAAGTAAGTTATGTCCACTGGGTCACTTTCATCTACTGTCTTATTAATATTTTCAGAACCTTCTAACACATTAGAGAGGCACAATTTTTTTCCACAGAAAGCTTGTTGGTTTCTCCCTTGCCATATATATTATGACTACTGAAGTGTTGCACTATTTTTTGTCTTTTTAATTTTGAGTCGCCATAACAAACTGTAATTCTCAAGGCATCCCCTAAATTCTTTAAAAAAAAGAAAAAGAAAAAATAAACAAAAAGAATCATGCTAACAACTTCTCAGTTCTCAGGAATGCTGTGACTGGCAATGGTATAGTGTGATTTGTTGCTAAGCTACTCATTCAGTCAAATAATTTGAAGGATGGCTTCAGAACTTTCTGTGAAGAAGATTAAGTTCCAAAAATACATTTTTCCATAGAAGAAGGAAAAGGACCTGTATCACCTTCCATTTTCAGTAGTGTTGAAGTGTAAGGATCTTCTTAGCTAATTTAGCGAATTCTTGCAGTTATTATCCTCATTTCCTTAGTAATAAATGCCAAGAAATTAAAATTTCATATACATTTCTTATTTCTAATAGATAAAAATAGATGAAAATGGTGATTCTGAAAATGTTGCTCTTTAAAAATGAGGTCATAGGACTCAAGGAACCTTCTTTACCTGCCATAGTTTCAGTACTTTAACCCTTCCAAAGATACCACTGTGTGCTAAGGCTCTGTTTCCTATGAGACAAGTAGAGCAAAATTGCTCTAATAGGTCATCCTAGCTTTTCCCTTTGTAGGATCTTGGGTAAGAAAATACTGATCAAAGAGAGAAAGAAACAGAAGAGCTTATGATGGTTTGTTCACCTCAGGGAAGATTGATGCTAGGTCCAGAGCGTCAATTAGGACTGAGCAGCAATACCCAAAAGTATATTCGCAGGTAGGTGAAATGAAAAACTGATGGGTAGGGATGTAATGATTCCAAAAAGATGCTCTGTCTCTCCAGAGGGGGAACATGGAAAATGCAGAGTCCTTCCTCTCTCCTTATTCCTGAACGTAGGGATCAGGGAGTGAGTTTGGGACATAGAATTAAGGACAGTGGGTGGGCAGCAGAAGTAGGAAAAAAATGTCCTCTCTTTAGAAGATGAGAAGGACCTTGGTGTCCTTCCAGGCAGCGGCAGGTATTCTCAGTCTGCCAAAGAATCATGGACAAGTAGACAAGGCACTAAGTTCAAGGAGAGCTAGGTCTCAAGCCACACTTAGAGTGAGGCCAGAGCAAGATGCAGTAGCTACCTGGGGCAAAAAGCCAAAGTTTGTCCAGCAATTGGTACAGCTTCTCCAGCCACTATTGAACTGAGTGTTAGAGACTGAGCTAAAATATAAAAACTGTATAGAATGTATGGCTGATATTTGGGATCTGGGGTTTCTTCTCAGCGATACTCTGTTGATAGCATTACTGCAACAGACGATGGAATTGGAGTTCTGACTAGGCTGCCCAAATTTGACGATGATGATGGTTTTGGTCAGGCTGGAATTTCTGGTCCTGGAATTATCAGACTTGCCAGGTTCAAATCTGATAGGGCTCTCAGGCACTGGGAAACAAACAGACCTGAAGGACTTACACTGTGCCCATCAATTCCAAGAAGTTAGGTATAAGGAACAACTATGGTGTCACTGCAGCAAATGTTGAGTATCCCCAGTGAATCCAGGCCATGGAGTACTACCCTTGTAATTAAGATCTGGACACTTAGATGGTGTTGCAGCAGTATCCTGGTCAGTATAAATGGCAAATTTTAAGAGAGAATTTTTTTTTCCTCAAAAAATGCAGGAGGAGTAACAACAGAAAAAAGATAATTTTCTATTTGACAGGTAGGAATCTGTGACTTTCCTTAGGTTTTGTGTTGTTCGGTTTTTTATCCAGGTTATAAAGTTACCTGGTCATTGTTGTTATTTTTTGGAAATGGTAGATTGGCATGCTCTATTAAGGTTATGTTCTTAATTTCATTTACCATTGGGCTTAATACAGTCTGCTTCCAGGGCTTCTATTCCTTTGTCAAATCAACATGGATGGACTTCTTCATAGCTTGCACAGCATTTGAATAAACATTCACACATCTATCCCCCAGCTGGGACTGTGTTGCAGGAAGCAGAGTCAGTCATATGGCACATTATTTGAGTGACTGCCTCTTATCTGAAAGTGTTTGAGGTCAAGGTAAATTATTGCATTTTGGATACTAATTGAGTGCAATTCCTAAATCGCACAGTTTTCCCAAAAGCTGTGGAACTAATAAAAAGATAGCTAAAGCTATATACTCAATTCACCTTGCTAGCAGCATGGTCTTGTGCCACCTGAACAATATCAAATCGCTGAAGTCTAAGAAGGTTCAAACGGTGATGGAGAACAGTATTCATGGATCCCTAAAAAAATGAAAATTACAATAGTAGGCTGGGTTTGTTGTCAGTGGAGCAAGTCAGGTTCTGCAAACTAGTTTTTAAAATCAGTCAGATTTTCTTTTTTTATTCAGAATCGTCAGAATCATTCATTAAAGGTGACAGTAAAGTAGAAGTTTCCACTGAAACTAAAGTCTTCTGGAATTTCCCTTTCTTTTGGCTGACTTTCAGCATGTTCTGTTTTTTTTTTCATTGCAGGCTGTTCTTATCATCTTTGCTGTTTTTATTACCTAATAAATCTCTAACTTAATTATAGTTAATATAGTGTTACCAAATATTCAGAAATCATGAGTAAGACTTCAGAATTCATAGGTTTTTGTAATAACCTGTTTGGGGTTCTCCTTGTTTGACTTCTATGTTTCAAACCTTTAGGAAATGCTCTAATTTTTTTCTGCTTCAATATCACAACTGGAAGCAAGGTATTTTTTTTGAAAGTTAGTAGCCTCCTAATTAGTATAAATCTAGGAGTTAGGTCTTTTAGAGAAACATCAAATATCAGAAAGCTAATAATTAAATTGCAAAAGTTGGCAATATTGCTATCCAAAAATGAATTAAGATTCCTTATTTCACCAGAACAATAGTCATTTGTCTCCAATTTATCAGTAGCCTTTTAACTTTTACAGTTATGTCAGAGGTGTGGAAACGTTTATTTTTATTTCTTACCTACAATTTACTTGTCTCTCTCTTAATGATGTTGTCTGGGTCTTCAGGCAAATTATTACACATCAATTTGTCATTAAGTCACAGTTTTGAAATAGATCTCTTTATCCTGTGTATCCACTGATAATTAAATGGGTATGCTAAAGTCCTTCCTTTACAAACAAGAAGTTTTTCCTTCTCTTTCTTCATCTTTTCTTTGATTTTAATCTTTCTCTTTTCTTTTCTTTTCTTTTCTTTTCTTTTCTTTTCTTTTCTTTTCTTTTCTTTTCCTTTCTTCTCCTTTCTTTTCTGTTCTGTTCTTTTTTATTCTGCTGTGGGGTTTTTTTCCTGTTATTCATTCACTTTTCACAGTCTTTAATGTCCTCCTGCCTTGAGAACAGAAAAAAAACAAACAGTAAAATATGTTTAAATGCTAGCTGAACTGTTAAGGAAGTTGTTGACACATGTCAACATTGCACTTTATTTACATGTTCAGGGCAAATTAGTACTCTGCTATGCTGGTTCATACAGGCTATATGAAAATATTTGTTTGGTTTGGTTTTTTTCCCCACATTGGTGCCTGTCGAAACATAAGGAAAAACTTATACCAACAGTTTAAAACACACTCCTTTGTAATTTCTTCTGCATACTACTGATGTGTGCCTCAGCAGAGCATTACCACTGTTGGTTAAGTATCCGAGTGTACCTGGAAAGATTAAAGATTATCTGTTTTGTAAGAGATTAAATGCAGCCCCTCTATGCAGAGCTGGTGTTATTTGTCTTAGCCACGCAGATAAAACGGAGTTTGGCTCTGTCAGAAATGAAGAGCTGAACCTGCCCTTGTCTAGCTCAGGGAAACAAAGAGGGATGGAGGAGAATGAAGAAAGAACAGAGGTAGGGTGGAAAGCCACAAAGGAGGAAAAGCATGAGAAACTAAGCCCTGAAATAAAACTGCTGCCACTGGGAGGACAGTAGAAATAACAGGCTGAGGTAGTGCCTGTGGAAAC
Source organism: Ara ararauna (assembly GCA_028858755.1). Taxonomy (NCBI): domain Eukaryota; kingdom Metazoa; phylum Chordata; class Aves; order Psittaciformes; family Psittacidae; genus Ara; species Ara ararauna. The sequence continues at coordinate 91,696,355 of CM054378.1, forward strand.
ACCTAGACCAACCAGCCTGGCAGCTGCTAGCAGCTACCCTGCTTTCCCTCCACCCTGTACTCACCTTGACTTTAAATTTTAAGATTATATTCAACGTCATTATAAATGCCCCGCCATTTAAAAATGCCAATTTGTGCCTTGATTTTACCGTTACATATTAATGAAAATATCTTGCATGCTGCATATAGATTGGGACTGACTTCCAGAGGGCTTTTTTCTTCCTCTGAGTGTTCTGTATACATCCCTCTAGAAGACTACTGAGGTGCATAAGTACCCGTTGCTATCCATTTAAGAAGGAAAATCTACTTAGGTACTGGATATTAGAAGACCAGATTATTACTTCTTAATTTAAATTATGTATGTATTTATAACGCATTAGATTAATTACATTCTTAGTTTTATTGCATACTAAAAGGACCGTCATTCACTATAGCCACCAACGCTTCAAACACAAGACTGGGAATCTGCTTTTGACACATCTCTGATCTTTGGTAAATCCTAGGAAGTCTCTGCTACATATTTTTAGCTCATATTGAAAAGCACATTGAAAGTAGTTTCACTACAGGCCAATATGAAACACTAATTAAGAATAAAAATAAAAAAGAAAGAAAAAATCCTCTTTGAAGTAGTAAAGTAAATATGGCCTCTGGATTTTCAAATATTTTCTCTCTGATATATTGAAACAGTTCACTGCTTCTGTGTTTTGATGATGACTTTTGGTGGATCAGCTGTATGCTAGATCATGCGATATGTTCTGGGACTCATCTGTTTTACAAGATTATGCTTTTCTTTTTCATGTTCAGTAAGAGTAGCAAGCAACATACAGGAAAAGTAATAGCAAAAAGCAGAGCACAGGCTCACTGGTTCTTCTCATGTCTTCCCAGTCATGGGTTTATTATTTCTTCCCCTCCCCTGCAGGCCTCCACATGTTCAGATCACATATTCTTAAATGAAGGTATCTAAAAACACGTTTACATTTTATATGCTTTATATAATACTATAAATATTATATTCATTATGACATTCTTGGGTTTATACTTTTATGTATTTATTATATATATATTTGAGAAATGTCTTTGCATACTAGAAAAATAACAGCCTCTCCCCACAACTTGCCCATTGCCATTTCTGTTCCTTCACATTTTTTCAGTAAATTTTATGGTATCATGTAATCCTTTTTCATCCGAAGCGTTGTGCAAGTGCATGCAGGATCATAACAATAAATGCCTGTCAGCACCATTTAAAAAGAAGATAAGCAAATCCACTATGGATAGTTTCCAGTAAAAAGTAAAAAAGGAAAGAAGTCTGGGAATATTAAGGTGAACAAAGTGGAAGTTCTGAGGTGAGATCTACGAGGAGAAAATTGGATCCTTCGTTTAGTAGACTAGTTAGGAAAAAAATTCTAAGTCATTTAAATATCACCTTCCTTCACAGGTTTTGGAAATCAACCATCCAGATGGATGAAAGCTCTGTAGATAGCTTGGCAAGTCAATGGAGATCAGGTCAACTGACTGACCTTGTTAATCTGTGGAGAGGATACAATTCAGGGTGTCCAGACTAGGCCTCCTGTCATCTGCCCCTCCAAGAAAGTAAAATGCATCTCAGATACTTGAACTGGCATAGGGGATATGTTTCCTTGGTAAACCAGTGTTAGAAAAACACAAAACATAAAGTGTCCTCACAAGGAGGTGGGTGCTGGAAGCAGGAATCTCAAAGTCTAGTTTGTGCTTCCTAGCCATCATTTAAAGATGGTGGTGGATCACCCACCGAGGGCCAAGGACCAGATACCAGAGGGAATGAAAGCTAATGGCAGCCCTCCTGCAAGTGAAAAAAAATTAATGAAAAATTTATGACCTGTAATGTAGAAACTGCTGCTGGATAGTCCCCAGATAAATTAAATTAATAAAGTTGCAGCCTAATTAAGCCATATCTTTCTGTTTTCTTGCATGGCTGGGGCAATGTTGCCAACTCAGCAGAAATGAGGAAACGAAGGATAGAGTTTGAAGGGCTGAGGTTTGAAAAGCAGAAAACAGAGTATATCAAAAAGAAACTCTAAATAAAGGAGCCACAGATAATGTGAGCAGACATTTTTTGGCTATGTTATAATGATTAATTTTAAGAACATTACAGTTTATGGAACTGTATTCAGAACTGTATTGAAAAAATATTTTTGCAGTGAAGAATGAAGAAGGAATTGGCGCTCTGAGACACTTTTTTTATGGAGTGAAATAGGTGAGTACATTTTGGAAGAAAGTGAATGATACCACAGAATTTTAGGTGCTGGACAACAAAGAAGGAAATTGCTTTTTTTTTTATGTTAAAAAAACCAAACTCGCAATATGTTTAGAATTTGTCCTTCAAATATAATCAAATCGTAAAAATAATACAGAAATAAAGCATGCAGGTTTATAGAATTTAGGAGTACAGAATTGGCTTTGGTGTTTTGATAGACTGTTTTACTGGAAGCTTCCAGAAGGTGTTAACTGGAAACATTTATCATACTGAAATTTCCTTTCTCTTAGAGTTTTCTACAGACTTTTTCAGTTATCCTGAATTTTGTACTATGTAAATATATTGTATTTTGTGTGATCCCTTCATTAAATTTCTCATTTATTTTCACATCTTCAATGTTAACTTTAAAAAATTACAAAAAATCCAATATTCAAAACCACTTAATTGAGATGGAAAATGTATTAGATTATTCAGAGAAAAAAAGAATTATTAATGCTAAATTATAATCTCTTGTTCATTAGCTAAAATGTGATATTTCTCACAAAAATAATTTCTATTTTTACATTTTAAAATTACTGGTGAGGACGGTTTATTTTCTTTAATACTATCCTTATGAAACAGAAAAGTATTTGTTTAAATGGGAAAGATGAACTTGCTTTCTAATGTAATTCTTGATCACAGAAAAATAATTGAGTTTGCAGACCTAGAATTCTTCTTTAGATTTTTGTATCTCTAATGAGGAGCTTTTCCTGAAAACAAGTAGCAACAAAATATGACCTACTTTGAGTGCCCTCCATGGACAATTATAAGGTTTTTAACCTTCTCCTGGATAGTTTAAAACTTTAGTCTTCTTATGTTTGAACCTAAAAATCTCTAATAAACACAGGGATGAAGATCTAACTAAGCTAAGGATAACTGCCATTAAGTGCAGTAATAAATCTAAAAGTAACATTTTCAGTCTTTCAAAAAGATGCAATAAATCTTACACAAGAAGTGGAGGTTTGAACACGATCTTCAGTCCTGTTGACTTCAGTAAGAGATCTCCTGCTAGAGAAGAGGTGGTGTGTAAGGTCTCGCCAAAGTACATCCATGGTAGCAGTCATGCTCATGTCCACAGGCATTGAAAAGTTAGAGTTGCAGCACAGTGCATCCTTCTTTGGACTTGACAGCAGCAGCTTATAGAACATTCAACTCATAAAACTCATGCTTTGTTTTCTTGTGTTTTTTTTTTCTTGTGGCTTTATGGAAATAAATTCAGCAGTTTACTCCCACTTGCACAATTATGTTTACACATTTCTGATACAATTCATGATGTGTTATTTTGTGATTTCCAAAGTTGATAATATTTGCCTTTTTAAATACTTAGTTCTTAGTGAGTTAAATAGTTTGGCTAACCAAGCAACATAGAGAGAGAATAAAAGTGTATGAACAATAACATGGAGTTACAACAAATTTTTTGAGTGCAGTGACATATTATCTGTTAGCAGTAAAACTACATATTATGTCTACATTCTATGTAATTAGTCTTTGAAGTGAAAAATTTGCAGATTGAACTTTCTCAAATTTTCTGACACAAATCACTGTACTAGATATTGATTTAAAATTAGAAGCAAAACTTGTGAGAAAAAAGAACATTTGTTACTTGTCTTGACAATGCACGGATAAATTCCTTACTTTTCTGAACTTCAGTTTTATTAAGTAACTTTCTATAAAGCAAGTTTCAGCAGATCAGCACAAAATTTTCTTAATTTCATTACAGACTGTAAATTAAAATTAATGAGGCTGACACCCACAATTAACAATGAAAAATGCAGATTGTTATAATTACTTAAGCAATAACATTGCTTTACATAGAAGACTTAAGGTGCTCCACAAATTATTTACAAGTGTTACATAAAACACAAAAAATGACAATTTCAATTTATTTTGTCAGTATAAAAAACAAAAATCCTTACTAAAACCTTTCTCAATTGGGAATCTCTTGCCATGCATAATTAAGCAAATTTGATTGCAATTAAGCCTGGCTTCTACAGTGGAGTTTTAATTAATGCAAATCTGGCATCTACATCTATAAGATTAATTTTCGTGAATTAAAAGAAAACAACAAAGCGTATTTGAAAGTGCAGTTGTATTGCTAAAAGGATGGAATGCAAAATCTGATTATTTTTCAGTCTTCCATGTGTATAGCTTTTGACTTGACTTATACTTTAAGGAGGAATATTTTGTTTGGATCTGTTGTTTTGTTTCTCAAGACATCATTAAGCAGGATCATAGCAATTACACTAAGCTTCCTTTAAAGAACATCCTAAAAATGTAATTATATACATTTAGAAGAAGAAATGAATTATAATATAGGCTAAGGACTGAGGGCACCATTACATTACACAATGCTTTTCTCAAGTCATCATTCTTGTCTCTCATTTGGAGCCTAGAATATCATGTGGTGTCTGTGGGACTGCTTGAGATATTTTCAGATATATTTTAGTGAGATGTCCTCTTAAAATGCCAAACATGGAATGACCGCTGAATGACTTATAGGACAGAAGAAATTTTATTTTTTATTTATTTAGTAGTGTGCTTTGTACTGTTTGGGTTGTTTTTTTTTTTTTTTTTAAGTGTTTTCTCTGTCTTAAATTGGTTTGTATCTTAGTATCTTAAAAAAAAATAAATTCTACACTGTGAATTCTGTTCCTTTGAAACTGTCCCATAAGAGTCACCTATTCTGTCATTCCTTCCACATAAAAAAAGAGTTCTGGTTTTAGAAACCACATGGATTGTCTGGCTCTTAAGTACAGTATGATGTAATTTTATTTTGTCATTTGTGCAATAAGACAATCATATGGAAATAGACAATCAGCAAAAGCAGCAGATATTGCACTAAAAACTATTCTTCTCACTGACATGCAAAAAGGTAAATAACTGCTTTTTTTCTTTGATTCAGTGTCTCCATACAGCTGTTAGAAGTCAGGTTATGTCAAGAAGGCATTGGCAGTTGGCAAAAATGCTCTGCCTGTTGTGAAAAGCTGAAATTCTTGCTTTCTTGAAATATATTCTGGTATTTTATTCTATCGTTAGCTGTAATTGCTGTATTTTTCTTTTGTCTTGCCTTTATAAAAAAATATTGTTTGTACATCAAAAAAGACATGAAATCCTGTTCAGTTAAGGGTGAGAAGGCTGAGCTAATCCCATGTTGGAGGGAATGTGGGTGCCAAGATACAAGTGCATCTGGGAGAAAATGAACCACCAAAACCCTTGCATGTAGACTGCTGGAGATGTGTGACCCTGATGTGAGAAGTGAAATTAGAAGCAGTGTAGCATTTTTCCCTATCTACTCCATCTGCTTTCTAATGCTTTTCTTCTTCTATTCAAAACCAGAAATCTCCCTTTCATTACATGAAATACCATCTGAACTGAAGATTTCCCAAAGATGCTATATCTGGGGAACTGCTCTTTTATAACTGTATCAGGGAGAGTACAAAAGCGCCTCCTCAAGGGGCTGTAAATGCTGCCACACTTGGTTCCCACAGTATAGCTGTTATTATGGCTCCCAAAGGTAGCTTCCAAAGCACCACACTGAGGGTGCTCGAAGGGCAATAGAAACAGCAGGAGGTGACTCCAGCTTTACAACCAAATGCACTGCTTTTGCAGCAGAGGATTTACTGACATAAAGTGCAGCATTCTTTTTATTTTGGTGTGGCTTTCAACATAGCCATATTCACTTTTTTTTATTAATTACTTTCATTTTCAGTCTATTAAATCATGGTATTTATTCTGGTTGAAGTTAAAGTTTAGTATTATGAAGTATTAATAGCAGACATAGACAGAAGATTTCCAGACTGATTTGTTAAATTATCAGCTCCAAAAAGCAAGGTAATGAGCTGAAGATTTACTGCAAGTCTCTAGTTATGGATCAACTTCTGCCTTTGAAGGTCTGGAAGAGCAGCAGTACAAGTGCTTTGTGACTTACATGATATCTTTTTCACTGAAATAGTCGTATCCATCACTGTTTCCCCTCTATAATTTAGACACAGTCGGCATTGGAAACATTTTATTTAAGCACCTGCATTGCTCCCCTAAGGTTTGTGTTTGCATGTTTTGGTTTGTTTTTCCTTTTTTTTCCCCATGTGTGTGCAAAAGAAAGATATTCAGTTATATTGTCTGTCTGTATCCAGTGTTTGATAATTTGGACAATTTTTCAAAACAGGCTACTTAACCTGTATTGAGACATACAAATATTTGAACATGTTTTGAAGATTGCTGAGTATTCGCAGCTCATTTTGTTTTCAACTTATGGAGACTCAAATTTTCTGAAAGACCAAGTTGCTTGAAAGTAGATAGATAAAGGCCAGTTTACATAATGGTAAGGGAGAGACTCAGGCATATGCTATATGATTCTCAACAGGGATACTGCTGTACTTTTAGTGCACAGCCTCCATCTGACTAAGAGCACCAGAGCTCTAAACTTCTGAAAGCATTAGATGCCTATAAATTATTTATTTAAGCACCCTATGAGTTCTAGAAAACCCTTAGCAAAGATCTTTTATAGGCTTTTTTCCCTTTTCCACATTTTTCCTTGTTTTACTCCTTTTCTGTTTTGGGTTTGGGTTTTGGTTTTTTTTTTTTTTTTTTTTTTGGGTGGGGGGAGGGGTTAATTTATCTTCTTTTTTCCTTTTTCTTCTTTTTTTTTTAATTCTCTCCTTATTGTTGTAAGATCTGATAAAAGCAGTCACTCCTCTTAGAAACTGAGAAATGGTGTTTGTTTCTCAGTTTGAGCATTTCAAACCTTTACCATTATCATTCATTCTTCAATGACACTTTCTAACCACCAGGGTAGGCGCTAGTTTAGCTAAAGGCTACCCCTGCCCCTTTGTTAAAGAAGTGAGAAGGCATCAAACGAGAGAATTAAAAGGAGAAAGGTAGAATAAGTTTGCTTCTATAGCACCATGCTTAAAACAGCCTTCTTCTATTTCAAATCAGTGAGCTTTGGGTGGATGTTTTTTTGTTTCCCATATTTTTTGTTTCCTAATGATTTTCTGCAGTGTTGTGGTTTAAGCCCACCTGGTAACTCAGAGCCACACAGCTGCTCACTCTCTCTCCCACTTCTTCACCCTTCCCCACAACAACTAAAAGCATCAGCGTGTTATCAGCATTGTTCCCAGGCTGAAAGCCAAAAACACAGCACTGCACCAGCTACTAAGGAGAAAAATGACTGCTACTGCTGAACCTAGGACAAGCAGTCTCAGACATGACATTTTTCCACAACAGTTGTGTAGGAAGCCAATTTGGTAGGCATCCTATGGACAAGTTAATGTGCATGCACACACACATATACTCTTGAAAACAGGCGCATCCAATGCAATGCAGAAGCAACTACTTTGGTTAAAATTGTGGTCAGAGAGAGGTGTTGTGGTTCCCCTTTCTTTCATACAATTAATCAAGCTTTTTCTAAAAGTTTTATAACATTGTGAGTAAAGAATGAATCAATACATCAAAACTCTCAAGATCAGAGAAAGATCATCAAAATTAATGAGAATAAGGAAAATTAAGAGATCATTAATAATAATTATATCAAAATGAGAACTAGGAAACCAGTCCAGGAAAATCTAGATACTCTTGTGCTAGCCATTAATCTGAAGACTATGATTAAAATATAAGAAGTGATTCCATCAACCTGTTGTGCAAACATGCTGAGAACATCCCTCTTCTGGCTTGAGTTTTAAAAAGAAGCCTAGGGCCATGAGGCACCCAAATCCTATTAACAAATCCTTGTCTTGATCTACACCTTTTCAACATCTGAAAAATAATAAAGGTACATTGAGCTGGTATTTCCTGTTTAATGTTCATTATGCATTGAAGAGGTATTGGGAAATAGTTTTTCTACTGCAGTTATGAAAGAATTATAAAGGTCTTTCCTGAATGAGTGAAATAAGTGCAGATTTTGTGAGTCTATGCCAAAATCTATTTAATTAAGTCATCATTTTTAGGAAAATAATGCACCACCGGTGCTTCAGGGAAAGTGCAAGTGAATTAACTCTATATGATTGAAGGAGCACTTTCTGAGGGTCTCATTTCATGGGACAATTCATGTCACTGTGACTGCTACTATATGCATCCTAGAGCTCAAAGTTCTTGTTGCACTTGTCAATTTTGTTTTGTGTTGGAAGTACCTTGTTTTATATAGGCACTGATCAGAGCAAGAGGAAAAGACCAGCTAGGTGGGTCAAAACTAGCAGAATTGCCCATGAGTAATGAAATGCAGTGAAGAAAATGGAAATGAAGGGACAAAGTGGATGGAAGAGTGTTCTGAGCAGGGTAGGATGGCTGGGGGGAAAGAAGGAAAAGGAAAAAAGTGTGTAAGAACAATTCAGGGCTTTCAGATGGAAAGTAGCAACTCCCAAGGCTGTGTTTCCATATGTTTGAGAGCTTTCCCACCTCAGTCTGGAAGTGAAATATTTTATGTGTTAAGAAGGCCACACTAAAATACTGTGTACTAAGAATAGAACTACAGTAGTTTTAGTTTGTGTAGATAAAATCACAATGCTTTTGCTAAAACCGTAGGAGGTATTCTGACTAAAAAAAAATGTTTTCAAATACTTTTTATACACTAGTAAATTGATTTCTGGAAAGAACATATTTTTTGCCCTTTTTCTCAATAGAGCTGGAGTTTTCTTATCTTCCAGACTATGTAGAGGGCAAATTTTTCCGGAGCTTGTGGGGGGAAAGAGGTGAAAAGCAATAATTTTAAAAAAGCAGAATAATAATAATTATGACCTGATCTCATCCCATTAAAAGCAGCTAGAGATAGATGAAAGAGTTGCTCTCTTTTGAGGGGTATTATTTGAGTTTCTGAGACATGCTTGTCTGGTTTGTGGTTGGTTGACTTGTTTGTTTACTGCTAATGGTAAAGTGGCAGATTGGTAGTTAGGATACGAAAGAGGAACTGAGAAGGGATTTGGAATGTGAGGAGGGGAGAAACATAAGAAAAGCTAGGTAGAAGAAATTAAGAGAAAGTGGTGTGTTGATAAGGATCTTCAAGGGACAGAAGAAATAAAGTTACTGGATATATGCACAGCTTGGTGGGATTTGTGGAATTAAGACAAATAGTAAAAACTCACTGCACACATAATCTGCTTTCTGGTATGTTAATGAAATAAAACAGCTGAATCCAACCTGATGAAGTTTAACCATGCCAAGTGCAAGGTCCTCCACCTAGGTCAGAGCAATCCCAGGCACAGCTACAGGTTGGGCAGAGAAGAGGTACAGAGCAGTCCTGCGGAGAAGGACTTCGGGGTTTTGGTTGATGAGAAAATGAACATGAGCAGGCAGTGTGCACTTACAGCCCAGAAAGCCAACCATATCCTGGGCTGCATCAAAAGGAGCGTGACCAGCAGGTTGAGGGAGGTGATCCTGCCCCTCTACTCTGCTCCTGTGAGATGCCACTTGGAGTATTGTGTGCAATTCTGGTGTCCTCAATGTAAAAAGGACATGAAACTGTTGGAACAAGTCCCGAGGAGGGCCACGAGGATGATCAGGGGTCTGGAGCACCTCCCTTATGAAGATATGCTGAGAAAGTTTGGGCTGTTGAGCCTGGAGAAGAGAAGGCTGCATGGAGACCTCATAGCAACCTTCCAATATCTGAAGGGGGTGCCTATAGAGATGTTGGGGAGGGACTCCTCATTAGGGACTGTAGTGATAGGACAAAGGGTAATGGGTTCAAACTTCAGCAGGGGAAGTTTAGATTGGATATGAGGAAGAAATTCTTTACTGTAAGGGTGGTGAGGCACTGGAATGGGTTACCCAGGGAAGTTGTGAATGCTTCATCGCTGGTGGTGTTCAAGGCTGGATTAGACATAGCCCTGGGTGGCATGGTTTAGTGTGAGGTGTCCCTGCCCCTGTCAGGGGGGTTGGAACTAGATGATCTTAAGGTCCTTTCTAACCCTAACTATTCTATGATTCTATGAATTCGGCTTACCTAGCCAGTACGCTACATTCTGTGCTGCTCCAGAAGAGCATAAGGAAGTGAGAGAACACCAAAGACTTTTATCTAAGTTAACCTTGATTTTAAAAAATGAGAATAAAAAAGAAAAGAAGACTGGTGCTTTGTACAGTGAAATTAGAACGATCACTTGGTAATTCCTTATTTGAAATTGATGTCTGAGACTTGCTATTTGTAAAGTTGGGCTTTTTCAGAAAAATGCTACCTAGAAGTGCATTTGCATTTTCAAGACTTGCAAATGAATAAGAGTAATTGTGATGTACATCTGAGAAAAGCTGCAATTGTCTCCAAAAGGAAGTTAAATTTTAAAAGTCCAAGTATGTAGGGCAAGAAGAAGGAGGAAATGCATAACAAAACATAGAAAGAAATTTAGTGTGTATAGTGATGGTTGTTTTCATGCAAAAAAATAATTGTAAAATCTAAGATTTCTTCATTACAGGACTGCTATGTGATAATTACAATATATTTGTAATGTATTTTACCCTAGCTCTATATCTAGAAAGACTATAACCCCAATGCAAAATATAGACTTATTTTGTCCATATATTTTAAGTATTCTTTTTTTATTCTCTTCCATTAACTGATTTGTTGATTTAAAGTTACTGACACGGAAGCTTAATCAGTCTAATATGTGATATCTTTTCTCTCGCCTCTTCTCTGGGCTGCAATGATTTCAGTGAAAAGATGAAGATGATAAACTTTTCTTACACACTGAAGTATGAAAAATGAACAAATATATGATTAAAGTACTTCTACATTCATCCATTATCCATACAACCCACAAAATAATTTTACATGCAGTAATTTCTGCACATTGCTATTTACTGAAGCATAAGATCTATAGCATATTTTGCCGATTGAGTTTTCATGGTATTTTTATATTATTTTATAAGTATATTTGGATAATTCTATAGGATTCTTTACAGCATTTTGTTATTTCACAGCCTTTGCAGATTAGTCTCATTCTTCTTTTAATGACATTAGTTGCTCTTTCTTGTTTATACCATCTGAACTAAAGGGTTTATCATATGTATCAATAATTGCTGGAGACTGGGTTGAGAACAGTAAATTCTGCATTTTTACTTTGTAATAATGATTTTCTTTGTTACAGAACTTTCAGTGACCAGAATTGTACAGTTAACCCAATGGAAAAATTTAGAAGAGAAGGCAAAATATAATTTGCTTGTGAAGTCATTGCTCTGCCATCTTGAAAAATATGGTACAAGGGCTTGAATATACTAGTTAGCTCATGATTTTGAGTCAAGGCTCACGGATGAAGAATATGACAGTTTAAGGTCTTGCAGATGAGTTTAGGAAGTTATTCATAAGGTGAATCTGTACTGACAAGCCAATTACACCGTCAGTATTATTAAACTTCTAAAGTGTTTCTGTAGATTTTTTTTTCTGCTTGAATTGCTGTTTATAACAGAGAGAAACAAATATTTTAGTAAGTTGAATTGTGAATGGTCTCAGGCTCATGGAAAGTATTTTGTAAGAAACTTCTGTAACATTTTTTTGAGTAACTTTTCTGGAAAGCTGTAATTAATATGACTAGTAAAATCAGTATATTTCAGTAATTAAATGTTCGTGCTTCTATTACAGCATGTCACTAGATGTCACTCTGGATTCCATTATTTGATATTCTGATGATTTCTACCTTTTTTTGACTTTCTGTGTCTACTTCCCCCAAAACAAACCTGAATAGACAATATAAAATGTGCATGAATAACACAGAATTGCTGACTGAATGTCAATTTTCTAGTGTGTGACTCCTATTGATCATTCATTATTGACATGAAGGTCTCTAGCGTCTCTTCTTTCCTCTTTAAACTGTTTCTCAGCTAAAATTTCCAAACAATAGAATCAGAAGGCCTTGAAGAACGGGATGATTCAGGTCTCTTAGGATGTTTTACAGAGTACTTTGACCTCAGAAAGGCATCAGAGGTACTTTTTATAAAGACTCCACAACTGTTTGGAATAAAAATTTAAACACTGGTAAAAAACCTCCTACTTAAATCGAACAGCTTTCATTGACACTTTTTTTGGTGTAAGTATAACTGACTGCTTTCGGCAAACATAAGGACTTTTTGAAACAGTTTTTTAAATGTATGCATTTCCCTTCCTTGTAGCCAATAAAATATAAATAGCACTTTCATGTTAACGAATTACATGTAGTACAGTATTCTATGATCATGGTTCCAGGATTTTATTTCTTTCAGCTTTGTATACATTAATTAAGTATATACAATCAGGGCTGAGTGCAGAGACAGCTAAATAAACAAATGACACTGTAGAAAGGTCTTTCTGCATACTAATCATATCCTACATCTGCAAGCAAAAGCTCTATAAATCGATTTGCTCTTTCACATCAAAAGACAAACAGTGAGGCAAGTCAGCAGTTCCTTTGTCAAAGTCACAGAGATTGCTGTTCTTCACAAATGCATTTCTACAGAGCTGAATTCAACCATTTGATGATTAGCATTATTGGCAACTCTTCAAAGAAGATTCATCAAGTAATTTGCAATTGGATTGGTTGCCATTTTTGTGATTCTACCCCATGAAATTGAACAAAAAATGATTGACATTTGAATTCTTACTTGGAGGACAAAGTGAACTAACATAAGAAAAAGAAGCAATCAGATTCCCAAGAGGCTGGGAAGATGCTGTGATAACTCTGGTGATTCCCACATGGACCAGATCAGATAGGTCTGAAAATCATATAAAATGAGCTGGCAGGGCAGAGGTGAACAAGAAGAATGTAGCTTCCTGTGAATATAGCAAAAAATAAACAGGCCCAAAGTGCCAAGTTTGTAAGATGTGAATGTATGTATCTGCATGGATGTGCTTATGTAACCACTCTAAACATTCCAGTCACTTCTGTGTGAAAAATTTCACTAAGAACAGGAAGGATAATCAGTCTATCAATTCATGTGCTTTGTGTGCAAGAATGGCATTCTGCTATCAGTACACATTAGATATGTATTGCAAAATGAAAGAATAAGACATCATATTTTTATGTGCATGTAAATAGTATGCAGCTGTGTGAAAAATGGCAAAGTGTTGTGACTGAATCCAGGAACTATTCAGCCATTGATAACCTTACTTGCTCACAGTTTTCCATTTTTCAAAACACACAAACCAAACAAAAACCCCCTTGTTGGAGTTTATATATTTTGGTTTCTGCTGTTGCTTTTTCTGAAATTATGAATTAGAAACCTATTTCTGCCCTGGAAAAAGTAAAAAGATGTTTAGATACCTCCTTTGAGTGTGCTGTTCCATGAAACAGGGGGAGTTTGGAGTATAATACAGAAAAGTATAGAAAATGAAATGTATGTGAGCTCATTACCAGCAGGATATCTTCTGCAGGATATTTATTATATGTTTTTTGTTATGATGAAGCTCATACTTGTATAGTCTCATTTTTTGAATAGATTTTCTCTCTTATTTTTTTGATCTTTAATGCCTACAATTATTTTCAGACACACTGATCCTTCAGTTACCTATTTATGCTACATAAAACAAACAATCAACACAAAAGAAAAATAAAGAAAAGATTACTTCAGGCAATTAGTGTCCTTATCTATAAGTTATATCAAATAAACTCAAATCTCGTGTTAAATTGAGGAAATTCAGCAAAAATAAAAACACCGAATCTGCCTAATGACATTAGTATTCCAACATTTTCACAAGAAATCTTATTTATTTTAAAGTGAACAAGTCAAGAGAGCAGAAAGAATCAGCAACGCTGATTGATTGGTGCTGATATTCTAATGGCTTTTATCTTTGTCCCACTATGAGATCACTCACAATATAATAGGATACTATGAAAAACAATGACAATATATTCTAAAAGATCTGTGATTATTGCATATGTGACCTTTTTTGAAATATAATTTTACACCTTTGTTGGTTTGATTCATTCAATGGTATCTTCAGTTCCAGAGTAAATAGATGTGACTTTCACTGAAATGAACATGTCTGCCTTTAGAAAAAATTCATCCTCTGTAACAGACTATGGATGAAAAATTGCAGCAACATCTAGGGAAAATGAAGGTCTCAGTATTACTTAGTGAGTTGGAGGAAAATCATTCATTGGGTGTTTTAGCAGATGCTAATTCTTGTATGTACTTTAAGCGTGTCTTGTGTATTATTAGTGCATGCTCTTCAGTACATGTCTTTAAAAAGAGATTCATTGTCTTGCTGATCCAGGTTTTGTGTAATGGTATATGAGCTCTTACAGAGTGTCATCCTTACTGTTCAGAAAGTTAGTTCTTTGAGTATTATATCTCCAAATTATACTAGCATTAGAGAGAGATTGTTTTTATGAGCGGAAGTCAGGATATCACTCATATTAATTGGCTAGGTCATAAAGCTGTGAATTGATGAAACTAACTGCTGTTCTAAGGGGAATACTATGGTAATGGATTTTAAGAAGACATCTGATTCTGAGGATTATATTAGCCAGACTGACATCATTCAGTAGCTGCTCAGAGATTACTGCAATGATTTGTATTTTCCTAACTGCAGTACTGCTAGCATTTTCGATGCATTCTTTGTAGTCTATAAAATCTGGTCAGTGCTTACAATCAGATATAAAGAATCAGGGTGTGTGGGTTACAAGTGTCAAACAGCTGGAGTTTCCTTTGCTGAATCTGTCTATTTTACCTGGGGCTCAGGTATAAATAAAACTGATCAGTGTACTTCTTGGCTCACTTCAGCTCCTTGGGTCCAGTCACTGAGAATTTAGCCTTCCCACACAATGCAGGTAAAATATGAGGTAGCTTAAAACCAGACTCAGAAGGAGGGCACCATCAAGCTGCTAAGAAAATGGGCTTCATTGGACTAGAGCGGAAAATCTTGACTAGTGTTTAAAACTTTAAAGATTATTTTTGTATGAAATAGATATAAGATAAAATATTTAAATAGTCTAACAAGTGGCTGAGTGCTTAATTATTAGATTAGACCAATGTCACCTCTTCCAGACATCTTGAACACCTATTACTGATAGTAAACTAATTTCAACTAAAGAACATCATGTTTCTATTTGGACAGTTTTATCTAGTAGATAGGTAACTTCCTGACCAGATGGAAGATATCAGTCTTGTCCTCCTTTTGCCAAAGGAGAGATCCCTATCCATCTGGATCAATTGTCTCTCAACAGTGGAATGCAAAGAAAACTAAAACTTGTGCAAGAGCACGAAGACCGTCAGGATAGTGTATAGGCTGGCAAATAAAGCATATTCTTAGCTCATGGGTTAATTGTGTTATCTTTCTGAATCAGTTAGTCCACAGCAGGATTTTTTTGCACAAGGAAACTACAACTAAAGCCCCGTGAATCTTCTGTTGACTACCCATGGCATACCACAATGTCCTGATGTCTTACTGCTGACTATACTGCGCTACAGTTCTCATCCTGCCATGAGCACTGCGGATTGGGAATAGTCCTTTTTCCCTTAAGTGTTCTGAACACTTGATGATACGAATATGAACAAAAGAGTGTGGAAGAGATGATGCATGACCCTTTAACAAAAAAATAGCATTTGTTGAACAAGATTGTATGTCCTGGGAAAATTGTAAAAGGAACAGCTGGAAAATTTCTTCACTTTTCTCCTTCTTTTCCTTCACTAATAAATTTCAACTTAGGAACTCACAATCATTTATTTCTATTTGCTGTCTCCTGGGCACTGTAGTGCTTACTAATCAGATACAGTGTTAATCCGTTTTCTAAACAATAGGTATCTTCATAAAGAGCTATCATAATCAATACCATTGGTCATAACAGAGAAGAAATTGTTCTGAATGCTAGAATTATCTTTCTCAGCTGTGGCTTGAACTATGTCAGGAGTAGCAACCTGTGGTGGTTTAAGCCATAAATCACGCAGCCCACTCATTCGCTCTCCCCTCTTTCTTCCCCCCTGCTCCAAAGGGGGGGGGGAATGGGGAGAAGAATCAAAAGAATGTAACTCCCACTGGTTGAGATAAGAACAGTACAGTAACTAAGGTATCACACAAATCACTGCTGCTACCACCAATAATAATAATGACCAGGGAAATACAAGGGAAGAGGATACAGCTGCTCACCACCCGATGTCCGAGCCATGAACTGAACTCTTCTGGGTTCCTGCCCCTAGTTTTTTCCATCCTGGGCATGACGTACTGTGGTATGGAATGCCTCTTTGGTCAGTTTAGGTCAGGTGTCCTGTCTCTGCTTCCTGCCAGCTTCCCCTCCTCCCTGGCAGAGCATGAGACTCAGAAAGCCCTTGGTCAGACCAAAACATTCTAAGCCATAACTATAAACATCGGTGTTATCAGCACTGTTCCCAGGCCGAAAGTCGAAAACACAGCACTGCACCAGCTACTACGATGGAGAAAAATGACTGCTGCTGCTGAACCCATGACACAACCTCATTCTTGATTAGGATAAACAGAAGCCATGAGACCACTAAAGTAAGCTAGATGACTTATCAAAATCAGTGTTTCAAATTTCAGGTTTGCATCTTAAGTTGACTCCTCTATAGAGAGACCTTTATTTTCTTATGGTTGAGCATGTACAAAGAATGACTGTAAATCATCAGGTGTTGAAATTTGGGACATACCCTTGATTAATGAAGTGAATGACATGATGCCTCTTGAGCCGTGGAATACAGTGCTGTAGTTTATGTGCATATACATTTTTATGTACTGAAGTTGACTCTGACTCTTTAACTTTTAACATGCTAATTAAGTGTACAGTTTAAACATCTTAAATAGCTGTCTTCAACTGCAAACCATTAATTTATCTTCTACTGATAAATGGAAGTTTTTAGCAAAATGCTAGAAAATAAAATTTTCAAAATTAACAAAATTAACTTGAATTTGCGTATGGAGCTAAATTTGTTTTTTCTCAGCACCTACAATAAAATATGTTGGATCTTCAGAATATACTGTTCTTTAGTAGTACACCCAAAGCAAAAAAATCACACCTGCACAGAAAAGCAGTAGTTACAAGGCTCTATCTTTGCTATTGTTCAATTACCTTGTGACCTAAACTCTTATTGCAAAGAAAAAGGAAACAAACTGAAAATACTTGAATAAATAATGCCTGGCTTTCTAGAGCTTGTGCTAAAACATTTCTGAGCATCCTAGTAAATTAGAAAGTACATGAAAGATGTGCTTCTTCCCCCAGCACCTCAAGTCTTCTCCTGAAATATTTGTGAATTTACCTGTTTCTATAAAGCAAGTGTTGACACAAAGTCATAATTAACTGTAAAATGAGACTGGACTAGATCTATGTCAATAGCTAGGGTCTGCAGCTTGCAAAAAGTGTAAGTAAGCGTCTATCTCAGCTCAAAATAATATACTTGTCTGTGAGTCACAGATTTATCTAATGTCTTTTGGTTATCTAATGTTGGTATTTTTATTTTTGCAATCCCAAACATTTTCTTTTAAGTTTTATAGTTCTGAGGGATATGTTCTACAGGTTTCAAGACAAAATGTAGTACTAAAATATTTACATTGCTTTTTCTTTATAATGAAGTAATTATTTATAATATTACATATTATTTGTTATAAAAGTAATGTTTGCATAATTTCTGGAACTATCTAAGAAATTAAGGGCAGCTCAGTAGAGGAAATTTAGCCTGATAATCATAGAATCATAGAATCATCAAATGGTCTGCGTTGGAAAGAACTTTTAAAGGTCATCTAGTCCAATTACCTCCTGAAATGAGCAGGGACATCTTCAACCAGGTCAGGTGCTCAGAGCCTTGTCCAACCTAACCTTGAGTATTTTCAGGGAGAGGACAATTACCACCTCTCTGGCCAATACATTCCAGTGTTTCATCACCCTCATTGTAAAAAATTTTTTCCTTGTATCTACTCTAAACCTGCCCTCTTTCAGTTTAAAAGCATTACCCTTTGATCTATCACAGCAGGCCCTACTAAAATGTTTGTCCCCATCTTTCTTATAAGCCATCCTTCAGTACTGAAAGGCTGTAATAAGGTTTCCCAAGAGCCTTCCCTTTTCCAGGCTGAAGAACCCCAGCTCTCTCAGCTTTTCCCCATAGGAGGGGTGCTCCAGCCTTGTGATCATTTTTGTGGCCCTCCTCTGGATCTGGTCCAGCAGATCCATATCTTTCCTGTGCTGAGGACCCCAGAGCTAAAAGCAGTACTCCAGGTGACATCCCACCAAAGTGGAGTAGAGAGACAGAATCACCTCACTCCACCTGCCAGTTATGCTTCTTTTGACATACAGGACCTTGCGCTTGGCCTTGTTGAACCTCATGAGGCTCACACAGGCCCACTTCTCGAGCTTCTTGAGCTCAGTAAGTACATTATATTCATATTTGATTTGTAAATGTAACTCTTCAATACAATGTAACATTATTGATGTGTCGTGGTTTAAGCCATAAATCACACAGTCGCTCTCTCACTCACTCCACTCTCCTTCTTCCCCCTGCTCCCGGGTGGATGGGGAGGAGAATCAAAGGAATGCAACTCCCACAGGTTGAGATAAGAACAGTTCAGTAACTAAAGTATAACACAAGACCACTATTGCTACCACCAAAAATAATAATGACAAGGCAAATACAAGGAAAGAATACAATAGCTCACCCCTTCTAATACAAAGCCCGACCACTCACTTCCCCCTCCTTCTTCCCCCCCACTCCGAGGGGGAGGGGGGAACTGGGAGAAGAATCAAAAGAATGCAACTCCCACTGGTTGAGATAAGAACAGTCCAGTAACTAAGGTACAAGGAAAGAGGACACAATTGCTCACCACTCGATGACCGAGCTGTGAACTGAACTCTTCCGGGTTCCTGCCCCCAGTTTTACATCCTGGGCATGACGTGCTGTGGCATGGAATAGCTCTTTGGTCAGTTTGGGTCAGGTGCCCTGTCTCTGCCTCCTCCCGGCTTCCCCCTCCTCCGTGGCGCAGCATGAGACTCAGAAAGTCCTTGGTCAGGCCAAAACATTCTAAGCCATAACTATAAACATCGGTGCTATCAGCGCTGTTCCCAGACTAAAAAATCGAAAACACAGCACTGCACCAGCCACCACGAAGGAGAAAAATGACTGCTGCTGCTGAACCCATGACATTAAGAGATGTCATATTTTAATATAGTTCTCTTACAAACTATATTTAGTCAACTGAGTAAAATTTAGTAACTGTTTGACTTCTTCCTTCCAACTGAGGCAAATATTAGTTGTTAGATATTTTTTACTGATAGTATATGAAAATATACTTTTATCATCTAGTTAATAGCAATAACTTTTTTACTACCTTAAATTCCTTAGTGAATTTCTGTTTCTTCTGCTTTTTAGGTAAACTAAAATTGCTGTGAAGTAGTAAGGATCAAAGAAGAATATATTTCCCACCAAACTTATATTTTCACTTTAAGTTTTGCTTCATTCTGTTTTTTTTTTTAATTTTTATATTATAATTGACATACCAGCTACAATAAGCAGTTCATCTGATGTAATATCTGTCTAAATTAGTGACTGATATAAGAGATCTTCAAAGAAACTTCAGAAAAACATGTGACAATTGTAGAATTGCATGCATCTGAAAGTTGGAGCTTCTTTTTGGTTTGTGCCTTGAGGCACACCTTCCTGTTTGTCTCTTTCTGTGGATGTCTTCTAAAGCCCAAAGAAAGCTGTTCAGAAGGCACTGTTTCAAAGAGTCAAAATTTAACTGGTATAAATAATATGTTTTGCCCTCCAAGTGTATCTAAGAATTTTCTGAAATAGGTATTTTTTCAAATCCCCTGTATGACTGAGGCTGAAAAATACCTGCTGTGTAATGGAAGCTAGTAGAAGGCTCATCTATCTCTTCATAGAAAATTCAGTGGTCAGGGGATGTCATTTCAGTACAACACAGTGTGTTGTTTCTTCAAACAGTTAGTTGTATAAAACTGTCTGTCTCTTTGGCCATTTTATCTTTTCTGTCTCTTTACCCTTGTGGTGTTGTCTTCATTTATCATCACTTTCTTCATTCCCTGAGACTTCAGGATTTTTCTTTTCACTCACAAAATGTCTTCATCATTTCTGTGTTAGTCTTTAACATCTAGCAATTGTTTTCTTACCCTCTTTCAGTCATTATAACGAACAGAAACATACTTTAACTGCACATAGATCAAATCTATTAGAGGTTTGTTTTGAAAGTATTTTGAAAGCCACTGCAGAAAGGCTACTAAGTGTTGAGAATAGAAAAATTTTAACCTTCACAGAGCCTACCATGCGCACAACTTTCACACTCAGCTCACTTCCTTCGCTAACAAAATCATATCCTTGTTGCATGTTTTCATTTTATTGCTTTTAAGGGGAAAGAATCTATCACCATAAATCTTAAATATCTCCAAAAGTACAAGTAAAAATACATAAATATATGTAACAGATGCAGAATTATCTCCTGGGATGCATGTATTATACATACAGAACTGTCATAACATCTCTCACACAACCACATTTTTTCCTCTACTCATGGTCTTTATACCTATCTCATATTTTGACAATGCACCTGGATGTAATGTGGATACTAAAATGTAACTAACACTATAAAAACATATTTGTCAGTTTTTGGAATTAACTTCTTTATATAAACATAGAATCAAAAAATCCACCTAAACTAAATAAAACGGTAACCACGCAAAAACTTTTCTTTTACTTTTTAACCAATTTACTGAAAACAGAACTATGATTCTCGAGAAACATTTGTCTTCTGGACAAATGAATAATGTAAGTCTAATCCACGTGCTACAAATATACAATTTTGTTAATATCTTAGCTTTCATTTTAGTAGACAGAAAAAGAAATTATGTTTTACTTTTATCACAGTAAATCTCCCAAAGTTTGCCAAAAATATTGTAACGGGTCATATTGAGATGTTGATCTATTGCAGTCTTATTCTTTTTAGCTGAAACATGGTAGATTTTCTTCTAATTCAAGAAAAATTTTTTGAATTCTTTTTTTTTTTAATTCAAGAGCAAATTATTTTATGATTCCTCTGCTTGGCATTGGTAACCTCTACTGAGCACTGGGAAGGCTACACCTGGAGTACTGTGTTTAGAGGTGTGGAATCACTGGAGAGAGTCCGGGGAAGGGCCACAGAGATGATGAAGGGATTAGAACATCTCTTCTATGAGGAAAAGCTGAGAGAGCTGGTACAGTTCAGCCTGGAGAAGAGAAGGCTCAGAGAGGGACCTTATCTATGTGTATAAATAAATGGTGAAACACAGTCTCTGCAAGTGTGCAAGGAGTTATATCTTTCATGGAAGTAAAGAGAAACAAAGCAAAAGCAACATAGTTGTGAACCAGGGTGGACATCAAAAGCTTAAGAGATCTTAGATTAGTAAAGTCTTGCCAGACTTCATGAACCGTACCCTTGGATAAAGGTTCTGATTTTCTGAAGAGGCTATAGTTTGAGACTATTTGCTTCACCTCTTCCCAAGATCCTTCAGATGGCCTTGATTACACAGGGATACTGCATCTAATGTGAATTATCTACTGTACAACCTATGAGCTACTTCTTTTCTGAGAAACCTTTTATAAGGTTGATTGAGAAATTATTTTATGGATTTTTTTTTTTTTTACTTTGACCTGTGCATTGTAAAACCTACAGTGGCGTTGTGCCTTATGCCTAACCTGCAATTCAAAACCATCCAGCCACTTGCATAATCCCCCTTTTTTACCTCCCTCTGCTCCTGGAGAAATGGGGAGGAGAATCAAAAGAATGTAACTCCCACGGGCTGAGATAAGAACAGTCCAGTAACTAAGGTATAACACAAACCACTGCTGCTAGACCAGTCAGCCTCACCTCTCTGCCTGGGAAAATCTTGGAGCCGACTCTCCTGGAAGGCATGCTGAGGCACATGAAAAACAACAAGGTGGTTGGTGACAGCCAGCATGGCTTCACTAAGGGGAAATCCTGCCTGACCAATCTGGCGGCCTCTATGATGGGGCTACGGAACTGATGGACAGTGGTAGAGCAGTTGATGTCATCAACCTGGACTTGTGCAAAGTGTTTGACACTGTCTCACATGACATCCTTGTCTCTAAGTTGGAGAGACATCAATTTGATAGGTGGGCCACTTGGTGGGTAAAGAACTGGCTGGATGGCCGCACACAAAGAGTTGTGCTCAATGGCTCAATGTCCAGCTGAGACCAGTAATGAGTGGTGTCCCTGAGGGATTGGTGTTGGGACCGGCCTTTTTCAACATCTTTGTCACTGACACGGACAGTGGGACTGAGTGCACCCTCAGCAAGTTTGCCAATGACACCAAGATGTGTGGTTCGGTTGATATGCTGGAGTAGGAATGCCATCCAGAGGGCACGCTTGTGAGGTGGGCTGATGCCAACCTGATGAGGTTTAACCATAACAAGTGCAAAGTCCTCCACCTGGGTCGGAGCAATCCCAGGCACAGCTCCAGGTTGGGCAGAGAAGACATTCAGAGCAGCCCTGAGGAGAAGGACTTGGTGGTGTTGGTCATTGAAAAAATGAACATGAGCCGGCAGTGTGCACTCACAACCCAGAAAGCCAACCATATCCTGGGCTGCATCAAAAGAAAAGTGATCAGCATGTTGAAGGAGGTGATTCTGCCCCTCTACTCTGCTCTCCTGAGACCTCACTTGGAGTATTGTGCACAGTTCTGGTGTCCTCTACATAAAAAGGACATGGAACTGTTGGAACAAGTCCGAAGGAGGGCCACGAGGATGACCAGGGGACTGGAGCACCTCCCGTATGAAGATAGGCTGAGAAAGTTGGGGCTGTTGAGCCTGGAGAAGAGAAGGCTGCATCAAGACCTCATAGCAGCCTTCCAGTGTCTGAAGGGTGCCTATAGGGATGCTGGGGAGGGACTCTTCATTAGGGACTGTAGTGATAGGACAAGGGGTAATGGGTTCAAACTTAAACAGGGGAAGTTTAGATTGGATATGAGGAAGAAATTCTTTACTGTAAGGGTGGTGAGGCACTGGAATGGGTTGCCCAGGAAAGCTGGGAATGTCCCATTGCTTACGGTGTTCAATGCCAGGTTGGACACAGCCTTGGGTGACATGGTTTAGTGGGAGGTGTCCCTGCCCCTGTCAGGGGGGTTGGAACTAGATGATCTTAAGGTCTTTTCCAACCCTAACTATTCTATGATTCTATGATTCTATAAGCAGAGGACAAAGTTTTAAGGCAAGTAAGCAGGTAGCATCTACTAGTATCATTGCTATATTGAAATTGCTTTTTGACATTAAATTTTAATGTACTGGGATTCTCTTTGAGAACACTTCCTTTTTTATTTAATAGATGTTATCAAAAATTTAATTATTTACTTTTAAAAATGTTTAGAGTTTATTTTTAAAACTGTTTAAAAAGGAAAATGTATTTATTTGGCAACCTTGTATAGAGCCTAATGAATGAAACAAGTTGCCTTTGGTAAACTCTCAAACGGATAGCCAAAGATTTTTATGTCTTATCAGTTAAATGCTTCAATGAAGTCTACTACAATGGATAGAATATGAAATATCACTGACTGAGTGGTTGATGAACAATAACTAAAATTATTCAATAATTTCAGTAGGTAAATACAGCACTTTTTTTGAGACTTTATTTCATTTCACTGTCAAACAAAATGACTAAACATGACTGCCTCCGTCTTGACAGATTCATAATGCGTGTTATGAGAGACACAGATACTGTCCTCAGTATTTTTATTTTTAATTGTAGTTGATTTCTAAAGATATATATGAGTAAAGAGATTTTGGGGACAACTCTGTTAATAAGTGCACACACACTGCAACCCTTCATATCAACAGTATTAATAAAATGTAAACAAAAATGTATGGAGAAATTATGAGACTTTTAACAAGCCATTTGTGAGTAATGTTTCATTTTTTTCATTATATTGCATATATAATAATGTGTACTGCATTCAGATTAACCATGTTTAATATCACAACTCTTCTTCTACCATACCTTTCTTCCTAAGTATGTGATATGAACCATGACATTACAATCTTAAAGCTGTAACAAGAATGAGTTATGTTTGTACTATTTCCCATTCTCATTATATTCTTTGTCACACAATGAATTAATGTTGTGCCATTCTCTTTTCTCATTACAATCTTTTCCTTATGAATGGGGCATCAGAATTTTAATGTCTTTTGTAATCTCTGAGTTATAGGAGTGTGTTACACTACTATGACCTTGTTAATAGTTTGCATGGTGATTGGCTGGCTGCGCACTGCTGCTTGTGAGGTTTCACTGAGCAGCCAATCAAGTGGTTTTGACAGTGGCTGATTCAAAGTGTTCAGCTAACCTGAAGTGAAGCCCTGAGCATGTTACTGCTGCTCCCAAAGATCGCCAAACACAAGAAAGAGTTCATTCCCTTCCCAGGCAAAATCAGATAGCAATATTTCAGGTTCCACGAATTATGAATCACTTGCAAGAATGATAATATGCAAGTTTGTGCACTTTTTGCAAGTACTTTTGTTCTTCCTTTGCTTGTACGTTTTCCAAGTTTTAAAAACTATTGTGTATAGCTCCATATAAAGAAAAAATAATAATAATAATAATAAAAAAGGTTCTAAATTTCTGTTGCTCTTAAATTGAAAGAAGTTGGAAGTTAGTTAGGACTGTAACTACTTGCTGGATCTGATGTGCTAAGTGTATGACTGACAGATTAGAAAACTTAATAAATGAGTGTTTTCCACTGTTGAAACTCAGAAATAGGGTATATCTACTTTCAGTTCTCTGCACTTATAGGTAAAATTCTGAACATTTTCAGTTATGTATTTAAAAGCCTTCTTGCCTTTTTAGAATATCTCACTTGATACAGGTTTTTATAATTAGTTTAAAAAAAAAGGTTATATTTAAATAATAATGTAGTCTGATATAAGTTGGAACATGTTGCAGAAACCTGGAAAACAGAATATAAATTATAAAAAAGATTCGTGTTTATCAAATGTGTTTTTCATGTTAGTTGATTCTTGAAAGCATTTCCAGTTTACCCAGCGTAAATTATATATATGATAGTAAATAAATGTGGATTTTCTTTCTTATTTTTCATTCTATCATGTAGCAAATATATGTTCTTAGGCCTAGGGAGGTGTTATTAAAAATTGGTTTGTGCAAAAGATTCTAAATCAGTTAGGAAATTGTTAATATTGGCATGTTGAATATGATAAGTAAACTGGCATATGTCAGTCAGTACCATGTTCAAATAATGCCAGTAACTTAGTCTTTTGGGGATAGTATAATTTTCCACTTAATAGAAAAGCAACTATAAACAACAAACAGTGTTTTATGTAGGTGATGCTGAAACACATAACTAATAAATTGCAATCCACCCATCATTCTGAGATATATAAGTAGGTTCCTTTGGTTAGGAAACTGTAATTAGGAATTGTGCAAGCCACTCTGACCTCATGGAGACTGCAGGAATAAAAACACTCACTGGAGCCTAAGAACTTTACCGTCTCTGCAGAGAGTATATGGCACAAATAATTCTTTGCCTGTTGTCCAGTTTTATTTTCTGTCCTGGGGTGGTAGTTGAGTGGTGTAAGAAACAGGGCTCAGCAGTGGTTCATACACTCAGCTTCTGGTTTGGCTTTTTTTCTAAATCATCACTGTGTATCCTCAGTATCTCACAAATTTTAAATTAATTTATCCTTATAATGTTCCCAGTAAGATAAAGAAATATGTGATAGATGGTGAACTGAATGTAGATAAAATTATTTGCCTGACTCTGCCTAGTAGCAGTATAATTAATTTTGTCTCCTTACACAGTCAGGTGGGTGAAGGAAAAGTCAGGGTCTGGAACCTAATCACTGTCCAGTTCAGAGCATGGGGACTAGCTGGCAGAGTTACTTTTGTTATTTCTGAAGGATCTGAGGAAAATCACTCTGTTATCAAAATTAAGAATATGAGGCAGAGAACTCACAAAAGAGTTTCTGTAGTGGAAAAGCTGAATAGGTCCAGATCCAAACTGCAAACAATCTAAGCAGGCATACATTTTGGAGAATCATTGGGCTTTATCTCCTCTGCATAAGCCTTTAAGAATAAGCAACAAATGGATAAGAACTTCTCTCCCACGGCTGCATTGACATGTTCTTTCAGGTAGTTGCATCCAGGAAACCAAACCTAACACTTACAGTTGACTTTTCTTGGAAGAAATGGGAGAGTTTGTGCTATGACACAAGATCACAAAACAATATTATAGATTTATTAATTTATGTGAGAGTCATAGGTCAATGACCTTCATAAATTAGCTCATTTGTTCCTAAATAAATATCTTTAAATGTTTCTAAATTATTTTTCTTTTGTTTGCCTCTTTTCACTTATTCAACACCTACTTACACTCTGGTCCTTTGCATTTAAATTGAATGTTCCTGTCAGCATTTAATTGCTAACAAACTCAACTGTGTAACAAAGTCAAGTGAGGAATATGTGTTGAGTTTTAAATTTGTCTTTGGAGACGTGACTTAATTTGATTTGGGTGACGTAGTTAGGCTAAATGAAGTTCACATAACACAAATTCTGTCCCAGAACAGTGATATCCACAACTTACGTGAGGATAAAAGTTCATGTATTTGGAACTTTGAAGCAGTCCTTTTACAGGTTAAGCTCATAATTCTGAGGTTTGTTTCTATTGGGTTAAATATAATAAAGTAGATATTTTGTAATATCTACAAGTAAAAACATGACTTCAGTTTCAAAAAATTTCTGGTGACTAGGTCTGAGACTACTTTTCTTAAAAGGAAAACTTGGGGTGTTGAGTGGTTTTATGCATTAACATGGATAAGAGTAATGTAACATGCAATAGGTCAAAACCATGTGAGAGCAATGGCTAAAACTGAAGTCAAGCACTGAAATGCCAAAACAAAGGCTATTCTTGCATTCTAAAGTCTGTCGATTTCCATAAGAATTTTTATTTAAATGGTTGATGGCCTTTCTTTTTCCCTACATCTTTTTCATCTGACAGCTTCTGGCTTTTCTGAACTGGAACAGAAAAACTGACTCCGAATTTGTAAGGTAAGGGATGAAACAATGGTATGTATAAATGGGAATTTGTTGCCAGATGACAGAAGATCACACTGCCTGAAAGAAAAAAACCTAATCCAGAGTACATGATGTGACCACAAATAAGTTTGTTTGCATTCAGAAATCAAATTTCTCATTTATTTGAAGGATTTGTGCTAAAGTATACTTGTCATTGCACTTGTCACTGCAACTTAAGCTTCTGTGAAATATATTTTCTCTGAAAAACAGGTGAAGGACAACAAATAATTATCAGTAGCTTTGCTATTCATGTAATAAAAATAAATGTCTACTGAGTTTAGAAAGTTCTAGATTAAGCACAGCATCATTCAAGATTTAATTGACGTGTCTGCTGGTAAAGCACAGGTCTTACCTGTTTTGTCTGTTCATCTCAGACTGAGCCAATTTTATGGCAGCAGAAGGCTCTGAAAGGCTTTTCAAATTTTGCAAACAAACTGTAAATTTTGAAAGAGTGCAAAATTGCAGATGTTTCTTTCCTATTTTCTTGTCTGCTTTGGACAAGACTTTTTTAAAAATCACTTTTGTTCTGAAAGCATATAAAATATACATTTATATCTGATATACGAATTACATGTGTGCGTATATATAAAATTCAATTTCCTTGAGAGACATCAAGTCTTTTAGGCTTTCTACCTGATAACGACTTCCTTCAACTAGAAGTTCTCTCATTTCTGATGTTATAAAAAAATTCTGCATCAAGTTTCTCTACAGTGATAATTTGTCCGATATTCTCTGAAAGTGAAAATTCTCACAAAAGTAATGACCAAAACGTGGTCTCCTCTGGTTGGAAGTACAGTAACACTGCACTTCTCAGTGGTTTAGGGTGTAAAGCAAAACAATAGATCTTATTCCTTTAAAATTGCGAGGGGAATTTAGATAAGCAGAAGGTAATTATCTAGGTTAGAATTCGGCTGTAACGCCAGAGCTGACACCTCCTATCAAGAGGTATGCAATCACACTGCGTGATTTTCTGCAAGAAACACTGTATGGAACAGTGCTAATTTTCAATGCTCTTGTGAACAGTGTTTCACAATGTATGTTATTCAAGACTCCCTGAAAACTCTCTGTATCTGCTTTTAAGACATTTCCCCTACTGCAGAGATTTCTTTTTTTTCTAAGAACATATTCTGAAAAGCAGTGACAGCCTCTTCGGCAGAAGAGCCAGGATTGTCAGCCACTGATGCAAAAACCTGAATCTGCTTTGACACCCCAGAATAAGCTTCTGGCAATGTTATGTCTTTCTTTTAGATGTTTGAATAAGTCACACAGCTCAGAAGCTGCATCATACGTTATGCCTAAGTTATAAACAAATGCTGCTGAGGTAAGGATATTTCTCAGTCCAATGTACTGAATCTCTAGACGTCACTTAGCTACATCAGCGAAATGTTTGCTCAAGGCTTGGTTCTATGTTCCAAGCAGCTTAAATAGATCTTCCATGAGACCCAACTAAACAGATGTTACGATTGCTCACTCCTTTCTTAAGCACCTGCATTTCTCTACCAGTAGCACAGTGTTTGAAGCAGCTGCTGATGCAGAGGAGATCCTTTATAAAAGAGAAAGAGAAGAATTTGTGTCAGGGATTGGTGCCGTTCTGCCTCTAACCTCAGCAAGGCTTATGATCATGACAACTGAGAACTTTCTTTCCCTATGGCTGTCCTTGCCTGACACCTGATCACTGTGGGTTCCTCCCTTCATGTGGTTTGTGGTTGCTGGCAGCTTGCTTGTACTGAAATGAAAGATCCATTTAGGTGTAGTGGTACTGTTGAAATATTCATGAGCTTTGTGACAGGCTTACTTCTCTTTCTAACGACTGTTTAACTTTGGTTTGCTCATTTGGAGCACCAGCTGCATGGTGTGTCTGTTCTCTTCAGTTCTGCAAGGTCCAAAGCTTCAGTGTGCTCTCCTAGTCAGGAACAGAGGTTTGGTGGAAGTACTGCTGGAATAGTCCTGCAACAAAACCACTCTGAAGGAGGATTGCCAGGACAACAGTATTGGAAAGATACAAGAAATCTTATCTTTCTTCTGGTTTGAGGGACCTTTTCACAGCCTTGAAAAGTGTGTGTAGGTAAAACAAATATGAGGCACAAAACTACCTTCCCTGCTCAGAGATCAAAATTTTTATTTATTATTTTTTTTAATAGCATGGTGTTTATTCCATTTAAATTTGAGTATTGAAAAGTATTTTTTCATGTTTGGTGGAGTGGGCAACACTGGGAGATGATTCATCTTGCTTTGCATGTATGGCATCTGCAGTGCATTCAGTTTTGAATGGATTTTTTCCATTCACTATAAAAGGATACTCAGACTAATGTAGTTATATAGGCTGTAACTCCTAATTGATCAGTTATGCACCATGAAAAGCACCTATGGACATCTGAATTACTATTTTCATTTTTAAAAAATTTTATAGTCTTACCTATATATATATATATATATATATATATATATATATATATGAATAACAGGATCAGTGCTTTAGGATGTCTTTATATCAAGATGCTGGAACATGTGTCTCCCACTTGGGTAAATTCCACCACTTGTGCCTGTATCAAATCCATCACAACTGACACCTAACAGCTACCAAACACTAAACTGCTTAGGATCTGTGGCCCCACATGCTGCCTAAACACATTATTTATCCTAGTCTGCATCATGCTGCAACCACAAATGACACAAAACACACTAACTACGATGTATTGCTAATAAAATAAAGCAAAACATTTTTTCCCTATATTTCTATTTCATACTTCTGTTCACCCAGAGTGTTGCTTTGTGACGTCTGGATTTAATATTTCTACCGTTGCCAGATGCCCTGCTTCCAGGACACAGGCAGGGAAGGTTGGAAGTGAGGAAAAGAATGAGAACTCCAAAGATGAATTAATGAATGCTGATGTCCGTCTGGCACATAACACCACAACTGTCTACCTTTTCTTAAGACCTTTCTCAAATAACAGACAGCTGATTTTCAACACATGAAGGGACATATTTATTTCTTGCTATATATGGGAAGTTTTGCTGAATATCAGATTCTAGGGGAAATGGGAATTATAAAAATTGCTGCTTCTTAATTCAGCTATCTGTATGGGAGGCAACTAGTTAAAGTAAACACCCATTCTCTTTCAAGTGAAATGGAAAGAGCTGTAGATGACCGGAGCAAATCTCAGGAGCTCATTTATTCCACCTTGGATTAGAAACTTGTACGGATTATATCACAGGTTGAAGTGCCAATCTCTCTGAGTTAACAACAAAGGACATTAAGACAGTTCAGTTAGGCTAAACATTAAACTTTTTGATGAAATAAAGTTAAATGGCATGAATGTCAACCCCACCTGTACCTGTTGTTTGGTTTCCTTTGAGAGAGAGTGGTTCAGAGACTTCCAAGACTGTTGAAAAATGTGGGAAAATCAAAGGAAGCCAAACCAGGCAATGTCATGATGATGACCGAAAAGTATTGAGGTAGTGAGTCAAGTAATAAAAGATGATAGATCCAAAAAAGGGAAGCTAAGATATAGAACATTTTAAACTTGGTAACGCCAATGGGTATTTTGTCATTAAGACAATCTTGTGAGACAATAGAAGCCCCCCAAATAATTTAAACACAAATATGGAAAGAGAAAAGAGACATCCAACCCTTTTGATGACTTTTCAGAAAATAAAAAATTACTCAGGGTTTGGACAGGAAAGGGTAACACCATTCACCGCCAAATACCCAGCTAATGTTACAATAAAAAACAGAGGTTTCCTAAATAATGCCAGGGAATTTCCAGAGCAACTCAGACACACACGACTGTGCTTTGTTCACTATAGCCAGAACAAGCTCATGAGCTTTAGGAAAGAACTGAAAATAAACCAAAACTAGTGATGGCAAACTTTTTTTCCTGTATGAGCAGTGGGTAAGAAAATTAGGACAACAGCCCTGAAGGCTATAAAAAGTTGACAACAAATTTATGGATGATTAAGTGACTACTTGCTTTATTTGAGCTCCAATTTAAGCAAATAATAATAATAAAAGAAACTGGTTCAAATTTGGGGATTCTAAGAATGATGTTTTACCTGGTTTGGTTTGCTTTTCTTGGTTTGATTGCAGGAAGAAACTGGGATGGTAGTCCTAAAATCAGAGCTGAGATTTGCAAGGAGTCATACTGCATCTACTGTAAGGCTTTCGCAGAAGTGTGGAGGAAGATGGAATTACATTGAAATACATGAAGTATCAATGAAATAAAGTGTTTATAAATATCTGTAAAAAACAGACAAGACAAACCAAAGGTATTCATTAATTCTGAACTGGTGGGCACAGCTGAAACAGGCTGGAGTGATTCTTGTAAGTGAAATAAAATTGAATGTGTCCCCTCAAGTAGAGAGGTGAGAAGATATAGAGAATAATGTCATATGTCAAAACACATTGCCAGATGGGAAGACTGCTGACAGCAACATTTTTTTGCGTAAAGTTATTAGAACAAACAAATACATAAAAAGAAATAATGTCAATGTACTTCCACTGCAGACCCCCACACAGGAGGAAATAAAGAACTTAAAGCTACTAGCTTAGCTCTTGAGAGACAGATAGTCCATAATGCTCAAAAGAACACAAAAAGGAGATGTGAAAACAAATACAATAAGTTTATACAAGTCAGGGAATTTCAAAGGCAGTACAAGGGTGTATAAAGTATATTAAGATGAGACATGCTATAGAGAAAGTAGAGGGATTCTTATGGGGAAGATACTGGCATCCTAACAGCCTTCCGTACACATTCATGGTTAGATTACAGTATATCATTCATGCAATACTGTAATCAAATGGGATTAAATATTTATACAGCAAGATATTTCTTTTAGTACTGACACTGGGAGTGGAGGCAGGTTGCTGAAGTTTATAAATTCCAAACGTTATTAGCGTAAAAGCACTCCATGTGCTGATATTTGTATATATAAGCACCAATTGCAGCCCTAAATCCTAAGCATAATGTCTCTTTCCTGGGATCCTGAGTATTCTTGGACCCCCACACTCAAAATATGTGAAAATGAGCTGAATTGTATATTGATAATTATTCAGTGTGAACAGGGTTATAAAACATGCTGCTGTTATTTCCACCTCCCCCAGATGAGATCACTGTTGGCTGCCAGAGCATCAATGCCACTCCAGCTTAAAGTGAGACAGGTGAGCTTAAAACCTGGAGCAGACATGCAGAAGCCGTCACACAGCCACACAGAAGGCTCGGCTAGCATATGGTCACCAAAAGCACAGCTGCGCAACTGAGGCTTTGCCTCCCTGCACAAAATACTTCTCTGGAAGAAACAAAAACCTCTTGGTTGGCACAGTTCTCATCTGGGAGGCAGCAGCTACCAGCTGAGAGGCAAATCCAGAGCCTGCTGCCCTCCTGCAAGACATGTGCCTGCCTGTATACTAATCTCGAAACAACAGTGGTGGGTTGTTCGAGGTCACACATGCAGAGTAATCACAGAGAACTATTGTGGTGCTATGGAAATAGTCCAAAGGAAAGAAAAGAGAACAGTAGATGAAATGCATGCAAGTTTTGGTTTCCTATACAAAAAACAGCATAGAAAATATTTTCAGCCAGGACCATTATCATATGAATTACAAGCTGTGTGAAAATTATGTATGTGGCAGCTAATTGATGTCAATTTTTCCTGATATGGGGAAATATCATCTGGAATATTGG
Organism: Ara ararauna; assembly: GCA_028858755.1. Taxonomy (NCBI): domain Eukaryota; kingdom Metazoa; phylum Chordata; class Aves; order Psittaciformes; family Psittacidae; genus Ara; species Ara ararauna. Next base: position 91,729,283 of record CM054378.1, read on the forward strand.
TGGGCTTTAGGTTCAGTCTTCTATCTAAACTTTACATTAATAATTTGGAAGACACCATAAATTCATTGAGAGGATTAATGACGAGGACAGAAGAACAATAAAAGGCATTCCAGAGAGATTAGGGTAGAAAACAGCAAAGTCAGTTCCATGCTGAGCTGGTGTGAATTAACACAAGCAAAATAATCTGAGATACCAATGCCATATGGAAGACAGAAACTGAATGGATTTTATGTGGGGTGAAGAAGCACACTGAATGTGAAACTGAACTGTGAGGTGATGTGACAGCCAAAAAGTGCCATCCACTTTGGAATGAAAAATCTCACCACAGAGGATAAAGATAGTACTCCTTTTCACTAGGACTGTGGCATGATCCCATCCACAGTCCTGCATTCCTTCCTGGGTATCTTATTGTCAGAATTACAGTCTGGAAAGAGCTGAAGTAATTAGGAAACAAGAAATTGTTGACACTGGGTGGCAGGGGTGGAAACTAGTAAGCTAAATGTGGAGACTTAGGCTGCAATGTTTAAAGGAAGAACATAACACATTAAAAAAGTCCTGAAATTGCCAGCAGTGAAAAAGAATTGGCTGGTACAAATCCTGGTGTGACTGAGATAAGGCTGCAGAAAAAAAAAAAATTAAAAAATTAGATAAATGCAGGCAAAATAACCAGGTATATTTCCTGCCAATTGCCTCTATTAGGCTATCTTCCATGGGAAGCTTTTTCACTTGGGACATTAAAAAGTGAATTGGACAGAATTCTGTGAGATGTATTGTTTTATATAGTATAATAAGAGTTTTCTGTCACTAATATTGGCCAAATATATCAAGACTGCATACAGTTCCTGATGCTATTAGAAGCAGGTATTCAAGCACAGAATGTGTCTCTGTGATTCTTCTATGGTGTTCATCAGTGAGGTGCCCTTGCATTTACCATTACCTAGAGATCTTTGATCTTTTCAATGACATGTAATTGGCTGTAGGGATCAGCAAACTCAGCATTTCTGACTGACTTGTATTTCGTGTGAGATTTCCAGCTGAGAGAGTGGGACCATGTTTGAGTATGTGCTGTTTCCAACTCACTAGACTTATTTGCAGTTTATACCCTATGTTTGGTTAAGAATGTTCTTAGGCACTATTCTAAAATGTTATTATTCTTTTTCATTACTGTTTTTAATCATTGTGCGTACATACCATGTGCCAAGAATAGGCTGTGAGGTTTAGTTTTCTTGCCTGATAGTTTAATAATTCTCTCTTGAATAGCAAAATTTGCTTTCAGAAAGATTTATCAGGTTAAAAAAAGGTTTTGATTTAATATTTGAAGATGGAGTTAGCCTCCTGCTGTGCTTTAAGCATTTGAAAACCTGCTGCAAAGTGGCATTTCAAAGACAGCTTAATATTAAATTCAGTTTGCAATATTCATATCTAATTGTTGTAAGACTTGTTGTTCTGTTAATAAGTGGCTGAATAACAATGTTATTCTGTTTGGCTTTCACATGCATTTTTAGACCTTTGTTAAAGGACATTGTTCTTGCAAAGGCTTTCCTCAAAGCAAAGAAAAACATTTACATATACAATAGATAAACTCCTACAGCTTCAGAGCAGTCTGGGTGTTTATCATCTTGTGCAGAACTGATTTGAGTGTTATTCTGCTCAGCTATTCTCAGAGCACACATCGTATTCTCATTTAAGCATTGGCTAGTCGTGTTATCCAAATCACTGCATTATGAAAATAAAATATCCAACAGTATGAAATAATATGAATAGGAAAATATGCCATTATTTACGAGCGGCATGCAATCTAGCCCTCTGTGTTTTCTTCTACAGCAGAGGTAATGTAATAAAGAATTTTATATGACTTCAGCATTGTTGTTTTTGAGTGATTTAAAACCATTTTCACATTGTAACTCAGCTGTTCTGAATTTTTAGAGATTGTTTTTACCAATATTACTGAAAATATCAAGAGAGCAGTTGCAGAAGTGACAGTGGCTACTTGCTTCTGTTGGACAGCTTTTATCTGGCATAAAACTATTAAGCATACGTCATTATGAATCATTAATAGCCTGACAGCAAAGTTGACTGCAGTGGGAAAATCAAGTCAGTTTTATTATTCATTAAGACATTCCTGAAGGAGCTAACTTTTCACAGAAAGAATAGACAATAGAATTATAATATTTCATACTTATAAATGTAGTCATGTGCTAAACTACTTTGCCTTCTTATAATCAGATTTTTTCAGTTACTTATGATAATCAATTTAGTAACATTTTTGTTGCATGCACTCTGCTTAATTCAAAAACCTGTCTTCCAGGATATGGAAGTAGCGTCTGAATTTCTTTGTAATAGTTACATTATACACACCTTCCCATATTAAATTCAAGTTTCTCAAAGGAATTTTGTAAACTAAAATTAGGCCAACTATGAATTTAAACCTAGTCTGAACACAGTGCCTCACATTTCTCTTCACACATGTTTTACTGTTTCCCAAACAGAAAAAAAATCACAGATTTTGAAAAGATTTGTACAGTTGGATGAAGAATGAGGTCAGGAAAAGAAGTTCTTTACTGTAAGGGTGGTGAGCACAGGAGCAGGTTGCCCAGAGAAGTAGTAAATGCTCCATCCCTGGCAGTGTTCAAGGCCAGGTTGGACAGAGCCTTGGCGACATGGTCTGGTGTGAGGTGTCCCTGGTCATGGCAGGGGGTTGTAACTAGATGATCTTAAGGTCCTTTCCAACCCAAACCATTCTGTGATTCTATGATTCTATATACCAATGGCCTGATGTACACTTTCCAATAATAACAAAAGCACTGAGGAATTTAACCTCCTTCCACACCCCCTTTATTATTTTTCTTTTATTCATATATTTTTTGGCTTCCTTTTACATGGGGTAGTAGCAGCAGGTCTCAGGTTAGAGCCAGAGGCTTAATCTTGGAGTAGGGTGTTCTAGAGATATTCCAGCTGTTCTTAGAGTAAAATTTACAACCGTTTCACTGAGATTTGTGAATTCAGCCTAATTTTTAGAGATACCTTGGATACCTGTCCATGAATGCGATCTGTAGTGTTGACTCAGACTGTAACTCTCTATATAAGAGTGAAGCATGCCCCCCTCCAGAATCCTGTCTTTTTAAGCTATGTATTCATTCAGCATCACTATCTCTTCTTTTTGCCATCTTCAGAATGTGAATTTCTATACATCACAAGGCAAACTAGAAATCTAAAGTGTTTTGATATTGTTGGTCATAAATTTAGAAATGGATATTCCTTGCTCACAAAGAGAACAAAAATGAACTTCATAGATCAAATTTCCCCATATCCATGCATGTGGAACAGTGTTTTACTCCCTGCTTTTCAGCTGGTCAAGTTTCTAAACTTGGCTAGGAAGATGAGCTTATATGACTGTGCAGAAAAATTCAGTTAAAAGGAGTAATAAAATTCAGAGGTGCTCTTTCTTAGATATCAACATCACAGCTTGGGAAATCCAATGTTATCACCAAACTTGTTAGATTGTTCAAGAGTGGCATTTTAAGGTAAGGCTCATATGAAAACAACATGATTCAAAACATCGCCTGTTATGAAGGTGCATTCAGAGCAGCCAGAACTAACATATCTAGAGTTCAAAGCACTGAATATCTGCTTGCAAACTTTGGTTCAATCAAATTGTTGTAAAATAACACTTTAATATTAATCTAAGTAATCTTCTGGTTTACAGAACATTCTGTTAAAGGCATAAAGACAGTCCTATTCATAATTCAGAAAGACAGCACCAAAATTAGAGAAGTGATGCTAAAACAACACTACAGAAAAACTAACACATTGTGAGAACAATCTGTCTTCAAGTAGGTTCTGAATTAGAATCACAGAAACATACAATCATTTAGGCTGGAGAAGACCTTCAAGTCCAACTGTTGACCTAGCACAGCTAAGTGTACTAATAAACTAAGTCCCTAAGCACTACGTCTACACGTCTTTTAAATACGTCCAGGGATGGAGAATCAACCACTTTCCTAGGCAGCTTCTTCCAATGCTTGATAATCCTTCCTGTCGTCCCCTTCCTTCCAAAACCACTCTGGAACAACTCGAGCCATTTTTTCTTGTTCTAGTGCTTGTTACTTAGGAGAAGACACACTCATCTTGCTATACCTTCCTTTCAGGTAGTTGTAGAGAGAGATAATGTCTCACCTGAGCCTCTTTTTCTCCAGACTAAACAACCCCAGTTCCCTCAGCCACTTCTCAGGAAGGAGTGTGTATATGGCAATGTGAGTGAGTGGAAAATAAGTATATTAGAGATAATATGCAACAAGAAACTGCTAGACTTGAGGAAGGCATTGCTAGAAGGTTAATGATACCTTAGTCAACAGTGACACTGGGATTATGGGCCTGAGTGATAGATAGGATGCTAGTATGCTTCAAAGTGATTAGAAAGAAGATAAAAAGGGAGGGATTGCGAGGGGAGAATATCAATGCTGTGTCAGCCATGTTCTGTCATTGTTCTCTATGCTTAGGTGAAGAGGTCTCACTGCCTCTTACAACTCCATGGTGTACCTCTGACAGCTCATCCAGCTCCTTCAATTTAATCACTGGCTATATGCTTTCATCTGCATTTTCAGGCAGCATCCCACCCCTCTCACTCATTTCCCACATACCCCTTGGAAAGTTGCTTCGGTTCCTGACCTCTCAACTTCTCACTCCACTAGCACTTAAAGTTCACTTGCTCCTCTCTCACTTTCCTCTTGTAAGATTTAAAAAATCCCTTTTTTCCCAGTTATTTACTCTAGTATATATGACAACTTTTTTTAACGAAGTTCCTCCCATACCTTAATTTGGAAGTGCCTTGAGAACTGTTATGTTCAAGACACAAATGTAGACACATGATATATACTTATCTGTGGAACAGAATGTAAATCCTCAGAACAAAATTACTGCTTTATTGCTGGTGTCATCCAAAGAATCTATAAATCTGGATTTTATATCTTCAACACACAAGTAAAACCGGGCCTGTATTTATTTTCAACATACCTTCATTCTAATCATTCCTTACACTAACTGTAAGTGCCTCAAACTTGACAGCTAGTTTAGCATTAGACAACAATAGAATATTTCATTTCTGTAAGTTTACTTATCTTGCTAAAATTCATATTTGCTTGTAAAATACTGAGAAAGGCTTTTAATCATTTGCAGTCAAAATGCCAGGCAAGTTTTTACATCATGAATTGGTAAAGTCAAAGATTCTTTTTAAGTATTTAAAAAAAAAAAGTATGTAAGATACATTTTCACGCAGGCTGGAAAAACAATAAACCATATATCTTTAAAAAAAAGAAGGAATAATTAAAGATAAATATTGAGTTTGCAGCTCCATGGGATTTTGCTTCACACTGCTTGTGCATGTGTGGTGGGGCTAGGGGTAAGCAAAGTAGACAGGAGGATTTTCAGGCCTGAGAGAAGAGAAGAACCTGAAAGGGGAAGCTGCCTGAGATCAGCTCATGTGGGAATCAAATCAGAGAGAATGCAAGCGGGATGGAAATGGGAGCTACCATATGCTGCCAAGAACAAACGTATATGAAAAGTCTGTAAAGGACCGAGGAGGAGGCTGAAGAGGAGGAGGAGGGAAAAAAAATTAGTTGGAACATAGTTCTTTTTGTTGGCAAAACAATCTTCTCTACAGAATCTTCTTACAGCCCCAGCTGTTTTTTCATTACCGCTCCACTGTGATTGCTCTAAGACCTGTATGGAAAAAGCAGCAAAACTATTTGTGGTACCTTTATTATTAATACTAATATGTTATCCATTTGTATTTATAGGTCATCCATGCCCAGGAGCCTCTGAGCACATAACAAAATATAACTAAAACACAGCTTAGTTTTAAAAAAGGCAACATGGCCCAATTAATTCCCCAATTAATTAATTTATTCTACATAGTTTTGAATTTTGGTCTAAGGATTTTATGTAGGACATTAAAAAAAAAAAAAAAGAACAGTTCCACTGACAAGACAGGTAATTATTTTACTCAGTGATTTTTCTCAATGCAATGCTATTAATAACTGTATCACTAGTGGGGGGTCCAAATTCTGCCCTGAGGAAAATCCAGAACCATTTCACTGACTTCAAGGGAAATTACTCTTTTACTGGGATCAGAACTGGGCTGTTAAGTCATAAGTGCCCAGTTATTCATAGACCTGAACTAAATTCTTCTTCTTTCTCTTTTTCTGCTTTTTCCCCCCCCTTTTCTTCAAATAGAGAAACTAGCTCTAAATCACAAAACCAAACCTGAAGTACGTAAGATAATATGGGTATTGTTCCCTTTCTAAGAAAAAGAGGAGAAATAAGCTCCCTCCCAGTTCCTTGAGAAGCATCCACAGAGCCTGTCTATGTCCAGACAGTTCTGTAAAAACACAGCCAGGGTTTGGCAAGATTTCAAATACAGTTCACATTGTCAGAAAATAAATGACATATGAAAGGTAAGAGGACAAGGAAAGGTAAACATGTTCAAATATTTAATGTTTAACGTACAAGGCTTCACATCTTTTCTCCTCCTCCTCCCAAAAACCAAAGCTTCCCAGACATTTGTTACAATTACATCATTAAGTATCACAAGAAAAGTTCATATGTTTTGATTAGCCATTAGATGTTCTGAAGGGGAAAAGGATTTAGGTTTTGGGATCACTGTGCCCATACACTATCAGTGTGGTGGACTCCTCACTCCTGTGAAGGGAGGGAAGAGGTGGGGAGCGAAAGCTGGTCTGCCCTTCTTGGAGGTGAATTCACATCCACGTGCTTTCGTGTGCCCTGTTAGGTTTAAATAAGGCCTCGTTATCAGGTAGCAATATTATTACCTGTTTGCCATAATTTGCTTCCTTGTTTTGAACATGGATCACCAACATCCTTAGACTAAAACTGATAAACAGACATCAGACTGAAAGGGAATTTGTGCCTTGTACATCCTTGAGAGAATGGGCATTAACTTTTTTCTGTTGCACAGAGAAACTTTGTGCCCTAAGGTATTACCAGGTAGTCCTGCATCTTCCGTCATATGAAATGAAACGTGTTTGTGGCGTACTTTTTTCACCTTAGCAGAAGCAGAAGACCTTCTTCTCATTGCTAACATCTTTCATTCCTTTCCATCCTCCGCATGCCTTCTTACCAGAGATGGTGAAAATAGTCTACAACCCCCCAAAATTCAAATTGGAGAGGAAATGTGATTTAATAACATGCTAACTTGGGACTAGAAAAATTCATTTTTCAGTATTATTTTAGAGTGTTCAGGTGACCTTGAACAAATCCTTCTATCCCTCTCTTTATCTGAATTCCCCATTTATACAAAAAATGATTTGGACGTTCTGAAGGGTGTCACTCTACTTGTCACTGTAAGGAAACGTACAAAACCATTATAAAGTTCCAAATGAAACAAAGTAGAGTATCTGAGCAACAAATATTTGCAAAAGAACAATTTAACTTTCAAGCATAATCCTTCCTCCCTTCCTTCTCATCTCAAAAATTTTAGAAACAGAAGAGTTAGTAAGAACATCTCAGATGTAGAATAAGTTCTTACCCATAATGTTATAAAAAATAGTCATGTATGAGGTAGATTTAAATCAACATAAAAATCATAGAATCATAGAATCACAGAATAGTTAGGGTTGGAAAGGACCTTAAGATCATCTAGTTCCAACCCCCCTGACAGGGGCAGGGACACCTCCCACTAAACCATGCCACCCAAGGCTATGTCCAACCTGGCATTGAACACCACCAGCGATGGAGCATTCACAGCTTCCTTGGGCAACCCATTCCAGTGCCTCACCACCCTTACAGTAAAGAACTTCCTCCTTATATCCAATCTAAACTTCCCCTGTTTAAGTTTGAACCCATTACCCCTTGTCCTATCACTACAGTCCCTAATGAAGAGTCCCTCCCCAACATCCCTATAGGCCCCGTTCAGACACTGGAAGGCTGCTGTGAGGTCTTGATGCAGCCTTCTCTTCTCCAGGCTCAACAGCCCCAACTTTCTCAGCCTGTCTTCATATGGGAGGTGCTCCAGTCCCCTGATTGTCCTCATGGCCCTCCTTCGGACTTGTTCCAACAGTTCCATGTCCTTTTTATGTTGAGAACACCAGAACTGCCCACAATACTCCAAGTGAGGTCTCAGGAGAGCAGAGTAGAGGGGCAGGATCACCTCCCTCAACCTGCTGGTCACGCTCCTTTTGGTGCAGCCCAGGATACGGTTGGCTTTCTGGGCTGCGAGCGCACACTGCCGGCTCATGTTCATTTTCTCATCGGCCAAAACCCCCAAGTCCTTCTCTGCAGGACTGCTGTGTATCTCTTCTCTGCCCAACCTGGAGCTGTGCCTGGGATTGCTCCGACCCAGGTGTCGGACCTTGCACTTGTCATGATTAAACTTCATCAGGTTGGCATCAGCCCACCTCACAAGCGTGCCAAGGTCCCTCTGGATGGCATTCCTTCCCTCCAGCATATCAACCGAACCACACATCTTGGTGTCATCGGCAAACTTGCTGAGGGCGCACTCAATCCCATTGTCCATGTCACTGACAAAGATGTTGTAAAAAGCCGGTCCCAACACCGATCCCTCAGGGACACCACTCATTACTGGTCTCCAGCTGGACATTGAGCCATTGAGCACAACTCTTTGTGTGTGGCCATCCAGCCAGTTCTTTACCCACCAAGTGGCCCACCTATCAAATTGATGTCTCTCCAACTTAGAGACAAGGATGTCATGTGAGACAGTGTCAAACACTTTGCACAAGTCCAGGTTGATGACATCAACTGCTCTACCACTGTCCATCAGTTCCATAGCCCCATCATAGAAGGTGACCAGATTGGTCAGGCCGGATTTCCCCTTAGTGAAGCCATGCTGGCTGTCACCAACCATGAACGAAGACATTTTCTTTGTTAGTTGTTTAAAAACCACTGTAGACACCATTTATTAAAACCAAACTGAAAAGGAATTTGCCACCACTGATAAATTTGCAAACATGAAAAATACCTACTGAAAATTGAAAATGTATTTTTCACTACATAAAGGCTATTGTAATCACCAAAGCTACAAATCCATAGAGTGCAAACCATACTGAAAACAAAATAAGACTTTCAAAACCTCATTGGCAGGAAGTCCAGTCATTATTTAACAGTGAAACAGGAGAATCTATGACTGTAGTGATAGGAAAAGGGTAATGGGTTCAAAATTAAACAGGGGAAGTTTAGAGTGGATATGAGGAAGAAGTTCTTTACTGTAAGGGTGGTGAGGCAATGCAATTGGTTGCCCAGGGAAGTTCTGAATGGTCCATCACTGGTGGTGTTCAAGACCAGGTTGGACAGAGTGTTGGGTAGCATGGTTTACTGGGAGGTGTCCCCACCCAAGATAGGGGGGTTGGAACTAGATGATCTTAAGGCCCTTTCCAACCCTAACTATTCTATGATTCTATGACTCTATGTTCATCCCACTGGGGGCTGAATACAGTCAGTATTTCATTATAGTCCAAAAATGCACCACTTTGGAGGAGTTATTATATTTCAAAACATTACAGAGTACTGATATGCAGTCCACTAAAACAGTTTGAAAGAAAGGGGAAAGCCACCCTTGAAGTAAAAAATACTGAATTAATATGAACAGAAAAATCTATTGTGTGAGTAAATGTAGAAATCTCAGATAAATACCCAGGGTGTGCCACAGTTACTACACAATGCTTCCAATCCAAATAATGTGTTGTGCTCATTGGGGACTGTGAGACCTGCTTAGATGCATTTTTTTTACAATTATTTTTATGAGAAAGATAATTATGACAAGGGGTAATGGGTTCAAACTTAAACAGGGGAAGTTTAAATTGGATATGAGGAAGAAATTCTTTACTGTGAGGGTGGTAAGGCACTGGAATGGGTGGCCCAGGGAAGTTGTGAATGCTCCATCGCTGGTGGTGTTCAAGGCTGGGTTGCATCGAGCCTTGGGTGCCATGTTTTAGTGTGAGGTGTCCCTGCCCATGGCAGGGGGATTGGAGCTAGATGATCTTAAGGTCCTTTCCAACCCTAACTATTCTATGATTCTATGATATTGGTGTATTGCAGAGAATATGCACTGAACTCACTCTGGAATTTGTGTTGTGACATTCTAAAACTTATTTGACACTTGTGGTATGGTATTCAATGTCCTTGAGCTTTTAAAGTTAATTTTTATAATACCCATGTTGAGAAATCTTTGCTGCACACTAGTTAAACTTGTTCCTTGAGCATGCAGGAGTTGATATTGTGATTTTCAAGAAGAAAATCTATGCATTCCAAAATGAGTCTTGTGTGTGTGCTACACAATTGTTTTGCAAATGATACTGTAAATATACACTGAAATTGAAGCTAATAATATTTTACTACCCTAGAGACTAATGAATGTGCTATTTTTGCGGTTGTTTTACTGTTTACTGAAGCACAGGTGAATGCTCCGACTTGTTGCTAAGACCATAGACTCATAGAATCATAGAATAGTTAGGGTTGGAAATCACCTTAAGATCATCACGTTCCAAGCCCCTGCCATGGGCAGGGACACTTTGCACTAAACCATGTCACCCAAGGCTCTGTCCAACCCGGCCTTGAACGCCGCCAAGGGTGGAGCATTTACAACTTTCTTGGGCAACCCATTCCAGTCTGTAAGCAACTAGTGGGAGTCTCAAATAAAAAGCTTTACCATCACAATCCAGATTTTTTCATTTCCATTAACATTCCCTTCAGTTGCTCATTGTGAAGAGCTGTGTCTAAGAAAAGATATGAGTCTGGGCTGCCTGCCAAGAGTTTTGGGTTCTTAACATTGTTTTTCCCAGTGGGGTCAGCTCACTTTCTGCTTGAGACGTCCACTTTTGTCTGCATTTCCTGAAACAAGTCACTTACATGCTTAACTCTTACACAGTTTGAGTGCTTAAAGAAGGCATGTTGGTACTGTTATCACTGATTGTTATCACCAATTATCAACCACACTCAAATACACTTTCAAGCACTTTTAAATCATTGCCTAAATGCTGTTCTAAAAATACCAACTTGTTGCTGCAATTGCTTGTCAATCACTGCCCAGTGCCACACCTCATCAATGAACCAAGTGATCTGAGACACCATTGAGCCATATTATCAAATGGGCTGGCTTCTAATTTTGATGAATCTCCCAGTAACTTCTCATACACGAATTTGGACATGGATCAAATCAGGCTTACCTATCTAACCAGCCACCTGTTTCACTACAGGTGATCAGACAGGTGGGCTGTGGCAAACATGACCATGGTAGACCCCACTGACTTCACCCTTGGGATTCAGTGCTTGTAACAGCCACACATAAGACAAGTGTGATATAACTCAGAACTTGCATAAATTTAAAATAGCTCACTGGAAGACATATTCGGAGCTGGTCTTGGGATTTTTTGTTCTTGACCGAACTCAGGTTGTTTGGGTTTTTAGCACCTAAAACTTTGCATATTTTTCCAAACCTGCTCTTCAGTACAGTCCTAGAAATTAGAAGAGGAATTGGTAGACAGAGTACTCTATATCATCAGTGACAAATACGACAGAAGATAATTTATTTCCTAATGACAGCTGCAAACAGTGTCTTTAAAATTCTTCAGGGTATCCCTTCCTTTGGCTACTGCTTAGAAAGGATGTGGTGTTCTACAAATTCTGTGCCATATCTGCCAGCTTTGTGTGGGCGATCTATAATTTAAAGACATCTAAGATTTTTACTGCTATGTATGTTTATGCCCCTGAATAGGCACCACAATGTCATCCATAAGAGGGGCTATTCTCAAACCTGAGCTTTCTGTTCATAAAGTGCTACAGTATAAACATATGGACACTAACTTGTGGTAAGAGTATCAATCAACTCTTTTCTGTATGCACTGCAAAATTTATCTGTGTTCATGAATTTGAACACCTGGTGGATTTTTTTTTTCTCCTATTATAAGGACAAGACAAAAGGAGCTTGACGTCAAATTGGGTTGTAAATATAAGTATAAATCTTTGTTTCTATTTTTTTGGAATGTTGAATATGCAACTTTGTTGAAAACATAATAATGATATAATGCAAATTTTCAGGATCAAACACTGTTGTGTAGTGTCCTCCCAAATGTACTATCTAATATATTACCCAATAAACCAGGAATTAGGCAAAGTTCACAATGAAGGTGATTTCTCTTGAGAGTGAAATATATCGTCAGTGCAGACATGTGGATTTGGAACCTGAAGAGCAAGTTTTCATTTCTTTCATTTGTGTATAACAACAAAAGAACTAGTTAGTCTTTAATTTTCGAAAGATGAAAAGCAAACCATGACAGCCACTAACGGTACATAAATAGAACATCAATGATAAATTATAAACCAGATAATTTTCTTTGGTGAATAATGAGCAACAAAATGCTGAAAGGATAACCATTTCATTTATGTTGATAGAAAACTTAAGAAAAAACCAAACTTTGTTTGAAGAGCAGAAAATGGATGACAGTTTTAGCCTCCTGTTCTGGGTTAATTTGCAGTATACTTTGCCAGTGAAATTCTAGAAATGTATATCACATTGAATATTCTAGTAATTTTTCTGAAATTCTAATTGGACTAGAAGTCTATCTGCTTCTAGAGATGTTAGTTCTATTCTTGTAAAAGTTTATGGGGAAATTCAAACATGTATTGCATCATTTAGTTGGAAGCTTGAATAATAGTGTGAAGAAAGAACTAGGGAAACTAACAGAATGCATCTGTATGAATTATGCATATGTGCCAATACACCATAGCGCTGTGTACACTTTAAGCATGTATACCTCAGATGTTTTCAAGTTTGGAGCGCATGTACCAACTATGTTTAAGAAATTTGCACCTCAAAAATATTTTTCTTTGCAGGCCTTCAGTTCATGTTTCAGTTAAATAGCAGTCAGCACACTTTTTCAGTAGTCTGTGAAGGTTGCTTCAGTTTTGCCTCCTGACACAGTATGATGGTGCTGCAAGCAATATAACCTGATGCTATGTGGCCTACATTCAGAAAGTGTATATCCATATCCATTCCAAGACAAAGCTTTGTTCAGTGAAGGAGACAATTTCTGTAATACATACATACATATACATGAATAATGTATGTCTGCACTTAATTTACTATTTCTACGCATTCTGTTTAGGCATATGTGAAGAAAAAGGAGACAAAAAAATCTTCATTTCTCACAGAGGGCAATTATTTCAGAAGAGGAGGGAAAGGGACACAAGTTTTTCCATCACCAGGTAGACAGTTCAGTGTTGTTTTTTGTCAAAACCTCAGTTTACGTTTCCCACAGAGGCTTCTGACTTCCACCTCGATGCCCCAGTACCTGAGTATGTCTGGAAGCCTTGGGAACTTGGTATTTCATAAACCTTTCATGTTTCATAATACCTTACAGGCACTGCAAAACTTTTTGAACCACTATTAGGGGTTCAGCTAAAACCTCATTGATCACTGACATGGTGCCGAATAGTCTTCAGCAGAAGGACTGAATCAAAACTTTAAAATCCTTTACTTTTTCAACTTTCCTTCCTTCTTGTCAAAAATGGCATTTAGTTTTCATTATTTACACCAGATGCCAATTGAAAAAAATGATGAAAAGCTAGGCACATTTCTCCATTTCTTTTAGGACAGGCCTCTTCATTAGAGGTTCCTGGAGTATAAGTCCAGACATGGCTGGTGATTGAGCCAACTAGGGAAGGCACGCAGCTGGACCTGCTGTTTGTGAACAGAGAAAGCCGCAGGGTGATGTGATGGTTGAAGGCTGTCTTGTGCATAGTAATCACAAAATAATAGTTTTTGATTCTTGGAGAAGTAAGGAATGGGATCAGAAGAACTGCTACCTTGGACTTCCAGAGTGCAGACTTTGGACTGTTTACAAGTCTGGTTAGCAGAGTCCCTTGGAAGGAACCCTGAAGGGTGAAGGAACTCTGAAGGGCAAAGGAGTCCAAGAAGGCTGAGCATCCTCCAAGAAGAAAATCTTAAAGGCACAAGAGCAACCCATCCCCAAGTGTCAAAAGACAAGCCAGTGAGGAATAGGACCAGCCTGGCTGAACAGAGAAATGTGGCTGGAAGTCAAGAAGAAGAGTATACGGCCTTTGGAAGAAGGGGCAGGCAACTCGGGAGGACTACAAGTATATTTTGAGGTTATACAGGGAGAAAATCAGAAAGGCCAAAGCCCAACTAGAACTTTATCTAGCTACTGCCATAAAAGACAATAAAAGGAGGAATAAGGAGAATCTCCATCCTTCATTGGATGCAGGGCAGAAAATAGCTACAAAGGATGAGGAAAAGGCTGAGGTACTTAATGCCTTCTTTGCCTCAGTCTTTAATAGTAAGACTATTTGTTCTCTGGCTATCCACTTCCCTGAGCTGGGAGACAGTAACAGAGAGCAGAAAGAAGCCCCCATAATCTCAAAGGAAATAGTCAGTGACCTGCTACACCACTTAGACACACACAAGTCTATGGAGCCAGGTGGGATCTACCCAATGGTACTGAGGGAGCTGGCAGAAGTGGTCACCACTTTCAGTCCTTTATCAGCAGTTCTGGCTAACTGGGGAGCTCCCAGTCAACTGGAGTTTACCAATGTAACTCTACACTCTACAAGAAGGACTGAAGGAGGATGTGGCAAACTCCAGGCCTGCCTGTCAGCCTGACCTCAGTTCCAGAGAAGGTTATGGAGCAGATCACCTTGAGTGCCATCATATGGCATGTACAGGAAAACCAGATAATCAGGCAAAGTCAGCATGGGTTTATGAAAGACAGGTCCTGCTGGGTTAACGTGATCTACTTCTATGACAAGGTGACTGACATAATGGAGGAAGGAAAGGCTATGTATGCTGTCTACCTAGACTTCAGAAAAGACTTTGACACCATTTCCCACAGCGTTCTCCTGAAGAAACTGGCTGCTCATGGCTTGGATGGGTGTACTGTTTGCTGGGTAAAAAACTGGCTGGATGGTTGAGCCCAAAGAGTGGTGGTGAATGGAATTAAATCCAATTGGTGGCCAGTCACAAATAGTATTCTCCAGGGCTCAGTACTGGGGCCAGTTCTGTTTAATACCTTTATCAATTATCTGGATGAGGCGATCAAGTGCACCCTCAGGAGGTTTGCAGATGATATCAAGTTGGGTGGGAGTGTTGGTCTGCTTACGGGTAGGAAGGGTCTGGACAGGTTGGATCGATGGGCTGTGGCCAATTGTATGAACTTCAGCAAGGCAAAGTGCCAGCTTCTGCATTTGGGCCACAACAACCCCATGCAATGCTACAGAGGAAGAGTGGCTGTAAAGCTGTTTGGTGGAGAAGATCAGGGGCATTGGTCAACAGCCAGTTGAATGTGATCCAGCAGTGTGCCCAGATGGGGAAGAAGGCCAACAGCATCCTGGCTTGTATCAGAAATATTCTGGCCAGCAGAACTAAGGAAGTGATTGTCCACCTGTACAGGTGAGGCTGCACGTCGAATACTGTGTTCAGTTCTGAACCCCTCACTACAAGAAGGACATTGAGGTGCTGGAGCATGTCAAAAGAAGGACAATAAAGCTGGTGAAGGGTTGATATAGGGCACAAGTCTTATGAGGAGCAGCTGAGGGAACTGGGGTTGTTTAGTCTGGAGAAAAGGCTCAGGAGAGATCTTATTACTGTCTACAGCTACCTGAAGGGAGGCTGTAGTGAGATGAGGGTCAGTCCCAAGCAGCAAGCACTGGAACAAGAGGAAATGGCCTTCAGCTGTGCCAGGGGAGGTTTATATTGGATATTAGGAAAAAATTCTTCCCTGAAATGGCTGTGAAGCATTGGAAGAAGCTGCCCAGGGAACTGGTTGATTCTCCATCCCTGGAGGTATGTAAAAGATGCATTCATGTAGTAGTCAGAGACATGGTTTAGTGGTGAACTTGGCAGTGCTGGGTTAACAGTTGGCCTTAATGTTCTTAAAGATCTTTTCCAACCTAAACGATTCTATGATTATTTATAAACTTTATCTGTGAACAAAACCATCAATGTTACCTTTTACTAAGTGGCCGACATCCTTGTAGTTCTCCTTTAAATAGAGCGGACCCTGAAAACCCATGGGCATATGAATACCTATACTTTGAGCGCAGGCTGAACAGAAACGCAGCTTTCAACTCCATGCATGTTTTCAGCTCCATCTTTTTTTCTGTAAAGAATCCAGCTGCCTGGTTGCTACCATACCACTATCAATATTGCATCATTTATCTGTCTCCTGCCCAGCTCCACTTTTCTTAACTTCAAAATTATGACATGAATAAACTCCCTCAGATTTCTGTGGTTCAAGCTACCAAAGGTTTTACAATCATGTAAATTGATCAACTAAAGTTCTGCCTGCAATAGAAGTTCACTCAACAGCAGTTCCTACTTAGGTCAAGAGCCTTGTTTACATTAGCATTGTTTTCGGGTACAGTTTGGAGGTGGTTCCCCCATATCATGCTTGAGTCCATTTGCACCATGATGTGGTATGAAGAAGACAAATTCCTTTCCAGATTAAGTAGTGTCCAAGGGAGAAAATCCTGAACTTAAAATAGAGGAGATGTAAAGCTCCCAGCAAAATCAGCTCTGACGCACTTATCCACTCCCACTGTGCCCAACTCTTAGCTAAAAAAGACATAGTAAAAGGGAGTTTTGACATGTTTCATCTGATGATAGTCTTACATTTGTAAAATCAAGTGGTCATTCTGAGAAATGATAATAGATTTGAAAGTTAACTGATTAGTTATGTGAAATAAATTTATTTTGGATCTCTTAAAAAAGACAGAACTGTTTGGAATGCTGTTCATTGAAAAGATGATGCTTTGAGAAGGACAATGATCTGTACACTGTATAAATTAAAAATCCCCTCTTAGTCACCTTCTTTAGGAATCACAGAATTTCATTTTATGTATCTACATGAGTCCTTCCAATTGACAGGAGAAATTTTCACTTTCTCCACTTCTGAATATTTTCCTGTTAATATATATTCATTATTTTTCGTTATCCTTCAGACTGCCTTAGGCTTGCTGCCATGAAGAACTGTGCCTTAGCACATACGCAGAGTCGTCCATGTGTATCTCTTTGTAGTGGCTGTTTTTTTCATGCTCACTTGTAGTATGCATCCACTCACAGCACTGAAAATGCAGTGCTTTAAAGATCCTCAGAGTGGAGCTCAACCACAGCCTACCGGAAACACAGGATCAGGCACCCGCACCTTGGTGCAAGGTCACTTCAATTCCCTCCCTGTGTTTTTCTCTTTCTGTTTTATCCCAATGGGAATTCAACAATACAATCTTGAGTGGAGTCTTCAGACTATACCATTAGCTTATTGAGTAACTGCATCTGCTTTTAAATTTTAATGATGCATCTTTAATATGATAAATGTATTATACTTCAATGGTTTTATATGCAGGTCGAATAAACTATGAGTTTTGTTACTCTTCAAATACTACTTTCCAAAGAACAGCCTTAGAATTTCATAGCTTATGTAGTTGCACATGTGCCTGGTAGTCCGAAAATGACTGTGGTTCTGTACCAGCGAACACAAGGTACTTTTGACTGCAAAATGGGTAGTTAATTTTTTTTTGGTAGCTTGAAAGCAATATTACCTAGAAGCTTATAAAGTATTTAGTCTGTATGCCTCCTGGGGGAGGGGAGTTTTTTTCTGTTTGTTGATTAAAGCAGGATTCAGTAAAAAAAAAAAAAGTTTTCAACATTTTGTTTGAACTGAGTTGCTGGAATATGTTTTCAATACACATAAGGTTTTCTTGTACTAGCCAGATACTAAAGGAAGAGTTTGAAAACTATCATAAAAATAATTATTGATTTCACAGAAAGAAGTGGGTGATTACAGCAAATAAGAAGAATTCTACCTTTTAATGTAACTACCAAACATATTTGATCAACAAAATACTGAAATGCAAGGTACAACGGTTTTTGCTATGAAATCCACATGCATAAAAGAAAACATTTGTAGCTATTAGTTTTATGTCACTGTTTCAAGTAAAGTGTATTTGACTTGAAATATTCCCAAATAATTATTACTGAATGTCTTGTTCATTTACTATAGAACAAATACACTTTAGCACAATTTTCTCCACCCTACCTTGTCAGATTCATTAGTGCTGACCTAGAATACTTCTGCATGGTTCAAATTTGTTGTTTAGACTTTTTGCTGATTCTCAATAGTTGATTCTCTTTTAAGAGTTTTAATAAATATGCCACAGGGATAAAAGTGCTTGCTTCTAGACACTTATCTTCAAGGAATTAAACTGAGACCAGAAGCTCAATTTTGTTTTAGTGTAATGAGTTCCAGTTGTTGTGTTTTGGTGTGTTTTAATAAGATTAATTATCCTTTGCCTAGGCTGATTCTTTCCTTCATTCCAGTGGCTAACAAAGAATGGACACTCACTGAACTACCTGAGCAAGAGATAATATCTAGTGTAGGAATATTATCCAGCTGGCAAAGAGCTGATGTTACTGGTTTACACCAGCCTCCAGGCAGAAATGGAGTCAAACATCTGTCACATTGCAGCAATTTTCATCTGGTTAATGGGCTGTCGGCTCTATATGCCAACTAGTGTAACCACAGCTTACATTAAAGTATTTCAGACCACTGCAAGATGATTTTCAGAACAAAAAGGTCTTAACCAGGTCTTAGTTATTGACCTTCCAGTATTCTCTATCAGTAATGGATGCAATGGAAAATGTTCCTGCCTTGGTAGGATTCCCTTCCTTTCCGTTTCCTTCCTTCCCATGGAATAGATATAAGATCCCTGCCAGAAAATATCTGAATTCATGAATGCCTCCAGTGCTTGAACATTTGGCAGAGGTTGCATTAAATGTCTCTTTAAAGTCTACAAGATTAATCATCTCCCTAGTCCAAGCATAAAAGTGACTACAAATGCAGCTCATTTGGTTACCATCAGGCTCTTCATAAGAATAAGGTCAGACACCTTACTGAAGGATGGTTGACTACAAAATTGCACTCAGTGACACTGATTCACTCCAGCACCTTGGTCATGCCCTATCCCTCATCCTTCTGACTATGAATGGTGCTTTCTTACTTAATCTTAGTGGGCTAATTCTATGTATTTTAGCTGTACATACAAATGCCACCAAAAAATTACAAATGTCTCTAACTTGTAGCTTAATTCTAAATCACAGCATGAGCAAGTTGCAACAGCAGCTGGTCCAGTGTGTCTATGATATTGGATTCATTCCCTTCATAAAATGTTTATGGAAATTGTGAACTGAAAGACTGTTTATAGATTGGAAGTGTGGGCCTGGTTTGTTCCTGAGAGTTACTTGGTGAAATTTTTCATTAGGAAAACTGAAACTAGATTTCGTAAAGCACTATTTTTGGTTCAAGCCACCTTCTTGCAGGGTTGGAATAAATTGATTTGGGGCAAGGGAATCTGTGAAATTAACACAAAATTCCTTCCTTCAAAAGTTTGGGTGCAATATATGTGTGTTTTCCTCTGGCAGCCTGTATATTTTCACACTACTAATGAATGAGTGCTTAATTGCCACAATGAAGCTGTCTGGGGTTACTTCCCAGCAGAATCTCTTGCCAAGGCCAGATGGAATTCAGCTTGTATTCTGAAGCTGCTTAAAGGAGGTTGCTGGTGTTAAATATAAGCAAATAAGAGGCCCTTTCCCCCTGCCCCCTGGCAAAAAAAAAAAAAAAAATGTGTGGAGTTCAAGAAATGTGTAGAGCCTCCCTGGTCAGACAATTTTCTTCAAATTAGAAATGTTGACAGTGGATCAATACGGTGTCTCCTGTTATATCCATAGGAAATAACCAGCTGCATTCAACCTAACTAGCTACTGAGTGCCACCATTTTCCTACAGAAAAGCAGCTGAAATAGCTTTTCTCTGACATTAAGAAATCAGACCGTTTTTTTCCATCAATCTTGAAGTGCCACTTTCGAGTAATATGGGTAGCTGGGTTTTTTCTGTTTCACAGAAGCAAGAACTGTTCAGACTGGTTTCTCCCCACAGGTTTGTTTGCTGGGTTTTGTTTGTGGTTTTTTTGTTTGGTTGGTTGGTTGGTTGGGTTTTTTTTTTTGTCTTAAATATTTAAAGCTTGAAAATTCATTTGGATGTGGCTACAAGACATTTACATGAAACACTAACAATGCATACCTCAGTTCCCTGCTAGATTCAATTCCATTATTTCTCTTGCATTATATATAATAATATATCCTTGGGCTTTGTGTAGTAAGACTCATCTGCTCTAACAGATCCTCTGCTAGAAGTTCAGTAGAAAAATGGGGGCTTTTTTATTTTAAAATTAGGCAGGCTTTTTAAAGGTTATCTACATCAAGGAAGAGATGACTAGCAAGTGCTATGAAAAGTATTTTCTGTACATGGACTAAAGGTTTACATAATATACATGACAATTTTAAAGATAACATCTACCTATGAGACCTACTGATTAAGTTGGTGATAGATTTCAGTATAAATACATGACTGACTAGAGAAGATATGGTGTACCAATACAAGCACTGATTTGTCTCTGACTTACACAAACAACTGCAGAAGTACCTAGCCATAATCTTTGAGTTATGTTAGTACAATGTCAATGCTTTTACCCACAGAACTTCTCTGCTAAGAGATATAAACTGTAACAAGTATTAGTTGGGTGCATGTATCTACTGATTTTGAGGTAAAGTGAAGAAAAGAATAGCTTTGATTTCCGCAGCAAGAAGTTACCTGGATGTTTGAATGAGGCCATTCAGGCAGCTATTTCTCAAGCCTGCTTTCTGCAAGGCAAGAAAAGTCCTATAGTTCTCCCTGTTATAAGCAGAATGACTTTGTCTTCTTTTCCAAAATGGAAAATCATGGTTCATGCTGCAAGCTGCTACTTGACTGTGTAGACATCTAGCGACTGGGATTTACAGAAATAGACCTAAAGCTGCTGTCTCTGGATTCCTGATTTGTTGTTTTTTAATCTATTTCTAAATTTTATTTGAGAAATATTGCTGGATAGTCTGACAACCTTTCAGGTGGGATGGGGACCTGAAGGACTCCTGGCCCTTCTCCACCACAGGGCATTCAAACCCTAGAATGGAAACCTGGAGATGCATCTGTATTCCTGAAGAAGAAAGACCAGGAGGGATCCTTTCCCAAACAGTGCATGTTGCCTGACATCCACACTTCTAACTCCCTCTCAAAAGGGCTGGCGTGCCTATGCTACATAGCACTGGTGTGAGGGTGTGTCTCGCTTCAAAGCATTTAAGAAAATGTTAAATTGTTGCTACTGCTCTCTACAACAGTATTTTAATTAAAAAAAATATAACCCACACATCAAAAAACCAAACAACACCCCCCCAAAAAAAACCAAAACAACCAACCAACCAAAACCCAGTGGTTTAAATTGGTATCATTCTTCAAGGGTCAAGGACTGCTGGGAAGATACTGGAGGACCACATAAGATGTAGGGATCTGGACCTGGTGCGGATTTGCCCATTCTGTCTTTCTGAAGCAGACACATCTGACCAGTCCCCAGATGTTATCTAGGCTTGTTTGCAAGAGCTAGTGAAGCAGCGCAGAGCCATGACAAGGAGGAAGCTAACAGCTAAACGGGATGGTTGGTGAGTGGTCTAATGTTCAAACTGTTTCAATTCTTATCTTTTATTCTGCAATATAAATATTCCCTTAAGTCTGTGACTCTGAGACAGTCCAAATATTGTAGCCCATGGACTGTATACTCTATGCCCTTGAGGTCAATCCGTGGAAACAGGTGTAACGCCTGTGAGACACCTTATTTTTGAAACAACATGTTCTGATGCCTCTGCAACAATGTTTTTATCGGAATTTCTCATTTATATGGAATTTGAAAAATTAAGATATTTGGTGTTCCTTAAATTGACATTTTTAAAAAATTCTCATAAAGTGAAAGGTCTGTTTGGCAACAAATCTTGAAAATATGGGGGAGATTTCCATTTTGCCATGTTTATTAAAAGACCATATCTTTAGAACATCTATCTAAAAATATAATGGCAAGAATATGGAGCTCAGTCTTTTAAGTTAGTTGTGTTTATGCAAATTTCTTAGTTATACTAGTGATCACATTGGCTTGCTTGTGAGAAAGAGAGATTGCAGGATTGTTGTTTTACATACACCTTTACTTTCATGAACTTTAGAATTTAAGAGAAAGAGTGAAATTTTAAGCTGTCATATTAACCATTGTTTTATTACATTCCAAAAAAATATTTTATAGTGGTCTTTCCCTGAGTCTCTTACTGTAAGCATGCCTGCTTATATGGTTATGATCCCATTTTATTGTAATTTGAACTGGGGTAAACAATGAATAATATCAGATGAGATTAATTCATGTGTAAATGAAATAAAAATTCAGCAACTTAAACTATCACGCACTTTAAAAAAGATCATCTGCCTTCTTTATATTTATTTTTTATTTATTTTTTTATGCTTCTCCACTTAACGTCTGTTGGTAGCCTCACCTAGAGTTGCAGTGAAAAGAAAAGGATAAGTGTCTCTGGAGAGTGATTCATTCCAGCCTAAGATAGGTGTCTGAAACAGGTTGGATGATTTATCCTCTCTAGAAATGTCTATCTCTTCAAGGACTAATGAAGAAATAGGTGGTTCTTATCTTTTGATCTAGGAAAGGCAAATAAAAACCCCAAGACTATTGCCTTCAGAACTGCTGACATGAGGATTCATACTGCTTTTGGAAAATCTGAGATCCACAAGCTGAAAAAAGTTTAAAATTGTAAATGGAGTCTGGATGACATACTAAGACTGAACACCTGCTTTTAAAGTTGTGAATTTAGTAGGAAATACTGATTTATACCCATTTGCTATACCTTGTTGTTTCTCTATGAAAATTAAGGATGGACTTTTGGGGAAAGTAAAATATTGAGAATCCATTGTAAGCTTTTTTTGCTGAAAATAAATGGGATATTGGGGAGATCTTCACTTGTTATACTACTAAATGGTCTATAAGTCATTTAGGTCTTACTGGGATTTCTGCCAGCGCAATATATCATTCTTTTTAATTAAAACACTAGTACTACCCAAAAGCACTAAAACCCATCAAAAATCTCAAAAAAATCATGTCCTTGTAAATGTGAAATGTTACTTTGACTGAAGCAGGGACATGATTTTTTCCATGATATCATCCCAACAAAAAGAGACAATGTTTCATAAGGCATTACTTTATACATGTGTATTTTTATATACAAGCATATAATTTTTCAAGATGTATTTAGAAGAACATGTTATCATATTTAAGCACAGATTCTTTCATTTTAATGACTGAGTTATGCAATGCTTCTTTCCATAAGCTCACTCCTTAAGCAAATCATTTATAAAACCCTGTATTTCAGGAACAGTTTTCTGATTAGTTTGTTTAGGCACAAGAGTTTTCATAACTGCCACTGTGCACTGAGTTTCTTGTATTTGCTTTGGACAGCAAACTGCTAACTACCTGCTGTTGCTAGCAACTTCATGCAATTTTTTTTTTGACAAAAGGTCACCATGCAGAAATTTTTCTGTGAGATGCAGCAAGTCAGATTTTACACACACTGTCCTCACTGGAGCTAAGGCTCAAGTTTTTGTTTCTATAATTCTCATGAAAGTTAGATGAGCAGAGACAGATACGCTAGTCAGGTTGCTCTATTCTTTCACTGTTAAAGTTTACTGCACTGTTTAATTTCTGATCTTGTCAAAGACCTGTGTAGCTCTTACAGTTAAATTAGATCTGATCGTAGGAAGAGAACATTAAGTTAGATTTTAATCTCAGTTGCATTCAGAGCAGTTCCATCAACTAAAGTTAATATATTTGCTTTTATGCAAATGAGTTAAGATTCAGAGTCTTACTGTTTGTTTTTATTTTTGGAAGGAAAATTTAGCAGTTCACATTGACACCCAATAACCCTTCTTTTATCTGTACATCGCTGCAGAAGCAAGTGTTATTTTCTGTTCTCCTCTGTTGTTATGGCAGCATATTTTTCAAGATATCATATTAGACTGATTCTTACAGATTCTACTGTTTTTCTTTCCTATAAAAAGCCTTATAGATAACAGGTATATGTCCAGCTTGAGGTAAAACAGATTAAAGAGATGAATGCCTTGAACTGCCTCTAAAAGTATCTGGCAGCTAATACTGACATTTTCTAATTCTCTTGTTCTTTCTTCAGGCTTCATTCCCCAATACCCATGCTTTGTTCCCCATTACCTTTACCAGATATGACTTTTTGAAGCTTTCTGGATGAGACTAAATGCTCTACCCACAGAAAAAACATAAAAATGCATTTGGCAGTCTTGCCCCCATATAATACTCTTGCCTACAGACTTAAATGTGAATCTGAGGTAGTTTTTAGACATATCTGTGAATGCTTTTCTGTGCACAGTCATAAAAAGACATTCAAGAACCATACATGGTCTAAAAACATTCTGCAAACCATGGGACAGAACCTCCCTGACATTATGGAAAATGATGTTAGTTTACAACAAAGTGTGAGCAACTTATAGCCAAGAGCTAGGACCTGAGATTTGCTAGTTCACAAAGAATCAAAGAATCCTCCTTATGCACATATTTTAAGGAAGTGCATTGATTGGGTCATTATTCTGACACTGTCACTGCAGCCATTTATAATCATGAGTAACTTCATGTATGTTTAAGTGGCATGCTGCCATTAATGAGAGCACTCACAAACATGCTTTTTTTATGCACGTCTCTCTGTTTCAGTTACTGAACCATTTGCAACACTGAAGAAAAGCTTAAACTGGAAGGCAATGAATATTCCCACCCACAGCAGTCTCAGATCTCCTGGTTAGGGCTTTTTCTGGGAAAGCGGGTGATATGACTTTGAACTAAACTTGTTAAATGTTAATCAAGTTACCCTTTTGTTTTTGTGTAACAGGCTCATACTCCTACGCCCATTCACAGATGCTTGTTCCCAGTCCCCATCACAATTTCTTTCCCCTCTAACAAAGCCAGCAGACTCAGCATTTCATGCAACTGTGGAAGCAAAACACTCTTGAAGGAATCATGGGATAGGGAAAAGAATTAGGTGGAAGAGGAAGGAGGAGGGCTCCTGAGGTGTTTTGGCTGACAATAAAATAAATGTTTCCAGAAGTAGCTGACCCACCTCAGGACATTTTGTCACTCCTCCAGCTTCTTGTTCCTTTCCTGGTCCAGTCAAACTTTAATCTTCTACTTAGGCCAACAGATGAACTGTTTGTGTGGCAGTTCTCTAACTAAGAAACAAATCCTTTAGGGAGAAGGTGAGAAGAATGTCTTTTTCTTCATTTGTTTGAACTTGATTACCAGGTGGGCTTACAAGGCAAAATAACAATACTGACATCATTATTCTGAGATTTCTCAAACTGAGGTTGTAACTGGGTTGAGATTGTTGCCTCCTGGTGAATCCTCCAGCCACAAGGTTAAGAGATGAAATGATACTTCCTACCAGTTTTTTCCAGAGAGAAAATGGTGTGCTGCCCTCACTTCCTTGGAAGAAAGGATAGTGACACTGATTTTCTGAAGCAAGTTCAGACTGTGGATTACCAGTGAACATAAATGTTTTTTTGGAGGTCTGTATGATGCAATTACTCCCAGCTAGTCGTGTTGATAGCCATTATTTTGAGTTAGAATTCAGGGACTTGACTGTTAAGTTTAGATGCATTGCTCATGGATAGTCACTGCTAGAAAAGTAAGAATGCAGGTTAGGAATAATTGTCTTCCTTTTCTTTTCTTTTAGTCACAAATTCCAGAGTGAAATGTCAAAATGAGCATTAGAAAATAAATCCCATTATTGCTGGGAGTTACAACTGTGCTCTAAGCGCAACAGAGGCAGAACAAATGCAGAATTTCACAAAAGGCCAGGGTGAAGGCTGTATTCCTGGCTCATCACATCATTTTCTTTCTTCCTTTGTTTTTCCATTCCTTTTTTTGTTACTTTACATTTCCATGTCCTTCAGATGAACATGTTTTATCAGCTATGTGTTAGGACTCAGAACAGCATGTCCAGCTTTCTTGTGGTCTTGCTCTTTAGGGAAGCCACTTACAGTTTTCCACATGCCGCTCATAAGACAGGTTACTAGAACTTATTTATAGCAACAGCTAGAACTAAGCTAAGCTGCAAAGTGTTTTGATATTCTTGACTAAAAGATGCTGCACAAAATGCAAATTACTGTTTTTCTTCTTTTCATCATGACACCTCTTGGCTCCAATTTTACCACAGTATGCTCTTCTGTCTCTCCTTACAACTGTGTTATATTGTTCTCCTTGCTCCCTCCTATCACCTCATCTTTCCTTCCACATCAAGGAACCTTTCTCAGTAATAGTTCTGGCATTTGGGCATAAGGAGCATGCCCCACTCAGAAGCATAATAATATTAAATCACTATAAAATGTGGTTATCTTGGGTTCAGCTCTGGATGTCATTTACAATAGTTCAATTGAATATTCAGTAGAATAGCTGATGATAGGCCTGATTCATTTCATTCATGCCAGATTTACCTCCCATGTAACTCCATTGCCTTCAGCAGTTGATTTTAAATGAGTAATAATGCAATAAGTATAGCTGAGATTTTTTAAGTGCCATAGCAAATGAAGTGTGTACGACATCAGTGGGTTGCACATTTTCATTGTTACGAGCCAAACAGTGAGAACTCTACAGTCTCCAAAGGTCTTGATAAACTACATCCGCACTAAGGAAAAAGCCTATAGTGCTGGTATTAATTTTTCAAAATCAGGCAAGGAGACTTTGCCTATTTCATTGAAAATTACAAGACCTTACTTACTGACAAAGTGTTTCCATTTTAACAAATATGGATGTTGCTAATGCAACTTATTTCCTGTAACTTCTTTCCATGGGGAATAGCTTAGAAGTACAGAGGAACAAGAATATTCCTGGTGTTATTTCACAGTTTTCACAGTACTGAGACATTAACTTGAGCACAAATAGTGAACCAGATAGGAGGATTCTTGCTGGGCTTTAATCAATGATTCCCAGCAGCATTTGCTATTTACATAACACTAGTGAAATATTCTTAGATGCTCTGTCCAGCCATGTTTGTCACTGTGATCTCAATGAAATCAGTTTTTTCTCTCTAACATAATTTCCTGAAGGTTTTCTAATAACTTGTAGTTACAGAAGTAAAGAGCTATGAAACTATTCATTACAAAGCACCAAGAGGCAAATTAAGAAATTAGAATTTAAGTAACTTCTTCAACCAAAATATTCAGAGCCACCTTCTGAGTTTTAATGAAAGACTCCTTCTTGAAACAGTGATAATCAGTATGGACTTGGGCTATAGAGGTCACCCCTAACTAACTTATGGAAGTTTTTTAAGACATTACTGCCATGATAGATAAGAGAAATACAGCGCATGTACTACACTTAGATTTTTAAAAAGCAGATGGAAAGGTTCTATACCAGAAATAAATCGCTTAGGTAAAGTCACAGAATAGCAAGAATAATGTGGCAATGGGCAAAACACAGGTATAATAACAGAGCACAAAAAGATACCTGAAAATGGATGTTTCATTCTCTTAAAGAAGAAAGAAGAGGAGTAAATGTATAAAATAAGAATAAATTTGAAGAATAATCATCTAGATCTCCCAGACTGGATAGTGTGCATGGTTGCAAAAGGGAAACCAAACATTGAGTGAATCCTTACTCCACTCCTCGCAGTGCAGGAGGTGTATAGACCTGCCTGGGATGGTCACACAGATGGAATTTAGATCTGTTGTGCCTGTCATTAGTGGACTAAGGTAGCATTTATGATGAGATAAACAGTTATTTAAACAAAGACAAACAAGTTTTCTAAGCTGTCAGTGATTTTATTGTCAGGCAAGCAATGACTAACAGAGGGTGCTTCCACCTTCCCCTGTTCACCACAAAGCAATAATGATAGGCATCAATGTTCTTCCCAGAACCAAGGAATGAGGAAGAAGGAGTGGGTCTGAGGCAAAGGAAAGCTAAGCTGCCAAAGCCACAAGGCAAGCAATGGGTCTGCAAGTAAAACGAAATGCAAACTCTGCTTAGTTTTTGGTGCACAGAACATGGGGGAGTGTCTGTAGTGTGGATGAAAGACTGTACTACTCCCTTACTCTAAATTCTACTTTGCAAAGTTCTTCCACTTGTTTTGTTTCTGGGGTTTACTTCTATACTATGTGTGGCAAGTATTTTCCTGTAAGACATAAAAAACCTCTTTAAGCCAAGCATAAATACAAAAATGCAATGTATGTTAGCAGTAAATGTGAATCAATATAGTGTTACATTAATGCTCCAACAATAAGATATGTTGCACTAAAGTACTCTTGGTAGCACAGTGTAACCAAACTGTTGCATATAGGACAATGATGGGAAAACAGCAAAGAGCATCTGTGACTTCAAGAAGTAGGTACATCTGTTTGTTGAAGAGAAAGTATTAAGGAAAAAAGACCACAGGGCAGATATGTTGGTCTGGATAAAACTGCATGGTCTTATGTATTTATTAACTAGTTCTAGGTGGCTGAAGTTCCTAAAGTATGTAAATAAAAGCATTCTAGGAGTACTGTGAACAAATAAACAGGATAATTATTCTAAAAATGGTACTCTCAAATCTTAATCCATTTTTTTATTAAATGCAAAAGTTATACTGATGTAACATTAGGAGTGAAATTTTAACTGAAAGATTTAAACCAAAGGTTTCTTCAGAAACCCTCACACTATCCCCATGAGTATATGCATAATAATAGTCTCTTTCATTATGTACAGGATTTTTGCATCAGACACTGAATAATAATTATTGCCTACTGTAGCTTCATTCCAGCCTACCTGGAGTTTCACAACATTGCAACAGAAAGCTAATTTCTGAATAGGCAGCTCCTCAAAAAGGCAGTGATCTACCAGATGCTAAGAGGATACACAGAAACATGAGGGAGGGCTTAAGTCAGTATATAGGAGAGAAACCAGATGTGTGAGAAACATTATACAGGCACTGTCAAAAACAAGGAAAGAAATATCCTGAAGAGGCAGATGGGTGGAAAAGTGACAATAATATAAAACAACAAAATAGACAACAAAATGCCTAGAGAGAGGTAAGAAAGGAGAAAAAACCCAAAAAAACAAACAAAAACCCCCAAAAATGTTCACAATACTTGAAGAGATAAAATAAGTAAGTATGAAAATATTTTAAAATAATGAGGCACTTGGTTTTTTCTAAGATGCGTGTATGCAAATCCAAGAAGCATAGCAAAGATAACTTCAATAATAATAATAATAATGGCTCTGAATTCATCAGGGTCTTGAACAGGTTAACGACTGGTATATGACTGTATCTAGAGTTATATATGGCTCCAAATTGGAAGGTACAAATACCTAGATCTTTTTAGGTAGTTTGGAAATGTAATATTAAAGTACATAGAAGTTTTAAGAAGACTGATACAAATAAAATAGTGCAATCTTAATTTATAGCATTTTTTAAAAGGCATAAAAACATCCATGCACAAAGCTATACTGATTTTTTTGATGTTATACAAACATTAATGTTACCTTTAACACTTAGTTCACATCATGCAAAATCTTTTATAGATAAATCACAGTTAAGTTGACTTGCAGCTGTTACTATTTAACAATAGCAGTATTCAGTTTTCAGTGGACCCTAAGACTCCACCCCCAACACTGCAAATTTTTGAATTTATTTATAATTTAGATATTTTCTCTCAAAAGTCTCAACAGAAGCTGGGAGGAAGAAAAGCATACCAGCCTAGAACAGCTTCATTGGTACAACAGGCTTGATCTGTGTCTGATAAATATTGACACCCAGGCAAAGGGAGTGTTTCAAGAGCTTTTTCTGTGGTTCTTTTCATCGCATTTGCGTGAATTAAAATAATTGATCAAGTACAGAGTACATTAGAATTCAGTCTACTATATCTTTGGATGGCATAACATTTTTGGGTAGCATTAGAAAAGCAAGTTGGCTAAAGGAAATTTGCTTATTTACAGTAGGATGGAAGCCAAGGACAACTGCAAAATGAACACAAAGTAGACCACAATGTGGAGGAAAAGGAAGAGCAAAAGAAGTTGGTAAGTTGTTTTGTTTTCTTGCACAGTTCCTATAATCATTTTAACAGTGTGACTTTTGAGTTATGTTGTTCTAAAAGAAAGGAGAAACCAGTATTATGATAGGATAAATTGACTAATAAGAACAAGACATCAGCGAAAGAAACAATAAGGCCTCAAAAAGATAGTGAAAGTAATTTATTGACAGCATAGGTAGGCATTGCTAAAAATTTTAATGAATTCTGAGCCTCAGAGTTCACAAAAGGGGATTGTGAACAGATGCCAGAAACAGACATAAATTTAACAGCAGTAGTGGAAGGCATACTGAAGGAACTCAAGATCGTGCCAGAAGAGGTGACCTAGAAATTAGAACATTTAAAGACTGACAAAACTAAAGGACCAGAAGGTACACATTTGATGAAGCGTCCCAGAAGAGATAGGAAAACCTTTAGCAAGTTTATTTATAATCTCTTTGGAATTGAAAAGGGCAAAGTAGCACATATTTAAGAAGTGATCTTGCTAAAAACTAGAAAGCTTGACTTCTAAGATGAAAGGTGAACCAAATACTTTAAAAGGTAAAGACATCAATTAATTACATAGGTTTTCTAAAGCTATACAAGGCCTCATACGTGAATTTCACAGTTACTCAGAACTGTATTTCTAGCTTAAAATGATATGAATGGTTATTTATCCACTGACACTTTAAAGTTCAGTGTTTTTTACATTATAAGCTTTGCTCCTTCCCCTCTAAAGAAGTACCACCAAGTTTGTGATTTTGTCACTATGGCAGGACTCTGTCCCTGTAATTGAAGAAACAGGCAGACAAAGGAATGCCATGAAGATGATCAAAAGGCTGGAGAACCTATCTTATGAGGAGAGACTGAAGCAGTTAGGTCTTTTCTCCCCGGTAAAGAGAAGACTCGGACTGACTTTTTCACAGTATTCTAGTACTTAACAAGCAATTACAGAGAGGATGGAGGCTCTCTCTTCACAAGGATTCACATGGAAAACACAAGGGGCAGGTACAAGTTGCACCAGGACAGGTTTCAAAGAATTTTTTTACAGTAAAAACACTCAATGGGACAACCTCCCCAGGGACATGATGGAGTCCCCATCTCTGGAGGTTTTCAAGATGCAATTAATCTCACCTAAGCTCCCTTTCCTATGAAAGGTTGGACCACATGATCTTTCAAAGTCCTTTCTAACCAGGACTGTTCTTTGATTCTATTCTATGATGAACTGGCTCGTTTGCCCTATCCTTCAGTGAACTATGGAAATGTATATGTATTTACCAATACTAACAGAATGCTTACTAGTACACATAGCCATACATTCTCAGTTTTGTGTGCTGGAGACTCAGCATTTCTCTGCTTCCGGCCACATGCTCCTTTAAGGCTGAATCTGACACTGACGGGCATTTTCTCTGTAGTCCAGAATCATCTAACTTTGCCCTGTGCACCTGCAGGATGCTTGAAATGGCTGTGATTTCCAGTCCACAACTTTTGTTGCTGGACAGCTTTTCTTTAAAAACATAAATCTGACTTTTTATATGGTTTTATAAAACTCCATAAATTCCAGCTCACTGAAATTTTCACTTATCCCGGATTTTATCAAAGGAATTTCCTGCGATATAAGCCTCTAAGCCAGATGTCTTATGAACTTAATTAAATTCAACAAAGCGAAATTATGACAACTACAGAACTGATATATTTTGCTTAGTTTGCAAAGAGGGTTTTAAGGAAATTCAAATGGATTAAAATTGACCAAAGCTTTAGAAAAATTCACTCCTGAGTTCCTAGCGAAGTTTTTTCAGAGAACCTAAGAGAAGCTTGCTGCAGGACTAGTGATATATGGTACTGGCAGTATGTTACTTTAATGTCCTAAGAATTGACATGTATATTATAAAGGGTAGTTATAAGTTCTAACAGTTGTGAATGAGGGAAGCATCAGGCAAGTATAAGGCCAAAGTATCACTATTAAGACAGATTTTATTCTCCTTATATAAAAGTAACCTGAAACACAGAATGTGCAGTAACAGGCTGAAATTTGATGACTGCACAAAACTGGAAAATAAGTCAAAATGAACACGGTGGACACTAAAATAAAGAGCAGTTGGAAAGGCTAAGATCAAGGACAGATATATGGTTATGAAATAATACAGGAAAATATAAGAGAAAGACACTGAAGATGAAAATAAAGATTTTCAATTTTCAAGCAGTGATACAGAAAAATCTAGGGCTAGTGGAATACATCACATAAACCTTTGACCCATTGCTTATAAGCAGTAAATTGTAAGAAAGTGAAACTAAGGCCACATAAGAAGGCTTGGGAAATGCAATTGAACGGGAATTATTTGACTGATGTAGAAATAGGCCCAGAAAATAGTTTTTTATTGGGCATAAATGTCACAAATAAAGGGTTAAAAAATATTAAATAAGGAAGTTCTGATAAGGACTAAATTCTGTCTTGGGAGAGATTTCATTGAAATGAATAGGCTTATGCATGTATCTCCATAAAAAATAAAGCTGACATAACCCGGGTAGCTTTCACTTGGTTTTAGCTAGCATTCTGACTACTTTAATCAATACCTCAGGTAGTTTATCATATTATAGTGTTCAATTCAGTGAATGTAAGTTCACAGAAGTTCACCTTTTGGGAAAAAAATACTTTCCCCAATGCCAGGAAGAAACAGGTAGTTTTTTTGATAAATGGCTGCATCCAGCCCCATGCCTAATGTGCTTGTTATTGTACTTTTGCTGTAGGTGACCCTGAAAGAACAAGGTCCAAAGGTATGCTCACTCTTGGGACAGCCACACCCAGGGCTAGGTTGTCCAAGATTTGAGCATTTTGCCTTCAGTTTGAGCAGCAGAGCTGAGATATCTCAGAAGCAGTCAGGAAATGTGTGTCCCTGAAGTTAATGTTTGTTTCTCAGTGGCTGGTTCTTCCTCTGAGGGATTCTGGCCTCCTTTCTCCTGTAATGGCTCTGAGGCCACAGACCCCCAGAATGGCTTATCTTTCCATTTCCTAGTCATCTATGTAGCTTCCTCTGAAGTCCTTTTCTACTGAATATGTCTAGTTTATTACCCCATCAGTGAATGTGAGCTTTATGCTTCTGTTTTACCTCACTGGGACTGTGAATGGATGGGAATATCTGGTGTACATTGCCCTGTACATTCCCAGTGTGAACCCCTATACACACAGACCTGGATGAGAATGTGACTAGTTGTTCCTGGTTCTTCTGCCCATCTTCAGATATCTCATGTTGTCATGTACACATGGAAGAAATGCAGAATATAAGCAAGATAAAAATCCTGGATTGGCTCCAAACCATCCCCACTTAACTGCATGTCTCTCACATGAGCATGTAATCTGCCAGCAGATAGTTCAGCAAATTTCAATGTAAGCTAACAGACGAAGAAAACACATTAGACACACTGAACACTTGGCAATATTTTTAATGTTTTACCTATAATTAATAAGTATGGTTAACAGGTTTTTGTGAAATAATAAAGTGGTCAACATAGAGAAAAGGTTGTGGATTTCTTTTTTTTTTTTGAGAGAGAGATCCACTTTTTTATAGTAATTGGGATATAAACACCTAAAATCAGGATTTTATACTAAAAGGGCAAGCTAACCTTACTAATGGTGATTACTCACTGTATAATAGAAAAGGAAATAAAAGCTTTTTTATAAAATGTATCAAATCCTAAGAGTGCTGTTAAACTCATTAAAGAAAAAATGAAGTTAGAGAAACTGGTCTTATTTTTTTTCACTCCCAGTAGAGTTCATTTCTACTTCAACAACTAAGCCAAGGTCACATTTAACTCACTTCAATTTCACCCAGTGCACAAGCTAATGTCAATAGTACAGCTGCCATGCAGAGCTAAAGACTGATGGTTAGACAAAGCCATTTACACAAGGCTGGGTCTTTCATCTTCTCTCAGCTAGTGACATAAGAAAGCACTGAGGTTATTCTCAACTAGAGACTAAAACTGGCATATTAGAAAAAATGTTATTCTCCTTAGCTGTCACACAAAGGATCTGAAGAAATGTAGAAATGTTTTTTTCCTTGGTCATCTAGGGAGATCACAAAGTGACTCTAATAGCCTTCACTCTGAAAATTTCACATGGTTTAAGTGATTGCCAAGTCTGATATTTTCCATTTACACTTCATTGCCATCAGAAAAAGAAAAAAATCAATATACCTACCTACTCAAGTGTGTCACAGGATGAGCTTATAAAAGAAGACATCAGTCTTTTTAGGGCATGAAAAATATACTTATTCAAATATATCTTATTTAAAATGACATAAATTGCAGTGGTTAGTCAAGATTCGATTTCCTCTAAAATATAAGACTTAAAATATTCCCTGACTTGCCAAGGAATAGGAATACTTCAAACTGTTGATATGTACAAATGTACTCATTTTCTCCTGTAAGTTATACCAGCCACGGTGTACCAATATTAGTGACTACCTTTAGGTATTTTAAAGGGGAGGTGAGGTCTAACATGTTATCATATTTCTCTGAGATGGTACAAATAACTGGAACCTTGTCAAACTTGGGAGTAATACTTTTTTTTTTTATTATTTCAGTTTTACTATGTGTATGAATTTGAATTGCCTTAATTTATTGGCCCTAATATGATTCCACAAGATGTCACACAGCTCTAACAAGCTCAAACACCCTAAGCAGAGTTATCTTCCCTTCACATGCTATAGTTCTTACATGTCTTATCTGTCTTATTAAAGGCTTCTAGCAATTCCCATGCAACAATATGCAATGTCTTTGTTTGAGATTAATAAAATATCATACGTACAATGGAATTGTCTTTTCAAAGATTTGACTGCTTGACCATTGTCAAGAACATTTGACAAGTGAGGGCCAAATTTGTCCCTCACTGCTCTGCTCTCAATGGAAGCTGACAGGTCATCATTCACCTTATGATGTCGTTTCAACCCCATTATCTTTTCTACCTTGTTTTAGCACCTCTCTCTGGCAAAGGGAGTGAGTAAGATGTTGAAGAACTGAGGTATTTCAGGCTATCTGCCAGCGAGTGCTAAATAATAATGGAATTTGTTTGCTTACAAATTGAGCAATTGAATTTAGATGTTGAGCAGGTCACCTCTGTGATTTTTCCCATCCCCAGCTGGTCAATCATCTAAAAACGCAGAATTACTAGGGTCAATCCTGAAACTCTATCCCCCATGTGGTAGCACAACATACCAACCATACAGCTACTAGGCCATCCCCCACAGTTACAAGTATTTCAAGGTCAATTTATCAATTTAACAGCTTCATCTTCTTAATCACTAAACTTCTGTCTCTTTGAGCTTGTGCTGAAAGACTGTGGCTGCTAATTAAAATGGAGCTTTACTAGCAAGTACACAAATTAGATCCTGTCAGTAAGTTTATTCTAACTATTGGTCATTTCTAAATGCCTTTTTAATCCCCTAATTTTTACATTAAAATTCAAAAGCCTAACAATCTTAATCACCCCTACATCAAATTCATCATTAAGAACAGGAAGCCAGATGGTATAATTTTGATTTACCGGACTTCAGCGTGAATTAATGTACTGAGTGCCGATAATGAATACATCAAACCTGATATTGCAGAAACCTATGAATCTGGCATGTTAAATTAATAACACACTTTGCACAATGAAAGCATGTAAGCTCATATAAAACCAAGGAGTAATGGTCCCTTTTATTTTAAATGGTCTTTATTAGCCTGCAGTTTTGACTCTTAAAAAAAAAAAGGATGAACATTGTGCTTAAGAAAGTTCTGTCTTCTCCTTCTCTGTTCTTTTTCGTGCCTTTTTTGTAGATATGAAGTGAAATAAAAATGAAAATCCACCTGATTACAAACTTTATAGTTGTGAAAGATATATTGGTGGAGAAAGGGCCCTAGTGAATTCACTGAATCCATTCAATTTATGTTGAAATTACGGTTAGAAGTTTGACTGGCATGCTGAAATTCACTTATACCAAACTGTCGTAGTACAATGTTGTTTACTACATGGAATATATAATGAATTATGCAGATTATGCCAAGATTTTTCTTTTATCCTTTTCTTTCTACTGTTTGTTGCTTCTTGTTCCATTATACCTATGCACTGTATGCTAAATATGAAGTTTAATAGCATTTCTTAGAACAGAGGGTAAGGAACTAGTTTTATTGAAAAGCACAGCAATCATACATGCAGAAATAGCTGCTATTAAAAAAAGTACCAGGTAGATAAGGTCCATGCCTACCATATATTCTGATTATCTAGCTATTATATAGCATGGAGATAGCATGGAGATAGCATAGACATTAGCAGTTTTGAAAAAAAATGACAGATAGTAATTTGGAATACTACAGAATATTTGAACCATTTGCTTGTGTTTTAGCAGTAGGAGGTTACATAGGGCTGAAATTACTTAAATCACTTCTGAACATATAATTTTACATTTACTTACTGTAAATTAAAAATATGGCAGTCATTACATATTCTGAATACAAGGACCCAACTTAATTCCTGTTCAGACTGAACACAAAATTGTATTCAATGCTAATGACAGGATCGGGCTCACATATTTAACTGGAGGATCTTCAGTTTCCTTTTTAGATATGTGACAGCAACACAAATAGAAGTAGATTCTCCAGTATGAATTCTAGCTCTGAAGTATGTCTGAGTTCTATAACTTCCAAATAAAATACAGTTTGGAATGCTTTTATATTGAACAACCTAAAGTATAAGGTGTAGGCCTATAAATCATAAACCAGAAAGGAAGGATAAGAGTGGTCTCTGTTTTGGAAACCACAGACTGTTTGCTACCAAAGTATTTAGAGAGTTAGAAGATTCCTAG
Organism: Ara ararauna; assembly: GCA_028858755.1. NCBI lineage: Eukaryota > Metazoa > Chordata > Aves > Psittaciformes > Psittacidae > Ara > Ara ararauna. Next base: position 91,766,135 of record CM054378.1, read on the forward strand.
TCCAGGCCTGAACAGGATAAAGCTGACTGAATAGGTTAACACGAGCATAAACATTTCCCCGACTTTATTTTGTCTCTCAATCTCCACACAATAAGTGGATGCTTCCATACTCTCAGTGTAGCTGTAGGAAATATATTCGATATAGTGAAGGTAGAATAACACCAGGGAAAACGTTGCAAACCACACTTAGGTGCTACTTTCCAGCTAACTTTCTTTACTGCAAGAGGGTGTTCCTGCGCTTGCCACTGTGGCACACGATCTGTACTGCTTAAGAGGTAAACTGCTGAGATTGATTACTAAACAAAGCAAGGGATGCATTATGGATTTATCTAGAGAGAATATAAAAAACCCTCTTATGCCTCTTCTTTACACATTTTAGTGTTTTTACCTTTCAAAGAAGTAGTACTTTACTAATATCTGGGGAAGGAGGAAGAAGATAGCTGTTCCCAGTAAAGAAATTTACACTGCAAACCATTCTAGCAACTTGAATAGAGCAAATCGGTTGTTCCTGGATGGAAATGTTTCTCACTCTTAAATCTCTAGCTAAAGCTCATTTGACAAACCTATTATAAAATGAATAAATGTAGCTCTTTATGATTTGTCCATTGTCAACATGTTAACACACTTTATTTGAAGGTAGATTGATGAAGGGTGGCTGAAGGAGTTTACCCTCCTGAGTTAAAGAATAGAAAACCCTTTTTTCTTAGCATCTTCCTTTTTTTCTTAGAAGTTCACAAGAGTAGATATACAATTATCCTCGACTTGCTGATGCAAAGGAACAGAGCATTTAGTTTCTTGTCACTGTCTCTGAAATTCCTAAAGGTACAATTAGCATTTCATTTGACATAATGTTGAAAGGTTCATAGATTGATCTTCCCTAAAATGCAGCAAGAATTTTTTGAAATGCAAATTTTGACATTTATTAACTTTTATTCCAGATCTGTTTATAGACTGTAAAACTGTGCATACATTTAACTCAAAGAAGCTAAAAGGACAATGTTTAGGTGGATACTCTGTGTTATAATAAAAGTCTATTTTATTGTTTCAACAATGAAATTTTTATTATCAGAGATTTATGATATCAGCACAGCAGTTTTTACTGCATGATTCACAGTGTTTTTATAGATGTATATTCAACAAAACAAGGAGAGAAATTGTACTGCAGTGCTCTCTCTCAGGAGTGCATTTCCCCATTGAAATAATGTCAGCAGTTTTCCACCTTCAAAGCCTTATGTTTTCAAATCAATTAACAATTCTAATTGTGCTGGAACAGTTGTTCACTTAGTTTGGCAAATGGGACAGGAAACATTATTTCCTTTTTTTGCCTAAAATGAAGACTTTAATCTTCTGAACCATATTTAACATATAAAAAACACACAACTGAAAAGTTAAACAGTTTGGAAACTCACTCAATTGTAAATATTGTTTTTCTTGGTTTTCAGGCTTTGGGAGAATAATGGAGCAAGAGCTCTACAGTTTGCCTTCTGGGTGCCAGCAAGCCATCTTAGGCTTCATTCTCAATATTTCAGGTGAGTTTTCTATCTATCTGAACAGCTGTAAGAGTTACTGCTTTTGCAAGATGGTGAGACAAACACTGATTCTGACCAAACTAGTGATACCAGAATGCAGATCTCTATCATGTTACACAGGGCTGACATAAGGTAGGTAATACAACATGCCAGAGCCAAGACTTGAAGGCCAAATTTGCATTCCATTTTATTTATATACATATATATTGTGCGCTTGGATAGGGGCATAGTGAAAGATATAATTATTGTGACTTCATTCAGAGACTAGCATCCAACTGTTAAAATAAACATGCCCTTTTCTTCTGCAAACCCCAAAGTGATTTACCAGATGGGCAAAATAATACTACCCAGTTTAAAAAATAGAATAATCTCATGGTATAACAGGATGACACACAAGCCATTTTCAGGATTAAAGGAGTCAAGGATCTTGCCGCTGAACATTGTCCAAGGGGCTCTATAATTAAAAAAAAAAAATAGGATCATCTAGAAAAAAAGAAAAAAAAAAGTACAAATACAAATTTTTTGTATCTTTTCATAACACACTTGCATTACTGAGGTCACAAAACCAGTATTGTTTGTGTATACTCTTCCTGTCAAGAGAAGTACTCAGTGTAGATTATCTGTATGAAGGATCTGATGAGCGTTAAAACGTGTATTCACCTCAGCCCTAACCCTGTGTAAGAACTTGTCAAGAATATGGTCATACTTTGTGCATGAAACTCCTGTGTGGTTAGAACATTATTTTCACCACAACTGTAAACTATGTCTTAGTGCAATCTAAGCAGTCTTCACGTGAATAGCATTGTTGTGGATTACAAGAAAGAGCTGGAACAAAGTTTTGATTTCCACGGTTGTTTTCTGTTTGCTTCTTTGTTTTCTTTTACTGTTTTTAGAGTTTAGAGTCATTTAAATTTATTCACTTTTTGTTTGTTTGCTTGTGTTGTGGTGCATTTAGACAGGAGGTCAAAGTAAAAATGGCAGCAACTTTTAGGATTTGTTAGGAATTCAGGGTCTGGAGTTGAACTCAGTTAAGTACACATAGATTACATGTTTTTTTCCCATCTCTCCTTCTGTTTTACACCATTGCAATTATCGTGCACCCTCATGACTAAAATTAATTGCGCACTGCTGAGAGGGACAGTACTTCCTTATTGCGCAATTTTAATTATTCACTGGTGAGGAAACCGTCTCATTTATTGCATCTGCCAGAGGAATGGCATGATACGAAAATATTGGTTCATGTATCATTGTCAGGTTTCTGATTCAGAGCCTGAAACTGGACCCAAAACAGAGTGAAAGCTAGATGAAACTATCAGAAACTACAGTTCCCTGGGGTGGGAAAGAAAAAGCTATGAGAAATAGGTGAATAATGGTCAGTACCTACCTGCGATTCTTGAAATTATAATAGTATTTGGCATGGATTTAGTTCTTTTTGTCTGCTTTATCATCATATACCTCCTTGCAGAGCTTGGTATCAATTCCCTGTTTTGTAAATGACGAATTAAGCCAGACATTATTCAGCATACTTAGTCACTGTGACTACAGCATCTAAATTCAAGAGAGCCTGCCTGCCATCCAAGGCTGCCAAATCTTCACTTTTTCTGTCCTCTCAGTGGTGATGAGTAGTCATAACACCTAAACTAGCTAATGATAGGAGACAATATTAATGTGATTTCCTCAATGGTTTCGTCTAAGCTGATAGCAGAGATTCAGTAGAATGCAGATACATGTGTGCCACTGCAGATGCATCGACATGTTGCACCCTGGGTGACTATGCTTTTGAAGCAATACTAGTCCTAGGAATAAACTTAGGCACTTAAATTGACACTTAGGAGGAAATAAGATCAAAACAGCAGTCTTGTAAATATTTGTTGCTTATTGGACACGTTGATTTATCACTTCCCAAAAACAGCAGGAGGCACACTATGATGCCCTAGTTCCTGCCTAACATTCCTTTTCATTGCAGAAATTGAGCCTTTCTCTCTTTAAACTTTGTTGGGGCTCCACTCAGTGTTTTTTTGTACTGATTTTGTTCCAGGACTAGCAAGTTTCCAACAAAATATAAGGCAAATCTTGCTTTTCCTGAAAAAGAACGGTGTTCTTTTTTCCCCATTGGCTTGAGCATCCATACAGGATGTGTTCATTCACATCCTCCTGGGAGAAGGTTCTAGTCACTAGTATCATTTGCTAACACCTCTGCTCAATGTGATTGTTTAGGGCACCTATTTCAGTGGGAGAGCTCTTGAGATTTTGTTCCTATTTGTAGTTACATTGCTGAGTTTTTCATTCAACAATCATTTGCTTATATGTCAAAATGCCAGACGTTTTGTAGTGCAGAAACCAGAATAACTAAGTAGCCCTACTCACCAGGCTAGAAATCAAGTCCATATTCTTAGCTTGCTTTTCCCTTCTGGCCCAATGAATCTGAAATCCACCTTGTCGCAGAAGGACATGTCTTATAACCAGGGTAAAACAAGGACAATTTTTCCAATGTGTTTTACCTTTCAAGATTGTAGCTTTTACAGAAGAAATGTAAAAATGTTTGTGTTCCAGAAGCTTACTTTTTTTCCCATTTTCAGTCAGCTAGTGTAATAAATTAACCCTTTTTTACAAACCTTGGATTTTTTTTTCTTGCATAATTTCTTAGGGAGGATGAACAAGCCTCCTTCCCCAGAGTAGATCTGTTCTCCTAAATAAAAGATGACACCAGAGGAGGCTTCACCACGGAAATCTAGCTGTCCACACTGCTTAACTCTTAGTTCATATCCTACTTATGCTTCCTGCAGAGTAAATCTGCTTTAAAGAAGGCTGTTCCTGAGGACTATAAAATCTTCCTGCCAGAGTCTTGTGGCCTCAAAGCCAGAGGGTGGTCCTTGGCCCTTTTTTATTTACTGGCATAAATACTCCCAAACTGGCTGCAGTGCTCTACTGCGAAAAATAGGTTTGAGGAGTGTGCAATGTTGATAGCTACACAGAGGTATCTTTTTCTTTTAATAAGAAGGAAAGTCATTATCAAAGTCTAGGGGGGAAAAAAAAAATACCCAATTCCAAAATATAAAGGAGCTTTTTTTCAAAAATCAGTCTTGTAGTGTGGATTCTAGGTGGCAAAGTGCCTTTGTGCCTTTCCAGTGTCCCCAGTGCGACATCTGAACTTCAGGAAGGTATGGTGGGGCTTCAGCTAACTTCAGTCACTGTTGTTTCTCACTTAACCGTCTTTAGCTGTTCTGGGTGTCTCCTTTTGAGAGAGGAAAGGATCTCGGGTACCTAAAGTGATGTTGCAAATTCTGTTCTGGAGATGCTGCTAAAGGTTAAGAAATATGATATCTGTCTCTGTCCTTTACCAAGCCTAGCATAGCCACAGTTTGACCCTGAACAGACTTCCTTGACATGGAAGCTGCAGCTACTGCAAAACCTGCCTCTCATTTGCACCTGTGGAGAACGAACTACTCACTTCTGATGTGCTGCAAGGTTTATTCACTCTATGGTCAAGTCTCAAATGTCTGTGAGAAGATTGTCGGGGTTATGGATTATATATAACAAAAAAAAAAAAGGAACTGCTTTTCTGACCTCATTCCATGCTTATAGTCTCATTCTTAAAAGGTAAATATTCTAACCAGAAAGTACTTGCATTTACTGTATGTGTATTCTGTTTTTTCTGTGCTTAACTTTATTTGGTTATCCTGCTCCCTCTTTTCTCACTCTTCTTGGAGAACTGACAGTAATTATGCTTGAAATCTGCTGCTACAGAGTTACACAGGGTTTTGTATCTAAAGTACCGTGAACACTTACAACACTGTAAAAACAGTCATCGCGATTTGGGATGGCTTAATCTTGACCACTGTTTGCCCCTCCAGTGTGTAACTCATTCCTGTTATTCCACTTTCCTGTTCTTTGTACCTGTAAGCAACTGATTTATTTGATAGAAGGTTTGATTGATATTGTCTTGGCTAGATATCTGAGCTTTTCACATTTTGTTTCAGTGTTTTTAGTGCTTTCTACTGTGGTAATTGTATAACACAAATAATAGAGGCGCCTGAGACAAGATTAAATAAATAAAATTAAGTGTGGTATGAAATGCTATCCTTCTTTGTTTTTCTTCATATATTTAGGTTTATTTAATGATTAGCTTGCATTTTTCAGCTGGTATTTGTTAGGTACTCAGCATAATAAAAATGTGGGGATTTCTATTTTGAATGTTTTTTTTTTTATATATACAAAGTATTGTATGACACTTATTCCAACTAAGTTGATTATTTTGCCTGTCATTTATTTATTATAGTTCAGTGTAACTGGGATACACTTCATAATAATAGGATGATAACATGCTTATTGATCTTATTTGAATCCTTCAGGTTTCTCTCAAGTTCTGGAATTAGAAAAATGATTGCTTTCTGCCTTTTTTTACCAATGTTTATTGCCAAGAAGTCCTATCTAATGAAAAGATTTCATCTTTTTTTATGGAATTTTAGGCATTTAACAGAAATTCAACTGCATTTCTGGACCGCATGCACAAATACATATCTTTAATATTCTGCTAAAAAAAACATCGACTATTCAGTGGAATGATGCATCAAACTTAATATAACCTGCCCGCTTTTTGTAAGACTTACTCTCTCAGAGTAACTACAATGATTGCTTGGATAAAAATTACATTAATTAGTAGATTGGAACGAAAAAACATATCTGTGATTAGGTATACAGCAAATGCTCTCAATCCAGTTGAAGACAGTTTATATTTCTGTTAAATAGAATAGACTTATGGCATGTTTCTGACACCTGTGAAATCTTTTTTGATTAATTTCTCTTTTTTGCCAACTTATTAAGAGTAGTAGTTTTCATGATTTAATACTCACACTGCACATGCAACAGGGCAACAAAAATCATGTCTTATTAAAACATATGAACATACTTTCCGTGTCATATCTAGGAATAGAGACTTGAAATTCCACACCCAAAGTTTGATACAATACACCCTGTATGAAACAGTAACCACTGCGCATTTAAAATGAATGGACATGATTTTTCTTTAAAAAGTTCTCTGAATACCATCATAAAGCATTTTTATTTCACCCATTTTAATGGCTGAAAAACTGAGGTAAAATATTGCAGCAAAAATGTGTCTGTTGCTGCCCAAGAGAAGTTCCTACAGGCAATGGGGCTGGTTTTGATACAGTAACATTTTCAGCAAAGGAACATGTATTCAACAGCTCTACTCTGAGTTCATCAGCATCTTCCAACGTCGTTCCTTTTCACATGATCCCTTTGTCAGGCTTTTGCAAAGGCTTTGCCTAGACTTAGTTTTGCATGCATCCATAAACTCAGTGTTTATGAGAAATATTGGTATCAGTGAGCGGATTTTTCAGTTGACTTGCTTTGCCGATTATTAATTCTGTTATTTAACAAGTGTATTTGGATGTGTGTAGGGTATTTGGTCAGTAGCCTGTACTAAAAAAAATCAAACATCCACTAATCTTTTGGTTTTTCTCATTAATCATTCAAAATGTTAGTCGTGCAATTACGATATTGTGTAAAAGTTATAATGTCAATAAATAAAAATACATCATTTCAGTACTTCATTAAATTGGGGGGGGGGGGGGTAGAGGGGGTATTCGTGGTCCCCCCATAACTCTACAGGGGCCAGGAGTAAGTATGAGAAGTGGGTGAATGTTGGAGACCCATCGAATTTGCCTGGAAGATATTCTCTCAAAGGCGACCCTTCTTGTATGACCTCTATCTACTTTATACACTACTGTTTTAGAGGGTGATCCAACAAATATATACAAGCTTTTATTTATTGGATAAACTGACTGAATTTAAAAAATTTAGTGTTCTTGCAAGGCTTTTCAAGATTAAGCCTTTTACCCTGGAAATAGTGAGACCTTCATTACTTTTTTTTTTCCCTTCATTTTTTAGATCTACTAATGGTGCTAAAATTTAATATTACAGGAAATTTTATTGCGAAAACATTCTGATCTTTATGAAAATCTAGATATTTTAAGTTTTCTTCTACTGCTTGATTTGAGCACAGTTGTGTACTGTCTTCCTCCTTTATTGGGCTCCAGTTACTGACAAAACATGTCTGGAGATATATATATATATATATATATATAAAATAAGGTCACATATAACCATACCCTACTGAATTATTGTGTATAACAGGAGTACAGAAGCTTTGCACCTGTCAGTTTTGGCTGATTCTCAAAACTGCGTGCAAGTGTCAAAAATATGACCTGCCAGACTGTGTTAGTGATTAAGGTCCCGTTCAGATTCTTCAGTGATTTAAAAAGGGTATTTATCCTTGAAGGGCTATTCTTGTATGAATCTGTACATCTCATACCCAGCATGTGAAAGGTTTACTGCCTGAATTAGAGACAAAATGATAGCTCCAGTGACAGTAGCACAGTACTATTCATTCTGTAGCTATTTTGAAATCACATAGGATGAAATACTGGCCTTATTGAAGTCAGTGTGACTTCCGTCATTGATTTTCAACCTAGATTATTTCTGTTGATTAGCGGTATCCACTGGTGACCAGTATTACAATAGTCAGGTGGATTTTGTGGGGACCAAGCTGTTGCCTACTGGAGCAATTCACTTTTGCTAACCTTAAGCTCCAGAGAGATGCCTCGGCTGGGCTTCCTAAACTTTGTGTAGATCAAAGAGAGAGAGAGGGAACCAAAGTCCTCTCAAGAGAGTGACTCAGAGCACCTACATTAACCTCTTTCTTCAAAGTCTCCTCTGAAGAAGTGTATTCTCTTCATGTTTGTTGGACATACAGAAAGCCTGAGAAGATCACAGACCTCAGTCAGATGCTGAGATTAGACCATAGAAACAGTATGCTCAGTCAGGGCATTTTGGCTGTGTGTTAAGGGATGTTGCATGGCAGGCAAAGAGACATCCTCAACGTCTGTGAAGACATGAGCAGGTATTTCATGGCTCTTGCTGCAGCTTGAAAATAGGATTGGTCAATTTTCTCAGCTAAGGATGACAAATCTATTGCATCTACAAGATGCTAAATGAAGTTCAGTGTCTCTTTCTCAACTCCATTTCTTTACCTGGCAGTCTGAGTGTAGATATGACAATGGAAATATGCTGGAAATAAGAGTTGGTGAGGCTGGTGAAATCTCTTGCTCTACTGAATATTGAAGACATTCCAACAAAATCATTTTGGTGTATGTATTTACATTAAAGACAGATATACCAGTTAGACAGAAACAAAATGTTCACCTAGCCTGCTGCTGATCTAACACACGGTATATGATGATAGCTTAACATATTGAGGTCTATTCAAAGAACTCAGTACCCAAAGGCATTTAAAACCACTATTCATTTAAAACATGTATCTCTGCAAATGCAGTCTGTGTGCAGCAGAAAGCATAAGCTCCTGACAGAAGCTTTAAGATACTGACAATGCTTGAAATATCTAGGAATGCTCCACAGGACCACAGTTAAGAACCAGTCATAAGTGTTTTAACACTGAGCAAATCTATTTTACTTGCAGAAAGGAACAACGAGATGAGTCCTTCTCCTACCTTCTTCTGTGCTGGACAAGAGCTATGTATTTACAGCAGCAAATACATGCAGAGACACTGAGTGAAAATGTGTGTAATCTGAATAGGTAAATGGTCCATCCTTTCAGCAGGAACATGTCTTTATCTAGCAGGTTTTGAAATTTGACAAACAGATTTCCTTGTGGGACTTAATCTAGAAGGGGCTGAGTCCTTCCTGCATGCGAGCAAAAACTCCCATTTCCTGCTCAAGAGAGATCTGTGTGTTGTGGTTTCTTTTATGCTTTTTCTTTGATAGTAGGAAGAGTTGGGGTTTTTTTGGCCCTTCTTTCCGATGAAAAAGAGGGAACTATACATATCTCCAAGATATGAAATCAAGAGCCTATACCTGAAAGGAATTATGGATTTTCCCTTCACTTTCTCCAAATCCTGTTGGCTGGCATTGATTATGTCAAATTTTTATCTTTTTATCTCCACACCTTTGTCAGCATGTAACTCATTTCCTTGGGCTGCACTCTGGTTTCTAAAATCTGATACAGCTCCTACAGCACTGGTTATAGGGTTTTGTGGGAGAAGGATTTGGACAGATTTCTGTCAGTTTCTTTCTCCAAATGTTAAAATAACATAAAATAAAATCAAGTCCAAATGGGTTTTATAAAGTGGATTTAAGAATTTTTGAATGGTGTCGCACCTGTAATGCAGATTTTAACCATGTTCTAGACACAAATAATAGATATCATCTAAATCATCTCTGCTTACATATTTCCTTTAGAAAATATTTACTGATTATACCTGACTTGTTTTTCTATGTCACTGCAAAGACAAAGCAAATGCTGATTAAAGCAATTAAAACTTTCCTTTGTTTGCAGAAAGAGATGTATTCAGATATGGCTTTTTTCTTTGTAGACATCTTAATAAGCACCAGCAGATTGAAATGAAATCTGTCATCAGTTATATTTTTTCTTAGACTGTCTACTTCACATACATATTAAGAAAGATTTGTTACCAAAGCTTCCTTATATGTTTTCTATTTGTTGTTGTAAAATGGTAAATGTTGAAATAACACTAGATCTATTAATCTGATGATATAATGCAATACATCTGACAGCTGAAAAGAAGAAAAAAATAATGTAATGACATATAGTATTTGGAGTAGTGCATTTTTTTGTTGTTATAGTTTTCTTCAAAAACACAACTGTGCTGTTTGGGTGTCTGCCACTGTGGAGGGATATAAAGCATTATTGTGGATGGAGGATTCAGCTTTAGCAGAATATAAATTAACTGCCGTGTAAATATAAACATCAATTAAGTTCTGTCACTTGTTAAATATTTATTTACTAAAATGATTTAAGCAGAAAAGCTTGCTGAGGGGAAAATTGTCTGCTTCTGTCTATACACTGTCGGTACCTCTTAGGAGCCTGCTTTGTTTCTATTGTTTCTTTATTTATAATCTCTTATGTGTGGTTGCAGAGGTTGCTGTTTCAAACAGCTGAAAATTTAAGGTGCATTTCTCACCAATGTTGAGCAGTATTAGACATGTAACACCTATTAATGCTAATGGGAATTAAGCAGATAAATACCTTCTTGCATTAGTGAATAAGCGGACTCCTGCATTCTAAGGTGATGCAGACTTTATCTGTGCAACTGGAACATGAAAATATCAGAGCAGTGCCTAGATACAGAGAAGAAAAATAAAACATCTGCAACATATTTATCCTTTTATTCTGATTGTCTCATCAGACTAAATTGTAGATAGCTTTCAAAGGATGGTTAGGCTTACACAAAACCATGAATGAACATTATGAAGTTGCAGGTCCCTTTTCCACTCTTGGCTAGAGGATATGCGAAGAGATACTTATGATACTCACTAGTCCCTCATTCTTTCTCATATTAACAACACTATTCAAAAATGGGTTTCTCTTCACTTCTATTGTCATAAAATGCTTACATCAGAATAGAATGTCATGAAAATTGAAGTTACAGAATGAGTCATTCATACCACAGAAATATTCACATGATATTTTTTCTTTCCCAAAAGAATAACCCTGTTACCCTCATTTGCTCTTTGTGTTACATTGGATCCCATATTTATTTGGCTAAAACAGATGAGAATTATTTCAATGAGAATCTAAATATTTTTAAGACATGTATATATAAATGCAGAAAAGAAGCTATTCTGGAAATACCGATTAATTGTAAGTAAATGGAGCCCCACAATGATACTTTCTGGTTTATGAGTTAACTTCATTTCAAATCAGGTTGAAAATACAAAATGCTTCCATCTGATGTATAGCAATGAGTGAAATCAGATACACAGACATAAGAAGACACTGAGAAGTTCCAAACAAGCATTAAAGCGTTGAAACATTAAACTTCATGTGCAGAAAGCCAGTTCTTTGGAGCCATGTGGAAATTTTAAAAGGTAAATAATATTTTTTAAGCCTTAACTAAGCTCAAGACTAGGCACATACTTATTTTGAGATTTACTTTTTAAATATCTTTTTGAGTACAACTGATCACGCCCACACAGAACCAAGCTAGTTTGTACAATCCACAGGAAAAAACTTTAAGTGGTCACTGTTAAAAGGCCCAAGAGGTAGGTGCCTAATTGCCATAAATACTAATTCCCAAAAGTTCTTTTTGCATTCCCATCTGAATTTTCAATAATGATAGCAATCACACAAACCATTTCAAAATCCTAATCATATACCTTCTCAATGCATTCATAAAATGAAATGCTGATGCAGCACATTCTATTTAATTGAGATACACTTAAACTAGGAAGTCCACTTAATCAGGAAGTCTCCCTGGAAACAATTTAAGTCCAATGACACTTAATGGCAATGACTACTGCTTAATGGGGATGGTAATTCTGCTTTGTTGAGATTTCTTCCAGTGACGTAGTAGTTTACAGCTGTATACTTCTAAATAACTTGACTAATTTTGTTATGCTTTACGCTTTACTAAATGTTTCACTAAATGTATTTTAAGTAAACATAATGAATTGCGTGAAAAAACTCTTGAAAAAATGTTAGCCTTTGTAGGAAACAAGGCCTTATAGCATTAAAAAATCTACTGGGGGCAAAGTTTGTCCCGTAGGGGACTTTTTCATGTGAAAACTCTAAGCAAGTAGTTTTAATGGAAGAGGTCTCCAGAATTCAGTTCTGTATCTAGATCAGTGTCATCTGAACCTTTGAGTTTCAAGAGTGAGCGAGTCCCCTCGTCATCCTTGTGGCCTTCCTCTGGGCTTGCTCCAGAAGTTCCATGTCCTTCTTATGTTGAGGACATCAGAACTGCACACACTGCTCCAAGTGGGGCCTCATGAGAGCAGAGTAGAGGGGCAGGATCACCTCCTTCGACCTGCTGGTCACGCTCCTTTTGATGCAGCCCAGGATTCGGTTGGTTTCTGGGCTGCAAGCATGCACTGCCAGCTCATGTTCAGTTTCTTGTCAACCAACACCCAGCAGTCCTTCTCCTCAGGACTGCTCTGAATCACTTGTTTAACATGTTAACATGCAGCTATTCAATGAACAATGGTGTGCAACAACCACCTGAATAACGGGTAGAGTAGAAAACCCCTAGGATGGATATTAAGGAGAAACAAACTAAGCGAGAGAGGGATCCAAACCTTTCTCCAGACTAGTCACATCTTTAACTACATCATGGAAACAAAGTGGAATGTAATGTGTCTCTCATGGGTACCTAATGTAGCAGCTGTATGGAATTGCTAATGAACTGTATATTTGATCTGCATGAAAAGCCCCATCACCTACACTACAAAGTAATTGCATGTTGAAAACGTAGGTGAGATTATTATCATCATACTAATGGTTGAGAAGCGTAACTGTTAATGCCTAACAGAACTACTGTGCACCTGTATTCAGAGCATCAAAGCTTTTTAGCCTTGGTATCCAGAACATAACTAGGGATGAGGAACCATAGACTGAAAAGTGAGTCAGTGGGATTTTGTTAGAGCAGCTTAGTCATAGAAGGTTATCATGACTGTGGTGATAGGACAAGGGATAAAGGGTTAAAACTTAAACAGGGGAAGTTAAGATTGGATATAAGGAGGAAGTTGTTTATTGTGAGGGTGGTGAGGCACTGGAATGGGTTGCCCAGGGAAGCTGTGAATGCTCCATCCCTGGAGATGCTCAAGGCCAGGATGGACAGAGCCTTGGGGGACATAGTCCAGTGTGATGTCCCTGCCCATGGCATGGGTTTGGAACTTGATGATCTTAAGGTCCTTTCCAACCCTAACTATTCTGTGATTCTGTGATTCTATGTTGTAAAAGGGCTTCTCATCTGGGGAACAACTAGACACCAAAGTTGCAGGAGAAATTACTAATTTTGAAAAAGCACTTTTTCTACAGTGGGCTCTGTATGCTGAAGAAATATTGCACAGCTATGACAGCTGCTATGCGTATTCATTCAGCTTTAAATCTAACCTGCTTAAAACTTTTAAAAACCTTTGTGTAAATGTAGTGGGTTTATGAAAGCAGAATTGAGTGGCTAAAGAAGTCATAATGCTGTCACATTTCACAGCACTGACTGCATATAGCTCTGCAATTGGTGTTAAGTTCTCATTTTCAACACCTTGTCCATCCCATATCCTGTCCTATGATAAGACTGCAGGTAATGACAAATTTAGTGTGGTTGCTTTACAATCTGCAGAATAACAAACAAATTGTTATAAACTAAAAATAGTAAAAATGCAATCATGTTTTGCGTAATACTGTACTTTCTTCCCCTATTTCCTATTTGGTAGCTGCAGTACAAACTCTTAAAGGTGAAATTTAAAATATGACACTCTGTTATTATAGGCTTGAACAACTCCTGATATAGAGGAGAGATATGCATGATTATGCAGGCAAGCACAAGTTAAGTAAGGCTGACTCTTGCTCACTGCAAATCTAATTGACAATTTTGTTGCCCTTCTCTGGCTATTTAGGAAGAGTAGTGAGGTCAATGGTAATGACATGTTTCATGGTTGGAAAATGCCACCCACTTGGTTTCTTTTTACAAGGCATTGATTTCAAACTTCTAAGCTCAGCTTTGTTACAAAGAAAGAGATTTTAAAGATTCCTGTTGAGTGAATTTTCTGCTTGTGAAAGGTGACTGGCTGTCAACTGCAGAAACTGAAATACTCTGTTTTCACAGAGGAGGTGCTGTACTTTGCATTCCCTATTTCAATATTACACTGGCATTTCAGTGTCCACTTCCTCATGTTCACATACATACTTCAACCTTCATCTTGTGGGGTCATTCTTAGGGTGAAAGTTTTTATGCCTTAGACTAATTCTGGAGACTTATAAAAAAACCCAGCTACTGACATTTGCCAAGATTTTTTTAAAATATTGCTTATTTTAAAGAAATAAGAATATAGATTTTTCTTGTTGTGATCATCATGATTAGCAAAAATGAAGCAGAATGGAAACAGAAAAAGGATAGAAATGATGCAGTCAAGCATTCCATCTGTATAAACAATTGTCAGAAATAACACACTCAAACAAATAAGTCTCCTACTGCCTGCAAGCTGGGAAAACTCCTTGAATTCATACAGAATGAAATTCTGTTTATTAAAAAAGAGACAGAAATGGAAACAGTTTCTCTAATGCAAAAAAAACAGTAACAAAATATGTCAGTTGTACTTCAGCCATCAATAAAATTTTCTGGCAAATATTCATTAACAATGAATATTTGTATACACATACAGTTAGTAGTATTTATAATCTATGTGATACCAGAGGAATGAGTTATTCCTCATTTGCTGAAACTAGGCCCGTGTTTAGGAGTGACTTTACGTGTGCTTGGTTGCTACCTAACGTACATGAAGCAGATAAAAGATAAAGGTGTTAATTTTTTCCCTAGTCAGAATATACTAATGAAATAGACTTCAACCTTGACATTTCAGTTGTTGTCTTAAACCCTAAATAACTTCACTTCCTATGGAGCAGTGACTACCTTAGGATACTTCTCTTATAATAAGGTCAACCGATGGATTTCATGTCCTGACATTTCAGATTCAGCTGGGATGCAAATACTTGTGAAACTTTCTTATTTATTAAGAATCTGTTTTTTCACTATTGGTTATTTGCAACCATAGAATCATAGAATCACAGAATGGTTAGAACTGGAAGGGACCTTAAAGATCCTCTAGTTCCAAATCCACTGCTATGGTCAGGGACACCTTCCACTAGACCAGGTTACTCAGAGCCCTATCCAACCCAGCCTTGAACACTTTCAGGGATGGGGAAACCACAACTTCTCAGCAACATGTTGCAGTGTTTCAGCACCCTCATAGCAAAGAATTTCTTCCCAATATCTAATCTTAATCTCCCCTCTGTCAGTTTAAAGCCATTCCTCCTTGTCCTATCACTTTATGTCCTTGTAAAACGTCCCTCTCCAGATGTCTTGTAGCCCCATTTAGGTACTGGAAAGCTGTTGTAAGGTCTCCCCTGAGCCTTCTCTTCTTCAGGCCGAGCAAGCACAGCTCTCTCAGTCTGTTTTCATAGGAGAGGTGATCTAGCCCTCTGATCACGTTCATGGCCCTTCTCTGGAATATTGTCCTTCATAGAGCACTGGATAAGTTGTGAGCAGTGGCAATGAACTCTGTATTTCTTCTCAAAGTATGTGTTTTACAAACATATGGTTATGTGTAAGCTAAGTGTCTGCCAAAGCAATTGATGGAATCTAAAAGGTGGCCAAATGCAACAATTAGCAAAACATAAGTTTCTAATACTATTTAAGATGCCTCACAGTATCTGAGACAGGCACATGTGGTCTTATATAAGGCACAGAACCTACGGGAAACATATATCCTCCTGGAGTGTCAGAGAGACACTGGATGGAGAAGCTAAGCCATTTCAAATGGTACTAGTTATTTCTGTTTTGTTAAGAGAATTGAGGTGTTCTGGGGAGAGCTCTAGGTCATTTTGAGTAGCTCTCCATTGCCTAGAACATAAATTCAGACAAATCCCTCAAATAATGACACGTACTTTTAGCCAGATAGAGTCATATGTCCACCACCTGAAGCTAATGTTGGGTGTCTAAAGTTGAAATGTCAAATTCTCATATACTGGATGGTCCACAAGCAGTTTAGAACCAAGTCTGAGACCAGTTAGCAAATATGCTTCCTGGCAGTAGATAAAATGAAACATTAGAGGAGAGAGACAGTCTCTTAACTTAGTTCCCTTACTATGGCATAAAATGCGATTTCCTACTCACCTGAGAACTCGCAAAAGTATAACTTTTACCCTTTGTTTACTTTCCGTATCACATCAAGTAATTCCATACTCCATCTGTAGTGGGTGGAGGTGCTGTAGGTACTACCAAAAATTTTTCTTTTTGCAGAAGGGTTGAACTCCTGTCTCTGTACCTGCTTCTCCTCATCTTATGAAAACATTTTGAGGATTAGCAGTAGTAGCATCTTTGCCGAATACCTTATGGTTCAGTGATACCTGGACATCAGTGAGGCCTTTTACATTGTCTCCCACAAAGTCCCCATAGACAAGCTGTTGATGTACAGGCTGGATGTTATGTGAGGTGTGTTGAAAACTGCCTGAAAAATTAAGCCCAGAAGGTGGTGATCAGAGTCTAGTTGGAGGCCAGTAATTAGCAGTGTATGCAACTGGTCAAAACTGGGTCCAGTCTTGTTCAACATCATCATTAGTGATCTGGATTATGGGGCAGAGTGCATCCTGAGCGGACACCACCAAACTGGGACATGTGGCTCTTACACAAGAGGGTTATGCTGCCATCCAGAGGCACCTAGACAGGGTGATGAAATGGGCTGACGGGAACCTTATGAAATTCAACAAGAATGCAAAGTCCTGCACATGGGGAAAAACCTATGCATCAGTATATGGAGGGGGGAACCTAGATAAAAAGCAGCTTGGCAGAAAAAGATCTGAGGGTCCTGGTGGACATCAAGTTGAACACGAGCCAGCAATGTGCCCTTGAGGCAAAGAAGGTGAATAGTATCCTGGGCTACATTAGGTAGAGTATTGCCAACAGGTTAAGGGAGGTGATCCTTCCTGTCTACTCAGTACTGGTGAGGCCACACCTGGAGTGCTGTGTGCAGTTCTGGTCTCCTCTAACAATAATTACATGGGCACACTAACAGGTCTATAAAAGGTCCACTAAGATGGAGCATCTCATCCAGGAGGAAGGGCTGAGAGAGCTGGGACTGTTTAGACTGAAGAAGGCTCAGTGGGGATTTTATCAATATATATGAATACCTGAAGGTCTTCTAACAATGCACTGGTTCCCTGTTGAATCACTCTTTACTCTGCCTTTTGGAGCATGCTTGTAGGTGCTAAGACACTTATATTAATAAACATTAATAATTAATACTTGCAAGATTTACTGTTTAAAGTGCTTAAATTCACCTCTTGCTTTGAATAAAAGTAGGTGCTTATCTGCACTGCCATGGGGAAAGAACTGTGACTCAGAAGTTGGCAATCATTCCCTTGAATCTCTCTTTTGTTATGCTTTTTTACAGTCAAACCAGCCTCCCCAGCACAGGACCAGTAAAAAGCTGAGAAGACACAGCAGTTTCTCCACCCTTTCCCAATTCATTCTGACCCTATCATGGTAGTGGGCAAAGGAAAAGCAGGAGTTCTGAAGAGCCTTAACTAACTACCCAGGCGAGATAAAAAGGCACTCTGTCTATTTTATTCACTGTGTGTTTCCACTGCATAGAAAATCTCTCTAATTTTAACACTGTTAAAAAAACAACAAATTACAGATAAGGGTTCATTTTAATTCTTAACTCCAGTGAAAACAGTCTCCTGTGGGTATTCGACAAATTAGCAAACATTTAATTGAAAGACAGTTCAGAACGTAAACGTGCCCATAAGCACCTAGGAAAATTCAGGTGCCTCCAAGGTTCTGTGCCAAGTAAGGAGGGGTTATCCTATTATTATATAGAATAATAGAATGCTTATTTTATATCTGCAGCTCTGCCAGCTCTTCTTGTACATAAAACCCCAGCCCTGAGGTCATGTGGATGCGCTGAGATTTCATTTTAAATAGAAAAAGGAAGTTTCTAGTATCCTAGTTGAATAGAAAACTTAGAACAAGAAATTTTATGATCTAAAACCAAAAAAAAATACATATACACATAAAAAAAATATACACATACTTATAACTAACTCCGGTTATTAAGACTGTTTTCTTTAAGGCCATAGCTTATCACCAGTGAGGCCTGGTTAACCAGTAGCAATCAATTTTTGGTACAGACTTTTATATATGTATATATAGCTTGTTGATTAATGAACTTCAACCCATAAAAAAATTAAATATTGCCTTAACAAAACTGCGAAAATCTTTCTCCAAACTGCAGTTTCCTAATGTGTGTTACAGATACATGTTTTTGCTTTTACTGATGTGAACACCAAAAACTATAGGAATCCCAGTATTATAAAAAGAAGCTAGTTTCACGTTTCATTGTTGGAGTCTCTCAGAGCTTCATCTAACTCCAGCAAATAAAACCTAGGCTGTGCATTTACTAAAATGAAAAAATATATAGTCTACACACATTATTTTATTGTTTAAATGGTTCTCATTCATGTTTCATTTCAATAATATTTCCCCAGCTTGTAAAGCTTATGTTACATTGAGCTCCTCTTTAAATTCACAATGCATAAAACTGCCAGGTGGCCTAATAACAGAGTGCATTAACAGATTGAACTATAAATCAGATGGTTGTGTTCACATACTGTAAAAACACCACCATTTTCTTTCAGATCTGAGTTTGTACACAGATTCCTCAGAGTGTGATTGCTCTCAAATATTAAAAAACCCCATATAGCTCAATTTTAACATTAAGATTGATTTTATATTTCAAACACAAAATTGTTCTCTTCAATCCTACCAGAAAATGTACACAAAATATGATCTAGTTTTGACACAGGAATGAAAGGAATGGAAATATAAAAAAGGGAGTTTGATGTTTTCACTGATGCTGTAGTAAGAATATGACTCTAAACTGAAAGTACAACTTGCACCCTTTGTTAACACTGAAATACATTTGACTTAGAAGAACTGAGCCCCTCTAAAAAACATCAACAACCATCATAGGTTAAGAATATTCTGATGAGGGATATATAATAGTTTCTGGTAAATGCATTGACTGGCTTCTCAAAATATCCTTTTCAGTGAGTTTCGTCTAGGTTTCCCTTACTAAAATATAGTAAATTTATTTCCATAGGACTGGAAATATGGAGTAAATCTAAAAAAGGTAACATTAAATTTTAGAAAACTTTAAAAAATTAGAAAGGGGTCACTACTTGTATTTTTGTAATATACATGTCTCATACACTACTAAGTATAGGAAAAATTTAAAGCAGAAATTATATTTTTCTGATAATTTGTTTCTAAAAGCAAAAAGCAACAGTGAAATCTAGCAGTTGAGGTTCCTAAGATCATAGAATAATTCATGTTGCAGGAGAACTCAGGAGGTCATTTAATCTAATCTTCTGCTCAAAATAGGGTCAGCTATGATGAGGTCAAACCAGCTCAAACTCAGGTCTTTATGCAGTTTGTTTTGCTTCAAAACGCTGGCTACACCACCTATTTTTTCAGCAGCTACTATTATTATTACAATATACTTATGTTACAGTTGTGGCTAAGAGAACTGACTGGATCACTCTAACTGTTAACTTCTGAATAAGATAACAGAATCTCATCTGAAGGAGCCTGCAACGTGAGAAAAATAAACATATAGAAATACCAATAAATATATGGTTAGCATTTATGTGCCAAGGTATGTGAGATACCTCTTTTGAGAGGAAATATTTAGAAAAATAAAGGAATCACAAGCGCATTCAGCAAATTAAAATTATTTTCATCAAGTGAAAACTATAAATCTATACCCCAGAGGCTCTCATCAAGCTAAAATTTGTCAGAAGTAGGGCACCAGAAAATAAATGATGGCACTGAAACAGAGTAATAGCTCATAACATTAAGATATAGTCTGAATATTTGCTTTATATAGAGGGGATATATCTTGAATTTTTCCTTTGAATAGAGGGGATATATCTTGAATTTTCCCTTTGAATAGAGGGGATATATCTTTCTATATGCCTCTACAAGGTATAGGAAAGACTGAATACAAAAGAAGAAAACATAAACTGAAACAAAACAAACCCTGTATTCATGTGTGTTTTAAAAGAAAAGATCTTACAATTTCTTAATGTTTAGGAGGGGATCTATATAATCTCTCGGTCAAAGACCAAGGATAAAATTTAAAATCATACAGGTGACTTCAGTACAATATCATTTTCAAAGTGCGAAGTAGTTCAAATTCTATGTCTTATCAGTATATATTTCTGTTGGGCTTGCAGGAGAGAGAATGTCATGAAAAATAAAAAAATAATTGAAGACAGTAAATATTTTTGATGTAGGTGACCAGTTTGGGACTCACAACCCCTGAAAATTCTGCCTCAACTTATTTTTCTTAAGTTTTTCAGAAGATGTTTCACATGAGAATATTTGTTCATGTTTTATCACAATGAACAAACATGCATCACAACTTTAAAGGTGAAATCAACCCCCAAAATTAACAGCATAAAACTACAATGTTGAAGCCCCTTTGTAGGTGTCCTACAGTTAAAGTCTATTCTATGCAAAAGGAAGTACATGTCTGTTCATCCTGTAAAAGTAGAGAAGAAATCAAGAATGAGATTTATCTCACTCTACCTTAGACATTTGAAAACTATTTTCTCAAGGTACATGTACATAACGTAGCTTCTTAGTTCATTCCTGGGTCTCAGTTCCTTAATTTATCACATTTCTTCACTTCTGAAACTGGGGGTTTTGTTGACTAGTTCACTTCAAAACAAAACAGTCTAGGTTTTGATGATACTTTGTGTCAGTAGTCATCCCTGAAAGAAAGACTAAGCAAAACCGAGCCAGCCTCAGCTTTCTCTGCCACATACAGTTCCAAAATTTTTCCTCAAACACTGGTTTACAGCCTCAAGTCAGGCCTCAGGGTATGAAATGTACCCTCAGTTTCGTGTTATAAACACACCAGCATGATAACCAGCAACACAGGTTTCACATAATTTCAAACTCTTTGAAATAGATGAAACAAAAAATTAACAGTAATGTTTTAGGTTTGCAGGGGTAACACAGGGAGGGATATGGTCACCTGTTACCGAGTGTTTTGTAGATGGAGACAAGCTGTATCAAATGAGTCTACCCATGATTAGTGTGAAAGTGAATCTCATGAAGGTGAACCTCTTATACCACTTGGCTAACAGTCCTCAAGAGCAGACACGGATGTTGTCAGGAATGCGTATAGCATTGGTCTAAGTTATCAATTCTGGCTTCTGTTACTCTCAATGGAATGTAAGCTGATCAGTGTAGACTTAAGCAATTAACCTGTAAATGCCTAAATTGGATTAGATCAATCCCATTATCAGTGTAAATCATCATAATATAAGGAGTATGCACCTTAATGAGTATACAATAAACACTGAGAATTAAAAAATATATTTTAAAATAGAAGATTTACATAGTAAGAAGGTTAAAAATGAATTAGAAGCAACAGGTGGGGAATAAGAGATGCAAACAAGCACAGAATTGCTGGCTTGGGGACTGTTCTTGCAACAGGCTGTTGGTTCTTATTCTTTAAACCCAGAAGCATTATTTTATTTTGCAGTTCATACTGTTCTGGCCTCCAGTGTCTTACACCACCTACTTAAAGACATTGTTCTACAAACCTTACATTTTAAGTAAGTGTTTCCAAACCTGCTGTGCAGGTCTAGCTCACACAGGCAGAGGTTACAGAATGTGCTCTGTCACTGTGCTTCATTTTTCTGAGTGACAGAGAAAATTATTAGGGAACTGGGGTGTGTATCTATAGCATGGACAGGATAATGTAACACATGAATGCAGAGACACTGCCGTGAAAAGTATATATATATATATATATGCTTTTGCCCAAAAGATCCAAGCCTAAAAAGAGACACCAGGAGCTGAAGCAATCTTACTAAGTGATCCTAATACAACCAAACTGGGTTTTTTGAGTCATTGTTTGTATAGCTACCCCATTGTTTGTATAGATGCACACCTGCCCACCAAAGGATTGCAATTTAAATGCTTTTATTCTCACAAGGTCAATTGTGGTTACTTCTCTTGTTGGGACCCTGGAGCATGGGTTGAAACAGCACAAATGAATCAGGCGTATAATATGCAGGCTTCAGCTCTTTACCATCTGACTGCTCACTGTTGACATCTCTCCTTTGGTTTTTAAACAAAGAACACTCCAATATAGAAGAAATCAAAGTAAAGAAACCCCAACATTAGAAGTGGATATTCAAATGAATATATGATAACCTCAGAACAGTGATATAGTAATACACCCAACCCTGCTACAACTCTGAAGTTTTTTTTCCCATTCTTATAACATCTTCACACGCCTGTGGCTTTTCACTATGATGTGGGAAAACTTTCAGGTTCAAAGATAGCTTAAAACATACAACAGCTTATATTTACAGTTACAAGTATGGCAAAGTGATGCCCTTTAGCACTACACAACATGAAATTTAAATAATGATGATCATAAGAAAGCTTAGAACAAGGAAGCACAAAGGAAAGGAGTTCAGTTAATGACTGGAATTTGCAATTGCTCAAGCCTTTATAGAATTTTATTTCTTCATTTTAATTTGCATTTCTACAGTAACAAAAGGTATTTATCTCAGCATACGTACTCGGGAAAGCATTTAAAAATCCAGTTCATCTGCATACTCAAAATAACCAGCATCCTCGGCATATGCTACTGGATAAGTAGGAAAATGAAACAGTAGCTGAAGTTCGCATATTCTTCTACGAAGAATATAAATTCTCTGATGTTACTCTGTTATTAGCTCCTCTCTTCTCTTTCTCTGTGTACCCAAAAGTCCCAAACCTTTTCTTTTTCTCTTCAGAATCAGTAATGATTTCTTTTTAAAAATATCTAGGACTGAAATACAGAAAATCTGAAAAGTAATGGGTGTGTCAAGTTTGTTTTCACTCTGAACAGACAAAATGGCCTTGCAAAAGTTAGACAATCTAATGATGATGGAAGCTGGGTATCAATTCTCCTCCTGTTTCCACAGTTATGAGGACCAGTGGCTTCCTCCATGTTTTGCATTGCAGCAAACAAGGCACACAGATGAACAATCCAACTATAAAGTACGCTGAGGTGGCTGCTGAAATATATTTTTGTTTCTTTTGCTTACTGTTTTCAACTAATGAATTCTTCTATCTAACATTTATTCAGCTTCATTTAATTTCTTATTATGTCCCCCTCTTTTGTCAATAGTGCATTTGAAGAGCATATTTTCGCTGCTCCATGCAGTAATATTCTTACTGCTGATATGTTGACAGAAATTGGGATATTGATGCCAAATTGAGGGTATTGATTCAAATTTGTTTCTTGCCAGTACCAACTCAAAGAGACAGTATGTAAGTTGTTGCTACTACTGCTGTCTTGTGCTGTGCTGTACTGCTCTGGGCAAAAATCACTTTTTGTTGCTGAGCCATAGAACAAATGATCTAGAGCTTGCCATGGATTTTTTTTTTTTTTTTAATGGGTATTCATGATTTGCTCTCAAAGAACTATTCAGAATTTCTCTCTGATTTCCTGGGGAGATAGTATCTTCTAAAAAACTTGGAAGAAGACAGGAAACATGAGAAGTTGTATTTGTTCTTTGCTTCTAGATATGCAAAGGTCTGTGCACCCACAGCAATTCATGGCAGTGAGAGGTGATGGAGTCTGTGTGTACCACCTTCAACCAGGAGGAACCGAAGTTGATGTGATACTATTCTATGATTCTATGATTTTATGATGCAATACAATGCAAGACTGTAAATGTGCAAGTCAAGGCTCATGCACATAAGAAGTGTCACAAACATCCAGAACAACTCAGCAGGTCCCATCTGACCTACTAATATGAGATATGGATTTTAATTGTGTGTTTGTGTTGCTGTTGTTTCAAGGTTGTTTTTTTCAGAAACTGGAACAGGAAACAACATAGTCAAGTTATGACAAACCTAAAGAAAAAATAAAAAAATGTTTTAAAAAGGAAGCTTCAAGCCAGAAAGCCTAGTTCATACAATCTACTGGATAATACAGTCTGCATGAACAAACTTTCAAACCAACTCTAGGGCAGGAAGTTGCGACTCTCTTAATAATGAAAGACTTAGAAGAAATTTACACAATGCTGAAGGTAGCTGACAGAGAAATACAGGAGGATTTTCTACCAAGCAGCAGAACAAAACAAACATAAACAATGCAAGAATAGAAGCAAACGATTATGAAAAGGCAAGCATCAGTAGATAAAAAACTAGCAAAAGAAAAACTTAAGATATTGTTAGAGTTAACACATTAAAAATCAACGTGCAGGGAAAAAAAGTAAGTGTTAAAAAGCTGTACATTCTACTAAAAGTGGAATGACTGAGACCAGAAATGGCCCCTTTTGATCAGAGGCTAAAGCAGTTGTAAGCCAGTGATGGAAGCAGCATGCTTTAAATGCCAAATGTTAAATAACAGAATTCTAGTGAGCAAGATGGGAGTAGGCTTTTCTGAGGAAAAAAATGGAAGAACACTCAGAAATCTTTGAAAGTCACAAGCCTGTAGAATCAGAAAGAAGCAACTACCACAAATGAGTAGATACCATCTACCGTACACTTATTTAGTAAATTATGCAATAACAACTATTCACAAAGTCATATGGACAGTAATCTGTTATGATCCCTAATTCCAGGAAAATGAACCTATAAAACCATCACCCCACCTGCCTAGTTAGTCACTGGAAAGAAATGTTATTACTTAACTTCCTGAACAAGCTACCACCTCTAGAGAAAACATTATTAGCAGGAAAAAATTACAAGGTTTCAGAAGTGGGCAACGTACAACAGAACATTTTCAGACTACAATGCTGCTTTACATTGCTTCATTTTTTTCTCTTTGTAATATCCCATCTGTTTTTCTGGTGTGGGGGGATGTGCAATGAGGTCTTTGAGACAAGGGGAACCAAGTATAAGCACATACAGTATACTCTGGTTTGCAGTCAATGTTGAGAAATAAGCAAATTCAGGGAAAAATAAAAAATTACTCTAAAGTAACACCTAGAATAGGTTAGATATACGGTGAGAATCATGTCTCAGCATAGTTGATAACAAGTGACATGTGACCAATTCAAACATAACACATTTAGATCTTAAATGCCTACATGAGAAAGATAAAATCCACTCACGTCCCTGATTTGTACTATTTTTTAAGCTCTAACAGAACAGCTCTGATATTTTCTTAGAGCTTCTCCTCCAATACATCTAAATGAACAGAATTCAACAAGCAAACAAAATAAATGGTAAGGTCAAAGAAATGAGCTAGGAAATCTTTGTTAGCCATGGACTTTTGAAAGGCTGGAAGGGAGGAAAAGTCAGTATTTGTGTCAAGAAAAAGAAAAAAAACCATAGATTTGTCTTTTCTATGTCTTTGTACCTCTGGGTGAGCCCCTCGCAGTAATCATTATTGAAATTTGTCTTTTATTCTGCTGGGTGAATTTATCAAGGAGTACAATGACATAATACTCTGTAGTTTTCACTTGAACTCTGAGAAAAAACAACGGTCAGTATTGCATCAGATTGGCTCTTTACTGGCACAGAAGTCCTTTTGAACAACTGAGATAGATAGATAGTATGTCTGAGATAGTATGTCTGGTCTAACACTCCATTGCAGTAACTGGTAGGATTAGGCTCTGACATAGGTAGCTGGTACAGGTGGCTTTCTCTACCATTACCAGGCAACTTATGGCTCTTGGGTTTGAATTGCTTTTGCTTTTAGTTTTTCCAATGGTGTATTTTAGGAATGTCTTCTATTTTTGAACAGCACATTGTTGAATTTTTTCAGTACCCACTGAGTTACCTATGTTTTGTCTACCTAGTTGCCTGTGTTTGCATAATTTTTCTATATGTTGACATATTAATAGTAAAATCTGTAGTATTCTGCATGAAGCTTATTTTCTCGTAGTTGAAACAAAGATTTCAGAATATTATGAAAATGGCAGAGTAATACTATAACTAAGACTCACTGCATTATCATTAATCAGTGGAGATTTGCATACGAATTCCTATATCACTGCTTCACATTCTGTCTTTCATAAAGGGAGTTACTAAACTGAGGATTCTGAATATTTCTATGGATAGGGACTGCTGTTGCAGAAGACAGAACCTCATGGAGGTGGGTGTTAGCACTTTTCTCTATAAACTCTGTTGTGATGCTTGATGAATTAACTCTAATACAAATGTTTATAAGAGACTGCTGAATGCGTGTTACCAAACATTATGACCTGTGCTGTATCATATCACCCTATTTATTCCTTTCAAAAGCACTACAGGTTGTAACAAAATACAGTCCCTCTTTAAAAGGTCAATGCAGTGGAAAGTCACTGAAGTCAGACTGCAATAACTGCACAAGCCAACCTGGCTGAACTTGTTTTGTCTGAATGCTAATCATATAAACTTCTGTGCTTGCTTAGCCTTGTTTTAAAAACAACACCTTCTAGCTGTTGGGATCAGATCCAATTTTACACAATTTAAGGATGAGCTACATAAATATTACTTAGCATGAAGATGAAAATTAGAATTACACTTCTAACAGGGAACATATTTATCCCAAAATATTGCTCAATAACATAACTGCAACAGTAATCATTTTAATTAAAAATACCTTCTAATCTCTATGTGTTTTGGAATAAGGAAAGAAAATCTCTGCCACAACTATACATGGATGTACGGAATAACAACCGTCTTCAGGAAGAAGACAATAATGCTGCTATTGTTGGTAGAAAGCACCAAAAGTATGAATTAAAAAAAAGGAGTAATTTTTTTAATGACTTTTTGATGATTGCAGTACCTAAGATTATTTCAAATATATGTTGAGATTAAGAACCTTCATTTCTAACTAACCAGCTTGGATTATGGACTAAGGCTTATCAACAAATCAGTCTCAGTGTCTCAGATTAGGTATCTCAAGACAGACACTTGAAATCATTTCTCACATTCAAAAAGAAAAGGAAAAAAACCCCCAAACAACAAAAAAATCAAGCCTATTAAAATAATCTGAGACTGAACATGTTTTCGTTGCATTTGGAAAGGTTTAGACATTAAGGATGCAGTTTAAGATGCAACTCAGATATAATGTAGGCTATAGCCAAGTCTGCTCTGTTAACATGACGAAATCCAGATTATTTCTCCTTATTCACACTGTGTAATGAGAACTGAAAGAGCAAAAATCACCTTTCTAAAATAAACTCCATACAAATTAGAAGTTAGTTGTTAAAACACTGTGCAGAGTGCGTCAGAGGGAAGGCCAAGCATTGGGTAGCTGAAATAAGAAAGAAAAGTAACCTTTAAGTGTCTTGTCTTTCATGTTAATAATATTGAATTTAGTGAGTCCTTCCCAATGTTTTACTTGCAGAGCAAATATTTTCTCTTTCAGTTATTGAACTCATAGTGTGATGTCAGCTAACAGCACCTTCAATTTCTGTAACTAATGAATAAAGATCACCAGAAAAGTGATGAACTACTACAAAGTTTTAAAGGAGGGTGAGACGAACAAGTTTTTACATATAGTTCAGAGGTTATCTTCTGGGTTTTTTAAAGACAAGTAATGTGGGTTTGATTCTGGTAGATGTAGGCACATAGAGTAATTATATGTCTAAGAAAAGTTCCATATGATCTTAGTGAGACAATGTGGTAAAATTCAGCTGGCTTGGCTGGAGAATATTTGAGGTCTGGTTCTGCAAAGAAAGGGAAAATTTGTTACTGCTTTTATTCTTGTTATGTTAATAATGATTAATAACAATTCAGAGATAAACTTTAAGTGCTACTGAAATTATCACTAATCTGGCATTTACAGTTTCAAGCAGCACTCAGTTGTGTGTTTTCCTTCCTGGTAAGGATGCAAATACAACAAGCAATGCACTTGCCAACTCTAACCATGATAGTTTCACAGAGATTCAAAGGGAAACACTGCCTCATCAGCTGAGTTCTAAAAAGAAGTTCTAAAAGTAGCATTCACCAAGTCTGGTATATTTGAGCACATACTGAGGTTTTCTAAGATTTGGAAAATCTTTTTTTTTTTTTTAAGGAGTGGTCAAATATAGGATGTTTTAATAATCAAATAGTAAGTGGGAAAAACCTACAAAAATTAAATATCTAGATTTTTTTTTGACAGAATATCTTAAATTTGTATGGTGACTACCTGAATCAATATCAGTTCTTCCTTTTCTTACTTTCTTGTTAATTATTGTTTCACAAATTTTCTCCAAATATTTTAAAAATGCGATGTCATCTGGCCTTGGTATAACTGAAAGGAACATATCCAATGTTAAAAAAGTTGTATTTAAGCTATGATTAATGATTCATTCATAATATCATATAACTTGCTTTACTGTTATATGTCCTAATTTAAACTCCTCTGGATGTATCCTAGTTTAATCTCTTGATTAAATTAACCTGATCAAGAATTTACCTAGTTCCATACATCACAGATCATGCTCTGCATATGCTTTCCACTCTAGAAGGGGCTACTTATTTCCAGTGCTTGTAATAATTTTCTAACCTTTTACATAAACTGTTTGTTGGGTTGGTTTTGTTTTATTTTCCCTGCTGGAGTCACTTGTTGTTATTTTGGAGTTTTTAGGGTAAAGCAGGCATTTATTCTAACAGTACAGATAAGGTCCTTTGTTAATACCAATTTCTTCATGAAGGTTATATACATTTACAAAAAAAAGGAAGTTTTGCCAGATGGTTGTAGGAATGAAAATATGTCTAGGGAGAAGAGATTCAGAGCAGCCCTGTGGATAATGACTTGAGAGTGTTAGTTAATGAGAAAATGAACATGAGCTGGCAGTGTGCGCTTGCGACCCAGAAAGCCAACCGTATCCTGGGCTGCATCAAAAGGACCTGGACCAGCAGGTTGAAGGAGGTGATCCTGCCCCTCTACTCTGCTCGCGTGCGACCTCACTCAGAATATTGTATGCAGTTTTGGTGTCCTCAACATAAGAAGGACATTGAACTGTTGGAACAAGTCCCGAGGAGGGCCACGAGGATGATCAGAAGACTGGAGCACCTCCCATATGAAGACAGGCTGAGAAAGTTGGGGCTGTTGAGCCTGGAGAAGAGAAGGCTGAGTGGAGACCTCGTAGCAGCCTTCCAGTATCTGAAGGTTGGTTATAGGGATGCTGGGGAGGGACTCTTCATTAGGGACTGTAGTGATAGGACAAGGGGTAATGGGTTCAAACTTAAACAGGGGAAGTTTAGATTGGAATTGAGAAAGAAATTCTTTACTGTAAGGGTGGTGAGGCACTGGAATGGGTTGCCCAGGGAAGTTGTGAATGCTCCATTGCTGGCGGTGTTCAAGGCTGGGTTGGACATAGCCTTGGGTGACATGTTTTAGTGTGAGGTGTCCCTGCCCATGGTAGGGGGGTTGGAACTAGATGATCTTAAGGTCCTTTCCAACCCTAACTATTCTATGCTTCTATGATTCTAAATGAAAGGGGAAATTATCAAAACTGAAGTCCAAGAAATGTCAGTCTGCAGCTGAACATAATAAAGGGTAAATATGTAAGATACTTCTATCAAAATGCATATGAATCTGAATATTAGCATTAGCTGGCTTTTCGATGGATTGATGGCACAACTCTGAAACTTCATATACTTTCTGTGTAATATAATTATACTTTTAAAATGCAGCTTTTTTTTTTTTTTTTATCCATACTTAGGAGTTAGTTAAAATAGCAGAAGGAAGAAATTAAGCAAATAACAGAATAAGAATGATACAAAGTTCAACCATTATATGGCTGGAGACTGTACTGCAATGCACATGTATAGGAGACAGTTGGTATGGAGTGCACAGTTTTATCTCCAGCATTTTACTGCTTAAATATTAACCATGAAGTATCAAAGGTCTCTCCACATTTTTCTGTTCTTCCTCAGATTGACACGCTAGTTACTCTGTAAACAGCTTTTCTTATCTCTAGGACAGTTCAAGAAGTCAAATATCTTCTTTTCAGTCATATAACCTAAAGTTTCAGAAATATATTCCTTTTAGAACAAGAAGAAAAATACAAATTTAGAGAAAACTTTATCTTGTGGTAATTCAGTCACTTTTTCTCCATAAAATCAGAAATAAAGGCATGTACAAATCAGAGACCTTTAGCATGAGATGTGTGTCTGTATAGTACCAAGATATCAAGACCTTTAGGGGAAAATGAGAATATAGTATTCTTCAGTATAAGAAAGCATAAGAAAAACTAACTGTATAACTTAGGACATTCCTCAAGTTGTTTATTTGAGAAATTAGGTGCTAAGAAAAAAAATTGAGACTTTTCCTCTTTGGTACTTTTAAAGTACAATCTAATATGAGCAGTTGACAGAGGGTTTGTGGGTCAGGGTTAAAGGGAGAACAGCAATGGGAGATATTACTGGGGGGATCTGTTACAGACCGCCTGACCAAGAGGACTCTGTGGATGAAGCGCTCTATAGACAGATAGGAACAGCCTCACGCTCGCAGGCCCTTGTTCTCATGGGGGACTTCAACCACCCTGATATCTGTTGGAGGGATGGTACAGCCCCGCACAAGCAATCCAGGAAGTTCCTCAATTGTGTGGAAGACAGCTTCCTTCTGGAAGTAATAGAGGAGCCTACAAGGAGAGGTGCCATGCTTGACCTCGTCCTCACCAACGGGGAAGGGCTGGCTGGAAATGTGATGCTCCAGGGCAGCCTTGATTGCAGTGATCATGAGATGGTCGAATTCGAGATCCTCAGGACAGTGAGAAGAGCATGCAGCAAGCTCACCGTCCTGGACTTCAAAAGAGCAGACTTTGGCCTCTTCAGGAACCTGTGTAGTAAGATTCCATGGGATATAGCCCTAGAGGGCAGGGAGGCCCAAGACTCTTTGTTGATATTCAAGGATCATCTGCTGCAAGCTCAAGAGTGATACATCCCTACTAGAAGAAAGTGCTACAGGAGGGCCAGGAGACCTCCTTGGATGGATCAGGAGCTGCTGAGGAAAATTTGAAGGAAAAAAGAGGCTTATAAAAGGTGGAAGCAAGGACAGGCGGCCTGGGAAGAATACAGGGAAGTTTTCTGGGAAGCTAGGGACCAGGTTAGGAAAGCTAAGGCCCACTTAGAATTAAACTTGGCTAGGGATGTTAAGGATAACAGGAAGGGATTCTATAGGTACATTGCAAATAAAAGGCAGACTAGGGACAACGTGGGCCCTCTCCAGAAGCTATCAGGAGAACTGGCTACCCTGGATTTGGAGAAGGCTGAGGTTCTTAACGACTTCTTTGCCTCAGTCTTCACCAGAAAATGCTCTGACCATACCACCCAAGTCTTGGAAGGCAGATGTAGGGACAGTGAGAATGAAGACCCTGGGCCCACTGTAGGAGAGGATCTGGCTCGAGATCATCTTAAGAACCTGAATGTATACAAGTCCATGGGACCTGATGAAATCCATTCATGGGTCCCGAAGGAACTGGCAAATGAAGTTGCTAAGCCACTGGCAGGGGGGTTGGAACTAGATGACCTTAAGGTCCTTTCCAACCCTAACTATTCTATGATTCTATGATTCTAATATGACAGAAACACAACAACTTTTGTATTCAGTGCTTCAACATTATCCACCTGACCCTGATGACTATCTGATTAAGCCCCATGCAATTATTAAGGTTTATCCACTTCTATAAAATCCCTTTCTGTGTGACATTTAATGGACTATTTATCATGTTGAGATATATTTAATCAGAGATGGAACGTAAGGGTAGCTTTCTCTTGCAGTATAAGTTAGAATAGACACTTTTTTGGATTTCAACAAATGTTTGCATCACTCATAAATTGTATCACCACTACAGCAAAATAGCTAATCTATCTCCTGGAACATAAAATTTCTGCAAAAAAACTACTTCTTGATGCTTATGACAATACAGTTCCCAAAAAATCCTTCAATGTAGCATGAGCAAAGCTCATAAATGGTACCCAGAAGTTGATGTATTTTATAGGCTGACTTTTGAAGACGTTCTGAAGTCAGCGACTCTATTAGCAGCTTCATGCATGGGCAAATTGAACTAGGATATAATTTATCAGCATACACATTATTAAATATTTCGTAATTTATTTATAAACAATCTTTTTCTTTTCTTAGCAATGATATGTAAAGATGATACTGCAACATAGATTCGTTTCAATTTGTCAAATAATATTAATTGATCTTACGTGACTCTTGTCTGGTATAATATTTCTCAATTACCACCAAGACAATTTCTCTACAGAATGTCACACTCTTTGACCTGCATACCCCTGTGCCTATGAAAAATAGTTAATGGCTAGTGAAAACAACTGGCTTATTAAAGAAAAAGAAACTTCTATTAAAAAGAATTTTAAATTAAGTCCAGCAGGACTTAAAATTCCAGTAAACTAACCACAAACTCTCAGGTTGGTTATATCATCTAATTTTGTAAGTTACAGGTGAAAGTATGTTTTAGCAAGTGCAGTGGAGGTGTTTCTAATGCACTTCTCTTGAACAGCCCTTCAATCATGATTTAACACATACTATAATAAAGTAGCTTGTACATGGATTTAATACATTTTATTTTATTGCACTCTATCAATTTTCATCCTACTTTATCTTAAGAAACATTTTCTGCCCATAAGCATGGTAAAATTGTTTCAAATTGATATTTAAGGAGTACTAAGAATATATATATGCTTTCTTTGTCTGCTTTTAGTCAATAAGCTAATAATAATCTCTTGCTGGTAAGGTGACAGTGCATTGCAACAGTGTAACTAATTTGCATTGTCAGCTCTATACCAAAGGGCTGCTACACTAAAGGCTAACAACTTTATCCCAAACAGTACTCCAAACTATTTTCTTTCTTATTACCCAGATAAGAAATTCCCCCTCTGAATGTTGCCTCCTTCAGCATTCACTTCTCCTTTTCCCCTTTTTTTTTTTTTTTTCTCCCTCTAGCTTTGCATTTTCACATTTGGAAGACCTTAATTTCCCATCTAAATTTTGGGGGGAGCTCTAGATGGCTCTGAAACTCATTTACATTCTTCTTATGGTTATGCCTACCTGCAGATGATAACTGCAGCTTTCTCCTCTACATAGCCATCCCACAGAGACACCTTCTATACCTGACATTTTCTCCAGCCAAGTTTTTTCCTTACCAGTGTTCTTTGACACCAAATTTCAGTTTAAAATCAGCAGGGTCAAAACTGAAAGTAATATTTTTCTTCTCTTTTCTTTTTAAGTCACTATGGATTGCTGCTATTTTTTGTTCTTTGGAGGCCCTAGTCCTTCTCATGCTGACCACCTTCATGCATAGCAGATTAAATGACATAGCACTGGTGGTCTTTCTTTTGCTATTTTCATGTCAGCTAACAGATGGGAGACTAGCACAGTGCAGAAATGTTCTGCTAACTCATGCTAGCTACCCTGAGTGCCAACAGCAGTTAACCCGATATCTTGAAGTTTAATTTATTCTCCTTGTTGCTCTTCATTAAATCCTGTGCTGTTAACATTATCTAATAAGTTTGTTTATAGTTAACTCAGATATTTCTAAGTTATACTTCAGTCACTTATGTGGCTTAGTGACAAAATGCTCTAAGTGTAGGCAACGATTGCTTTCATTTTATATTTTCATAATTAATTTCATTGAACTTTTTCCTTAAATTCTGTAAAGTATTTCTATACTTCTGGTTTTTTTCACTGACTGACAACTAATTTGCTTTTAGGTGTTAGTCAGTGACAGTCAGAAAGTGCAGAAGAGACAAGGCTGTACCACAAAAGAAAATTCAGGAATTATAATCTTCTTCCTTGTTTCTTGTGATATGAAGGTAAGAGCACAATATTTATGGATTGACCAGCAGCAATTCAAATAAATGTCATTTGCATATGAAATCTTTATTTATAGAAAAACTGAAACAGCTTTCTGTTGATTTTTTTCAATCTTTAAAAATTATTTTATATGATTTCCCTCCTGGTCGCATCACAGAAACACAGAATCACAGCATCACAGAATGGTTGCTGTGGGAAGTAACCCCTGGAGATCGTATAGTGCAACTCCCCCTGCTAAGGAAGATTCACCTAGAACAGGTTGCATTAGTTTTGCATCCAGGTGGGTTTTGCATACCCCCAGAGACTCTACAGCCTCTAGGGGCAGCCTGTCCCAGTGCTCTTTCACACTCAAAGAAATTTTTCTTCATATTCATATGTGTCCTGGCTTCAGCAGTAGCAGTCATTTTTCTCCTCCTTAGTAGCTGGAGCAGTGCTGTGTTTTTGCCTTTTGGCCTGGGAACAGTGCCGATAACACCGATGTTTTCAGTTACTGCTTAGAATGTTTAGGCTGACCAAGGACTTTCTGAGCCTCATGCTCTGCCAGGGAGGAGGGGAAGCCGGGAGGGAGCAGAGACAGGACACCTGACCCAAACTGACCAAAAACATAATCCATGCCACAGCATGTCATGCCCAGGATGTAAAACCAGGGGCAGTTACCCGGAAGGGCTGGGTTCGTTGCTCGGTTGGGCAGGTATCAGTGGTGAGCAGTTGTATTCTCTTTCCTTATATTTCCCTTGTCATTATTATTATTGGTGGTAGCAGCAGTGATTTGTGTTATATCTTAGTTGCTGGACTGTTCTTATCTCAACCTGTGGGAGTTGCATTCTTTCAATTCTCCTCCCCATCCCCCTGGGAGCTGAGGGGAAGAAAGGGGGGGGAGTGAGTGAGCAAACTGCATGAGAGGCTCAAACCACGACAATATGGAACTTCCTGGTTTTCAGTTTGTGCCGATTGCCCCTGGGGGTAGTGGCTGATACACCTGACAGTTGTGCTGCCATTCAGCTGGACCTTGGTAGGCTGGAGAACTGGGGGGAGAGAAACTTAATGAGGTTCAACAAAGAAAAGTGTAGGGTCCTGCAACTGGGGAGGAAGAACCGTAAGTACCAGTACAGGCTTGAGGCTGACCTAGTAGAGAGTAGTTCATCTAAGAAGGACCTGGGAGAATCTGTAGATGATGTTGACTATGAGCCAGCAGTGTGCCTTTGCAGCAAGGAGGGCCAAGAGTATGTTGGCGTGCATTGGGAGGAGTGTGGCCAGCAGGTCAAGTGTGGTGATCCTTCCCTTCTACTCAACCCTAATAAGGCCACATTTGGAATACTGTGTCCAGTTCTGAGCTCCTCAGAGCTACTGGTGAGGGTCCAGCAGAGGTCCACAAGAATGACCAGGGGGTTGGAGCATCCTCCTTATGAGGACAGATTGTGGGTGCTGGGCATGTTTAGTCTAGACAAGTGAAGACTGAGAGGGGTTTCACTGATGTATATAAATACCTCAAAAGTGGGTGCCAGGAGGATGGTGCCAGCATCTTTTCAGTGGTGCCCAGCAACAGGATGAGGAGTGATGGCCATAAACTAAAACATAAGAAGTTTCACCACAACATGAGGAAGAACTTCTTTACATTGAGGGTAGCAGAGCACCGGAACAGGCTGCCCAGGGGAGCTGTAGGGTCTCCATCTCTGGAGACATTCAAAACCCACCTGCACACATTCCTATGCAACCATAGCAGATGAGTTGGGCTAGATGATCTCCAGAGTCCCTTCCAATCCTAATGGTTCAGGGCACCACTGAAAAGAGTCTGACGCCATCTTCTTGGCATTCGCTCTCTGTCATTTCTTCTCAAGGCTAAACAGGCCCAGTTCTCCCACCCTTCCATCATAAAACAGATACTCCAGTCCCCTAATCATCTTGAAGCCCTCCACTGGACCCTCTCCAGAAGTTCCTTATCTTTCTTGAACCAGGGAGCCCAGAACTGGACACAGTACTCCAGGTGAGGCCTCTATGAGGGCATAGATGTACCTCCCTCAGTCTACTGGTCACACTCTTCCTTACTAACCTCAGGATACCATTCGACTTCTTAGCCAGAAGCGCTTGTTACTAGCTCATGTACAGTTCGTTGTCCATCACGAGTCCCAGAACCTTGTCTACAGAACTACTTTCTAGCAGGTCAGCCCCCAGTATGTAGCATATCTTCAGCTCTCATTCAGATATTTTAAGCTATTTACTAGTAGTCATAGTCTGGTATTAAACGTAAAAAACTGGAAGCTATCAAGTGCATTTTAATGGTGTGTTATAGAGATAAAATACACCATCATTATATCAAGGGTTATGTTTTATTTTTGCTTTATTGCTGGATCCACAACTAGGTTGGGGAGAAGAGATTTGGGTGCAATAAATTTTCAAAATGTTATATTCAGTAACTGAAGCATGTGCAAAGCATTTATAGTGGTTTCATTGGGTTTTTGGGGGGGTTTTTTACAGCCCATCAGGAAAGAAAACATACCATAAGTACGTCTATCTGGATAATTTTTGGTCCAAATAGAATACAGGCCCTCAAAGTAACTTAAAAGAGTCGAATTGAACAAGACTTCCGGGTCAGTATTTTTTATTTCCATCTATTCACATCAATACCCTAAAATTTGTCTCTCTGTGAGAACTGTTGAACTGCTTGAACACTTGAATTTAGTCACTACTATATTACACTAGTTTACTGTGGTAGCAGTTTCCAGTGTGTTTACCTTCTTTTATAATGTCCAAGAGAAATCTACTTGCCAAAAAAAGAAAGGCTTGTGTAACATTGAGGGCAAGGTGAAGCTATTGAATCCTTATAAATCATGACATATTTAGTAAAAATAATTTACTTTCTTAGTAACAGTTTTTACAGTTCACAACAAGTTATATTTACAAAGCACCTTATCTTAGCCCTGGAAATAGTTCTAATGAGATACCTTTCACATAGTGCATTTTAGATTACTTTTGAGATCCAGCTTCTGAAAACAAATGCTTAGCTTTTTCTTTTCCCTTTGTAGTGTCAAGAAATTGTGCTTGCGTGGGACACGCCAGCTGAATTCTCCCTAGTGCATCTGACTCCACTTTAATATTAATAAAGCCATTCATGCGGTTGTCAGTAATGCAGGGCAGAACTGACCAAACTAGCAGATGCTTATTCTGGAAAATAGAAGAAAACTAAAATTCTACAAGATTCATGCAGCAATGTGACAATTTTGGACAACAATTTATACTGTATATGTATTTCTGATTTTTCTTCTGATCCCTAATATAATATATTTCTTTTTCCTCCAGAATTACATTTTCCTTCGGAGGTCTAATTCCATTGGAACAGGGCTGACATTCGAAACAAGTCAAGTAGTCCGTTGCTTATGACAGAGCAAGCAAAATAATTGCCTTTAGATAAAAATACAGTCTTGTACCAGTAGCTTTATTTCCAAGCCCTTCCTGTACCACTGCCCAAAAATCCCTGCTCCTTGTTCATGGGCCTTCATCCCTCCCCTGCTACCCAAGAGGCAGAGGCAATGCCAGCAACTCAGGGCTCCATGGCCTCTTATGAAGATGGACAGCCGAGGTGGTAGCTCATCTCCTCCTGCACTGCTGCCTGCTGGCTAGCTTGTTAGTTATTGTCTTGCAAATAAAAACTGTAATTGATATTTGAAAAGTAAGAAAGGTCCCCATTTCTGCCCTAAAGCTGAAGATTTCTTTTTCAACAAAGCATGGCACACAAACAGCTGGTTCTGTACAACTGAGAGGGTAAAAGCAGAAGGTACAGAAACAAGCAGGTGTCAGCAGGATTGCTTTAAAGCTGACGCGCCTCCATTGAAACAGAGGGCTATTCTGCTGGAGGCTGATGTGTTTGAATGCAATTGTACATTTTTTTGTCAGTCCTCTTGTTCCCTTACCTCTGCTGTGAATTACCAGACGTTAGACATGCTGAATAAATTTCCTGTTTGACTATGATCAAAAGTGGGAGAGGAAGAAGTTGGGAAGAAAAGGAACATAGACCCTAGGATAAGGAAAGTGATTATGGCTGTTATTCTTGAAACTTGAAAATCAGAAACTGTGTCAGTTCCTGCAACCCTAAAGGACACAGAGTTCTAGTCTTCCTCAGTGTGAACAGCAGTATTTGAATCTACTGCTCACTTTTCCAAAGGGATTAAATCATCCACAGGGGAGAAATAGAGTTCAGATTTCACTTTTCTCACTTTCTCACCTTCTCACCTATTATGAGAGAATTCATAAAGCTTTGGAGGGGCTGGGATGGAGGGGTTTGATTAAGAAAACCACCTTAATAGTGGTAAAGACCAAACTTTTGGCCTGTACTTTCAGTACCATTCATGCATTTGATTCACATGTCCAATGTTTTAGAATACTTTATATTTTAAATGACGATATAATTATGATACATTGTACTGTTTTAAAACGTTTCACACTGGAA
The DNA here is from genome assembly GCA_028858755.1 of Ara ararauna. Taxonomy (NCBI): domain Eukaryota; kingdom Metazoa; phylum Chordata; class Aves; order Psittaciformes; family Psittacidae; genus Ara; species Ara ararauna. The sequence goes on from CM054378.1 coordinate 91,804,511, forward strand.
ACCAGTATTCAGACTTAACATCATTCAGAAAATAGATTCAACTTATTTTTAGCTTTATTTTGAATCTACCAACATGGTCAGCAACACTGAGAAAATTATGTTCTTTAAAAGAAAATTTTATAGATGACAAAAATTTATAAAATTTCAAAGTTACGTTTTATTACTATGTGAATTATCAAGAAGACATAAATATTTTACATAGCTACTCATGCAATAACTGTGGTTATTGCAACACCAAAAGAGTGTATTTCTTAAAAGCAGAATGATTATATTCAAGCAGTAAATACTGGTCTTCTGGTTATTATTAATTTATTGAAGTGGTATCAACCTACAAGAAATATTAGGATATGCGATCTGTCCTGTAAGGTTTACAGTTTGAAAAAGATACAGGAAAACAGCATTCCCTCAGTAACACAGTAGTAGACAACCATTACAATATATTTCCCCTGCCTTCGCTTCCTGATGTTATTTTGTTTTATTAGTGATTTTAGCTTAGAAGACTGACCGTCAGAAGCTTTGGAGTAGCTCTTTAGAATTTTATTTTATACAGGATGATTTTCTCAGCCTTCCAATCCTTTTGTTTTTTCTTGATTCTGGTAAACATTACAGATATTTGTCAATTGAATTAAGCATAAAAAGGATGTGTTATACGTGAAAGAAGAAGTTGGAGTAATATAAGAAAGAAGCTAAGCAGGAGAAGAAATAATTACCCAGGCAGATATCAGCAGCAGATGGTGATTTCTACTGGGAAATGCATGCAAGGTTTCAGAAAACAAGTACTGTATTATGAGGCCTTTAATACCTGATGGCAGCACTAACATCTTTCAGAAAATGAATGTTGCAATGTATCTCAATGTTTTTACAGAGACAGAACAGCTAAACTGAAAAAGCCAAGTAACATATGGATAACTTTGAATTAGTACTCATTCTCTCCATCCTACATGCTGAGCTCGAAGACTTAGTGAAGAAGGCGAAGAATTGCTGCAAAAATTGTCGAGGTGAAAAGAGAAAATTTGAATGGATTTGTAATACTCAATCTCTTGTAATGGAAACTCAGCACAAACAACGTAGGGACTGGAGCTGAAGACTTATTATGGAGTTTCCAGCTGTTGCCCATTTTGCTTTGGGAGTAGAGCTCACTCCAAGTTATAGCAACTCGGGCTGATTTGATTTGGCGTAAACCAATGCAGAGGCAAGATCCACATCTGTGAGTGGCATAAACAGTACTAGCAACCTGATTAGCCTGGCTGCTCCTTCTTCTCTTGTGACTTTCCAGTCTCTCAGTTCTAGCAAGAGAGAACAGAAGTGGCATACAAGCCTTCACACCAACTCTAAAAGTATAGCTTTTTTGGCCTGAAGTTAATTACTTTTTCAGGATAGAATAAGCCAGCTTTACAAAACAGATCTTCCCAAATGTGTGTGATGTATTAACTGCCTTTTGTCCTTTTTCCTGCAGTTTGCTTGAGGAAAAAAAGATATAATTAAGGCAATTGTATTTGTGAAAATCCTGTGCTTTCTCTGATTCAGAAATGTTTCCTTTTAGTTTTTCAGTTCCTGCTTGTTAGTGCTGATACTCAGCATGTGACATCACCATGCTGTATTAATTCTGAATTGCGAACGCTTAAACATACAAGATATTCCTCCTAAACACAAAATAAAGATATTTTAAAAAAATCATTAAAACTAAAAATCCAGAACTGACTTTTAATTCTACTTACAATCTACCTAGGCTCTTTATATGAGGGAATTTAATTTTGCTTTCTAAAATAGGAATTTACTGTAAATTTTGGTGAATTTACTTACAATTCTGTATTCTTAACCATCTTTTAAGGAGGATATTTATTCTTAATAAAGTGAGGAATTACTTGTTCTATTTTCACAGGGATAATATTCTATTGCCTGAAAACTGTAGTGTTTGCAGTTGTCTGAGTTCAGCTTTGGCTTTAATGCTCTTCCAGGTATACTAGCTTCACCTTACCTTCTTTGAGGTAGCAGTCATCTCATTGATTGTCTTGAGCAAAAGGAAATGGCTCATGCATCTTTCGTACATTATAACAAATGTCCTTTTGCATTATAATTGAATGGTGATTGTTGTGTTCAATCAATGAGAAAGGTTAAGGGAGCTTCTCTGCCAGCATTTTTAATGGAGAAGTCGATTAAGATTCAGTTTAATCATTCTGGCTGCTCCAGAATTAAAGCAACAAAGACCATCAATGGCACTATAATTACCAGTCTTTCTGTAAGTTTACATTGCTATTTATGCAACCATGAATTTTGTTATAATGCACAATGTGACCAGGTTAACTTGTTTTGTTTGTAATGCAAAATATTTCCCTTAATTGTACAGTGGATAAGAAAATGTTGTGATGAAGTATATATTACTCAGCCCAATAAAAAAGAGAAGAAGTAAAAATAACCCCTCTGTAGATTATGGCTGAGGTGAATCAGACTGATAGCTTATGTTAAATAGTTTAAAGTCATGGCCTTAACCTTGGGACACTAGAGACATATTTTACTTCATTGAACATGGAGACTAGCATCACTCCCAGGTGAGCAAAAAGGGTCAAATATATTATTCTAATCCCTGTTCCAAACAGAGAAAAGGTCATTATATACTACCTATTGCATGCTGACAAAGAGTGAAAAATTCACATTGGGGACATGGGTGCAAATCTATTTTAGACATGGCCTTTAAAATGTTGCTAAAATGAATGATTATGTGATTTTGAACAAGAAAAAATTCTTGAAATTGATCTCATTTATTAATTAGTTTGAGCTTATAAAGGTCTTACTATAAATAGCTAGATGACTAGAAGAAATTGCCCATTTCAAATGAGCACAAGGTTATTAAAAAGAATTGTTTTCTTGTAATATTAATACCTTTAAGTATGGTTATCCATTTCATCTTCTAATGCTGCATGGAAGATGAAGGATATCTTGATTTATCCAGGATGTTTAGATAAGCATGTCCAGCACTCCCAGCAAATGAGAAACACAGGATACTTTTGTTACTTTCCCCTCTTCTTTTTCATGTAGGAATTCCATTCAAAAGACATTTAGGATTTTTTCTTTTTGTTTCTCCACAGAGAGGGACAAGCTTTGACCAAACCTCTCACTAACTTAGAAACGTTTTCTCCATGCAGATACACAATCTCCAGAGATGGTTCAGTGTAAAAGAGAAAAACAGACCTTCCACCTGTATAGGTAGGTAGAAGGACCCTATAAACTCATGCTTTATTGAAAGCTCAGCTTTCCTGAATGAACTAATTAAATTTTTATTTCACATTAGTTAGCAAATTTATTTGTGAAGTTGCATGAAGAACAGAAATAGGAGTGTTCTTCTGTTATTTGCAACAGTTGAGTTGGTGGGATCCAGGTGGAGATCCACTGCAGGCTCAGCTTCTATTGTAAGTTTTGGAGAAATTAATTGCAACTCACATAAAATGAAAACTTTCTTCCTTGTGTTTTGATAAAAATATTCCTGTATTTTTTCCTATCACCTTCTGTGATTCTTTATTTCTATTAATAACATATTTTATATCTTTTTGTTGTGCATCTTAACTAAAGATGGGTTGTATTATCCCTGTAGCTTGTAGCTTGATGTTGCCCTAGACAGCTCCTTCCTTTTCAGCAGATCACAAATTAATAGGAGAGGATCATTCTGACTAACAGCAGTTACTGAATGACAATTAAAACAAATTAAAATATCACATCACACACAATTTTTTTTGGTGTACAACTCCTGAGCTTGCCATTTCCTGCACAGTTTATGCTTCTTGGAAAGTTGGACTTGAGGGTGTAATCAAAGGTATTGATATATACAAATCTGGACCTCCTACTGGCTATAAAACTACATGTACGTATGGTAGTGGGATACAGTTCTTTAATGTTTTTCTGTATCAAGCCAGCTCTTTCAGTAACAGGAAATTATGACAACCACTAAAGAAGACAATTTAAAAATGTAACTCCTTAAATCTGTCTCCAAAGAGGTAAAGACAAACATGTAAATCAGCTGTTTATGAAACATTCATGTTTGAATTTAAAAGGCATATCAGTATACAGCGAGCATCACTGATATTAAAGTCAGGAGCTTAATCCTCTAACGAAAACAAAACACATACAGTGCGTAGGCAGCCTGGCATAGTTCCTACAGATTTAATGCATGTGAGTGAGGGTGAGGAGGCTATACTTAATTTAAAAATAAGATTGACTAATCTATTTGAGCGCTTACTGCCTTGTAAACAGAGAAAAGAGTAGTGTGCCAGAATGGAAATCATATGGGCCGGGAATTCCCCTTCTGTTGACCACAGAAGGTATAGGCATAATCCATCAAGAACAGAATGCATGCCATACTTTGTTCATTAGCATTTAAAGAGGCTGTTTGGCATCAGACAACAAATACAATTCTTGCAAGAATTTGGCAGCGGACTGTTTGTCAGTTAATGACAATCCACAGCTTTTTCAAGGAAATACTAAATGTTCCCAGGGCTATTTCTGAATTCTTTTCAGCACGAAGCTTGAAGTGGGGCTAACACATTTTTTTAATGGTGACCAGCTTCCAAGAGAAAACATGAGTTCTGAATCTGAAATCGAAACAGATTTGTTGGCAACACATCAACAAATTGTTATGGAATTACAAGATTTGTGATATCGTATATCTTTACATTTATGCATTTCTTAAAATACACCAGTGTGTTTAGCATCTCTGTACACTACAGTCTGAAAAATAATGGATCTTATTTAGCACATGGATATCAATATAGACAGTGTTATAAGATACAAAAAAAATGAGAAAAAAAACCCACCAAAAATAAGCTTTTGTAGCTTTATGCTAATTATCAACAGTAGGTTTTTGTTAATTGCTTTATTATTAACAGCGCATGAAATTCCCTTCAGTCTCTGTGTAAAAATCTTCATCTATGCTTAAATCAAATAAAAATGTATATATCTGTGTTTGGACACGATTCTGGTCATAGGTAACTGAATTTAAGCTCATATAGGTGGGTCTTCATGTATGAGACATGTATAATGGACTCAGTAGCCTAAACATAGGCATCTAGTACAAGCTGAGATTTCATACAAGCCTGGCAGTTACGACACAAGGCCCATAAGGAACTCACACCTACTGGAATGGCCATGTGGGATATGTACCTTAGGGCACCTTGAATGGCAGCAGACCCTTAAGGTACTAGAATGACAACCTTTATGTCTGATCTCTTATTTGAATCACTGACATTCATTTGATACCAGAGTTTAGAGAGCCAAAATGTAGGTGTCATCTTCAAGGAAAGATGAATAGCTCTCTAGTCTTGCTGGACTGTGTTGCCTAATTTTCCACTGACTATTAGGAGAGCATAAACCTACCTATCTCTCATAGAGGTGCTTAGTCTGAAGTTAAAACACACCCTTAATCTTCTGTAAAGAAGAAAAAAGAGATGATAAATAAGATTTAACCTTTACTTCTCTAAGCTATCTGACTGTACGTATTTTCAAATGCCCAAAGATATGCCTTCATTTTTGTTTGTTTGTGTGCATGTGTGACAGCTCCCAGAAAGCCAGCTTTTCATGTCATCTTAGGAACAAATCACTAAGACCAGATAGGTCTAATGCACAACTGTGATACTACATACAAGCTAGAGTGTAAGTGCTGCAGCTTTGTATTGTGGTGAATTTCTTGGGGTTTTTTGCTTGTTGGCGTGGCTTTTGCTTTACTTATAAAATTGTCTTTATCTCAGTCCATGAGTTTTCTGACTTGTTCTCCCCTGATTCTTTCCCCTATCCCTCTGGGGGATGGGGTGGAAGTGAGAGAGCAGCTGCCTGGGGCTTAGCTGCTACCTGGGGTTAAACCACAACAACCAATTGCTAGTAACAGAGAGCTTCAGGAAGTTTAAAAAACTGTCTTTCCTGGTATAAGAGTGCCAGCTGATGTGATTCCTCCTGATCAGTCTGAAAGCCTAATGATACCAGAACAACAGGAAAAACTTAAGCACTTAAGGGACCTAGAAAGAGATGCTTTATTTAAAGAACAGCAGTTCCTTTGGCAAGTGACACCACCCTGTATTCTTCAAGTTGGCTTCTGAATATTCTCAATTGAAGCAATGTATTAAGTAATAAAGTAAGAAAAAAGACTGACAGAAGAGTTCTTATTAAGCTTGAATTGCAAGCTTCACTGCTAAAGTTACATATAGATTTTAAACTGAAAGTGTGTTATTGTCTGTCTTGAAGATTTCTCTGATGGAAACATTCTAGGGAGGCTATCAGTAAGTTATATGTATTCACGTACACTTGAAGATACTTTATGTTGCAGGAGTCCTGGAAAGAAGTCTGAGGGTAAATGAGGTCCAGCTCCAACTTTCTGTCACAAGCTTTATTTACTGTGGAGATGAGTTAATAAGTACACACCTGGATCCTATAACTCATGAACTTCATTGTTAAAGAGAGATGATAATATGTTACTGAATCTATTCTAGCTTATGTTTTCTCCTTCCACATTTTCTACAATGTAAATATGAGTTACTTACAGTTCAGAAAGTATATTGACAGCATGAAATGAAAACCTGATTATCAGAGATACTAGTATAACCTTGATAGCTGATATGTTCCATGAAGAAAACAGCAGTGAAGTCAACTTTGCATTTTTATATGTTGGAGGTTGCAATACAATTGACTAAAAAGTATTATGATATATACCAATATTTAGACTTCTGGCATACCACAAGTTAGTCTCCTATGTTTTGCTGATGGTGCTAATTGTGCTCATTAAGTTAAACTAACACATTCTACAATCACACTTTAATTTACTATGGAGAGGCATTCTGCAGAAAACCTCATTGCAACAGCTGTAGGATAAGATGCTCTGACTGAGAAGTCTGAATTCTCATCAGCTCACAAGGTGAGACAATTGTGCTACTACTCAGTACAGCCAATGATTACGTCAGTAATGTCAGTACAGCAGCAAAGCAGAAAGGAAGTCATACTGGAGAAACTTCAAAGTATGGGTCACCAGAGCTTTATTGGAGGTTAACCAGGCTAGGCTTTATTCCCAGCTCTGCTACAGACTTCCTGTGCTATTTTGTTTTTTCTGTTATTTAGCAGAAATGGCAGGTCTTCCCTTCTTTACACAGGTATGGAGAATAAAGATTTGAAAGACTGTGAGGCACATGAAAGTTACATTATTGCAGACTGTGGGTATTTATAAAACTGAAAGCAAAATCAAGGTATCATATACAGTGCATAAGTCAGAACCAAACAAAAAGATTAGAGATAAAGCACACAGTTCTACCTGGACAGAATAGGTGGTATTAAGTTAGCTGAACCTTAAATCTCTGACCTAGTCTTACCTTTTCTATATAGCAAATGGAAAGCTATAGTCAGTTTTAGAGCACAACTCATCTAACCAAATACAGAGTCTCCTTTGGAAAGAGATGTTCTGTTCTATTGCTCTCCACTCCATAAGGAGCCTACAATCATTACCTCACGTCTAGACATCTAGACATAAATCCAGTCCTCAGACTGTAAGAGGAGATGGAGCACAGTCCACATGATTAGTCTGTTAAGGCCTCAGTCTTGTGCAGCATTTTAAACTGGGTTGTGTAGTGTTGAATTTGAGGGTCAAAAGAGAAAATCTTGGGAGAGGTATAATATCCTTCATGTGCTGGCTGCAGAAAAAGCAACACCAATAAGTTGTCTCTTCTGTGGAATTAAACAAGGTCTAAATGCCTGTATGTGTCCTTTTTGGCCCCTGCCATTCACAACAAAATCATTTTTTCACATTAATAAGAGTCTGATCCTGCACACATAGAAATAAAAAAGACTAGAAGTATATTATGCAGAATGACTGGCAATCATAGGCTGAGGTAGACTGATCATCCAATTAAATAATAGAATATTTAAAAGGTCAAAGTAATATAAAGCTAGTCTAATTAATAGACAATGAAATAAAATTCTGATTCTCACACTCTCGATTATAAACCCAGTCCTGAAAACAAAGTGCCTACTTTGCTTATGAGAGTACTTCCTTTGACATCAGGGTTCTTCATAAGGGCACGTGGATCCTCGCTTATGGGTTACCTTGCAGGATCAGTGCCTAAGACTTTGGCTCTTCTATCCCACTCAGATAGTTTTACTAGAATATTTAAATTTTTTTCATTCCTTATTTGCATCTTACAAGGAGGCTCATATAACGTTTTTTGTCTTCATGAACAGTAGATAAAGATTCAACACTTTAAAACTTCATTAATATGTTGTCCTAATGATATCAAAGGTATAGTATAATTCAAACGTCAGTTCTATGTCTGTCTTCTGTGGTTTATGTGGAGTCCTATTAATATTTAATTTGGTTCATTACCTTATTTATTGTGTGTTGGTTAAAGGAATTCGAAGATGGAGGTGCTGTGTTAACATAAAAGTCTCCTCACACTGAACAGGAACTAAATATGATGCATGCACAATAATGTTGGGACTTTGTTTATAATAAACATTTTAAATTACTGACTTTTTCTCATAAATACTCTAAGTAGGATGATCTATGAGATTTCTAATTTATTCTTGTTTAAAATTTAACCATGCTTTTTTAAAGCATATCAATTTTGTTAATACCATGTAATTAAAACATGTCAGTGCACAGCAAGTTTTAGTCTAAATTAATGACTATGAGAATTATTTTAATTAAATAACCAATTATAGAAAAATCGCAAGCATGAGAGCTGACATTTAAATGAATTTCATTTAAATTGCTTCTTAACATTGTCCCATCTAGGGCACTAATGCAAAATGAACTATTGTATCAACATAGATTATCACTATTTTTGTATGCACATAATGTATTCATATTCAATCACTGGAACAGAGCTGAATATTTTGTATTGATCTGAAATGTCTATGAACAAAATACAACAGGATAAGCTGAAGTACAAACAAAAATCCCTTGCAGTTCTGTGACACAGTACAGCTGCATTTCTCTTGTTTGCACATGTTCATTTTCATATTTAAGTTCTTTTTTCACTTATAAATTTCATTTCCCATTTACCGCAAAAGTGGACTTCTAAAATTGCTGAACAGTCAAGTGACTTTTTAAATTCCGTCTCTCCTGTAGACACACATGAAAAATCATGATGGGCTATTCAGTTTTCAGGTCAGATTTTAAAACAGAAATCTTCTGTTAGAAACATTTGCTGGAGTACATTTTGCTCACCTTTAACTGGAAAGAATAACTTACATAGTTAACTAAATTACTTTTCTGCACTGCACAAATCGTTACTACATTTGTCTAACAATCACATTCAATTTAATCAGATGCAAAGTGCAAACTATGCCAGGAAACTCCTGCAGCTATTTTCAAAAGTGAGTAAGAGTATAATATATTGCAAAATTGTTGTTCTCTACCACAGCTTTAAAGATGTAATGGAAAAAGGGTGGAAAAAAAGCTCCTGCGTTTTTGTTCATTGATTAACCAGTAATGTTATGTATAAATAATGTATGTGACAGTATGGCAGCCCACTTGGGACATTGTGCCATTTACTACAAAATAGGATGCAACATGCAACTGAGCAAATTAAACATCTTTCCTTCGTAACTTGAGCATTTTTATTAGGTGATAAACATCACAGTGAGAAGAAAAGCAGATATAAATATTTCAACAACAGTAACCTTAATCTAAATCTATCTATAGACACAAAATAATATTTATTCATTTCTAAAATATGCTTAAACTGTGTATGAAAGATGTCCTGATCTCTTTACATTTTGTGGGACTCCCATGAAAGCCAGTTGTTATAGCCGTGGTGGAAAAACAGGATTTTGTTCCAGAATACAGCAACTAAATTCAATGAAGCATTATGTATAATCTACCCTAACTTGTAACACAGAGATATCACTTTAACAAGTACTGTGGTGATCTTGCAATGTAAACACAGGTGTGTATTTTAAAACTCTTTTTCTTGAGAAGTGCTGGTGTTCTAAATAAAATTAAAGTATCATCTTAGAAATATTCACTGAACACAGCTTAAAAATTTCACACTGTTTCTGTGCTTAGGTACAAAATTGTTTATTAAAGTATTTTATTACTAAAATAGCGAGTTTCTTTAAAAGCTATTAAAATTATTGTATCATTGTAAAAGTTACCCAAATATCAGTCTTTGGTCACCAACAGTGTTTGAAATTAAATGACCAAAACCCTTAAGTATAGCCACAAGGAAAATAGAAATTATAAGGCAAAGAATTATTATTTTTCTAAAGTACTAATAAGAATAAGAATAATATAAAATAATAATAAAAATAACGGCAAAGGATGATTTCATAACTGTATCTTTATCTCTATGTTCAATTTTCATAAAATTAGTATTTGTTCTTAGTGATTCTAATTAAAAAAAAAGAAAAAAAACCCCACCTTTATTGAAATAAAAATGTTAAGCAGTAATTCTACATAATTATCGCTAATAAAAACATGATAATAGTGTTTGTATTCTCAAATTTATCCAGAGGAGTTAGGTAGCCAAACCTTAATGAAAATCAGTATGAAGTGTTAGCCAGCTCCCTTTGCCTGTTGTGGAATTTCCAATCACGGCACTAAATATTCTTAAATGGAACAAGTGGGTATTATTCAACATGATTCAATACCATACACCTTGAATTTGTAACTATCATCACTAAATCACATGATCACTAAATCAAAGTATCTTTCTGTGTATTGAGCTAGACTCTCTACTCATTGTTTTTACATACTGCAAAAGCTGCAGCAGTTTATTTCACATCCACATAATAATTAATCTAATATCCCCTCATATTTAATAGTTACAATGGTTAATGTTTATACCTGAGGTAATTCCCATTGCACAGTGAAGAGGATTATCCACTTGATTAAAAATAAATCTTTTCACCCCTGCACTTGATTCTGTACCTCCCTGGGGAAGCTGACCATAATTTCTTTCTTGCTGTACCTCATTCTACAAGTGATGAGCCCATTTTGCACAGCCAATACTGACTGTAGCACTGTGCTTTAAACAGGACAGTAATTCAATCTTTTTTTCTTTTTTTTTTAATCCCAGCTGCATCTGGAAACAAATTCTTGCTACTCAGTTGTTGCTGCTAAAAACCAACCACCATCACGCATTTCCCAGTGTCATGGCCCTTGAGATGTTGCAGGTGGCTTTTTTTCTCAGAACTTGGAATAAACTCAGCTGGAACTGTACTAATTGGAGTAGTAACAAAGGGAAAATGGTTCCTGGAAGACTACCATCCGGTCTCAGGTAAAAAAGTTGGGAATGGGAAAGAACAAAAGGCAGTGACTGAAGGGCCTAAGGGAAAATTTTATGAGGTTGATTTAGGTATCCAAAGGAGATAGGCACCTAAACTGGGATTCATAGCACTGGCATGGTCAACGAGCTAAGTCCCATGCAAAGTGTCTTAATCTTGACCCAAAAGCTGCACAGGTGCCTAAGCAAGTTAGGAAGTTACTATTAGTCTGCAAGTTAACTCCTGATTGTGACTCACCAGCTCTGTAAATTTCCAAATGCTCTGTTTTATGTGGCTGCTCATATTTAATTTTCTGTTTAGTTCTGTTCCAAATGCTAGACCATGTTACATTAACATCTGTTTAAAGTCACTCAAAAGAAAGGCATCCTCTTTCTCAACTGATAGGCTCCCTGTGAGTCATGTATGTTTGCTTCAGGAACAATTGTATGTTTTGCCTTTGATTCATAGCTCTTTTTTTTTAGCTTACCAAGGTCTGGTGAGCAAAACAGCTCTGGGGGAGTAAGCTGGATTCTAGTCAGTCTTGTATGTCATCAGCAAAGCTATTCTATCTTCAAGTTTCCCACTGGAATGCCAAGTGCTGTCCTTATTTGCACCTTCACAGCCTCACTGGAGACAAGGCGTCTACTCAATTGTAGTATTTTGGCTTGAGAGAACTTTACTGTTGGCAGTGACTTTCGGATCCCAGCCCCAGGTTTTCACTGCTGGCAGTTAAAAAAAAAAAATATTGTTATGCCTAGTCTGAGTAAAACTGATACAAAATCAGAGATACAGTAAATACTTTTTTGCAATGCTCCATTTCAGAGCTGTAGCTTCCTGCTCATCAATAGAAGCGGCTCTATAAATGAGCTTAGGATGATCATTGCCACATGGTGATTTGCAAATCTTTGTGATTTGCGAATCTTTATGATTTGCAATGGTTTTAAGTAAACTTTCTCAAGAGTGTGAAGAAAACTATGGAATATGCTGCTGTATTTGCACCCAGGAAATTATCTTTGACCACTGAAAGAACAAATCTAAGTGTAATAACAGAAGAGAAAACATTCATAACATCCTATTCAATGATCACAGTAACAAATTAGAGCAGATTTTATCTTGAATAAAGATTGCCTCCTCAGTTTTATTGCCCAGCTCTGCCAGAAGTCCATATATATGGCAATAATAGATGCTATGTAAAAGTTCAAGACAGAGAACACCAAAAGCATCAACTTTTGCATAGGTTTCCTCCACCTCACAACTTAGACCACATTAAACATATGTAGTTTTGCATAAGTGCCTGGGAGTGGGTAGACACAAACACTTATTTTAAAAAAGCTTGATAGCCTTGATAATCTCTAAAGGATGCCCCAACTAAATGATGAGCACCAGTGTTCAGGTTCATTTTACGGAGAAAGAACAGTGATATAGACAGTTTTACAGTTATATTTAAATATCGTGCAATCTCCTGGTTTATATTCTACTCAGTCAATTACCTACATGTTCACTCATAATATACTCACACCTCAACTGTCGTGACTGCCCAATATCCAGAATACTAAAGCCACAGGTTTTCAGTCAACCACTCAGGGAGCAATTTCACTGCTCAAATTATCTCTTTTGTAGATCCCTGCAGAACTTCTCTCAGATTGCTAGTGCAGCTGTAAAGTGTGACTGTAAAACTAGACAACATATCCCTCTATTTCCTTTTTTTCCAATGAAGCCAAAATATTGTCACTTCCTTCTCAACACCGACCTGATGGAATATTTGGGGATTGCATGCTCATATGAAGCTCACAATGTCTTCTATCCCACAGTTGGAAGGTACGACCTCATGACCCTAAAATATGGCTGCTCATAGTGCACATACAATCATAGAATCATAGAATAGTTAGGGTTGGAAAGGACCTCAAGATCATCTAGTTCCAAACCCACTGCCATGGGCAGGGACACCTCCCACTAAACCATGCCACCCAAGGCTATGTCCAACCCAGCCTTGAACACCGCCAGCAATGGAGCATTCACAACTTCCCTGGGCAACCCACTCCAGTGCCTCACCACCCTTACAGTAAAGAACTTCCTCCTTATATCTAATCTAAACTTCCCCTGTTTAAGTCTGAACCCATTACCCCTTGTCCTGTCACTGCAGTCCCTCATGAATAGACCCTCCCCAGCATCCCTATAGACCCCCTTCAGATACTGGACGGCTGCTATGAGGTCTCCATGCAGCCTTCTCTTCTCCAGGCTCAACAGCCCCAACTTTCTCAACCTGTCTTCATACGGGAGGTGCTCCAGTCTTCTGATCATCCTCGTGGCCCTCCTCGGGACTTGTTCCAACAGTTCCATGTCCTTTTTCTGTTGAGGACACCAGAACTGCACACAATACTCCAAGTGAGGTCTCAGGAGAGCAGAGTAGAGGGGCAGGATCACCTCCCTCAACCTGCTGGTCACGTTCCTTTTGATGCAGCCAAGGATATGGTTGGCTTTCTGGGCTGCAAGCACACACTGAAGCTGGCTCATATTCATTTTCTCATCAGCCAACACCCCCAAGTCCTTCTCCTCAGGGCTGCTCTGTATCTCTTCTCTGCCCAACCTGTAGCTGTGCCTGGGATTGCTCCCACCCAGGTGGAGGACCTTGCACTTGTCATGGTTAAACTTCATCAGGTTGGCATCAGCCCACCTCACAAGCGTGTCAAGGTCCCTCTGGATGGCATTCCTTCCCTCCAGCGTATCAACCGAACCACACAGCTTGGTGTCATTGGCAAACTTGCTGAGAGCGCACTCAGTCCCACTGTCCATGACAGTGACAAGTTGTTGAAAAAGTCCAGTCCCAACACTGATCCCTGAAGGACACCACTCGTTACTGGTCTCCAAACTGCCATCAAATATATTCATCCAATTCCCTCTGCCTTTAGGGAGTAGCAGGGGCGTTTACTGCTGTTGTAGACGTGATAGAGTATCTTGCCTTGCCTAGCCTATAAATGTTCCTTCAGAAAGGTACAGGTCTTCCTGGGTTTTGTTGCAATATGGAGTACAAGAGGTTCATCAGTGCTTCCAGTTACTGTCTTATAACCCAGGCACAATAACAGCTGCTCCTTGTAAGTCTTGCCTTTGAGACTTCTGACCATCTTCATCACCCTTCCTCTGGACACACACCAATAGTTTGATGTCCTTATATTACGGCACTCAAACTGCACACAGTACTGGAGGTGGGGCTGCATCAATGCAGTCTAGAGTGAGACAGTTAACCAACCAGCTAGCTATACCGTGCTTGATGCACCCCAGGACACAGTTGTCCCTTTCAGCTGCCAGGGCACACTGTTGACTCATATTCTCAACTTGCCATCAGCTCTACCCCCAGATCTCTCTGCAGGGCTGCTCGCCAGCCTCTTGTCCCTCAATTTGTACATATAACCAGGATATATAATCATTCCAGGTGCAGGATACAACCCTTGCTCTTGTTAAATTTCATACAGAAATTGGTTGGGCTTACTCTGTAATCCCTAAATCTCCTTTGAGTCACAGAACACAGTTTGTTTTCATTTAAGTGTGACCTTTCTACTCTGTTTTCAGATGGCATAAGTTTGTATTTGACACTACTAAGTAGAGATTGCTCTGTAGGAAATTATTAATACACTAAATAATTTTAGGACAATGCTGTCACTGGTACGGACTATGCATATGGCCAAAGTTTGCGGTTGACTAAGTGTAAAAGAAAATGTACACCTTTTATTGCTCCCATCTCAGTTACTGGTAAATTATTATCTATTTATTTATTCCTATTTTATTCCTCTAATTTTTGTAGCAGGGAATAGAAATCCTGCCAAGAAGAGTTTAAACAGCCAGATTTTAATCTACTTTCTTATTCACATCAAGCAAGGGTATTTGCCTACCAAATTGAACATGTATTTTGGTCTTGATAGATCTTCTTCATAGAAAATAGAAAATGCAGATATTTCAGGAATACTGTATGTTACAAAAATATGCCTGTAGCCAAAATCATTCCACATAACTTGATCTATAATGCATAGATAAAGAAAAAGCAGTAGTTATTTCCAGGAGGAAATTCCAACTTCAGGTCAGCTGAATTGCCCTCTGGATTATGCCTATCTTTTTCCATTTAGACTACCAGTATCCTGAAGTTAAGCACACAGTCATTTGGGATGAAATCAGATTTAAGTGCTTACACTTCTAAGATTTTTCCAGGTTGTTGCTGAAATCCATTTGTGTGTGCTATTTTCAGTTTAACCAGAAAAATGAATCATTTAATAGAAATTTTATTAATAATCCTATAACAATCCAGTATGGTTATAATCATGAAGTCCCTGACAAAAATAAATGAAGCGCCCATAATTTCCACAAGAAGCTAATAGCTTCCCCTAGCAATGATTTTTGGCTTTCAAGGTACTTGCAATGGATGCAGAAGAATAAAGCAGGGTTGCAGCTCTTCCCATTGGCAATAAACTATTCCATAAATAAATATATGGTCTGCTTCCTTCTTAAGAAAATTACCTTTACTACTTGGATAGATTTTCCAATATATAGGTCAATCAGTCCTAAACTTCTCTGAAGGAAAACGAGAAATATTCTCTACGAACAAGATGAGACATACTGTATCTAATGGCACTGTTTGAAAACACCAAACAGCAGCAGGCTCAAGAACTGCAATATAAAGCTATCAATTAATTTTGTTGTAACTGTATGCACCTGTGAACAACTGCTTAATTAAAGAGGCAAACAGAAATCTCTCACAATAATGCTTCAAATTACTTGCATTTATGTGACTCAATTAGTTGGAGTGGATAAATACAATTGGAAAGCTGCCATGTGGACTTCTGGAAATAAAGAAAAGATAGAACTGAAGAGATACAAAACCAAATGGGAGGACTCAGGCAGATAAATACAGATAATCCTCAGAGGTTCATAGGCTTATACAAACAGAGAGGAGAAAAGAAAAAGATTCCGTGCAAATATATATAAATGCCTCATTTACTGTCATGGAGTTCTGCTTTCACAGACAAGAACATTAAGGAGGTTGTTTGTTTTGGGCAGCATACTCACAAGGCTCAGATTTGCTTTAATTTTGCCATCAAACATATTCATCCAATTCCCTCTGCCTTTAGGGAGTAGCAGGGGTGTTTACTACTATTGTAGTCATGATAGAGTGTCTTGCCTAGCCTCTAAATGTTCCTTTAGAAAGGCACAGGTCTTCCACAGTCTCTGACCTATCTGCCTGTCTAAATGCCTTAGAGACCCTGAGGCTGTTTGGATCAGAAGTGCATTTCTGAAACAAATCTCCTCCTGGTCCCCTTTCTAGCCTGTGGTTACCATCACAGAGCCATTCCAGAGCACATGAATTGGACTTTTTGGGGATGAAAATGAACTGGGAGATGTTATCCATGTGAGCACATCAAGTGAACATTCGTCTTCTGGGAGCAGACTAGAGACAGCCCAAAGTGAAATAATGTGAGATGCGTGTGGTGTGGACTCTAGGCCTGTGGACACCAAACACTGTGAGAGCGCTTCTCTTGATTTTCACTATCTCCTAATATAGGTAGCCTGGGGAATTTAAAATGACACCAGAGACATTAGGCACTTGAATTCCTTCTTCCATTTTCATGTACCTGTTTCAGAATGGGATATATCCCCATATATGTGCAAGTTCGTTGCTGAAAATGCCTTTTTCTCATCTTCACATGCAGTTCAGTATTGTTCAGCAGCATTTCAGGAAAGCCTGCTGCTGACACCCATTTTCTGCTACCGGGCATTTTAGTAAC